>FR990042.1:8456119-10956119 GCA_905404095.1 Glaucopsyche alexis | reverse complement strand
AGGAGATGTTCCTTCGTGTGAAAGTCAGACGAGAAGACCAGCCGGCCCAGATGTTCCTGTGGAGAGAGGACCCGAACGAGCCGCCGACCAGGTACAAGATGGTGGTGATGATTTTTGGAGCGTCGTGTTCGCCGTTCCTGGCACACTCAGCCCGGAATAGGAACGCGGAAGAATTCGCTGAGTCACACCCGGAAGCCCATCGCGCTATTTCCGAAGCCCATTACATGGATGACTACGTGGACAGCTATCCAGACCGGGAGAAGGCCAAGCAGGTTGTAGAGCAAGTGGACCAGGTGCACAGGAAAGGTGGCTTCCACTTAAGAGGCTGGACGAGCAACGACCGGAGGGTGCTAGAGGAGCTGCCTGAGGACCGCCTAGCTGAGAATACTACGCAGCACGTCACCAAGGACGAGCAGAAGACCCTGGGCATGCTGTGGGACTCCAAAGGTGACAAACTAAAATTCAACACGTCGCTATCTAGAGTTCCTGTGGAGGTCCGTGAGCTGCAGCGCGCGCCGACGAAAAGGGAGGCCCTTAGCACCGTAATGAGTATCTACGATCCGCTGGGGCTACTTAGCTGTTACACCATTACCGCCAAAGTCATCCTACAAGGCTTGTGGCGTCAGAAGCTGGACTGGGACGAGCCGCTGCCAGCTGAGTCAGCCGAGGACTTCACCCGCTGGCTGACAGACATGGAATACATCAGCCATCTCGAGCTGCCCCGGAGTTACAACGGGGGGAGCCCGACGAGGAGCCGGCAGCTGCACGTATTTTGTGATGCGAGCAAAGACGCATACGCCGCAGCCGTCTATTGGAGGATGGAACAGGAAAATGGAGATGTTCGAGTCGTGTTGGCCGCAGCCAAGGCCAAAGTAGCGCCGTTGAAGGCCCAAACCATACCGAGGCTGGAACTACAGGCCGCCCTGGTCGGAGCGAGGCTGGGAAACGCCGTCGTAGCAGAGCACAGGTGGAAAACAGATACCGTTTTCTACTGGATTGACGCACAGGTGGTGCTGTGTTGGATACAGAACGGCAGCCGGAAATACACGCCGTATGTCGCGCACCGCCTGGGGGAAATCGCCGAACTGACATCCGTCCACCAGTGGAGGTGGGTGAGCACTAAGAACAACGTCGCGGACCTAGCCACGAGAACGGGCTATGTTCCGAGGAGCGACGAGGACCCATGGTTTAAAGGGCCAGACTTCCTGCGCAGGCCTATGAGCGAGTGGCCCGCGGAGAGTCCCGCCCAAGTTGAAGATAAAGAAGAACACGTCGCCTTTTACACCACAAGGGCGAGTGAGCTGGATTGTCTACCGGATGTGACGCGCTTTTCGAGTTACGAGCGCCTCATAAGATGCACAGCGATGGTTTTGTTATTCTTAGAAAAGTGCCGAGATCGTCGAGCCAACCTCGAGGTACGACACCTAGAGCGGGCCGAGACGTTGTGGTATCAGAGGTCACAACGGGACAGCTTCACGCAAGAAATTGAAAAGATCACAAGTGGCAAGACGGCGCCTAGGTGGAGCCCCTTGTACCGGCTCAGCCCAGTGTACAAAGACGGGCTGCTCGTACTAGACGGAAGAATCAAAGCAGCGCAGGTTCCAGCGGAGATGAAGAATCCAATCATCCTGGACGGTAGACACCCGTTTACGAAGTTACTGGTGGCACGGGAGCACGCCCGGGCAGGACACGGGAGCCGTGAGAGGGTCGTGAACGACCTCAGGCAAAGGTTTTGGATCCTGAAGCTGCGGCCGACGGTGCGCAGCATAACAAGTAAGTGTGCGTTTTGTCGGCTACGACGGGCGCACCCGAGAACACCACAAACTGGAGACCTGCCGGCGGAGCGCCTGGGGGCGTTCCAGAGACCATTTTCGTACTGTGGTCTCGACTGTTTCGGCCCGATGACGATCACCATCGGCCGACGTCACGAGAAGAGATGGGGAGCGCTCTTCACCTGTCTGACGACGCGGGCCGTGCACCTGGAGCTGGTGGCCTCGCTGTCGACAGACTCAGCAATAATGGCCATGAGAAGGATGGCTGCGCGGCGAGGATGGCCGTCAGTCATGTACAGCGACAACGGGACGAACTTCAGAGGCGCGGACGTCGAGCTGCGGCAAGCGTACGCTGAGTGGGCACCGGCTATGGCTCAGCTGGGCCTCACGCACCGCATGCAATGGAAATTCACCCCGCCGGGGGCGCCGAGTCAAGGAGGTGCCTGGGAACGGATGGTGAGGTCAGTGAAAACCGCCTTACTCGCTACGCTGAACGAGAAGTCGCCGAAAGAAGAGGTACTCCAGACCCTGATGGCCGAGGCGGAGTATTCCGTGAACGCACGACCGCTAGTTCACGTTTCCGTGGACCCCAGCGACCCGGAGGCAATCACACCGAACCATTTCCTCCTGGGGTCGTCCGCCGGACTGCCGTACGTCGGACCGTGTGTGCCGGCGGACAAGAAGACTTGGAGAGTCGCGCAAGCCCTTGCCGACGAGTTCTGGAGGCGCTGGGTGAGGGAATACCTCCCCACGCTCACGCCACGCTACGGGGCGCCGCAGAGCAGCCGTGCCCTGGTTCCGGGCGACCTGGTCGTGGTCGTAGATCCGGCGCTGCCGCGTAATACGTGGCCGCGCGGGGTCGTGCACCGGGTCTACCCTGGCCCGGACGGACAGGTGCGTTGTGCGGACGTTCGCACGCGCAGTGGTGTGTTCCGCAGGCCCACATCAAAATTGGCAGTGCTGGAGGAGGCGCCGCAGTCGCAACCGCGACCGCTGGCGGAGCAGACGGAGCCGGGGGCGTCGCCGGGCGCGGAACGAGCGCCGGGGCGAGCTACAGACAGCTCGCAGTCGCCGGAGCGAGCTACACACAGCTCGCAGTCGCCTGAGCGAGCTACAGACAGCTCGCAGTCGCCGGGGCGAGCTACAGACAGCTCGCAGTCGCCTGAGCGAGCTACAGACAGCTCGCAGTCGCCAGGGCGAGCCACAGACAGCTCGCAGTCGCCTGAGCGAGCCACAGACAGCTCGCAGTCGCCTGAGCGAGCTACAGACAGCTCGCAGTCGCCTGAGCGAGCCACATTCGGCTCGCAGTCACCATCACGAGCTGTAGCGAGCACAGACAGCTCGCGGTCGCAGCCAGTTGCAGCGGGCACGGTCAGCCCGCAGTCACCGGAGCAGTTTGCGGCGGACACAGACAGCCCGCAGTCACCGGAGCAGTTTGCGGCGGACACAGACAGCTGGCAGTCAGCGGAGCAGTCCACGGCGGGTCCAGCGAGCCCGCGGTCACCAGAGGAGGCTACGTAGAACCTGGCTACTGCGCCGGGGGGAGGATGTTAAGGACAGCGGCCTCGCCTGTGTTTTAAAGTGAATTTAAAGACAATGAACACTTATCAGTGCTTTAAAACGTTTCTAAAAACTGTGAGTAAATAGTACATAAACTTTTAAGAGTGAAAATAGTGAATATAAGTGTTGTACATAAGTGTTAAGTTCATTAGAATAGCGGTAAATAATTGTTTTAAAGTCACGAGTTTATTTTCTTTATAATTTCTTAACCGTAGCTTATTTCACTTGGAAAATTAGTGTTGTACATAGGAAAAATTAGTGGCTAAAGTAAATAACATTTAGGTAAATAGAAATGTAAATGGTTTTAGAGAAAATTAGATTATAATGGTGAAAAATATATGGTTTTTCTTATACTTGTAATTTTGCTTATGTGTTACTAAGTATCTATGTAAACTGTGTGATTATGTATTGTTTTATGGTAAATAAAGAATTTCACGTTATGCGTTTCACTTATCCTGGCTCAGGGGAAATAAAGGGAAATTAGGGAAAATTACGGAAAAATAGCCGTATAGAGAAATAAGAGAGAGATAGCTTATATGGAAATTAGAAGAGTACATTTGTGCTCTCTATACGGCATTGCCCTGAGCCAGGTAAGCTAACGAGTTAATGTGAAAAATGTTCTCCTCAAATCAGTGTTATTTTTTATACGCCCCAGCTCTGCCCGAATCGGTGTAACCTTGCTATCTTCGAGTCTGATCAGAGCCGGCGGTGAAAACCTAGTGGAAAAATACAGTCCCATACATTATCACTAAAAAGGGTGAAATTATTATTTTTAAACAAAAAATTAAACCGACTTCCAAAGTAAAAATACACAAAAAAGTATGAAATAAAACTTATTTTATAAATAATTCCCCTTTTAAATTTGGCTATTTCTCTACTTCATCTTCTTAATTTTGAAGTCGGTACCAGCAAATATGAACGTAAGTTCTATAAAATATTGTAGGATATCGTTTGGGCTGGTAGCGACTTCAGAATTAAGAAGATTAAGTAGAGAAATAGCCAAATTTAAAAGGGGAATTATTTATAAAATAAGTTTTATTTCATACTTTTTTGTGTATTTTTACTTTGGAAGTCGGTTTAATTTTTTGTTTAAAAATAATTCCCGATTATGATCTATATAGTTTTTTTTTCTTTACCTAAAAGCTGACGTGATCGAGAGTGTTCTAACGGCCGCACTCAGAGACATTTAATGCTTACTTAAAGGTTTACTTAGTAGAGGTTTTGACGTAAAGGCCATATATTTTCTGTCAAAATCTCTAATTAGTGTCACCTTAAGTAATCATTAAATGTCTCTGAGTATGGCGGTAAGACTTCTAAGCTATAATTAATTATAATTAGCTCACATGACGATGACGGATGTTACTTAAATGTTCAACCGACTTCCAAAATACAGGAGGAGGTTAGGTTATCAATTCGTATGTATGTTTTTTTAATTTGTTTTTGAAACACAATTGTGTCTCTCATTTACACATTAAAAAACGTGGTGATTATACATTTTTGGTCTTAAATTATTAAAATATAGGGTAGTGTTTGCAAATACCATGTGTGTTTCTTTAACTTTAAAACAAGTTGATATTGCCATAAAAGATGTTTTATAAGATATCGATGTTCTGTTGGAGTTTACTCCATAAGAAAAGATTTTCATATATGAGCGCGGGGTATGAAAATGGGAGTAAAATCGAATTCACGATGTCACACGGTCACACGGTACGGTGTCACACGATGTTAGCCGAAGATGCGTCGGTCGTTTTGCATTGCACACCAAATTTTACATTTTAGAGTAAACTCCAGTCGTGCGTCGGAGCTGACTCACACACTTTCTTTATTATTGAAAATTCAATAACAGGATTCTGACGACAATAGAGCTCTAATGCAGGGAGCATTTTCTTTGCTTCCATTATACTCTTTGTGATAGGTACCTTTTTGTTTTATGTGACATTGTAAGGAAGCTTTAGCCTTCTCTCTTATTGCACCGAGAATGTAATATAATTTTGCACAAGTCTTTGTACGCTTGTAAAAGAAAGTTCACTTTACTTGGCGAAGGAAATTTTGCTAGGTGTACCTGTAATGTTTTTTTATGCGTTTAAATATGACGTTTCCACTCGCTTTCTTTGATCTATGGGAGTGATTTTGTTATATGGGCCGGAAGTTTGTTGCTATTATTTTTTTACTAAATGTCAGATGTTACGTATCAGATGAGACTACCATAAGACTTAGACTAATCTTTTTCTTACGCTTATAATTTCTTATACCACAATATTGAATGACTCACACTATACCGAGCGGCAGCGGATAGTGACAATATCACTTCTAATACTTATATAAAATTCTCGTGTCACATTGTTTGTAACCAAACACCTCATAAACGGCTGGCCGGTGATTTGGTCGTAATCTATTTTTGATCTTCCCCTGGAATCTGGATATTAATTTATTACGGCAGAATAACGTTTGCTAAATCAGCTAGTACTCTTGTTTAAAAAATTGATTGCAGTTTCAATGTCTCGCTAAAACTCGAGAACGGCTGGTCCAATTTGGCTAATTTTAGTCTTAAAATAATCGTATCAGTTTAGAGAAGTTTTAAACGGTGAGAAATTTTGAAAAATGCGGGGAAAATATTATGACTAGGTATATTTAGAGATGCGACAGAACAACGTGTGTCGGACAGCTAGTATGTAATATAAGTAGGTACTACGGCTTCAGATCATGACTATCGTTTTAAAAGAAATTAAGTAAATTTTTGTCTGGGGAATCAGATGTATACAGAAACGAGCTAAAATCGCAATGACACAAGATAGAAAAAAGTAAAAATACAGAAAGATGTCTTTTCTTTATGATTCCGGCAATATAGATAACTCAATTTCGAAAATAACTGTTAGATGTGCCTTTTTAACTATCGGGGGCAGACAGAATTTTTGTCTTAATTAATAAAATAAAATTTGACCTTGCTACGGCCGACTGTCGGCTTGGACCCGGCGCGGTCAAGCGTGAGTCATCCTTATATGTTTAACAATTTATTAATTAATTCTTACCTCGGAATAAGATTTCTCGATAGCTGAGCGCTTGATGGTGTAGGTGCGCAGATCTTCCAGCAAATCACACTCATGCTGGTTCTTCGCATGGAGTTTGGCGATTTGTTCTGTATGCAGATTCTTCAGAAACTTTGTATAATTACTCTGCGGGACAAAAAATATGCTGTATTTTTTTTTATAACAGTAAAAGAAAAGAATAATCATGAGCGTAAAAAAATCAAAGCCGAGCTTTATTGACAAATGAAACAGCCATTTTAGTCGTAGCCAAAAGTAAAATTAACTCTATAACTACGCAGCTGAGCGTGTTGACGTATCATTGTATTTAGTTTAGCTTGGAGTCAATTTGGCGTAAGTTTTTCAATGAATAAAGGTTTTTGAAGTGAAACTTCCTTAGCTGCGTTAAGACGATTTTGGATATAATACCATCTGTTGGAAGCTCGCCTGAATACACAGATGGCACCAGGTATACAAATTTATTTTTGATGTTATGTATTTAAGCATGTTGTGAGTATTTTTGGATTTTAAATAACGAATGAAGTTTCACTTCTGCCACGTCTTGTTTTTTTGTTGTTTTGTGTCGTGAATATTCAATATTGTACAATATGAAACACGGTTTTACCTATAAGCGACAGCATAGAACTAGAATGTTGTTTACAGCCTAAAACAAGCAACCTTTTTGGTGCGATAACGTTTTTAGTGTCAGCTAGCTCTACTATACTCACTGCCGACGTCTTTTTAGACGACTAAACAGAAAAATATAGAATCAAATTATTAAAAAATACAAATAGTTCCACTGTAACATTATTACGTTGAAAGTTGAAATCATTGAATAAAACAAGGGAACTATAAATTCTCAGTACGACGTTTATAGGTGCGAGCGTTTACTATACTCACCGAAGACGTCCTTTGAGGAGTCTAAAGGCCTGTCGTGAAATCTACTGATATGTGTCAAATAGCTTATTTGCATGTTTTGTCTCTGTCACTCGGTTTTTAAGTAAGCAATCAATCAATCAATCAATAATTTATTCACAAGATGTGGTAGTGATGGTGGTCACAATAATTATAAAATATAGTTCTTCACATCCTACCATAACAATGGTGTGCGAATGTCAAGTATAGAATCATAATAACATTATATACCTACTCATCATAAAATCTAGTAAATTTGATAATATAATTGAAATTACATATAAAAAATAAAATATAGAACATTGTAACGAAAATTAAACCTTCATAATAATTATATATAGTCGTCATAGTAATACTTAAATTATATAAATAGTCAAAATGTAAATCTAAGGATCTAATGTGCGACTAAAGCAGCGACGAAACTGAATAACCTATCTGAAACTTATAAGAAGATTGTGATACAGGCCATTGTTTTATTTTTGTTTTGTTTCATTCAGTAAGAACTGAATGAATTTAATGAAATAAAAAAAACTGAAACACTGTTGCTAATCGAGACAAGTGACCTTAATTTTGGTGCAGTAACATTTTGTGTCAGTTAGCGTCTACTCTATACTCACAGACGACGTCCTTTTCGAAGACTAAACGAAATAAAACATTCTATCAATACAATAAATCTTTCGATACAAATGTATCAATCGCTTAGCTACACAAAGGCTTAAGAAAAATACAATTTAAATTCTACATAATTTTTTTTCTTTCCTTTTATACCTATATAAATACTACATTTAACCCATTTTTTCTACTCAAAATGCAATACCTATAAAGAAAATATAGTGACATTCTTCCCAAAATTTTAAACCATTCGCCTAGATAGTTAGATACATAGGGAATTAGTATTGAATATCACATTTTTACAAAGTAATTTTTTAGATTGTTGAATTAAAATTAATAGGGAATATGCATGTATTATTTTTATTTTTTTAACCGTTTCTACTGGTTATAACAATACCAAAAAATATATAATATAACACATCCAAAATATTATCCATTGAGCTGGAAAAAATGTTTAAAAATCACTATAATTTTTGCGCGGTTTAAACACGCCATTTTCGCGGGCTTGGGTTGTGACGTCATCGTACACGAAAAATACAGTTGACAGTTAAAATCATAGATGAGTCAGAGCATAAAATTGAATTTAACGTCAGGCATGTCATTGTCACGAAAGACAGCGTCGTGTAGTGTGACGTCTCAGGTCACACGCGCGTCACCATTGGTCGCGACTCGCGACCAATGGTGACGCGTATCGCAATTTTAAATATCCCGGGCTGATTTTGCATTTTTTATATATATATTTTTCGGTTTTAATAAGAACTGAATTTAAAAATTCCTTTTAGTGATAATGTGACGACAATAAAGAACATGGAAAAAAATATTTCAGGAAAATTAAATTTTCATGCATATTTCCTAAAAGAAAAAATTATTTAGGTTGAGTCTATTAAAAATTCTGCTGTGCAATTAATGAATAGATGAAAAATATTTTTGAGTGAAAATAACTATTAATTACTTTTTAAATTATCTAATCCACTTTTCTTTGATCTCTTAGCCATTTTTATACCCTTCAAAAAGCTAGTCGATTGGAATTTTCACATATGATATTATCGTATTTCTGTTGCCGCTATGTTACAAATATACACTAATAAAATAAGTGTTCCATACAACAAGTGTGGTTAGTGGTATTTTGTACGGCCGGTTTTTTATATAAGATGGTCGAAAATGCAGACGAAATTGATTGAAAATGATTACTGCCGCCCATAGTCGCCCAAGTGCATTGTTGGTATTTTTAAACCTTTTGGGCCTCTGGGCCTCTCTCACACCTAACTTACTCAAACGCCAGCGCATGTCACGTCGGTTTTTATTGAGGCCGTGGTATACCCGACAGTACATTCGTGTCACATTTTATCATAATACGGTAATAATTTTGAAGAATTCCTCTATGTATTCTCATTATTATCATTAATTGTTTATCATTTGCAGGCCAACAAATACGGGATGACATATTGTGCTAGGTTTAAGACGGATATTAAGCTTCGTTTATTTGTGCTACATAATAAATAAGCTCTTGTTGACAGCTGCTCACATTCGCATATAACTCGAACAGAATAATACATGTGATGTTCTATATCATATCGAGCTAATGGGAATGTGTTGTTTTCAACCGACTTCCGAAAAGGACTTAGGAGGTTCTCAATTAAATTTTAATGACTGTACATATTATGTTACGCGATTATTTCACCATTATTATGAATCGATTTTGATAAGTTATAGGGTTACCTTACCTAAAGAGTAAACTATCACCGCTGTCCGTCCGTCTGTCAGTCCGTCTGTCACCAGGCTGTATCTCATGAACATGTGATGATGTATTTATGTTGCCACTATAAGGACAAATACTAACAAACAAAATAAAATAAATATTTAAGGAGACTCCCATACAACAAACGTGAGTTTTTGGCCGTTTTCTACGGAACCCTCCGTGTGTGAGTCTGATTCGCTTTTGGCCGGTTTTTAGCCAGTAATGAAACGCAAATTGTTACTTTATATCGTATCACTTACTACCCTTTCAAATAAATTTTGTACTTCGGAGGAAACGGAGTTTTCTCAAACTTTTGGCTCCACGGACCCCTGTTAAAGTTTTCAAATGAGAGCGAACCCCTTGACTAACCAATCAAACCTCCCTCCCCCCGTATAGAAAATAATAAAGTTGAATGTTAAATAAAAAAATGTCTTGAAAGCGTGGGTGTGAAAAACCACTCTCTCAAAAATATCTCAAATTCGCAAGGAAAAAAATGTTATCGAACGGTAAAAGATTTCGATATAATTATTATTATATTGTTTGTTATTAGCCTGACCGAACATACCACCTCGCTTGATTGGATATCTCCCTTTGGGGCTTGACACCACAATCCCACACTTTACATTTTTGTTATAAAAATCTTGCAGTTCGCGCGTATTGTGTAGGTATCTACACTGCTAATTGCTATTAGGTAGTAAATTATCCACTTTTCTATAATTATGTTCTCGTAAAAAAATCCGATATTTCAGAGAAATTATAATATTTTCGTGACTTCAATAAGGTTGTAGCAACTAGAGACCACGTAGCTATGTAACGAAGGTGCTACGCTACTTCCGTAACGCCTCTACGAAAAGCTACGAAAAGGACAACGAAATATTTTTTGAAGCAAAGTTTACATTTTCTTACATTCATTTTTACCGACTAAAAAAAAGAAGTGGCTGTGGATATATTTTTTATTATTATTATTCGCTTTAGGCTGTTTGAAACATATTAATGACAATAAATATTGATACTTAATGTTGTTAATATCAAGAATTATTTTTATAATAAGTTTACTTGTTAAAGTAATTTTAATTAGATGCAGCAAACAACAATGCTATTTTTGTTACAGTCATAGATAATTGTATTATTTTAATAGTATACTTTTTATTATTTATTTATAAAATAAAATAAAAAATTAATTAAATTCTTGGCATTTCTTGGTACCAATGTTTAACACAAAGATTATAAATTAAATTATATTTTATTTGTTGTTTAACAAACGTCACATATTGCTTATTATATTTTTAACTATTCACTATTTTAACTACATAATTAAATAAATTAAATTATTATTTTCTGGTCAATAACATCTTTATTAAAGTTTTTAGACTACTTAATAGTAGACCCACTAGTTCTTAACCCAAATTAAGTAGACACACAGTAGTATTTTATTTAAATATACATAAATTTTTATTCGATATTGGTAAGTAAACTATAGAATTGAGACTAAATAAAATCATCACATCTTTTGACATCAGTAAGAGTTCTGGAATTATAGACAAAAGAAAACGAAACAAGATTATATTATTTTTTAAAACAATCATGAAAAATAATAATATTAAGAGTAGCTAGCCTTAAAACACAATTTACTTAGGTAACCATGATCAAACGTTACTGTAAATTACATATAAAGATATGAGTATTTTATACAATGATCTAACATTCCAGATTATGTTCGCGACAACAAAAAGTAGTAAAAATGTTAAATGTATTGATTTTAACGAGTCAAAAATTCCCTACACAACATCTCTGGCCCGTGACATTGCATCTGGCCCGTTTGAATCCACACGCCAATTACTCAATTGTAACTCACTGCACATATTTTCACACTTGTACATTGTACATTAATTGTGTGCAATGTCACGGTATCACCTTGAGGGTGTACTTACTTTTCTAGGCGGAGGTTGCATGGTGGCGGTCGTCACGTAACGAATCGATGGGAGCGCACGCACGCGTGAGCCGCTTCTGCCGCGTTACTCCTCTGCACACCCGAAGCGGGCTCCGCGCATGCGTCCCAAGAATCTATGGTTATAAGGTCTATACGACCATAAACTAACTAGAAGGCGCATGTAAAGAAATGTCGAAACAATTCCATAGATATTCTTCCTGGGTCTGTGCAAATATGGTATGCGACCTTTGAGTATCCAACTATATATGCGACGCTACCTGGCACTTGTAGGTGTTTATGGCGTGCAGGGGCGATGGACAATCGCTTTTAATATGTTTGCTTGTTTCGTTTAATCGAGTGATTACAAAATTTTCAAAATTCGGCTAATAAAGAGTTACACTATATTCTAACTTTACATGCGCCTTTTAACCTAATCTAGTGTGTAGGCATGTCTAAACACTAATGTCTATGGAATATTTTTTCCACTTCTAATTGTACGTCATCGTTTCAGCAACGAAGAGATTTAAACTTATGAGACAGACTTCGAACAATACACAGTGTTAAGAAATTAATAACTATGGTATTATACCTTCTGCCATTTCTAACGTTACATTCGCATTTCGGCATTCTAAGTTAGACCTTATGAAACCCACATTTTTAAGTTGAAGAGGCTTTGGGATGAATAAGCCAGCTCGACCAGAAAAAATATTGGCCTCAGGGAAAACCGGCGTAAAATAACGCTTGCAGTGTGCTATGCTGAGTGAGTGAGGTTATCGGAGGTTTTTAGGGTTCCGTAATACTTGAGGAACCCTTATAGTTTCGCTCTGTCCGTCCGTCAGTCTGTCTGTCTCTTTGTCTGTCCGCGCTTCTAGCGTCGGTAAATATGAATATAAATGGATGAATGTAGGTATAGTTAAAGACAGTGTATAGATCTCGGTTTTGCCATCATAAAATAATAATAATAATTTTACATTTTAGGGGTGGCTCTCCATACATGTGAAGTGGGGATGAAAAAATTTATTCGTACACTGAATAAGTATTTTAAAATAAAGGTAAGGTTTCATACACCTCTTTTTTACAAAATCAACCATTTTCGAGTAATCGGCCTCCAAAGTGGTTTGTAAGTTTGGCATTTCTAAACTATAGGAGATAGAAACTTGCAATGTTCTATGCTGATAGATCATGCTAAAAACTCTTTAGGAAAATTATTTTGATTCAATTCGGACAGTTATTTTTGAAGTAATTTGAAAAAAACATATTACGCGTTTATAGTAACGGAACCCTCCTTAGACATGCCCTGACATACTCTTGGTTAGGTTATTTTTTGTTATTTTATAATTTGAGCACCTACCTACTCTACACTTAAAATTAAAATATAACCAAACCCTGCCACTATCTTAGCGAATAAAATAAGCTACAATAAGGTTTTTTAATCTTTGATTCTTTTGTTTCATATACGGAAAACCTGCATTGATTTCGTTGCATAAAAGACTGCATTTTTTTGCTATAATACCAGACTTTGAGTTGTTTTTTAGGGTTCCGTAGCTAAATGGCAAAAAACGGAACTCTTATGAATTTGTCATGTCTGTCTTTCCGTCCGTATGTCACAGCCACTTTTTTCCGAAACTATAAGAACTATACTATTGATTCTTGATAAGTGTATGTATTCTGTGAACGCATTAAGATTTTCACACAAAAATATAAAAAAAAAACAATAAATTTTCGGGGTTCCCCATACTTAGAACTGAAATTCAAAAATTTTTTTTCATACCCATACGTGTGGGATGTCTATGGATAGGTCGTCAAAAATGATATTGAGGTTTCTAATATCATTTTTTTTTCTAAGCTGAATGGTTTTCGCGAGAGACACTTCCAAAGTGGCAAAATGTGTGCCTGTAACTTCTAAAATAAGAGAATACATTACCATGCAAACTTCAACCGAAAATTGGTTAGAACGAGATCTAGTAAGTAGTTTTTTTATACGTCCTAAATCGTTAAACCGCAATTTACCTTTCATTCAACCAACTCAAATATAAAAATAATAACAACATTTAATTTCATAAACATAAACCTTATGCATAAACCGTGAACCATTATTTTTTATTGCAAGTTTATACGGAACCCTCTGTTATAGTATTTTTTATTATAATTTATTTATTATTATTATTAAGTAAATTTAATTAATATAAATAATTTAAAAAATCTTAATGCGCTCACAGAATACATCTACTTACCAAGTTTCAATAGTATAGTTATAGATTGTGTAGGTATATGTCACCGTAAAATTGTAAAAACCGTTAGATTGTATATCTAATAACTAGTGAAAAATTAAAATGTTGAAAGACTGCGCGGACCCGAAATTCTGCATAATATGATTATTTTTCGTTACTTATAAATATAATATGTATAGCAAACATAGATATATAATATTAAAAAGAGGATAGCAAAGAATCTTTCGACAGATTTTTACTACCTTTCTAGTTTTATTACAATCAAAGGTTTTTATAATTTTACAGTGACATCTACACTAATATTATAAAGAGGAAAACTTTGTTTGTATGTTTGTTTGTTTGTTTGTAATGAATAGGCTCAAAAAGTACTGGACCGATTTCAAAAATTCTTTCACCATTCGAAAGCTACATTATCCACGAGTAACATAGGCTAAATTTTATTTTGGAAAAAAATAGGGTTCCGTAAGATATTTGGGTTTTTCGGACACAAGGTGTAAAAAATCAACCAGAAAAGTTATTTATTTTGCGTACGCTGCCTAAACTATAAAAGATAGAACCATATAATGTTCTAATTAATTGTAGATCTTATAAATATCTACAAAAAAGTCCGCGACACACTATACCTTTCTATGTCGAGTGAGGTACAACAACCATTGTTTTATTTAGAAATCTTGAATTTTTCTTTGGACTACATTTAAACGCGTTTATTTTACTCATGCTATTAATCCTTATCAAAATAAATTATTTCATCACTAAGTACAGTTTATGTAGATAATATTTGGTCTTTGAATGATTAAAATTTGACGTTTGGTTTTGAAGTTATGGCGAAATTAAAATATTACGTTTTTTGCTGCACGGCCCGTTGCGAAGTGGGTGACATTCTGTAGTATTAGTATCAGTATTGTACCCGTGCGAAGCCGGGGCGGGTCGCTAGTATTATATATATCTCGATTTTGGCATCATAAAATTAAAATATTTTTATATTTTAGGGGTGGCCTAAATAGTTTCCATTCTCTCTTCACATGTTTATAAATACATGTGAGGTGGGGATGGAATAGTAGATTATGCACCAAGGGGATAAAGCAGTGTCTTACGTCACGGGCAGCATATTGGACCCTGAGCGTAACGAGGGACTCTAGAGTTAACTCCCGAGCGTAGCGTGGGTGTTAAAACTTAACTCCCGAGTGAAGCGAGGGAGTTATGTAGAGTCCTGAGTGAAGCGAGGGGTTCAAGCTGCCCAAGACGAAGACAGGCTTTATCCCAGAGGTGCATACTCTACTTTTCATACCTACTGCGAGGCAATAAAAATCCAGGGCTACAAAAATAAAACATTTATTTTGTTAAAAATTAATACTGATATTGAACACATTTGTCCAGTTATGGAGGGACAGAGTAATATTTTTATTAGGAACATTTATGGAAGTTATGGTGGAGTTTATTTGAGCAGTACTTAAAGTTTCAGGAACTTGTGACTGACGATTTTGACACGTGAGAATGTTAAAATTATAGGTGGTACAGTTCGATTTTCGAATAAACTCTCAGCAATACCATATTATTATTGAAAAACTCTATGATAGATACGTATCTATTAGGAGTTTCATAGGAATTTTAACGTTCCAAATTCAAATCACTTTAATCCCTTGGGAGTTTCATACAACATTATCTCCCTTGGGAGTCAATGACATGCTTTAATTGGACATTGTCGAGCAGGTGGTATGAAAAATATTTTTCATCCCGCCTGCTCGACAATGTATCGGATATATATCACGCAATCTCAACGTAAAGCATATGTGCTTTACGTTGAGATTGCGTATGCACCTCTGGGATAAAGCCTGTCTTCGTCTTGGGTAGCTTGAACCCCTCGCTTCACTCAGGACTCTACATAACTCCCTCGCTTCACTCGGGAGTTAAGTTTTAACACCCTCGCTAGGCTCGGGAGTTAACTCTAGAGTCCCTCGTTACGCTCAGGGTCCAATATGCTGCCCATGACGTAAGACACTGCTTTATCCCCTTGGTGCATAATCTACTATAGCATACCCTACGCATAATAAGTACGCATAATAATAAGCATTTAATTTTCATATTATCACTTTTTCTAATAAGTTCTCCGTAGGTGAGTAGTAATTCAATGCTTTAATTTGAATAGTTAATCTTAACTGGTAGGAGTGATAGATAACAAGGCCTCGCAAAAAGAACATTTACCTAGGTACTGTAAGTAATAATAATAACTCCCCACACCGCCCAAGTGTGTGCGCAGTACACAAGAGCACTCTCTCTTCCTTTACTCTCATAATCCAGTGGGACGGATAACCGACACGACTGACGAGAGATCAGGCGCAGGTCCGACTTTTTACATGCCCATCCGACGCATGGATAAATTTCTTGTCAGACAATCAGATGATCAGCCTGCATTGTCCTAACTAAACTTGGAAACATTTTTTGTTGTCCCAATGCGGGAATCGAACCCACGACCACCGAGTCGAGAGCCAATGCTCTAACCACTAGACCACGGAGGCTGTTACTTTAAGTAGGTATATAATAAAAATATTAATTAAGTTTTCTATTCATATAAAATTACTTACAAACATAATCATTTTGGAAAGTGTTTGAATAATAATTAATCGAAATTCTCGTTGTATTTTAACCCTGTCAAAACAGAAGCTGTATTGAAGGTAAACAACCATCAAACAGGGCTTACGGTAGCGAGGCTGCATTTCGCTCAACAAGCAACTACAATACTTACTATTTATCATTTAGATTGATGTTGACGCAGGGCTATATTAAATAGTTGATATACACTGATACATACAGGGTCAGTTCACGTGGCGCTGCTTTTTAAGATAGCTAGCTATTCAAAATTGAACTTTATTCGCTACAAAAAAATCACCTTTCATATGACATCAGTCACAGTACAACTCATGCGCTGTGCATCGTATCTGAACTATAGCGCTGCAATCTCTAAACTACATATAGGTACATCCTACCACATGAAACTAGTACTCTCTACTCGCCGAAAGATGTCACTGTACTAAAGAACATAATAATTGTAACAGAAATCTTATTTTTATTTTATCTATACTAAATATTGTTTTATTCGCAAGTATGTTCTATGTAGATACAAAGATCTTAATGAGATAATCAGCTACTAGATTTTTTAACACTTACCAATACTCTCGGTTGTCTTTTAGTTGTGCCGTATTTTCGTTCATAATAGCTGCGCCTTTTTGAATCCATTTTAAACGAATTGAAAATAACTTTTAAATATTTATTTCATTATAGTTGTAATAGTAATCAAACATAATACATTTAACAGATAATGTAGATACCTATCGAGTAGGACAAATCAAATGATATCGATAATGTTTAGTTTTGATATCCTAATAATACCGATAAGGTGTACAATTACATGAAGCTGAGTATGTACTAAAGTCACAGATTAATAACTAGTTACTACGTAACTGAAGTGTGTTTTATGACTGGCATTTAGTAAGAATTTGTTAGAATGCCTATTTTGATAGGTACAAGATACATTCTGCTGATGATAAGAGTAATTTATTTTCTCCATTTTCCATCAGCGTACAAAGATAGATATAATGTAGCACCATTCACGAAATTTGATTTTAGGCGAGGTCATACAATTCAAAATCTCCGAATCAAAGGAAAATCTCCGACCACACGTTTACACTAATGGCTAGGCGACGCACCCTTACTCTTCAAACCTCTGCCGATGCTAAGTCTTATGGGCAGCTTAACAGATAGATATCAAAGTCTTTACGGCACGATATTCGTCTCTTTAATACTAGAAGTATTCAGGACATGATACAGCAAAACGAGGGCTCAAAAGTGTTGCAAGAGACACGTCTATTGGGCAGAGCCGGTTGACGAAGCTGAAGACAGAGGATGGGAAAGTTGTGTGAGGTGCTCGCAGAGGTGGAGAGATTCTATGAGCAACTTTACACCTCAGCTGCCAAGCCTGTCGTTAATCTGGCTGAAGATCCTAGAGCTAGACATCACACGGAAGATATCCTGGACATCAGCCTGTATGAGATTAGTATGGCTCTTAAACAGCTTAAAAACAACAAGGCGCCGGGCGAGGATGGGATCACCTCGGAGCTGCTGAGGTCTGGTGGAACGCCAACACTCAAAATGCTCCAGAGACTTTTTAATTCTGCCTTGTTCAGAGTGAGAGGGCAAAACGCCAGAGGCATGGAGCAGAGGCGTGGTTTGTTCTCCAAAAAAGGAGATAAGACTTTGCTTAAGAATTACAGACCCATTACGCTGCTGAGCCATGTCTATAAGCTATTTTCAAGAGTCATAACGAATCGTCTCGAACGGAAGCTTGATCACTTCCAGCCTCCCGAACAAGCCGGTTTCCGAAGAGGCTTTAGTACCATAGACCACATACATACGCTACGGCAGGTTATACAGAAAACCGAGGATCTGCCACTGTGCTTGGCGTTTGTGGACTATGAGAAAGCCTTTGATTCGATTGAGACCTGGGCGGTGTTACAGTCTCTTCAGAGATGCCAAATCGACAACATCGAAGTGTTGAAGTGTTAATATAGTAAAGCCACCATGGTGGCTTTATGGTGGCATTATGGCATGGTGGCATAGCACAAAGGCGATCCCACTGCAGCGCGGCGTCTGACAGGGAGACGTCATCTCTCCGAAACTTTTCCGCTGCATTGGAGGATGCGTTCAAACTCCTGGACTGGCAAGGATTTGGGATCAATATAACTGGCGACTACATCACTCACTGATTTGCTGATGACATCGTGGTTATGGCAGAAACTCTGGAAGACCTTCACACTATGCTAGAAGTCCTCTGTAGAGTTTCACAACAGGTGGGACTTAGTATCAACATGGATAAAACAAAAATTATGTTTTCATACCACCTGCTCAACAATGTCCGATGATATATCACGCAATCTCAACGTAAAGCAAGTCATTGACTCCCAAAGGAAGATAATGTTGTATGAAACTCCCAAGGGATTAAAGTGATTTGAATTTGGAACGTTAAAATTCGTATGAAAACTCCTAATAGATACGTATCTAGTATCTACCATAGAGTTTTTCAATAATAATATGGCATTGCAAAGACAGTTTATTCGAAAATCGAACTGGCCACCTACAATAAAAACGCGATTGAAAAATTCAAAACAAAAGCCAGTGTTTGGTGCTATTTTCAAAAAGTAAAATAGGTACCTACGACGTTATTTTAACAGTTCCGTGTTTTAACATTCTCACGTGTCAAAATGTCGTCGAGCGATTTGACTCCGGAGCTTATTAGACGCTTTAGGGATTATTGACAATCTCTTACCAGAAAAATAAAAAAATAAGTATGAAAAAGTGTATGAAGATTTCAACAGTGTTCCTAATAAAAATATAACTCTGTCCCTCCATAACTGGAGAAATTTGTCCAATATCAATATTAAACTTTAACAAAATAAATGTTTTATTTATGTGGCCCTGTGTTTTTATTGCCTCGCAGTAGGTATGAAAAGTAGAGTATGCACCTCTGGGATAAAGCCTGTCTTCGTCTTGGGCAGCTTGAACCCCTCGCTTCACTCAGGACTCTACATAACTCCCTCGCTTCGCTCGGGAGTTAAGTTTTAACCCCCTCGCTACGCTCGGGAGTTAACTCTAGAGTCCCTCGTTACGCTCAGGGTCCAATATGCTGCCCGTGACGTAAGACACTGCTTTATCCCCTTGGTGCATAATCTACTATTAATGCCCATGTTGTACCCACCCAAGCAGGGCCGTGCCGCTCCTGTGTGCGATGTGTGCGGCGCACACAGGCGCCAAGACGATGAGGGCGCCGCGGGCCGCCACCGTAAAGTTAAAACATGAAGATTCGTAAAATTAAGAGCCGCATCATGGGTTTCGCACACAGGCGCTGCCAGGGGTCGGAGCGGTCCTGCACCCAAGTGACCGTTGGAAATTCTACGCTCGAAGTTGTTGACGACTATAATATATACCTGGGGCACAAAGTCCAGTTAGGTAGGTCCAATTTCGAAAAAGAGGTCAACCGTCGAATCCAGCTCGGCTGGGCAGCTGTCAGGAAACTCAGAAACATAAAACTCAGAAGTCAAAAATCCCTCAGTACCTGAAGACAAAAGTTTTCGAGCAGTGTGTGTTACTGGTGATGACATATGGAGCCGAAACGTGGTTATTCTCAACGGGACTTATTCAAAAGCTTCGTGTTGCTCAAAGAGATATGGAGAGGGCTATGCTCGGAGTCTCTCTACGTGATAGAATCAGAAATGAGGAAATCCGTAGCAGAACTAAAGTTACCGACATAGCCCAGCGCATTAGCAAGTTAAAGTGTCAATGGGCTGGGCATATAGCCCGTAGAACCGATGTCCGCTGGGGCCGAAAGGTTCTTGAGTGGAGACCACGAACTGGACGTCGAAGCGTAGGACGGTCTTCCACCAGGTGGACAGATGACCTGAGAAAAGTCGCAGGGAGTCGGTGGATACAGGCCGCGAGCGACCGGTCGCACTGGAAATCTATGGGGGAGGCCTATGTCCTGCAGTGGACGTCACCAGGCTGAAACGATGAGGTCACACAAGAGATAAGCTCAATTATTTAAAAAATTATGTTAGGTTAGGGCTTAGGCGATAATAGTCTGCAACGCCTTACCTAATTATCTGCATACTATATTCCTCAAAATATATTTTAGAAAAAAAAACATCTGGCTGGTACGATCTCAAACGTTACTGCAGCCGGACGGACCTGTTTATCGAGTTTTTCAAGAAAACTAGTTACAAAGTAACAAATTACGAAAATGTAACTTTCAATTACAGAAGACAATACTCTAATTGAGCATAGGTAAAAAGTTAACAAAATCCACATCATGTGGCTGGGGTAACTACACCTAGCTGCACTAAGTACATTAACTGGCTAATAGGCCAGCTCGCACTGTGCAACCTAGGCTTACCAGGTCTAGCTGTACCAGCAGACGTCCACCTGCCCGGAAAAGCTTTAAGCAATATGCCGACAGCAGCGCCACCTACCGGGCCCAATCGTACCAACTCAGAAACCTTCTTTAGCTCATACACAACAACTTTGCTAAAGATCATCACATGATCAAATGCATAGTTTACGATTCTATAAAGGACATGAGACAAACATTTTTTTTATATAGGTAATACTCGTAGATAAATTACTTAAGTAGAAAGAATTGGACATTAGGTAAGTATAATTCATAAAGTTTTATAACATTAATAGGTCTCTGGTGTTGTTTTCTATATTATAATATTTGGAGTATTAAATTTTGCTTGCGAGTATCTACAATACCTAATTATTTTCTCTAAATTAAGTGAAATCTTACTAATATTATAAATGTGAGGATGTATGGATAGATGTTTGTTCCTCTTTCACGCAAAAACTACCGAACGGATTTCGATGAAATTTGGTATGGTAGTAGTTTAGGCTCCAGACACAGAATAAATAATAGTACCTTGCTCTAGATTAAAATATAGGCTACTTTTTATCCCGAAAAGGTAGTGTTCCCTAGGGATAGTATATTTACGCGGGGGGAGCCGCGGGCAACAGCTAGTATTTTACTAAAGCACAGTATACAGAACTACCAGAATGAGTGTTCAATCACATTTGTACGCAGCGCACTGTAGCCAAAATCATAGCGAAACACCGCCCCGCCCGCTCTTTACTTTACTCTTTACACTTACAAAACAAATCGAGTTATTATGTTACAATTAGGTATTTAATAAAATTAATTTTAAAAAAAGTTGGGTAAAATATACCGTTATTCTGTGGCAACATATTGTGTGGATAACCACTCCAATTTGTAGTCGTGACGGCTTCACTTTCAAGCGCGTTTCTGGATGATTTCTGTATTCTGTGTACTAAAGATGACTGTAGGCAACAATAACTTCATCGGTGTTCATCGTTATGATAATTATAGGTTAGTAAAACGGAATTAAGTATCTGCACAACTTGGTTTAGACGTTTAGGTATTATGCTAAGCGCGCATAGTACAGACCACCTTAAAAATCAGTAAGTATAAGGCTGGGTCCTGGGACTATATGATCCGGAAGGCCGGGTGAAAATTCAGAGCATTGGAAATAGAACTCTGCGCTGATACAATAGAGTTGAAAATCGAACACACGTGTCGAGTCAAATGTGATACATGGACAGCTCGACACTTCAATTTTCAACTCTGTTGTATTAGCGCAGAGTTCTATTTTCAGTGCTCTGATTTTCCCGGGTCCGCTGGATTCCGGATCATATTATAGTTCCAGCTTGGTTGACACTAAATACAGGTACTACGAAATACAAACAAAAAATAGATAAGTTTATTATAAATATTTATTTTCAATAAGTTCCTAAGAGATTATAAAGTAAGAACATGAACTCAAATAAAAAATAGAGTTGAATTGATCTAAAAAATTTATTAATGAATGAGGCGACTATGTGCATTGAAAACACTTGATATTTTACAAGACCACTTGTACAATATTTACAAACCCGCATCACACTCGCTCCTGCACCTCGACATAGCATCGTTCACTTAAAATACGGTCTGTACATAAGTAGTTTGTACAACTTACACATAAACAACTAACATCTCTAAATATTTTAAAACAATGGAAATTTATTGATCATAATACTTATACAGAGTGGTATTAGATTTTAATCTCTTATGTTAATACTTATTTCTATAATATAAATAGTAATATATGTGTCGAATCCGCTTACCTAATGACTGGAAACATTTCAGCCATTTTACATCTAACACTGATAACTTTTGCGTATGTGGCACATAAGTTATGTCTACGTTACCATCTATTTAAATGTACTTCCCGATTACATAACACAAAAGACAACTGACATATACCAGAACATTAAATGACTTGTGACTATAAGAACACGACTACACAACGAGTGGCCAATCGCGGCAGCCGGCGGCAACTTGGTTAGCTAACAACATACACCCTACGTAACACGAACATAGGGAACAACACACCAACATCAGCAGTGATAAAGTAAAATACGTTTCTACACAACACTTACAATAATCAACACTCATGTAAATTAAAATACTCAATAAAATCATGCTCTCAAAGCACGGAATCTAATTAACACGCCCATAGTACCGAGTCGTTGAACGTTGTGTAAAATAAAACTGAAAATACCCTCATTTCAGTCCAATGTTTTAAATGTATGTCTTCATTAAAACTCTTTCAGGATAAAGGTTACCAAGCTAATGCAAGAAAAAGTGTATAATTAAAAATAGCTACAAACAGTATTGGGAATAAAATAATTGGTGTCTGCATTTGATATGGCATTGGGAGCCTCAGCAAAACGAGCAACGAGATTCTTCAATATTATGAAAGTCAGTTATTTTACTAAAACGTTTTTTTTTTTCAAAAATGGGCAACTTATTGTAAATGTGTTTGAATAGAAAAAATAATTGGAAGCCGAAATAAATAATCAATTAATCTCAGCTAAACATTGCGGGTACGTTTAGTTTTAAATTAGACGAGGTCAACATCATTCATGTCAAAGTATTTAATAAATTACGTACATCAAATATCATTAAAAATATCCTAAGAAATTCACTACGAAAAATGTATTTACATTAATATAATTTTACTTTTTTATTTCCACGTAATGGAATCTCGATTACAAAACCAAATTCTAAATATTAAAAATTCAATGTTTAAACTAGAACAAATCACAGTAACAAGGTAATGACGAATTAAATAATGTGATGTCAGTTCATGCGAATATTTGTGCGTGAAATGAAACGCGCTTAGTCCCGACTCCCGGCGTAAACGTAGTCCCCAAAATGGCGGTCTCTCGCACTCCTTCCTCGTCTTTACTCTGCGCAAAGCCCGCCATTTTGAGGTCAACTTGCGCCGGTATATGTAATGCTACACCGGATTATAGACGACTTAAGTACGACATCAATATCATTTACACACAATTCGGAAGACAATTGAGTGTGATTTTGTTGATTTTCCATTTACGATTAAACGTATATTAATAGTATTCGACTCGAAACAAAACGCGTAATTGTGAGATTAATTCATACATATACCTAACACTAGAAGCTGTCATGATACCCGGTATTGTTTATATATACAACACTACTAATATCAATACAAATTATGCCTAACATGAATAAACAGATATCTGCGGTTATCACTGTCAATTAGGATTAGGATTTTGACGATGTACGGATAAAATTGATGTCTTATTTACTTTGTCGTCGTAGCTCAGTACCGCGTTTATTGTTAATGTTTTTATTTTATCAAAATATTAACTATGTTAATACCCTCTACACACATACCTACTCCCTGATTAATAATAATAAATATATTTACATCACGAATATGCTACTCCAAGTTGCTGTATCTGTCTGTCGAGTGGCTTTTCCAATGTATCAGATAAAGATTATGACCGATACGCGACCACGATGAAACTGCACAGTTCGGTCACAGTAGACGTATACAGTACTACATCTTCATACTAAATCGCCAGAATCGGCACGCACAGACGCACACATAGGTACTACTGTGACGGAATTGTGCAGTTTTATCGTTGTAGTCTGTAGCGAGCTTAGCGTAACTGTTGTGTAAATATTTGTATTAATAAGGGGGGCTAACGTTTTATTGTAACGATTTAATGGTGTAAACCGAAAAGATTTATAGATCATGATCGACTAATCGTTACGACAAAGCGTTAGGTGTGTAGGGGGGGGCTTAAGATTAAGCTCTAATACGGGGTTTATAACTTATTTTCATAATTACAAAATACTCGCGTCGTAAGCCTATACAAGCCGATTGATCCGATTATTATTAAAATGAAATTGCTATTCCGTGCCTTCAACGTAGGTCTGTACACATATTTTGTGTGACGAAAAATCACGAAACCATAGTAAAACACTAATTCATACTGGTAATAAGCCGAAAAATAAATTTATACATTGATTTCGGAAAAAAATATCAAACTGATATAATAATAATATTCGATTTATATGATTAAATAATTAGCGAAAAAACATAAGAATGCAAAAGCAATAAATTATACCTATTCATAATAATAAAAATTGATGATGCTCTTAAAAAGTTAAATCAGGCCGATTTAGGGTTGATGCACATTGCACACGCAGCACAACCGCACCAGTGCGCATTGAACACTAATTGTATAGGAGCGGGTCGCGCTCGCCTACATTCGGACCACAGAATACAGAACATCAGAAGATGATTTCTGCATTCTGTGATTCGGACATAGATCGAGATAACTATCACACGCATCTCGCACCATTTATACTTCTACCCCCTTACTAATAAACGCTGTATAAGTATTGAATAGTTATACAGTGTTTTGTTCCCGTCACACAAGTGACATTTTTAGTTCGATAGAAAGAGACAAAACACTGTAACTATTCCAAGCTTATACAGCGTTTATTAGTAAGGGGGTTAGGGTCGATCAGCGCATGTACGCTACCTATGTCGATCTCTGTTACACTAAGCGCCTGTTTCACAATATAAGTGTCAAATATCTTAATATATGTTTTGTCTCTGTCACTCGATATAAAGTAAGCAGCGACAAACTGCCGATTAAACTATTCGACACTTATTAAAAGGTTGGAAAACAGGCGCTTATAATAATACGCGTCTATATTAGCACTAAATGTTGCCCGCGTCTTAGTGCGCGCAACAGAACATCGCACGGGAACCGTACATGTTCCCGCAATAAAAAGTAGCCCATATCCTTCCCCGTGGTCTACTCTATATCTGTGAACAAATATTTCGTCTTTATAATATTAGTATGTATAGATAATTGCAAGGGGCGGAGTGCAGTTAGACGCGCTTTTTGTCGAGGTGACGTTTGTCGCTGGCGGTGGCGATCGGTCGGCAAGTTCTTACGTTGGTAAAGAGGACTAAACGTGTCACACGTTTATGTTCATATTATAATATAAATTTTGAATAGAAAATGTACGCAATCGCACGTATTGGCTGCGGTGTGGCCGTGAGTCAACCATAAAACTTGGTAAAACAATAACAAAACATTAAGCATTGTACAAACAAAACTAGATGGACTAGATTTCAGCTCTCTCTCAAGAATGAAACCACTCAAGACAGTCATATGATTGGGGACCTTCGAAATAGCAACAGCATTGTATAAAGATTTATAACGTTTTGCACAATCTATTACGGATATTTCGAGCACAATATGATTTGCTGCTTGTTTAAAAGTTTAGGCGAAAAAAAAATATTCAAGAAAAAATCTAGTAGTTAGGTATGAACAATTCTACCACGCCATGAAGGTCATTGGCTTCACACTGTTTCTTCTCGTCGGGTTCCCGAACCAGTGGTAGGTTATGGTGGACAGTTCTAAAAGATTAAGTTTATATAAAATATTTTTCATTTTACTGTGACACAGCAGATATCAAAACATATATTTTTACAAATACATTTTGAAATCGAATGTTTCACAGATCACACTGTCAATGATCTTAGCGCGGAAGACTCATTTCTTTTTCTAATTATATTTTTTTCTGGCCAAACTTCACACAAGCAGTAAATTATGTACCCAAAGTTTATGTAATTATTTTCGCAAAACGTTATAATTATGTTATATTGAACGATACCTTAGTATATTTCGTGATTTTTACGTGTACTGTGATTAATTACATAGTGAGATTTAAAACAGCATTAACTGATTTTATTTTAACATTAAGTTTAACATTTACCGGTTGCCATGTTTATAAAGACCTTATGGACAATATTTTACGGCAATTATTTAATATCAAATATTTCATTATAACGTAGACCTATTTACTTGCATGTTATAGGCGGTTGCAAAAACCAAACCTTCTTTTATAATTAATTTATTGCTACTGATATTAGTCTTAGCATAATAGTAAATGCATTTAAAAGCTAAATATTTAATTGTCGTTAAGTAATTTAATTAATATCTTCGAATTAAGAATAAGAACACATACTAATAGAATCTTAAATTTTAATGTAAAAAAAAGCACTGCAAAAAAAATAATTAAATTTCATATTCATTAGACACGATATAATTTTTTCATTACGTCATCATTCATCAATAAAAATATATATTTCTCAAATATTTTTCGCAGAAATCCAACAAAATTATGTACACGCAAGTCTCAAAATGAAAGACAAATTATTAAAATAAATAGATAAAAAACCAATAATATTTTCATGAGGTTTTTGATGATTTAAATTCATTAATTAAATATAAAAATGTTTAAGATTGAAATGAGATCTGTTATTATCATTTTATATTTTTCAGTTTAGCTGAGCTGTATCTATTAGTATGTATTCAATTTCTTTTTATTTCCTATTGATTAATTTCAATCCTTAAAATGTAAATAAATTAGAATATATTATAAAACATAGAAAAGTAAAAAAATGATATTAACATTAATAGAAATTAGACATAAATTACTAAAATGCACATTAATTCATCAATGCGTCAAATATATTGCATAAAAAAACTAAGAAGAAAAGTTTAAAATTATGTTGTTACAGATAACAACATAATTTTTGTTGAAACAGATAAAAACCATCTATCTAATGTAGGTATATAGTACAGCAAGGTATGTATAATTGTCATTTCTGTGTTTTTTATTTGTATAATGCATATTTCATATTTTTATGTATAGATAATATTTTGGCTAGTTGACTGAAGTCTGAATTTTTGTATTGCATAAATTAATAGTACTCATAAAATATAAGTTACTTCGCACAAGAAACAGCTTATTAAAAACCAATATTTTAAAAGTTACAGCGATTTGTAATACAGAATTACGCAATCCTGCTGCTATATGAAATATATAGTTCGCAAGTACATATTTGCTTATATCTCCGAAATTATTGCGTTTAAGTTTATTATTACTGTTAATTGTTATGAATGTTTTTGTATTTTATGTAAGTAACCTATGTAGGTTTTTACACTAATTATGTAAAAAAAATATTTCAACTTTGAAATTCAATTTCAAATCAACTTCATTACAAAACTGCACATTGTTGTATTCTTTTAAGAAATATTACAGAATATAATAAATGAAGCTAAATATTTTACATGTAGTCAAGGTTCCCTATTTTTTCGCATAAAATCATATGTCATAATTTTACTTGGCATAATTTCATTTGACCTTATAATAGTTTTGCATAATATTAATTTGGCATACCTTTTTTAGCATAATTTTATTATGCATAATTACTAAAAGCATAATAATTGTTAAGCATACTTATTGTAAAACATACATTTTTACGCATAATATTAATTGAGCATAATTTTTTATGCAGATGTACTATTAAAACGCATCAATGTATTTAGTAATTACGCATAATGATATTTAATCATATTATTATACTAGCTTTTGCCCGCGACTTAGTCCGCGTGAGTTCGGTTTCCATATAAAATTTAAACCCCTTTTTCACCCACTTAGGGGGCGAATTTTCAAAAATCCTTTCTTAGCGGATGTCTACAACCTACCAACCAAATCTGTATGCCAAATTTCAGCAAAATCCGTTCAGTAGTTTCGGCTGTGCGTTGATGGATAAGTCAGTCAGGTTTTCCTTTTATATATTTAGAAGATGTTTTGTTTGTAGTGTATTTTTTCGCATAGTAATGTAAAAATATAATATGTATACGCCGCATAATTAAAATTTTATAAACATTATTACAAATTTTACTGCATTACTCTAACGAAATATTATGTAGGCGCTTTACATATTGGGTAAATGACGTTGATTATTTTTTTTCCTACCGACATCCAAACAACATAAAAACCATCCTTTCACCGAGTGTTATCGTGTGCCGCTAAGTTGTATTTGATTAGTTTATCTTGTAAACAAGTTAATATTTATTTTACGAAGGGATAAAACATTGAAATATGAACGGATTAATTTACGAGAAAAATAGACAAAGTAATGATTAATTCTACTATGTGTGCGAGTTAAGACGAAATAACAACTATAATTGTAATTCTCGGCTAATTACGAGATTAAACTCGGACAAACAACACGAATGCTTTTTATGTTTCATAAAATATATGCGTTTATTTACCTTAACCGTGTTTTCATTATGTCCTTCCATTTTATGCATATTTATGCCTTGCGACAGTATGCCTTAAAATTATGACAAAAAATATGCCTCACGAGTTTATGAAAAAAAAAAACAATTAAGACAAAAGTATTATTAAGAGAAAAAAATATGCCTTACGTGTTATGCCTTATTAAATTAGGACAAAAATATTAGTCTAAATGAAATTTATATTATATTAATTTATGTAGTATGCCAAGAAACAATTATTATGCCAAAGTAATTTATGCGTAATAAAATTATGCCAAATGAAATTATGACAAATAAAATTATGCGAAAAATAGGATCAGAAATCAACTACCCTAATTCATGAACTTTTCGGTTCTAGAATAGACAACACTATAGAAAATAACGATATATATTGTTTATATCAGAACTGTCTATAACTCTACCAACATAAATTTTGGTGTACATTTAAATAATTATTATTTTCAGGAAACAAATAATATTGGAGTAAATGACCTTTAATTTCATAACTGGCTGTACAATATACATATTATGTTGATAGTAACTTCTATTTGTTTTTGTCATAAGATTTTGTTTCATTTGAATAATATGCAACCGCCTTCATACTCATTTGAAATTTCTTGTAGCATTATAATATACAACAAATTTGTCTTACAAACAATTATATACAATGTTGAATATATTTATACAAATCACTAAGGAATATACACTTAAAGCTAACACACCCCATCTAGGTCAATGACCTTGACTATCCGATGAGTATTGCCAAATATTGCACATAACATGTGGAAACATATGCATTTGTAGTTTGCCTGATTACATAAAAATTGCAATTATTCAATCAAAACTTTTCAAAAAATGATATGCTATTAGACATGAAAATAATTACTTATTTAAAGCACATTTATCTTTCATACACACTAAGTTTTGTTCATTATGAACATTAACTTTGCTGATCTAAGTTATTGTAACCAAAAGAGATGTGAAAATCCTGATCAACTCAAAAAAACTCAGGAAAATAAAGTTTCAAAAACAAAAGCTTCAAAACCCTTGTTACAATAATAAATTTTCTTGAGTTTATTGTATGCAAGGAGCAGGTTTATAATATTGAGATTACCAATGTGTAGAATACATGTCTGAATCAAACTTTTTTTTATTTCTTAAAACTGTTTTAGTTACAAACTTAAAAACTGAAGGTACACAATTATATTATAATGCCCATATTCAATTACACTTTTTTTTCAATTGAAGGCATATATAAAACATAAACAATTGATAAAAACATTTGTTCAATACAAATAAATAAATAAGTGGCTGGTAAAGTATTGGCAAAATCTCAATGACACCTCACCTTGGAAATTTAGATCAAAATTAAAACTTGGATGGATTCCATTAAATTCAAATTTTTGATTTATTCTAAATAAAACTTTATAATCTCTTTTTGAGACATAAGTTGAATTAACTATATACCAATAATAGTGGTAAAATACATATAATAATAGCATAGCTTCAAATTTAGACCAGCTAAAATATACGAAAATTATGCGAAAAAAGAGTATCAGGTATCAACTACCCTAATTCATGAACTTTTCGGTTCTAGAATAGACAACACTATAGAAAATAACGATATTTCTTGTTTATATCAGAACTGTCTATAACTCTAGCAACATAAATCTTTGTTGCATCTTACAACTGAATAAAACAATATTGTGCCATTGGAACCCCATTTAATAATTTTAAAAACGAAAATAAACAATTATATACATACACAAATTATAAAAAATCTCCCACTTAATTTACAAAGCACTAATATTATAATTGTGTTTGTATTTTTATGGAATTTATGCATTTTTAGTCTTCAAAATAAATTAGATTCTGTAAATGAATTGTTTAAATGAACTGAAATGAATTGTAAATATTATATAATATACTTTAGTCTGAAATTATGCTAAACAGCTATTAAATAATATTGTAATAAAATGAAGCGTTGTAATTAAGACAATAGGATTTTAGTTAGGTATTCTTATTACAAAAAAAAAAAAAAGATAATTACTAAGTTGCATAGATATTGAACAAAACTTATAATTCACAGAAATATTTTGTATATTTAAAATATTTTAGTTAATTTAATACATTTTGTTTTTCAATCTAAATCTCAAGGTTTATTTATTGTTTTTGTGTGTACCAATACACTACCAACCTGTGATGTCTAGTGTGATAGATGTTTTAAAAATAATTTACCTAATGTCAACCATATTATGTTATAATGAGATTCCATGTGAGGCACAAAGTAACACAGTAACTTTAACAAAAATATAAAATTTTATGTTATATTAATATTTGTTTGTGCACAATTACTGCACAAACTTAAATACATCTCTAATAACTTTAAGTTAATTATTGAGCTTTCCATTTATACAAATAAATAATATGATAAAGTACATTATTATTAATGGGAAATTATTACTTTAATTTTATTCTATATTTACAAATATCATTAAATTAATTACTGTACATTAGAGATTTATAGCATTGTCCAATTTACCTCCTAGAACGTGGTTTGTATCACCTCACTTCACAATGTTTATTGACGGTGACGGGCAGACTGGAGGCAGACGGAGTGGAGGCAGCGGACACGTCCGCAGAAGTCCCTTCCACTGATACATTCCCCGTTTCGGCCTCTTTCATCACGTACCCGGAACCTTGCGAACTTCGCGCGAGTTTTAAACGTATAGGAGTCACTTTATCAGTCCGGACCTTGCGCAGCGAGGAGTTATCGGAGCTAAAGGGAGGGTCTATAGCTAGAGGGTCGCGCGCGGTGGGGTCGTAGTCGAACGGATCGACTGCGGCCGCACCCTCACCTGTCACCTTTTTGCCGTCCTCGTCCTTAGTACGCTTTATTTTAATCACCAACCTTGTAGCACTTTCACTTTCACTATTAATCACTTGTAGTTTTTCTTTTTCAGTCTTTTTATCTTTCTTCTTTTTCTTCTTTTCGCTCTTGTCGGGCTTATGCTTACTCGTTTTCTTGCCAGATTCGTTTCCGGATTCCTCTTCCTCTTCGAAATGTGCCATAACCATTCGCCTGTACTTCATACTTTCTCGCTTTATTACGTCGAAATCAGGTGTAGGTATAGTTTGAAGACGTTTCTTAGGGGGTCGGAACTGTGATTTCTTAGTTGAGCATGTTGTAGTGTCTTCATTAATAGACGGAAACACGTTCGAACCAAACTTTATTTTTAATTTCGGTGCAACGGGCGACGTTGCACTCGAACGACTGGGTTTTGTGTTGACGCGACCACGGCGTTTGTGTCCTTGACTTGAGCTGGCGGTAAAAGTCGGTAATTTTACTTCTTCGGCCGGATCGACTTCATCGTTCATTCTAACTTCTAAGTGCCGCAACTCGCGAGACAAACCGCTTGTGGTTCTCCGCTTTTTCTTTTCAATGGGTGTGTCACAAATCTTATAATCTTCTCTTGTTGGTATGCTGGTCATTGATGCCACGGCTTTAGGTATAGTAATTACAGCTCGTGCTAACGGTTGGGGTGCGGCGGGCGGCGGTATGCTTCCTACAGTTGAAGTGTTGCCTGGATCGTCCATGTTCATATCTTGGGTCCAATATTGACGTAGTAACTCTTTTTTGCGCATACGCCGCAGATTTGTTGATCCAGACATCATAGTATTGGCAGAGCTGCATGAGGCATTTAATATATTCGTAGATGGTTCGTGAATAGGTGCCGGTGGCTGCGGAGCCGCAGGTTGAACGGAGCTTGTTGAGTAATTTGCATCCAAAAATGGTCCTTTAATCTTTACCTTCAATTGATTACGTGAATCACTCAAAGAAACTTTAGGTAATTGTGGTGTAAATATCTCTTTAGCGGGCTCAATACTTGCTTGTTTTCCGTGGGCCGTTGGTGAGCCTGGTCTTGGGTTACTAGCCATAAGGGCACTGTGCAGTTGTTTTTCTGCATCTTCATCAATGTCTATTAGTTGTTGATCAGCGGTTCCACTTGCGAATGCCAGTAAGTGGCTGTTGTATGCATCATTGGTAACTGGGGCAGGATTATCGAAAGGATTATAAGTTCTCATATCAACTGGTCCTGGTAATACTGGTTGTAGTCCTGCGCCGCGATCAGAATTATTCTTATTCGCTGTAGAATCCGATGAATCCAAATTCTCAGGACTATTTAATTTCTCTTGTTTTAGTTCAGCTGTTGATCTCTTGTTACTAGGCTGAGGACTTATAGTTCGAGGTGATTGTGATGAATCTTTGTATGAATTTTCTGATCTTCGATCGTCTTTTACATCTACAGATTTTCGTCTCTCTCTAAGAGCTTTGATGCCAACACCATCATTAGCTATTTCTTCTTCAAAGTCGTAAACAGTTCCAACTAATTTACTTGCAATAGAATTACCCATATAATCAACATTAGAATAGTTATGCATTGCTTGTCCTCTGCTCTTAGATCGGCCACCTCCTCGACCTCTTTGACTTCGATTACTTCTATTATTTGATCGCTTAGTGCCCTTAGGAAGATCGGATTGTTTCGGCGAAATACCAGGGCTTTTGCCGGGCGATTTTCCAGGAAACTTAGTAACCTGTTTTGAAGGTTTGGCAGGTGATTTTGAATCTTGTGGATGTATAATCAGTACAGCCTCACTACTATCACTTGACATTTTGGTGGGAGCTCTTGTGTTACTCGAATCATTAAAAGAATCAATGCTGGGACTGGATACAACATGAATTGAGAGCTTATCGCTTCCAGTAACGTCAATGTCATCTCTTGGTGAATCCATAATTTTTGGAGTCGGTGACGCTATCATAGCCGTAGTTAGAGCAATATTTTGAGATGAAGATGTAAAAGCTGCAGCACATAACGGAAAAGATGGTTTAGGCAGTGGCTGCATAAGAGGGGTACTAAAAGGTAAGCCAGTGCCATAAATACTTGGACCTGGAGATGGTAGTGGTAACTGTGACGAAGCACAAGCTCCGGGTGCGAAAAATGGCAATGAACTTATTGGATTCAAGAATGGAGATGCGTCCGGAGGACAACTTGTGTATTGATTCAAAGACATAGGTGGTTCCACGCGACATGAATACGCTGGCATTGGCGGATAAGCATCGATTTCTGGCAAGATGGGCCCTCGGCGTGTCTCTGCCTCAATATGGGACTTCGTTTCAGTTTTTTGAGAACATAAGGAAACATCTGAATTGGTACTCGAAGCTGATGAACGACGAGTCGTTATTTTACTTTCTCTCCACTTAGAATCGCTGCTAATATAAGGAGATGAAATTGTTGCACAGTCTGAATGTATTACTGAATTGTTATTATCATAAGTTTGATTGTCTTGGGTTAAATCTTGTTCATTACTAATAATAGAATTGTCAACTACTGATAAAGACTGAGAATCATCACTTTGTTTGGATAATGAAATTGTATCTCCAATTTCTGACACTGAATTTATGGATAGCACCGTTTTAGGTTCCTTTACATCTTCAGTATACGATACAGTATCATACTTTTCTTCATTAATATTTTCAATGTGTGGTTCATGTGCAGGTGGTCCAGATATTTCGACCCATTTTCCACTGTGATCTTGTGGTAGCTGCATTTTTTCTTTGACTTCAACTGTATTGTCATGTTGCAGCAAGTTAGAAGGCTCGTTGTCAGATCTTCCAGTGTCGTCTTCTTTAGTAAGCAGTTGACTGTCTTTAGCAGGTTCTGACTCAAAACTCTTTTTGTCTTCCGAATTTTCATGGTCACTTTGGGGACCAATTCTTTCATTTTCTAAAGATGTCTTATCAGTATTAGTGTTTATGTCATCAGTAGCTGGAGTGTCGGCTGGAGCTTTCTTATTAATTAATTGCACTCTTAATCTGTCAACAAGATTAAAGGTTTCTTGAACTCCCTGTTCCTTAGAATCTTCTTTAAAGAAAAACTCAGGATAAGATGGAAAAGGTTTTAAAATTTCGTCATGATTAAAACTATCCTCAACTGCCAACATATCAAATTCAAACAATTCGTTATCTTTAGATTGCGGAGAAAACATAGGTCGGTTTGGAAACGGATTAACAGTTGAAGGGATTTTAGCACTTTTAGAAATTTCTACAGCTTGAACATTACTAGCGTCTTGAGTTATAAACTTCTTATCAGTATCAATTATAGAACGTTTTCTTATGTTTCGAGCAATGGGATTGTCTACATCCATGGGATCCATAGTTCTAGCATCCATAGGTGTTTTAGGTGACTTAATCATAGTATTTTCATTGAGATTAGCTTGAATTTTTGCAATCATTTTCAGACTACTTTTATCAGCAAATTCAGAGTCCAGACATTTATCCTCTGTCATATACTTTTCATGATCTCCAGGTTTCTCAACAGGAGGTGGTTGAAGTTTAGGACTGAAAGCTTTTGGTACCCAGCTCTTATCGGTGTCATTAAAATCTTCAGTAATTCCTGACTGTATCCTTTCTTCCAACATATCTAACGGTGCCGTAAGATCTTTATCAGCAGCAGAAGCCACTTTGACAGTTGGTGATAAAATTTTGGTCTCAGGTACTTGCGAGTCCCGTCTACTTTGACGTCTCTCTCTTATAGGAAGAGGATCACGTATATCTTTCGGGGGAGACAATGTTTTCTTTTCAGCTGTCTCCCTAGTACTCATTCTTCTATTAGACACGGTTTTTTGTTTTACCTCAGTACTTTTTCTCGGGCTAGTCCTCGTAATTGAATTGTTATCAATATCTTTACACCTTGTCTTTTCTTTGTCCTCAATGGACTTACTACGTCCTTTACTTGTTACAGATTTTGTGATAGCTTTTTCTTCAATTTTGCTTGTTTCTAAATCTATAATTTCTTTCTTCGGTTCATTATTTACCTCCTCGTCCTCTTTCCGTTTCGCAACTGTAAGTTCAGCGGACTTGCTGCTCTCTTTGGAAGTCTTAATTTGTGAAGAGGTGCTTCCGGATTCGTCTTTAGATGGTTTTCTCTGTCGGGTATCAAGCTTATTAAGCATATTTCCGCTTGAAGTAGTGCTTCTGGTCCGAGGACGTGTGGCAGCACGCGTATCGTTGGATCGGGTTGATTCCTCTCCTTCAATAGGCGATGATGATACCCCAGGCTCGGGCGCCCGTTCGGAAGTTTTAAGCTTCTTGTCTGGGGCCTTGCGTGGGGAAGCATCACTTGAGAGGCTTTTATCTTTTCGGCGTCTTCGGGGACGCTTTGGAGAAGGACTTCCAGATTCGGATCTCGATCCTTTTGAACTGTCAGAATCACTTGAGGCACTAGTTGAAGACAGTGGTCTTGACACCTTGTCAAGAAAGGGCAAGTCCACAGTAGGTCTAGTGCCAGGTGGAGAAAACATAGATGGTGGCCTTGGAGCCGGTTTAATCTCACGAGCTTTAGCTGCTGGTTTCATACTAGGCTTTTCTTGTTCATCCTCTGAACTAGAAGACGATGAATAGCTACTGCTACTTGTATTCGATGAAGAGCTAGAAGATTCCTTTTGTGGTGACTTACTCTTAATATCGTCTTTTTTCGGACATGTTTTTAGTGTATCAGACTTTTCGATATCTTTCTTTTTATCTACTTCAGCTGATTCGCCAACTGGGATCTTAGAACCTGATCCACTTTTAATATGGGCGGCCGCCAGTTTAGCTGCTTGTCTTTGTGGCACGTATGCTATAGGTTCTTTTTCTACTTCTTTTGATATTTTCTTCTTGTTAGTCTTTTCAGGACTTTCTTTCAATTCCTTTCCTTTGCCTTTTATTTTAGGCTTATTTTTGGAATCGTCACTACTTACTCGTTTTTCTGGTTCGTCCTTTTTAGTCGTTGTTGTAGATCTCATATTTTCAGATGCTTTCTTAGCAGCTTGCCTTTGAGGAACAATTAAATCTGTTGGGTCTTTTTTCTTAGCAAATTTAATATTCTCTTTATTTTTAGCCACTTCATCAATTTCTTTAGGTTTGTTAAGGAGTGGCTTTTTCTCTTTGTTTGAAGGTTTCCTTCCCCTTTTCTTTGGGGCAGGTTTTTCTTCTACCACAGGTGTTTTCTTTTCTGGCTGTGTTAGTATAAATTCTTTCATTGCCGCTTTTGTTCTTGGCAGTGACTGTTGTGAATCATTCTCATGAGGTGATTTTTCGATTTTTGATTTCTCAGTCTTTACCTTATCCAATCGAGTTTTATCATTTGCTACTTTATCAGAAGTTTCACTACTGTCAGAGTAAATATCAACTGCAAATTTGTTATTTCTTGTGGATCTCATCGGAATCAAATCATCACTGTCAGTTCCAGACTGACCAGTCTTACCTGCAGCCATTTCCTTTTCCATTTGCTGCAGCGTTTTACTACGCGTACGATCTTTCTTTGTCTTTTGCTTAAAAGCTTCTTCTTCACTACTGCTTTCAACAATAGCTTTAGATTGAGGTGCTATCTTTTTCTTCCTATCTATCTTAGTAGGAGACTTTTTAGCTCTTCCTTTTGGAGAAACTTTTTTCTTTGGAGATGTTGTAGTTTTCTTAACATCATCATCAGTGCTAGAACCGATAGTTCTACCACGATATTTTGAAGTACGACTTATTTCAGCACCACTTTCTTCACTTGACAGCCCACTATACATGCTACCACTTCTTCGTGAACCATTAACATAATGTTTCTTGTATGGGTTTGCTGATCTACAGCCACGAACAAGACCATTGCGATCTTTCTTTTTCTCGTCACTGGATTCTTGGGGTGCTATTCGAGCTAATAAATCATCAAAGTCATTCTTATGATCAGGGGCATCTGGGTGGGAATAAAGTCTGTCATATATTGAAGGTCCATGGTTGGCTTCAATTATTGCAGCTAGATCTAGGCCAGAAATAGATGTATCACAAGAAAGTACTGCAACTTGTTTATGAAATGTTTGCTCCCTCATACGGAAGAAAGAACGTGATAATTTCTCTCTTCTACTCACCATATAGCATAAGTTACGAACTCTTTCAAGATCTTGCCTTAACTGGACAAACATTTTCATTTTGTCAAGGTCAGCTTGCTCTTGTCTATGAGTCAAAAGTTCATTATCATCAGATTTTGGTGGAAGTAAAGGACGATTATGTCCAGCTCGCCTCTTTAACTTCCAATAATTATAAATATAATTGATAGCTTCTTGGTCAACATCTAGTAAATGTGTACTTATATCTTTAACACTAACATGTCGATCAAATTCAGCTTCAATTTCGGAAAGTCGTGCTGCACGAGCCTGGGATTTTTCTTCCGACGTCATATCTTTTCGACGTTTTCTCTTAACTTCCTCTTCTTCCGATCCAGATCCAGCACATTTTTCTTTCTTGGAATTGACACTATGTTTTTGACAATATGAACGCAGTTTAACACCATCATCAGCATTTTCATCTTCAATTATTGCACGCATTTCTAGTCCATGTTTAAATGCACATGTTACATGATATGCAGTTTTGCAAGTCTTTACTGAACACTGTATACAGGCACCTTTACGTTCACGACATAGTATACACACTAAAGACCAACGTGAAGGAGGTATTGAAGTTATTTTTGTTATAGGTTCCATCTTTTCGGCACAACCAATAGATACTTCAGGTATCCATAAGACACAACTAACATGTGCCCATTTGTGTCCAGACGGAGTGCACTTCATAGCTCCTCCAAGGTTAGGACACAACACGCAAGTAGGCCTTACGCCGGCTCCGCAGGGTCGACATAACCATTGACCTAAAATGTTGAAGTTTATTTTATTTCATGCTCAAAGGGAGAATTATTATTTTAATGAAAAGTAGAAGTTTTTAAATGTTAAAACAGTTAGCTCCCTAGCAAACTGTTGTAACCCTAGTTGGTGACAATTTAGGTATATGATTTCATTGTCATTGTTACTAAGACGTAATGTAGCCTGTGGCTATGTCAACTAGAAAAATAAAATATGCGACGAGCATAGCTGCTCTGAATTATTTTAATAATTTCGAAATAAATAAAAAAACACTGAAAAACTATAGTATCATTTCTGTCATCTAGTTATAGTTAGGAGTACATTATGTCTTAGTATCAACATCCATAAAATCATATACCTAAATTGCCACCAGCTCCCTAGCTAATTCGTTCATTCTTCGCTTACCATCAGGAATAACAGTTATTCCATAGCAGGCTTGATGCACACAAATATTACATGAATCACAAAAGACCATTTCATTTCCGTCTTCGGAATCTGGGGATCGGCAAACATCACAAATGACATTTTCATCATATTCTATGCCTAATCCCTCTTCAGACTTCATGATTGCTTGAATTTTGTCCCAAGTCCGAACCTGTGAAACATAAAAATGATAAAATATATAAAAGACACACATTAAAATGGTCTAAAGATGCAATTGGTACTACAATAGCAATCCTGTGATTGAACCTGTGTTCGTATCTCGCAAGCACTCATAACTTATCCAGCAAGAGCTCATTTTAATAAAAGCTATAAAAAACAATGGTAGCAATATGTTGATAGCTAATTAGTTTATTTATTGTTAATATATAATGTATAATTCATTGTTTAGGTTCATAAAAATGGGTTTTTTAAAATCAAGTATGGATATTTTTGGCATAATAATTTTGATCAACTGCTTTATATGACAGAAAAATAATAAAAAATTTCGAAAAAATATCCAAATAAAATTACAATGATCTTATATTGACCTCACTCAGCTGATTGTATGATGTTATTTAGGCTTGGTCTCTTTAAATCGCCTGTTCCTGTAAGGTTAACGACCTCAGTGCCTTACTTTTTACCTATACAATTCTGGATTTCTATCTTAATATTTTATTTTTCAGCCTTTTTAGACTCCTTTTTTCGTAGTCGGGTTACAGTTTTTTTTAAACTTCTTGTATTATATTTTTTCTCCGAAAATTTTCAAATATTTTTCTGTCTAAACGTATTTACATAAATAAGCAGTAGATCCCCGAAAGCCATGTTGAGATAGTGCAGTGTAACTCTCAAAAAGTAAAAATACACAAAAAGTATGAAATAAATCTTATTTTCTAAATAATTCCCCTTTTAAATTCGGCTAAAATTTTAACTATTTATTTATATAATCTTCATTATTTTGAAGTCGTTACCAACCTTTGGGCTGTATATGGCATAATATCTTGTTATATCATTATTTTATAGAACTCATGTTTAAGTTGGCTGGTACCGACTTCAAAATTATAAGGATTGGGTAGAGAAATAGTCAATATTTTAGCCGAATTTAAAAGGGGAATTATTTAGAAAATAAGATTTATTAAATACTTTTTTTTTTTTTTACTTTGAAAGTCGGTTTAATTTTTTGTTTAAAAATAAGTAATAATTTTTCCCTGTTTTGATATTTGTTACATATTTTAAAATAAACGATCGTATGTACGATGTAGTAAATACGATCGAACGATCGATGTAATAAATAAAGGGGATTGGACTACATCTAAAATATTTAGTTTCATTAATATACTCAGAAATATTGAGGCATTAAAACTTGGTAAATTTTTTTTTTACTAAATTAGTAAACAAAACCTACATCATTAGTTTACTTACATCATAATATACAAAAACATTCATTATAGTAAGTATGAACTTAAACGCACAAATATCGGAGATATTTACAAATATGTTCCATATGCTATGTTATTTCAGGAAAAGTGTCACTATATTATGTGTCCATATAAATTTCGAAGGGTTCCCTCGATTCCTCATGGATACCATCATCAGGTTACAGTTTAGTGGCTATAGGACCAAAAAAGAATTTTACAAATAGGCACATAAACACCAGAGTAATGTTAAAAGATATCCGTGTTGGTGTAAAATACCATAGAGAAGTATCTTTTATAATATTATCATAATGTGATGATGTATGGTGTGATGATAGTGCTGATGATGATGATTACTCTAATTAAAAGTGGCATATGCTTGTAGTTCTTTAAACAACGCCGAAATAAGGAGTCAGAAGTTCTGTTCAGTACTTTTGGATCCAAGGTATACCTTGGTACATAATCTTATTTTTTTTTTTTAAATGGGACCAACTTCAGATTATACCCTTTATCAAAAAAAGAATTTTTAAAGTCGGCGAAGTTATACAAAAAAGAATACAATAAGCCAAACGTATAAACGCCTCCCTTTTTTGGAAGTCGGTTAAAAACATTCCTCCCCAAACTTCAGTCAAAAACCCAAAATTGACTACAAAACTAAGTACTTACTTGAAAATTTCCCTAATTTTTTGTATGATTAAGAATACTTTAAATACTACAAAAATCAATAAATAATTACTTATTTATAAATGTGTATTAAAAATTATTGTTCTGTAATATCATGATGATTATCATATTCTGTTATATTCTTGATTAGTACCTACAATATTATTTAATGTATACTTCACTTTTTCAATCGCTTGTCGATATATCAGTCAATAGCTTAATTTATTTAAAAACTAAGAAAATGAAAACTGGATGCGGAATGCGGCGGACATATTTATTTTTAATGGTTTGAATTTACCCCCAAAACGATTCGATGACATCTATTGTGTGACATCAACTTTTTTGTATATTACTAACTTTATTTTACTTGTTATTTACACCAAACAAAGAAGAAGAGAGGCACGATCGGTCTAAGCGTTCGGCTTGTGATGACGTTATCACATAAAGTTATCGTCCGTAAAACGACTTAACAGACAGCCATTTTTTATAAGTTAACAGTTTTAGGCATGTCTAGGAAAATTTAAGTTTTAACAGATTTTTTTTTTATGGATATGGTATCATGTTATCGTCCGTAAAACGACTTAACAGACACCATTTTTTATAAGTTAACAGTTTTAGGCATGTCTAGGAAAATTTAAGTTTTAACAGATTTTTTTTTAATATGGATATGGTATCATATCATTGATGATGATCAATGATATTATCGCACATTTTATTTATTTAAAACTAGCTTTTCCCCGCGACTTCGTCCGCGTGGAATAGTTACTTTGGGATATCGCTAAAATTTACCCGCGACTTCATTTACGTAGAAGAAGCGCTTCCACCTCACGACTGCCCGCCCGCTCCGCGCGCCTTACTATAGAGCTCATGATTATTTTATTACTGCGATATCTTCTAAAATACTCATTGAAATCAAATGATGTAAACGGCAAATTTCTTCTAGATTAAATGCTTGTAATGAATAACGTATTTACTTGGATAAGGATTAATATAATCTTTATGAAAACACCTTCACAAATAATGCTTACTTTTAGAACAAATTTGGTAAGTATAAAAAGGTTATAGTGAGCCAACCTTAAAAGATAGACATATACTGTCGCGGACTTTTTTTTAGAACTTTTAAAGGGGAACAATTCTGCCATACATCATTTTAGCGAAACTTTAACCGTTTCCGCAGCGTACGTAGCGAAAGCTCTCAAAAGGAAAAAAAGACCCCCGATTTTGTAACATTCTTGATTGGTACTCCGCTCGTATTGAGTTTAGCTTGATGCTATATAGCCTAAAGCCTTCCTCGATAAGTGGACTATCCAACACAAAAATAATTTTTCAATTCGTACCAGTAGTTCCTGAGATTAGCGCGTTCAAACCAACAAACAAACAAACTCTTCAGCTTTATAATATTAGTATAGATAGGCTTAGTACTATTTTAATATATATTTTTAAATTAAATATAGTAGATGATTTACTATTCCGCCTAGAGAGAAACAGGGCATGAATATACACAAACAAACAAACTCTTCAGCTTTATAATATTAGTATAGATAGGCTTAGTACTATTTTAATATATATTTTTAAATTAAATATATACATACAAAATCATGTGTCAAAGCTCATGTTGAAAGTTGGAAACGCGCGCCTCATGCGCCGTGAGCCATTGTAATCTCTAATCACACGCAACATCATAGGGATCAATAAGTGTACAGTTTCTGGAATTTTGATATTTTTTATGAAATACTTTTTTTGGGTTCCATAGTAACTGCTTTGATTAGGGATCGTCCATTAATCACATGATGCCTAAAGGGGGAGGGGGGGTCCGAAAAAAAATCACCAAGTATCACCAAGGGGAGGAGGGGGTATAAGGAGACATCACGTGTATTAATTTTCGAATCTAGTCTATGCATACCGAAATTATTATCGGCTGTAGTTTCGTAGTGTTGTTTAAATACTTACAAGACAAATGACTCGTATAGTTTTTAATTGCTTAAATTATTCGATTAAACGGTTTTTTAAGTTAAAGTTTTTCTTCAAACATGACCTGCTTACTATGTAAAAAAATACACGTGATCTTAGGTGGAGGGGGGGGGGGGGTTAGTATAAAACCTCACCACGTATCGCCAGGGGAGGGGAGGGGTCTAAAAAGTTGTTAAAAACATCACGTGATTAATGCACGGCCCCTTAATTATTATAAAGATACGTTATATCCTTACAAAACTGACGATATTTCTGTGCCGCGACACACATTGACATTGGACGCGTAATACGTGATACTGTAAGTCAACCGGCTTATCGCACACAGAACATTATTACTCGCGGAACACACTAACCGAAATTGGCCCGACGTCGGGCCAATTTGAGTCTTCACTTTATACGCGCATGTCTACCTCTTTTTAATATTTAATACATCTATGAGTAACTGTAATTTGAATAAAAAAAACTATTACAATTTGATATTTACGGAACCCTTTTTATACATATCCTGACATGCTCTTGGTTAGGTTATTTAATAATAAGGATATTTTTTATACTAGTGCGATGTTGTAAAACAAATTTTCACTAAGTTTAAAAAATAAAAAATGTAATTAAGTATGCCATAATACTCTATTTCAATATCTATTATACCCTGTTACTATCGAAACGAAATAAAAAATCACCAAGTATACAGCTAAGCTGTATAGCATGCAAGTGTGTATAATACATTTGCATTAAGCTACAACAAGCTTACATAGACATGTATGTATATGTCACAATTTCAAATGATTGTGATTTATTCAAGTCAATGAAATTGTGTCACATAATGGATACATCTAGTATGTGTGACTATTATTTTATAACATCCTACTAGTGAAAAACTTTATTCTTTAAATTTGAGAATGCTGCTGCGGATACTTCAATTATAATATTACCTAAATTCGGATAACATGTTTTTTTAGGTACAGTTGACCACAAAAACTTGACTCTACTCAAATCAATTGATTAGATATTGGGTTATACTCAAATCAATTGATTTGAGTATAACCCAATATCTATCATATATATACTACCATACCTACTATATAGTAATGTTATAGTTATAGCTTATAACAATACCTTTATTTTATAACAGATTTTTTTTTATACTGAACCAACTAGTTAACAACTCTTAAGGCATCTTGAAAGTTTAAGGACTTTGTTTACTGGAGAAGTTATAAGAAGAAGTCTAGACAACTCATAGATATTCAAAGTAGGCTACATTTCATTCATAATTTAAATATATCGGAAATAATACTTATATATTATTTATTCCAATATTTAATTACTAGTGAAATGGATGGGAAAAATAATTTCAATTTTATAATTCACACATTTGTAAGATTTAAACAGATATTGTGTGCAAATAGTTTAGCTAATAAATTATAATCTGATTTATTGTGACATGATTATTCATTTCTATATCACCGGTGTCCGCTGGCTGACATTAAAAAACAGTCTAGAACTTTTGTTATATACTTTTATGTACTTGACAGATATATTACAAAGCAGCATGTTTCTAATTCTACTTACCTCTAATTCTTCGATGACTTTCTCAAGCTGGTCTTCAGAAACAGATGGTGCCCCAGCTCTTGCACGCTCTGCATTCAGCAATTTGAGCCATGCAGTATCTGTGGCATCTAAGTCATAGCTGCAGGCAGCTTCGGCCCTGGCCGGAGTGGAGCTAAGCACATGCTTGTCCGCTTGATAATGTGCATCTCTTGTCAGGTGTATGTACTTGTCTTTAGGTCTAAGAAAAATGAACATAGTTTTAGGATTGAGGTAAGATTTAAAGTAAGCAAGCTTATCAAAATTGAACAAATAGCTTACAATTTGAATGGTTGAAAATCTGGAGGTAATGTACTTTCAATAGTTTTAACTTTGGGTGCTGGCAGCGAATCGGGATTGACAGGCACTTGGACACCTCGCTCCCAATCCTGCTTCCATGTATCAGTTATAATCCAATACTCACTGGAAGTGAGAGGCTCTGAGTCAGGCAATTTCATTGCACTGATGAGATCCTTTCTGAAATATTATGTGTTACAATTTAGTAAATACATAAGTTATTATAAGTAACATATTACAACAGAAATATTCTCATGTTCCACATTATGTATTAGGCTAATCATTTTAGTTTTGCCACACATGCTCAAGTTTGTTTGAATTAGAAGAAATACAATACTTTGTTTTTCAGGATCAAAATACTCAAACATCCATGTGGCTTCTACATAAATCAGTATGTACTGGTTTTCAGCTTTTCCCAAATAAGCCAATAAGACATCTTCACAACAGTAAAGTGAAATTTTAAAGAGCATTAACAAAAATTAAACAATTGCCTTATTAAATTATTTAATATTACCATACATGGGCGAGGCATGCATACAAGCATATCTTATGTATATTATGTAACATAATACGGTAATAAACCAAAACAATATTTAGCACCCAACGCACCCCAAAAATTGCACTAACACTATATGACGAACCAATTCTGTATTTTAAAAATAAGATTTAAAGTAATATCCATAAGGGAAGATGGATTGTATACATGCCTCACCTGTGTTACCTTACATAAATCACTAGTTATAATATAATAAGTACAAATTAAATTAATTTTCTATGGACTTCTAAAACAGTGACTAGTGGTAAATATTTAAATAATGAACCAATAGTTGTGACAAATAATATAGTTTTGTAAAAATGATGTGTGAAATATTTAATGTATAATTTGTGACTGTAGTGTTAAATTAGAACAGTTTCTGACTTAAAATAATAAACTTATCATCACAATAACACTAAAACATTTGCTCTGCATTATCTATAGTATAATAACAACTTATTTCTAAACCATTTTAGGAAAAGCTTAGCATATTAGAATATACATTTAGATAATATTATGATCTATGTAAAATACAATTGCCATTAATAATATTATGCATTATTTAAGAAGAAAATTATTTATTATTAAATTTTAATAGCAACTTGGAATAGTTAGGGTTGCAAAGGCAGGTGTTCATTTTTTTTTTAACTGACTAGGTTCAACTCTTTATGTTTTATACACTTATGACACTTATTGTTTTACTTTTTTTGGAAGACAAAAAAAATACAGCTAGGCTTCAGGCTTGATACTAACTAGCTGATAATTTATTATTTCATATAATTACTTTAAAATAAAGTTTGAGAACTTCCATAGTATAACAAAAGGCTAAACATACTGAGAATGTTGTTTTCTTCAAATATTTTGTCTCATTTTTATTCCTATTGATGATAATTATTAATTGATGATAATGCAAACATTTCAAAAATTCATTAACAATAGACATTTAGATTTCTAACTAAATAATAAAAACATAGAACATATCACGCAAGCATATAAAAATATATAATGATCTTGTAAGTAACACCAGCAATTCAAAATAAAAGATTGGCACTGTAAATTCAAAAGTATGATTTATATAAGTATCACTTTTTTAAACTGAATATATTGTGTAGAGTCTTAACTGTTAAACAATGGCCTCCTCAATTTATTTTGCAGCAAAAATAAAAAAGTGATTCATAATATTCGTAACTGTTAGATTAGTTACTTTTTTAGTTAATCATAGTTGACCGTGTGTTGCAGAGCAGCATAATATATATTTATTAAGTAAACATTCGCTTTAGCAATATAAATTCCTACTGCTATATGAAATCTCTCTGACTCACATAATACTGTAAATAAATACATGCATATAACTGATTGATTTGAAGCTAAATACTGTTATATGAAATATACTATTAATATAATATAACCTATTACCTATAATATATTAATAACCTATTACCAAATTACATACTGGTAATAATTTTATATATTATATTTAAAGTAAAGTAATTTTTTAATAAAATATGTAATGATCTTTGACTAAACACATACAAAATAAACTAACTAAACACATCTAAACAATTTGCTTTGCTAAAATAAAAACTGTTTTTTTTTTATATACACAAGCAAGAATGTTGTGTTCTTATGAAATGTATATTAAGATAATAAATGTATTGGTTGACCTATGTTTCTTCAACTTTTGCCAGCTTTGACACAAAATAGCATTTAAAACTAATCAGCACATCACTTTAAATAGCTTATCAAGTGAACATTTTTCTAATATTAACACTACACTTTCACTGTAAACAAAGTTTATTAAAATTTGGAATAACACAAACATAATTTACACAAACCTGAAAAGTTCGGCTGGTGCCTCGGAGGCACTCCTGTTATATATGGATGACATCTTAAGGTCACTGACAGGCCGGAGCTGCCAGAGTGCGTCCTCGGGCTCTGTCCGGCGCCTTTTGGATGAACCCGCTTCATCCCCACGCACCCCAGTGGCCCGTTTTGTGCCACGCAGCGACATTTTGTATGGTTTATCTCAAAACCTACATGTTCACGAACACTTTGAAGATTTACTCTTGGATCGTGGTAACAGCATTGTGTAAAATGTCACATCATTCACTACATGATGTAGCTTTAGTTTAAAACTACAAAACAGCAACAGGTTATACCTGAAATGAAATAAGTAATTTAGCTACCTTATGAACATAGGATACTCTACCATTTGAGAAGATACAAAAATACCACAGTCTAAACAAAAGCAATTGGACTTCTTGGTGCAACAATAGAGCAGTGACTATTTAGGCTGAGCACACCAGACATGTAAATTACTTTTGCAAGTTGACCATTGCCAGTCGTTAGTAGGGACAAATATAATGTTCTTGTCACACGAATTGGACTAAAACAGCAAAAAATATTTTAACGTATTGAACAAATATGTCAACTTGTACATCAAACATAGACATTGCTTTCTATAATATACTTTAAACTTACATGTGTTTACCTCATTTTAAATGAAATCATAAAATGTTATGTTTACGAGATACAAATATCTAATCACAAACTGAATTAATTTAGTAAAATATAATTTGACGTTTCACAATTGCACGGGTAAAATATATGGCGGGCCTGAGGATTACTCCGAGACGATTCAATCGTTGAAAGTACATAAACGGCATTTGCACAGTATTTTCGGGTGAAATAAAAGGGGCATACCCCGAAAATATAAGAAACTCACATAACACACGAGTTATTTCCATTAAACACATATTGAAAAGACTATTCCGTAAATATTTATTACACGAAAGGTCTCCATTGAACTACAAAACAAAATTGACAACATAGATAGCAGCACTGTTTTGTTGAGAGACTGACGTGAGCTACGCATCATTTTCTTTCTCTACATTTCAATTTGAAACATAGATAGCTATATAGGTGCACTATAGTATAACTTGATTTCACATCGATTTATATTGTTTCAGAAACCAATAATTGGGCAATAATTTACATACATTTTCTATAACAGTCATTTGGCGCCATTGATCCGAAATCTTCTAGGTCACGTGACTACATACGAATCACCAACGCAAGCCAAATAAAATGGCTAAAACGCACATCGAGTTCATATAATGTCATTAGTTTGGAGAAGAACTTTCCACTTAACATATACATTGAGACCAGATTTCACGTTAGTTAAAACCTGGTTAGACAAAACACAAACACACATATAATAAACATCAGGACTGTTAGAAATAACACAAATTATCGGAATACAATACAGCATGAACTCGAAGTGAGAGATATCAATAACATGTTACAAAATTTTGCCACCAGTTGGCGCTGCATTAAAAAAAGCAACTGTTAATTGAGTGTTGCCACTATAAAAATATTGTATATATTTTTTAATTTTTAATAAAGACTTTTTACAAAATTTTCAACAAGGCTCTCATTAAACTTTCTATCTTTAAATACCATAACTATCTTGTTAGATTCTTGGCACAAAAATGTATGAAATAGTTTCAATCTACTTTGTGTTATTTCGGTTTTTAATGTATATTGGTATAAACGTTGACACGACGTATACAACGTGTGGGCAAGTGATACAACTACAAAATTTGTGCTTTTCGGGTGTCCGCTAAAACTCCCTTGGAAGTTTTAGTAAAGCGTCTACCACTTTGCTGAATCGATTGAAAACTCATCAGCAAGTTTCAGTAAAGCGTCTACGACTGACTTGACTGATTGACTACAATAAAATACAAAGAAAATACATCTATGTTGACTACCCAATTTATTGATCCTTTTCTACATTTAAAATAGCAATAATTCACTTATTATGGTAGATACAATGATGAATTGTACCATTATAAAATGTACTTGAAAGTTGAAATTGATATTATTTAAAAAATATTGATCACTCATGCCAATTCTTTCTAATGCTGATTTTTTAAGCGTCAGATACTTTGATTAATTATTATAGGTCGCGCAACGAATTAAGATCTTTCGACAAAAGTAGAGGGGGTATGCGCAGAAGTCAGTTTTTGGGTATGTTTGGCGGTAGCGGGCTCGGGCGGGGAGGTGTGGATGCGCCGAACGTGAACGCATGCCGAACGTGGCTGCCGACACGGTATTGGTACGTTAGTAATATATATTATTTTCTATTGATCACATGCGCGAACGATCCCCTCCACTTTCACTGAGCGCTTATAAACCGTTGCGCGACCTGTACATAGATACGTTATATCCTTACAAAACTGACAATATTTCTGTGCCACGACACACATTGACATGGGACGCGTGTTAATGTGTCAACGTCGCATAGTAACACAAAACAATGGACCTAGTATATCAACAGGACCGAGAACTGTCAGCAAAAAAACGAGCCGAGCGAGAGGTTGGAAGAGAGGCCGTGTGTCCCTTTCTAGTAGGGTGACAATAATTTTTTCTGCTGTGGCAAACTGCAGAGCTGTGTGAGACAAATTGTGAAACACTGAATGACATACAGCTGAGGCTTTAAAAGTCGACTAGATTGAATAGTGTAAAATCAAGAAGGTTTGAAGTGACGGCTACATTAATATGTAACAGATTTTTATGTAATTCTCTGCCTTACTTAAACACTATTGAGCCATTTTTGTCGCATTTCTTCATTGTTGGGAAATCTATAAAAACTGTATTATATTAAATCATTAAAGGCCTTACTCGACTTCACGCGTTTTTTTCTCAGTACTTATTACGATTCTAGGCGAGTCGCTACTGACTAGTTTATAACAAAACGTAGTACAATAATTATAACTCTTAATAAAGTCAGTTGCTTTAATGTTAACACTTTTATACTAGAATAACTAGATTAACATTAACAATTAACTTACTAATGTTACTAATAAACGAAATATTGCAACCAGCATTACTTTCACTTCGACAAGAATATACACAGCATTTTTTCACCATTTTGACTGTTAAATCATCAAATAAATAATAAAAACATAGTTACGGAGATACATGAAGTAAGAAATAAAAACTATTTTGAATTTTAATATTATCCGGTGTTCAGCATAAAATATGTGTAATGTCGTATCTATTGTCTTGTGAATGATACCATCTAATTAAAAAAAGAAGGAAAAGGATTTAATGTAAACTGCATTTTTATTTAGTATTAAATGACTATTTCTAACTTTTTTAATTAGAATATGATATAGTTATAAACATTTGTTAAAATAATAATAAAGTACACTCGTTTTATCTAAGATTTTCCATGTTACTTTTTATAAATATCAACATTTTTCTGGTTGGCAACATGCAAGAACGAGACACACAGCCTCGCTTCTGGCTATCTCACTCGGCTCGGATTTGCCTCTATGATACGTGCATTGTGAAATACACTCTATTACCAAGGTAATACAGTTCTTTTTAGCAATTACAAAATTCGGAGTCTTCTATCCCTAGGTACTATATCCATGCACAAAACACGCTAAATTAATTACTCGCGGAGCACACTAACCAAAATTGGCCCGACTCGGGCCAATTCGAGTCTTCATTTTTACGCGTTTATGGCTCATTCCACCGTTTCGTCCGAATCGGTGTGATTTTGTGAATTTTATTTTATTTTGACGGTTTCGAAAATTGATACGGTAAATGGATTCGTATACCTTCTAGATGTAAATCGCTGCTAAAGGCGTTTATGAAAATACAAATGAGCAAATGAGTGAGTAAATACTGAACCATTAGATATAATATTAATTGAGTTTTACATTATTTTATTTAAAAACACGACCCTCATTAGTTTATATTCACAAAAAAATCACTACCTTCCAAATCCTCTTAATCTTCTCCCTCTAAAATTTGGAAGGGAATGGAATGTAATGAAGTGGAAAGGAATGAAATTTTGTAAGATTTTCTAGATTTATTTCAGAATAAATAGTGCAATAACCTTAATACGAATAATGTGATGAAACCTAACTATAAACTATCGTTATATAAAAAAAAAGAATAAATTCGATCATGGATTTACTTCACAATGCGATGGAATTTAATGAGTACTTACCTGTGACAAAAGCCATTTCAAACATAAAACCGAAAATATTTTCCACTGTGGATGCGCACGTTCTTCGGTGGTGAACTATTTCAGCAGGCAGAAAGACATAAGAGAGGTACGCATTAAGCTAAAGTAGAAATAGAGATGGGAACTTACAATAATTTCAGTTGCAAAGTTTGTGGAAGGGAATGACGTTTTTCGTTTGACAAAATTTAAATGTCGATTCTTTATATACTACGCACTCATTTAAACATAATATGCTATGAATTATTAATTGCTATTAAGTAATTTGATATATCAGTACAAAAAACCTGAACATTTATTGGAAGAAAGTACTCTAAAGTATCTGGAAAACACCTTGGTGATCATTTGGATAAGGAAAGGAATGAAATTTTGACATGTTTTTGTTCCAAGATCTTTTTATTTAATGAACTGAGAGATCAAATGAAACATGCGTCTTTGAGATCAAATTAATCATGAACTTAATCAATTAAAACATTTTGACTGACTGTAATATTTATAAGGTTTTCTGGCCTGGAATGACGATCCGGACGAAACGGTGGAATGAGCCTTATAACATATCTATAGGTCGCGCAACGGTTTATGAGCGCTCAGTGAAAGTGGAGGGGATCGTTCGCACATATGACCAATAGCACAGAATAAATATTAGTTACAACCAATAGCAAAGAATATATATTACTAACGTACCAATAGCAGCCACGTTCGGCATGCGTTCGGCACATCCACACCTCCCCGCCCGAGCCCGCTACCGCCAAACACACCTAAAAACTAACTTCTGCGCATACCCCCTCTACTTTTGTCGAAAGATCTTAATTCGTTGCGCGACCTATAGCTCTTTTTAATATTATATATATCTATGGTAAGATATAAATAAATATGTGACTTTGACAGATTTTGTATGAAAAATATGTCGATTTATTTCTCATTAAGTCAACTGACGATTGAAAAATCGGCCTTCTAAGTGCAATGGCTAGTCATACTATTTACTGTCTATTTATCATGATATAAAAAAATTACATGCAACTTACAACTGTTTGCTGTCTCTAATTCCCTTACGCGAGCATAGCATGAAACTATTTTAGTTCGTATATTTTAACCTAGATGGCGCTTTTCTTAATTTACTTGTAAAGCCTGGTGGCTTGTTTATAGTAGTAAAATTCAGGTCGAAGGCAAAGTTCCCATACAAAACACCAAAGCAAAACACGCATAGCCCACCGTTACCACACACGTGCATAATCTATCAGATCATTATTATGTCAGTTCATCACTGGTCAGTTCGAAATAGTTATATTACCAAATTATGAACGCCTGTGGGCTGTGGCCGCTCAATATATTGTGTAGAGTGCGTTAATTATCGAATAGAAATAGAATGGAACTAGTACTTAAACGTAACTGGAAAGAAAACTCCGAATTTTGTTCTTGTCAAAAAAACTGTATGCCAAGGAAATAGAGTGTATTTCACAATGCACGTATCATAGAGGCAAATCCGAGCCGAGCGAGATAGCCAGAAGGGAGGCGAGGTTCTTAATCTTAGAGGGAGGCCAAAAGGGAGGACGTGTGTCTCGTTCTTGCATGTTGCCAACCAGAAAAATGTTGGTATTTATAAAAAGTTACTAAAATCTTAGATAAAACGAGTGTACTTTATTAATTAATATTTTAATAAATGTTTATTACTATATTATATTCTAATTTAAAAAGTCAGACTTATTAATTTAATCTACATTTAATCAACATTTAAATAAAAATGCAGTTTAAAGATTCTTCCTTTTTTAGGGTTCCGTAATACTTAAGGAACCCTTATAGTTTCGCTCTGTCCGTCTGTCTGTCTGTCTGTCTGTCCGCGCCTCTAGCTCCTATAATTATGAATATAAATTGATGAAATTTGGTGCAGTTATATATTGTCTATAGATCACGGTTTCGAGATCATAAAAAAATTTTAATTTTATATTTTAGGGGTGGCTCTCCATACATGTGAAGTGGGGATGAAAAATATTTTTTCACTCTACCCCATCGTGTGGGGTATCGTAGAATAGGTCTTTTAAAATAAAGGCAAGGTTTCATACATTACTTTTTTATAAAAATGACCATTTTTGAGTAATCGGCCTCCAAAGTAGTTTGTAAGTTGGTCCCCCCCCCCTAGCATTTTTAAACTATAGGAGATAGAAACTTGCAAATTTTCATGCTGATAGATCATGCTAAAAACTCTTTAGGAAAACTATTGTGAACTAAATCGGACAGTAACTTTTGGAGTAATTAAAAAAAAAGAATATTACGCGTTTATAGTTACGGAACCCTCCTTAGACATGTCCTGACATGCTCTTGATTAGGTTATTTTTTAATGGTATCATTTGTAAGAAAATAGATACGCCATTACACATATTTTACGCTGAACACCGGATAATATTAAAATTGAAAACAGTTTTTATTTCTTACCTACTTCCTGTATCCCCGTAACTATGTTTTTATTATATAATTGACGATTTAACAGTCAAAATGGTGAAATAATGTTGTGTATTGTCTTGTCAAAGTGAAAGTTATGCTGGTTGCAATATTTTGTTCATTAGTAACATTAGTAAGTTAAATGTAATTTTAGTCTAGTTATTCTAGTATGTATATTGTATTAAACATTAAAGCAACTGGCGTTTTTAAGAGTTATAACTGTACTACGTTTTGATAATAAGCTAGTGAGTACCGACTACCGACTCGCCTAGAATCGTAGTTAAAGGACTGAGAAAAATATGTGTGTAGTGGAGTAAGGCCCTTAATAATTATAATATACTGTTTTTATAGATTTGCCAACAATGAATAAATGCGACAAAATGGCAAGTGTTTAATTAAGACTGCACCGTGCGAAAATGTCGAAAAAGGCACTCACCGTTAAGTTGATAAAATCAAAAGCATTCGTTCAATATATTTATAAAAAATACAGTTACAATGACTAAGAATATGTTAACAATTACTCCGTGGAAAAAACTGAAAATAATAAATATTTAAGCCTACAAAATTACGTAAAGTTAGTCGAAAACTGTAAAAACATAAGCTGCCGTTAAGTGATATTTTATATCATAACAGTCAAAATCTAACATAATTTTTTGATGGAACAAAACATGAAAGGGTATATTACAGTTTGTCCGTCTTAAATATTTAAATATTGTCAGACAATATAAGATACATATTTATCAATAAGTGCATTAAATTCCCCATACATTTTTACTATGGCGGCCGCGAGTCGATTTAAATACGCGTCGCACGGGCTCAGCAATTCAGTCGTCCCCGTGTGTCCAGAGCGGGCGCACGTCACTTTGCAGAGCGAACCATCGGCACGCCGTCTCGTAAACGCCGCGCCGCGGTAAAATGAGGTAATTCTTTTTTTGAGAATTTTTATATTTATTAGTAACTATTACTTCTATTATACGAGATGTTTTTTTCAATATTTTCTTATAGCAGTGAAATGAGAAAACGTAAACAAAGATATTATAAAGCTCTCCAAAGCTCTCAGCAGCTCCAGATTCAAGAAAAAATGGATAAATAACGTGTATGTATAAAATAAAGTACTATTTACCAAATGTCTAAATAGGATTGCCAGTAATAGATTCCACGTAGAAAGCCTAGTTTTTTTTATACGACTGCCCATATAAGGAGTGTAATGTGTTTAGACTACATGTACGTATGTAAGTAGGTATGCACGAAAAAAAAAACATTTGACACGGTTAGTACGGTCTACACTAATGATATTAATACCACAGATTTATTTGTTCCTTCAACGATTTGATAAATTTTTAATACTATGTACTTACTAGCCGTGAGGGTTGTCACAAATATCACTGTAAAAATTGTTAAGGGTAAGATTTTTTTCCGTGTGTAAGTATGTATGTGAGTATCATTATTTCAACATAGCTTCTAAATAATATGTATCCTTGTCTAGTTGTAGCATAACTATAGTTTGTATGAAACATCGTCGAAACGTTAAAGATGATACCACTATGCTACTACTAACAGCCCTAATACTGCTACATTAACAAATACTACAATATACCATATACTATATTACATATAGTACATATAGTATATCTGTTTCAGGATTAAAAATCATGATCATGAAGATGGCGAATCATCAAAAAATGATATTGAATGAAAATATACTGCTATGGAATGATATGGAAGAAGAATTAAAGAAGTTCTATTTTAATTGTATTCTTCCAGAACTAATTGATTCAAGATTAGATAGACAGATGGGAATTAAGAAACCGGAGTTTATTCTAAAAGCAATCAATAACAGAAATACAAATGAAATCAAGTGTAAATTAGATGACAGAACTAGAGAAACAAAACCGAAACGAAAACAAAAATAACGTTGATACAATTATAACAAACTAACTTTATACTAGAAGGAAATAAAATTACTTTCGCAATACGCATTTCTGTCGTTTGAATTCAATAGGCGATTGAACTTTTTTTTAAAATTGTATAAATTAATAGTACTCTTAAGTATTAGTAACTTCTCAGAAGAAACCCTATATCAAAATTCAATATTCTCAAAGATACAGTGATTTGTATATGTCAGCGTAAAATTGTAAAATCCGTTAGATTGTAATATAACTAGTTAAATTGTAAAATGTTGATAGACTTCCGACGCGAATATGCTGCCTATAATTTAACACATTATTTTTCGTTAAATTGTAAATAGGTATATAGTTATGAATCTTTTGACATATTTTTACAATCTCGTTAGTTATTTTAAAATTTAACGGTGACATATGTATGTAAAAAACTTCGCAAGTCTCGTGAAAACGCTCCATACTAAAGTCGGCCCACGAATGACGTCATTCATGGGTTGAAGTGTATGAAGTATGCGGCCGCAGGAACATATGTCTTCGATATTTGTGCGTTTAAGTTCATAGTTACCATAATTAGCAAAAAAAAAACTTTTTTTTGGACTTTTTAGGTGTATTTAATTAATAAACTACACATAAAATAATATATTTTTTTATATTTACTAAGTAGTAATGCCTCAATATTTCTGAGTACCTACCTATATTAATGAAGCTAATTATTTTAGATGTAGTCCGATCCCCTATTATGGAAAACTTAACTGATGCCCGCTACTTCGTTCGCATGGACTTTATGTCTTCATCAGGTGTTCCAAATCTTCGATTTTTATACCTCAATAAGAAATGCTCATCAGGCTGAACAACTTTTGCTAAGGTGTCATTTTTATATTTCTTACTAGCTGATGCCCGCGGCTCCGCCCGCGTAAGTGCAGTAACCCACGAGAACCGTATATGTCCCGCGATAAAAAGTAGCCTATGTCCTTTCTCGTGGTCTACTTTATATCTGTGCCAAATTTCATGATAATCGGTTTGGTGGTTTTTACGTGAAACTGTAAACAAAGTATCCCAAGGGAACCGTACATTTCCCCGCGATAAAAAGTAGTCCTTTGTTAGGCTCTAGACTATCTGTGTTGTATTGATCGAAGCTATCTGTGTACCAAATTTCATTTTAATCGGTTCAGTAGTTTTGGCGTGAAATACGGACAAACATACACACTCATTCCCATTTATAATATTAGTATGGATAGTTTAGCTGGACCATTAGTTCTGCATCAGGTGTTCCATTTTCTAAGATCAATTATACCCTATTGTTGCCCAGCTGCATAACAAAAAAAGTTTCATTAGAATCCGTCCAGTATTTCTGAATAAGCATGTAAAAACAGACAGACAGACATACGTTTTTTTACTGTTTTATTATATGTAATAGATATAGATAGATTACTTATTTTTAATTAACAAAATATATTGTGTTATCATTGAATACTCAAAAATGTAAAAACTATGAGTTGTGTCCTTTTTCGATCGTTCGTTCCATCAGAAACACACGCACACTAACTGTTGTGTGCGTTCACGCACACGTCTAGAGAAATAGCCAAACAGCGCCCGCGAGTTACGCACGGCGCAGTCTTAAGGCAGAGAACTTCCTCTTATTTGTCTGTGGAATAACATAAAAATCTGTTACATATAATTATGCAGATGTCACTTCGAACCTACATACCTACTTTTATTCAATCTTGTCGACTTTTATAAGCCTCAGCTATATGTCATTCAAGGTTTCACAATACTAGTTTTGTAGTTTGTCTCACACAGCAGAAAATATTATTGTCACCCTACTAGAAATTAAGGGACACACGGCCTCTCAACCTCTCGCTCGGCTCGTTTTTTGGCTCACAGTACTCGGTCCAGTTATCATTCCTAGGTCCATGTTATTTCTCGTAAAAAGTAGGTAAAGGTTGAAAAATGGTTACTGTGGGTTGTCTCTTCTTGTATAGTTTTGATTTGCCTCCGTGGTCTAGTGGTTTAGAGCTTGGCTCTCGACTCGGAGGTCGTGGGTTCGATTCCCGCATGGGAACAACAAAAAATGTTGTTTCCAAGTTTGGTTAGGACAATGCAGGCTGATCACCTGATTGTCTGATAAGAAAGATGATCCATGCGTCGGATGGGCATGTAAAAAGTCGGACCTGCGCCTGATCTCTCGCCAGTCGTGTCGGTCTTCCGTCCCACTGGGTTACGAGAGTAAAAGGAAAAGAGAGTGCTCTTGTGTACTGCGCACACACTTGGGCACTATAAAAATAACTCCTGCGTAGTTGGCCTGGTTTTCAATGAAACCGGCCACCAGTCACCGAAACCGGTGTGGGGAGCTATTATTAGTTTTGATTTGATATATTAACGAACTTCCCTTCGTACTTTTATCCAGGCTTAGGACTGGCAAATAAACTGTTCTGGCCTCCGCGTACCTACTTAAAAGTTAAAATAGTAAATATTTTTCTCTTTACAGTGCCTATTTTTTTCATAGATATATCTGGGGGCACGGCAGTGCACCCGCCAAAGTCGAGCGCGAAGCAAACACTGCCGTACCATCCTTTACTGGAACCATTTCGCCGCATTTTCAGGCCCCTATTTAAGAACCTCTGGATAAGACCAGAACGCAGAAATTTTCGTCATCCAGTAAGCTATAATCACATACTTAAAATACAAAATTTCAAGTCTGTAGGTCATTTAGTTCCGAAGTTAAGCGAAAGCAAAGTTTCGCATTTACGACACTCACTCACTCACTCACTCACTCACTCACTCACTCACTCACTCACTCACTCATGATCATCAAAATAGAACTAGTACTTCCCATAAACTCAGAGAGCTGAAATTTGGTACAGAGTTAGGGTTTAATGGCCACATAAAGGGAAAACTATAAAAACTAGGATAATCGATCTGGGGGCACGGCAGTGCCCCCGCCAAGTCAAGCGCGAAGCAAACACTGCCGTACCATTATTTACGGGAACCATTTCGCCGCATTTTCAGGCCTCTATTTGAGAACCTCTGGATAAGACTAGAACGTCGATCTGGGGGCACGGCAGTGCCCCCGCCAAGTCGAGCGCGAAGCAAACACTGCCGTACCATTATTTACTGGAACCATTTCGCCGCATTTTCAGGCCCCTATTTGAGAACCTCTGGATAAGACCAGAACGCAGAAATTTTCGTCATCCAGTAAAGTATAATCACATACTTAAAATCCAAAATTTTAAGTCTGTAGGTCATTTAGTTCCGAAGTTAAACGACAGCAAAGTTTCGCATTTATGACACTCACCCAGTCACTCACTCATGATCATCAGAATAGAACTAGTACTTCCCATAAACTCAGAGAGCTGAAATTTGGTACAGAGGTAAGGTTTAATGGCCACATAAAGGGAAAACTGTAAAAACTAGGATAATCGAAGATCTGGAGTACCTGGTGACCCTTATTAGAAAACACAAGAGCCCAACCAAACTATTAGAGATCGACATACTGCCTTTACAAAAAATATTCAACTTGGTGGGCCACTTCATTTGATGTCAAAAATCGAAGGTCTGAAGTATCTTATGAAGAACCCTCAGCTGGTCTCAGCTGATTAGAGATATGGTAATGCCCCCTTCTACTATTGGTACATAAAAAAATCGACTGTCATTGCAAAAATCCAGTGAAGTAGGACACATCTTCTAATTTAATCTAGCCCTAGCGTCCCACTGCTGGGCGAATGCCTCCCCTTCTGCTTTTAATACGCATATAAATGAAATTAAAGGAAAACTCTGGTTAAGACTGGACTGGCTTTTATACTTATACTTACAAGTTTACAAGAAGAAATAGTCGAACAATTAACTTTATTCTACTCGAACATTACACAAATTAAATAAACAAATTACACTAAAATCTAGTAAAATAAATCAATATTCCTACGTTTCTACAAAAAGAAGTGAAATCCCACCAAAAACATTCTGTAAAAAACTAGCCAAGTCTCGATGGAGCTGCTTGTTTATCTCTAAAAAGTAATGAAATCTAGACAAAGTCGTGCCAAGTCTAAGGATCCTTACTGCGATTTATTTATTATTATAGTTAATGTTGTGTGACTTGGCCGTTGAAGAGTACACAAGGGTACAAAATGGGCTCCATGACACCATTGCTCCAATACATGTGTTATACAATCAACAACGCCTAAAATAAGATACTAGCGTCCAATTACCAATACCAGTATGGGCTATTATCTCGCTTAACAAACATAGGTAGTTACAACAGAATCTGATATAACATTACGTGTAAACAAAATTGACTTGTACCCACTAACGTATAAAGAATTTTCAACGGCCAAGTCACACAACATTAACTATAATAATAAATAAATCGCAGTAAGGATCCTTAGACTTGGCACGACTTTGTCTAGATTTCATTACTTTTTAGAGATAAACAAGCAGCTCCATCGAGACTTGGCTAGTTTTTTACAGAATGTTTTTGGTGGGATAATATTAATAAGAGTTATCACTGATTTTTTTACATAGATATATAATATTAAAAAGAGGTAGATATGTTATAAACGCGTAAAAATGAAGATTCGAATCGGCCCGAGTCGGGCCAATTTTGGTTAGTGTGCTCCGCGAGTAATAGCGTGTTTTCAGTTTTGTGTTACTATGCGACGTTGACATAATATTGACACGCGTCCATGTCAATGTGTGTCGTGAAGTCTTTGGTCGTGGCACAGAAATATTGTCAGTTTTGTAAGGATATAACGTATCTATGTAATAATTAATCAAAGTTTTTTTAAGATTTTTTAAATAATAATATTATAAAATATTTTAAACAACTTTCTTTTTTCTTTCTTCATTTTTCATCTTATTATATTTAATAGCTTTTGCCCGCGACTTCGTCCGCGTGGAACAGTTATTTTAGGATATTGCTAAAATTTACCCGCGACTTCATTTACGTAGTATTCAAAAAACCCGATTTTCAAACATTCTTGATTGGTGCTCCGCTCGTATTGAGCTTAGCATGATGTTATATAGCCCAAAGCCTTCCTCGATAAATGGACTATCCAACACATAATATAATATAGTTTTTCAATTCGAACCAGTACTAGTACGTTAGTCTGGCTAACGAAAGATGAGACTGGAAAAAGACGTTAAATTCAAAAAGTCGACGTACGGCAACCTTGTCTATAGTCGGAATTATAGTTTTGATACTTGATTATTTATGACAATTATATAATATTTTGTTAGGAACAACTCATTTCATGAAAATGAAGTTTATTGTCCTTGTTTACTTACTTTTTTTTGAATTTGCCGCCTTTTTCCAGTCTCATCTTTCGTTAGCCAGCAATTAGCCAGACTCTAGTAATATATATTCTTTGCCAGTAGTTCCTGAGATTAGCGCGTTCAAACAAACAAACAAAATTTCAGCTTTATAATATTAGTTAGGTAAGTATAGATTTACAGCTTAAATTGCTTATAGATTTACAGCTTTTATTTTCTTGACAGGTGGAACTCATGGAAGTAACCCGTTTCATAAAGTTTATGTTGCGTAAGCGAGATAGGATAATTAAATAAAGTACCTACGCACAAAATTCGATCTTGTGCGTAGGTACTTTATTTAATTATAACAAATATAGGTTTTTCGGATCGGAAACAATTTTGCCACTAGAATAATAGTTTAGACCACGAAGTATAGATACCAGTACCCCAAGCAGGAACATTTTGCAGTATCGTTACGTGTACGTAAGCGAGAAATATTGTATGAAAACCATGAAAGCGCCTCTAGCGGACGTAAAAGTAACTAAAATTTTCATACAATATTCCTCATATTTCTCGTTTTTTGTCGTATGACTATTTAATGGGTATTAGTGTAATAAACAAAAATACTGCCTTTATTATGATATTTTATTTCTGTTAACAACATAAGTAAACTTACAACTTTTTCTTTTAGTGAAACAATGAAAAAAGCAGAATTACAGCCGAGACATAAAAAATAAGTTAATAATTGTTGGATATAAAATAGGTAGATATGTAGTTTCAACATATTTTGTGAAATTTGTGAGGTTAAACTTTGAGTTTCTAATGGAGGGATATCTAAATAAATAAAAAACACGTAGGTAAGTTAAAGAAATAGACGTATTTTTACTTCTAGATCATCGTTTCTCAACCATTTTTATGTCGCGAACCACGAAAAAGCTAAAAAGTCTTGCGACTCCGTTACTATAAAATTATAATATTATTATGTACCTGCTCATTCATAGCGCACTATTTTTATCAGATATACCTACGTTATATTAGCCTTCACAGGTTCGAACCATTCTTTCGACGTTCGATACAAAAGATTCGTTCGAAAAACGAATATTTTGTACCTATATGTAGTTTGTATTAATTATTTTTCAACAGACTACGTACCCCTTTAAAAACAAACTCCACCCCCATTTTTGAGAAACGATGTTCTAGATAAATCTACTTATATGTATGTATTTTATGTTATCGTGTAGTGTGTACTGTGTAAAAATTGGCTATTTATATGTGTGAGTTGACTGACTGAAGTTATCTTTTTTTATTAAAAAATACATAATAAGTAAATACCATACTAAAGTAAAAAACGAACGTAACTTCTACAAGTAAATTTTAAATTTGGTGGTAAATATTTTTTATAATTACATACTTAATTTTTAACTTACAATAAACTAAAATCTAAATTAAAGCTACAATCAGAATCGTTGTAGTAAAAGAGCGTTTTCGCATTACGCGATACCGATATCCGCTAAAAGACCGGAAACACTCTTATATCTTTGGTATAAGCGCGTTTTTTCAATACTCAATCCGATGTCCGATATCGCGCCGATAATGACAAAGACAGAACCTCAATTCTCGTATTTAAAGTAGACGATTTTACTTTGTTTGGATTGAAAGTGTAGCGTCATGTTACCGTGAACGGATTTTATGATGTTTCGACCAATCAGAGCGCGTTTCACGATGGTCGTTCATAAAAACACCTATTGGGAGTATAAGCGTATCGGGACTTGATTGTAATTGTATTAATGCAGGCTTTATTTAGCAGAATTTCCCTCAGGTATATGTTTCATATTAAACATATACCTGTCTTTCTAATGCCTATGTGCGATAAGCTATATCGTATCGCATAATGTGAAAACGCTTTAACAAAGGAGAGCATTTATTTTGGGTTTCAAAAGTCAAAGTGCCGGCCGTAAAAAAAAAAATATGACACTGTACTCAAAAAACCTGAATATTTTTTGGTATGCCAACAATTTATGCTATGTTACAAAATACAATATATATATTTATGTTCTCAATTGTCTTGGAAGGTCAGCAGGGGCTCCAAAAGTCACGGCTAAGGCTGGGACTATATGCTCCAGAATTCGGAACACCGGTGAAAATTCAGAGCATTGAAAACATAATTACTCTGTGCTAATACAATAGAATTGAAAATCGAACACATGAGTGTCGAGTCAAATGTCAATCTAGTGTCGAGTCAAATGACAGTTCGACGCTCCAAACTTCCATTTTCAATCTATTGCAGCGCAAAGTTCTATAAGTACTATTTTCAGTCTGAATTTTCACCCGGTTCCGGATTCCGGAGCATACCTATTAGTTCCAGCCTAAGTACTTAAGGCCGAGAACTTTCAAAGTTTCAATACGCCCTCAGTCATATTGTATTAATCAATTATGTAAAAAGAAGACTAGAAAATACTAATAATTTAATAACCAAACCAAGAGCATATCAGAACATGTCTAAGGAGGGTTCCGTGCCTACGTTAACTAGCAATAGGTTTTATTAATTACCTACTTCAGAACTCAGAAGTTGTCCGATTTTGTTAAAAATAATTCTACTTATTAGTGTTTAACAGGTCCTGTCAGCGTGGAAAGTAACCAGTTTCTACCTCATATACTTTAGAAATGCTATGGCAGGGGCAACTTGTTATAAACCTCGTCTTTATTTAATAACACCTTTTCGACGATACCTTACAAGATGGGGTAGGTAGAATGAAAATATATTTCACATCCTTACCTTGTATGGAGAGCTATCCCTAAAATACATATTTATTTTTATTTTTTAACGCCGACTCGGATATATAAGTATAACAATATCAAATCACTATACTAATATTATAAAGAGGAAAACTTTGTTTGTATGTTTGTTTGTTTGTTTGTAATGAATAGGCTCAAAAAGTACTGGACCGATTTCAAAAATTCTTTCACCATTCGAAAGCTACATTATCCACGAGTAACATAGGCTAAATTTTATTTTGGAAAAAAATAGGGTTCCGTAAGATTTTTTTTTTCGGACACAAGGTGTAAAAAATCAACCAGAAAAGTTACTTATTTTGCGTACGCTGCCTAAACTATAAAAGATAGAACCATAAAATGTTCTAATTAATTGTAGATCTTATAAATATCTACAAAAAAGTCCGCGACACACTATACCTATCTATGTCGAGTGAGGCACAACAACCATTTTTTTATTTAGAAATCTTGAATTTTTTTTGGACTACATTTAAACGCGTTTATTTTACTCATGCTATTAATCCTTATCAAAATAAATTATTTCATCACTAAGTACAGTTTATGTAGATAATATTTGGTCTTTTAATGATTAAAATTGGATGTTTGGTTTTGAAGTTATGGCGAAATTAAAATATTACGATTTCGGCTGCACGGCCCGTTGCGAAGTGGGCGTCGCGTCGTCGCCAAGGCGTGCGAGTTTAGATCTATGAGTAAATTTTTTGTTTTGTGTTCGTTGTAACTATGATGGATAGATACTTGAGTAACTATTTATTTAGTGATTGTTGTATTGTTAGTTCTGAAAAGTGTAGGTATTTCATACGATAAAAGTATACCCACTTACTTATTTCATTAAGTATTAGTAGGTACCTATATTAATTTGTTTCTGTTTGTTTTGACTAAATTTCACCCGTTTTGTTAGAGGTTTAAAGACATTCTGTATCTGTAGTATTAGTATCAGTATTGTACCCGTGCGAAGCCGGGGCGGGTCGCTAGTCAATATATAATAATAATTACAGAAGCTGGAAGGCGGGTAGAAAGACAGACAGACGGACGGACAGTTCGAAACAATAAGGGTTATATATAAGTACTATAGAAACCAAACTTTGCTTTTGACATAGGTGACAGGCCACACAGAGAAACCTACAGCATCTATTGACTAGACCACGCAAGTGTATGTACTTTGCGTGTAAAAGAGGAGTAAAATTTACTTCCTTCAGCGCTTCAGCATTTCCTCTCGAATATTCTCGGTGCCAAACATCAAATGAAAACTAAAAAACGCGACGGGGTGGCGCGCGGCGACGGCCTTTGAATCGTTTACTCGGGACGGGGGGATGGCGTCTGAGTTAGCTCCATAAAATTGCTCTTGACGTCACAGTAGATAGAAAAATAATGGCACGCTTGGTTTCTATACAGACGAGACTTGTGTGGTCTAGTCAATAAATGTCTGTGGAGAAACCTAATAAAATTTAAACTTTTAGCCAGGGTATGAATATTCTTAAATGCACAAGATGGAATTAAAAATCTATAAAAAACTGTAGACATTCATACATAAAATCGTAGTAATTCATTTATACAATTCAAATTCCTTCAATTTCAAAATTACTTGAACAATTATTTTTCCATCAATATAAGATTCGGCAAAATCAATTACGGCTTTTTTGGGCATATGATCTACTGCTTATGTAAAGACGTTTAGGAAGAAAAATAATTGTAATACTTGAAAAAAAATCTTCCTTTACATGGGCGAGTTTGCGTTGAGCGAATATTATCCCATATATGAGATGATTTGTTTTGCTTTCGAGTATGACAATAATTTTTTGCCTAAATGTCTTAAGATCATGTACCCAAAATATCCGTAATTGATTTTACCAAATATAGGTATATAAAGGTACGTGACATCACATTACAATGAACATTTTTGGAACCTCTATAATGACATTAATTCATTTTTAGTATTAGGAATAATAATACATCTTTTTAATAACTATCGTTTCTTCGGCAGTCGGGTAAAAAGTAGATAATACATATATCAAAGTTAGGTAAACGGTAAACCTCAAAATATTAAATATTATTTTACATAATATACAGTGTGCGATTTCTTTTCATTGTGTTTAACATGTTGGACTGATCTCATGGTATGTTTTTATATTACTGAAATAACAATGACACTTTAATATTAGATGCGGATTTAGTTCATTCAATTTACTAATTAAATTCCATTTTGAATTTGATATTATGCAACTGATAAAAAACATACAAAATAGTTAAGAATTTCATATAAATCTGGATAGTGTAATTGGATATAAAATGTAACTTAATTCCATAATACCTAATAGGCATGTGAAAAATATAACGATAGATATAAAATTTATAAGTGTGAAACTCTTAGATTAATTTATAAACATCTTTATAAAGAAAACAATGGTAGGTACATAATATTGTAGGAGGTGGTACTATCGAACAACTTCGCTCGACCAGGCATAAGATAAAAATCGCTTAACAGCGCTGTTGGATCGTATGCACACACATGCTCACGTGTAAATACGTAGTTCAACCACGTCTGCAGTCGTTGCGGTCACTTCCTTTGTGTTTAAATATTGAAGCGTCCTAGTGCAAGGAACATAGGTATTTAGAAACTTTGTCGAGCAGCAAATTTGTCGATATTGTACATAATAATATAGTTAGATGGTACATTATAATTATATTGTATACTGTTTAGAAAATTCGTGAAAGTGTAGTTAATATTATTAAAACTTTCAGCAGTCAAATACAAATCATACAATAGATATAACGTTTAATAAAAAAATGATGTTTTTAAATAAATAGGAAAAAATAGGAAATTCATAAAAAAGACAAGCTATGTACTATATTTTTGCACCTATTAATAGTATAATAGCATTTCTCATTAAGATATTGTATAATTGTATATGTATAAACTAATTCATGCATTTGTTCTAAAAAATGCATGAATTAGTTTTATTTAGAGTTTTAGAGATAACATAAAGTCAATTAAGTTATAGATGTCACCGTAAAATTGTAAAAACGGTTAGATTGTAATAAAACTAGTGAAATTGTAAAATGTTGATAGACTTCCGCAACGAATATGCTGCTTATAATTTCACACATTATTTTTCGTTAGATTATAAATATATAGTTTTTAATATTTCGACATATTTTTACAATCTCGTTAGTTGTTTTACAATCTTACGGTTTTTACAATTTTACGGTGACATATATAAAACAACTAAGCTAAGGGTGTTAAAAACTTATTAAAAAAATAAAGATTGTGCGAAAAACAGACTTATATCGAGAACCCAATGTCATTTATTAAATTCTTGCATACTGTCCGCGCGCGTGGTGAATGGCGTCGGGGTCCCCCGCTACCCGCACACCACGCTTCACGCGCCTATTTTGTGTAGTCTCCTCGGTAATAAAGTCGACTCTCGTTAAATCGAAACTCGGGCGACCCCTAAAATATTACGAGTTATCGAGAGTTCGATATAATCAAATTATTCGAAAACGAAAAAAATGGTTTGAAACCTAGCTAAACAGTAGTAACTGAGTAAAGTCAAACTAATAATTACAAAAACAAAAGCTCGTGTACGATTATACGAGTTAGGACTTGTCTCAAAATGTATTTATGTACCTCTGCTAATTCGTTAATTTTTTTTTCTCTCTTTCTCTCTGTAACTTTGAATTGTCGAGTGTTTGACGCCGTTGAGTTCGAATTAACGCGTCTTTTTGTTACATAGTGATAATTTTTTATTCGATTACCGAGTGCCTAAAAATGTATTGAATTAGTTCTAATTATAAAGAGATTCTCTAGGGATTTTTTTTTTGCTATCTTTGAATTACAGAGAGGTTCGAATAAACGCAGGTTTGAGTAAACGAGAGTCGACTGTAATATCATTCCTTAGTTTTGCATTCAACTCGCGCGCGAACTATTTATAAATAATTTTAAAATGATTATATACATCATATAAAATAAGATCATGGAATTCCAAACAATAAAATTATATTATATTTTGTTAGTGACTAACTTAACAGCTACACTTACAACTAATACATTTGTAACATATTTTATATTTGAACTACGACAAAGGAAATTTTATTTTCCTATTTATTTTATTTGGCATATAATTTCATGAACATACAAAGTTTTCCACAATTTATTACAGTTCGTACGAGTGTAGTATTCTATGAAACTAAGATGCATAAAATATTTTTTGTGAATTGACTGTATTTTTTCTATAGAGACTAGGTTGTGTTTTGATAAACGGTCAAATAGTTTATGGAAACTTTGAAAAACACATATAGGATTAGCTATAAAATCGAACAGTGAAGAAAAATGTAAGACCAATAAAGTCATTAGAAATTAGAATATAGAAACGAGTATGTAGGTAATAATCATAGAAGTTGAAATTGATATTAAATTAAACGCGTTATTATATTATATTTTTATACGCTATCAGCCGATATTAAATTCCAATAACTTTAAAAATGTCAAACGTAATATACACTGGTTCAGTTGTCACAGCTTCATGATGTCAGGGAATCTATACTAATATTATAAATGCGAAAGTGTGTATGTCTGTCTGTCTGCTAACTCTTCACGCTTAAACCGCTGAACCGATTTTTATGAAATTCGGTATAGACATACTTTGAGTCCTGAGAAAGGACATAGGATATTTTTTATATAAAGTAGTGTTCTCGCGAGAAAATGTATTTACGCGAGCAGAGCCGCGCGCTAAAGCTAGTCTAATATAAAAGCAGGATGAAGGATCATAAGATAAGTCATAATTTGGTCGTATCATACTGACATATTTTCATAGACACTTAATGTATTGTGATTTGTGACTGCATGTCACCATTACAATACTTATAAATTATGAGGCGGAAGGCCACTCTAAGATTATGAATTACATTCCCTAATAGTAATTAGTACATTGGTAAGCGTTAGCAGGCTTGAATTCGACTAGAAATATATCTGAACAAACGATCTATAGAAGTTATGAAAACTGAGCCAGAGTTTTTATAAAAAGCTCTGAACGGATAATTTTTGCCAAGGTATTTTTTAAAGCAACCTCTGAACGGACCTTTTTTCATGTATTTAGATAATGAAGATGGATTCCTGATTCTCGAGTATGTAATCAGTGAACGCGTTAATGGGAGCAATAGCTTGGAGAGACATCATGCCGTTCGGTGGCCATGACAGGTTCGGTCCAAACACAACGGCCAAGTTTGAGCTGGTCATCTTGTTGAGGCAGCTCATGTCTTGCACCTGTAAAAATATTTAAAAACATGACGCATGTATTTTGAATTTAACATATTACGAAATTAAAACCTTTGGATTCACGTGTACATTGCAGGAAATTGCGGATAGATGGCGCTGAAGCTGTAGTTATAACATCGTTATAATCTAACCCCCTTACTAATAAACGCTGTATAAGCTTTGAATTTGATACAGTGTTTTGTTCCCGTCACACAAGTGACATTTTTAATTCGATAGAAGAAGACAAAACACTGTATAACTATTCAAAGCTTATACAGCGTTTATTAGTAAGGGGGTAAAAGTAGTCAGATTATAACGATGTTAAATGAGTTTTAACTTTAAAATAGGTTTTGCCCACTACTTTAAGCGCTTTATATTCTTATAACATTTCCGTCCTGTTTAAACTTTAAATACCCTTTCTTGCATTTATGTCTAAATAACTATTTACTGCGCTATGAGTAAAATGGTGCAACTGATTGAAACGAAGTTTAATGTTTATAAAAATAAAGGATTTTCGGGTTAAAATGGCTACAACAAAATGCCAGTTCTTCAACAATGAAAGCCCTAGCCTGTAGATATAGGATCAGTTGCAGAACTTATTTTAATATGTACTTAGGTACCTATCCAAAGAAATGTAGTACCTGAGACTAAGAAAATGTAAAAATCCGCAGGTAAGTCCAAATAGGTTTTCATGATCTATAGGGCAATGTTGTGGGTTACGAAGTTTCAAACCAAGTTTCAAGTGTCATAGTTATTTTAGATTAAACGTGAAGCCGGTGTGAATCGTGTTATAAGCACACTACTGGTCTTTACTTACCTCCCACAAAAATTGTATAATGTATTTGAGTAGCTTGTAATTATCCAACGGGAGTCTCTCGAGAATCAATATTTTCACCTGACGGGGCTTGTCGCGATTAGTCCAAGCTAAAAACACCAGGCTATTAGTATAAAACAATTCAATTCAGATGGGAATTTTTAATTAGCATATGTATAAGGCTAACCATTAATTTTTCGAAACAAAAAGCACTCGCACAATCACTCAAAGTCAGTTAAACAAATATATTTTACCAATACAGAAGCCATTTTCTTTAGACTCTGGCAGTGATTTGATAAAAAAAAAAGCCATAATATTTCTATAACAATTTGGTTCAATTGTAGAAAAAATTAACAAACGCGGGGCTAACATTTTATATGAGTTACAATCATTGAAACCGAAAGTTAATATTTAATTCTACAACTTTATACTAAAGTTAATACCACAAAACTGCTTTGCATATGGCTCCAATTCTATTGTTCATTCGCGTTTAGAATGTAGTTAGCCATCAGTACTAAATTAGCACCTCTAATAATAATAATATCTAACATCTATGGATGGTTTACACCACATCTGTCTGGCCCCGTGGTAAGTTCTCGAAGAACTTGTGTTACGGGTACCAGACAACGGGAGTTCATTTAATACTTTTATATTATACACATTAATTAATACACATTCATGACCCAGGAACACAGAAAAACTTTTTGTTCTTCTTTCCTTCCGGTGCTCGGCTTGAGCACCAACATGCTCAACTGAGCCACAGAGGTACTTGGCTTACGAGTTACGCGTTATTGGTAAATTTTGACATTCGCACTGATGACTCACTGCTATTTGACGCGAATAGTTTAATAACTTACATTGGAACTTCACAATCTCCTCGTACAGGTCGAAGGTCATGAGGGGTTCTTCGAGATCCCTGAGGAAGGTCTTCAGAAGAACCGCCGCAATATGGGGGTCGTTCCTGAAGGATATCGGCTCGCCTCTATTGCAGGCGCGCTGCAACTCCTTGATCACCGATATGTTGGCTGACCGACGGAATATGCCCTCGGTTTGTAGAGCTAAACAGACATGAAATACAAAATAATGATCATTCGAGACATCGGTTTCTCTTAAGTCTAAAGCACTGTATCTTAACCTGTGGTTCGCGGACCCCTGGGGGTCTGCAGTCTCTTCTATGGAAAAATGCAAATAAACAAATTACACCAAGTCTCGTAATCGCTACGCTTAATTAGCACAGCGAACGTACGCCAGCGGGCGGTGTCCGAGACCGACTGAAGTGAAGAGTGAGTGAAGTAAATGATCAGAAAATGTTTGATGTTTCTTTTTATTAAGGACCCCCGTCCTTGAAATTGTGCTTGATTTTGTAGGGGTCCGTGGACTGAAAAAGGTTAAGAAACACTAACTAACGGATGCGGGTTAGGATTCTGGTCTTATGACGAATTTTGATGACGCGAAACAATCGTCTCCTCCACATCCTTTGAAATCATATTTGTACATTTTTAAACACAATAAAGCATACATTCATTAATCTTTACGGAAATGGATGAGGCCGGCAGGTACAATATGAAATATCTGATTAACGTGATGCCGGTCGATGAACCATATCACCGTTAATAATGAATTTATCTGCCTACACTTATTAATAGATGGGCTTGGGTAAGCCTGTAGGGGTAACGCAATTGTGCATCATAGACGGCGAAGATACTATCATATTTAACGACCAGGCGATTTGTCAAGCGACTCGCCGCGCGGCAAAAAACGACCCATGTAAATCCCGCATTAGTGTTGCGAGTATCTAATAAACATTGACCATTTACCGTTAAATATTTTATAAAGATAATTTACAGTTTACGTGATACTTTGCACATTACACAACCAGGCAAATACAAATCGATACAGGATGTTATTGTCGGTGTATTACGTAACGCCCGCGTCGCGCTGTAAACGTTGGGACCAAAACAGCAGAACGGCAAATACAGGCAAACTAATAGCGATATTGGCAACGCTTTTTTAATATATAGAGGAAAACGAGCAGACGAATTGCAGATAGAAAACCACTACCGTCGCGCTATAAAGTACGTTGCTGGCTTATGATATTTCGTATTTCGTTATTTTGGACTGTTATGTTCCTACGGCCGAATACTGAAACGTCACTCGATTGTTAACTGCTGCCTAAACGTCTGAGCAGCACCTAAAATATATGATAACTTTTGTGTTTAAGAGCTACTCAAACATTTAAGCAGCGGTTAACATTAATAGAATGATAGTTTTAAACTTAACTGTAACGCCCACAATTATGTATGGGTAGTCGTCATTACCTATTTACTAAATGCTAAGTGCTAACGGACCACTAGCATTTCGTATTTGAAGTTTCATTTAGACATTTCATGATATGCAAATAGATTGATTCAACATAACCAATTCTAGGGATATCTCAACAATATTTTTACATATATACGAGTTGGATACGATTTAAGAGTGGCCAGAAATAGCGAAGGATCAGGATTCAGGACTCGTGGAAAGAAAGAGGAGAGGCTTTTGCCCAGCAGTGAGGCACTAACGGCTGTAAAAAAATATTATTATTATTTTTAGCGGCCCATTTTAATGAATTGGCGAGCAGTGGCGTGGGGTCCCTATAACTCCATTCCCATCGGCTTCACTTACTTTACTTACCTTCACTAACCTTTTGAAGCCCCTTATCCAAATCCCTACATATTATACAGGCTAGGCTACTGTAGCTTTCGCCACTGTTTCACGATTCAGCGTTTGCCAACTTTATGATACATGTTAACTTCCATAGTCCCAGATACCCAGCTCCTCACCCCAATCATTTTTGTTCTCTATTCCTTACTAACCGGTCGCTCTCCTTATAACAAAGCCTACGGCCCCGCGGATTTCTTCCAAAGTTCCAGGACATTAATTGCGCGTGAGCAAGGAATGCATTAAGCAAACATAAATAAAAGGGCAGACTGAGGTGAGGTTACACCTAATGGGCTCAGCTGTTGTTTCTGCCTATCCTTATTGGGAAATGGACGGGAGCACAATATTGTGTGTTGAGATTTATTGTACAACCAGTAATCTTAGCATGACCACCGTAGAAATGAGTTTTTTTATACAAAAGAATATAGACATACTGACAGATAATGTGGACAAAATGACAGCTTTAATTGGTTAACCCGACATTTTGTCTATTCTTCCGCAGAAAGAAACAACTTAAGGCGCTTAAGTTAATCGTTCGGGAATATAAAAAGGCTTAATATAAAATATCATACACATCAAATTTTCCAGATTATTAACCAATCACATCCTAGATTTTTGTAATGCTATTGCATTAAAAATATAAGCGCAAATTTTTTACTTAATCTTGGTAAGATTTGACAGCTGGACGTACTAGTTTTTTTCCCACGGGAACACATACTTTTTCAGGATAAAAAAGCCTATGTATTAATTCAGAGCCTAACTACAACCATACCAAATTTAATCGAAATCCTTCCAGTAGCTTTTGCGTGAAAGAGTAACAAACATCCATTCATATATCCATCCATCCATCGACACAAACTTTTACATTTATAATAGTAGTAGAATAAAATCACCTTCAGGAAGCGACAGAAACTCGACGCATTGTCTCACAACAGGCGGTATAGAGTCAATCATGTTGGGGTTGTGTTCTTTGATGAACTGCAGAGAGACTCCAAACTGTTGTGTGGGTGGGGGCATCACGACTTCTTTAGGAGCCGCCGTCTCCTTGCTCCGCAGAATCTGATCCTGCTGCTGACGAGCTGCCTCGGCCGCGCGAGGGTTCTTGTCCAACAGTAATTTGTTATATCTAAAAAAAAAATGTCTATGATTTTTTTGAATTTCGTATTTCACATTCGACCGACCGAGATTTTTTGAATAGACTGGTTTTGATTGTAACTTTGTTTCTTGATACTTTAGAAATTGTTCAAAAAAGTCGCGTTTGGTCGAATGCCACCTTTAGCAATTTAGCTAATCATTAGCATTTATTTAATGCTAATGATTAGGGGGTATCAATTGATTATATTGCAGGATAAATAATATACCTAGGATTCTAGAATTATAGGTGCTCTACCATTGGATTCTAACTAATTACAAGGTTGTCATTATGATTAACGGCCGCACTTAGATATATTTAATGCTTACTCAAGGATTTACTTAGTATAAATTTTGACAGCAGAAACTGTATGGACTTTATGTCAGTCTGTACTATACTTAGTACAGACATTTAATGCTTAAGTAGCTCCTTAAGTAAGCATTAAATGTCTCTGAGTGCGGCCGTAAGACAGTTAAGCGTATCAATATTTTTTTAAATGTTCAAATAAAAATTTGAGAGCCTCCTAAATCATAGCCTATCACTGTCTTCGCTTGGCAGAATGACAAGTACACCATGTGATTTGAGTGCCACTTAATTAATACAATAGAGCCTCGCTAATCCGGCGAGATGAATGCGTGGGGGGATTTTCACAATATTCCATCATTTGCACTTAATCGACAGTTCATTTGAAGCGCGTTCGCTGATAAAATCGCACCTCCCGCGCCGCGTAAATGTTTTAAATTAAAGAAAAAACACAAAACTGTGTTTTATTCCATTCAATTACATATTGTATCCTATAATCTGGAATTTCGATAAATTGGAAGGGTTTCTGTTTTTTTCCCTATCCAGATTAGCGAGATCCTGCTGTAATACGGAATCAAATAAAGTATTCGGGCGTAATCATTTCAGGGTTTATTTAACGATCTGTTTAATAAGTGATAGATCATAGAGATATTTAAAGTTAAAAATCATGATAATGTCTATTTTGTGTATTAGAGATAAAAAAATGTAGTTTTCTTTATTAATTTCTGTGTTTAATAATGAATATTTGGTTTTAACTTTTAAGTACGGATACAATTTTAAGTACTATATATCTAAAGTTTAAACAAATGCAAATAAAAAAAGATAAAAATAATGAACTACATAATATGAGCAATGAGCAAAAATAATGTAATTTTAAGGTTATTCCCTTTATTTAACTGTGTCTATAAGTAACTTTTTAACTTATATTATTGCTGGTAATGATTTTACAAGCAATAATAATATAATATCAAAAAAATAATTAATAAAAAAAGATCAATGTCACAATTCTGTTTTAATAACATCACAGAGGCGCAGTTAAATATTAAGTAAAAATAAATAAAAAAATGCATGATTTTGAATGAAGTGAAAAATAAAATAAAAAAGGAAACTTACTCTAGTACCGGTTCGGGAATATATAGCTTATCTACATCCAAATAAGGTTGCAGTTCGTGTAGATAGTTAACATACATCATCTTCCTGCCGAATTTTACACTGATGGCGGGCCTTAACATTTGCCATACTATTCTTATGAAATTCGTTGGATGCACTAAATATAGAGCTTTGAGATTCTTTTTATATTTTCTATCGAACGCCTTATAGGCCTTCCAGAGCCAGGAGAGAGGTGGTTTGTTCCTGCTGGACAGGCCACAGTGGAAATACACAACACTGTAATCCTGCTCTACGTATTTGTCTAAGGTGAACATGAGATAGCTGAAATAGAACAACGGCATATAAATTGTGGTGCTATAACAAAATACAGATCAGGGGTCGTCCATTAATCACGTGATGCCTAAAGTGGGAGGTCCAAAAAAAATCACCAAGTATCACCAAGGGTAGGAGGGGTATAAGGAGACATCACGTTTATTAATTTTCGAATCTAGTCTATGCATACCGAAATTATTATCGGTTGTAGATTCGTAGTGTTGTTTAAATATTACAAGACAAATTACTCGTATAGTTTTAAATTGCTTAAATTATTCGATGAAATTGTTTTTAAGTTAAAATTTTTCTTCAAACATCGCCTGCTTACTATGTAAAAAAAAAATACACGTGATCTTAGGTGGGGGAGGGGGGATATTATAAAACCTCATCAAGTATCACCAGGGGGAGGGAAGGGGTCTAAAAAGTTGTTAAAAACATCACGTGATTAATGGACGGCCCCTCAGTCGTACATAGCGTTTAAGTATGTAAAGAAAATCCTCTTTGGAAGGGCTATTAAAATTAATTAAAATATTTTTTATTGACGTCAATCTCACTTTTTCTAGCAAAAACATAATAGGAAATTTTCTATGAAATCTAGAAAATATCCCTACCATATTAAAAGAAAAGGATTTTATTTATATATACAAATCACATCTGATACATTAAACACAAATGTAATGCTAGGTCAAAAGAAAACGCGGCTTATCAAATAAGCAAACAATGGTTCTCGCAAGCGTTTCCCTTCAATTGAAGCACGCTAAGAGCTCAGCTAGATAATTTATTCGTGACATTATTTGTATCATGTATGTCGCGGTGCCGTTCACAAAAAGGCATGCAAGTACATTTTATACAAATAATGCTACTAATATAGCCCGAGAGTTTCTATCAATTTGGGAGCAGGTATTTGAGGCCAATAGAATGTAAACAAAGAAACAATAGTGCCCTATAATGCAACTAATTTTAATGTCCCTTACAGTGGCGAAGACTGCTTCTCCTTCAAAGGGAAGCCGGAGCCTATATAATAGGTAAGGATTCTATGAAGGTTTGCAAAAGGTAAGTGACAAGGGAAGCCGATAGGAATGGAGTTATAGGAACCCCTCGCCACTGGTCCCTTATTAAACGAGATATAAAGAAATATAATGACACATTAATTTGGTCGAATTTAATCTTTTTCTTTACGTTTAGATTCTATTGGATTTGAATTTGACAGCAATAGTGGTACAAGTATACCACTATTGCTGTCAAAAAGCATTTTCTCTAATTTCCATATTATAGAATACCTATAATTTCTCAATGCTAAAGTTAGGTTTCTTTTGATATGCCTATTAGAATAGCTTTTGCGCGCGACTTCGTCCGCGTGAACCCATTGCACTCCCGTGGAGGATAAATTTCGACAAATCCTTTTAAATAATGGATGTCTACGTTATAATAACTGTCTGCATGCCTAAATTCAAAGCAGTACGCTGTACGTCCAGTAATTGATATTTCACTATAGGTACAAACTTTGAACCCCCTTTTCACTCTTGAGGGGGCGAATTTCAAAAAAATAATAAGATACGTACTGAATAATTTATAACTCGCACTTATTAAATTTCATGAAAATCGGAGCAGATTTTAAATATTTTTTCATAAAAACTTTCAACCATTATTTTACACCCTCAAAGATTAAATTGAAAATTCTAATAAACCCTGAAACACGTATCAAATTTAAGAGCATGGAATCTCAATTTTCGTCGAAATCGGTGCAGATTGAAATATTTTTTCCATATAAACTTTCAACCCTTATTTTACACCCCCAGCGAACAAATTTGTAAAAATGGTAAAGTACATGACGTTTAATCATTTGTATTTTGCTCGTATATTTAATTTCATGAAAATCAGTATAGATTTTCAATTTTTACTTTACAAATTTTTAATCCCTATTTAACAACCCCAGGGGGCGGATTTAAAAAAACTGTAAAAGACGTAGTCAATAATTTTTATTTAGTAGCTTCGATATTAAATTTCATGGAAATCGAAGCAGATTTTAAATAGTTTCCATAAGAACATTCAATACATATTTTACATTATATCATTGCATTGCATTGTGTGAATAACATTGCACACTGCACCTGTATCGATTAGGTTACTATACAGACCTACGTTCATGGAAGCGACGCGACGGTAGCTTTTGAATAAAAAATTCACAACTTTATTCGTGTGAAATTATTGCACACGACAACAGTTGTGAATTTTTTAATTGTGCAAGTGTTTTATCCGAGTAATAATACAACTTAGATGTAGGTAAATGTCTACGCTTATGTTCAATCATTATCATTCAAACTTTGTCTTTCCCTATGTATGCTTAAATATTTAAAACTACGCAACGGATTTTGATGCGGTTTCTTTTTAATAGATAGAGTGATTCAACGGGAAGGTTTTTATGTATACAACATGCATAACATAGTAGAGAAACACAGAAAATGTTAGAGGTTTCTAATGCCCTAAATAAACGCACTTTTTTGCGCTTACATTGCAACAGTAAATAATTACTAATATCAAAACTTTTCTGGAGAAAACAATAAATATTCATATTCATTCATTGCAGACGCTAGCTGAAGCCTACGAAATAGATTAAAATAATGTACTACAGTTTTATTCATCTTAAAAAAGTCTACAAAAAAAGTCCGCGATGGCATATGTCTATCTTTTAAGGATAACCCACTGTAGCGGACCAATCAGCGCACAGTCCTGAATCGCGCTATCGAAGTTTCTGAGTTCGGAAAGTATATATACAACAGCTGAAATGATTACAAGTGGGCTTAGGCCTGACCGGGCATACCACCTCGCTCGGTCGGAGATCTCCCTTTGGGGCTTATCACCACAATTCCCACACCACAAAAACCATTTTTTACCCTTTTCTTTGATTTAAATTTAATAGCTTATTTACGAAGCGATTTAAGCAATACAGCATTGATCCTTACATTAAATACATTGTGCATTTAATATAGATTAATATGGCCCTTTACAACATGTAATTTAAATGCATATTTTCGAAGATATTACAGATTTAAAATGCAGGGACATCATGTTGCGGCTGCATTAGGTTCTCGCTTCTACATCGCACTATCAAAAACGCGTATATAGTATATACGTAGGCTTACGAATATTTTCTACAACAGTAATTAAGATTTTTCTATGGAGGTAGTTGATCAGTATTGTTAGAATATGAAATAACATTTTAATATTTTTGGTACATGTATGTGATACATAACTTTTTTTCTCGGTAAAATTTGTTTTGGTTTGATGTGCCATCCCACTCGTACATGGCTACATAGGTACTACACGATTACGCAACAAAAACGAGATTAATCGAAATAAAAAAAAAACAAGAAATTCTGAACAAAAGTAAACCGTCTGTACGTGATAGATATCTATTTCTATCTAGTTTCCGGGCAAGTACTGACAACTAACCTCACCCCAGGTTGCCCTAGGTCACAGGGTCAGCGGTTGACTTTTGAGCCCGGATATTTTACCCGGCTAGAAATAGCCCATTGATTAAAGTAGACCTAACTACTAAATATATTTATAAGTAATAGGTCACCCGACTTTTGTTAGCTTTAAATACAATTTCAACATACCTACATTTAGATGCCGATTTCTACTCTTAGGAGGTCAACTTCTTAAATAAAAAGTTTAAAATAAAGATATCTAGTATAAAAATATGTCTAGTATAAAAAACCGGAAAAATGCGAGTCGGACTCGCGCACGAAGAGTTCGAGTATAAAACGAAAAAAAAAACGCGTTTGTAAATCGAAATATATATCATCTGCGAAAATTTCAGCCGTCTAGCTATCGCGGGTTAAGGATATACAGTCTGGTGAGTGGTGACAGAGGGACTGACAGACGGACAGATAGACAGACAGCGAAGTCTTAGTGATAGGGTCCCATTTTTACCCTTGGGGTACGGAACCCTAAAAATGAAAAAAAGTTTGTATATATTTACAATATAACGGCTACAACTCTAAGACGGCTGCAAGTATTCCCATGAAATTTATGCAGGGAGTTTTTCTATCTAGCTAGATCTTTAAGAAACTGCGTACTTTTAAGCTACATGTTTTTTCTTTCGTCGTGCCAACAATGTATCAATAATTTAGACACGATAATGTCAGTCCGATTGGCAGTCTGTTATGCGTATGTATAATTTTTGCTTAGTTCGAAAATTCGTAAAATGGTTAGTTCCAATCCCGGTCATATAATTATTTTTGTGATTCTTTTATATATTTTTTCAATCTATCACAACTCCGAGCAAAACTCGTTTACCCCTACCTCGGTTAATAATGTGAAAATAATAGGTATGCGAATGCAAATACAGAGTCTTCATTTTTTTTTGTTTGTTAAATGATCAAATAATGCTTATTTAGTGTGATTTTTCTGGGCGTATTTTATCACCTAATTACAATTTCGAACTAAAAAATAAGCTGAAACTACGTCTAGTAAAAGTTAACTACTTGTTAACTTTTACTAGACAATATTATTATCATTAATCAACACTAATATTAAGCTAAGACACTAATCTAGCTAACGCTTCTCCCGTCTAATCATATTACCCGTCTGGGTTGTTTATCGCGCGTATCTTGTGTGTATGTATGATTTTTTTAAATATTTGCATGCAAAAAACATTCGCAATTTAAACTTGTCTTCTTAAAAAAATTTCATCACTATGCTTAACAATTATTTCAAGAAATTATTCGCAAAGCAGTAGATTATAGTTATAGTAATAATTAAAGTGTTAACTGTGCACTCTAGACCTTTGGGATTGATATAATATATATATCCATGACATCTGATACAGAAGTCGCAAGCTTTACTTAGCAGTAGTAATTACTTAGGTGTTAGGGAGATGAGTTATCCCCATTCGACTCACTACTAGTGTCACTACTGTCGCTAAGCTTTAAACAGCGTTGATTAGGTGTTAAGGGGACGAGTTATTACCATTCCACACACTACTCGTTTATTTACGAGTATATTCAATTCATTATAGCATTACCTCTTGCTCACTCCACTGTTTACTCACAACTTGACAATTAAAGCCAATTCATTAAAACCATTCAAACAAACTTTTTTTAACTTTTGTATCGTTTAAGCACCTAGTAAACAATATACAATCTGTGATTATAAGTATTCCATACTTTAAACGGCGTTTAAATATTTTTGTAAATTATTACAAAAATATTAAAACGCCGTTAATTAAATCCTCCTATCTAGGAGACGTGCCAAACTTTTTATTTCTTATATTAGGTACCTACTCCACAGAGGAATACTTTTTAATGAAATGCAAGACTTTCGCAGTTTATAGTATGGTCAGTATAGTTATGTTTCAATAAGTATGAATAATTACCGTAATAATATATCCGGGTGTAGATCTTTGCTGGGGGGCAGGCGACACGCAGACACAATTATTATTCGGCGGCCAATTTCATCGTCACCAACAACTTCAATGAGTCCAGTGCCATTTAGTTCGTCAAAATGATCAACCGCAATCTGAACGCAAAATAAACCGTTTAGTAACACAACAAAATTATAATTTAATGCGAAACTTCAGAATCAATACCTAGATATTTAGTTGAGATTAAACAAATTAAGTCACAATTTCATATCACTATTAAAAATATATATGAGATAAATTCGCTTGCAACTGCAATAAACGTAGCGACCGTAAGGAGCTAGACGTCATAAATAAATAAAGTATTTTTCTCTATAATAGGTATTGTAAAGGTAATTCGGTCGGCGAAATAGGTGACCTAAATAAAGCTACTACTATTATATTGAAATATCGATCAGAATTCCTAGAATTATTTGCATACCATTGCAACAATCCACACAGAAAATTTTAAATGAGAAGATGCTCCCACGTGCATAATACAACACACACATACAAATTATTCGTACATGTGATGTTTGTCGGGGGCAGTTCTCGATTCTTCATCCTCTATAAGTTATAACGCATGTTCTATTACCAGATGCAGGACGAAAACTTTGTCCTGCCAATTCACGTCTGTGTGCAATGTGTGCTTTACAATAATCACTCCTACAATATAGTATTCTATCAATAATATTGATGGGAATGAGTGAAATGTCAATTAATAGGGATTAATACCCTTCTCGGGTAATCACGAAAATGAATTGAACAATTGAAAAAAAATAATTGTATCACACATTTTTGTTGTTTATACGAGCTAAGCGAGAATATAGAATCGAGAGATAGATAGGAAGAGACAGGGTTGACTAATCAGGCTCCACGTTTCATATACTCGTTTAGCCCAAAGAATTTTTCAAAAGTTAAAAAAAATTAGGAAGATTAAATAAGATCGTTCAATATAATTGGCGGGATAATAAATTACGACGTGGACAAGTAAAAAGTTAGATTTTGAACAAAGTAAGTACAATCCAGCTTTAGATCATACTTGCTTGTGCGCGCGACTTCGTCCGCTTGGATCCCCATTGCACCCCCGTGGTATAGATTTCAAAAACTCCTTTTTAACGAATCTACGTCATAATAACTATCTGCGTGACAAATATCAATGTAATCCGACCAGCTGTTGATATTTCACTATACAAACTTTGGACCCTCATTTCACCCCTTTAGGGAACGAATTTCAAAAACTATAAAATACGTAGGTACTAGGTACTCAACAATTTTTATTTATTACCTCGGATAATGATAAATGAGTTAAGAATTTATTATTCTATGCGTGGCTGTAAAAATACTGAAATACTTTTGAGATTTAACACTTTCTTAGGACATGCGTAAAGTACCTACCCAACTTGTTTAGTTCAAACAGATATAGAAGACTTACTTAAAAATTATTATACAGGAAAACATTTTATTAAAACTTGTTCATGACTTCATACTTTGAACTTGAGCATGTCTTTAAACTTGAGATATTTTGGGTGGCACCTCGAGCACTACACTTGCAGCCAATAAAACCGCACATTTGACAGCAGAAAAAGTTTAAGTGACGTCAACAAACGTCTAAATCGCGAGAGCGGACACGAGTAAACCTTTCCGCGGCACAACCCCTGCAAATTGTGTCCTAACTTCGACATAATAATATTTCAGCAGTAACATCGTCATAGCGAATCTAATAAAACTAAATTAGGTCATCATCGCCACGGATACCTGATTTCATGAATGATTAATTGGAATCAATATAGATGGAGAGCTACTAGGAAATGTAGAGCAGGTGTTTGAGGCAAGCCTAAACCTTGTCCTGTACTGTAACTTAAAACCTTAAGCATAAAACTCTGAGTATTAGGCTCTAGGATAAAAACCTAACCAATAGTATGTCACGACATATCTAAAGAGGGTTCCGTAACAATAAACGCGGTATAGGTTTTCTTTGAATTACTTCAAAAGTTACTGTCCGATTTCGCTCAAAATGGTTATAGATCAAAACAAATTTTACATTTTAAGGGTGGCACTACATACATGTTGCCTTTGCACGCTGCACGATGTGGCAGAATAAAAAAAAATTTAGTGGGGATGATATTTTTTTATTCTACCACATCGTGCAGCGTGCAAAGGCAAGGTTATACATGACTTTTTTACAAAGTCAACCATTTTCGAGTAATCGGCCCCCAAAGTGATTTGTCAGTTGGTTCCCTCTTGGAATTTCTAAACTATAAGAGATAGAAACTTGTGAGTTAATATTCTGTTAGATCATCTCTTTAAGAAAATTATTTTGAGCGAAATCGGACAGTAACTTTTGAAGTAATTAAAAAAACTCTAAAGCGCGTTGATAGTTACGGAACCCTCCTTAAACATGTATGAACATGCTCTTGGTTAGGTTTTTATCCCAGTTCAATGTTAAAGTTTTAAGTTTTAATCATGTTTTTATTTTGTTAACCTTTTTCCAATTTACTTTTAAACTAGTCTGGCAAGGGTAAAGTTCCAACTAATTTACCTGGCTTTTTTCCCGAGCTCCTTAAACATTATACTTACACTAAGTACATCATAATCAAGTTGCCTCAAACATGTTTTTCGGGCATTAAAAAATTAACTTTTCAAAAATTGAAGTTCCGCTTCTGACCAGCCAGACTTGCAGTCTCTTATTGAGGTACAATAGGAGAAGTACAGGATAAGGTTTCAGCTTGTTTCAAACACCTGCTCTAAATTTCCTAGTAGCTCTTGGGCTAATATACCTATTTATAAATTTGACACAGATCTGAAATGCCCCTTGTTACTACGCGATACATTTTTATATTTGCTACGAGTAGGTTACATGAGGTATTGTTGGCGAAATTGTTCGGAGATTACATAATATACCTATGTATTTTAATTTTTAAGATTACGGCCAAGAGTGAGGGTAGATATTATTATATATTTACCCTCACTCTTGGCCGCATTATAAAATTTGATATTTTATTACATAGAACCGTTATGCCCTTACAAAGTTATGACAATATTTCTATGCCGCGCCACGCCATTTTGGCCATCACCTTTGTCACCACAAAATTTTGAATTACTTACACAAAATATTTTTGGGAATTTTTGCGAATACGCGGATTTGGACATACAAAACTAAAGAACTGTGCGAATGTTGACCGCCGAGTTTCTATTTGAAGAAAAACAGACAAAACTTCTTTATTCCTTACCTCAGGGTAAACTTCTGGCGGCGATAGCTCCTCTTCGAAGTTTTCTTCTATAGTACCATCACTGGCCGATCGTTTGCTTATTACATCCGGTGGTAGATCGATCAATTCCGGCGGTAGTGGTGCTAAAAATATTGACGAACTTAGTACAATTGATATAAAAAAAATTAAGGATCACGAAAAACTTTTTAAACGTTCATCTCCATTTGTCCAACGAGGAGATATTTTGTAGCGCGATAATTGTCATACCCACATCGCGTTCACTGAGGAACAGTTGCAATAGACAAAAACTTGGCGACAAACTTTAACAATAACATATTAGCGCCTCAGTAGTGGCCGTTACGACCTGAAAAGAGTTCGTTTACTGCAACTGTATTTGACAAGCTCTGTGGCTCAGTGGTTCAACGCGTTGGTGCTCAAGCCGGGAGTCGCGGGTTCCTATCCATCCGAAGGAACATGTGTTTTATATCTGTGTATAATGTAATAAAAATCTTAATTCTTAAAATATATAATATTTATATTGTCTTTACTAATATATTAAAGTTTTTGTCACTGCTCACCGTGAAGAAGTTAACCCACACCGATTTGGGTGACGGCCGGTTTCAATGAAACCGGGCCGGTAACGCAGGAGTAATTTTGTAATTACTTTCTCTTGCTTTACTCTCATAACCCAGTGGGACGGATGACCGACACGACCGGCGAGAGATCAGGCGCAGGACCGATTTTTACATGCCCATCCGACGCATGGATCATCTCTTGTCAGACAATCAGGTAATCAGCCTGCAGTGTCCTAACCAAACTTGGAAACAACAATTTTTGTTGTTCCAATACGGGAATCGAACCTCTCGAGTCGAGAGCAAAGCTCTAACTACTAGGCCACGGAGGCTGTTAATTAACTACAACTTGTATAGCATCGAAACAACGCCTACCTACCTAGTTGTAAGCAATGGTAACTAATAAGATGCCATACAAATATTATTTAACTTCTTCATGGCGAGTGCCGAGTAGTGCCAAAAATTCGCACTCATCACACACATTTTCTCATTGTCTTTGTTGCAGAGTATAGACATTTTGAGTGTTACTCATCATTGTAAAAAAAATAGCATACTTTTTAAATCTCTGGGCGTTGGGACAGATGGTTTTATAAATATGTAAACATGTACAATGTTCAAGTTAGTGTGATAGGCTTAGTGTAAAATTATGGGAATTAGTGCAAAATCAAAGGACTCTCAAATGCGATTTTGTTAAGAAAAAAAAACATCATTATTCTTTTTGAAAAATTATATAGAAACATGCGATCATAAATGGTGATTGGTTGTATCATAAAAATATATACCCTGTATGGGTGTGCCAGTGGCGAAGGCTGCTTCTCCTTCATAGGGAAGCCGGAGCCTGTATAATAGATAGGGATTTCTATGAAGCTTTGCAAAAGGTAAGTGACAAGGGAAGCCGATAGGAATGGAGTTATAGGAACACTTCGCCATTGATGGGTGCACTATTTGATTTTGAACTATTTGATAGTCTTGCTAATGTTACGAATTCTCCAAGATAAAAAATATAGGACAAAAAGATAAGGCAGGCCACCAGACTTGGTAAAAGAGTAACCTGTGCCAAAAACTTAAAATACTATATATTATGGAAACACAAAAACGAAGTAAGAAATTAATGAATGAAATGATATTAAAAAACCTATGGTTTCTCATATTAGTCTTCTACAATGCCTTGTAAGACAAAATTCTATATTAAACTTAACATTATAGGTACCAAGTTTATTAAGAAAAAACCCCATTAACAAGTAAACAACTCCAAAGGACATGGCCAAAAATCCATCCACAGGGGCAACCCAGAGGCTGTGGCAGCAAGAGCGGCCAGAGAGAATTAAATACATAGATTTGTATGAAACTGTTCTCTATGTCAATGTTGAGGCTGCATAGTCCGCTATGCATTTGATCAAGATTCAATATGCGCCGGCCACTCTGGCCGTCCAGGCTGCAACCTTAAATATTCCAAGTATAGATGTTATAAAACAAGAATAAAATCGATCCACCATTGCTTGCTGTATGCAAATATTATAACAAATATTTTCCATTTTTCAAGATGTGATGAATAGACAAACGGCACGCTCAAACAATAGACAAATGGTCTATTTCAGCTACTTTCATAGTAGAATGTCTTATGGCATACTTTCATGGGGAAATGCTGCCAATATAAATTCAATATTTTAAAGAAATTGGTGATTATCACTCCTCAGTATATTGTGGATAATTTATTATATGTTAGAATTTTTTTTATCAATTTCAAGAAGAAAATTGATAATAATTACATAAACATTAGAAATGAGCATAAGATACATACATGTACCAGTGATAAGACTTAGCAAAGTAAGTAAATCTTTTAAGAGCCAATGTACACCTATACAATAGGATTCCAGAAAACATTCAAAACCTTTCTACTTATAAAAAAAAGTAGTCAAACAATGTCTGTGTGCTAAAGCTTATTATAAAGTAATGATTTTGTTTGCACTCCTGCAAGAATGTCTTAACATTAAACATAGATTTAAGTTTACACTGGATTTTTTTTAAAAGAACAAATTTCCATCTTTTTGCTAAAAGATGACCCCCTGCGAGTTTCTTACGCCAGCAGGTCTAAAAAGGCCGTTTTGGCAATTCATTTTCAATTCTTGTTATGAATTACTGTATGAAAGATGACAGCGATCGTAAAATGGCCACTTGAATTACAATTCATAATCTGATTTTCAGGTCTAAAAAGGCCGTTTTGGCAATTCATTTTCAATTCTTGTTATGAATTACTGACAGCGATCGTAAAATGGCCACTTGAATTGCAATTCATATTAAGATTTGGATACAATTCATATGCAGAAATTGGCTGAAATGCATTCATTTGACAGATTTAAAAGCAGAATTGCTTTAGTGTCAAATAGCAATATTGCGATGATATTGCGTAAGTGGCCTTTTTAGACCCGTTGGATACAATTCATATGCAGAAATTGGCTGAAATGCATTCATTTGACAGATTTACAAGCAGAATTGCTTTAGTGTCAAATAGCGATATTGCGATGATATTGCGCAAGTGGCCTTTTTAGACCCGCAGTTCTTCTCGGGGTTTAGGGTTGAACTGGTGGTAGCTTTTTCTGTTGACATTCCATAAAAAGGTTAAATTTCATATGGAAATAAAAAAATCATATTCATTTACATGCCAATGGCACTTTGTTGCTTAATGCTTAGAATGAAAAAAAATGTTAAGGTCATCACAAATTCTTGTGCTCATATTGTCAGTAGGTACTTAGGATTTTTAAAGGTCAGTTGATAACTACTACACTGCACCTCATTCTATATAAAAACTATAGTTTTAATTTGTATTGAATAAACAATAAGTAGAGGGAAGATAGTAACTTACCTAGTGCTCCAGCCTGTATCAATTCTGAATCATCAAATTCTAAGCTTGGTTCATAGTCATGGCAATCTGAAAGACTTGTGTACGAATCATCTGGTTCCATTAGATTACCGTGAAGAACTGTAAATAAAAACTATGTTAAGTAAACTTGTTATTACACGTAATAATAAATACCTAGTTAAATATATTTTATAGTTACCTTGGAAAGCTCTAACAGGGTTCAATTTTGGTTGACGTTCTGAATCCATTGTTTAGTACAATCGCGTTGAAACACAAGGCATTAATTGGATATTACGTTTTCTTTGGAAATAAATATTAACAACAACAATAGGTATAGAGGTTTAGGTCACAATTTAAAGGATTAAGTAACATTACACTAAAAACATTAAAGGGCAGAAGAATTTAAAACGTATTCAACAGACATTCGTCAGAATTTAGTAAACAAGTACCAAGAGTGACTAATAAATCGCAACAATCTAATTACACAGTCGCAACTTGCAAACGGCAATATTCACACAAATGACAAAAGTCACAGAAATGAGAAAACGCAAAGAAGTAGGAGAGAAAACGCAATCTGTGGACTGACATCTTTTTTTTTATTACAAAGTTAACTAGATGGTATAGAGCCGCTATCCCCAACCCGCGGCCCGCGTGAAATTTGTAACCGCGTTAGATAAAGTTGTAAAAAAGCGTTCACAACCCAAAAATCTCACTGAGTGAACATAATTATTATAATACATATTTGTTATTTTATTTTAGTTTGTGTCGTTATCTCATCTTAAATGTTTAGTTTCACTCTTTTAACCAGGGCTTGATTAACGTTATTAAATTGTTAACGTTACCTGTGTTTCACAGAATAACGTTAGGAATAAATATTAACGTTAGGAAAAATAAATTTATTTTTATCGGTACATGAAAGTAACGTTAAGAAAAAGTATTGTTATTAATTAACGTTATTTTATATAACGTTACGTTTTTCCCTGCCTGCGCCCCGCCTCGAAGTGACAGAACGAACATGCACTAGCTTCGTCGCGTCGGCTATTATATTGTTATATTCTTAAATATTATTGTACCTACCTACCTACCTCAAACATGGATAAAACCGCTGCGCTACCGACGCTCCCTATATTATAACGTTATATATACCATAAATACTGTTATTTACAAAATAAAATAACGTTAGTATATAACGTTAAAAATATTGTTAAGTATCAAATAACGTTAAAATTAATATCGTTACCAAATTATTTTTATAAAATTACCGTTAATTAACGTAATTTTTTGGTGTTACTTGGTAACGTTAACAAGCCCTGCTTTTAACTACCTTGTGTTTTTCTATTATTAAATCGTTAAATTTAAACAACGTATTTTTTTGCCTCTAAAAAATTTTGGTTGCGGCCCGCGACACCAGGAGTACAACGGGTTTTTGGCCCGCGCAAAAAAAGGTTGGGGACCACTGGTATAGAGGTATAGAGTGTGCCATAAAAAATACAATAATTATTTCACATCATTGTTGTAATGCCAATTGAAACCTACCCTTTTAATTAATAATTATTTATTGTTATTTTAAATAGTATTTTTTCAAGGACTATTTTTTTATTATAAAAGCTCCCCAGTCCCCACTCCCCGCCCTACGCTCCTTTGCTACGCACGCTAGTAAAAAAAAAAAGCTTATAATTTAGTTTTTTACAAAGAAGTAGGACATTCATATTTCAATACAAATTATTACAAACCAACCTTATTTTATAAATTAAAGACGATTTTAATAAGTTAAAAGTGTTTTGAGTCTTAAACGTTTTATTTGACCATTACATTATTTATTGGACCATTGAACGATACTGCAAAAAAACTAGAAACAAAAATTGAACTAAATACCTACTAGCTAACCTGCAAAATACATTTAAAATCTTAATTTCTCAAAATGTTGGGTTACTCTAATGCTGGTATTCCGGATAAGTCATGGCAACCACCAGTTGCAGTACTAGAAACAACGTAAGTTAATATTTATAGACTAAAGTAAGGTTAAGTACTATATTAAATTACTACAGCTATTTACTTTTTACCCGACTACGACGAAGCTAAAAGGAAGGTAATTTGTACACAGACTGCCAAAATCAGGCAGTCTATGTACAAATATGTTTTGTATGTTTATTTCACTGTAGACCTAAACTTGATCCAATTTTAATGAATGCGGTTTCAATAGATTTGTAATATTGGCCCGGGTAACAGGGTATTATAATTGATGTAGTTACTAGTTGGTAATAGTTTTTCATAATAAACTATTCGTATATACAGTAATAAAAGAGGCCGCCCCAAGGAGCGCTGGGTAGAGGAAATAAAAAAATTTGCTGGGAACAATTGGACAAAGAAAGCTGCAACAAGAAATACCTGGAAGACATTGAAGGAGGCCTTGAATTTTTTTTGTACCTTCTTTTAATTTTCATGTGTATAAATTCTGTCAAAACATTGTAAAGTTAAGGAAAATAAAGATGTTTTATTATTATTATTATATGTAATAAATACCTATATGTTTTGAAATTTACAGAATGGGTACAGTGATTGTTGAGATGTACTGGAAACATGCACCAAACACATGTAGAAACTTTATGGAGTTAGTCAGAAGAGGATACTACAACAATACAAAGTTTCATAGAGTTATCAGAGATTTTATGATACAAGGAGGTGATCATACAGGAACAGGAAAAGGAGGCCAGTCGATCTATGGACCTACTTTTGATGATGAGATTACAACAGACCTAAAACATACAGGTGCTGGAATACTTTCAATGGCAAACGCTGGACCAAATACAAACGGATCTCAGTTTTTCATTACATTGGCTCCTACACAGTGGTTAGATGGAAAACATTCAATTTTTGGAAGAATACAAAGTGGAATGTCTGTTATCAAACGAATAGGTTTAGTTGAGTGTGATAAAAATGATTGCCCAGTGGACGATGTGAGGATTGAAAGGGCTTATATACCAAAATAAATAAAATTGCTTTACTTTATGAAACTGTTTTATTTTTCTTTTATAATTATTATGATTTATGACTAAATTCTTCTACTTTTATCTAAAAGACATGGGAATGAATATGAAGTAATAAAAAAAAGTGGTGGTATTACTACTCAGTATCACCTAGAAGAAATACTAAAGTAAAAAAAATTAAACCAACTTCCAAAGTAAAAATACACAAAAAAGTATGAAATAAAACTTATTTCTAAATAAGTCCCCTTTTAAATTCAACTTCTCTACTTCGAATTTTAACGATTTCTCTACTCAATCTTCTTAATTTTGAAGTCGATACCAGCCCAAACAATATCCTACAATATTATATAGAACTCACATTCAAATTTGCTGGTACCGACTTACTGAACGGATTTCCATGAAATCTGGTATGGCTCTGGATTAAATAAAACCACAGAATACAGAAATCATCCAGAAGCCGTCAACGCGCTTGAAAGTGAGGCCGTCACATCTATAATTGTACTCCAAATTGGAATGGTTATCCATACATAATATGCTGCCACAGAATAACGGATATTTTACCAACTTTTTTTCAATTAATTTTTATTGAATATCTAATTGTCGTTAGTAACATAACAACGCGATTTGTTTTGTAAGTGTAAAGAGTAAGGCGGGGCAGTATTTCGCCATGGTTTTGGACACAGTGCGCTGCATACAAATGTGATCGAACACTCATTCTGCATGTTCTGTATTCTGTAAATAAAATATAGGATATAGGTACGTTTTATTCCGAAAACGTAGTGTTCCCGAGGGATACCTACTGTATTTACGCGGGCGGTGCCGCGGCCAACAACTAGTTATAAATGTGAAAGTTTGTGACGATGGTTAATGGATAGATGGATGTTTGTTATTCTTTCACGCAAAAACTACCTAACGGATTTCGATGAAATTTGGTATGGTGATACTTACCTAGTTATCTGTGGATTAAAACAGGCTAAATTTTATACCTATAGAAAAAGTATAATTTGAATCAATTTGATCTACAAAAATAATGAATGATTAATTCGATGGGTCCTACGTATAAGGGCCAAAATGAAAAATTACAACTTTACAGGAGAGGCGTTCAAAGTTTAAACTTGGTATAATTTTAGACTGATAAAACCGAAATTTATGAAACTTTGCTAGTTTACTAAGACAATTGTCCTCCTTATTTATACTACACTATTTTATATTTATATTGATTAGTTTTTTTTTACTGCACATTGGCCCTTTTAAGTTAGTTTTTGTTAAAATTATTAATATTAAAAAACAACATAAAAGGGCCAATGTGTCAAATTGGCCTACATACGTGTTTTATGCTTAGTTGCATATAATATATATTTTTATATATTTTGGCTCATAAAATTTATCAGCAACTTAAGCAGTTGATTTTTAATGAATTGTTATAAAAGCTATTTGGATATATAGATAATTAAATCACATTGACACTTATACGTTTTACAATCTGTCAACTTACTAACGTGTTTACCCGCGTATAAATCTCAAATTACTATTTGGCCCTTGTACGTTTAAATTCATGCTACATATGCCGTTATACTGTAGTAAGAATTCGTATTTCCATGTAGAATTTAATTTGTTTTAATAAGTTACATGATTAATCATATCGATAGGATGCGTTTACAATAAAAAAGCCAAAATCGCCAAATTGTTAGTTTGGCCCATATACGTAGGACCCATCGAATTATTTGTTGTTGAGCTGCAATGATAGATGTATAATCAGTGATAACTATTAATATTATATTATACCTATGTGTATAATATAAAAAATACACTGGCTGCAATACGATCTTTCATTGTAGGTAGGTATCTAATACAAGATGTTGCCCGCGACTTCGTGCGCGCTAAAACAACTTTCGTGGGAACCATACATTTTGCCGCAATAAAAAATACCTAGCCTATGTCCTTCCCCGTGGTCTACTCTACATCTGTACTAAAACATCAAAATCAGTCCAGTAGTTTCGGAGCCTATTCGATGCAAACAAACATACAAAATTTAAACAAACTTTTCCTTTTTCTTGTATTAGTATAGAAAACCACAGAATAAAAAATAGTAGGTACCTACAGGTATTATAGTACCTAAAACTCCGAAGCAGTGGCGTAGCGTGGGTGTCTGTGGGCGCCCTGGGCGGATGAAAATTTTGCCGCCCCCTTACTTAGGTACAAAAAACTTAAATAAGGGGGCGGCAAAACCACCTTATTTAGGTTTTTTGTGTACAATACATTACCTACATACATTAATTCTAGAGAACTCTTTGGCAAGAACAGTGTTCGTTATTTGCATTATACAGGTTAGATTAATTAGAATAAGTAAGTAAATTTTAAATAATTTTCATGATTATTTTACGTCAACCATATAGATGACATTTCAACATTTGAACACTAGAACTTTATTTAAAAAAATATTTAAGTACTTAATTAAGAAGTAAAACCGAACTTTTATCTTTAACTAAAAAAATACGTCCACTTTTTATGAGCAAAGTATATTAATGCACCATCAATGTCTATGGGCTATGGCATCACACACCTCTTGCTTAATTTGGTAATAATAATAAATAATATAATAATTGGTTCGATAGTAGGTACTTAGTTATATTTATATTCTTAGTTACTTACTTATATTTTTTTCAATAGTTCTAATGTTCATAAAAATGTATTTGTTGTAATGTCATCTAAATGGTTGAAGTAAAATAATTTAAAACTTAGATTTTTTTGTTCTGTTCTTGCCAAAAAGTTCTCTAGAATTAATATACGTAGGTTTTGTATACAAAAACCTAAATATATAGAAGCAGTAAACCCTAAGTAAGGGGGCGGCAAAATTGTCATTCGCCCCGGGCGGCAGACACCCACGCTACGCCACTGGAATACATTATATTGATTTTGTATACCATGAAGCATAGATACCTATACTTCTACATACATAGGTATACTACATCTACTACATAAGTATCTATAGGTACTTCGTGTTGTATACATACAGTCGGACAAGGATCTTTTGGCACTTGGATGGGGGCGTGAGTGTCGCAAATAAGGACAATATTTATTACTAAAAGTGAAATTTTACAAGACGGCGATGTTAGTACTGATTTTATCCACGTGCCAAAAGGTAAGTGTCGCAACTAGTGATGTGCCGGATATCCGTATCCGTATCCGTGTCCGCGGATATCCGAGGCAGTAGAAAGATCCGTATCCGTGTCCGTATCCGTTACTGTTTAGCGGATTTTTTACGGATCTATTTACCTTATTAATTTTAAAGTTATAGATGATTTTTTTAAATAGGTGATTACTGATTAAGCTGTCCAGTGTCACACTTAGGGTTGCCAGGTCGCCAGGTCGCCAAACCTAATAGCCGGACACACCAGCCAGTTTGGCCGGACATTTGGGTAAAAAAGCCGGACACACTACATTCTTGACTATTTGTCTCAGTATTAATAAATATGGCGGTAAAATAGTTTCTAAAATCGAGCCTTTTTGATTTTCACCACAAAAATTATACATAAAAAAATTAATGCCTGTTCATTTCATTGGCATCGTTTGTGAAATTTAAAAAGCCTAATAAAATCCGGACGAGCCAGCCTGGCAACCCTAGTCACACTAAACTAAACAAAAGAAAGAACCGCCGTGCAATGCAAGTCGAAACATGTGTGAAGGTCGCGCGCACCCACATCGACTGCGTAAGAAAGTTAAGATCCGTATCCGTATCCGTATCCGCGGATATTGACACCAAATATCCGTATTCAGATGCGTATCCGCGGATATACATTTTTAACGATCAGGCACATCACTATCGCAACTACAAAACCAAACAAAAACATAAAAGTGACATTTTACAAGACGGCGATGTTAGTTCTGATTTTGTCCACGTGCCAAAAGATCCTTGTCAGACTGTACTAATGAGGGTTGTAGTGGTCCTCCAAACCCACGACTCAGCTCGGAGGCCACTTATGTTCACTTTTCCACAGTCCACGATGTTGCAGTATCCAGCACGGCAGCCAGACACTGTCCGGGGGCCACTATCTGGCCTAATACAACGCACCCTCCGTTCCAGGTACGCCGTATATTACGTTCGTGGACCGCCTCGATAGCTCTGGGGAAATTTCGATTGAAACGACCATTACACGATTGAAACCCGTTCGTTTATTTTCCCCATACAATTTTCCCGTAGCACAGTATTCACTATTCACTATACTAGCACTACTTTCACTATTACTATTCACTATTTTTCCTGGGTTTCTTCGGGAGTCTTCTTCTTCCAGACTCGTGACTGCTTCGACACACAGTGAAGAACCCGGAATCCGGCTCTATATTTATAGCCAGAATCAAAGAGGCCCCGCGGGGTTACGAGTTCGTGACCCCCCGCGCCGTGGATCATGCTATCCCTCACCGCGAGGTGCGTCTCTTTTCCGCGCACACATATTCGCCCGCGGTGATCGGATAGGCCCCTTTGATCCTTAACAGTCCAAAAAAGTAACCTAGGACCTATCGACTCGATACAATGCAAATTATATACAATATTTACATGAAGTATCGAACTTATTCTGTCGATATTATGTAAAATAACTTACATACACTTATCCTAGCCTATTCTAATACATTTCAGTGATTCTTATCCTACTGAAACTGTACTATTTACAAACAAATATACAAATTAAGCCTATTTACAATAAAACTTAATTCTATCCACAACATCCTCCCCCCGGCGCAGCTTGCGTAGCCTCCTTCTTTACCAGGGTCACGAGCTTGCTCACGGGCCTCTTGAAGGTTCCTGTTCGTGTCCGCACCTCCGCGATGCGAACTCCTCCGTCGGGACCGGCGAACGTCTTCTCGATGACTCCCAGCGGCCACACGTTGCGGGGTAGCGTGTTGTCGACGACCAGCACGACGTCTCCAGGGGATACTGCCGTCGTGTCCCGCCGCGGCTCTCCTCGAGGTACCAGCGTAGGTAGGTACTCGCGGAGCCAGCGTCGCCAGAAGTGGTCGGCGAGCGCTTGGCTGGCGCGCCATGTGCGCCTGTCGTCTTCACTGCATGGACCCGTTGAGGGCAGGCCCATCGATGAACCCAACAGGAAGTGGTTGGGTGTCAGCGCCTCGGGATCTCGAGGATCAACGCTCACGTGTGTAAGTGGGCGAGCGTTGACGCTGTACTCCGCTTCTTGCAGCAGAGTCTGAAGAACTTCTTCCGTGGTGACCTTCTCTCGTAGCGTGGCGCTCAGTGCAGTTTTGATGGACCGCACGAGCCGCTCCCACGCTCCCCCCTGGTTTGGTGCTCCAGGAGGTATGAAGCGCCACTCCATGTTGTGGCGGAGACCCTCTTCTTGTAGGGCGGGTCCCCACTCCTTGTAGGCGTTGCGAAGCTCGTTTTCTGCTCCCCGGAAGTTGGTGGCGTTGTCCGAGTAGATTATCTTCGGCCATCCTCTTCTCGCCGCCATTCTTCTTAACGCCATTATCGCAGAGTCCGTCGATAGTGATGGCACCAGCTCGATGTGGACTGCTCTCGTCGTCAGGCACGTGAATAATGCACCCCATCTCTTCTCTCTTCGTCTTCCAATTTTGACGAGCATGGGCCCAAAGTAGTCCACCCCACAGTTGGAGAAGGGGCGGTGGTAGGGCTCCAGGCGAGCTCGGGGCAGGTCCCCGATGATGGGTCGGCGTGGCTGGCCCCAGCGCGCGCGACAGAACGTGCACTCACGCTCCGTTGCACGCACCGCAGGCCTCAGGTGCAGGATCCAGTACCGCTGCCGCAGGTCGTTGGTGACACGCTCCCGGTTGGCGTGTCCAGCCCTCCTGTGCTCGCGTGCCACGAGCAGCCTCACGACGTGGTGTCGCCCGTCCAGAATGACAGGCCGTTTCGCCTCCTCCGGTGCTGCCGCCGCCCCGATGCGCCCCCGCAGTCGCAGGATGCCGTCGTCCAGCATCGGGTCCAGCCTCCGGAGACGACTCGTCCTCGACAGCGGCTGCCCTCGGCGCAGGCGCCCCAGCTCGTCGGCGAAGCTCTCCGCTTGAGAGAGCCGCACAAGCAGGGCCTCAGCGCGCTCGAGGTGTGCCACGGTCATGCCCGAAGACCGTCGTCGTAGGCGATCTGTGAACACTAGAACATAGGCAATAGTGCGCACGAGTTTGTCAAAGTTCGAAAACCTAGCCGGGTCGGGCAACCAGTCGAAGTCACTTTCCTCTTCTCTGGTAACTGCCACGGTTTCTTCATCTTCCCGGTCTTCAAGTGCCCTTTCTTGGGGCCACGCCTCTTCGTCACGGCGTAAGAAGTCTGGACCACAGAACCATCGGTGGTCTTCCTTCAGTGGTTCCTCTCTGAACCTTGTTGCGTCGTCTGCAACATTTTCCTCCGTTGGCAGCCATCTCCATTCTTTTCTGTCGGTGAGCTCATTTATCTCGCCGAGTCGATGTGCCACGAACGGTGTGTATCTTCGTGCGTCGTTCTTGATCCAGTGGACCACCGTTGTCGAGTCTGACCAGAAGCACGTTCTTCTCAGGTGTAGACGATGTTCTTTCTTGACACTATCGGCTAACCTAGCTCCTAGTACAGCTGCTTGCAACTCAAGCCTCGGTATGGTTTGAGTGCGACGTGGTGCCACCTTCGCCTTAGCCGCTACCAGGACCACGTCCGTTTTGTCCCCGTACATGATCCGCCAGTAAACCACTGCAGCGTAGGCCTGTTCACTCGCATCGCAGAAGACATGTTGTTCCACTTCGAAGTCCTTGTCGTCGAAGTAGCACCTTCTGATCTGTAAATTCTTTACAGTTTCCAGTTGTCCAATCCAGTTGTTGAACATGTTACTTTCCTCCTCGGGAATACATTCGTCCCAAGGAATCTGCAATCTCCATAAACTCTGCAGAATTATTTTGGCCCTGATCGTATAGTACGACAGGAGCCCCAATGGGTCAAAGACTGACATGACTGCACTAAGTGCCTGTCTTTTCGTAGGTGCGCAGCTTCCTGTAGCCACGTCCCTTGGTACTCGGCTCATCCTGGTGTTGAAACCTAGTACATCCTTACCTGCATCCCAGTAGATTCCCAGGATCTTGTTTTCCGGCTGCTTGCCCCCTAAGCTCGAGCTCGCAGCCTCCCGTAGCTCCGCAGGCACGTCGCGTAGCACGTATTCCTTGTTCGAGCTCCATCCCCGTAGTGTGAAGCCTGCTACAGCATGTACCTTGCGTATTTCCTCTACGGCCATTCTGGCTTCCTGTTCGTCTTCGTAGCTCATCACCAGGTCATCTACGTAGTGCCCCTTGGTGATTGCCTCCAGAGCTCTAGGGTACTTCTCCGCATGCTTTTCCGCGTTGTAGTCCCTTACGAAGTGTGCCATGAATGGTGAACTGGCCGCCCCGAAGATCATGCTTTTCATCTTGAACTTCTGAGGTGGTCGGTCCCGTGCTGTTCCTCTCCATAGGAACTGCTGTGCTGCCTGGTCCTCCTGGATAATCTTTATCCTGAGGAACATTTCCTGGATGTCCGCTGTTACTGCCACTTGCTTCTCTCGGAACCTGAAAAGAATACCGAGCAGCGATACTAACCTGTCGGGTCCCTCCAGCAGACCGTCGTTCAGGCAGGTGCCTCCCGCTCTGGCTGCGGCGTCGAACACCAAGCGAAGCTTCCCCGGCTTGTTGGGATTCTCCACTGCGAAGTGTGGCAGGAACCAGCTCCTCCTGCTATGTTCTTCTGAACCGTCGCATGGAACAGCATAGCCTTTTTCAAATAGATTACTTACCTGTGCTGTGTAAGCTTCTGCAAATTTTGGATCTGCGTCCATTTTTGCCTCCATCTTCCTGAGGCGTCTGCAAGCTGCCTCGTAGCTGCAGTGATCTGGAAACACAAGATTATCGTCTTTCCATGGTAGACCTACCTCGTATCCTCCATCGGTGGGTCTGATGGTAGCCGCCACGATGTCCACTGCACGTTGGTCCTCTGGCCTTACCCGTGCCTTGGCTGCTACTCCCAAAGACTCGATCGCGAAGTGCTCCTCCACCAGTTCGTGAAGTCCTTCGTCCGTCCTCGCATGGAACACCTTTTCTGCATTCCCTCGAGGCATCGATCTGCGCGGTATTGTCCCATGGATGACCCATCCCAGTTGGGTCCTGGACGCTGCCGGCTCATTTCGTTTCCCAGTCCTTATTTCCTGACTGATTATATACTGCCAGTGGTCGCTCCCCACCAGTAGCATCGGTTTTGCTGCTGCGTAGCAAATTTCTTCTTTCCGAAGATCCCTTAAGTGTTGACACGATGCGACGTTCAACGGTACTGCTTGCTGGTGCAAGTCCAAGTTTTTGATTGTCCGCGCTCGGAGTGCGAGCGGTTTTCCTGCGAACAATCCACGAATATGTAAGTGAACTTCTCTGCTGGCATTGTCGCTCTTCTGCATGTTCACTCCACGTAACCTTAGCGGTTTTGCATCACCCTGTGCACCGACGGCTCGCGCCAACTCTTCATCGATGAGTGTGACGGTAGCTCCTTCGTCCAGGAATGCATGTGTGGTGTACTCCCCCCGTGGTCCGGACACGATCACCGGGCACATTTTTAGGAGTACCTTCTCAGCTGAAGCTGTTTGTGTCGACATCGCAACCTCCTCTTGCGATTGTCGCTGCCACTGCTGCTGCGGTTGCTGCTGTGGCTCCGTTGGCTGCTGCTGCTGTTGCTGCTCCCCCCGTTCTACATGAAGCGACGGATGATGAGCCCTGTTGCAGCCGTTCACGTTGCAGCCCTTTGCCTTGCATTTATCTTTTCGGTGCTTCTCATCGATGCACTTGAAGCAAAGCTTTTCCTTTTTCACGAGTTCCCACCTGGCACTTACACTCATGCCTTTGTACCTCTGGCAGGTGCTCAATTTGTGTGGTCCCTTCTTACAGCACGGACAGGTACCCGCAGCCTCTGTAGTACTGTAGACCACGTTCTTTTTCTTCGGTCCGGCTGCTCCAACCGGCTGCCTCACTTCCTTCCTGGCAGACGCTGCACTGGTTTGCGGTGCATAGGAGTATCGGAGCGCTCGGTCCGCTTCCTTCATCAGAAATCGTGACAGAAGTACGATTTCGGGTTGCACACTTCCCTCTTGTTCGTGTGCGTAGTCGCACCACCTTGACTTGAGGTGTGGACTCAACTTCTCCAGGACCTCCCTGGTTAACATGGGGTTGTAGAGGTAACCTCGTCGATTGTCAACACTCTGCAACACACAAACAATATTTTGCACCTTGATGGCAAAATTATTCAACTCACCGGCCGCCGACGTGGGCCGTTGCAACCTCTTGAGGTCATCCATTGCCTTATCGATTATCACTTCTGGACGTCCGAAGCATTGTTCAAGTGTCTTCATGATCACCTCCGGATCCGTCGCAGTACTCAGAAGTGCCGATACGGCTTCCCTTGCGTCGCCTTTCAGGCAGGTTTGTAATCGTTGCAAGTTTTCTGCTGCTGGGACTTGGTACATACTTGTACTTCCATTGTAGGCCGCCTTAAATGGAAGCCACTCCGTGATTAGTCCCGAAAAGGTAGGTAGATCCATCCTATGAGTTCGCGGCCGTGCCATTTTCTCGATGGCCTCTGCCAGCCGTTGAATGTCTCCCTTTTCCGTTGGGCCTTGCTGCACTGGTTGGGGCTGCTCCACTTGAACAGCTTCCTCCCTTGGCTCTGCCTCGGTAGACTTCAACCATTCTGTCACCCTTGTGTGACTGTTGCGATCCTCATCGTGGATGCTAACCTCGTCTTGAATGGCAGATACTTCGGCCTCCAATCGCTTCTGCACCAATTGTTTTTCCAGCTCGAGTTCCTTTTTCTTGATCTCGGCTAGTTTTTCTGCAGCTTTCAATTCAGCCATCTTCACACGAGTGACGGCGCTCATTGTGGACACATGTGATCCCGTTGTCGAACGAACCCTTGGCCGTTCCTGCATGAGCAGCTGCGATGTGCCTGCTTCCGTAGGCTCCGTAGTGTATGCCTTTGTGCGTACAGACGGGGATGCTGGCGGATCATGAAACCGTAGACGTTCCATTTCGGTACGATTCCTTTCAACTATCTCTGGTGCGTCAGCTTGGCTTCTGGTTACTACCATTGTCAAGACTTAACCTAATATTTACACAACAAAACAAAAAACAAAAAACAAGCAACAATATGTACAGATTAAATTTAAAATTTAAAATGTAAAGACAATTAAAGAATAATTCAAAAAATATTTACGAGAAATAATTCGAAATTCAAATTTAAATTAAATTTAAACTTAAATTTATGTTCCCCTAACAGTTGGGAACGCCTTCCCTATTGTGAAGGCAAAAATGCACAAATGAGAAATTGCTATTAAATTTCTACAGGCATTTAATAACCCCTGTCTTTGCTCGAAGGCAAAAACACAAATGAAATATTGCTATTAAATTTTTCGCAGGCACTTAATTGGCCTGACCTTACATTAATATATACAGGGGTTTACTAAAACTAAGTACTTAAAGAGTCTTTAAACACTTAATGTTCACAAAACACTTTACACTTTCACTGAGTATGAAAAAGTTCAGTGACTCACGGTACTGTCCGTACGTAGCGACGACGTGCGCGCGACGTACTTGTCCGACGTGAAGACACGACGACCCGATGATACGACCTTCCCCGGTGACTCGATGCACGCGGCAGAAGCTTGCAGACCCACTTGGCCCACCTGGAGACGATTCCACTCGACGTACCACGGCGAAGGTTCACGACGAACACGTAGACGTAGGCTCCTCCACTTCCCGAGTTCGTTGGACCCGATACCCCTTCTGGGCCGAGACTCCAACACGCACTGAACCGGGAGCCGATCGGGCAGGGCAGGAACACACAGCACTTTTTCACCCACACGGTACCCACGATCCGACCGTGGGGCCAACACGTTGGACCAGAATACTGTCACTGGCAAGACAGCGTATCCGGCTCGAAGGACCAGCAATGTAGTGGTCCTCCAAACCCACGACTCAGCTCGGAGGCCACTTATGTTCACTTTTCCACAGTCCACGATGTTGCAGTATCCAGCACGGCAGCCAGACACTGTCCGGGGGCCACTATCTGGCCTAATACAACGCACCCTCCGTTCCAGGTACGCCGTATATTACGTTCGTGGACCGCCTCGATAGCTCTGGGGAAATTTCGATTGAAACGACCATTACACGATTGAAACCCGTTCGTTTATTTTCCCCATACAATTTTCCCGTAGCACAGTATTCACTATTCACTATACTAGCACTACTTTCACTATTACTATTCACTATTTTTCCTGGGTTTCTTCGGGAGTCTTCTTCTTCCAGACTCGTGACTGCTTCGACACACAGTGAAGAACCCGGAATCCGGCTCTATATTTATAGCCAGAATCAAAGAGGCCCCGCGGGGTTACGAGTTCGTGACCCCCCGCGCCGTGGATCATGCTATCCCTCACCGCGAGGTGCGTCTCTTTTCCGCGCACACATATTCGCCCGCGGTGATCGGATAGGCCCCTTTGATCCTTAACAGTCCAAAAAAGTAACCTAGGACCTATCGACTCGATACAATGCAAATTATATACAATATTTACATGAAGTATCGAACTCATTCTGTCGATATTATGCAAAATAACTTACATACACTTATCCTAGCCTATTCTAATACATTTCAGTGATTCTTATCCTACTGAAACTGTACTATTTACAAACAAATATACAAATTAAGCCTATTTACAATAAAACTTAATTCTATCCACAACAAGGGTGTTTGATATTTTTTCTGCCGTTAGTTGACATACTCAACGCACACAAAGCGGATACTCAAAGTCGAAAAATGAAAACTAGCATTGTTTTGTAATAATATATGCATGGGCGTAGCCAGGATTTAGTTTGGGGGGGGGGGGGGGGGGGGCTTGTGTTTCAAGAAAGAAAAACTAAAAGTACATTAAATACTAGTCTTTAACCTATTAAGAGCCATGGGCTCATAAGCTAATGGGCCCTCATTTTCTTCCGTTTTGACCCCTTTCAGCTTTAAACCCTGAAAGACTGTGTAATGCGAAAAAATACAAATATCAATAGCCTAAAGCTGAACGTCGGTACTGAATTTTATAATATTATGTTCTTTAAGCCAAACACGAGCGAGCGAAGCGAGCGAGCAAATTTTTTTACCATTTTACAGGTTAAAATCTGTTCAAACGTGTGGCTAAAACAGTAAATAACGGTGAAATTTAGAAAAATACCATACAGTCAACCAGTTAAAACAGAACATCGGTTCTCAATAATGTAATATATTTTTCATACAAAACGCGAGCGAGCGAGCACATTTTTTTCCTAGTTAATAGATTAAATCTGTTCAAACTTTAAGCCCTAAAAGAGAGTAAAAATAGGGTGATTTTGTAATTTCAATTTAAGTCAAATTTACGTAATTTATAGATGACAAAATTAAGTTATGTTTGTCATATTATAATACTTATTTCATACTTTTTTCGTCGTACATAATTACAAAATTTTGTGATCAGTGCTTTGATTAATTATTACATAGATACGTTATATCCTTACAGAACTGACAATATTTCTGTGCCACGACACACATTGACATGGGACGCGTGTCAATATGTCAACGTCGCATATAGTAACACAAAACACGCTATTATTCGCGGAGCACACTAACCAAAATTGGCCCGACTCGGGCCAATTCGAGTCTTCATTTTTACGCGTTTATAACATATCTACCTCTTTTTAATATTATATATCTATGGATCAGTGACGTGCCCAAATTATGTCAAAATATTGTGTATAGGTTCGACGATTCGATGGCACGCGTGCCATAGGTTCAGATTCCTCTTTAGGCTATTGATTTTATTGTTTTTTTAGTACAACAGTCTTTCAGGGTTTAAAGTTTAAAAAAAATTACAGGGCAAAGGAGTAAAAAACATTTGCTCGCATTCTCAGTTTGAACGCATTTAACATAAACACATACTTATAGTACAAATTAGTATCAAAGTTCCTTTTTAGGCTGGTGATTTTTTTTTATTAGGTATCTTAAAAAAATCATCTTTCAGAAAGGGTTACTGGGGCGACAAAATATGTTAATTGTCCTCGGGCGTAAAATTTCTAAATACGCCTCTGTATATGGGTCAGATCTCTGTATATATTATATACCAGCCGGCCCATTTCGGGGGGGGGGGGGGTTTGAACCCCCTAAGCCCCCCCCTGGCTACTCCCATGAATATATGTATATTATTTTATTAGCTAACACGGGTTTAGGCTAAACCTGTGTTAGCTAATAAAATAATCTATTATTATAATAAATTACCTCATCGCAAAACTCAAGCAACACTTTACAGTTTACACTATAGGTAGGTAGGTATATAAAGAAGAGTGAGATTTTGCCGCCCCCTTAAAAGTGCCGCCCGAGGCGAGGCCTAGTGAAGTAGTGAATAGATAAACTAAGATTAATATTATATAAAAAAAAGTTATAGGTGTACCAGAATCTCATGGCAAATAGGGAAAAAAAAATTTGTAGTGTGCAATACTGCGGAAATTGGATTAAACGATCTTGATACTGGTTAATATTTAATTATGTCTTTAGTATTATTGAACATGAATTATAATAAGACTGTATGAAGAATGTTCGGTGTATAATATAGAAAACTAGCTTTTGCCCGCGGCTTCGCCCGCGTGGAATAGTGTTCTTGGAGAAAAAACTACTTCGGCGAATAATTCTCTACCTACTTACAGCAATATACTACTGATACAATATTGAACATGTTTTTAGGATTGCCCAATGCAAATTGTTAAAAATGGGACCCTATCACCTCGATACGACATGCGCGACCACTTGATAATATACTTACATAATAAGTACTTGAATATAAATTTTACCATAATCTTATAATATCTCAAAGACTACTTAAAGACTATTATTTTAAAAACTCGCATCAAAATCCGTTGCGTAGTTTTAAAGATTTAAGCATACATAGGGACAGACAAAAAAGGGACTTTGTTTTATACTATGTAATATAATGATATTTCATGAAAAATAAATCAATCGTGAATTACTTTATATACTTATTTATTACGAATAACATACAATTAAATTGGCAACAGTTTATTTAATGTTGGAATTTCCTTCCGAACTGTATAGAACTCGTTTACTTTATTCCTAATCAACTATAAATCGAAACTGTCTTATGTTGATTTTCTTTTTTCCTCCTCTCCTCCTTTTACCAGGCATGGAAAACAAACCATCATTCGATGTGCCATCAGCTACGATTCACCTTATAAAAGTACTGGAAACACATTTAAAGAAGTCACAATAATTACCTAAGAAAATATAAAAAAACTAAAAGTATCAAAACAACTCACTCTAACTTACCGGTCAACTCTACCACGAACTTTAAATTATAAGATTGAGTTCGATTTACACCTTCTTCTTTCTGTATTTTACTATAGACATAGAAAACAATATTTCTCGCTTGAGATCGAATTGCCTTTTTGGATATTTTCACAAAAACAACAAATTCCAAGAACATAATCACAAAATTTTAGCAGCGGTTGACAGATCACGTACTTTGATTTGACGGGTCATACTTGACATTGCCATATGAAAATCACATTTTTTATTTTTTTTAAAATGCCATCAGATTCTGGTAGAGCTATACAAGTGGAAACTGGCAACATTTTTCTTTAATACAATCGAACTGGTATCCATTGTCATGAATAAGTTAAAAAAACAATCGAACAAGCTGAAAGTGAAATTGTGAAAATAAGGCTTGTTTTAAATTCTAATATTTATCTAAAATCTAGTTTTTTTTTAGTTATAAATCACATTGATTGCTTTTTGTAAACATAATTGTAATAAAAAGTACAGTTATAACCTAAAGTTATAACTTTAGTCATGTGAAGCACTGTATTCAATTAATTTGACATATGCAGTCAAAAGACGCCATGTTTGTCACGTTTTTGCTAGACGTGATATTTTAACTGATAACTTTTATTTTCCGACATTGTCGCAATTGTGCTATTTTATGTCAAATACTAAATCAAAATGAGTGATAGTTATCCAGTGGTTAAAGGGAAACGCCCGAAGGCGTCCAGTAAAGCTAACAAAGTAAGTTGTCGTGAAATTCCCGCTTTCTGATACATTGATGGCCTCACGCGTAGATGCGTATTTTTGATTTTGTTTTATTAATGCTGTTGCTTTGTTGCGCGATTTAATTATATTGTTTACACGCGTTGTTTTTGTATTTCTAGGATCTTTCTAACAAATCACATAGTTCCGTAAGATAATTTTTTATGAATTTTAAATTTAACCAAATTTTTAACTTATTCAAATTTATTTTCGCATTCATGTATATTTTATTTTTCTACTGGCTAAACTTGATTCGTACGTTTCCAACAACGGATTGCACTGCAGGATGCAGAACAGAGATGCAAGTTGACAGTTGCAAATTACAATTTTCGTGACACACATTATAGCATTCTGCTAAAAGTATTGTAACTTCTTACGGCAGTATTATTTAATTTCTTGGAATTAGGCTAATTTCATTTAATGGTATACATACATGCACTTTGGTGGGTATGCTTGCTAGTGCATGTATAACTGTGATGGTTACGGTGTTGGCTCTAAAGTACTTAACAGGTGCTGTTATTGATAATATGTTTTGTATTTGATGATGCTGAATTTGATATAGATGGGTACAATTTTACCAACATTTAATCAGTTTCCAAACATTGAATAATTTCATTCATCGATTTGATATACCCATTTTTTCTCATCCACATAATATTATGTACCACCCAATTCATAGGCACAAAATATTACATACCTATTCTTTCTTTTTTGCAACAACAAAGAACTTGTTAGCTAACATTAAAATTAGTATCTGTACTTATAATGTGTGGAAAAGACCACAGATCCTTGGTACATGACAATAATTAGCTTTAAACTTACTATGCTTTTAAGTTGCAACTTACATTCAAATACAACCGATAACAGGGTATAGAATTGTTACTGAAGTTCTTTTTATGAAACTACAATTGATTAGTGCATCTGGACAGAGGTACATTAGAAATGTATGAATTCTTTGACAGAGGATATGAGATTCTGTTTCAGTTTTAGACCTTATGGGAATTTGTTTTTGGTACTGTTAACCCAATAACTTGCAGCAGATCACAATATTACAAATGACACAGTTATAATATACATTCAATTTTTATTTTTATTAATTATATAATAAACTACATTTTTTTTATAAAAAAACTATAATATATATATGTCAAAGACTCCATCAGGATAAGATGGCGAACGGTTGAAATATTCCAAGTTTAGATATTTATTACAATATTATCGAATAGCCCAAATGCTGAACGATCAGAAACGTGACAAGTTCGATGCCACGTATTTCACGACTCCCGTATTATCCTGATTCCTGAGCTTTTTATAATCCAGTCATTCCCAAATTCAGGCAAATAATACCCCAGTCTCCATGACAACCCTTATTTTTCTATCACATCTGTCATTACTGGCATCGAACAAGTCCAAATAGTAAAACTATTTGACGTCTCCAATCAAAGACAATCTTAGCTTTAACACGCTCCGACACGGCCATTCTGACAATTCGCACGTCCCTGTGCGAAACAAATCCGTTGACACTCCGACAAGATCACCCTGGTGACTCTGAGATCCTTGTGTGAAGAATATTTATGTGCATCAACGCTCCGACACGGCTATTCTGTCCATGCACACGTCCCGGTGTGAAGCGTCTCACGTCTTCGTTTCAAGTTTCTGAAAAAAACATTTGACAGCACAGTAAAAGGTTCTCACTCGGTCAACCTGACCTCGGAAAATTAATAAGAACTGCTTTAATCCATGGACATAACATTTAATTTTATCATATTCTAACACATCAATACCTCCCTCCTGTGTCAATTACACTCTAATTAACATCCTTCATCTAACCTCTATCTAGTGTTCTCAGAGTTAAGTTTTAATTTACATTTTATACTCTCAGATTAAACACACATGAAGTATACAGATACAACACAATATCAACCATAATCTTGCTACCAAATAAATCATGACATGCTTTACCACACACTTCACACTTTACATGTACCAATCTCAATATCGAAAAACGATGCTGTTATATTCCCATCATGTACAATACAAGGCCACCTCCCTCCGGTGCACCTCACTACAAAAAACCACTGGGTTGCCTCCCTCCGGCACCCAGTCACAAGGCCACCTCTCTCCGGTGCCTACTCTCGTCAAGTAATGGGCTGCCTCCGTCCGGCACCCAATCACAATCCTCGCTCGCAATCCACAGTCGCAATTCGCATTCGCAATCTACAGTTGCAATTAACAGGTGCAAACAAAAATATTCACAGTTTACATCTTTTAACAAACAGTTTACAATGTACTTCAAAATCTTAATGTCTTTTGGACCGCTTAGATTATTACCGGATTGAGCGCGCCGAACATCTTGGTGAAATAACTAAACCTACTATTAAACCAAAAGCTAATATCATTTTACTTTAGTGCTAAACAGAGCAGTCGTATTGCATACACGTCACGAACTTTTAACAAAATATTTTTGCATTTAACTTTTTTAATAATTTATACATCCAGAAGCAGAGACGGGCGAGCAAAAAAAAACATTTACAAGAAATAAATAAAGATTTAGTGCCTCACATGACTATCGACTACTTTAAAAATTATTCCACATAATTCGAAAAAAAAAAAAAAATACTGTCGCAAAAATGTTAGACCGGGCAACCCGATCGTCTTTGTTTTAGGCTCAAATTGTAGCTGACTAAATTGTCCAGAGGAATTTTTCGCAAATTTTGAAATAATTCTCCGTTTCCAAATTATCGCGCTCCAAAAAATATAAAAAAGAATCTGAATAAAATTTAATTTTTATTTCACTGTTTCAGCCATAACTTTTTTCGTTTTTTTTTTTTTTTTTTGTGAATACGCGTCCTTTGAGCTTTTTTTTGAATATCATATCCTTCACAACTCTCCGAGATATAAGGGAATCTTAGTTTTTCATGAAATCGGAGCTTGCACTGAAGCGAACGAAAAGAAAGTTACAATGTCAAAAGTATTTCGTATTTTTTCTAGCTATACACACTGCAATTAATGTTGAAGGGTCAGGTGTTTCACAATACTCCCGCCGAATGTAAGCAGTTGTAACTTGTTACACTAAGTTAACATAACACATATTAGGACGATTACGCTAAAGATTGATATCAATATAAATTTTCAAAGTTTCTGATGGAAATTATACGTTTCTTTCTCATAAATTTAATAATCGTTTGGTCGTAAGCAACTTTGGTGCGTTTATAACGAACGACAAGGGTATTCAACTCGAGGTTCATTTTCACGTTTACAGATGAGCAATCGGATTGTTGATGGAAAATAACCATAGCCGTCGCTTTTATTACCATACCAAAAGACTCATAAATGCGTTGCTAGTCGTTAAGATAATCTTAGGTCTCCTGTCGCACAATTTTTAAGTATTTTTGGTTTTACCTAAGTACCACAATATTCTAGGCAATTTGATTTTAGCATGTGTAACAATATACATTCGAAGCCCACAAAGTAAACCAAAAGGTCGATTCTACTAATCAAATTCCGTAACAGTACAGTTACGATCCAGTCCTGATAATATATTAAAACTGCAAAAATGGCACTCCCACAAACGTCTAACCAACGTCAAACCCGTTTTGATTGGGCACAACTCCAAAAATCAGTTCATGACGTCAAGACTAGTCATCCACAACTCAACAAAAGCAAACTAAAAGTGTAAGTCAACTACGAGAATTGGGGTTCAGAATAACTGATAGTTGACACAGAGATGACTGAATATACCAGTAGTGATAAACCTCCTCCTGACATTTCATAAGCTTACTTCTACATCTGTTACTTTCTGGTCGATATCCTTTAACTTCATTGGAAGTAACTGCAATTTTAAGTCCACGGTTTTAATATGCGCAAGTAAAATTCAGGCTTCTGAAACTTTGCCATTACTTTCTACTTAAAACCTTACCGATCAATAATTAATTGACAATATTTATAAGATCAAATAGCTCATAAATATCAAAAAAAAGTAAGATCAGGACAAAGATTGGTGATTTGCTTTGATGTCCGTTTTCGCAAACTAGAGTATGTATGTTGTGTCTATATGATGACGTTGCCATAGGTTGACATTTCCAGTCAGGTTCAAGTAGTTCATTTTTCTGAAGGTTTGGGGGCCGTTATACCAAATACTCCATAGACCTTAGGAAAACAATTATTATTAGCAAAATCGGATATTGACTTTTCATTATGCCTGCTTTTTCTTAAAACAGTAACCTATATTCAGAAGATAGATGATTCGTCATTTCGATATATAATAGTAAAAAAAATTTAGTCATTCGTATCGTATCGAAATAAGTTGTTATTTCTTTGTTCTAAGTTAAACATTTTTTTCAATGGCTCGGCTCTGATCACTAACATTCCCAACGCTGGGGCTCGGATCTCTCATCAACTGGAAGTTGCATCAGTCTACTACGCTACCTAATCACAGAACGCTTATTACGGAGAAGAATGTCGACCTCATACAAAAAAATTGGGACCAGATAAGCGCTTCTAGTGAGCTGCCTCTTCAAAATTTTAACCGCCTTCCAACAAAGGAGGACTACTTAATTGATTATATCAATATGGCGACAAATTTAAGATACGTAATCATAGTTTAAGATATCGTTAAATTCCTCTTTCGAATACATTTTGATATTCCAACAAAACCGATTAACCATCTCCATAAACTATTCATTAATACTGCAGAACAATATATTCATTTTTTTTTCTGTTTCTTTTTTTTTTCAAATGGGGCTACGTTAATGTCATTTAAGTTGTTTTAACTTAATCGGACTGGTGACTGCCATTTGGCTAGTCTTTATGGTACAATATATTAATCATTCGTGAGCCTCATGTACATAAGTCTAGCGTTTTCGATGGCGCAAGGCAGAAGCGACATAGTGTCATCTGTTGTGGTTTTAAGTAGCTTTTATGTAACGTTAACCCTGTAGGACAGAGCGATATATTGAAATGTCGCCATTCTCGTTGCACCGAACTGCCCCCTTGTACCTAATACTAAAACCAAGAGAGAAAATAATTTATGCAATCAATAATTATCTGTCAAAATAAAATCATCCCAAAGTACATACGTATCATTCCAAATTAATAAACAATTTCACTTGGTTAGATAATAATCTAGCGCCTGACACATGAATTTTCAACTACTATCTTAAAGTATCATGCGAATTCTTATTGCAAAGTTAGATTTTGACAAACGGAAAAAACTGTATTTTCAATTTGATCCAAAGGTTGCGAAGTACTATAATTTTATGTTCGTTTTAAATATTCTTTTTATTTTGGTCTCATGAAATCAATTATGAGTTATTATGTACTCAAATAAAAATGTCATTCGTGAAAACGCGCAAGATCACGCTCCTTCTATATCATAACAAAGATTACTTAAATTTGCAAAATTTAACAACTATGTCATACATTCTTATAGCATCATCTGCAAAATAGCAGTACACTGTAAGAACTAAATTATTACACTCATGCACATCGTCTCAGACTTCAGCAGGCTACGCGTCGCTATATAAGTAGGTAGGTCCACACATATGCAGTCTTTCGATACACAAACTAGTATCTAACCTAAATCTTAGTTTGAGATGTGCTAACTCGCTTAGACCATGAAGCCATTAGCATCAAGAGAAGCAACATCTTATATGATCTTTATTAGCTAGGTAATTTCGCTATGTGTATCAAATGAAAGAGACTTCATAAACAATACTAGATCAATTCTACCAATATTTCGAAAAAAATATCGTAATGGAAGGAATACGCTCACCACAGTTATTGAGTGTCCAAGTTGGAATCTTTATGCCCAATATATTATCATTTACCAAGTTAAGAGAGCAAAACTGCATCTGCCACGTAATTTATCGTCAATTCCCTCCAAGTATGTCAATACATAGTGTCCTTGTCTCCCGCTGTAAAATAAAAATAAACAATACATGACATATCTCAGAATTGCTATTAAACTAGCTTTGATGTTCTGATGCAGCTAAACGTCTTTAACAAAACTTTTCCTCATGCAGGACAATCAATTGACTTGTGTCCCTATCAACCACAAACAAAGCATTTGCGAGCAGTGTGTTGACCACAGGATCTTATATTCTCTAGTTTTGGCTTTCCATCTCTTATGTTTGTTATTATTATATTTTTAGCGATCAATACAATTCAACTTCAACTCAAGAATCTTGTGTTCTAAGTCTCCGCTACGGATTAAGTGTACCCAATATCCTTTGTAATTGGAATGTGAATGCAGTCTGATTATTTCATCTTGCTTTTACACCATGAAGATTCACCCATGCTAAATGCATGTAATACACTCTTCTGAACCTAGTGTCATTCTGATCGGTTTCGATCTATTAATCTAGGTATTACTTTCGTCGGACAACTTTTAGTTTTCTCCACGTTTTGGGCTCTACGCATTTGTTCATTTGCGATTTAAGCAATTTGCTCATCCTGCGTGTCATGCTCATTCTGCCCTTTGCACGTTATGCTCCGAAGGGTCTTTCTATGTGGGTCGTGATGTTCATACCAGTTCTGATGTCAAAGACTCCATCAGGATAAGATGGCGAACGGTTGAAATATTCCAAGTTTAGATATTTATTACAATATTATCGAATAGCCCAAATGCTGAACGATCAGAAACGTGACAAGTTCGATGCCACGTATTTCACGACTCCCGTATTATCCTGATTCCTGAGCTTTTTATAATCCAGTCATTCCCAAATTCAGGCAAATAATACCCCAGTCTCCATGACAACCCTTATTTTTCTATCACATCTGTCATTACTGGCATCGAACAAGTCCAAATAGTAAAACTATTTGACGTCTCCAATCAAAGACAATCTTAGCTTTAACACGCTCCGACATATATAATAGTATATAAATTATATAGCCTATGTTACCCGGGCTATTATTACGAATCTATTGACACCTCTATTTTCTTATTAAAATTGGACCATTAGTTAAGGTGTTATGGAAGAACAAACATATATAAATAGACTGCAAAAATCATTATTCTTATGGCTTTGCCGTAGTCGGGTAAAAAATAATCATGTGTTGTTAGTTGCACAGCATACTATTTCCTAAAAAAAATGTTTTTTTCTTTATGTAAGTTACAGTTATGTGTTTGTTGGGTTAGTGTAAATAATACTGAATTAAACTGCAATAATATTTTTTTACAAAAAAAAAAAACAGGTTGCACTCTGGGAGAGCCAACAGAAGTGAAAACTTGAACATTAACATTGTGCATTTTTTAATATTTTGGAATGGTTAGGGCATAATTTTGCACAAATTGCTTTATTTATCGGTATATAAAAGTACTATCATTTATGTGGTAAAATACAATTTTCATTTATTGTGCTATCGTACACAAACATGACATTTTATATTACATAAAAAATTTAACACTTCAGAACTATTACAATTATTTTAAATTAAAAAGTTCTCTAGGAATAGCAGGCTGTAGTAAAAACACCCATGAACATGAACATGCGCAAGCGCCCTGCACCATACAGAACATACATAAACATACAGAACCATTAAAGCTTATAATTAAGAGGTTCATTAATTTTTTCTCGTAATTTTCACTACTTTCAAAATTTTTGTCAGAGTAACTAACATCCATCCATCCATTCATCCACACAAAATCACATTTATAATAGTAGTAGAATTGAAACATTCTACTACTATTATAAATGTGATTTTGTGTGTAGATGATGATGCATGACTTTGTTCTCCCTAACGAAGTCTTATCCTATGGTCATGGTCACTTTTATCACTTTTTCTAGGATAAAAGTTAGCATGTGTTAATCCAGGCTAAAACCAATCTATGCACCAAATTTCATTCAAGTCCGTTCAGAGATTTCAGTGTGATTTGCATTAATAATAAGGATAAATATTCACAAGTGGGGCTCCACCTTGAAACGACTGCAAATTTATTTTTATTGCATATTTTCATTATAAAACAGTCTGTTATGCAATATTAAGGTGGCGGAAGACCAAAAAAAAAAGTAAAAAAAAAAAAATTCTAACCTAACTAACCTAACCCAAAACTACATAAACGTTATTTCACGTCAGGTTTTTGTGAGGCCGTGTTACCACTCCATTTTCCAAGACGTTTTGAACAAGATAAAAAAGTTCTAACCTAACTAACCTAACCCAAAACTACAGAAACATTATTTTACGCTGGGTATTTTTGAGGTTGACATGTTTTTTATAAATTTTTTTACATTATTTTTTTTTGTCTTTCGCCACCTTAACCTTTAACTGCTGACATGACAAATTTGTAACACTATAAGGGATGTGACGCCTCACAGGCTACTACTTTGAGAGTTATTTTTTTCATAAATTGCATTTAGCTTATTCAAAATTGTCTTGATATTTAACCATTGGAATATAATAAAACAATTATAAATAATATCAATCAGTTTTTATCATTACTTTAGGAGAAAAACACAAAACACTTATGAGTACTTTTTTCCCTTAATTGACATAAGATTCATTTTTAGGCATTTTAATAAACCTTACATAAATAATTTTACATATTTAATACTTTTTACTTAAAATGTAATTAATAATTAAACAATCAAACGTAAAAGATAATTCTGAAAACAAAAATTAAAAATTCTGACATCGACTCAATTTGGTATAAATCATTGGTAATTTTTGCACAAAGGGCGAAAACATTTTAAACATAATATGGGATTGTCACACCCGACACACGTGTATATATCACAATATATCATATTCATCTGGATAACTTTCATGAAGCTGCAAAAAATCACGATCGGAAACCAAAAACTTTTCAATGTCTCCTTCACTATCAGATTGGTCCGAAGCCAGCATGAGGGAATCGACCTCCTCCTCAAACGATGGACTGTCTGTCCATAATATTTTGTTCCTTGGTGAACTCGTGGTGACGTTTTCTACTGTTATATGCCATTTTGAACTAAAAATAAAAAAAAGTTCAAAAAAATATTTATATGACAACTAGGGACATGTAGCCTGACAGGCTACGACCGATTTTCATCTGAGTATTACTCACGTGTTAAACAACCAATGTCAAGTCCGCCTTCTTCCCCGGTCGTTTTAGCACCAAAATAAAAGCTACTAAGACGCAGGGACGCAGCAAGCGGGGGGAAGGGGTCAATTCTGAGAATTCGCATAACACGCGACGCCTGTGAGGCTACACGTCACTGGTTAAAGGGTAATATTGCATAACAGACTGTTTTATAATGAAAATATGCAATAAAAAAAAATTTGCAGTCGTTTCAAGATGGAGCCCCACTTGTGAACAATTACCATAATAAGTGTTATTATGCAACAGGGATTCAATTAAAAAAAAGCATGTAAAGTTTACACAATCTATTGTATTAAGTATATAAAAAAAGAGTTTTAATATAAATTTATTAATGGTAGCAAATACATTTTTACTTGGCAACCCATACAATTTTATATTATAACTAACTGAGTAGCTACTTATAGTTTTAAATTATAGCAAATGTCTCTTATAATACCTGTTTAATGATTTTGTTCTGTTAAAAGCTTTTTGTATCCCAATAAAGTTGTTAAGCTCATTTTTCTCAAGTAAGTTCATACCTAAAATTAGCCTCATGGCTAATCCCAGTAACTGCTTTGCTATGTACATAATATTATATTCAAATTGCGCGATTATGTTTTATATTTTACGTGTTATTGCACAGAAAAGATGGTTGAAAAATATGTTAACAAGATACAGTGTGCTTGGTAGGATGTAAAATATGTACATGATTTTCGTTTTTCTGTTGGTTTGTGACTACATCAATAATATTTTCCATGAAAGCTTTTTAAAATTAATCAAAATATGTTACATTAGGTATATTTTCTTTAGAAATATTATAAGACTGCAAGCAATTGAATGTTGCAATATGTATATATGAATTTTTCAGTGTGTTACATTTTTTGTGTCATGTTTGAGGTTATCTCCATGTACATGAAAGTTAACTTTTTTCAGTCCTTTGTAAGCAACGTAACATCACGAGTATCAGGATTCTTGCCATCGACAATCACAAAATGGTTTAGTCCAAGTTCCAGTGCTAATGGCTCAGCAACTTTAGCTGAATCAACTGATTCTTCAACAGAAGATGAGGCAACAGAAAGTCCAATTACAACACAACCGGCAGCAAAACGAATGCGTTTCAGTTCACCGGCAAAAAACGCAAATACACATTATACACCCATAAGTGTAAGTAAAAATTTTCGTCACCCAAAACTATTTTATTACTGTTAATATCTGTAATAGCGATTATAATTACTTCCTGCAATGTAATTTTATTACAGACAAAGACATCAAGTACTAACACTGAGACTGTAGAGCCCTTTATTACTGCACCATCAACATCTGATATAATGTTCAGAAGAGCCACAAATCTTGCGTCACCACATGTACAGCAAAACGATGAATCTATAATTTTAGCAAATGACAGTAAAATAAACAACTTTGATATGTACAGTACACCAGAAGTTTCTTTAGAGAGGAAAAGGAAATCAATATTTGATAAAACTCAAGATTCTGACGCAATTATAGGTAATGTTGGATATCCATTTTCCTAAACATAATATTAATTATGAGTTAAAAATGAGATTTGTAATATTAATTTTTTTCCAGAGGATGCAGTAGCAAGATCAGCATCAGCCAAAGTGGTAAATCTCACTCAGCCATACTTCAAGGCAGGCTTATTATGTTCACCATTTTACAGTGGTAGAACCTCATATGGCGGTGCAGCAGGTTCATATATAAATCAACCAAATATAAATCAGAGGAGGAAAACAGTTGTAAAAGAAAGTAACACCAGTGACAATGTTACCATAAGCCATTCGGCTAGACGTATCATGGACATACTAGAAAATTATTCATCTCCTTTAAAGGAAGCCAAAAGAATACCACCATATACAGGTCCAAATACTAGCTTGTCTCTAGACAGGACAGACAGCTCTCCTAAAATAAAGAATACTTGTAAGTCTTTATAAGTGTTAATCGTATGTTGATTGTTACATTGTATCATTTTGAGTCTAATAATTTTATGTATTTGTTTCTCAGCATACAAAACTCGAGAGTTGCATGTACCACAGATTGCTTCTATAATAAGGCTAAAACAAAAGCGGCTCATGGACACAACAAATGCAGCACGACAAATAATAGCATCTTTCAGTAGCTCTACTCCATATCCTCAAAGTCTGACCAGGTAAAATTATCATAAAATGTTAATTACTTGCATTGTATTATCAGAACAGTGCCTGGGACTTGACATAGGATTTTTTTTACATCAAATGAATGAAAGTAAAACCTTCTGAATTATGTTCTGTGGGTAAAAAACCAAAGAGTTTACCCATTTTTTTTTCGTGCTTATTTTTTGTACAGTTAAATATGTAAAAAATTGGTCTTTGGTTTTCCGTTAATTGTTTATAAACTATCTATTGATATTCAATACATTTTTAATATAATTTAGACGAATTATTATCATTAACTTATTGGAAATTTACATTTAAGATACATTTCCAAGTGGAATACATTCTTTGAAGTGTTCAGAATACACATTATTATTTCAAATTTTATATTATAGAATTCACTACTAGAATATATATTATAATATTTACTACTAGTTAGCCCTGCCCATCTTTACTTTTGTTTTTTGGTACTGAGTTTGTTATTTTTATATGCATACATTTTTTAAGAAAAAAATTATATTACTCAAATTGAATGATACTAACAAAGTTTTAATATTATCCTTGTTCTTTTGTTTCACAGTCAAAGTGTTCCAGAAAAGGAAAAATTAACCACAAAAATTAAGTCGAGGTTAACAAGAACAAACCGTGACCCTGTAGAAAACAGCATGGCCCCTCCACCTGTGAATTTACCAACAATTTCACTGCAAATTGAAAACAACAATCTGCCTAAATTTTCATTCAACAATATGTCTAGCGTAACTTTGACTAGTAGCCCAGTTATTTCTACAAATATAGCTCCGAACATACCAGAAACTCAAATTAGCAGTATAAATAAAGCAAAGGATGCAACAATGAGCCTTTCTAATCAGAAAACTACATTGCACGAGGAGAAGAAAAATCCAGCTGTAAATAGTTCAATAAGTCAGTTTAAATTTTCTAGTCCAGTCAAAGTCTCTATCGAACAAGCCACAGGTACGGCAACAACATTTTCGTTTGGAAGTCCTGAAAGGAATTTGGACGGTGCTAAAGGTCCTACAATTTTTTCCTTCTCACAGACTGAATCTCAGCCCAAGGCAGTTGTTAATACTAATAAACCTGATACTGTAAATATGAAAAATGATACAAATAAAGGATGTTCATGCAACAGTGGATTTCGGGATAAAAGTAAATGTGTTGTATGTGAGAAGAAAACAAACAGCATTGACAAATTGCCAATTTCAAATGCTTCTGCTTCTGATAAATGGAAATGTATAGATTGCTGGGTTCAAAATGACAGCAGAAGTGTTGCATGTGTATGCTGTGGAGCAAAGAAATCAGGCGAAACGCCAAATCAATCTATAGCTACAGATTCTGCTAAAGCTACTCCTAAGTCTGATAAATGGAAATGTAAAGATTGTTGGGTTGATAATGAAAACAGTGCCTCAAAGTGTGTTTGCTGCGGAGCAAACAAAACTGGTGGAAAATCCACCCCAGTGTCTAAACCAGCTCAAACTGATAAATGGAAATGTAAAGATTGCTGGGTAGAAAACGACAGTAATGTCCAAAAGTGTGTTTGCTGTGGAGGAAATAAATCCAGTGAAAAGTCCAATCAGTCTGTCAAACCTGCTCAGACAGACAAATGGAAATGTAAAGATTGTTGGGTCGAAAATGATAGCAGCGCCTCAAAATGTGTTTGCTGTGGTTGTGTAAAAGTAACCAATACAAGTGAAAAACAAAAAGCAAATAGTTTAGTTGAAACTACAAAAGAAAAGTCTAATGACAGTGATTGGAAATGCGATGTTTGTTGGATTAAAAACAAAAGTAGTGCTGACAAATGTGCAGCATGCAGTAATCCAAAACCAGGTTCCAAATCTGTTGCAGGTGGTTCTACTAATTTGCCACTTCAAAATGCAACACAATCTCAATCTGATAAATGGGAATGCTCAATTTGCTTAGTTAGAAATGAAAATAATAGAATTAAATGTGTTTGCTGTGAGGCAGAAAAACCTGGCGCCAAGAAGCAACCAGAGAGTAAATTTAGTTTCAAAGATAATCCAGGTGCTTTATTCAAATTCGGTATTCCACCAGGGGCGAAACAAGACACAAATGTTCAAGTTCCATTGCTTGTAAAAGAGACACCAGCAAAAGAATCAGAAGCTAATAATAATATCTTGCCTAAAGCTACATTTACTTTTGGTATACCAAAGAGCAACCAAGAAACCGCTAAGCCTGTTGAAAGTAAAAAGGACGAATCTACCAAACCTACATTTAGTTTTGGCATAAATAAACCAATTCCGTCAAGTACTTCTGCGGAGGTTCCTAAACCTCTCTTAGGTATGCCCAAGAAACCTGAAGTAATTGAGACCACATCAACTGTATCAAATAAAACTGTTGAAGCACCCAAAACGCAACCATCAATACCAGTTCTGACATCCACTCCTAGTATTAGTATCACCAGTAACTTGTTTGCACCACCAGCCACCTCCACCACTATAAGTGAGAATAAAACTTCTTCACCATCTTTATCATTTTTGAACTCACCTGCCACAGCCATAAGTGTGGCTAGTTCGAATGTTCTTTCAACCAGTTTGTCGACTGCTACTGTGACTAGCTCTGAAACTAAAGCTCCCACAAGTACATTCTCTTTCTCTGCCGGAGCCATAAAGCCCAGTGTGAACTTGTTTGCCTCGCCGATTTCTCAGGTAACCACTGCTAGTTCTACTTTCCCTAGTGTAACAGCTGCTGTCACCACCACCATATCTTTATTCAGTAAAAGTGAACCTGTAAATACGGCACCCATTTCGTTGTTCCAAAAAAGTGATTCTGCTCCAGTTTCTTTGCCAGTGTTTGGAGCCAACACTACAACAACCACAACAAACATATCACAGTTGCCTACAACATCAGGTGCGCCTGTATTTCGTTTCAGTAATATATCAAACAACGCAGCATCTAACAACGAGAAGCCGAAATTCAATTTTACATTTGGTAACAATAATAGCAGCAACCAAACTCCTACCATGTTCAAATCATTCGGAGCTACAAGTGAAAGTAATAAGTTCACTCTCCCCACATCCAATACCTTAGGGCTAAATTCTATAACTGGAAACACGATAGGTGGCAGTGGATTGTCAACTGGTATTAATAGTTCGAATAATACTATACCTGGTATAAATGGATTACCTACTGGAAATGCAATATTGGGTGGTGATATTGGATCAAATCAACCAAACACAGGAAACACTTTATCAAGTGGCGGCGCATCGTCTACACCTGCAACGGGATTATTCGGGAATCCTATGCCAAAAGTGAATAATATGTGGTCAGCAAACAATAACACAGCGAGTGCTCCAACACAATTTGAAAAACCTGCTGCGACTTTTACCTTCGGATCTACTGCGCCGTTTAATTCTAATGCGAGTAGCACGTTTGGGTCGCCCCAACAGCCTCAGCAACCCACGCAGAATTTGTTTGGAATTTCTAATCAGAGCACTAACAATAGCCAGCCTGCTTTGTTTTCCAATACGATACAGACTCCACCACAGTCAAATATATTCGGAAGTCCGGCTGCCTCTAATATGCCTATGTTTGGCTCACCTAATATTGGATCGACGTCTACTTTCGGCACAAGCACGTCACTACCTACGTTCGAGGCGCCATCTGCTACATCAACACCATCTTTTAACTTTGGTTCAAACGCGACATCTGGGGTTTTTGGATTTTCACAGGTAAAAGTTTTAAAAAGAAAATATATGTGATATAATGTTAGAAAATAGTTATCAAAAAAATAGAAATGGCTATCTCTTTAAATGAGAATTAAAAAAAAACCTTAAAAGTACTGGTTTACGAGTCTGGCATTGTCCTGTCTGAAATTAGTTCATAAAGTTTATCTGTAAAAAAAGTTTTTAAAAGTGTGTGTTGTCTCGAGGTTAAGATATTTTAATAGCAGATAAATAGGCTTTTTTATTTTATTGACAAAACTCCTCTTTTCCTCACCCCACATAAAATAGGGCTTTTACCTTTGATAACGGTCAAAAGTATAATGAATGTAAAGTAGGATGAAACCCATTGGAAAAGGAAGAGACTAACAAAAATAAAAGGAAACATAATTTACGGGCGATTTGAGCTCGGGAAGTGAAGGGTAGAAAACTGTTTAACTCGATTTCCGGCAAAGCTACAAGTCCTATGGAAAAAGTTAAATGGCAAAGTTGTAGGTAATAAAAAGATCTACAACTTTTGTATTTACATTTTTTCACGTAACCTCAAAATTTATGTGAAAAATTCAAATAACCAAGTTTTTGGTTTTTTTTCACGAAATTAAAAAAATATTTTTTTCACGAAATTTGGTGAAAACTTACCTTTTTATGTCCCAAATACAATTTTTTTTTTATTTCAAATATTTATTTTTTTCACCTTATTTTGACATAATATCGAAAAATTAACCCTAATTTTCAATCGAAAATATTCGCGTCAAAATATCAGCTTTTTTTAAAAAATCGTTGGGCTTTTTGTTCGTTGAAATCTATTCTTACTGATAATGTAAAAAAAATATATACATTACCATAGTAAATGTTCTCAGAAAATGCAAAGAAAAGAACAGGTAGTAAGGCCCAACCCTGTCTTTTTTGAGTTTTGAGTTTTGTAGGAAATCGAGATAAACCATTTTCGACCCTTAAAAACTCACCCCCTTCACTTCCCGACCTCAAATCGCCTGTAAATTATTTTTCCTTTTATTTTTGTTATATTCTCTTCCTTTTCTAATGGGTTTCATCCTACTACAAATTTATTTTGTTTCGAAACTTATCGGCACTGTTCTAACAGAGCTACAAGTAATTAAATATTTTATGTTAACAAAAATAGCTATCCTGGTATATAGGTTTGAGAAAGTTTTGTTGATGAAATTAAATCTATAATCTGCTATTAAAATCTATTACCATACGAAATTTCATTAAAATCCCTTCGGAATGTCGAGTCCGACTTGATGAAAACTTGAACTACATCATTAGATTTTACATAAACCAATTTTCCAGGCCAGGATTCGAACCGGTAGATTAGGAAAAAAAAACTGTATTATTGCACAATTCGATGGCATCGCAAGTAAGAAACAATTTCCAGAAAGTAATTATGTGCGAAAAAATTGTGGAAAGAGCTTATTTTTGGCATTTTATTATTCTTCCATACATTTCTTTAAAATATGACGCAGTTTATAAAATTTTCTGAAGTTTGCAGTATACTATTACTTACCAAAAAAATGTTTCTTATTAGCAACACTATGAAATGGTGCAATAATACAAGTGATTTTTTATACTTTTTTTAACCTTCAACCCTCATTAACTTGTTTCTCCCATGGTTTAGAGATTTTTGTCATACAATAAAATGACACACTTTTTAATGCCCAATATGCACTTTAAAATGAAATTTGATATAATATGTCTTGTAGTGCTACAAGGGTGGGGACGTTTGGACCCTTCTTTATTTATTTACCAATCAACAAAATTAAATCAGAATTTACAATAAATTATATTATATAAGGGTTGCATGCAATACATTTAAATATATTTATGATTTTATGCCGAAATGTATGTTATTTTTTTTTGTTATATTATTTTTTATACTGGAATTTGGCGCGCTTGTGTACCAAAGGACAAACTTTAAATGATTGTTAGTTAATTTATAAGTTAAATTACAATTACTATTTATAAACAAATAAAAAAATATAAAATTACAAAAAAATAAGTTAAAGCATGGCAGAATAAAGTTAATAAATTAGTTAAAGAATGGAAATTAAAATTTTAAAATTAGAGTAAAAAATTAAATGTATGCATTTGGCTATAAATAGAAATGGTTAAATATGTGTCGTTTGATAAGTAAAAATCAGAATCACTGTAAATAAATCAAATTACTAAAAAAGTAGGTTATTAAAAAAGTAAAGTATTTAAAAAAAAAGTCAATATGTATTTATTAAAATTAGATAAAGTTAATCTAATAAAAATACATGTAAATTGATAAGTTAATTTCATGAGATTATTCTAAGTAAAACATTAAGGAATGTCATTTATTAATAAATATTTACTTAAATTTGGCAATAATTTAGTTTCATTTAATATCAAGATGATTGAGGTCAGAAAATGAGTTTGTGAGTCTGTCGTTACGGAACCCTTATGGTTTTGGTCATATCCGTCCGTCTCCGGCTTACCTTCCAAACGGTTAGTGCTATAAATATTAAATGCATGGATATGTGTAATGTGTATTGACAGCGTCATCATTTTTTAAAAACGTTTGCGAGATATTCAAGTGTAAAATATAATCTGTCTATATAAAATCTATTAAAAAGCTAAACGGCTGGCTCAAAAAATCTAAAGAAACATGAGTCACAAAATATCCACTTGGGTCAATGACTGAAACAGTGGCGAAAGTCAGGCTCGATTTTGATCTGCCTTCGGAAGGAAAAAAAAGTCCATGTGATGAACTTAGATGGAAAACTTTATAACAGCTTCATGCTTATATAACTTTGTTACTTCAGAACTAAAGTAAAATGCGCTTACTTGAAAAAAAATCGTACAAAAATAACGAAATTATAAGTAAACATAAAAAATATTGGTATAACGGTACGGAACCGAGTCTGTGCGCGAGTCCGACTCGCACGTAGCCGTTTTTTGTTATTGAGAAAATTCTCGAATCCTTCCTCAATATTTAGTTCATAATCATCTGGTCATTCTTTTCAATTCTTTTTAGGCATTGTTCTCTTTATTTTATTAATATTTTTTTTGTTTCAGCAACAACAGTCACAACAACAACAACAACAACAAACAGGTGGAGTTTACAACTTCGGAGCAGGCGGTGCAGCACCACAATTTAACATGGGCAGTGCACCAACTGCAGGCCGGCGTTTAAGGAAAGCCATAAGAAGAACACAACGATGAACATCGTACACGTTAAAATATAATGTTAAAAAAAAATGTTTCACACATTCAGGTATGTAATTAATAGTACAGAAATTTAAAAAATTGTAAATCGTGGGTTATACTGTCATAATGGTTTATGATAAAGAGTATGAGATTTATGTTCGGTTACTACATTAATTAATAACATGACTAAACATTAAAAAGGTTCGGATTATATGCTATAAATATGTAAAAAGATAAGTTAATATTAAAAATATAGAAGTTGCAATTTAAATATCATGATAAAATTGTTAAATTAGCAACCCCGCAGACAGCCAAATTTTATCAGCTGACGGTTTAATCAAGGACTTCATTGATATAAAGATGTACAAAAGTGCATCGATTATGCTAACCTTTTTAACTGGATTATTACTGAAAACGGACTAATCACAACATAACAGCTATAGTCTACCATTATAGTACGTTAGTAATATATATTATTCTTTGACTCTAGCCTACTGCGGCTTCAGACCAAATAAAAAAGCAAACCACACAGTGAGGTCGGACTAAACTTCACCTCGCCGTGTAATTTCACAGTTACACGCACATAACCTACCCATAACATAACCTAACCTAACCAAGAGAATGTCAGGACATGTCAGGACATGACAAGGAGGGTTCTGTAACTTTCAACGCGCAATACTGCCGTCCTAACAAAGAGTGCAGTAGTAAGTCGAGTTTTTGGGCAATTTGAGTTAAGACCATATTATACCTTAATATAAGGTCTTAATCCAATTTGCCCAAGGGCTTGACTTACTGCACTCTTCGTTAGGACGGCAGAATAGGTTTTCTTTGAGCTTCAAAGGTAATTGTCTAATTTAGTCAAAATAATTTTCCTAAAGAGTTTTTAGCATGATCTATCAGCATTGAAACTTACAAGTTTATATATCTTAAACTTTAGAAATGCCAGGGGTGACCAACTTATAAACTACTTTGGAGGCCGATTACTCGAAAATGGTTGACTTTATAAAAAACTCAGGTATGAAACCTTACCTTTATTTTAAAAGACCTATTCAATGATACCCCACACGACAGGGTAAAGTGAAAAAATAATGTTCATCACTTCACATGTATGGAGAGCCACCCGTAAAATATAAAAATATTATTATTTTATGATGCCAAATCCGAGATTTACAGTCATTATGTAAGTATAGAAATTTCGTTATCAGGCTTTAATCATATCTTGGAGAAGGACACACACTATCTACTATAGTAGACATCTACTATTTACGGCTACTTTATCGTGGCAAAATTTACGGTTCTATGTGAACGAAGTTACGGGAAACACTGGGACTATTATTTTTACGTACACACTGTCCGTTCGCCACTGCTAGCTTCTGTAATTATGAATATAAATTAATGAAATTTAGTACACTTAATATTTGTAGATTGCGTATCGACTTTACTTTTAATTTTTAGCATAATATAATAATAAAAATAATAGGTATACTTTAGGGTGCTTCGTATATGTGTAGTGGGGACGAATTTTTCTCTTATTCATATAAAGTGAACATTTTTGAGTAATCGGCCTCCAGAGTGGTGTAGAAGTTGCCCCCCCACCCCTTCTTGCATTTATAAACTATAAGAAATATAATTTTGTAACTTTCAATACTAATGATCATGCTAAATACTCTTTAGGAAAATTATTTTGAGTGAAATTGGACAATAACTTTTGAAGTATGTTATTAAAAAAAAAAAACTATTGCGCGTTGATAGTTACAGAACTCTCGGTTAGGTTATTTCTAAAATCTTGAATGATAAGAAACCTATGTCTGAAATATTTATAATTTGGTGCCAATTAGATTTGTAGAATGTCAATATAACACCACACAGTTGAATATGACTACAGAATCTAATAGGTATAGTTTAGCTAATAAACCATAAGTAAGTTGTGTTTAGAAAATAATTGCATTATTTTATATATATTTGACTTATTTTATAAATACTTATTTCATATTAATGTTAAAGCTTAAATAAACATATGTAACCTTTGTGCAAGAAAATAATACATTTTTAATATATCTTGTGGATAGAATACTTAAAAAAGACACCGAAAAATTATTCTTATTACAAATTTTAAATTTGGCCTGCTAATGCATAGGATGGTCAAATCTTATGTAAAGATGTTATTCATGTCTTTTAAAATTTTATATGGCGATGAAAATATAATCCATGTTGATTCGAATGTCATAAAATTGTAAATCATACACTCTACAGTCTGTACTACTAAAAAAATGTAGAACCATAAAAGGTTATAAATAATTCATTTAATACATAATACGAATTATTTTTTAATTTCAATAATATAATATATGTTAATACAAGTTATAAATACTGATATGCTACATGACTGGCAAAATTGATAACGAATCTTATTGGATTCTAAAAAACGAAAAAAGCTTTAAAACATTACGATTGAATTATTATTAGTGTAGATAATTCCCAAAACTTATGACAGTTAACAACGTGTTCATAGAAGCTCACTCGAGCTGTGAGATAGATAAATTGTATTTATTAAAAGGGTAATTTGCTATGTACAATATATTATGTAGTTAAACAGTAGTTCCTAAAGCCAGGTACGTTCGTTATGTTTCAGATTTTATATAAAAATGCTATAGAATACCAGCGAAATGATGTTTGGTTTTCATAAATGATAACATGTAACAAAACTGAACATTTTTCTCATATCTTTTTAGGGGCCATCTATAAATTACGTCACACGAATTCCAGCATTTCTTAATCCCTTTTTTATCTTAATTTAACGTCACACGTTTACCAATTTGTGACGTCTTGTATGTATTTAAATTAAAAATATTTAAAATGTTTATAAAATATATTTTTTTACAATAACATACGTAATTTTTAAAGTTTTTTTTATCTAAATACTAATTTTGCGACACAATAAATACTAATAGTATTTATTGTGTCTGTGGCGTCACAATGTATTTGACCAGACCCTCCCTTACCCCGTACTTACGGACGTCATATACGGGTGATACACATTACACACACCCTCCCCTTAACGTGTGATGTAATTTATAGATGACCCCTTTACACAAAAAAAAAAAACAATTTTTTTAACTTCTTTATTTACTACTTTTCTGAAATTGATATGTAGGTAGACCTTTGCATTGTTTTTTAAAGTAATTTTACAAGTCACTTTATAATTTTTTTATTTTATTTTGGAAGCTATGTTTTTTTAATGTTACACAGCGTAATTTTTTGTGGTTTCATTGTTCACTATTGTAATACAAAAAACGAGATAGAATTTTTAGCTAAACATACCTAAACATACAAAATAAAATATTATTATGTATCTGACATAATAATATTTTATTTTAAACATCTATATTAGTCTTCACGGAACTAAAACAATAAATTTTAACTTAAATTGTGTTATCAAGAGTTAATTGATGTATTTAAACGCCAAAGTTAAAGGAATATCAAAAATAATTCAGTCCGACCACGACCGCAATATCTTTCGGCAATCTAGCAGTCGGCAGTAATTTCCATAGAAAAAAGAGGAATGCCGACGGCCGTTAGCAACATGGTTTTACTGTAATTTCTTACATTTTTATAATGCACTAAGTAATTATTTTAACATTTAAAAAAATATATAGAATTTGAGATTCTACACAAATGTATTTTGAGAAGCATACCTACCTGTGTAAAATGGTACATAACCAAATTCATTAGATTGTAATTATTTGATTATTTAGTTTTAGTTAGAACTGTCAATGTAGTAATTGTAAGTTTTTCAAATGCGTATACTTGACTTCTAAATATTGTGTTTCCTAAATAGTTATGATTTTTACATTGGTTTGTTATAACGAAAAGAAAAGATTCTTTCAAAACGCTATAAAGCGAAGCAGGTCTTCGGAAAAAAAATGTAGCATAATATGCACAGGGAAACATTAAAATGTCGTGTATACTATTTCGTCTCACGTAGATTATAGTTATATGTATAATGTATATATATTTACACTGACAATGTCAGTGTTTAGAGTGAAACTAATCGCACTTAAGCCAAACCGATCGAACTAAATTGAATCATTGTATATCATATTATAATATGTTTCATGTAAATGTTAATAGGTTTGTAAAAATATATTGAGTATAGTATATAAATAAAAATTATAAATACTAGAGGTTTTCTTAAGTGCGATTGCGTTGAATTATATGTGAACAAAATGAAGTTAACTATCAACTATTGTTTTCTTTAAAAACGATGTTAAACTAAAGTGATGTTATTTCTTAGTACCATAAAGGCTATAACATAATTTATTCCATATAATTGTCTAGCCACTATTGGTTTGTATTCAATATAAATTCGGTTATGCCTAATATTCTGATAGTCTAACGAGTGCTGTATATATAGATAAGTTAATTAATTCTGTATTTAGATTAAACTTAATCGTTTAGGTATTGTCGCAATTGAAATGAACGTAAATCCAGAATTATTATGATAATATTCAATTGTAACTGATAAAATTGTTGTTTAGCTATAGGAATATTTTTTCTTATTTTTTTGTACTATCAAATGAAAACATGTTTAGTGTTCGTAACGAACTGCACAGCGCAGTGATTAAGCGTGACTTTGTTATTATTATAGGTTAACTAGTTAATTTGATATTAGATGTGTAGACAGCATTTAGAATGTAAGCTTTTAGTACTGATCCAATGGAATGGTTTTCTAAATGCACTCTACACATATTTATAAGTTATGTAAATTATACAATAGTATTAACATACATCATTGGAATTACAATAAAGATTTCGATGATTGGGGAGCAAAACTAAAAGTTTTCATATACAAAGCCTCGGGAAGTTTTTTGATATTTAATAATGTATAACGAGGAGCTTAAAATAATCGTTGTTTATTAAAAGAATTTAGATTTGTTCCTCAATAAAAATGGCCATTTAAAACAAAGACTTTTTATTTACTATCATTTAAAATTCAGTAGTTACAATACATAATTGCACAGCGATATGAATACGAAGAAAATGTCTCGATGGATGCTAAAATATGATTCCATTTGTTAAGTCCTCGTTTGCACCGTCTCATCGCGCTTAAAAATCGTAAGGCTGTAGTCTGCGCGAACGAGCAGCTTAGCCGCCTCACAGCGAAATTATAAGCAATTGTATGCAACGATTTATTTATAAACTATAGATTATAGGCCACTCAACAACTACTAGATCAAATCAATTTCCATGTAGGTATCTGTTCACACGGCAGTGTTATCACGGCACGCTTTTATTCCCTTCCTTCCTTTATTATCCCTTTTTTATGCCGCAGTGTTCTATTATTATATATCAGCGCTGCGCGCTGATCGCTGGGCGTTACTACAGACTGTAATAGACCCATGGACCTAGGAATGATAACTAGTTGTTAGTACTAGTTCCATTAATAGACCACATAGTAAACAATATATTATTTTGCTAGTAGTACAGGAGTAGACTCTAGCAAAATCAAAGATTTCTAAATCATATATTTTTTCTACTGTAGTATAGACTATAGAGTATTGAAGTTGTAATAATAGTTTAAACGATTTATTATTGTAAGTATAAGCTTGTTTATGCCTATGTTATTTTTAACCGACTTTCAAAAAGGCGGATAAAGATTCAGCTGTATATACAGTATATTTTTTCAAAGACTATTCAAATTTTTACAGGAGGTTCAGACTTAGAAACCGATAATTTAAATAATAACATTATTTTCAAATAAATTACCTTTTACTCCATAAAAAACAGAAGTTGTGTACAATTCGGAAGTCCAAAATACGTAAGAAATTTTACTACGCACACACACAAACGTAAGATTTGATACTGATTACGCGTCGATTTACACGAAGTTGTGTGCGTCGCGTCGGTGTTTGTGACCGGCTGACCGCAGCGCGTATACTACGCGTAGACGTAATAGAGCCTAGTATTGGACCACTGCAGATCGCTAGGGGCCCTAAAGTTTGATATAAAACCGTCGGTCTGGCGGTTCTAAACCTGGCCGATTTTTTTTATTGGCCAAAATGTGTGAAGATTTTTTGAGTAAAAAGCTCATAAGGAACAAGGAAACTTATAGAAAAAACTAGAAACCGATAAAAATGCAAGTCTGGCAGTCCTACTCTTGACCAGTTTCCAGCCAGACCGCCCTGAACGTGTAAGATTTTTGAGTAGGTAATAATAGCTCATAGAGAACAAGGTCAAGTTATATGTCAATCTGTTCGTCTCCTAATCCTCTTTCGAAAACCGTCGGTCTGGCACATTCTGGCATGTTACCTCCTATGATGCTTAGGTACTATAACCAATCGATCCGCCACCTTGAAAAAATGGCGATGTCTTTCAATATTTTGGCTATATCTCTTTACAGACATACTTTACGATAAAAATATATTCTACAAATATGAACTAAGTAGATGCTATTTTCTATAATTTATTTTATGAGCATTTTTGTGTCAAGTTGATAGTTTTAGCGCTGCAGAATCTTAGAGAGAAATTTTATTTGTGTTGGTGATACTTTTTATAGTTAACTTTTACTTTTTATGCCAATTTAGATGATACCCAAATCGCGAAGTTTGTCAATAATTATAAAGACCGCCAAATTATGAAGGCGGCCATTTTGAATTCACAATAATATCTATTGAATATCTATACCAAATTTTTGTATCAATAAAACCAACATGACATACACCGTAAAATTGTAAAAGCCGTTAAATTGTAAAATAACTAACGAGACTGTAAAAATATGTCGAAAGATTCAAACCTATATCTACCTATATAAAAATGTAACGAAAAATAACGTGTTAAATTATAGGCAGCATATTCGCGTCCGAAGTCTATCAACATTTTACAATTTCACTAGTTAAATTACAATCTAACGGTTTTTACAATTGTTATACGTTCGGCTGTAGATATTATATATCGACATCGATATAGAAAACGACTTTTTCTGAAGTAGTCCAAGCATATGCTACGAAAAAGTAAGATTTTGCTCCAAAGTATACCCTGGATCCAAAAGTACAGAACAGAACTCCTGACTCCTTATCTATATACAGGGTGGCCAGGAGCCAGAGGGAGAAAAATTTGGTCCCTCGTGTCACGACACGAGGGACCAAATTTTTCTCCCTCCGTATCCGAATCATCCCCATGTATGTTCCGCGAATTTTCATAGTTTTCGAGTTATGATTTTTTTCAGAATTTTTGAGAATTTTCGACCTGGCCAACTTAAAAAAATCTAAAAAAAGGGTAGAAGACATTTCGAGTTTTTTTTTGCAATTGAATCTTAAAGAGTTGTACTTTTATGCATAAAATAATCAGGCTCATGACTTTGATGAAATGAAACTGTATCTACTTGGGAGCTATTTTTGACGCACACCTGTCTTGGAATGCTAATGCCAACAACATTAGTCGTAAAGTGTACCACACCCTGCATTCACTCAAGTAACTCCAAAACTTCTCCCTATTCTTACTAAAATTCTATTAGCGCAAACCCTTATCCAACCTATTATTGATTACGCTGACGTTTGCTATTTAGATGCGAATGAGGAGATTCTAAACAAATTATTCCGGTTGCAGAATCTCTCCATACGCTTTATTTTTGGCTTAAAAAACGAGATCACGTGTCTCAATACAGAAAGCAGTTGCAGTGGCTTCCTATTCGTCTGCGCAGAAACTATCGCATCCTCTGTCTCCTTTTCAATGCTCTGTTTAGTCCTACATCCCCTTCTTACTTAAATGAACGTTTCTCCTTTCCTAATTTCCAAAACATATATTGTAGACCTTTTAGACTCACTCTTCTAAATATCAATTCCCATCGTACCGACTTCTTTCCCTACTCCTTCACGGTGCATGCGGCTAATCTGTGAACTCCTTGCCAGCTGACATACGGGAGTGTAAGACATTAGGGCTCTTTAAAGGAAGACTACGTGATAGACCGGGAGATAGTGACACAAAATATTTATGGACTATCGGAAAATACTAGATTTTTTGTGGAATAAATCGATTGACACTCCTAATTAATCTGACGAGTTCGACTAACGCCCACGCGATTGGGCCGCCGCGCGCCGGTACGAGCGCTATGACCATCATTTTACTTTTTGTCATTGCGTAATAAGACCCCTAAAGAACCGCCATACTGGTACAAATGATCCAATATTTTGTGTCACTATCTCCCGGTCTATGAGCACTATCTCAACTTAACCTGTATACTATTACAAACTATTGTATATATTAGTATATTGTAATAGGGGAGGTCAGCTCAAAGCGGCCACCTTAACTATCAATTTAAAAAAAGAGACGAAATATTATATATTTACAAATATAAAATGTACTACCAGATAGTGCATTTATTATATTTCTGTTATGTATATTTCATATTGACTCAAATCTTAAAATTAGCTCATGATTCACATATTACGACAACCTGTCAAAAAACCGCTTTGCCCGAGGGCCTGCCTAAAGCGGCCATAGGGGTAAGGGCAATGTGGCCAGCCCAAATGTTCACACGAAATGGTATTTTTTTCTTATATATAAATGTATTTTTTGATAAAATGAATGCTAAAAATGTAGTAAAAAAGGTATTTATTAAAAACAAATTAACTAAATAAATAAATATAGTAGTAAATCTACCAAGTTTCTTGGTTGAAGATCGGAGATCCTGTTTTTAAATGTCTCCTTAAAGTAGTGCGACCATATTTGTTGGCTACAAATTTGACTGAACCCCGATTTTCTTGAACATCTGCTCGCGCCATCGTAGTCTCTTCCTGTGACCCCTGGTTAGTTTTCCTTTATAGTTGTTCACCATCAAAAAAAAAAATATTTTAAGCAATTGACACCCGCAATCAGAGACATTTAATGCTTACTTAAGGTGACACTAATTAGAGATTTTGACAGAAAATATATGAACTTTATGTCAAAACCTTTATTAAGTAACCCTATAAGCATTAAATGTCTCTGAGTGCGGCTGTAAGTATCATATAAAACTATCACTTAACTCAGGGCAAAGCGGTCAATAGGCCGCTTTGCCCGGTCCACTTTGCCTTTTGGCAACCGTTCTGTTTTAAACATAATCTTCTTTCGCATTTTTTATCATACTCCAGAATAAAAACAACATAGATAAAGCTAAATAGATAAGCAACGACACAGGGACAATAGAAACATTCAAATATACAAAAAAATAATTAAAACAGCAAGAATTTACCTTGCATTTTTTTAATAAAACGTGCAATTCCAATATTTTTGTCGCTACAAGTGCGCGCCTTCTCCAACTGCTACCGCATCACTGAGCGGGGCGGGGCGGGATGTTCACTATGCGTCAGAGCAGCAACATCGCTCTGCCTTTACAAATAACCGAAATATTAAGCGTGGCCGCTTTACCTCCTGTGGCCACTTTGAGCTGATCTCCCCTATGTATTTTAATTTAAGTATTTGTATAATTATATATATATATATATATATATATATATATATATATATATATATATATATATATATATATATATATATATATATATATATATATATATATATATATATATATATATATATGACAAAGACTCCATTAGGATAAGATATTTACAATATTATCGAATAGCTCAAATGCTGAACGATCAGAAACGTGACAAGTTCGATGCCACGTATCCCGTATTTTTATCCTGAGATTTTCTAATCCAGTCATTTCCAAATCCCAGCAAATAATCAAATCTCCATGACAACGATTTCCTATGGCATCCATCAACACTGGCATCGACCGAGTCCAAATAGTAAAACTATTTGACGTTTCCAATCACAGACAATCTTAGCTTTAACACGCTCCGACACGGCCATTCTGACAATTCGCACGTCCCTGTGCGAAACAAATCCGTTGACACTCCGACAAGATCACCCTGGCGACTCTGAGATCCTTGTGTGAAGAATATTTATGTGCATCAACGCTCCGACACGGCTATTCTGTCCATGCACACGTCCCGGTGTGAAGCGTCTCACGTCTTCGTTTCAAGTTTCTGAAAAAAACATTTGACAGCACAGTAAAAGGTTCTCACTCGGTCAACCTGACATCGGAAAATTAATAAGAACTGCTTTAATCCATGGACATAACATTTAATTTTCTCATATTCTAACACATCAATACCTCCCTCCTGTGTCAATTACACTCTAATTAACATCCTTCATCTAACCTCTATCTAGTGTTCTCAGAGTTAAGTTTTAATTTACATTTTATACTCTCACATTTTATACTCTTAGATTAAACACACATGAAGTATACAGATACAACACAATATCAACCATAATCTTGCTACCAAATTAATCATGACATGCTTTACCACACACTCCACACTTTACATGTACCATCTCAATATCGAAAAACAATGCTACTATATTCCCATCCGGTAGGCAGCTAAAGAGCCGACTCCATGCGGGCTAACTATATTCAACCACTGCAGCATTGGTACAATTCAAGGCCACCTCTATCCGGTGCACCTCACTACAAAAAACCACTGGGTTGCCTCCCTCCGGCACCCAGTCACAAGGCCACCTCTCTCCGGTGCCTACTCTCGTCAAGTAATGGGCTGCCTCCGTCCGGCACCCAATCACAATCCTCACTCGCAATCCACAGTCGCAATTCGCATTCGCAATCTACAGTTGCAATTAACAGGTGCAAACAAAAATATTCACAGTTTACATCTTTTAACAAACAGTTTACAATGTACTTCAAAATCTTAATGTCTTTTGGACCGCTTAGATTATTACCGGATTGAGCGCGCCGAACATCTTGGTGAAATAACTAAACCTACTATTAAACCAAAAGCTAATATCATTTTACTTTAGTGCTAAACAGAGCGTCGTATTGCATTATCATACACGTCACGAACTTTTAACAAAATATTTTTGCATTTAACTTTTTTTTTTATAAATACATCCAGAAGCAGAGACAGGCGAGCAAAAAAAAACATTGACCGAACCGGTAGCACATTTACAAGAAATAAATAAAGATTTAGTGCCTCACATGACTATCGAGCACTTTAAAAATTATTCCACATAATTCGAAAAAAATACTGTCGCAAAAACGTTAGATCGGGCAACCCGATCGTCTTTGTTTTAGGCTCAAATTGTAGCTGACTAACTTGTCCAGAGGAATTTTCGCAAATTTTGAAATAATTCTTCGTTTCCAAATTATCGAGCTCCAAAAAATGTAAAAAAAAAAAAAAAATCTGAATAAAATTTAATTTTTATTTCACTGTTTCAGCCATATCTTTTTTCGATTTTTTTTATTTTCTCGTGAATACGCGTCTTTTGAGCTTTTTTTTTTTTTTTTGAATATCATATCCTTCACAACTCTCCGAGATATAAGGGAATCTTAGTTTTTCATGAAATCGGAGCTTGCACTGGAGCGAACGAAAAGAAAGTTACAATGTCAAAGTATTTCGTATTTTTTTTAGCTATACACACTGCAATTAATAATGAAGGGTCAGGTGTTTCACAATACTCCCGCCGAATGTAAGCAGTTGTAACTTGTTACACTAAGTGAACATAACACATATTAGGACGATTACGCAAAAGATTGATATCAATATAAAACTTTTGAATTTTCAGTTTGTGATGGAAATTATACGTTTTTTTCTCATAAATTCAATAATCGTTTGGTCGCAATCAACTTTGGTGCGTTTATAACGACAAGGGTATTCAACTCGAGGTTCATTTTCACGTTTACAGATGAGCAATCGGATTGTTGATGGAAAATAACCATAGCCGTCGCTTTTATTACCATACCAAAAGAGTCATATATGCGTTGCTAGTCGTTAAGATACTCTTTGGTCTCCTGTCGCGCAATTTTTAAGTATTTTTGGTTTTACCTAAGTCCCACAATATTCTAGGCAATTTGATTTTAGCATGTGTAACAATATACATTCGAAGCCCACAAAGTAAACCAAAAGGTCGATTCTACTAATCAAATTCCGTAACAATACAGTTACGATCCAGTCCCGATATTATATTAAAACTGTAAAAATGGCACTCTCACAAACGTCTAACCAACGTCAAACCCGTTTTGATTGGGCACAACTCCAAAAATCAGTTCATGACATCAAGACTACTCATCCACAACTCAACAAAAGCAAACTAAAAGTGTAAGTCAACTACGAGAATTGGGGTTCAGAATAACTGATAATTGACACAGAGATGACTGAATATACCAGTAGTAAAAAACCTCCTCCTGACATTTCATAAGCTTACTTCTACATCTGTTACTTTCTGGTCGATATCCTTTAACTTCATTGGAAGTAACTGCAATTTTAAGTCCACGGTTTTAATATGCGCAAGTAAAATTCAGGCTTCTGAAACTTTGCCATTACTTTCTACTTAAAACTTTACCGATCAATAATTCACAATATTTATAAGATCAAATAGCTCATAAATATCAGATAAAGTAAGATCAGGACAAAGATTGGTGATTTGCTTTGATGTTCGTTTTCGCAAACTAGAGTATGTATGTTGTGTCTATATGATGACGTTGCCATAGGTTGACATTTCCGGTTAGGTTCAAGTGGTTCATTTTTCTGAAGGTTTGGGGCCGTTATACAAAATACTCCATAGACCTTAGGAAAATAATTATTATTAGCAAAATCGGATATTAACTTTTTCATTATGCCTGCTTTTTCTTAAAACAGAAACCTATGTTCAGAAGATAGATGATTCGTCATTTCGTTAAATAATAGTAAAAAAAAAAACAGTCATTCGTATCGTATCGAAATAAGTTGTTATTTCTTTGTTCTAAGTAAACATTTTTTCAATGGCTCGGCTCTGATCACTAACATTCCCAACGCTGGGGCTCGGATCTCTCATCAACTGGAAGTTGCATCAGTCTACTACACTACCTAATCACAGAACACTTATTACGGAGAAGAATGTCGACCTCATACAAAAAAAAATTGGGACCAGATAAGCGCCTCTAGTGAGCTGCCTCTTAAAAATTTTAACCGCCTTCCAACAAAGGAGGACTACTTAATTGACTATATGAATATGGCGACAAATTTAAGATACGTAATTATAGTTTAAGATATCGTTAAATTCCTCTTTCGAATACAATTTGATATTCCAACAAAACCGATTTACTATCTCCATAAACAATTCATTAATACTGCAGAACAATATATTCATTTTTTTTTGTTTTTCTTTCGAATGGGGCTACGTTAATGTCATTTAAGTTGTTTTAACTTAATCGGACTGGTGACTGCCATTTGGCTAGTCTTTATGGTACAATATATTAATTATTCGTGAGCCTCATGTACATAAGTCTAGCGTTTTCGATAGCGCGAGGCAGAAGCGACATAGTGTCATCTGTTGTGGTTTTAAGTAGCTTTTATGTAACGTTAACCCTGTAAGACAGAGCGATATATTGAAATGTCGCCATTCTCGTTGCACCGAACTGCCCCCTTGTACCTAATACTAAAACCAAGAGAGAATTTATGCAAACAATAATTATCTGTCAAAATAAAATCATCCCAAAGTACATACGTATCATTCCAAATTAATAAACAATTTCACTTGGTTAGATAATAATCTAGCGCCTGACACATGAATTTTCTACTACTATCTACTATCTATAAGTATCATGCGAATCCTTATTGCAAAGTTAGATTTTGACAAACGGTCAAAACTGTATTTTCAATTTGATCCAAAGGTTGCGAAGTACTATAATTTTATGTTCGTTTTAAATATTCTTTTTACTTTTGTCTCATGAAATCAATTGTAAGTTATTATGTACTCAAATAAAAATGTCATTCGTGAGAACGCGCAAGATCACGCTCCTTCTATATCATAACAAAGATTACTTAAATTTGCAAAATTTAAACAACTATGTCATACATTCTTATAGCATCATTTGCAAAATAGCAGTACACTGTAAGAAGTAAATTATTACACTCATGCACATCGTCTCAGACTTCAACAGGCTACGCGTAGCTATATAAGTAGGTAGGTACACACATATGCAGTCGTTCCATACACAAACTAGTATCTAACCTAAAATCTTAGTTTGAGATGCGCTAACTCGGTTAGACCATGAAGCCATTAGCAACAAGAGAAGCAACATCTTATATGATCTTTATTAGCTAGGTAATTTCGCTATGTGTATCAAAATATGAAAGAGACTTCATAAACAATACTAGATCAATTCTACCAATATTTCGAGAAAAATATCGTAATGGAAGGAATACGCTCACCACAGTTATTGAGTGTCCAAGTTGGAATCTTTATGCCCAATACATTATCCTTTATTCTTATTTACCAACTTAAGAGAGCAGAACTGCATCTGCCACGTGATTTATCGTCAATTCCCTCCAAGTATGTCAATAAATAGTGTCCTTGTCTCCCGCTGTAAAATAAAAATAAACAATACATGTCATATCTCAGAATTGCTATTAAACTAGCTTTGATGTTCTGATGCAGCTCAACGTCTTTAACAAAACTTTTCCTTATGCAGGACAATCAATTGACTTGTGTCCCTATCAACCACAAACAAAGTATTTGCGAGCAGTGTGTTGACCACAGGATCTTATATTCTCTAGTTTTGGCTTTCCATCTCTTATGTTTGTTATTATTATATTTTTAGCGATCAATACAATTCAACTTCAAGTCAAGAATCTTGTGTACTAAGTCTCCGCTACGGATTAACAGTAGTAAATACACTCTTCTGACTCTAGTGTCATTCTGATCGGTTTCGATCTAATATTCTATTACTTTCGTCGGACAACTTTTAGTTTTCTCCACGTTTTGGACTCTACGCATTTGTTCATTTGCGATATAAGCAATTTGCTCATCCTGCGTGTCATTCTCATTCTGCCCTTTGCACGTTATGCTCCGAAGGGTCTTTCTATGTGGGTCGTGAGTTTCTTCGCACTTCTGATGACAAAGACTCCATTAGGATAAGATATTTACAATATTATCGAATAGCTCAAATGCTGAACGATCAGAAACGTGACAAGTTCGATGCCACGTATCCCGTATTTTTATCCTGAGATTTTCTAATCCAGTCATTTCCAAATCCCAGCAAATAATCAAATCTCCATGACAACGATTTCCTATGGCATCCATCAACACTGGCATCGACCGAGTCCAAATAGTAAAACTATTTGACGTTTCCAATCACAGACAATCTTAGCTTTAACACGCTCCGACATATATATATATATATATATATATATATATATATATATATATATTTGTATACAGGTAGGTATTTGTAGAACTTAATCTATCTTTCTCATTGTAATAATCTTACGCACTAGATACTGTTTGTTACTTTTCTTTATTTTCTCCTGCAGTTTCAGGTCTACTGGAAGAAATTCCAATTTTGGAATACTAAATTATGTCCTAGATTTCTTTGTTTATTATTGTGTGTACATAAATTATTAATTAAATAAATAAATAAATAAGTTTACTTAATTTTCCGCGATCCGTTCTCGCGGATATGCGTTTTAAAAAACTCTTTTACCAACTTTAAATTAAAAATCGAAATAGGTAAATTTATGGCTCCTTATTAGACCTCAAAAATGTGCTAGTCTCTCTCCTTTTACTATTATAAAAAAAGTAATACTTACCTAATGAGCTACTTTGGCTAAATAAAATCGGCCTTCAAAGATTTGGCAAAAGCGCTCGTGCTAACGAGAGCTAAGTGTTATTAAAGACACTTTTTTAAATTTAAATTTTAGACTAGAAAGTAAATTATTATTTAGAATTGCTGATACGAAAAAACTTAGATACATTCCTCCTTGCATCTGGAAAAATTAAAACTAAAGTAACGTAGTACTTACCTAATAAAGAATTTAATAAAATAAAATATGCAGAAAAAAGTAAGGCATTAAAAACTTGACTATCACATTGGTTTAAACATTAGTAGGTATTAAGAGTATAAAGTTATAAATAAATCATATCAAAGCATCAAAAAGAATTCAGTTCTTGAGGTAGGTACGCACCGAACGTCCTTCCTTGTTTACTTAAGAAAACGTGTCTGTGTCCATGTCCCTTAATGCAGTGCTTAGTTTTTATGTTATACCTTCCGACGCTAGGCCATACAGTAGCCGGCACATAACCACGTGGCTTATTATAGCTACTGTTGAAGGGACAGGCCCACTCCTTCCATACAGTAGGGCCACAATCCGTGTAATGTGCCGGGCTCGGGTCGTCAGCTCGTTTCAAACTCATCGATAGGTCCACCAAAGCCATGCGCCCTCTATAAGGCGATTCCCGATTAGTTTTGTTCATTTCACCCAAATGTGACTTTTCATACCTATTTAACGTATCTTTCAGCTTTAAAGGCCAAGTTGACGAAACACATTTGGAGGAGCTAAAGTGGTTATTGATTGTGGTGTTGTCGCGAGCTCCGGTAAACAAGTCGTACGGGCCACGGATAGACACGACCGTCTTCGATTTCTCTTCAATGCAACCTTCGTCTCTAACGTTGTAACGATTAGGAGCTATCGACCAACTCACAATCTTAGTTTTAAATCTGCATGGTTCTGACCACTCAAAGGATGGTTTATTGGAATGCGGTCCGTACGGTGCCTTGTATGGTTTTTCTTTGTTATATGTACCCGGTGGTGGCAAATTATTTTTGGCGGATAAAAATCGTGGAAATTTTCCGAAAATTGGGCTTTTCGTGATCTTGGTATCCTTGGGTTCGTACCATGCCGGTCCGAGAATACCTCTAAACCATTTTCGTTCCTCAAGTATCGTTCTGTTGCGGTATCCCAAGTTCTTGGACCACTCTTCTGTTTCGATTTTGTGCCTCCACGGTCCCTTGCCTGTCAGTTGGGTTCGGGTGTTTTCGCATATTTTGGCCAAGTCTTTTGGGCGGTATAAACAGGGGTCACATGCCTGTGGCCACTTTGTGTATAGGCCGCTACGATCTAGATAGGGATGTAGCGTAATTTTACCGAACCTCGGCGACTTGCCACCGAAAGGTGCAATGTTCATCGACATCGGTAAACTCTTATCCATTTCTGTGTAAATACATAATATAATTTCATCTAAATTATTGAATCTTTATTGAAAGAAATCATGATGCAATTAATGGAAATGACATAAACTTTTTTTTATTGACACAATTTGTCAACATAAAGTGACAGATAATTGCATAGGTGATTGCTTGGTTATTGTGTCCCTTTGAGTATACATATGGTTGGATGTTGGATACCTACTCAAAGTTACGTGACAAGGTTGTGACCAATCGAGATCGGATCTAGTCGAGACTAATAACTGTTGAATCGTGGGTGTCGGTCCAAAAATGATCGTTGCCATCTGTTGAAAAGTGATAGGTATTGTAATATTTAGATTTCATAGTTACTAATTATTTCAAGCAATATTTCGAAATTGTGTAATATACTTATTTCTAAACCGATTTTCCTGTACTTATTAGTGTTGTTACTCATAATTTAACTGAAAAAGAAAATCAAATACCTACTTGACTCTTCAACCCCTCTATTAATTGCAAAAGTCAACGTCGTTAATAGCTATTATGTGCGACAATAGTTGAAAACGCCATCTTACGGTCGAAGGCAAGTAATATTTTAATGACTGCAGTAATAATTAAAACACGGGTTGTTTCAATTAAAATCAATAGAAACTTCGTAGTACAGTTAAGTGTTCTATGATGTTTAATACACGCTTAATATTCATAGTACACAACATTACAATGAGTGGTTACAGGAGTAAACGCGTGAATTGGGGAAACTCGTGAGGGAGCCGGTAGTCTGCATTAGTAAACACCGCGCCTTCACATCGAAAATCGATGGGGGGAGGGTGATCACCGCGCGTGCGCCTCGCGTCAAACATCCGCGTGTCGTCTCTGGGCCTCTGATGCAAGCGCACGCCCGCTACCTGTAGCCGAACTTGTTGCGAGGGCCACCTGTTAACACATGGAGGCGCCGTGAATCAAAAGGTAAGTAAAACCGACCATCTTACCCCGCCAGCGACTGCCGCGAATGTGTATAACCACTTGTAAAAAATATAACAAAACTTAGTAACTTCCAAATGTTCGCGCGTAATTTTGCCGCATGCGTAAACACCAGTGAATCTCCATCATGTAGGATGTTGTAAACTTTTAATTTTATTAATTGTTTATTACAACAATGTATTTCAATAACAATTTTAACGAGCACGCTAATTGTTATTTATTTTACGAAGTGTCTACTAGTCGTTCACTAATCGGACGTAGTATAAATGTCACAGCGGATGACTAGCACGGTAAGAATTTTATTTTATTCGTCCGTTTGGTGGACGATTAGTAGGTATATATTTTAGCGGATAGCTGGGCTGACACGGCCCTTTTATTTATAAATAAATAATTTTGTTTGTATTATTTACATAATGTTGTTACTATTCAACATCAACAAACTCATAAGGTTAGGTAAAGTGATTCAATCTTACCTTTCATAAAAAGTTATTGGAATAAAAATTAGCTTATATCTTAATCTTAGATATACTTAAAATAGGTTTTAAGATTATTTTAGTAATATTATGATTGCTTCATAGTATTTATTCATTCGTGTTTCTGTTACAATATTAATATTGTATACGGAGTCAGAATGCTGTGTTAATTTTTAAGCAAGTCTACAAAGCGTCGTGCGCCGTAGCGCCCAAGTTCGCTTTCAGGAATATGGCGCTTACTTCATGTTATATTTTCATCATTTTTATTTCAATATGGTGTGTCAGTAATTTTTATCATTCTCTCTCTTTTTTCGTTTCTTTCTAATTATTAATCCTCACATACTAGATACCCAGAGTATCCAAATCATAGATACCACAATTTAGTTATCGCGCGAATGTTATCCATTGTATCCATGTAAATAAAACTTTGTATATGGATGACTTCGCCGTTTATTATTTTTCGTTTATACGTACGTAACAATACTGCAATAAAATAACAATAATTATTGTAATCTCAGTTCTTGAACAAAATAAGAACACGATAAGGTCCGAGAATGTAGTTTAAAAATGCAATTTGCGATTTGTGTTTTTTTATATCAAAGAATTAAGTATAGGTACTTACTACGTATAATATGTAAAATATTAAATATTATTTAGAAGGCTGTTGCGATATTGCTTATTAAGGAATTCTTTTTATAAAAAATACGTTATTTATTAATTAACTAGTTGACACGTTGTTCTGACTTAACTATAAATTAGAATAAATAAATAACTACACCTATACCTTCAACCTACACCAAGATCTACAGTTCCACATACAACCTATACCTACACTTTCACCTACAGCCTACATATACACCTACCTACATCTGATCCTAAAACTACACCTATATCTACACGTCTACAATCTACTAGGGTCGGCATTTTTTTTTTAAATAGAACTGTTTTGTATCTCTGGTGGTGTGCACTTACGTCATCAGAACTCAAAATCTCGAACTTCCCTTGGGCCTCCAGTAACCTCACTCAGTGTAACACAACACAAGCTTTATTTGAGGCCGGCTTTCTGTGAGGCTATGGTATTTATGTTAGGTTTAAATGAGCGTAGACCAAGTATCACGTTGGTCGCAATGGTCCAAACTATTCTTTTATTTGTTCGCTGTTGGTAATATTCTAATTTAAGTCCACTTTCCAATGTTCTTGTGTTGTCTTCATGCTTATAAATGATGCAAAAAAATATCGATCTCTATCTAGAAACGACAACTGGTAATCGAGTTTCTACTTTCTGTACAAATCATATTCAAGCAATTACTACTTCCTACTAATATTGTAAATGTAAAAGTTTGTGAGGGTGGGTATATGGATAGATGGATGGATGTTTGTCACTATCTCACGCAATAACTACTGAACGAATCTCGATGAAATTTGGTATGTTAGTAGTCAGCTCTGGATTAAAACACTTACTTTTATCCAGAAATACATAAGTTTTCTTGTGGGATACCCGATACTATATTTACGCGGGCGGAGCCGCGGGTAAAAGGTGGTATACAATATAAGTGTAGCCATGCACCATACTGCCAAGCATCCAATCGGCAAGACGCCAACGATTGGATCAGTTAGAACAGACTGTGTACGGAGGTGGATTATACTGTGTCAAATATGGAACTGATCCAGTCGGTATAGCGTCATGTCGATTGGACGCTCGGCATATGGTGTACGGCTACACTAATTCAAGTTTGTATAAACAATCTATTGTGCTTAATGATTTATTATTTATAGTAATATAATCTTATCACGTGCTAGCTTCTGCGTGTTCCTTATTTAGATCAGTTCCAAGGGAACGTTATATTTTACTTCATTTTACCAGGATAATCTATCGGGTCTTATTTTTAGGAATTATTATTTACAGGTTATAAGTAAATCGTCCTTCATGTCAATAAGACCGATAATTTATATACAGGTTATATTAAATCATCCTTAATGTCAATAATACGAAGTCGAAATGGATATACACATAAAAGATGGTAAAACATTAAAGTACCTGCACAAACTTTCGCAAATGTTTTGAAGACCTGAGCAAATTGTAAAATGCATTCCCTTACACCGAAGCAATTAACTTCGAAATACAAGTTTCAGTCAATATTTAGGTAACAAGTCTCGAAAGTTTGAACACACATTCAAAACTTCAAAACATTTGCTGCGTCTTACTTCTAATGGTCAGTTCATACAGAGACGCGACGCGAAGCGCACTATTTTATAGCAATATAGCGATACAAAATATTACTTTATTTATTACACAAAAGATGCACGTTTCACTGTAAGACTTCGAAATTGCGCGCGGCGTGGCGCCACGCAGCATTGCATATGACAACATCTTGAAGTATCGTCGCGTCGCGTTACGTCGCGGTGTGAACTGACACTTGCTTTGTCTCGACTAATAGGCAAGCGGACTGATTTTTTTTTATTGCATAAATGAATAGTACTCTTAAATATGAGTAACTTCTCAGAAGAAACCGTATATCAAAAGTCAATATTTTCAAAGGTACAGCGATTTGTATACAAAATTTCGCGAGTCTTTATACCAAAAAAAATTTTTTTTTTTGCGAAATTGGTAAACAAAACCTACATCATTAGTTTACTCACATCATATACAAAAAAATTCATTATGGTAAGTATGAACTTAAACGCACAAATATCGGAGATATTTACAAATATATTCCTGCGGCCATATACTTCATATACTACTTCATATACAAGTGACGTCATTTTTAGGTCGACTTTAGTATGGAGCGTTTTTAGGAGGCTCGCGAAATTTTTTATACAAATCGCTGTACCTTTGAAAATATTGACTTTTGATATACGGTTTCTTCTGAGAAGTTACTCATATTTAAGAGTACTATTCATTTATGCAATAAAAAAAAATTTGTCCGATTGCCTATTATTTCTGAGCAATTTTACACCTTACAACATACTAAAGTCGAGTAAAAACTTTGCTGCATAATATGTTCCAGCTTTTGGAATCATCAAAACCTCTTTAGCATTGATATAGGGATTTGGATCTCGCTAAAATGAAAATGCTGCAGCAACAATAGATTTTTTAAATACTTGAATTATTGTCTTATGTTTATCGGATTTTGGAAATCCTACTAAAATAATTGTAAATGTAAACGTTTGTGAGGATGGATGGATGGATGGATAGTTTATTGTTGATTTGTTCTCTCACTAAAAACTACTTAGCGGATTTTGATGAAATTTGGTTTGGATAAAGTTTGAGCTCTGGATACATAAGCTACATTATTATTCCGAAAATGTACAGTGTTCCCGAGGGATACTGTATTTACGTTGGCCGTGGGCAAAAGCTAGTTATTGAATTTAAAATAATATTTTCTCTTGCATAAAGACATTTTATTCTAAAAATACGTTAAAAGATCCGGGAACTAGCTATCCAATAACTACGTGGGCAGCCGGGAGCGAGCTAACCGGTAGTGAGCTCGACAAGTCATAACCGTCGACGTCATTCGGCATGACTCATGCCCTCTTCTGTGTCTGTGCCGGTCCCGGGACTAATACCGACTAGGCTTGAGTTCTGCCTATACAACAATACCACTATATAGTTTATATAGAATTCAAAATATTATCCTACTACTATTATAAATGTGAAAGTTTGTGAGGATGGATTGATGGATGGATGTTTGTTACTCTCTCATGCAAAAACATTGATATTGCGCTAATTATAAATATATAAAAATACTTTCTCGCGGCTCCGCCCGCGTAAACATAGTATTGGGTATCCCACGGGAGAACTGTACCTTTTCGCGATAAAAATATGCCCATGTTTTAATCCAGAGCCTAAACTACTACCTTACCAAACATCGAAATTCGTTTAGTAGTTTTTGCGTAAAAGAGTAACAAATATCCATCCATCCATCCTCACAAACTTTCACATTTATAATAGTAGAAGGATCCTGTGTTAAATGGGCGTTGTAATCATGCGAAGACTACGAGCGACGTTTATATGTATAGTGGGCGTAGCAGCTTCGTAGCATGCTACAGCTAGTCGATGTCCAGCCTGAAATGCATAGTTCTTCTTCCTCAAATGTAATGCTAGACTATTAATAACATAATATAACATGCGAATGCTCAAGATAAGGCCTACACAATACGCGTAGAAACTTTTCGTAGACGTTCGTAGCACCTTAATAATTGGTATATAATAATAAGGAGTCAAACTGGTCTCCTTTAGTGTGAAATAAAGCAATCTACCATTAGTTCACTGAGTATTTTTGTTACGACTTTTTTCATGTAAACGGAAAAGTGTGAAAATAGGAAAATGCCATTAATCGTGAAATATTTTTTTACTTTTAACTCGCATTGCGGTTCAGTCCGTGAATAAAATATAAAAAATAAATTGAGTACTTTTTGAGAGTGTAAACTCTGGTAACATAAATTTTATTATATTATTAATTTGAAACCGAATTTTACGATAGAAGCTTTAAAAAAATATCGGATCTATATCCGATATACTACCATATGGTAGTTAAAAATTAATTAAGGATATTTTGGCTATATAATACTTATTTAAAAAATGTAGGCCGTTAAGTTATAAAAAAAACAATATTTTACTAAATAAAATTACATTGCGCTCTCTAATCTCACAGTACTAATACAGACCTGCTGACTTAATGGGTAAGTAAAGACTGCTTAAGAAACATCTAAATAATCAGACGTGTAAGGTAATTTATTTATAGGAACCCATTTTTTGAAATCATATACCCAGTTTAATATAATTTCGATAGTATACGTACAGTAGATAATATACCCAAAATATCCGTTAAAGAGATTTTGAACCACCTTATTTTAGAGCATATTATAAGTCCCAAATTTTTGTAAAGCCACGAACATATTATAATGTAAACAATATTTAGTGGTAATTATATGTATGCAAAACGTATGTCAATTTTTGTGTGCTGCTATTATTGACACTATGTAGTTGATAAATATTAATATACTCGTCGAACATTACAAAGTAGTTCCGGGTGCATATATTGTTGCACCCGAGTGTACCATATAGCCGGGTGCATATGTGTTACACCCGAATGTACCATATACTCGCATGTAATGCGTGGACACCGTTTCGGGACTAGTTCAAAGTACACTGCTGGTGTAATCTGACGTGCCGCGCGCTACAGGTTGTTCCGTGAGACCTGTTGATTATATTTTATTTGTTCATTTTTGAGGCCCCAGGCATCGCCATCTTAAAATTTTCTAATCTTCGTCAAGTACCAAAATTAAAAAGTGATTTCAGTTTTTTTTTTTTATTTTAATTAGTGAGTGAAATATTCTGTTCATAATCTTGATATATCTAAGTTTTAAAAGTGAAAATTCAATCAAATGCAATTTTGACTTTAATATCTAATTTATCTGTACGCAAAATTTTATTAAGTTTCATTAACATCGAGATAAATACAAATTTTATTTACGAAAATCCGTTTTCAACAATTAATTAATAGATGTAAATATTAACAAATTGATTAAGGATTTTGAAGTAAAATAGTTTGAATTTAGTGTTGTGTATAACTATTAAATTTGCTTGTGAAAACTCTTCTTAGTGAAAGTAAACTAGAATTAAAGTATATGTACGTTAGAAAACTTTTACCAAATAAAACCAATTAATTTAAGGAACCTTCTTCAAGTGAACTCAATTAAAATAATATTTTCTATTAAAAAACCGTTTTATACTTATAATAATAAAATGTAAGTAGGAAAGTTTAAAATAATAATAGTTAATTAGTTGTAATTTCACCTTTGTGTGTAACCAAACTTTGCATGTTTTTGACCCACTTCCGATTTTCCGATTGAGCTGAAATTTTGTAAGCATATATATGGCGTGTCAATACTTATGATTATACTACTATATACTAAATATTATGATGATCTCCATCTGATCTGATGATACAACCCAGTCGAGTTTGTCTCGTCTGATTAGTCTTGGCGAGTACTTTGTCTCTATATTTATTCAGGGTTTAATTATGGAGCCAGAAGGTACTTCATATGAACTTCGTTATTAAATGATTGTTTTCAATTATTTTTTTATATATATTGTTTTGACATATACTTACTCTAATATAAAATTCTCGTGTCACAAAAAGTATTTGTAACAAAACTCCTCCGACACAGAATGGTAAATTGTATGAGAATAGGATGTAAATTATTTTTATCCCTTAAGTTATCAGTTAGGGTTAGACTTAGGGTTAGGGTTAGACTAGAGCCATTGAAAATAATAAAACTGAAACTCCCTTACACTTCCCGACCTCAAATCTGCCGTAAATAATTTTTCCTTTTATTTTTGTTATATTCTCTTCCATTTCCAATGGTTTTCATCTTATTAAATATATTTTTTTGGTTTCAAAAATTATTGGACCTGGTCTAGGTGGCCAAACTCAGGTGACCAAATTGATATTTGTATTTTTTTTACGATTTGGCATTTAAAATACATAAAACCCTCAATTTTCACCCTTTTAACACCAACCTCCATTTTAATATAACGCGTTTCAAATGAGAATAGGAACGTCTATGACATTTTTCTGTCAAATATCACTTGAAAAGTGCGATTTTCAGAAAAACTTATGTGCATATAAATATTAATAGTCTTGCATCGAATTTAAATAAAAACGTTAAATAGTAATCAATTATCTAAACATAAATTTAACCATCATAACAGTTTAAATTCGAAACAATATGGCGCCGACTCGATCCTATTCTCATTTGAATCGCACTATAGCCATAACGACTGTAATAATAATCTTCAACCTTTAGTAGTCGATATAGCTCTTCGTATTCTTTTACTATGTCACCTGTAGGTTGTAGGTAGGTGAAGATGTAGGTAGTAGGTGTAGAAGTTGGTTTAGAACCTGTAATAAAAATAGTTATTTATTTATTCCATTTCATAGTTAACAACATTTGTCGCGTATAATCCATACCAATATTATAAATGCGAAAGTAACTATAGAGTTTTGGCGTGAAATTGAGACAGACAGATAGCTGTCTGTCTCGCTTTCACGCCAAAACTACTGAACCTACACAGATAGTCTAAAGTCTGAGAAAGGACATGGGCTTCTTTTTATCGCGGTTAAATGTACGGTTCCCGTGGGATACGTTCCCACGTATAAATATGGGTAATCCCTTACCCATCCCAAGAGAAGTGCACAACGCCGCTAAAGAAGTTTTTACTTCAAACTTTTATGTAGGTAACCTCTGAATTGATAAGCATTGAGCGAGCTGATGATGATATAGCTAAGAACACTTTTAATAATGTCAACTTTCTAACAAAAAAAAAAAAAACTACATTAAAATCAGGTTCCGCATTTGGAAGCTACGATGCCACGAACAGACATACAGACAGACACGTCAAACTTTTAACACCCTCTGGTTTCGTTGGGAGTTAAAAATAATTTTTAAAGTCGTTCCTGAAATTTGAGTTTATGTAAGAACAACATACGTCTATATTTATAATATTAATTTCAAAGACGAAGTTGTGGGTTTTATAATTAGGTTAATACCTAAATAGGCCTCCTTGAGTTGCTCCTTGTTTCGACTTTCCTCGTAGTTGCAAGGTAATGCGTTATATAATAATTTACAAGTTATTTCAGTACACTACGGTTCTGCGTCGCTCATTATTTCCTCGTATTGAACGTAAATGAACATTAATCCTGTACATCTTATTCATAGACTAATGATCTCTTGTATATGTATATAATCGGTTACTCGAAAACTTCTGCAAATATTACAATGACATTTAGTATCTATGGAGTTTTGGGAGAGAAAAATCGATCTAGATAGTCTTTATCCCTGGAAACTGCGCATTTTTAAGCTATAACTATACAGGTACTTACATGTTTTCGTTCGTCGTGTAACAATATGTCAATAATTTCGAGTTTCGACACTATTATGTCAGTCCGATTGGCAGTTTGGTATGCAACTGTATAATTTTTGTTCAAAAATTCGGGTTCGAATCACGGTCAGATAAATATTTTTGTGATTCTTTTTATTTTATTTTTTAATATTATAACAGAACAGTTACCCAGGTACTGACTATCAAATGATAGAGAATATTGCGTTACAGTAGTTCTGGTAAGATGTGATGTCTTCTCCGTGGAGGCTTTTATGAGAGTTTCAAATAAAAGTCGCTAGTTTAGTAATTTTGTTGTTATTTTCTCATTTATGTTGTAAACTCTATAAAAACAAGCATGAGTCGGACTCTTGCACAAAGATTCACGTGGTAATATAATAATAATCTCTACAGAAAATTTCTCACCACGTCAATCTGGTCTCGTGGTAAGTTCTCGGAGAACTTGTTTTACGGGTACCCGACAATGGAATTATATATTTAATACTTCACACATATTTAAGATTTTTGTTAAATTATGCACATATATTTGATACACATTCATGATCCAGGAATATAGAAAACTTTTTGTTCCTTTAGACAACAACTTTGAACAACTTTCGAACCCGCGACCTCCGGCTTGAGCACTGACGCGCTCAACTATTAAGCAACAGAGGTCGTCGTTCCGTACCATTATCTATACATCTATTAGTAATTATAATATTGAGCAAAATTCAGCGAAAAAATCAAATTTTTGTATGGGAGCCCAACTTCAATATTAATTACATATGTATTAATTTTTTTTGTACCGAATAATATAGAGCGTCTGCCATAATTAATATCGAATTATCGAACAAAAAAACGACAAAAAATATCTGTACAAAATATTTATTTTATTCTATTTTTGTATATTTTGTTGAAATAGCGGCAATAGAAATAAATCGTCTGTAAAAATTTCAACATTTACGGTTCATGAGACACAGCCTGGTGACAGACAGACATTCAGACAGACAGACAGATGTATAGACAGACAACGAAGCCTCAGTAATGGGTCTCGTTTTTACTCTTTGTGTGCGAAACCCTAACAATGATTAGTTATTCTATTACTAAATCTAAAAATTGTATTGAATGTAATGGCGTAGGCGTGGCACGACGTAGGCGTGCTACGAAGGTCTACGAACCAAATACGTACCGTGTATTTTACTATACTAACATTATAAAGAGGAAAGATTTGTTTTTTTATATTTATTCCCGAAATGCCAAAACTACTGGACCTATTTCACCAAACCAAGAGCATGTCAGGGCATATCTAAGGAGGGTTCCGTAACTATCAACGCGCAATAGGTTTTCTTTGAATTACTTCAAATATTATAGTCAGATATTGCTAAAAATAACTTTAGCATGATCTATCAGCATAGAAACTTACACGTTTCTCTCCTATAGCTTAGAAATTCAAGGGGTTACTTATAAACCACTTTGGAGGCCGATTGCTCGAAAATCGTCGAAATTATCGAATGCATCTTAACTAGAGGCCCAGGTCGTGCATTACGCCTTGCCTTTATTTTAATATAACTATTCAACGACACACGACAACGACAATGACAGTCCACACGATGAGGTAGAATTTAAAAAAATCTTTATATTTATAACATAACTAGCTGACCCGGCAAACGTTGCTTTGCCAAAGCACCTATGCGACCTCCGATTTGATCACTGTCGCGCCTACCCACTGAGCCACAGAGGTCGTCAAGTATGCTACTACTTTTCTGAATAAAGTGGCAATACATTATTAATATACATTTTGTTTTCAATTCATGTCGTTCTATGTCATGTAATTTTACTTAACTTCAGTGAGTACTTATTTTATGGAATTCTAATTTTATATCGTGAGTATCATAATATAATCAAAAGTGGACGTGTCTACTTAGTTTAAAATTGTAATACAATTACTAATTAAGTAATCCTCCATTGCCTTAACTGGTCTACTAAATAAGTGCTCGAAGACACTCCTCCGAAACGGCTTGACCGATTATTATGATTTTTTTCCGCTTATTAGATAGGTCTGAGAATCGATTGTTATATTTCTTTTAACCCCTATATGATAATTTTTTTTTATTATTTTTTAATATTATATCATTTAAATCATTAACATGTATCATAAAATTGGCAGACGGTGACTCGCCAACTCATTGAAATAGGCCCCTTAAAATAGGCAGGAGAGGTGTCACTGGACTTTTAACGACGATCATTTGCACTCTCAGAAGTTCCCATCACATCGCCCACTCGCCACTTACGCTTCAAATTCACCCTCCGAGCTGAAGCTCTCGCGACTCCACTCTGACTGGCCGGTTAAGGCAAGTCAGAGGTAGGGGCTGTTCTCCGTCAGTGTTCACTCCGGCCGGCCGGTGAAGGCAAGCCGGAGATGGAGAACAGGGGCTTCCCCTTGGAGCACTCTGCTTATTATTATGTTAATTATTAATTATTATTATATTACTTAAATTGTACGACAAAGAAACAACTATTGGTTACTAGCCTAAGATAATTAGTGACATTGAAGTAGTACTTTGTCAGTTGCTTGAGTGGCTTTAACTTTCTTGTTCAAAGTAAACACTAAGATACACCTTACGTAACTTATACTTCCCATGTGAGACTTGTAAGTATTGCTAATTGAAAAGTTACTTTGTATAGATTTAAGCTTACACAGCTTGTTGAAGAGTAAAGCAGTAGGCTCTAATATGAATATGCATACTCAACTAATATTTGTTTAACAAATATGTATTTGTATACAGTTTAGTTTAAGTCAACGGTATGAATAAATGTAAATTCAAGCACAATTTTAACGTTCAAATACATGAAAAGAAATAAGCTTGAATGCGTCTGTGCTATGAAATTATATATCTGCGCGTGTCTTATAAAGCACAGGGAAGTCTACACTAATATTATAAAAAGGAAAGATTTGTTTGTTTGCATTGAAAAGGTTTCGAAACTATTGGACTGATTTTAATGGGCACAGATGTATAGAGTAGACTACGGGGACATAAGCTACTTTTTGTTGCGTCAAAACGTACGGTTCCAACTGGAGATCCTTTTGCGCTCACAAAGTCGAAACATCTAGTAAAGAAACATACAATCATTAGCCGCAGATATCTACTACATTCCCCCGCGGCGCGATCGGAACGTCACGTTACCTAACTGCGGTGTTTTTTACTATTATTTATGTAATAAAAATAAACTACAGGCTAAATAAATTAATACCCTTTTTTGCCAAAATGTACAATAATTATTATGCTCAGGATGTTTACAAATTTTCTGCAATTATTTCATATGTATAATTGTTTACGAGGTCCATCGCGGCTTTGGTAAACTAAAATCAAGGTAGCTGGTCACCTTCCTTAAATAGTAAATAAAATTACTATCCTTTTAGTAATTTTATGGATGATTATTTTATGCCCGTCTACGGTGTTTAATGCCTTGTCGTATTACAGCGTAGGCCGCGATGCCGCGCTGCTACATGGTGAAGAAGAGCAGCCAACGGCATGACGGTCCGCCGCCCCGCAGCCCGACTGAAGCCTCCGTGGCGCCGCCCTGCTACAGTCCGGCTGAAGATACTGCTGTAACAGGTAAGTCCAGATTGTAAATAGTGTCTAAATATAAGTTTTCTGTATTCTCCGAAGAAAACTCGTGAAAGAATTACTTTGATACGTCAATTGGTTTCCAAGATATTTAACTTTAAAGTTGACTAGACTATAAATTACGTCTAAGCGGTGCGAAGTAAGGTGCGAACTGCGGGCTGTACTGTTAGTGACATTCGAAAATTTTCGGAACTTTGAACGCGTGTAAAATCATAGAGCTAACTACCTATTTAATATTTTTGAATAAAACAAAAAATATTTTTATGCAGTGCAGTGTTCCCGTGGAATACGTTTGACGACCTCCGTGGCTCAGTGGTCAGTTGGTGGTTTCAAATCCCGCCAGGGAACAAAAAAGTTTCCTGTGTTCCTGGGTCATGGATGTGTATTAAATATGTGTATTATAATTTATTTATAATATAATAAAAAACCTTAAATGTATGTATAGTATAAAAGTATTAAATTTATTTCCGTTCTCTGGTATCCGTAACACAAGTTTTTCGAGCACTTACCACGGTACCAGATTGACGTGGTGTGACCAATTCGTTTAAAAATAATAATCCGTCAGTAGTAATCCAGTCAGAAAATAGGCGGTATCTAAATTATTTTGGTCTTTTTTGATGCCCGCTACACACGTAACGATAAAATTGCACAGTTCGGTCACAATTGAACAACAGTAGAACATCTTCATACAAACGTGCCACGATTGGTTTAAATATGTGCGTACGCGCCGGGTTACTATCCATGTTTAAGGAATGGTAAGGGTTTCTTAGTGCGGGCCGTGCCATGACTGATCGCGTACGCACTGTGATCACGTGCATTACGTACGATCGCGTTTGCCTGCACTAATTTATTGCGTTTAGCACTAATTTTGATCATGACTCGAACAGAAGAAAAAAATATTGTAGTGTATATCTAAAATCTTTTTACTAAATGAATGCGTTTATTGTAATAATTTAACTTGGTCTGCTAACCATAACGCGTTCCGAAAATGTAGAAACGAGAGGATTTTTTTCAATTTAAAGTTTTTAATCTTTTTATAATCTAAAAATTTTAAAAACCTTTTATTCGTACCTGATTTATGATTTAGTAAAACATTTCATTATATTCTAGAAATAAAACCAGATGTTGTTTCATGATAAGGAAATAAAATTATTTAACTAAAAATATGAAGTAACTACTGACAACTGACAGCCCTTGCGGCTTGCACCAACGCTAGAGTAGGCAAATAACTCGCCAGGTGGCCTTAGATATCTTACTATTCTCTCATTACCGTGGTTCAAGTTGCCAGTTGCCAGTCCAGGAGTTTGAACGCATCCTCCAATGCAGCGAAAAACAGTTTCGGAGAGATAACGTCTCCCTGCCTGACGCCGCGCTGCAGTGGGATCGCCTTTGTTGCTATGCTCCTGTACTCGCACCGACATGGTGGCTTCACTATAATATAAACACTTCAACACTTCGATGTACCGGTAGTCGATCCGGCATCTCTGAAGAGACTGTAATACCGCCCAGGTCTAAGTCGAATCAAAGGCTTTCTCATAGTCCACAAATGCCAAGCACAGTGGCAGATTATACTCCTTGGTTTTCTGTATAACCTGCCGTAGCCGTATGTGGTCTATGGTACTAAAGCCTCTTCGGAAACCGGCTTGTTCGGGAGGCTGGAAGTCATCAAGCTTCCGTTCGAGACGATTCGTTATGACTCTTGAAAATAGCTTATAGACATGGCTCAGCAGCGTAACGGGTCTGTAATTCTTTAGCAAAGTCTTATCTCTTTTTTTGAAGAACAAGACTGCAACGCCCCTTCTTCATGCCTCTGGCGTTTTACCCTCGAACAAGGCGGAATTAAAAAGTCTCTGGAGCATTTTGAGTGTTGGTGTTCCACCAGACCTCAGCAGCTCCGAGGTGATCCCATCCTCGCCCGGCGCCCTGTTGTTTTTAAGCTGTTTAAGAGCCATACTAATCTCGTACAGGCTGATGTCCGGAATATCTTCCGTGTGGTGTCGGATTAGTCTAGCTCTAGGATCTTCAGCCAAATTAACGACAGGCTTGGCAACTGAGGTGTAAAGTTGCTCATAGAATCTCTCGACCTCTGCGAGCAACTCAGGCCTGGCTGACACTTTCCCATTTCTTTCCCATCCTCTGTCTTCAGCTTCGTCAATCGGCTCTGCCCAACAGACGTGTCTCTTGCAAACATTTTTGAGCCCTTGTTTCGCTGTATCATTTCCTCAATACTTCTAGTATTAAATAGACGAATATCGTGCCGCAAAGACTTTGATATCTGTCTGTTGAGCTGCCCATAAGACTTAGCATCGGCAGAGGTTTGAAGAGTAAGGGTGCGTAAGCCATTAGTGTAATCGTGTGGTCGGAGATTTTCTGTGGCCTACCTCTACGGCGAGTCTCAAAGTACTTTGACCCACTCGCATGGATAGTCTCTGCGAACCTGTCATTGATTTCGTTCACTGAAGCGTAGTTCAAGTAACCTTCAAGAAGTATTAACCCTCCTAAAAGGTCGGCAACGCACTTGCAACTTCTTTGATGTTGCGGGTATCCATGGGCGACGGTAATCGCTTTCCATCAGGTGATCCGTATGCTCGTTTGTCCCCTAGTTTTATTAAAAAAAAGTGTTTTCCAGGCTAGCAAAGCGGTTTTGTAGCTCGAGTTGAAAGCTCCCGGGATTTATAATTCCGGTTTGAGACGATGGTTCGGTTACACCGTTAAATTTAACTAAAACGTGCAGTTTTATCGTTACGTGTGTAGCGGGCAACAGAAAGAAAAATATGACTTAAAGTAAGCAATTCGCTTAAAGTTAGCGTTGCGGCTTGTAGAACAATTTTCTATGAAAAAAGTTGTCATTATTTCTCCATTAAAAGTTTATGTTGTTAAGGAAAATATTCAGTTGTGAGTTGTAGGAATTCAAACGTTATGTTACTCTGGGCAACTTTTCTTGCCAATGGAAATTAAGAATTCGTTAAAAGAAGAAAAATGCATTTTGCTAGTGTAAGGTGGTCACATATATTACACGGTAATAGATAAAATTATTTGATTACGATTCAAATGAAAGATATAAAATATCTCATAATCATGTTAAAGATTATATTTTTAGGGTTCTTTGTCATTCCATCTGTCTGTCCATATGTGTGTCCGTATGTAGTAAAACTAATAATTACAGGAGCAAGGGTCCTGTAATTATAAGTTTTACTATTACAATTATTAGTTCAAATTGATGATTTTTTTATAGTTAAGTATACAATTATTTTTCGAATATTAACTATCTCATTTTTCCAACGTCTGGTTTATGTAAATGATAAAGAATATAATGGCTATTACGTTCTATGATTGATATATTTAATTAGCCTTCTGGAGTGATACCTCTGCAGAAAGTTAGCTGACTCTACTTCATCGAATTATAAACCATAAACCAGTAGCAACAAGTTGTTGGAAGGATATCTTTTACTTCGAAAAACCCGGATGAAAACTATGTTGTTTATCTTATACTTCTTCATAATTATATTAATGAACTAGCTGTCCCGACACACGTTGTTCTGTCTTAACTATGATTTCGAAAAAATAAACAACTACACCTACACCAACAAATAACAACCTACGTCCTACACCTACATCTACAACTACACTTATAACCAACACCTACATCTACACTGTTTCCAATTTGTCACTCGTCTGTCAAACATTACAGTAGATAACGTCAAATATTATAGTATTAGAGTGGAGATGTAGGTCTACATCTATCAACCTAATGGGACCGGCAGACTTATTTAAAATAAACCGAACAAGTAAAGTAAAGAAGTTCGGGAAAATTCAACCGTCGTTTTTAGTGTTTTCCCCGTAAAGTTGCCAATATTTCTCTCCGTTTAAGCCTTCCTTGAACTTCTACAATTATTTCATGACCAAAATTAGCCAAATCGGTCCGAGTTCGGTTGAGTTTTAGCGAGACATTGGAATTACAATCCAAAGTCTCGCTAAACACATTATTTTGTTCTGAAAGTAGAAACACAATAATTTTGAAATAGATAACTAGTGAGTAGTGCTGCAGTTTGCGACAATTCAATATTTCGAATTCGGCATTCAACCTTACTTGTATTTGTGAATTAGAGCGATGAAAATAATAGGTATACAAACTCACAATACACGGCATATGAACTAAATCCAATAAATCAATAACCTAAACCTGACCAAGAGCATGTCGTATGTTTAAGAAGAGTTCCGTAACTCTTGCTTTCTTTCGATTTCTGGGAGTGATTTTGTGAAATGGGACGGAAGTGAGATACGAATAAATATTACAGTACCTACCTATTTAACTTTTTTACACGTTGATTTCTGTCACTGCCCATATTTTTTACCATAGGTATCAGAAAATAGTACTAAGCATTGTGTTTTTTGAAATATTTTCATAAATGTTACACATTATACGCAACTATTGTAAGGCTCGCTAGTCTTTTTTCAGATTACTTCAAAAGTGATTATCCGATTTCGCTCAAATAAGATAAATTAGCATTACCAACCTAAATGCGAATCAACTTCTAAACTATTTTGGAGGTGGATTACAAAATGGTTAACAATATAAAAAAGTTATGTATGCAATCTACTTTTACCTACTTATTTAAAAAAAAACCTATTCAATAATACCCCACCTTATGCGAGTAGAATAAAGAATATTTTATCTCCACTTCACACACACACACACATTTATTATTAGGAAAAAACAGGAGTCTTATAAAAAATTACCATACAAATTTCGTCTTTTTATATAATAATCATTACGGGAAGATGGACGGAAGGAAGGACAAAGCGAAACAAAACTTCATCCTTGTTACTGAGGAACCCTTAAAATAATTCTTTTAGTTAAATTAATTTATTTCAAACCTAACGATGGGCAATGACGTACAATTGTCAGTACAAATCTCAGTACTGTCAGTACAAAAGTAACGCCATCTTGATTTGTATATATACCATACCCTAAATGTCAAAATTTTCCCAAACAACCCCAAAAGTGGGGAAAGATTTTGTCTCGTCATGCCTCGTCTACAATGTAATATATTATAAGTCTTTGGTCAAGCTTAGCAAACTGACAGATTTTCAGGGTACTTTTCGGGCGTGGTTAAATATAGTGCATCTGCCAGATATTTTAAAAGGTATTTCTAATAGAAATTTTAAGGAACAAGTGGGGAATGGGGATTATACAGCCTTCTGCTCAAGCACTAAGTCTGCAGGATATAAAACCATAATTTAAAATTTTTATGCTGGCTTTGTACATTTCGCATCACATCGCTTTTTCAGTTTAATATCGAGCTAAAAGATAAGTACGGTATAAAATATAAAAGTGCATATTTTTATTAAATACCGACGTATAAAATCGTAAAACCTAAAAAGCATTAGCTAGACATTTTTCAAATTGGTTCTACCTGTTTTATTTTAGTTCCGTAGAGTTGTTCAGCGCCTCAGATTCGTTCGTATTTTATTTTTATTTAGTACCGCATTCAGTGGTATATTCATATTTTATTCCATAAATGAAAGCGAAGTCTTAATTAATTCTTGGTTTCGTTTTGACTCGTTCCTGTGGATATATTTTGATGTATTCTACTTTTGCATGTCCACAGTAAACATCTTATCCAAAATCCTTCTTCCTCTCTCAAAATTGAACTCTTTAATTTTTATAATAGGTATTTAGTACAGAAAGTACGCTGTTATATCGAAAATAAATGATCGCTAATATTTAATTTACCTGCAGTGACTAACATGCACAATATTATAATTGTTTTATGTCATGTATCTTATGCCTTCTCTTAAGTTATACATAAAAATGAATTGCAATTCCAGTCTCTTGAAAAGAGTCTAAGAGACAGAAAAATAAATTAAATTTATTTCAAACAAATAGTTAAACAATAATAAACATTCAATATAATATCTTAAGATTGCACCAAAAATCGGTAGTACTAGGTAGTAGCGATCAACAAGTTTCGGAACGTACAATTCGGTTTAAGGTTGAATGAATCTTTATAAGTCTAGCCAACTTTCCGCGACGCTTCTGATCCTTTTCAACTCGTTATCAACAACAATATCGCGTCTATGGAAATATTTAACTTGTATAAAAAATATTTTAAATGAAAATATCATTAATAAAATAGGTTATAAAGTTGACCCCCGGTAATCCGACAAATATTTTGCAGGGCAGTGTCGGACTATCGAATTTGTCGTATTATAGAGTACTGCCTAGACGGTCCGGATTTTTTAACAAAGTAGTACCTTGTAATCCGACAAATTACAGAGCCAATGATTGATATTATATAATATGTAATCTGAAGTATAAATCATACTTCATTATGTATGTCAAGTTTAGAAAATTAAACAACACAATAGGGAGCTAAATTCAAACTATATAATATAGAGAGTCAAATTCAAAATAAGCAATCAGAATCAAAACAATACCAATACGAGTACAATTATAGTGGTGGTGCATAAAAGTTATAACTTGTTCAATCATGCATTAGCGAAGATTGTCAAAAAAATATTCATTAATAAACAATAGACCATGTCGAATTACAGGGGGTGCCGGATTAGACAAGGGCCGGATTACCGGGGGTCCACTGTAATCAATTAAGTTTTCTCAGCATTAGAATTTTAATAAAAAGATAGTATATATGTAATTATTTTACTTAAATTAAGATCATATATTGTCAGTCATAGATGTATAATATTAAAAAGAGGTTGTTAGTACAATAAATGATAAGTATACTTTTTCCTAGTTATCATTTTTTTACTTTTATTCTAGTCTACTTCTAGATAGGTATACTGCAAAAGGCTTTTACTAAATTAACGAAACATACCTATTCATGCGTTTCGTCAATTTAGTAAAATATGTAATTCAACACACGGTCTCTTTTACCGTTCCTAAAATTCAGGAGTTCTCAAACAAGCGCTTAAATATTCGCTCATTCATAGTCATTACAAATAAAGGACTCGAAACACGACAGTTACAGGTAATAATACGAATCGTACTCAGTATTCTATTTCGTTTGAAGTTCCGAGTGAAGTCACACCATTGACTTGTACATTACTGTCCTAAGGACAGGCCCTGGCTAAGCTTTAAAATTGGTAAAATATGAGTGCCCCATTTGAGCAAATGTTGATCTTTTATATACAAACCTCGAGGCTCGATAACTCTGCTGGTACAGAGTAAATAATATAAATTATAAACTTACAAAGGAACAGCTTTTATAGAACAATCGAAATTATAATTTATATCAATTTTTTTCACAGAAGGTGTGGGTAGATGGGAGAAACTATGTCTATTGTTAGTTAATGGTTATTGAGAAAGTCTAATGGTATACATAACAACGTGTTATCGAACGTGAATAGATAAACTTATTCCTCTTTAATCTGTGCTGCGGGCGCATAGCACAAGATAATGTTATGTCAGTTTACTTGTATGAAGATGGAATATGGAAAAACCCGTGAGGGCTCACCCTTACTTTCGAAATCAATGTATTATACTGTATACAGTATACATACATATATATTATGTAGATCGCGTTCTCAAAGGTAAGTGTGTGTGTGTGCAATTCCAAGTGTTTGAGCTTTGAGCGAATAATTGCAACTGTTTTGGACATTCCATAGAGCGATCAGTGACAATGTGCTTGTAAGCTGCTTATGTACCATTCGCAGCTTTAGTTAACTTTTGTTTTGTTCGCAAATTGTACTTAAAATTATACGTTAGTCGACGAAATATTTGCTGCATTATGGAATTGTTTTTGAAGCAAAATCAGATACTTATACTATAAACTATTATAATTTACTAATAACTATTATATTATTAAAATACTATTATATTATTTCAAAAATAAAGATTTAAAGATGGAAAACGAAATAAAAAAAAGTTTATATTTTAGACGAATTGTTGATCTGGACTGCGATTATATGAATTCTATTTTTGTGATAACACTTTTATTTAGCACTATAAGAAAAATGCGAACGTCCTTCGCCTTTGATATTTGATCTTAAATAAACTTCGAGTCGTTTTGGTATTCGGGAATCGAACTTTATTTGATTCGTTCATAAAAGGATTGTACAAATTCTGTGAAGCCACTGAAATACAGCGTCGCGGTCGTCTCGAAATCGAAACGACATCATCCAAACAAGGATAATAAATTAATGGAAGACATTATAATAATGGTATTTATTATATGATAATTAAAATAACACAAGAAACATAAAATTAACAACAAAACTAGAGCCAAATAAAAAACTAAAAATTAATACCTACTAATAAAAAGAAGACATCTATAAATAATAATCTATCTCTAAAAAAGTCTATAAATAGAAAAACTTCCCCAGGTCGTCCCCATCTGGCAGAGTACCTAGCAAACTGATAAGTAGCATTGCCATATAATGGAATATAACATATATATTTTTTTTCTTTATTATTATACCAACAGCGTATTACATAACAAAAATTAACACTAAGCAATTAACAATTAATATGGCCAATAACAGGTATTACAGATCTTGACAGAGTGTACAGGCGTGTAGCTAAATAGAAAGATAGTATTAATTTAAAAATTGCCAAAGGTCCCTGTAACTTAAGCAACTCTCAGTTCATTGGTAATATTAAATAAAACTACTTATAACAGTTGAAGTAGTTGTAAAAATATACAAATTCCTATCGTATGTGTGTGTGTTTGTGTGTGTTGTGTGTGTATGTGTTTGTGTGTGTATTGCGCGTGTGTTTATTCAAAAATTTTAGTCTTTTTATATATTCTAAACGCCTTTCGATCAATGCGACCACGACGCGAGACCGCTACCTGCGACCACGACCTGCAATCAGGGCCTCTTGTGAAGATGCATTCGATAATTTCGACGGCGAACTTCGAAATCAAAAATATATGGGATTTGAAATAAGTCATCGTTAAGTGACATGTCGCTTGCGATGCGTTATGTCAAATCCCATACATTTTGTTTTCGAACTTCGCCGTCGTAATTATCGAAAGCACTAGAGGCCCTCGCTGGCCACGCCAACCGTTCGCACGACGCAAATCATGGGTATAATTGTTTAGTGCTCCATATAAAGCAGTGGCTCCGCGACCCCGGGATTGCCAGGTTGCAGAGTCGCGTCGCGTGCATCTGAAGAATACCTTAATAGGAAAACTTTGTCATGATATTATGTTTAGTTTGTTTGCTCCTTTTCTACGCTACTCTTTAAAATAACCGGCATTATATTGAAATAAGCACCAATAATAAACACTACGGCGGAAATATGCACCGACACGCTCAACCACTGAGCCACGGAGATTTGTAAAATTTCATACAATTAGCCCTCTTTTAAATATTGATACTTAAAATTAATCTTAGGTTATGAATGTGTTCTGAAATTCTCATCATGCTATCTACGTAGCTTTCATTGAGAATAGAAATATATAGTTGTTGTCGCTGATGATGACGATGTTGTCATGTGAGGTAGATATATGCGAACTTGTCCTATTTCACGAAACTGAATCTACCTTGATATGGAGATTGATTTTAATTCCTTTCGATTCACGTTTCACTATAGCAGTACCATAGTACTGCTATAGTGAAACGTGAATCTATAGTGAAACGTGAAACTACATAGCACATATTATAGTATGTGCTATAGCTGGGTAGAGGCCTTTATAGTACTACTAACTGTCCCGACACACGTTGCTCTGTTTTAAATATGAACTGGAATGAATTAATAACTACTACACCTACAATGCAACCTACGTCCTAGTCCTACATCTACACCTATAACCTACACCTTTTCCAATATTTCTCACCGTTTAAACCTTCCCTGAACTTCCACAATTATTTCAAGACCAAAATTAGGCAAATCGGTCAAGCCGTTTTCAAGTTTTGAGTCCCTCGGGAACGGGATATAAAGTATCCAATTTACTTCTCCTGGTTTTAAGATACCTCCCCATTAATTTCCATCCCAATTGGTTCAGTCGTCCTTGAGTTATAAATAGTGTAACAAACACGACTTTCTTTTATATTTCTAAATATATAAAAGGCAAACCTGACTGACTCATCTATCAAAGCACAGCCGAAACTACTCAACGGATTTTTCTGAAATTTGTCAAAAAAATTATTGTAATAACGTAGGATCCGCTAAGAAAGGATTTTTTAAAAATTCGCCCCCTGACGGGGTGAAAAAGGGGTTAAAATTTTGTATGGAAACCGAACTTCACGCGGACGAATTCGAATAAGATATAGATGATACTATAAAGGCCTCTACCCAGGAGAGTTTATTGTGGTTGACACTTCGATTTTTAGCTCTATTGTATTAGCGCACACTTCTAATTACAGTACATTTTTTTGTCACGACCACAAAAAAACGCTCGAGGGAACGTAGCCTAAATTTTGAAGATATTGGATCTGTGCTGAGACATTCGTGGCGGGTTTTAAAGGACGCTTATGGACTATACTATAGTACGGAATTTTAAAACCAAGCATTGGGATCTAAATGTTTAAGTATAAATTAACAATAATTTAATTTAAAACTACTTTTTTAACGTGGCCTACATCGAAGAGATTTCAGTCAGCATTGTGGTGCGAAAAACCTGGAAATGCTTTTAACGGCAGGTTGTAATAAATTTTACATTGAAAGTTTCAATATTTTCTCGCTTTCTTTGTTGATAGCGCAAATATTTTCTCACACAAAATAAATACTTTTAACTGACTGGAGACAACTCGGATTTAACTTAATTGTCAGTAAATATTTAAATTTAAACGAAGACACTGCAGCTGTATAATATTGCTCTTTTCAATGAAATTATCTGCCTTCTTGTACTTTAATCCCGAGCCTAGGATACTTGTCAATTGTTTACAGGTAGATACCTGTAAGGCTAGCATAAACTAACGTGATAACATAAACTCAAAGTGACGATTAACGGCCAGTTTCAATAACCTATCTATCTGTAACTATTTGTTAAAAACGTCGTCATTCAATCATTTGTCGGTTTCCGCGATACAAATTTGACGTTCCTAATTAATAGTTATAGATAGATAGGTTATTGAAACGGGCCATAAATAAATACGCTATCGTGGATAGATTTATTATAGTGGTATATTTTAGTGGTCGAAGTTTACCATAAATCCTTTAAAAGCATTAATTTTTCTAGTATTTTGTAGCATACATTGAAAAATGCTTTCGACATTTAATACAGTTACATCGATAACTAATAACACTTGATCCATATGGAATACGTAGCCCGCGGCCTAAACTAGTTATTTGTGTTTGCCAAACACACCGTTTGCCTGTCCATGTTCATATCGACACGCAATGGCAATACATCAAAACGCCAATTTTGTACTTTGTAAATGTAAAGCAATATTGGTATTTATTATCCTAACAGTAGGTGTAAATGTGAAAGTTAGTGGTGATATATTATGAGGTTTTTAAAATTCAACTACGGATATTTTGGGTACATGATCTACTGCTTTAATAGGCTTTAATGTTAAGAGGTTAAGGCAGAAACATAAAGAAAGAAAGAAATATATATAAGAAATCGAAATAAAACGAATCACAAAAATATTTGTTTGACCGGGATTCGAATCCGCGACATCAATTTGCCAACAACGCAGAAAGTCAGTCGCTAAACAAGCAGGCATCCAGACTTGTTATTTATAGTCAAAATCTTATACTTTAAATGAGACAATCTTGTTATAGTATAAAAAACTTAGGCCTTTGCATCCGTTAATGGATGATTTATGCAGTATTCTCCGAGCGAAGTAACCACTCTTGAAATACTGTAGTGCCTGGGACAGTTGGTTTTTAAATGTCGTATGGTTGCCCAAGCACATACGGCATTCTCACAACATAGTCAGCCTAGTCCAGAGGAATGAACTAGTCAATACGTCTGGAGCCAACTATGTGCGGGTTTCCTCACGATGTTTTCCTTCACCGTTAGAGCGTCCGTATAATGTACTTGAGATCTGAAAAAGTCTCATTGGTACACGCCACAACCTGGGATTCGAACCTACACTCTCTCGAGTGCAAACCAAACGGTCTACCCACTAGGCTACGGAGCTCTTGTTATATATATAGAGCTATATGTTATAGTATAATGGTTTTCTAAAACGGTTGCAAATACCACCATGAATTTTTTACATGAATTTTGATATTGAGTTTTGAGATAGAAAAATCAATGTAGCAAGGTCTTATCCCTGGGAAATTGCGCATTTTAATCTACATAATATTCTCCGGGTAGTTGAATTCCATACTGCAAATGCTTGTTATGTATATTTGTGAAATGTGGAAATTGTTGATTCAGAATTAGAGCTAATACGTATCAAATATTTTAGCCATTCAAGCAATTCGTTATGTATAAATTATATTCATTAAATCAGATACCAAACGCTACTATTATAATAGTCAATTTATAGTCAATTGATATTAGAGACTTGGTACTGAGATAATAGATTAGCGTTGCACTTGAGAGGGCGCAGCCGCAGAGCGCTCAAACGGCAAACAAAATTATCGTAAGGAAAAGCTGGAAATCTGCGCAACTAACTAACAGTTTTGGTAACATTTAAAAATTCGGGTAACCCGCAATATATCATAGTGGACTGTAGACCACTTTTGATCTAGTTTTTTCTGTTCTAAATCTGACATGATCGAGAGTGTTCTTAGCTATACTTCATCATCAGCTTGACAAATCGGGGTTACTTATTTTATTCCAATTTTACATTAATTCATTGATATATGGGCCTGTTTTTCAATCTGTTGGTAAATGCCGAATAGTTTATTTTCAAATTTTGTCATAATACGCATTTACTATTTAATATTTCAAATGACTGAGACAATAGTTTGTGTTTAATTTAACTAACACTTGGTTTGTAGACGAACCCATTCATATTAGGTATATAGCACATTCCCAAGACAAGACCCAGGTACCAGCGCTAATGATGATTTTAATTCTGTTGAATATAGGTATTCAATTGCATCACTTAATTCATCAGTAATTGGTTTAGATTTTCGAGCATATGTGACGTAAATCCTGAATTTCATTGTCCATTCAATTAGTTAGACTGCCAGCTTATGGTCTTGAGCATTAGAGTTATGGGAATCTATGCAAATCTCACATGTTGATTCTAAATACTCCGATTGCTTTGAGAGCATTGCTTCTCTTCATAACTTACTTAGGTATATTAAAATTAACTTCAAAGACATACCTAAATTATGTAGTTTGTTTTTATTTCATTATTAGCCTTCGACGAAAACAGACGGATGTCTTCCCGTAGAATCATGAACCGATTTTGGTCTAGTTTCTTTTGTTCGGAAGCTGACATGACCGAAAGAGAGTGTTTTTAGCGATACTTCATTGTCATCAGGTTCCTCAATTCTTGACGATTCGGGGGTTACTTAAATTTTTTTCATTAATGGAAAATTAGAAAAATAAATTAATTTGTGGGCTTGTTTCACTATCTTTAGTAAACTGTCGAATAGATTATTCGTAAGTTTTAAGTTCACAATAGGTACCTACGTATTTATTAATAAATAATTTAAATGATACAGATTAATTTATCTAACACGTATAATACCATTTAGAAATAAGCTCTAATATAATTTTAACTTAGTTAATACACAAATTTTTATAAAAAAAACTAGCATAAAATTCATATTTTTGGCATTCGAAATTTGAGGTAAGTCATGGCGTAGTAGCAAAAAATAATTTTCAAAATTAATGTTAGCAAAGAATATCTTAAATATGAATAACAACGATAATCAACAAAAGGTCAGTATCTCTTGACTTTTACGTTGTCGTCACATTCATTGAAAATACCAAATATTTTCTAACCAAGTAACAAGTAAGTTCTAACTAAATAACTTTTGTAACCAAGCTTCACGAATGTGTTTCGGACTTCCAATTACGTTTTGAATAATATACAAAAAGCTTGGATATAAACCGTCTAAAGAGACGATCCATATCTAAGCTTTTTGTTTTGTTACTCGTACGTAAAGATGTACGAGTATGTTCTGACCTTAATTTTGTTTTTGTGTACCCAAATAGATTCTGTCCCTTTGTAACGTAAATGTCGATATAATAATTAAATAGCGACTAATTAAATACGACTAAAGCATAAACATTAATAGGTAATGTGGGTTTTGCTTGTTTAACCGATCTCAAGAAAAGAGGAGGTTCTCAATATTTGTTCAAAATTAGTTCTCAAACTGTTTTTTTTTATGATCGTTACCTCAGAACTTTCAACTGGGTGAACCTATTTAATATTTTGATATTTATTTGTTTAAGCGACTTCAAAGAAGGAGGATGTTCTCAATTCAATTATATTTTTTATGTTTGTTACTTCAGAACTTTTGACTGGGTTAAACAATTTAATTTTTTTTTATTTGAAAGCTGGTGCTTCCCTCATTTCATTTTGGTCTAGTTCTGACAGTGGCATCTGTGAGAAAAACTTTTTCTTTGGGAGTCGGTTTTCATTTTTTGTTTAAAAATAATTATTATAAATAAGAATATAACTAAGTTATATCGGAACAACGAAATAATAAATAAAACATTTATTCAACGCTCAAATTACACTTGAAAATATAAGGTACACTTTGTTTTTAAATTTATAAACATAAATCACCAACTACCAACCAGTTTGGTATTTGGTTGGTACTACTAAGTACCAACTAAATACCAAACTGTACTACCCGTATTTTGGTAGTTGGTACAAATACTTACAGCCCTTTAGAACTAGAATTTATTTAGTTTAATTTATATATTTTAATTTTAAACTTGAAGACGTACTGTAAACTTCTTATTTTTGATGAAAAACCTCGACATTATCAAGCCACTTGTAGTGAGCCATAATATCCCTTCCTACTACGAGTATAAATCATTGCTTTATCTACGTTCATCTTAATGTCGATACATCACGAGGATTTATTAAGATTGCTTGCTTTACCAGACAAGTCAGCAGAATTTTACAACTTCGAGTATACTTTAAATCGGCAATAGTTTGTATAATATGGTATGAATAGGTATATTATTTTGTTTTGCTTGTATAATAAGTCTAAAAACAAATTTTTGATTCTATTATTTTTGATGTATTATCTTTTGTGTGGCACAAAAAGACACAAAGTTTCTAAAATTATTTTTCTTACACGAATAATTGTGACACAAAGATTTTTAAGGTACCACCGACTGTAGCTGTCGCGTATTATCGCTACATAATTTTGATTCCAAGACCGGCTATGCGTGTTTATATTGACACATCAATCAAAATGTATCTATTTATACAAAAATTAGCAGACAGATGTTGTTCTGTCTTAACTGACTTAACTGGAAACAATAACAACTATATGTACAGGCTACCTACCACAGGCGAGGCGTGCATACAAGCCATTATTTATTTAAATCTTTTATTTAATATAATTATATTAACTTTATTTATGTATTATATATTTTTTGAAACGAACAATTTTCCCATCTTTTTGCTAAAAGGTGGCCCCTTGCGAGTTTCTTACGCCGGTTCTTCTCGCCGGGCTAATTTCCGAACCGGTGCACTATGTGGACTTTAGGCCATTTTCGTGTCATAAATCTGTAACTTTTTTGTTTTTCAAGATATTTACGTCATTTTTTTTATATTTTACTCTTGAATACATACACTTTCAAATGACGTTCACTTTGATCATATAATTTTTTTATTAAATCCGTTAAATAATACGCCAAAATAATAAAGTGAAAATTTGAATAATCTCATACGTATTTTAAGCTTATTTTAGATAATTTTACAAAAAAAATATAAAAATGAAATGTTAAAAGGTACTTTAGGTATGAAGTGACAAAAAATTTATACTATTTTGAAAAAAATCATGAAAACATGAAAAAACATACAGTCCTTGTGGCTATGTTTTTCGAGTTTAATACAATAATTCCTAGTAAATATGAAATTATTTAAATTTTATATGATATTCTAAGACATAAATATAACAAAATAGTCGCTAAAAATTTATATAAAAGTTCTACAACTTCATCTAGAACTCTGAGTCTTCCTAGAAATATGATTCTTTAAACTCGATGTATAAATATACGAAGTATAGTAAAGTATGTGTAAAACGATTTCGTTAGAGGCTTATTTCTTGTATTTTCTTATGTGGTAAAGTTCAGACTTTAGTTTAGACCTATTTTAATCTTTTTTCCGTAACTCCCTGGGCGCCTTCAGAGAGTTGCCCAAAGGGCAACACAGCAAAATTAAGTATTACACTTTCGTCATGAATTAAGACTTTATACATAGAAGAAGGCTATTTACCATTTATATACATAATAAGTATACAATTGTGTTATTTCTAATGCGTAATGGCCAAAATTTGGTAGGACTGATATTTTTTCATACATACATTCACGTTTTTAATGTATAATATTATAGTTTACGCACTGAAAGTGCAAAAACTATTGTATTCTGTAAATCTGCATTACATTTACTACAAAATAAGACTATTCTCAGTACTTTAGCAGATTTCATTAAATGTCAAGTCGAAAATTGAAGAGAAGACAAAACGATACAGTTCCTACGTCTCTAGAGGTGTAATTTACTGAAGAAAAATATATTGATCCTATCTACCGTAAATAACATATTTCAAGCATTCTAAAATGGTATATACTTATATGATTCTCTTCAATTAATTACACGATAAACAAAAACTCATCATTTGCATCGTATAAAGTAGGAAAACATACCTTCACATTTTTACATATTAACACATGTTGCGCACTGATGCCGCAACAAAAAAATTCACCATGTAAATCTACATTAAATTTGCTATAAAATAAGTGTAATTACAGAACTTCGGCAAATTTCGATAACTGTCAAAACTCTAATCGAAAATGAAACATAAGAAAAAATGGCATACTACGAGATGCACGTCTCTAGTGGTGTCATATATGCAAAAACCCAATATTTAATTTATTTATAATAAAGAACATATTTTAAGGTTTCCAAAATAGTATAACACTTATATATTCCATAGAGAAAAACTACTATAAAATCAAAGTTAAATTTCTACATTTCAAGAATAGTTTTCAACAAATTTCCATTCAGCAATTTTGAGCGTATTTTTTTCAAAAATAGGGATAAACAGAAGTGTTTATCGTTTGTATTTAGGTAGATTGGACCTTTGTCTACAATTTGAGGTACAATACATGTACCTCTGCTACTTTTGGAAAAAGCATTTATGGCACGGCTTTCTTAGGAGTGTCCACATAGTGCGGTGGTAGGCATCATGTAGGACAATTCTATAAGCGTTATTTCATAACCTACATGGAAATAAAAATTTTGAGTTTGAGTTTATTCCAGTTCATATTTAAGCCATAACAACGTCTGTCATTTAGTAAAACATATACTTCTGTTACGCTGTGGCACTAATGGCTACGACGTAAAATCTGAATCCCAGAAAACGTTCAAAACCGTTCTATTAATAAATAATAAAAAAAACAATAGTTAAATAACGTTTGAGTGCTAAAGCTTATTTTAGAGTAAATAATTTTGTTAACGATTACACACTAGAAATTAGATGCCCCCCTGCAAGGCTGTCTCTATGTACTTGTGTACTTTTGACTTTTGTTACATGGATTTAAGTTTACAAAAAAATACGCCGGTTCTTCTCGGCGCGTTATAGGGTTAAAACAGTGGTAGCTTTTTCTGTTGACTTTCTGAAAAAAGCTTGTTAAGTTTCATTTTCATTTTGAAGTACGTCAAAAGTTTTATAATTCTCTAATCACTAAAATATATTTATTATACTAAAACAACGATATAATAGTTTTAAAATAAAATATATTAAACTAGCTGTTGCCCGCGGCTACGCCCGCGTAAATATAGTTTTTTCGCGGTCGTGGATAAAACAATCCTTGATGAGGATTATATATCACGCTAAAATTTCAGCTCGATCGGTGCAGAACTTTTTGAGTTTTTGAAGCGTACACAAACCAACAACATTTTTATATATAAGATGTAGCGTAAACGTACTTAATATTTAAATTAATATCTACTTCCGAGATACATTTTGGTGATTTTAAATTATAATACGATAAGGGTAAATATCAGGTCTTAAATTCCAAAATAAGTAAGTATAGAGCACAAAAATTCGAAGTAAGTACGAGCTTACACAATTTAAATAGAACACGATACGTATTCAGTATACATGTACTAGTAGCTAATGGATATAATCCGCTCCAACAATGCCTTCCAGAAATTATTTCCCATTATATTCTCAGTATAAGTCGTCCCTTATATTGAAAATATAATGGGAAAGAATAAATTCCTATAAATAGAAATAGCTCCGGTAACACAACATAAGTAATGCAAATCGTGAAATATGATTTTATGTAGAATTAATTTTAGTAACGAATGGTTTATATTACCTGCGACTTTTTTGTGGAACTGAAGAAAGTCATGTCAATTTCTTTTCTGGCTAGATATTGCTTTTTGACGAACCAGCTAATATGGCTACATCTAAAATATTTAGTTTCATTAATATGCTCAGAAAAATTTGAGGCATTACTACTTGGTAAATGTAAAAAAATATAATATTTTATATGTACTACAAAATTTTGAAGTCAGTAGGTACCAGCAAATATGAACGTGAATTCTATAAAATATTGTAGGATATTCTTTAGATTGTTACCGATTTCAAAATTAAGAAGATTGAGTAGAGAAATAGTTAATGCCGAATTAAAAAAGAGAATTGTTTAGAGTAAGTTTTATTTCATAATTTTTTGTGTATTTTTACTTTGGAAGTTGGTTTAATTTTTTAGATGTATCTAACAGTGGCGAAGGGTGGTTTTACTTTAGAGGGAATACTTACTTACTTACTTACTTACTTACTTACTTACTTTAGAAGCCCTAGTCGCTAGACGTGAGTTCTGCAAGTTTTTTGAGAGAAAATTTTGCTTATGAGATTATTATTTCCCATACGCAAGTTTCGGCTGGATAATCTGAAAGGGAAGCCGATAGGAATCGAGTTCTTTAGACCCTTCGCCACTGGTATCTAATTTATTTGTAGTTAATAAATTACATATTCATATTCTTCTGAGAAGTTACTCATATTTAAGAGTACTATTCATTTATGCTATAAAAATTATATATCTAATTAATTTCTATGACAAACATACTATATTTTAACATATATAATATTAATTCACTCTGTCAATTCTCGTAGTTATTATCGGTTAATTCTCATTTGCATTTTCAGCCTGTCCCGCACGCACGCGCACAATATGACGCGTATGCGACTGAATCAGCGCGTTGACCGAACCGAGATTAAATCGAAAATAGTTACTAGAATTCGGCTCCGTCGTGGTATTATTAAGCAGTTCGACGATATTGATTTTGCAGAAATATTTTCATTTAATGTACACGAATTTTCTAGTATTTCCTTATCAAATCTTCTTATTTAAAGTTACATGTTTTTAAAGTGAACGAAAAGTGGAGAAATATAGGGACAGTTTTTGACGGGTTAGCGACTTAGTTACTATTAATAATTATTGCGACTAAATTTATTACTTTCTAACTTGGTATTCTTTTAATCAAACTATTTTTTCTCTTAATACAAGCAAACTAGAAGCTGTCTTATTTCATCTTTGTTAAAACTGCGCTTCTTTGAAATCTTCTCAACACGTTTTAGAATAATGTATCTATTGTATGATGAAATGTTGATATCCCGAGAATTCTTTTGTGCGTATAGTATTTGTCTCCGGCAGTCGTTTATTTCGCTGGATTCAAAAGTATGTGTTTATTCAGGCTCTGCACTATATGCTAAAAGCCGTTTAGTACTTTTATTGTGAGACGCCTCATTGGTCCAATTATTTCGAGGTTGGCTTTTGACTTTTGAGGTCGTGGGTTCAATCCTCAACAACTCTCAACAAAAAATGTTTTTATTAAGTCTGGTTACGACAATGAAAGCTGATTGTCTGACAGGAAAGATGATCAATGCGTCGGATGGGCATGTAAAATTTCCGCCATGAGCCTGATATCTCGCTAATCGTATCGGTTATCCGTTTTACTTGGTTATGAGAGTAAAGAAAGATATGTATATATTATGCTCTTGTACATTGCGCAAATACTTGGACACTAGAAAATAGCTCCTGTGTAACTAATAAGTAAAAAATATAACCATCAAATTACAACAATTTACCAAACTTTTTACACTTTTTTACAGAGCAATTAACTGTTCAATGAGAATAACTTAATAGTTTATTTTTTAAGGTCAACCCATTATTCTATGGCATTTTAACTCTCGACGAAAACGGAGGGGTGGTATAGGTTTGACTTGTCTGTCTGTCTTTCCGTTGCATCATAGTTTCCAATCGAACGAACCGATTTTCATCTAGTTTTTTTTTTCGAAAGCTGAGACAATTAAGAGTGTTCTTGGCTCTAATTTATCATTCATCAGTTAGCCCACTATTTGACTTCGGGGGAATTTTAAATTTTGTTTTTATACTTCTAATTACCTTAAAAATAAATGTATCTTCAAAGTATGCTTCGCTAAAATAAATTTAGACAGCATTAGACGATAGCTTTCCTTATTTAAATTAAGTCTGCAGTACCTATAATAAGTGTAAAACATCCTATTTCTTTTTTAAACACAAAGCTCGGATCGCTCTCAACGTTTGTTTTTTTTTTTATTATTCAACACGACTTTGCTTGAGTTTAAACTTTTTCATGAAATAACGTTCTTTTAATAAACTAACTCCTTAAGAAGCTTTAATATCGAAGAGTATTTGTATAAAATATTTTTAAATTATAGTTTTATGTCTCATTCCATGCGTTATATTAAGTAATAAACTAGATAACTACTTGTAGATGTAAGTTTATAAATATTATTTAAATTTTATTGTCTCTAGAGACAAAAATAAAAAACATTTTAAGAACAAAAGTTTTGAGAGGGTTCTTTTAAATTTAAAAATAAGACTTAATTAACCTTGCTAAGTAAGGTCATGTCTGAGGACATTTCCGTAACCATTAATGCGTAATAAGTTTATTAAATTAATTCCAAAGTTTTTGTTCAATGCCGCTCAATATAAATTTCCATAGTTTTTGGCATGACTTATCAGCATGGAAACTCACGAGTTTCTATCTCTTGTAGTTTAGAATGCTAGGGAGGCGGAAGTTATTTAAAACCACTTTGGAGGTCGAATACGTTGAATTTGTAAAAAAGTCATAATTATATTAAACCTTGACTTTATTGATACGCATAGGGTGAATAAAATATATTTCATTCCCACTTCACAATTCACATGTACTCGTATGGAGAGCGGAGAGGAAAGAGAATATTAAAATTATTATTATTTTATGATGCCAAATATGAAATCTATAGGTACACTATCTTAAACTATAACAGAGGATACTTCTATGGAACAATTTGCTACGGCGACCAAAGACAAAATTAAGCTAGATGTAGGCGTAATTATAGATAGATAAGATACGACGTTATAGAGACGTAGATAACAAAGACACAGGTCGCATATCTACAGGAGGCCGGTAAATTCTCATACATTTTAACTCATTTCAACGAATATTCATATAAAATATAATCTAGACTAATATAATAAGAGGAAAAGTTTGTATGTTTGTTTGTTTGTTTGTTTGCATTGAATAGGCTCTGAAACTACTGGACCGATTTTGACGAAATTTGGCACAGACATAGGATAGACCACGCGGAAGGATATAGGCTTATTATTGTGGCAAAATGTAGTCACGAGTAACATCTAATTAACAATATATTGATTATCTCCACTTCTTCATGGATCTGAAATAAGATAGTTACAGGAAAAAAAATGTGAATAAAAATTGTACGATCTAATAGTATTTTGGTTTGCGGTCGACAATTTTTTTTAAACAGCGGGTCATAAGCGCCCAACGTCTTTTCGATAGATTTTTATAATTACAGAAGTTAGAAGGGTAGTCAGACAGTCAGACAGACAGTAAGACGGTCGGACAGAGCGAAACCATAGGAGTTCCTTGTAGTATTATGGAACCATAACAAGTATAAAAGGTTAGTATTTTTTATGAAGGTGGTAACTTGTAATGAACATAAATCAAAGTTGTGTCCTTTTAGCCTCAGTAAGTCTTCAAAAACCAATTTTTCACGTGGTACCTATTTATAGTAGGAAAATCCCGGTCTAACAGTGCAGTGTCACCTTTATAAAATCCCCAGAGTGTTTCAGTGTTTGCGGCTGTTATGTTGTTTCATTGACCTAAATATATAACAACCTCACCGTCGCAATTATAACTACGAGATTGCTCCAAGTAATTATCTTGGTTGTGAAAATCTTATTATTATAATTTATGCATTCTTGATTTTTTTATAGCTGTCCCAATACACGTTGTTTTGTTTTAAGTATACACTGGAATAAATAAACAACTACACTTATACCTACAACCCATACTTAGCTCTACACCTACCAACCTACTAGAGCCGCTTAAAAAAAAACAAGTAAACTGAACGCACCTATAAATATTTGACAGTTAAGTTGTCACTTAAGATTGAACACAATGAATAGTTATTTCAAGACGAAATTAGCCAATACGGTCCAGCCGTTCTCAAGTTTTAGCGAGACATTGGAACTGCAATCCATTTGGGTTCCATAGTACTTCTAGCATCAGGTAGCTTTCCTTGAAAATTTGTTTACAAAGTAAATAAGTAAAGCCACTTGCTATTTAAATGCCATTTACATTTTTATGAAAAGTTTGCAATGATTAGTCCTCGCGACTGTACCTCAATACTTATAGTGATGTCCATGGCCAGTGATGTTTCAATGCTTTTATTTGGCTCGGCGACGCAACTTCACAAATTGGCAGAAACGGGGACGTGAGATCGGATTCAACTGTAACCCTTTAATTTCCCCTATCACTTATAACCTGTATATGCGTTTACAGTGCAACTGATTCCTTAAAGTCCCTCGATAATATATGTTTTTCGACGATGTATGATAAATGACTATTTCCGAGACATCCAGAATGTGACTGTACTGTAATAACTTGGTTTATCCAAGTCTTTATGTCAAACCGGCATGGAGGATACAAGTAAATAGTTGTCAAAACATGAGTAGTCAGTAGTGACGTGTCGGCATCGAAATATGGTGTTACTGTTCGAAACGATATTTTGTAACCATAAAATTTATAACGGTTAAATAAATTGGTCTTTTTTATCGGAAACCTTTAAGAGCATTGATCGGCGCGAGACTCAGATTTCACGAAAAACGCTACTTTTCAAATGCGTCTATATCTAACAAAAACTGGTTATTCTGATTTTTACATGTAAAAAAACACTAGAAAATATTGTATTCTAATTTTTCACTTATCATTTATTTTAAAATAATTTCAAACTTTTGAATAAAACTGACAAAACTAACCAGAAGTTTTTACAACTTTAGGTTCAGGGGCAATTTCAAAACATATAATAGCTAAAACCGCTTACATTTTTTAAAAACAAAAAATCTTTACAAACTTGATGGATCCTCTTCTAGATTCTCTATAACTCAAATTATTTTTATATATGTTTCTGTCTCATAAAAATAAAATTTAAAGAATGCGAAATTATCAGGAATTATAGTTATTTAAAATGATGATATTTATGTATTTTACTCGCTCCTTTTGTTTCTTACTTACATAATCTATGAGAAGAACCTTTTATCTTTAATATGCTATTTAAATTTAGTTAAAAATTTAAATAGCATATTAAAGATAAAAGGTTCTTCTCATAGATTATGTAAGTAAGAAACAAAAGGAGCAAGTAAAATACATAAATATCATCATTTTAAATAACTATAATTCCTGATAATTTCGCATTCTTTAAATTTTATTTTTATGAGACAGAAACGTATATAAAAATAATCTGACAAATAGATAATCTAGAAGAGGATCCAACAAGTTTGTAAAGATTTTTTGTTTTTAAAAAATGTAAGCGGTTTTAGCTATTATATGTTTTGAAATTGCCCCTGAACCTAAAGTTGTAAAAACTTCTGGTTAGTTTTGTCAGTTTTATTCAAAAGTTTAAAATTATTTTAAAATAAATGATAAGTGAAAAATTAGAATACAATATTTTCTAGTGTTTTTCTACATGTAAAAATCAGAATAACCAGTTTTTGTTAGATATAGACGCATTTGAAAAGTAGCGTTTTTCGTGAAATCTGAGTCGCGCGCCGATTAATGCTCTTAATACATTTTCAAACTTCTCTATGAAGATGGCACTGATCATAATTGGTCAAACGTCAGCGTGTATGGCAGGCATTACACATGCCGGCACAGCCTGTGTTCTGTTCAGACGTATAATTTCAATAGCCTATACGTTTTTGGGTATGTTTACCGGTACTTTGTAAAGTGGCCCTTGGTGTATATTTTACAATATGTAGGTTTTAGATAGTAAAACACGTATACATAATTTTAACTGTCCACTATGCTTTCAATAGATGTCAAAATATTTTACATAAGTGAGTTAAATTAATTGTCTTGAAATCTAGACAGCCTATTTAAATCTGGACTAAAATTAACACAGATAAACAATATAGTTTAATGTATAAAAAGAAAGGTATAAAATTCTAAAATAAAAGCACGCAGCGATTGACATTGGAAACAGAGATAATGGCGGGTAAGAGTAAAAAGTGTTTCTCAATTATCCTGTTCGTTGGCGTTTTTATTTGTGATTGAATATTTTATGTACACTCTTGAGATGGGAAGCGAAATTTTCTAAGTTAAAGCTTATATAAGAGATAGTTTATAGAAAACGATAAGTTGTTATTTTTTTTACTTTACTTTTTCCTTTCTTTCTACTTTGATTTTCCCTTCCTTCTTTTTAATTCGTTGTGACTTTTCAATTAGACAAATCTTGTTAAGTTTAAAGAATACACTCGAAAAATTATGTCACTGTAAAATGCACTATAAAAGTACGAGAATTCAAAAGATAACGTCGGTTTCTGCTACGAAAGCGCTACGCAGTGCTACGACGTAGACTACGGCTACGAAGAACACCGATAGTAGAAATCATGTTAGGTATTCATTCTAGTACAATTAGAGTAATAAAAATAACATACAGTCGAAAAAGAACCTCCTCCTAAAATTCCAAAAAATGTCAGATAAAAATAATAATATTATATAAATTGAAATACCAAAAAAATCTATTCGGCCCACAATATATCAATTCAAAATGTCTAGGCCAATACGTATTGTTACAAGCTATATTTATTATACGATTTTCTAACCACAGGCTATGTGAAATCAAAATATCAGCCATGATGAACGATTCAAATGATTTATTTGCGGTCATCAGCATGTTTACGTCTGTCGGTATCTGAGGCGTGTACACAATAAGTGCCGCAACCAGTTTCATGCTCTCATATAATTATATATACATAATTACGTGGGTAACCAAGCTTTGTTCGTAGCTCTAGTAGATAAAAAAAAATCACAAGAATCAATATTTTACCGAGGTTCGAACCATATTTCGAATTTTCGAACATCGCAAAAAATTAACCAAACTGCCAATAGGATTGACATTATTAGAGTCGAAAGGTTAATTATTTTTAAATAAAAAATGAAAACGATTCCAAAGTAAAAATACACAAAAAGTATGAAATAAAACTTATTTTCTAAATAAGTCCCATTTTAAATTCGGCTAAAAATTTCACTATTTTTCTATACAATACTTCTTACTTTTACTTCAATATACTTCTTAATTTTGAAGTCGGTACCAGCCCAAACAATATCCTACAAAATTTTATTAAAAGGGGACTTATTTAGAAAATTATTTTAATATATGTATATAGGTATACAGCCGAACGTATAACCGCCTCGTATAAGTCATTTAAAAATGCGCAGTTTTCCAGGCATAAAACCTATCAGGATCAATTTTGTTCCTTTAGAACTCCCTGTGTACTAAATGTTTCATGTTTTTAATGTTTCATGTACTTCCAGCTGTTTTTAAAGACATTATGATTATATATACAGCGTGTCCGGTAATTAATGGATAACCTTGAAATGTCTTATAGTAGAACTTATGCCCGTTCAAAAAAAAAAACTAAAAAATTCTATCATAATTAGTACCTAAGATAAGTTATTTTTAAGGTCTATTTTTTAGCTTATTTTTTAGTTTTTTGAACACTATGACCAGAATTAAATGAATTACATCGGTTTTTTAATGTTTTCATATTGTAGTATAACTATGCTGATAGATAGAAAATAAATTGTATCACTAGCTCTTGCGCTTTTTTTTTTAATGTATGCAAGTTGATTTATTTTAGAAAAATTGCATAATTTATTTTTTCATCGAATTTTAAACATTATGAGTATAAAAAGAATGTATGAAGGCATGAGTGACCAATATTGCTTATATTGGTCACTCATGCCTTCCTAATCTTATTAATATCCGCCTTAATAATAAAAAAATAATAATTTTTAAATAATGCTGGTTTTAAGTAGATTTCATAATGGTACAATTCATCATTGTATCTACCATAAATAGTGACTTATTGCTATTAATGTAGAAAAGTAGAAAAAATTACTAAAGAAATGTTTAATGTTATACTAATGCAATATGTTTAAAATTGTTGCTTTTAAGCGTGAAAAGAAAATATTTATCCCTCCCCAATTTATTAGAAGAAGTGCCTGAGAAGCTGAGGGACTCTTATTGGTTACAAAATGACGGCTATCCTGCGCACAATGCTGTACCCGTTCGTGCATATTTCAATAATACGTACCTAAACAGATGGATCGGACGTCTAGGGGCAATTTTGTAGCCTCCGCGTTCACCGGATCTAAATCCATTGGATTTTTTTTATTGGGGCGGCCTCAAAGAAGAGGTGTACTGTAAGCCTATACGGTCTTTGGAAGAACTACGTAGCCGTGTTAGAGCAGCCGCATCAAAAAAGTGATATAATAATAACTCCCCACCGATTTCGGTAATTACGCGCGATTCACGCAGGAGCAATTTTATAGTGCCCAAGTGTGTGCGCAGTACACAAGAGCACTCTCTCTTCCTTTACTCTCGTAATCCAGTGGGATGAATAACCGACACGACTGATGAGAGCTGAGGCGCAGGTCCGACTTTTTACATGCCCATCCGACGCATAGATTATCTTTCTTGTCAGACAATCAGGTGATCAGCCTGCATTGTCCAAACCAGAGTTGAAAAAAACGTTTTTTGTTTTCCAATGCGGGAATCGAACCCACGACCTCCGAGTCGAGAGCCAATGCTCTAACCACTAGACCACGGAGGTTGTTATGTTGACGATATACTAGATTGCTCAGAAGACTACTATCCGTAGATGTAGGGCCTGCATAAGAGTGGGAGGCTAACGATTTGAACATTCATTGTAAATACGAGTAAAATTAAGTACCTATTCATAATATTAAACGATGTTTTTATTAAACCCCAATGGACAGGTACAATTATTTTTATTAAAGTTCCCTAATTACCTACTTTCTTTCTTTAGTAAATTTTTCTCCTTTTGTACATTAATAGCAATAATTCACTATTTATGGTAGATACAATGATGAATTGTACCATTGTACCATGTAAAAATTATTATTGGTCACTCATGCCTTCATACAATTTTTTTATACCCATAATGTTTAAAATTCGATGAAAAAATAAATTATGCAATTTTTTCTAAAATAAATCAACTTTTTTTTTTAAATGTATGCAACATTTAAAAAAAAAAGTCCAATAGCTAGTGATACAATTTATATCTATCAGAATAGTTATACTACAATATGAAAAAATTTTAATGTTTTCTGGTCATAGTGTTCAAAAAACTAAAAAATAAGCTAAAAAATAGACTTTTCTCTAAAAATAACTTATCTTAGGTACTAATTATGATATATTTTTTTTTGTATTTTTTTTTGAACGGCCATAAGTTCTACTATAAGACATTTTAAGGTTATCCATTAATTACCGGTCACCCGATATACAAGATTATCTCGTTTAAAGTATAATATATTGCTTACTAGAGGTCACCATGTGGTTGCAACTTTGACCTTTAACGGTTCTTTTGCCTGTCACATAAAGGTCACATACATAATAAAATAAATAAATAGTGTGACAGATTGACAAACGTCAACGTGTAAAAATATTGTATCTATCAAACGCAGAGTTAATAATCTGAGGTAGTGTGTTTTGATGTTATTTTTATTAATTATATACTATATCTAAGCACGATTAAAAATATATTAGTTTTCTGCACACCTTCTTCCAAATAAACTTTTAATGTGCCAGATGTCATACACCTCCGTTTACACAATTCTTGTGAAACTCTATAGCAAGTTTTTGTTTTACGAAATAATACATATTATGATGATGATGATGATTTACATTCAATGTGGTAGGCAAAGCCCCCAGCTTATTTAATCTAATCCTGACAGTATACCTTACAAATATTAACGAAAATTAAGTACTAGATATTACAACTCGATAAAAGTATAAAGGAATTAGGATTTTATGTATAGTTTTGTAAGTATATGCATTTGGAAGTCACAAAAAAGTTGATTATATATTTTTTGCAACATTAGTCTAAATAAATTAAAAACTAAAAAAAACAAGTACTTAATTAACCGGCAAACGACCTGCTGTTTATTTTTCAAAGCACTATTCATTTATGAAAAAAAAATACACCGTAAATAAACCGTATTGTATTAGAATTATAATGCTTCGCGGTAGTGTAATGTTGTTCTACTACTATTATAATTGTGAAAGTTTGTAAGTATGGATAGAGATGGATGTATGGATGGATGGATGATTGTTACTCTTTTACGCCAAAACTTCTGAACAGATTTTTATGAAATTTGGTATGGCAGTAGCTTATGCTCGGAATTAACGCATAAGCTACATTTTATCCCAAAAAAATAATAGTGTTCCCATGGGATACTCTATTTAAGCGGGCGGAGCCGTGGTCAAAAGGTAGTACTATTATAAGCTGCGAAACAAATAGACTCTTTGTACTATTTGTGCTACGAACGTGCTACAATCATGCTACGAAAGCGCTACATCACGCTACGACATGCTATGAAATTGCGTAACTTCACGTATAATACAACCATAGTGTAAAAATATTTACGTACAGAGGAACACCTTCTATAGAACGATCCAAGTTTTGTCAGGGTAGTTACAGAAGATGGGGGTATATCAAACGAAGTCTAGCGTCAGTATACGGTTATTGAGAAAATCTAATTGGTACACACCACAACACGGTATCGGACCTGCACGAGCGTGTGACTCAGGGGATTAGATTCACTAGGCCATGGGTGCTCTTATAATAAAGCAAGACATCTCCTAGAAAATAAAATATTTAATAGGTAAAATAAGAGATATTTTTTAAATAACAACTATTATTTTTCATACACGTAGTACATTACCTCTTTTTCATTTGATATTCTTTGTATTTAATATTCTTATATTATAAAGATAAACATTCATTGGACATAAATGTAATATAAAAAAGTTATTTGTCGTCATGACAAATCACAGTTTTTTTTTTCAATCAAATCAAAAGTAAACTATGTAAGTGTTTATCTGGTCCTAGCTTTCTTTAATCTGTGATACGACCATCGGGCGGTGTCCGGTAATCATCGTTTTTCTATGAAAATTACAGACAATATATAAACGACGATTCCCAAAATGTTTTTCGAACGTGGCTGTACTGTAAGTATATTTATTTACTATGGTTTCACTACGTAGCGTCCCCTACTGTGTACAGGAATATGTGAGTAGTTGTGAAATCGACGGGTTTTCAACAAAATTTGTGGAATGAAATCCAGTATTGTTTTCACAAAGCATTCAAGTGCCGATGTCATCCATTTTTGTTGAAGCACTCGTTAGTGCGTTATAAAATTACGTTTTTTCCTTCTACGTTATGTAATATTATGGTAAATAACAAATTTTTTGAGGCTTATTGGAGCAAATCGAACTTTTTATAACAGGGTTTTTGTATACCTCTGAAGTATAATTGTACAATTTTTAAATATGTAAAAATTACGTTCAAAAATAACTACTAAAATCAATCACATCCAAATACATAGTTCGCTCACAATAACTGAAGTGTACTGTACATGGCCGAAATTACCACCCCTACATGATGACCCCAGCCAGACATCCCTTTGGCGGGATTCAAACCGACGACCCCCACTAAAACGAACCGTGCGTCAATAGAGCCTTATGTCCTCTCCACATCTCCACTGCACTACGTGAAACGGCGCGTTGTTGACATAACGTGCAAATTCAGGTCACCGTAAAAATGCACGACACGACACCGGATTGTTAATCGTCGCCGTGCCTTGTAAAATTTCGGTTCTTGATTGCACCAGATAATAGTGGTCTCGTTCTAAATATGGACCACACAAGAAGTATTCTGCTCTCTCTTTTTGTCTCTCTCTCAAGCCATGCACTACAGGACGCAGCAGCGCAACGTTAACATCTCACTGTGTCGCGACACCTCACCAATTCACGTTGACGACGCGACGTCGTAACGTGGAGATGTGTACAGGCCCTTACCTAACACATTATTAATTGCTTCGCTGACTTTCATTCAAAATTGTTCAATCATTTCGGTACACATACTTTTAATTAGCCAACGTTAATTGATTAGGTACAAATAGTCCATTGTCTTTTATGTCTGTTTATGAATAAAATAGTTATTGTTTCCTTATGTATATGTATGGATTGTATATGTAGCTCTAGTTTATCACCTTTGTCCTTTTAGTTATTTAACTTTAATTTTTAGAATGAGCATGTACTATCAGGAAATCATAAGCAGGTAGACCGTTTTTATGTTATTAATATAACCAGATATCGAATATATGGTCGAATATAATATATTATGGTCGAAATTCGACAATAATTATTTAAATTTAATTTTTTCTTTCAATTTGTAGAGCTCTTTTTTAACATTGTCAATGATATTGTGCCTGCATGACGTCATTATCATACAAATTAATTATGAGAATAATCTATGTCTATGAATTAGATTCCGTGATGGTGCTTACATGTGACGCTTACCTATTATGTAGGGTCTTCATTCTTAAAAAAAATGTTCATTAAGATTCGGTAAAAGTAAGATTTCCTTGAAACTCAATAACATCATTTTTCTCTAAGAGTAAAATTCATACGAAAAGGCCATTTAGAATGTAATATTGTGAATTTTAAATGGCCTATTGTTTTAACAAGCTCAATGTGCCTTATATAAAGTACCGCTTATAGACTGAGAATATCATTAGTACTTCTAATGCCCTCTCGGTTCAAGAAACTTAAGTCTCTAAATACATTGATGAATCGCTCAGTTCAGAGGAAACACGTACACTCTATCTTAATTATTACAATCTAAGAACATTTTGTATATTTATTCTAGATTATATCAACAATCTATATGGTATTTCACACTTTATTAAGATAACATTTCGTAATTTACTAAATGCTATTTAATAAAATATTTTTTATTTACTTGAGAATAGTTTTACTACTCTAGAATATTTTTGTTTTTAGAATTTACAAGTCAACACTTTAAAACATTGTTTAAGAGCATTGATCGGCGCGCGACTCAGATTTCACGAAAAACGCTACTTTTCAAATGCGTCTATATCTAACAAAAACTGGTTATTCTGATTTTTACATATAGAAAAACACTAGAAAATATTGTATTCTAATTTTTCACTTATCATTTATTTTAAAATAATTTCAAACTTTTGAATAAAACTGACAAAACTAACCAGAAGTTTTTACAACTTTAGGTTCAGGGGCAATTTTAAAACATATAATAGCTAAAACCGCTTACATTTTTTAAAAACAAAAAATCTTTACAAACTTGTTGGATCCTCTTCTAGATTATCTCTTTGTCAGATTATTTTTATATACGTTTCTATCTCATAAAAATAAAATTTAAAGAATGCGAAATTATCAGGAATTATAGTTATTTAAAATGATGATATTTATGTATTTTACTTGCTGCTTTTGTTTCTTACTTCTTACTTACATAATCTATGAGAAGAGCCTTTTATCTTTAGTATGCTATTTAAATTTTTAACTAAATTAGTTTGACGAATTTTATATGAATTTTTAAAACTACTAAATAAATCGAGGCGCACGAGCGTTTACAAATACTGTTGTAAACGCTCTTTTGTTCAATTATATGTTTTGAAATTGTCCCTGAACCTTAAGTTGTAAAAACTTCTGGTTAGTTTCGTCAGTTTTATTCAAAAGTTTGAAATTATTTTAAAATAAATGATAAGTGAAAAATTAGAATACAATATTTTCTAGTGTTTTTCTACATGTAAAAATCAGAATAACCAGTTTTTGTGAAAACAATGTTAATCAGTAATACACAGTCTAAATAAGATAATTATGTCTAAATAGACCTTTATGTGAAAATCGATTGAATTTTCAATAATGCTGTATAATTACTTTATAAAGTATATTTAAGAATTAACAAAGTTAGCGGTATTCATATAAATGAAATAATGTAGTTACCCCAAAATTACAATACGCACTGTCAGCTTTGTAAAACAAAACTCACGTGACATAAGTTATAGTTAATTCGGGACAGCACTTTGCTAAGTTACCTCTACTCAAGTGGGCTAAGAGTAATTGTAGTTTGCTTTGTAGTTATTGTCTTTATTATACTTTGCAATCGTATGTATTTTACATGCTGCTTAAGTTAGCTTTAAACATGGTTAGCGGTAGGTATCAAATAAATAAAAAGTTTTTTCCGCAGTGTCTGTCACCAATAGCAAATCGCCCTAGAGATTAATACTCAAAGCATATTATACAAACATTTTTGAAGGTATCTGATGTCTTACAACAATTAGGAGTTGGCAGGCGACGAATCATACATTTTTCTCATAAGTAGTGAATGAAAAATTTCATAAAGTAACTATATTAAACGAATGCCTGAAAAGTAAAAAATAACATTGAATAATATTAAAATTGAATGCACAAAATGCAAGTTAAAATGTAGACAAAAGTAACATAGCTGAGAAGCTGAGATATTAAATGAACAAACGTAAGAATTCGAGGTATTATACAATGAAAATGGTTTTGATTTTAAATTAAAAATACATTCCGGCTCGCTTGAATTCTGACAGACGATTACGCTACTATTTGTTTTTTGTCTTTTGTTCGCCAATTCATTTGTTAGTTATTTTGAAAGTACGTGCAGATTAAAAATTTTATTACAAACACGAAGCAAGAAACTTTTGATAAAAGAGAGTTGTTCAGATAAAATTCAATGGTTATCTTTTGAACGGGATAAGTAAAGTTGCTTCGGTTTGTAGGGCTGCACTTTCTATATCGACAACTTTTTAACAACTACAATACCAAATTCTCACAAGCATTGACTTTTATTTGCGATTAAAAATATAATAACAGTTCAATCTTGATGTAATTATGTGGCGATAGTGACTTAGTTATTATGTAAATGTTTGTGAGGATGGATGTTTGTTACTCTATCACGCAAAAACTGCTGAGCGGATTTCGATGACATTTGGTACGGTAGTAGTTTAGGCTCTGGATATAGGCTACTTTTTAACCCCGAAAAAGTACAGTATTCCCATGTATTTCCCAGATACTATATTCACGCGGGTGGAGCCGCGGAAAAAAGCTAGTCTGTAAATGTATCTGGACCCAGCTTAAAGCTGAGATTCGTACATTTTATAAGAGAACCAAAAACGCCATAATTATTTTCTCATATTTCAATTTCAGACATTGTTGTTCATTACTAATAAGCTGTCTCTCGCTTTAAGCTAAAATTTTATTGCGGATCCTAAAACAGCTTTAGTGTCCTTCAGGCACCCCTGAGATCAAAGGGTTTCTGTGGTTTCCTTTTTAGGGCTAGGAATATGAAACACTAGAACTAGAAGCTTTTTTTATATTTGTAGCCTATAATTGGCTTAGTACTTTAATCGTTCTTATAATATATAATGATTATTCGTAAAATAATGAATTTTGGCGTCATCAATTACCGTCGGGAAATAGTGAAAATTTATTACAGATATCTAGTCTAGTAAAATATGTTAACATTCAATTTCCTGGACTGTACAGTAAATTCATGTTATGACAATATCCAATAGCACTGTGATTGACGGTAAACGCTCAAATGATCAATCGTGTTGCTCCTTGCTCGTGCGGAATTAAATTAGGAAATAATCGTAGTAATTTCAATGCATATTTGCTATGATTATCCGATGCCATCACAGATTTTGACGACCTCTGTGGCCCAGTGGTTAGCGCGTTGGCGATCAAGCCGGAGTTCGCAGGTTCGAATTCCGCCAGAGAACATACATTTTTCTGTAGTCCTGGGTCTTGGATGTGTATTGTGTATTAAATATATGTATTATAATAAAAATCTTATACTCGCGTATATATTATATTATATAGTATAAAATTATTAAATTTATATTCGTTGTCTGGTTCCCGTAACACAAGGTCTTCGAGAACTTACCACGGGACCAGATTTAAATGGTGTAAAAGCGTTCATAAGATATTCTATTATTATTTACGTACTTATTATACTAGCTGACCCGACAGACGTTGTTTTGTCATAAATTTCATGATCGTTCTAACGAACGATCATGAAATTTTTGTTAGCCGATAGATAGCAACGGTTACTATGGGAAAGTTTAAAATTGTTATTTTTAGTATCAACCATAGACATATATACATAATAATAGACAAGGCATGTTGAGGCAAAAATTGTCTCCAGTTACATGGCCCCATTTTGACAGTTGATGTATGGTGAAAACAAGATGGCTGACATTTGAAGTATGGTGAAAACCAAGATGGCGTAGCTTTTTACTGTATGAAGATTTGTTCTGTCAAATATACGTCATAGCCTATCTTGAGTTTTCAAATCTTTGCTATCAATCAACCCTGTTGCTGATCTGTGGATAATGAATACAGATTACGACCGATTCTTAGACCGAATAGGCAAAGAAAATTTCGTAAGAATCAGTCAAGCCGTTTTGGAAGAATGAGTTACCGAACACTATGACACGATAATTTTATATACCTATATTAGGTTTAATAAATAATGTCTATAGACGCTTCATACCACGTCAATCTTGTCCCGTGTTAAGTAGGTATCTAAAGAACTTGTATTACAGGTACCAGACAACGGTAAGTATGTATGTATAATGTTGACGACCTCTGTGGCTCAGTTGGTTGAGCGTGTTGGTGCTCAAGCCGGGGGTCGCGGGTTCAAATCCCGCCGAAGGAACAAAAAGTTTTTCTGTGTTCCAGGGTCATGGATGTGTATTAAATATGTGTATAATATAATAAAAATCTTAAATATGTGTATAGTATAAAAGTATTAAATATATTTCCGTTGTCTGGTACCCGTAACACAAGTTCTTCGAGAACTTACCACGGGATCAGATTGACGTGGTGTGAAGCGTCCATAGATATTATTATTATTAATACATTCATGCTATAAATAGGTATATTTAAGATTTTTATAATATTATGCACAATGCACATATTTAATAAAAATTTATATTAGGGCCTTTTCGTCCGATAATGAATGATTTATACAGTATTCTCCGAGCGAAGTAACCACTCTTGAAATACTGTAGTACTTTTTCTTTTTCGCCGAGCGTTTAAGCATCTCACGGGGGGATGGAGGTCCTACCCGTGAGTATGTGAAACTTTGCTGCACCCGAAAAGATGGTGAATGGGTGCAGCCCCTACTCACAAAAAACTCGGCGGTACTCCACTCAATACCACCCTTGGGGGGCCACGGGATCGCGTGAGAAATACTGTAGTGCCTGGGACGGTCGGTTTTTAAATATCGTATAACTACGAATACGAAAAGCTTCCGTATAATATACTTGAGAACTGAAAAAGTCTCATTGGTACACGCCACAACCTGGGATTTGAACCTGCACTCTCGAGTGCGAACCAAACGGTCTACCCACTAGGCAACGGAGCTCATTTAAATTTATTAGAATATTTAATACATATCCAAAAATTGCATTGATTGATATAGTTCTATGAAAGCTATTTCTCTGTACGTTAGTATATGTATTTTCTACTCTTGCTTTTAGATTACAAAATATATTAATTTTGGTGCTAAATGTTCAGTATTCACCTCCTGTACATAGTCATTAGTGGTAGAGCCTACGCAAAGGGCTACATGAAATACCTGGATTCCAAATCGATCGTAATTGATGGCTCTCGGTTAGTTGGATGCTTGAATATCGTTGCACATCAATGTAGGTAATTATAAAAAAACTGCCATTAATTGCCCGCGGCTTTGCCAGCGTGATATTAGGTTTTAAACTTTCATCTCCTATTTTACCCACCTAGGGGCTGAATTAAAAAAAATGCTGAAATACGTAACTCATTACTTTTTTCGTACTCAATTCATACGAAATATCATGCAAATATATCCAATGAATAAAAAGTTTCATACAAACTTTTATCGCCTATTTTACCCTCTTGGGGTTGAATTTTCTTTAAGTCCTTCCATAGTGGATTCCTTCGTTATATTCAAATGTATATATTATAAGGTTTGGTAAAATCAATTTCGAATACATCGGGCACGTGATCTACTGCTTGTGTGAGTATGTGAAATACTCGTTTAGTATTTCACATACAGTAAGACGTTTAGGCAAAAAAAAAAATATATTTGAAACTCGTGGATTTTTTTTTATACAAAATTAAATTATGTTTCAGGAAATTACATCTTATTGCATTATATCGACCACGCGCGAACAGCTGTTCAGATATGTACTCGAATGACCTTTCCTGGTGTATGCAATATGTGTCGCTGTCTCTGTCGTGCTACATCTGCTATCCTGGTCGCGCGCGGACGCTTTATGCAAAATATTTAATTTCTTGCAATGTTTTAATTTAATAATTTTAGTTTGTATTTTTTTTTCCTAAACGTCTTACAAACACAAGCAGTAGATCACGTGCCCGAAGTATTTGTAATTGATTTTACCAAACCTTATATACCTATACATAATGACAAATGTCCCTTTGATGATTGTTATTTTAGTTAGCCAATGAGAAGTATTTACGCTACGTGAAGATGTAGCGTCACCGACAGATTTCGGACCACAATAAGGTCATATTACTATGGAAATAGGGTTCAAAAGTGGTACGCCACTTTGTTTGAGACCGTACAGTAATACTTCTCGCGTACGCATACTTCTTATGTAAATTGTTAGCGCTTATGTCACCCGGGCTATTTTTACGAATCTACTGACACCTTATTTCATAAAATTGGACCAGTAGTTAAGGCGCTACGGTGGAACAAACATACATACATAGATTGCCAAATCATTACATACCCTTCCTATTGGCTTCGCCGTAGTTGGGTAAAAATGATATGGGACAATATGGTCATTATTAATGTCATTCTTGCCTGAATCGCTTATTTTCAAGCTATCCGTCTACTCGTCGTATGTAGAAATACTAGAGTATGTAGAAATTAATATGACGACTGACGAAAGTAATAGAAACGATAGAAACTTTACTCTTATGCCAGTGCTAGAATTTATCTGATTCTGATGGCATTCTAGCAGACATTCACAGACTTTTTCACACTAGACGTCGTCTGTCAATAGTTCAATTCATGAATATGTCAATATCTGTTAGCACAGAGTAAATACCAGAGAAACATCTTTCATAGAAGCATCGAATACGATCCAAATTTTGTCTGGGCTGTCACAGAAGATTAAGTTAAATTAAACTATATATTCACTATTTCATGGACGCGCTTATATTATTATAATTGTGTATTTTCTCCTGAATGAATAAAGTTTTTGAATAGCTATTGTAAAAATGCCTCGTACGCGATTATAGGCTAATGAATACACATACATTCACCGTATGCTTTTAACAGTGCAAACAAATCGCGATTTATTATGTATCTGTTTATCTGTTCCTCTTTAATCTGTGCTGTTAGTCGTAAAATTCCCTGGTTTCTGCATTTCGCCCTTGTCCCGGAGCATCCTCAGGAAATGGACCTGCGAACAACGAACTTTGTTCGCAGGTCCATTTCCTGAGGATGCTCCGGGTTCGGGGCGAAACGCGCGTCGAGTTTTGCAACCTGCATGGTGGTGTGGGGCTTTGCACGATCTTGCCGACATTGTTGCTTGTGTGGTGGTGGTGTTTGCACGATCTTGCATCTGAGTGCACGCATAAGCAGTGTGGGAGGAGGGAGGTGCGTTACGCATGCTTATGCGTGCACTCACACATTTGCTTGCAGGTTGTGGGTATTATTTAGCGGAAAAACTGCTATAAACATAATATTAATTAATTCAATGCTATGGATTTCCGCAAAGTAACGCCTGATTCTATTAACCATTTAAAATTTGTCTACAAATCCGCGCACCATCTAATAAAAAAATAATGAAAAGGTTTTAATGTAAACTGCATTTTTATTTAGTATTAAATGACTATTTCTAACTTTTTTAATTAGAATATGATATAGTTATAAACATTTGTTAAAATAATAATAAAGTACACTCGTTTTATCTAAGATTTTTCAAGTTACTTTTTAAAAATACCAACATTTTTCTGGTTGGCAACATGCAAGAACGAGACACACGGCCTCCCTTCTGGCTATCTTGCTCGGCTCGGATTTGCCTCTATGAGACGTGCATTGTGAAATACACTCTATCACCAAGGTAATACAGTTCTTTTTAGCAATTACAAAATTCGGAGTCGTCTATCCTTAGGTACCTACTATATCCATGTCCTGGTAACACTTTAAACTGGCCAGAAGAAGAAGAAGAAGAAGATGATGAAGTACAATAATTTTTGTTTGTTAACAAAATAACAATTGGTACTTACTTAGGCCTTTACATCCGTTAATGGATGATTTATACAGTATTCTCCGAGCGAAGTAACCACTCTTGAAATACTGTAGTGCCTGGGACAGTTGGTTTTTAAATATCGTATGATTGCCCAAGCACATACGGCATTCTCACAACATAGCCAGCCTAGTCCAGAGGAATGACTAGTCAATACGTCTGGGGCCAACTACGTGCGGGTTTCCTCACGATGTTTTCCTTCACCGTTAGAGCGTCCGTATAATGTACTTGAGATCTGCTGGCCGATTCTGTATCGTACATTTTGTGAGTTAATCACTGAGTTAGTAACGAAAGTCTCATTGGTACACGCCACAACCTGGGATTTGAACCTGCACTCTCTCACCACGAACCAAACGGTCTACCCACTAGGCCACGGAGCTCGACAATTTACCTAATCGTAGGTAATAAATGTAATATTCCTAAGTCTAGAGTAAACAACCTAAATAAGTTGGCTTCAAGGCTTCATACTGGTGGAGAGAAGAAAAAAAAGAAGAAACATACTCACATAATTTTATATTTATAATATTAGTAGGATTTTTGACTACTAAAATATTATCATTACCTTATACATAAGTAAAATGCGTTTTAAATGTTTATAATTTGTAGGAATTGTAGGTATACAATAATGTTGTTTATTTATGCAGTTTAATCATAGTGAGCAGTGGCGTAGGGTTCCTATAACTCCATTCCTATCGGCTTCCTATATATATTCCTTATAAAATATATTTTTACATTTTAAGTTTATTTTCTTACTAAAACTTACTTAAAAAAGTGAAATAAAATGTAGATTAATCTATCCTAATACGGACACTTGATACGGCACGACAACTTTATTAGAGGAATAATTGAAGGGATGGTAGTAGAAAACGTGGAAGTCTGAGAAGAACTTTTATAGAAGGCTGAGTGCAGAGAGGAATGGAGAAAGCTCCACTGACAAGAGCAAAGCTCTTAAATTAGAATGAATGAATAATTCCAGCAAGACAATGCTTATAACAAATTCAAAGTGTTATGGCCGCATTGTAATATTTTGTCTACAATATGTGGTAACTGTTATGTTTATTTATTGCAATAGTACCCTGTATAGTCAAGGTACTTTAATTATACTATTATTATATTCCTTTAAAGTTATAGTTCTAATTGTAAAGAATATTTCAATTATTTAGTCACAAATATACTATAGAGATTAAATATTAAGTATTTAATTGGTTAACACTACTTGACTGTTTATAATAGGTGTATAATAGCAAATATTTCAAAACTATTATGTGTTTGTGTCCTTCTATCCCATTTATAAGGCGAAGGTGTTGAGCATCGATGACAATAAAATATCATTACATTGAAAAACTTATAAATTTTAACTGCTAAATACAAATCTTTATTTCTAAGGAAGTTTCAGAGAAACTTGCTTAGAACTCCATTTGTTACCTAATACCCAGCTGTTAAAGTAGCGTGTAAAGATTACAAACTGCAAGTAAGCTACAAATTAAGAAATTTATATTTTAACAAAGTGTTGAATTATACTTGAATACAATGAATTAAATATTAGGTATTGACAATAATTGTGATTTATTGAATACTTTAGATTGAATTATTTTGACTTTATGCAATATAGACTACTAGCAGAAGGTGTGTATAGACCCTCTAAGCAAATCATTATTATTTACATATAACAGCTGATCAATAAAAATCCGCCATATTGTTCGTTGAGGCGATAAAGGTAGCTCCCTGGGTGTCTTTATCGTTAGGTCGATAAAGATAAAGATCACGATCTGCTAAATCGCTTGTCTAGGCATTGTATGGAGAAACGCGTTAGAGCAATTCGTTATATGAGTGCATCGTTAGCGTATTCGTTCAAAGTGGCTGCTTGGCTACCAATTTTTTTAACGATACGACTGAATATGTCATTTAACGCACGCTTATGTCAATCCCATACATTTTTTATTCACGAAGTTCGCCGTCGATATTATTTAATGCATCTTGTCTAGCCCTCCTGCACTTTCGAAGCCCCAATATTGTCGTAGCACTCACTGAAATAAGTAGCCTGAATGCTAATTTAATAATAAAATAAAAGTCCCGCTTACTCAAATGAAATCTATTGACACATCATTAATTAAAATCGCATCAGTAGTTTAGGCGCTACTATGGAACAAAAATACAACTGCCAAAGACCGACTACGGATAAAAAGCAAAAGAAAAGAAAAAATATGTCGATATATTATATCGTATTGATATTTTTATACCATAACGATATATATATCTAGAATAAAAAACTTGAGAGGTGTCAAGGGACACCCGGATGGAACGAAGTTCCGGATGAAAATATCTGGCTTGCTTTCTATAAGAGAGAGAGAGACAGACAGAGAAACATGCGACGCCGCACAGCTTACAATAGCTTACTATAGCAAAAAAAAAAGACATACAGACAGACAATTGTACATGTATATATAAAATAAATAATAATACAATATCCGAACCGATATTATCCATACATACATTACATACATACATACATACATACATACATACATACATACATACATACATACACACATACATACATACATACATACATCAATATAATAAATGTATACGCGTAAATATTTAAGTTTTATAAAAAATAAAATTATCTTTTGTAATTAAAAAAGTGTCGTGACAACTTTTCGTAAGAATTTTTTCCGTCTAGCCCCCTTTCACAACGCGCGATAAGGAACTTCGTTCCAAAAACAAGTGCGAAAGAATATTTGCTTTTAAGAGTAAATTTGTCTAAGTCTACAAATAATGAACGTTTTTTGAACTATAGCACGAGAAAATTTCTTAGATTATTATAATATACAACTAATATAGTAAAGAGGAAAAGTTTGTTTGTTTGTTTGCATCGAATAGGCTCCGAAACTACTGGACCGATTTTGATGAAATTTGGCACAGATGTAAACCACGGTGAAGGACATATTTTTATTGCGGCAAAATATATGGTTCCCGCGAAATTTATTTTAGCGCGCACGAAGTCGCGGGCAACACCTAGTATACAATATACATAGACGTCCGCTCTCTTCGGTCGAGAGCGCAGTCTGAGCCATAGATAATACAGGTCTGAGCGATCTACCGTCTAACTTATTACACCGTTAGTTATTCGGACTCTAATGAGCTCTACACATATGTATGCGCTGGGCTTCACTCGGCCAACTAGGCGAGCGACACCGAGCGATGACAAGGCAGGGTAAAACGGAAATATCAACAATTGAACGGATGGTGTTGAATTTTGGCATACATATACTCGGAATATCGGAAACGTCTGGAATTATTACCATGAAATTAAGGCCACGTGGACCCAATTTTACATGACTTTGAATCGATAATAAACAAACAAATAGTAACTTTAAAAAGCCAAAAAAAAAAACACATTGTTGTTTACTTAATGTTCTTTAACAATTTGTGGTTCGAAACATAATATTGAAAACTTCACTCGATCAAAAATAATTCCGAAGAGGAGGCTAAATTTGAATATTTTTCTTTTTGTTCATGAAGTTCATGATAGTTTTACTTTCAAAAATCATATCTACGAAAAGCTAATAACTTCAAAAAGAATAATTTCTGGTTACATTTTGCATGTTGGTTTAATTATTTTAACAATAAATTAATATTGAAATGCAGCGTGCGTAAGCCGCTAGAGTCGCCCCACAGTCGCCCGCTAGGCGTTGACGAGGACAGACCTATGTCAGTTTTGCTAGCGCACGCCTTACCCGCGTATTTATCGAACAATTCTTTCGTTTCTAACGCAGTGTACGAAAGTCAGTTTGTTTTGTTTCTTTTTATTTTTGAACATATCATACACAATAACATGTTATATTTTATCGTCGCCGCGTCATTGCTTTTGCCAGATGAGACGACCTCTGTGGCTCAGTGATTGAGCGTGTTGGTGCTCAAGCCGGGAGTCGCGGGTTTGAATCCCGCCGAAGGAAAAAAAGTTTCCTGTGTTCCCGGGTCATGGATATGTATAATACAATAAAAATCTAAAGGAAAGTCAGTTTGTTTTGTATTTTTTTATGTTTCTTTTTATTTTTGAACTAAATCTATACATCTATACATCTATACAGATAAATATAATTGAAGTGTCTGTTTGTAATGTCAAATTAACAGCTTATCACTTGATGCATATGAAAGTATATTCGATACTAACAATAAAATATCAATTTTTAAAATTTTTGTCTGTCCGTCTGTCTGTCTGTCTGTCTGTTTGTTCCGGCTAATCTCTGAAACGGCTGGACCGATTTTCACGGGACTTTCACTGGCAGATAGCTGATGTTATAAGGTCTAACATAGGCTACTTTTATTTTAGGGTTCCGTATAAAAAATAGGGATCCGTTTTCGTTAGTTGCGGGTAACGAAGTTATGCAAACGAAGTTGCGGGCATCAGCTAGTTATACATATAACCATACACAATAACATGTTACATTTTATTGTCGCCGCGTCGTTGCTTTTGCCAGATGAGACGACCTCTGTGGCTCAGTGATTGAGCATGTTAGTGCTCAAGCCGGGGGTCGCGGGTTTGAATCCCGCCGAAGGAACTAAAAGTTTCCTGTGTTCCCGGGTCTTGGACATATAATACAATAAAAATCTATTGGAAAGTTTGTTTTGTATTTTTTTATGCTTCTTTTTATTTTTGAACTAAATCTATAGGTACAGATAAATAAAAATGAAGTGTCTGTTTGTAACCTCAAATTAACAGCTTTTCACATAATGCATCTGAAAGTATATTCGGTACTTACAATAAAATACCAATTTTTTTAAATGTCTGTCCGTCTGTCTGTCTGTCTGTCTGTCGGTCTGTCTGTCTGTTTGTTCCGGCTAATCTCTGAAACGGCTGGACCGATTTTCGCGGGACTTTCACTGGCAGATAGCTGATGTCATAAGGTCTAACATAGGCTACTTTTATTTTAGGGTTCCGTTTAAAAAATAGGGTTCCGCTTCCGTCAGTTAGGCGCAAACGAAGTTGCGGGCATCGGCTAGTTATACATATTATAACCATACACAATAACATTATCGTCGCCACGTCGTTGCTTTTGCCAGATGAGACGACCTCTGTGGCTCAGTGGTTGAGTGTGTTGGTGCTCAAGCCGGGGGTCGCGGGTTTGAATGCTGAAGGAACAAACATTTTTTCTGTGTTCCTGGGTCATGAATGTGTGTTAAATATACTAAAAATCTTAAATATGTGTATTATATAAAAATTATTAAATATACATATTTCTGTTGTCTGGTACCCGTAACACAAGTTCTTCGAGAACTTACCACGGGACCAGATTGACTTGGTGTGAAGCGTCCATACATATATTATTGTGTTGTGTATTATGAGAAAAAAGTAGCTGATGCGTGGAGTAGCCTTAGTACATTATTGAATAAGCCAGTAAACGGTTTTTATGAATTTGTAACATCTACCATCTTCTTTGCCGTACTTTTCGTTTCTTTTTATTTCGATTTCTGTTTTTACAATAATAATAATAAATAACTCCCCACGCGACATCCGAGTCGAGAGCCAAGCTTTAACCACTAGACCACGGAGGCTGTTCTATTTACAATAAAATATAAGGATACGAGCTCAACATCTGTCATGCTTGCCTTTGCAGAACACACCAAGTCACTCGCAAGTAGGGGTTGCAATCCGGATACTTCGAAATTCGAAAAATTCGAAAAATCCGGATTTTTCGATTTTTTCAATCTTGGTTACTACTATGAAAATTACATATTTTAATTGTAATTAGTATGTACTCTAGACGTACAATATTTGAATAAGGGATATAATTAATCGAGTGAACAAAAAATAAGTTGGTGACTGCACGTGAGCATACCGTATTGCTGAATTTGGCAGCGAATTAATATGTTGGCGACTAAATTACCAAACTGGTGAAATCACTCAAGTGACAAAAATACAAAAATCGGCAGATAAAAAGTAGCGAAATTTAATCCAATTAGCACCGATAAGTTGGTGACCATTATACCATGTAAGTAGCTTATAAAGATTTGATTGATAAATTAATAGCTGCTAAAAATTCAATTTGCAAGCTACGGAAAATCCCAGTTTTGGATACTATTGGAGGTTTTTTTTTCTTTGGTATGGGTATCGTTTTCAAGGTTTTTGGGGGTGCAGAATGATATGAAAATAAAATCCGTTTTAAAATTCCAAAATGGCGTATATTTTTTTTTTTATTAAAAATGGATGTCTTTTTCCATGTTTCATATGCTGATTATAAAATTGTCTTCCAATTTCATTTTCCAAAATGGAGACTATCCAATCTTCGTAAAATTAACATGTAGTTTGTAGAGGTACCAGCTATGTAAGGTATAGAAACTTTTCGAAATTCAGGATTTTCAAATTTCTTTTTTTGGCATTCATGAAAAAAATATGCGATTTCCGAGTTAAGGGGGAGGAAATTTTTATTATTTTTCCAGTAATAGTATTATTTTTCCGTTTCTAAAATAGAAGCGATTTTAGAAAAAAAAATATGGCAATGTTCTACTTTGACACGAACAGTGTATAAAGCTATAGAAATTTTGGAAAATTCAGGATTTTCAAATTTCTTTTTCTTCCATCGTGAAGAAACTATGGTGTTGCGGGGTTCTTAAAAAATATAAATGCTCTACATTGAAAAACCGGGGCCGGGATGCATAAAGCTATAGAAATGTTGGAATATTCAGGATTTTCGAATTTCTTTTTCTCCCATCATGAAGAAAATTTGAGGTTGCGGGGTTACTAAGGAAATTTAAAATGGATGACTTTTTTGTAATCAGCACCCCCAGAAACCAACAAAGGGACAACCATATTATTTTTATAAAATTAAGTATGTCCGCCATATTGGAATTTCAAAATGAATGTCATTTTCGTATCCAGCACCCCCAAAAACTTGGTAACGACACCTATGTTAATTTTGCGAAAAATGAATAACCGTTATTTTTAAATTTCAAAATGAATCTACCCAATATCTACACCAAGTCGAGGAAAATTAAAAATTGGGAATTTTGTACGCTCCTTTGTTTTTTTTATGTGCGCTGGTTTTGCTGCTTGTATGTTTTTTGAGTTACCTACATTACGGAAAATATATGTACCTATTCTTAAATTAAATGTGTACTCACAAATTGTCGCCAAGATGGTTGTTTGTTCGCTAATATAATATCAGTCTGCCAGTTTGGAATATTCAGTGGTATTATTTAGTCACCAGATTTGTAATTTTTTATTCCTTACATTCTTTAGCCAACATGGTAATTTAGTATTCAATATTCGGTATTTTCACATCCAAAATTTAATTGTTTTGTCGTGATTGTTTTAAACACTTACGGATTTTGTCACGGTTTACGTTTTACGGTTACGTTTACGTAACGCGACAAAATCCGTAAGTGTTTAAAACAATGAACAATATTCGCGTAAACATAAGAAATAAATATGTTTTGTCGTGAGTTTAAATACATGCCTTTGGATAATTTGATATTATTTGTTGTCCTGTTGAAATTGTTGACACATTTTTCCATTTATTCAAGTTATTTGGTAGAACATAGTCAATCCATTAAATGGAAATGCGAGGGATGAAGATCTGTTAAAATATTATGGCCGCTATATATGTATACTAGCGACCCGCCCCGGCTTCGCACGGGTACAATACTGATACTAATACTACAGATAACAGAATGTCTTTAAACCTCTAACAAAACGGGTGAAATTTAGTCAAAACAAACAGAAACAAATTAATATAGGTACCTACTATGCTAATACTTAATGAAATAAGTAAGTGGGTATACTTTTATCGTATGAAATACCTACACTTTTCAGAACTAACAATACAACAATCACTAAATAAATAGTTACTCAAGTATCTATCCATCATAGTTACAACGAACACAAAACAAAAAAAATATTCAATAATTTAAACTCCGCACGCGCACCCTCCTTGGTGACACCCACTTCGCAACGGGCCGTGCAGCAGAAATCGTAATATTTTAATTTCGCCATAACTTCAAAACCAAACATCTAATTTTAATCATTCAAAGACCAAATATTATCTACATAAACTGTACTTAGTGATGAAATAATTTATTTTGATAAGGATTAATAGCATGAGTAAAATAAACGTGTTTAAATGTAGTCCAAAAAAAATTCAAGATTTCTAAATAAAAAAAATGGTTGTTGTACCTCACTCGACATAGATAGGTATAGTGTGTCGCGGACTTTTTTGTAGATACTTATAAGATCTACAATTAATTAGAACATTTTATGGTTCTATCTTTTATAGTTTAGGCAGCGTACGCAAAATAAGTAACTTTTCTGGTTGATTTTTTACACCTTGTGTCCGAAAAACCCAAATATCTTACGGAACCCTATTTTTTTCCAAAATAAAATTTAGCCTATGTTACTCGTGGATAATGTAGCTTTCGAATGGTGAAAGAATTTTTGAAATCGGTCCAGTACTTTTTGAGCCTATTCATTACAAACAAACAAACATACAAAGTTTTCCTCTTTATAATATTAGTATAGATGTATGGACTGTTTCTAAGATACTTACAATTTTATATTTTTTCAGTAGTAGTACAGTTCATTAATAGGTGATCCAATTTATAAAAACACTGAATATGGTTTCAGTTTCAATTGCACAAGTAGTAAGAAGTATAATAAGCAAATCCAAACCCAATTAAAGCTTTGTATTTTTATATTTATTGAATTCTTACTAACGAAAGTCGAAACATATTATTGCAATTTTAATTTCTACAATCATAGAATGCCAAATTAATATGACAGCTTAAAAAGAAATGTAGTGGTTTAACTATATTTAATTATCTTCTAAATAATGAATATCTAAGTCCAAATACCTAAATATTATCTCTATGATATCAGGAAGAAGTTTTGGAGTCGATAATACCTGACTGGTTGGTTTAAGATTAGAGAGAGTTTTGCCGAACGAGTCAGTAGCAAAACTAAATGAAAATCAACGCTCCTGTTTTTGCGTAGAAATAATTATTTTTAGATAATATTTTAAAGATAAGATATAGGTGTCAAAAATAGCACCAACGATTTGTGTAAACCACTGTTATTTTTTTAAGTAATTTAGTTTTCATCTTATAGCGGAAACTTCAAAGTGCAATGAAGAGTAAGATGTTACTGTTTATTTGTAAGTAAAATGTTAAAATAAAGATCTTACAACAGTTATAGGTTTTAAATTGTGCTTAGAATTGCTTATTGTACTTCTGTTAGTTACCGAGGGAATTAAAAGCACCATTTACGTGTTTAATTATTACCCAAACAGGTGGGTGATTTTTACTTTCAATAACTCAAAAGTGGTCCAATTTCGTCCATACAAAATTATTTGTTCAGCCCCATGCTTCAAATGATTTGTCTTCACTCCCCGGATCTCGATTTAAAGGATTTTCAGTTTCCTACGTTTTATTAAACTGTATTAATTTTCCTACGTTAGTACTTTCACATAGAAATGGAACTTTACGAAAACGGTAGTGGTGAACTGTGGCGTAGATATGTAAAAAAAGCGTTAAAAAGATCACAGGCTATTCCAATTTTTTATAATTCTTTCTGCTGGAACATTTAGTAAATAACAATATATACATACCTTATTTAAAATAAAATACTAACTATAAAACTGAACATTGTAGGATTTGAAACGTAATCAAAAATATTTCTAAAAATAAAAAAAATTAATATAATTAAGTATATAATTTTGATATAATCTCATTATGTTTTTATTTATTCAGATTGTAATTCTAATACTTACAACTTAAAATCAGAATTTATTTAAATTAAATTATAAAAAAGTAACTCTTTTTTTTACTAATGAGTGTAAGTTTTGTTACAACATAGTAGTAAAATAAACATTAAAGTTTTATAAAATATGCAACAAATTTAAAAAAAATGAAAAAATCTGAATTATCCGGATAATCCGGATTTTTGGGAGAAAAAATTCGGAAATCTGGATTTTCAAAAAGTCAAACGTTTGTGGAGGTTTGGATTTTGCGGCAAGTGGCAAACGTGCGGACTCGGCAGTAGGAATACATTTTTTGCAAGTGCCTGCCTAAGTAGTTACCATCAAATCGTCAGCGCCTACCTGATACAGTATTATTATCTCACGAAACGACACGTACTTTAGTGACCACACGAGCTAACGATAGGTACTCGTCTCCATGCACACATCGAACACAGCGTGTTTTTATACTTGTAACAGAACACACTGCATAGAAACTGTCAAAATAATTGAATATAATTTAATCATTTTTTACTTAGGTAGGTACCTACCTATAATATCTATTCAAATTATGTGTGCTATGTGTTGCATTAAAACAGTTATCTATGGATTTTATTATCTTTTTCAATACAAATAATAAAATAAGATTACCTACTGCCGACACGTCTACACTGTAACACTTTGGGTTCATGTAAGTTCACGCCGGCGACGTAGGCGCGCGGCTCGCTTTGCGGCAATTGCGGGCAACTCTTGGAAGCGTTAAATGCCTATTTCGCTTGGTCTTCGTGGCCTTAAGTATGCATGGGGAGTATTTGGGGGAGAAAAATCAATCTAGCTAGATTTTATCCTTAGTACGGTTTATCTTTCGTCGTGCAATAATATAATATATCAATAATTTCGGCTCTAACATGTCACTCTATGCCAATAATATATGGCATTTTGGGAATCGTATTTTTGCGTTGTTCGGAATTTGTGGTGGGTTCAAACCCCAGTAAATATTTTTGTGATTCTTTTTATTTAATCTTAAAATCTACCGAACAGAGCTCGGTAACCCAGGTACTTTGTAAAAAAAGGTACGTTAAAAAAGGATTTTTCAAAATACACATTAAACGTTACACATTATTTGATAATGTTAATAATTAATATATCATTACTTACTTGACATACAATCTAATCTATAGATTAATCTAGAAACTAGAACATTCTTGATCGTTCATATCAGCTGTGGTATCTATTTTAAGGCTTTCTAGATCATTCTAAAATTTTCTAGAATAATCCAAATTATTTTAGATTAATGATAGTCATACATTTTTAGAAATCATATGTTTTAACCCCCGTATCTTCTATACCCTTATAGGTATCAACTTGCAACCACCATAGTGCACGATGGGAGTCTTGTACTTACCTATTGCGACATACAAACACTATGCATCTGCGACGTGCAAAGTGAAATATAGGGACACACACCTCTATTTTTATATATAGATATATGCTATTCTTCCAGTCTTCATTTAAATATTTTCAGATCAATGCATTCATATTCAACGAGTTTACTTTAAATAGTTAATGAAGCGTCGACTTTGACCTTTATTTCATTTCCGTTCTGTGAAAAGTGAGTTATTAGAATAAATATTCACTTATCGAGTTTTAAACGTATACACAAAGGTTTTTTATTAATGCAAGTGTTGTTCGTGCTGGTAATTCACTCGTTCTTGCATTTTAATAAAAACTGTATAACTTCTGATTAAAACGGGTTTTCTTCAAATTAGAGCCTAATTATTGTGATATGTATTTTTTAATCAGCTTTTTAATTCAATAAAATTAAAATATATAAGAAATTCAATTTGGACGAACTTTTAACTTTTGAAAACGAGGTATGCTTCAGCTCGAATGGCCGTCTCGACAGCTTAAATACTACGGCCCTCAGAAAACCGGCGTGAAATAACGCTTGCGCCGTGTTTCGCCGTTGAGTGAGGTAACCGGAAGCCCAAGGTGAATTTGGGATCTCAAGGACTGGGAACGCAAGTGCGCAATACCAGGGGAGTTACAAGCGTAACTCGTTCTGGCGTAGCGAGTGGGCAGCGGTAATCGCTTACCATCAGGTGATTCGTCTGCTCGTTCATAAAAATAAAAATACTAAAAAAATAGGTACATCTCTTAATGAAAAATATACAGTGTATGTCGTCTCGAGGCTAAAAGATTTTAACAGCAGATAATAGGTTTAATTTTAACGACAAAATAACCTCCGTGGGTCGCAACTCCCAAATAATTTTCTTTTTGAAAATCCTACTAATATTATAAATATGAAAGTTTCTGAGGATGGATAGATGTATATATGAAAGCTTGTTACTCTTTCACGCAAAAACTACCGAACGGATTTCGTTGAAATTTGGTATGGTAGTAGTTTAGCTCCAATTTCACCAACATATTGAAACGATGTTTTAACTCTAAGCTTCGGTTTAAAATCTGTCTCTCCCGTTCTAATATTAAATGAGAGAGAGATAAAATCCGAACTTAGCTATAAGCGCGCTTAAAGAAATTTGATGAAATCGCGGCCTAAGCTCTGGATTAAAAAATGGATACTTTTTATACCGAAAAAGTACAGTGTACCCGTGGGATATATTTACGCGGGCCGAACCGCAGGCAACAGCTAGTCATAATTGATTAAAATGCAGTTAACATGTGAATTAAGGGAACACAACATTTAATCCGTCCGCCATCTCTATAATTGTTATTCATGCCCTAAAATTGGTGATTTAACGGTGAATGATTACGGTACACCGTTTTAATTTCCCCCCAAAACCCTCGTCATATCAAAAGCATGCCTATCTAATTCAGTTCAGTCAGGCGAACAATTTGCATCCCCTGCCGTGGACCATGTGATATTGATTTTTAATTTGTAAAGCCTTTCAATATGACAACGTACCTATGTAGTGTAAAACAATGGGAACGAATAATAAAGTGAATACAAAGAAAATTAGTTTTGTTTAATAGGTACCTATATTTAAAATATCGCACAAGACACAAAATATCCAAATCATTTTACTCACGTCCATCTTTTTCTTTCTTCTAATGGATATTTAATTTTTTTAAGTAGTCAATGCTTTGGAAATCCAAGCCCCAATAAAATTACCCAAGTACCAGCAGCGCGACGTACCTAAGTCAGTGTAGTTACTTCCTAATATTGTAACCTCAAAGCCACAGTGTTCTTACTCGAGGACATTTTTAAGAACCAGTAAGACTATGGCCCAGCCTCAAAATATGATTAGTTCGTCTATCTATTCGCACAGTATTCTCATACAAAGTCAGAACAGTAATCGTCTGATTCATTTAAATTAAGTGCTAGTCGGCCTTTTTCGTTTTTATTATCTGATTGGAAGATACAGTTTTGACTTCGTTAAACACAATTTTAGACACTGTAAAATTCAGTAAAATTGACTTGTGGGGAATTCACAGATAGTATGTGTTTATCAATCACATGTCCACAGCGCAGGCTTAATATGAACAGACAAAAGGTTTCAATTAAAATGCGTGGCAGATCCTGATGCCCGCCATACAATCACACTGATATTGTTCAGGTACACATATTCGTCCACACTATAGATACGAGTGTGCATGCTACATAAGGTGTGGTCCATACTATAGATACATCATTGGGGTGTCATCAGCGTTCTCGTATGTGTGCATCAATTAAAACAAGTGTGAACGAAACTGTTTTTACCCGACTACAACAAAGCCCAAAGGAAAGTTATGATTTTGGTAGTCTATGCATGCTTGTTCCACCTTAGCGCCTGAACTACTGATCCGATGTTAATGAACGAGTAGACAATAGATTTGTAATAATGGAACGGGTAATATTATATGCTTCAATATATACGTAGTCATGTTATAGTTTTTAACTTTTGATTATTGATTTTAAATACTGGAGCCAAAAATAGCTCTTATCTAAATAGGTTCTATCTCAAAGACTGTAAGACATTATAATTATTAATCTATGTTTTAACAATTTGTATGTTATGTTCATTAAACGTCTACTACCTACCTACTAAAAATGTTTGTAATGAAAAAAATGTGGTAAAGAGTTAAAACTTGGTTAAAAGATATTATCCAAAATTGTTAAGTTGATAGTTGATACACTTTTGTTCATTTACCGCATTGCATATACGGGCTATGCTTTTCGCATACTATAAGCGTACAAGCCAATCACCCACGATTTGCAATGCTGTATCCGTAAACAATAGATTCATATTAGGGCCGAATACTAGTGGTTATTCAACCAGTATTTCCAAAATAACCAGTGAATTAGACATTTATAATTCTACTTGTTATTCAGCGATTAATGTGTGAAGTTTCTCACATATATAGCGAGTTACTTCCAATGCTTTCCCAAACAACATATTCGTAATTTCGTACTATCTAGTATTGGATTAGATGTTAGAATGAATTATCTTTAATCAAATATTTTTATGTGATTGAAAGTCACTGAGAAAGGCTTATAGCCGGATATAAACACTACGCTACGTATATTTTTATTCTATAGGAACAGAGTCGTGTGCAATACATCATAATAAATTTTTATGATCGCGCGACCTTGTCGGTGAATTGAAGGCAACTTTCATAATCTGTCAATTAGTTTCCTGAGCGTCATTATACATAACAGTCTTAGTTGTTTTATTTGCAAACTTTATGAACCAAGTTCTCGATTCCTTTAAAATTACCCGAGGCGAATACTTCAATTAGTGATTTTGTTTTCCGTCGCTGAACCGTTTTATTGTATGTACGTTATGGATGCGCCTCTTATTATTTTACACTTTAGAGGAAGGAAAGTTTGCGGATTAATCAGAACTGATCGTTTTACCTGCAGTACCAAACCTTAAAATTTATTTTCCTAATAAATACGGAAATATCTCCATAGTTATGTGGTCGACTAACCGTCCGTTTCAATAACCTATCTATCTATAACTATTTGTTAAAAACGTCGTCATTCAATCATTTACCGTTTTTTGCGATACAAATTTGACGTTTTTAACAAATAGTTATTGGTAGATAGGTTATTGGCCTTATGAGGAGTTACCTGGAAAGTTTTGCGGGAGATTTGAAAAAAATATCCATTTCTTTTTAATTCATTTCTTGCTAATGTTATTGTAAGATCAATAATTTTGGCACACGAGCACCTAAAACACAGGCAAACCGATTTGCCTTATGTAGGCACATCGGTGATCGTTAGTATTTGTCTGGAAAATCACTTTAATTTTTAATTATTATCATTTTATTCAATTACTTTTGCCCAGAAATAGAAATCATAACATCCTCATAACCTCGTTTTGAATGTTATTCAATAACGAGTAACATACACAAGGTAACATGCAAGTTACAGATTAATACAGGGGCGTAGCTACCGCCGTATCTGCCGTATCAATTATACGGGGCCCCCAACGTGCGTAAGCAAAAATTAATACAAACTTTCCATTTTTTTTTCACAAATTACAAAAGTAAAAAAAAACAACAATTTCTTACCTTCCCGCGTAAAGCGTGCGTTCAAAAGTTGGCAATACCCTACATCGGTTAGATAGATAATTATGATGAATAAATATTTCTTTATTTTTATGATTTTTATTCTTTTGTGAGAAATATTTAATTATTTACCCTTCCTAATTTCCCAACATAGTTTTATATGTGGCCCCGCTAAGGCACGCTACGCTTCTGGATTAACATAAAGTTTATTTGTTACATACTAATGATCTCTGTCGGCAAATATATGAAAATTAATAAAAATAGCGCGTCGGTTCGTGCCGAGATGCGACGCGGCGCTTACTTTTTAAGACAACGATTCAAAATTGAACTTTATTTACTTTTTGCGAGAAAAAATGTGCGCCGCGTCACGGTGTGTGCATAATGGTTTGGAGCCGCAGTTTACCTTCTAACAATAACCGCTCAACGGCGTTTCAGATATACTTACCCATTATTAATTTTATTTATGTCATGAAAACTAAAAAATAATAAACTTCTAATGGGGTATTTGCCTGTATCTTTTTATTACATAAATGAATAGTGCGCTGAAAAATAAGAAAGTTTACAAAAGTAATACCTAATACCTAAACTAAAAATAAATATTTTCGAAGACATTGCGGTTTATTTGAAGCACTCTCGTGAGTCTTGCAAAAACGCCCAATGCGAAAGTTGTACCGACATCGACAGGACAGTGAGTGACGTCACCAATTGCCGTGAAACGTACGGTCATATGCACAAAATTCCTGTTACCTATCACCGAAGTTTGCTCTTTTTTGTTCATACTCACTATAGTAGATATAACATAAAATACATTCATATTTAAAAATGTAATGAGCTAACATAAATGATGTAAAATAGAGTGGGATAATATTAATATTAAGTAATAGCCACTGTATATTTTTGTTATGCTGTTGGTATTTTGTAAATAAATAAATAGTAAACATATTTAATTTGAGAGAAGTAAACTAATTATGTAGGTTTTTAGGGTTCCGTAAAACTTAAGGAACCCTTATAGTTTCGCTCTGTCCGTCTGTCTGTCTGTCTGTCTGTCTGTCTGTCTGTCCGCGCCTCTAGCTCCTGTAATTATGAATATAAATTGATGAAATTTGGTGCAGTTATAGATTGTGTATAGATCACGGTTTCGGGATTATAAAAAAATAATAATTTTATATTTTAGGGGTGGCTCTCCATACATGAGAAGTGGGGATGAAAAATATTTTTTCACTCTACCCCATCGTGTGGGGTATCGTAGAATAGGTCTTTTAAAATAAAGGTAAGGTTTCATACGTTACTTTTTTATAAAGTTGACCATTTTCGAGTAATCGGCCTCCAAAGTAGTTGGTAAGTTGGTCCCCCCCCTAGCATTTTTAAACTATAGGAGATAGAAACTTGCAAATTTCCATGCTGATAGATCATGCTAAAAACTCTTTAGGAAAACTATTTTGAACCAAATCGGACAGTAACTTTTGGAGTAATTTAAAAAAAAGCATATTACGCGTTTATAGTTACGGAACCCTCCTTAGACATGTCCTGACGTGCTCTTGGTTAGGTTATTTATTTTAAACTAATGTTGTACAAAATATATCCTTATAAAAAAAATAATTAATTAATTATTAATAAAAAATAAAAAAAAACACAAAATCGTATTTCTTTTTACTTTTATCAAGTTGCCTAATTATGTCTGAATATTTAAAAAAAATGCAAAAATTTTACATGTAAGTACCTGTAGTTAGGTATTAGAAAAATACCAAATTGTATTAAAATATTAAATAGGCATACCTGTTATCAGCAATCTGCGGATTCCAAAGGTTAATTAATATTTGCGTCAATAATCCTTGTTCGGTTACCGGATCGAGGTGACAATTAGAATTATCCATCGTTGTTTACCTGGTGGAAATAATCTCATTTCGTCAAACCGAATAACCATGAATTACAAGATTGAAATTCAAATTCTAGCTGAGGTGTGCAGATATCGTTTACACCTGTTCCTAAGGATAATAATATGTGGTTAAATATTTGAGTTTATATTCTATGCCGGCGTGCGGCACGCAGCGGTTGATCATAGGTTCAAATCGAAGTGTTCACAATATCATGCACGTATATAAATGTAGCTACCTATATATACTTTTATATTATGAAATTATGTGTATCTATAGTATCTATATACCTATTTTCACTGCCAAATCAGCAATACCTACACTCTACCCCCCTTACTAATAAAAAATTTCACACTGTGTATACAGGCGTTTTAAGATTTCTACTACTAATAATCATTTTTTTGACATTAGGCCAGGATAGCGATGTTGTAATTTCCATACTAATTTATTCCACGCCTATACTAGGCCATACCCTAGTTTAAGCGTGTTATAAGGACAAGATGGCGGATTTTCAATTCATCAGCTGATTTTATATTCTTTCGAAACTCGTTAGCGTTCTATTTCTGAGTACCCGACTTAAGAGTTGGACTACAATCTACATAAATATTGATTCTTAGGCTAGGAAATTATTCTTGCGCCCGGAAAAATACAAATGTATAATGATCGTGATGATCCGTTATTGTTGTATTTTTGGTAAAAGACAATGACCTAATTTCATCAATTTCAATCCTAATATTATGTATAATTAACTGTTCTTACTAACGTAAGAGAAGACAGGGCTAAACTAAGTAGTTAGAAGGGTTCTCAGTAGTGCTATGGGATTCAGATGAGGGTCTTCAAAAGATAGATAGGTAAGGAGTATGGATACTACCTTATACCTATAACACTACCTAACTTTTATACAGACTAGAGCTTCCCCCGAAGGAAATGGAGTTAGACCTCTTGCGAGTTGCAACCTATCAATTATACAGGCTAGGGCTATCCCCTGAAGAAGAAGAACCAGCCTTGTACATAAGGTTTGGTAAAGTCAATTAACTTATTTAAAATCAAGGATCTTCTGTGCATAATTATTGCTAATTATGATCTACTACTTACGTTAAGATGTTTAGGCAGAAATATAACATCCTAACCTCAGGCGTAGGTGACCCTTCGCCTAACACAAAACTATTTAAAGAATTATTTTTTTTGCCAAAATTTTTTTTCTGTATATAAGTGTATTTACAGCAGCAGTATACCATAAGCCCAGAAGATCCATAATTAATTTTACTAAAGCTTATTATTATAGTAGAACTACAGAATGCCAGTAAATGAAATTTACTGAATTTCAGTGTTTTGAGATTGCAACGACAATCTCTACAATCTTTAAAGTACAAAGTACAAAGATAAACGCTCAAAGTGTGCAATTATTATGTTTAAAATGCGAGTTGCGATTAATCGATTATAGTGCATACTGTAATCCTTGTAAGCACCATAATAATGTAGCGTTGCCATAACATCCTATGTACCGACCGGGACCATAACAGTGAATTACTAAAATAATACAAGTAAATGAAAAATGTGATATTTATTACCAGTTAACTTTATAAGGAACCTTTATTTTCTTAAAAAAATAGCTTACAAATATAAAAATTAAAAAACAAATATAAAATCAAATGTTCTAAATGAAATATTAATTTGTATTATATTATACCTTATTCAGCAGGTCCGGTTTACCCATAATATATTTATGAATTTATGAACATGTCATATTAAAATTAAATTTGCACTATATTACACTTTCAACCATGTCTACTTGAAATGCGCCAGCCCAGCCACTACTTGCCGGGCTGTGCTGTTGCTGTATGCATATTGACGGGGACATTTTCTAGATTAACCGGGACAAAACTTTCAAATTGGTGACATGTCCCGGTATACCAGGACGGATGGCAACCCTACCATAATAGCAACTTGCATTTTAAGTATAATTGAAAATATGAAACACTTTTAAGATTAATTACATAAAATTATTATAGATAATTTTTGATACTATACTTTCATTTTTTATTGAAATCGAGCTCATCCAACTATTAACTAGCTTTTTTGTTGCAATGCAACCTATAATATACTTACTTTTATGAATTAAGTGTCCATTGACATTAATACTTACGGCTTACCCAGCTATTTATCATACAGCTATTAGGGTGCAGCTTTCTAGCTCTGGTTTGGTCTGTGCATTGATATATCAGTCAATCAGCTTTGCCTTTTATATATAGATAGATAAAGAGACACAAAACAATAAACATCACATTATGTGATAGACAGTTAAAAACATAATACTTAGGATACAATACCTACAATCAGTCAGAAAAAAGGAAAAAGATGCATTACATAACCCATTGTGTATTCTTGGAAACATTTGGAGTAAATTAAAAACCAATGAAAGGCATTATATTTTCATAAATATGTTTATTAATAGTTGGACACTTCACAGATGTTCGCACATACCTTATACAAATAACCCTTTTGTTTGTTACTTTCTGTGTTTTGCTTGTGTTAATTACAACTCCAAACAATCAGAAGTTATCAGAGTTGATGTTCTAATTAGAAAACTCCAGTTTAGCTGAAAATTAAAAATCTCAAGAAGACAAGAACTGCAGTCTCATTAGAAAATAAATTACGTCTAGGGATGCTCGCATCAAAAATCGATGATCATCGATGTTAGATGATAAAACATCGATGTTTTATATCGTATCGATATTGCATTATTTAAAACATCGTAACATCGATGTTATTGACCCATACATAATCGAAAAACCCAAAGTTGAAAAAACTTGCGGTAGTATATTTAACCACTATTGCGACATAAACGCCATCGGAGCAATTATTTTCTAAGGCTGGTTCAACCCTATATTTACAGCGCAACAGGTTAAAAGGTTCTGCGCTTTCAAAATTATCATTTTTACAGTCAATTATTGACAAAAAATATTGGAACTTATAATGTGCTCCTCCTTATATCTCCAATATAAAATTTCTATGTTTCATTAAAAAAACATGTGATTTTTTTTTATAATTTACTAGCTGATGCCCGCGGCTCCGCCCGCGTACGTACAGTAACCCACCTGAACCTTATATGTCTCGCGATAAAAAATAGCCTATGTCCCTCCCCATGGTCTACTTTATATCTGTGCCAAATTTCATAATCGGTTTTGTAATTTTTACGTGAAACCGTAAATACATAATATAATCTAGAACCTGAGAAAGGACATAGGCTTCTTTTTATCACAGGGAAATGTACGGTTCCCGTGGGATACTTTATTTACAGTTTCATGTTAAAACTATTAAGCCGATTATCATGAAATTTGGCATAGATATAAAGTTGACCACGGGACCTTTCCGTGAAACCGTAAATAAAGTATCCCACGGGAACCGTACATTTCCCCGCGATAAAAAGTAGCTCATGTCCATTCCCGTGGTCTACTTTATATCTATGCCAAATTTCATAATAATCAGTTTAGTAATTTTTACGTGAAACCACAGAATAAATAATAGTACCTAGAGGTACAGAAGAACCACTCCGACAAATGGTTAGAAGAAATAGGGACTCTTTGTGCGATGCGATAAGGTTCAATTCAGCTAACACAACGCTTGATTACCTACGATTATATTTACCTAGAAGTTGCGTCTCTTTCTATCGCGTAATTCTTATCCTTTCTAATGACATTAGGGTTGTCTCATTTTAGAAAATTATTAACCGACTTCCAAAAAAGGAGGCGGTTATACGTATTATATATTTTTTTTCTTAATATTTAATTACAACTTTTTTTACCTACTTTCTAGTACCTACCTACTGTACTTTACTGAACAAAATTGCTTTCCAAATAAACCTAAGGTAGGTGTTAATAGTACTGTAATAATTTGACGACCTCTGTGGCTCAGTTGGTTGAGCGTGTTGGTGCTCAAGCCGGGGGTCGCGGGTTCAAATCCCGCCGAAGGAACAAAGAGTTTTTTTGTGTTCCTGGGTCATGGGTGTGTATTAAATATATGTATAATATAATAAAAAATCTTAAATAAGTGTTAAATATATTTCCGTTGTCTGGTACCCGTAACACAAGTTCTTCCAGAACTTACCACGGGATCAGATTGACGTGGTGTGAAGCGTCCTTAGATATTATTATTATTATAATAAATTTGCGCATACCTATAAGTATATACATACTTATGCGTAAACGTAAGCATTTTTTATACCTTCACGGCCTGATATTACTCGAAGAAGTTGAATCACGCCGCCTTATTTTTATTTATATTTACTACTAGGTACTACTAGGTACTTTTGTCAATAAATGATTCTTCAAATCGTATCACATCGGAATAACATAAGACGCGAACAGATAGTTCAAGTGGACTGTGGAGCCAACACCTAAACACTAAATATTGGTTATCAAGTAATTGCAGTAGCAGTAGTAGCTTAAACTATATTTTTAAATATTGTTATACATTGTGTTATATGGTATTATAGTTATAGCTGGCCGGGTGATTTTTACCTAACTTACACAGTACCTATCGTAATATTATATGCAAAGATTGCGACAATTGCTGTAAAAGTAAACGTAGTAAACATAAAATTGATATACCTTTAATAAAAACGGAGTTTGCAAAAAATCAATATGCCAATAAATCTATTATGCTGTATAATAAGCTCAATAGAATCTTAGACTTTTGGAACAAATCATGTTATGATACAAAAACAATACTAAGTAACTATTTATCTAACTTAAATTATGAAAAAACTGAAAAATTAGTAGAAAACTTTAAATTATAAAAACATCAGAATAATTATATATTTAATTATAAAAACATACCTCTTGCATACCCATGGCCACATACACACACACACACACACACACACACACACACACACACACACACACACACACACACACACACACACACACACACACAAACAAACAAACAAACAAACACACACACACACACACACACACACAGACAGACACATATACCACACATACATAATTTGTCATAGCTGTATTTTCCCTTTTTAATTTATAAATTAATGTTTTTCTCTTTTGCCTTTACTTTTATTTTGTAATTTAGTATGTAAGTCTCTATTGTAATAGTTGATAAGTCTTGTAATACTAGCGATGGAGGAGCCTAGTCACCTGATACAGGCGTGAGCTTACTAGGTGACTATGTGTTCTACTCAATTATTGTAATTTAAGTTGGAAATAAACATTTATTTATTTATTTAAAGATTGTAAGGTATTAAATCCAATCCATAAAACATTGCGACGAACAAATCTCACGCATACGTCGCTCACTGCTCGCGCGCGAGTCCCTCGCAATTGGCCCGTTTAAGGAGGCCGCCGCACGTACTTACATTTTTAATACCTACACGGGGAGTGGGACAGGCCTGGTGAAACCGTAAATAAAGTATCCCACGGGAACCGTACATATAAGGACATAGGCTACTTTTTATCGCGGGGAAATGTACGGTTCCCGTGAGATACTTTATTTACGGTTTCACGGAAAGGTCCCGTGGTCAACTTTATATCTCTGCCAAATTTCATGATAATCGGCTTAATAATAGGTTGGGGAAAAAGTCTTTTCGCATTATAGTATGTATGAACTTGTCATAAAATATCTTGGGCTATACCAATTGTATCTGGCTGATTTTGGTATCATTAAAAAGTTTTAATTTTACAGAAGACAATTCCAAATTCAAATTAGGTAAATTTGAGATTTTCATTTGTTTTTCTTATTGTTAAAATGAGTGATTCTTATGAAGAATTTCGATACATTTTAAAATTTTATTACAAAAAAGGTAAAAATGCAACACAAGTCGCGAAAAAAATTTGTGATGTTTATGGACCTAATGCAGTATCTGTGAGAGTAGCGCAAATTTGGTTTAAGCGTTTTCAATCCGGAAATTTTGATATCAAAGATGCACGTCGCTCTGGTCGCCCTGTTACGGACAAAACTGTTGCCATTTTTGAAAAAGTGGAGCAAGATCGGCATATTAGTAGTTACGATGTAGCTGAAGAACTGGGGATTGACCACAAAACGGTTTTGGCGCATTTGAAAAAAGCTGGGTACACAAAAAAGCTCGATATTTGGGTGCCTCATGAGCTCACTGAAAGAAACCTAATGAACCGTGTACTCATTTGTGATTCTTTATTACGACGTAATGAAACCGAACCATTTTTGAAGAAGCTGATAACTGGTGATGAAAAGTGGAGCACGTACGACAAGAACGTGCGAAAAAGATCGTGGTCAAAGGCCGGTCAGGCTTCACAGACTGTGGCGAAACCCGGGTTAACTCGCAACAAGGTGATGCTGTGTGTGTGGTGGGATTGGAAGGGCATTATTCATTATGAGCTGTTACCGCCAGGCAGGACCATCAATTCTGAACTGTACTGCGAACAACTGATGAGATTAAAGCAAGAAGTTGAGAGAAATCAATCAACAGAAGGGGTGTGGTTTTTCACCATGATAACGCTAGACCTCACACATCTTTAGCCACTCAGAAAAAATTACGGGAGTTTGGCTGGGAGGTGTTAATGCATCCGCCGTATAGTCCTGACCTTGCACCTTCAGATTTCCACCTGTTTCGGTCGCTGCAGAATTCCTTAGGCAGTGTCAGGTTGACATCACAAGAGGACTGCCAAAACCACTTGTCGCAGTTTTTTCATCAGAAGCCCCAAAAATTTTATAGCAATGGGATCATGTACCTACCAACAAGATGGCAAAAAGTTATCGAACAAAATGGCACCTATATACTTTAGTCACTTGTAAATAAACTTTATAAAAAAACCTTTTGAATTTTTATATAAAATGCGAAGAAACTTTTTCCCCAACCTAATAGTTTTAACATGAAACTGTAAATAAAGTATCCCACTGGAACCGTACATTTCCCTGTGATAAAAAGAAGCCTATGTCCTTTCTCAGGTTCTAGATTATATTATGTGTACCAAATTTCATTTAAACCGGTTCAGTAGTTTTGGCGTGAAAGACGGACAACCACACACACACTTTCCCATTTATTTTTAATATTAGTATGGATGTATTACCAATATATATTATACGGCCGTGAAGACGTTTGTACAAAAACATCGATGTTGCCTGACATAAATGTTTAGAGCTCGATAAACATTGAACATCGATTTTTAGCTATCGATGTCATTATTGATGCCAACATCGATGTTTTTGCAACATCGAGCATCCCTAATTACGTCTTGTGACATTGACAAGTGTCATTGACAAATGTCAATTTCAATGACAGTTTGACAGTTTGGCAGAGGTGCGTTCAAAAATGTTAGTACCTTATTAAATTTTGTGGAACTATTAATATTTACAAAATCCACATACTTAACTAATTGAAACTGATTAAAAATGTGTAAACATCAATTTTGTATTTAATTAAAATGACGAAGTCCATAATAACGTACATTTTATGTCAATTTTTGTCATCAACACGCGAACATCGGATACGTGTTATTTGCGTGTTATTCAATTCCTGAACGTTTTTCTTTGAGTCTTCTGTCTATGGTGTGTAGCGTGAGTATAGTTAAACAAGGTCTTGAATATCTTTATTATAGCTCTACCAGAATCTGATGGCATTTTAAAAAAAATAAAAAATGTGATTTTCATATGGCAATGTCAAGTATGACCCGTCAAATCAAAGTACGTGATCTGTCAACCGCTGCTAAAATTTTGTGATTATGTTCTTGGAATTTGTTGTTTTTGTGAAAATATCCAAAAAGGCAATTCGATCTCAAGCGAGAAATATTGTTTTCTATGTCTATAGTAAAATACAGAAAGAAGAAGGTGTAAATCGAACTCAATCTTATAATTTAAAGTTCGTGGTCGAGTTGACCGGTAAGTTAGAGTGAGTTGTTTTGATACTTTTAGTTTTTTTATATTTTCTTAGGTAATTATTGTGACTTCTTTAAATGTGTTTCCAGTACTACTATAAGGTGAATCGTAGCTGATGGCACATCGAATGATGGTTTGTTTTCCATGCCTGGTAAAAGGAGGAGAGGAGGAAAAAAGAAAATCAACATAAGACAGTTTCGATTTATAGTTGATTAGGAATAAAGTAAACGAGTTCTATACAGTTCGGAAGGAAATTCCAACATTAAATAAACTGTTGCCAATTTAATTGTATGTTATTCGTTATAAATAAGTATATAAAGTAATTCACGATTGATTTATTTTTCATGAAATATCATTATAATACATAGTATAAAACAAAGTCCCTTTTTTGTCTGTCCCTATGTATGCTTAAATCTTTAAAACTACGCAACGGATTTTGATGCGAGTTTTTAAAATAATAGTCTATAAGTATTTAATAGTCTTTAAGATATTATAAGATTATGGTAAAATTTATATTCAAGTACTTATTATGTAAGTATATTATCAAGTGGTCGCGCATGTCGTATCGAGGTGATAGGGTCCCATTTTTAACAATTTGCATTGGGCAAACCTAAAAACATGTTCAATATTGTATCAGTAGTATATTGCTGTAAGTAGGTAGAGAATTATTCGCCGAAGTAGTTTTTTCTCCAAGAACACTATTCCACGCGGGCGAAGCCGCGGGCAAAAGCTAGTTTTCTATATTATACACCGAACATTCTTCATACAGTCTTATTATAATTCATGTTCAATAATACTAAAGACATAATTAAATATTAACCAGTATCAAGATCGTTTAATCCAATTTCCCCAGTATTGCACACTACAAAATTTTTTTTCCCTATTTGCCATGAGATTCTGGTACACCTATAGTAGTCAGCTGTTTATGCGCGTTATATCGAACGTATAACTTATACAGCGAGTTTAACTATTCTAACGTTATACCTCATTTTAAGATTTTTTTATTAGTAAGGCCTTACAGGTTTAATTTTAAATGAATACATTTAAATTATTTTGAAAAACTACAACTTATCCTAAACATTTTCAAATACATATTTTTTAAAGACAGAAAAAATATTGCGAACAAAATATGATAGACAATTTAATCTTTGTTTTATTTGTAGAAAATGAAACGATGTCTAATCAGTCCATATTATGTCCAATCAGTCCATATTATCTAATAGTGCAAAATCAAAGGTGAAAATTCATCAAGTTATAAAATTGATAAAGGTTAATTAATTTGCTTTTAAACCGTTAAAATGTATTCAAACGTAAAGCGTTTGATTGCAACTTAGCATTCTTCGGATGAGCGTACTATTAATACTTTAATTTATAATACTTTAATAGTACGCTCATCCGAAGAATGTCGAAAACAATGCCCTTTCATCATCATATCTGATTGCACCCTTTTCGAGAATAATTTAATTTGCGCATGAAAATTCAATTGTGGAATAAAATTCACTTACATTTTTACCAATAACACTTTTGGATAAGCAAAAAATTGTAAATAGTTTTCAATTCGCAACTCAGCTCGATTTATTGATGCGATTATTTTTTTTGTATTTGTATTTTACAGGTTTTTACATTTTTATTTACTCTTTTAAAGATACAATAAATAACAAGTGATGCGAAGACTATTTAACTTCCGACTTCTGTTAGTAAAGAAACATAATATTATAACATTAATTTAGAAATTTACTTCATCGAGCAAATTAAGTTTCATTATTTTAGATATTTTACTTACAAAATTAGAATAGTAACCAAGTTTTGCTAGGATCTCTAGTAGATTAAAAAAGAATCACAAAAATATTTTATCGGGGTACGAACCCACCACATTCCGAATTTTCGAACAACGTAAACTGCCAATCAGACTGACATTATTATAGTAGAAATCATAGGGGTTAGAGAACAGGAGACCGATCGCTGTAGAAAATAGTGTCCTAGAAATATGGACAAAATAAGCGAGGCGCTGCGATCTTTAAGTTGTCTCAGAAAAAGCGGCCCACCAATGCCGTGAAGGCGTTGCGATCGCTAAGTTGTCTCAGAAAAAGAGGCCCACTAATGCCGTGAAGAAAATTATAATACTACTTAGCACGGCTGGTGGCTGAAAAATGAATTATAAATTCTAAAAATTTTCAGTGACAGGCAGGCAATGCTTCAACACGTAGCGATCGGTTTCCTGTTCTCTAACCTTCGGTAGAAATTATTGATATATATATATATATATATATATATATATATATATATATATATATATATATATATATATTGTTGCATGACAACTTAAAAATGCGAAGTTTTCCTGGGATAAAAAACCTAGCTACATCGATTTTTCTCCCTCAAAACTCTTATAAATTTTGAATAAAGAAAAATCGATCAAGCTATAAAAAGTTAAATAGACATCCTTAACTCAGAGCTCAAAATACTACCATACGAAATTTCGTTGAAATCCGTTCAGTAGTTTTTGCGTGAAAAAGTAACAAACATCCACACAAACTTTCTCATTTATAATAGTAGTAGGATGTATCTCTACAGCCTCCGCGGTCTAGTGGTTAGAGCATTGGCTCTCGACTCGGAGATCGTGGGTTCGATTCCGGCATTGGAGCAACAAAAAATTTTGTTTCCAAGTTTGGTTAAGACAATGCAGGCTGATCACCGTATTGTGTGCCAAGAAAGATGATCCATGTGTCGGACGGTCATGTAAATAGTCGGATCTGCGCCTGATATCTCGCCAGTCGTGTCGGTTATCCGTCCCACTGAATTACGAGAGTAAAGGAAGAGAGAGTGCTCTTGTGTACTGCGCACATACTTGGGCACTATAAAATTACTCCTGCGTAACTGACCTGGTTTCAATGAAACCGGCCACCGTCACCGAGATTGGTGTGGGGAGTTATTATTAGGATGTATCTTAGTTAAGAGTTAAGACAAAATTTAATTATGACTCATAAATAAACATTACAAGGTGAAATCAAAGCGAATATGCGAGTACATACGACGGTACATTCGTATACCGTCCTTTGAGGGCCAGTCTCGAGTCAGAGGGATGCTCACAAATTCCATTCTGTGCCCTGAGCGCTTTGAATTCAATTTTACCTACGATATTATTCTTCTATTTGCCAATGCGCTTATATAGTTCAAAATTTACTTGTGAACGACAAATAAATACTTTTAAAATACCCATTGCAAATAAAATGTAATACACAATTATAAACACAAGAAAATAATAAATAATGTGAAATACTGTTAAGTGATCCTACTACTATTATAAATGTGAAAATTTGTGAGGCTCGATGGATGTATGGATGTTTGTTACTCTTTCACGCAAAAACTACTGAACGGATTTCGATAATATTTGGTATAGTAGTAGATTAGGCTCTGAATTAAAACATAGGCTGCTTTTTATCCCGGAAAAGTACAGTATTACCGTGGAATACCCGATACTGTATTAAAGCGGGTGGAGCCCTGGGAAAAAGCTAGTTTATCGTTAGAAATATTGCAATAATACTGAAATATAGGACCTATATAGGATAATTACTGTGGTAGGTATGTATATTTTATTTGTGGTCTTACACTTAATCAATTATAAATCAAGTCTAAGTCTAAATTCTCTTCAAGATACTGGAATAGAAATAAATATTGAATAACTCGTAGATAAATAAATACTTACATTTTGTATAAAACTGTTTCTTTTAGAAGATCTGCTCCATTTTTGTTTTCTTATAGAACAGGCTGTGACTAACGACGCAATATAATATGTGTATATTCTGTACTATTCTTTTGTTGTAAAAAAAAATGTGTGTATTTAATGATGTCCGTTTGTCGACAGAACCGGAACCGCGGGCGAGCGAGTATGGCGCGTACGTGGGCACGCCGGTGTCGGAGCGGTCGCCGGAGGAGACCGAGGCTGCGCACGATCTGCTGTCTTTGTCGCAGAGCTTGCCCCTCCTGCCGCCGCCACCGCCGCCGCCCCCGCCGCCCCCCGCCGTCTCCACCGCACTCGCGCTGCCCGAGCCCGAGCCGCTGCCGCCGCCGCCGCCGCCGCCCGCCATGCTCCCCGTCTACACCTACACCATCCAGCCCACCAACATCTTCATTATCACCGACGAGCCCCCAGACCCCATCTACACCGTACCCATGCCCGTGGCCAACATATCGCCCTTCGAGTACGCGGTCGAGCCGCAGGTCAGCTACGTCGCGTACCAGCCTCTGCCCGACCCGCAGCCACAGATGCCCGTGTCCCTAGCGTGCGTGGCCGTGCCGGTCGCCGAGCCCACGATAATCATCCAGGACTATCCGGCCCCCCCTCCACCTCCGAAACCGCCGGCGGTCGTCTGCCAGAACGCGGGAAGGCAGGAGGTCAAGTGTCTCAACAAGGATAGGGCGAAGTACGACTGCTCGGAGTGCGGCAAGAGGTACGCGACCTCCTCCAACTTGTCCCGGCACAAGCAGACTCACCGCAGCCTGGAGTCGGCGTCGGCGAAGCGTTGCGAGGACTGCGGCAAGGCGTACGTGTCCATGCCGGCGCTGGCGATGCACATCCTCACGCATAAGATGGGGCACGTGTGCGGCGTGTGCGGCAAGCAATTCTCGCGGCCCTGGCTGCTGCGCGGACACCTGCGCTCGCATACCGGTGAGCGGCCCTACAAGTGCCCGCTGCGGGAGTGCGGTAAGAAGTTCGCAGACCGCTCCAACCTACGCGCACACTTCCAGACCCACACAACCGACAAGAAGTACGAGTGCGAGAAATGCAACAAATGTTTCGCCCTCAAGAGCTATTTAACCAAGCACCAGGAGACCAGTTGTACGACACGCCCCGACAACGAGTAAGAATCCCGTCTACGAATTCATTGCAACGAATGATTTCTCTATAAACTTCTTTACACCTTTATATTGGAAGAAAAGAATTTTTATAGCATAGCTTGTCGTCGCACCGGCGGAGTTGAATAATAAGCAATAATAACGTACCTAAAATAGTTACGGCTCTTCCCGTATTATAAAAATATTAATATTTTTTCAATTATTAATTAGTCCGATTTCGACGGTATTATGTCAATTTATGGCAGGAGCCTCATGTTGCTGTGTATGGTATATTATATAAATCGTAGAGCTAAGTTATTGGCGCACCCAGGTGTGATGTTTTAGATGTAGTTACGGTGATACGTAGAGACTTAATGAAACCGTCGAGCTGTGGTACAAAGAGAGCAATAAAGTAAAGTGAGTAGAGAGTGGTAGTGCACGAGTAGCGTGCGTATAGTGTAGTCACCTGCGGGCGCGCCGCGGAAGGACCAAACTGAATCCCGGTGCCCCCGGCCATCGCGCCTCGCTACGCCACTGCAACTCCCGTACGAACGGAGACACGACGTTATTCATTCGATGATCGAAATGTTAACAAATAAACGTCATTATCATAGAAAATTCTCTATTTCAAGATATCGTATACTTTAAACGAGCAATTCTTGTATGTACATAATCAGAATCTTGGAAACGGCTTCTAAAATTTCCATGAAATCTAGATGTGCAGGGTGTTTTGAGGAAGAAAAATCGATCTAGCTAGGTCTTATACCGCGTATCTTTAGAAATGTCGTGCAACAATTATATTAAGGTGCATTCGCGTGTAATGTAACGTTATAGATTCGATCTTGAGCGCCGAGCGGACGGGATCATTACAAGATGTGCATTGTAATGCTCGGTAATCCTCCTACGGCCTACGCTGATCTAATGTTCGGATATGCAACGTTACATTACACGCGAATGCTCCAGGTGAGGGAGCACCTTTATGTCAATAACTTAGACCTTTATTCCTAGATGGAAAATTGGTGTCTCGGGTTTGAAGATGAATATTTTTGTGATTCTTTTTATTTTTTAAATACCAAAAAGATACACGGTCGGTAATATCTTCAGGACCTAATTCAGAAATAAATTCTTCAAAATAAAATAACCCTAACACAATAACCTAATGTATTGAAATCCGTTTTTTCCCTACGTTAGTATGTATGGAAAAAACGGATTTCAATACAAGCTATGTACTAGAACTTCGACCATATTTGCTGGCTACGTAACCTACTCATGGAATTTCACAAAACAAAATCTACGATTGTTATTTATAGTGGCACTCATACCAGCACTCACTAAATATACTAAACAATATTGTTCATTCTGACGTTTCTTTGTTTACATTTCGTTGACTTCTAATTGGATTATATGTCAAAGAGCCACTTTTCGTGGCGTGGTGGCGCCGTTCCGAGCTCTGTGGACAACACGTTTTCCTCGTCAATTCGAGGGCATAATAATTAGATATTTATCAAATAGCGGTCGATGTAAGTGTATATAATTTTTGTAGCATTCACAGTGTCATTTTCCGCTTTAATTTAAATGTTACAATGTTGCTTTAATTAAATTATTCTTCGTTGATTTTTTAATTAAATTATAACAGCCATTTGCAGTCACATTTATAATTTTGTTGTGTTGTTACGTTTATATTTGTAAAATATTGTTTTGATGTTAGTAATTTAAGTCTGACAATTGTTTCTCTATGTGTAGATTACAACTCGTGCAATTTTTCAAAGTGTATTAGTGATGTGACTCAAAGAGATGTATTTTTGTATAAGCCACATTTAAGTCAAACTTAAAAGTATTTGTGATGTTTGTGTTTGAGTAAATTAGGTTAGTGATAATGTAAGCTTGAGGTAGGTATAGTGTTGTTTAATTAAGGTAGTGTACCTAGTAAGTACGCAACAGATGGTGAACTCGAATATTTCGCTACTCATACAATTAAGCACAGCGTGATATAAACATAAGTAGTATTATCAATATTTTTGAATATCACTTTAGTATTTAAGGCGTTTTTATAGAAATGTTTCACATAGATAAACCTTTTTTTACTGTTTATTTAACAACCCAATTATGTTTTTGTAATAAATATTTGCTAATTATTTTATCAATATATTATATTATAACTAAAACATAAACTTACAATAAAATATGAACAAAAGTACGACACTTCAACGAAATTTTACTATGACATAAAGTTTATTCGGGTTAATCTTTATAAAATTTAACTGTATTTATTATAACTCTAAAATGCAAAAAAATATTGATTTACAACATTATTTATCTAATATTTAATGTGAATCTTTATAATTGCGCTAAATAATATAAAATACTCAATACTATCATGTGTAATGTTATTATTTTTACAAAAATGTACATAATATAAAAGTACTTAATATGATAAAGTTACAAGGATAATATGATATTTTAGTTCAACACTTTAACAAGTTGTTTTGGCAGTTTTAATTTTTTAAAAGGCCTAATTTTATTTAAGTTAACACGCAATATTCTCTAGTCTTTTATAAGCTTCAATAAAAAATGCTGAAATATGATAAAGTTACACGGATACTACGAGATTTTAGTTCAACACTTTAACAAGTTGTTTTGGCAGTTTTAATTTTTTAAAAGGCCTAATTTTATTTAAGTTAACACGCAATATTCTCTAGTCTTTTATAAGCTTTAATTAAATAATGTTCTACGAAAATTTTAATTATACGTAAATTTTATTAGAATGGTACACTCTGATATGATCCCTAGGATTTAAGTCAATTTCGTTTTGTCAATTCCTCAAAAATTTTGATGTAGTGTAGAGTAGGGATAAAATGTCGATTTATTGTAAAAGAGATACAAGTGATTGGTCAATTTTGAGAAGTGCAGCTTAATTCAAAAGGCAGTTGGCATTAGTCGTACACAATGCTGAAATATATAAGACTGATGAGCGGACGGTTGATATTAAATCAAGAGATGAGTTTCAAGTTGATTCATCGAGACAAGTCTTCCAAACTTCGATGCAATGTGCAATACAATTCGCATGGATTTTAAATCGCATATGTTTGCAACTTATGTTCTCTATACAAACATGTGACGAAATTATTTATATTTTATGACCAAATTCAAGTGCCGCAAAGTGTTGGTAGCCTTGTTTCGACTAGTTCATGGGAAGGGACAACTCATACCCGACCCTAGTGTGGCAACGCACTTGCAAGCCACGATGATGCTATTACCATGTGGGGAGTCAACACGAGGAACAATCTGTTAAAAATGTTTATTTTTTGTTCACAGTGCAGATAAAATAATTATACTAGCGTTTTGGGCCGATATTTTAGCATATTTTTACGAAACGCAACGCCATTTTAACTAATTGCTACAAAGCTCACAGTCCAAACTTAAATCGAAACATATTTCTTTTTGTCACTGCTGATAGTATGTAGTTATATTTATGAAACTTTAGCTGTTTTGGAGTTAAATTTCGGATTATTAAAAAAGAGCATTTAAGTCTTTCACGTAGGTACCAAGATAGTCAAAACTTGTATGAATCCTACAACCTGTGGATTCACCAATAGATCTCTAAATACTAAAGGTATTCAATCGTGGTTAGGTGTAAAGAATAGCCTGTGGGCTATTCTACAAGGTGGATTTTTTGTAACATTTTGGTGGAAAAATAGTCCTTGCAACTTTTAACACCATAGGTATGGATGTTCCGATTTCGCTTAATACCTCAAAATTATTTTTTCGTAAGTAACATAATCGACGTAGTTGAGTTCGAAAGTGTATGAATGAGGAGTATATAAGAATTAAGATGTATGACTATTGCAGATTTCGTCTCAATTTTCTCGTAGATGATGGTATATTCAGGCGTTAAGTAGAAACTTATTTGATTTTTAGAAATTTTCTTATACTTTACTTAGAACTTTCACAATGTATAATAACTAGATCAGATATATCTATAACACCTACGTCAATCTTAAAATTAATGTAAGTGAAATCAAAGCAATACTTTCCGTACAATTGTTCTAGAATATGCGATGACTATATTTAAAATTCGAAATTCTTAAAGATATATTACTATACTGTATTTAGTTCTAAGTTTCAATTATTTGACGTAAGAATATTGATATAAGCGTTTTTATGTATAAGCTTACAAAATTTATACACCTTCGTTACAATTGCTTGATAATACGCTCATACTTAAAAATATTTTATAGCTATCACTTAACAACTTGAGCTTAAAAAATTCTTTTGACACCTCGAAAAGATATGGAAATACCAAAATATATTAAGCAATGTTATCTTTAAAGGTTTGTACAAAAATAATAAGATCCAATGAAGATTTTTATCGAGTAACTTTAATTAAAAATTACCTAATAATTTAATTTTGTTAAAAAAACGTTTCATGTGGTATCGTTTATTTTCATTATAAATTAGATATAGCTGCAATTGAACGTTATTTTTAAATAACGATTAACATTTGTTATAATATACTACATATTCATAAATGGTCTTAAAAATCATAATGACGAGTAAATTTGAACTGAAAATAAAACTCGTGTCATTAACTCGTTGCATATTAAAAAATACTGATTTTGTGTCTAAAAATATAATTCGAAGGCTAAAATTATCTTCTTTTGCTTAGGAATTCGTACTGCGGACTAAGTACTTAGGTATTTAGAAATACTAAACGTTACCGCATGAAAACTTAGATTAGGATTGCATGTTAGGTATATGGAAAAGTAGTTGATTGTAACAATGTAGCAAGACTGAAGATATGCAAAAAACTCAGTATTTATAATTGTCACATAATGTGTTAGTTAAGTTAATGTAAGCTTGATAATAAGAGAAAAATTCTTTGTCGAGAAAAGTAATACAGGCGTTTGCATGCGGTTCCATTCTATAAAATTTGAATAAAAATGTACAAGCATTTTCCTTTGTACACGAAAATAATATATTGTTACTTACATTTTAAGTATTAGCTTAATATTTATGACTACCCCAAACAATGTTAATTTTGTACTACGAGTATAAGTATAATACAGGTTTACTGTAAAAAGTACTTTTATTAACATAATACGAATTACTAAAATTGAAGTATATAAAAATTGCATGAAAGCCATGATGAAAAATTGCCGAATTTGAAAAAAACAAGAGCCGTGAAAATCTAAAATACACCTTAATAAATTATTACCTAATCGTGTGCAAACAAATAACATAAGTTTAAAATAACATTTATATGTAACAAAGTATCATTTATTTTTTTCTCTATATTATATTTTACATCCGATCACAAAAACAACGAAATATTGCAACTTTTATGTACAATAAAAATATGTTCTCTATTCGAAATATATCTAAAACAACGATTGAACACAGAAAATTACCAAAAAAAAAAACAATATAAAGTATCGAAGATTATTATATCATAAATTTTATCTAATCATAATTAATAAAAATGTAATATACAGCCGAGTCATAATAAAAAGGTTAGGGATTAAAAGAAAGATGGGTTGCAGAATAATAGAGAAAAAATATAAGCATTTTTTTTGTAAAATTTGTACGTCGTTTTGGGATCTATTTTATGAGTAATATTTATTACATACGTTAATAACCCCTATTATGAACCAAGTTTAATATTTTCGTATTTAAAGCAAAGCAATAATATAATAGGTACTAATAATAATTAATCTATCGTGTAGGCACTAATCTTAATTACTAATAAAAAGCTAGGTCGCAATTTAAAAGTAGCAACATTAATAGCATATCATGTATGTTAAAAATGTAGGTTTCGTCTTATGTGCTTGTAGATATGAGGGACTTTTACAAATTCTCGGTTTTCATTTTGTACAGAACTGCAATTCTCGTAATTAACTTACACTTTAATTTAAATTCTATTGAATTGATAATGAATCGTCTTAATATCACAGATGTTTGGTGTTTGGACCAATCAAAACGAGTTTGACGTTGGTTTGACATTTATGAGAATATTTTAGTTTGCAGTAGTGTATATCTAGACTGGATTATTGTATTAATGCAGAATTTAATTAGCATAATCGAACTTCTTGTTAACTTATCCGTGACATCAAATCTATGCATCATAAGAAGTTAGATTAATTATAACACCAAGCGCCTTTTAATTATAGTCTTCGGTTTATATATTTCCATAAGTTCATAACATAGTTCTTAGTTCCAACTATCTTTATCTGTAAAATTCTAAAGTCCCTCGTATTCGCAAGACCTCGCTTTATTCTAATACTACCTATGCTAAAACTGAATTTTGATATTCTTTTCCTGACTAAATCGCCACCTAAGTTAGGATTATTAGTTTAAGCAAACTATTGCACCTTTGTAGAAATAGCACTTAGAATAAGTTAAACAGAGGCATCCTAAAGTTAAAATATTACAAAATATACAATAGTAGGTATACCTACTGACAAAACATGTCATTAGTTTAAGTTATGTATAACATCGTAATAAATTAATTAAACAACCAAAAATGTAAGAGTGAAGGGATAATTTCCACAACTATATTTGTTTATGAATCTCCTTTAAAAAACTTTATTTACTTACTTTACTTACATATTTTTAATTTACTTATAAGTTCTATAAATATACTTCTATAAATCTATAAATCACTCCACGGATGCCTCTGTCCAGGTATTGTACATTTTTACAGAGCAGTGATGTACAAAACTGCTTAATATGATCTACTGTACTTTAGGTGAGAATGTTTAAATAAAAATATACCTATACTACTCAGTCGTTTTACTATCCACCATAATATAAGAACGTACTCTCTTCCTACTAATCTTTTCTTTATAGGTGATTTTATTTCTACAAGGATCCTTCTACGGTCAAATAATTCACTTACTACTGGATATATTATAAATTAATGAATTATAGGGTTTAGGAAAACGTAACATTTTCGCTACATGGGCATCGGGCAGTGTATGGGTTTTTATTACTCGCTCCGGGGTCGTAAAATAATGGTTTTCAAAGTAAACGTTTGATGACATGTCGACTGTACAAAATTCGGTCTTTTTACTTTTGGCCTAGTTTATTTTTAAATTTCAAACCACTATAATAGTAACTATTTAAAAAGTAAGTACATATTAGTAAATAAAAAATAGTACTCCCATATTACATTTACCAATAATAATCATTAATTAAAAATTTACTTTCGTTAAAGAATGTCTATGCTAAGTGTGAAAACAGGTTGATGGACTTGATGCTAATAACAGGCGGGCGCGGGAACGGGCGCGGATGCGGGCGCGTGCGGTGCGGCATGCGGCCTGGTACGACGGTGTGGCGGGCCCGCGTTTCCACTGGTTGATCTCGTGGGGTCGCCGCTCCGCAGGTGTCGCCCCGCCATCGATCGCCGCGGCGGCGCGCGCACCTCCCCCGAGCGATATATACCCGCGACACCGCCACCGACCCTCACAACGCAAGAGGACGCGCGTTCGCATCGCCGCTCGCCTGGGGCGCCGCTCTCTCTTCTCTCTCTTTCTCTATTCGTCTGTTTCTTGATGTTGCGCTGAGGCCGATGCGGGCGCCGCCATGCCGCGCTGCCTCATGGCCAAGAAGTGGAAGGCGGCTCCTGCGACGCTGGGGGACGAGTCCGATGAGGAGATCGACGTGGTCGGCGAAGGGCGCGGCCGGAGCCCTGCGCCCGCCGCCACCGCACCGGGACCCTCGCCTCGGGACCCGGAGCCCACTCTCCTCTACAACGGTAAGCACTTTCCCTACTCGCTCTGGCTGCGCGAATCTCTCTCTTCTCCTCCTGTGACACTGGGCTCAGGTAGAGTATAACGTTAAACTCAAATGGCTTGTCGCTGATCAGCTCGAAAGTTCTTCATGCTCCACACAACACACAACAAATAAGATGGATGACAAACAAACAACAAGAACTCAACGTGCTCTTGTAATCCTGCTTCGATTAAGGTAAAGTAAATAAAAACATTCGATTAAATACCTACCTATACTATAAGAAGATTTATAGCTATTCAATTAAATATTTTACTATTTATAAAGCGTATGCGATTGCTTTATTTTAGCGAATTTCATATGATCATGTTGCTACGCGCATGCGATATGATATATTCTTCCAAACTGCGTAACTTTAAAAACAAAATTGACAAAATTAGCACACGTAAATAGTATGAAATATGAAGTAACAAATTCTTTATCGTTATGAACAAGCAATAAGCAATAGTCGAAGATATTAGTCTACGAATTGGTCGTAAATTTTATTCCAACTACGCTGTTTTATGATTGTATGAAGTTTATGAGATCCCAATAATTTTTATGTCATATAAAATTGATCTTGTTTATGATAATATGTATTTAATAGACGTCAATGAAATATGAGGCGTATTTAAAGAATGAAAACGTTTGAGATAAATATAAATACTGAAGAATATAAGGATACATTAGACATAGAGTAGGTACCTAATCGTAATCGGTATACCCATTAGAATAGCTATAGGGAGTTGGTGGCAATTTAGATATATGATTTCATCGTAATTTTTTTTTTGTTTGTTTGCATTGAATAAGCTCCGAAAATACTGGACCGATATTGATAAAAATTTTGCCCAGATATAAATTAAACTACGGTGAAGGACTACATATGCTACTTTTTATTGCGGAAAAATTTACGGTTTCTGTGAGATTAGCTTTTGCGCGCACGAAGTCGCGGCCAACATCGAGTTACAAAATAAATCCGCTAGGAGCATCTTTTATAAAATGACTGGTCGATCACTGAACTCGTTAATATAACGCGAAATGGCTCCATTGGATGACGATATTTTATCGTTAGCCGGTTTAAAGTCGAATGATAAAATGAGAGAAACTCGTAAACGTCCACAGCACATATTTTATAGATGATAGCGTCTTATTTAACGGCCAAAACCGCCAACGAAGAGATTCTTAAAGTATTCCATAAAGAATATCAGCTTCTGCACATATTCACGCGGTTTTAAACGCATAATTTGCAAGTTAACATTATATTAATATCAATTTCAATTCAATGACGTGTAAATGAAATATCGATATACCAAATATACACTATGAAATATCGATATACCAAACTTCATACAGCTTTTTTCACATAATTTACGTACAAAAATATATCCAACCTTTTTCACTACATTAGTCAAAGTATGATATCCACAAAAGTCCTCTATTCGAATGCATAATACAATGATGGCATTCATAACAGCAATAAAGGAACTTTGTTACTACGTGATACGTTTAAATTAGCCCCGCCATTCCTCTTGTAGAGATTTCGCGAGATTTTCTCGGCGTCGCCCTCTTTATTTGACTTTGCGACAAGCGCTAAGAATATAATTAACGTCCATTACATAATGCGTCGAACGAATATTGGATACTAGCTGTTGCCCGCGTAAATATAGTATCCCTCGGAAACACTATACTTTTTCGGCATAAAAAGTAGCCTATGTTTTAATCCAGGGCCCAAACTACTACGATACCGAATTTTATCAAAATCTATTCAGTAGATTTTGCGTGAAAGAGGAACAAATAACCATCCAGCCATACATCCTCACAAATTTTCATATTTATAATATTAGTAGAATAAAACCTTCCTTCTTTGAAACAGATTAGTATGCATTCCAGGGTCACCGTAGGTTTTCAAGCAGTAAATAAAAGTTTTCTACTTTTGTATTAGTTCTTTGTTTCATTATAATAACATTTAAGAATATCTAATAGTACTAGGATTAAACGTAATTAGTTTGCAATATTTAAAATGCCTTTTATTACTAAGACACTAAGGTAGTCTCACATTGGCAACGTGGACCGGTGTGAAAGCGTAGATTAAAAAATTGGATGCAAGCACTTAACTTTATAGTATATACAAAAAACGTGCGACAGCGCATTATTTAGTTTACGTGCTTTGCAATTTCAGTGTATATGTTACCGTAAAATTGTAAAAACCATTAGATTGTAAAATAACTAACGAAATTGTAAAAATATGTCGAAAGATTCAAAACTATATATTTATAATCTAACGAAAAATAATGTTACATAATAGGCAGAATATTCGCATCGGAAGTCTATAAACATTTTACAATTTCACTAGTTATTTTACAATCTAACTGTATTTACAGTTTTACGGTGACATATACATTTAAACCGGGTCCTTGTAATGTTTTTCGCCTTAGTCTTTGTCTTAATCGAATTTCAAAACAAAATCACTTAAACCATAATTCTATCTTATTTGATTCCACTCAGATCACATGATTCTCGCGCCAATACTAAAGTGAGCAGAGTGGACTGGGTAAATTGATACCGCTTTACGTGCATAAGTGAGCAAAACACCCACCGCCCACCTGCTAAGCCTGAGACACCTCACTTAACATCTGCATAGATATTACTTCATTCTCCCAACACGGTATATCAATTTGACCACTCCATTTAAAGTTACTATATTTTATTAACTCTATTATATCTACTAGCTCAAACTACTTTACCTCCACAATACTCCATTAAATATAGAAACTCATAAAACTTGTCTAATTTAAATACTGATATTATCTGTATTATATTTGTAAAACAAAAGTTTTTAGTACACAGTGAATAAAAAAAAACAATCTAGTCAAATAATAATAACAAAAACTTTTTAAATTATTTTCAATTTAGATTTCATTTAAAATAATAGATACTCTGGTTTAAAAAAACTTTGTGTTTTTATACAAATAACAACAACCAGAATAAAAGGAAGAAGGAAACGAAAAAATTTTGTCATTAGGATGGATGAAAGCACGCAACTTTGCACGAAAGTTTATAAAAGCTTTGCTGTTCTTAAACTATACTTAATGAAGGTGGAACTTTAGTGTAGAATCAAAATTCCCTATTTCAAAGATTTAGGATAAATTACATAATATAACTTTATCAAAATAGTTTCATTCTCAATACACTTTAAATTATTATCAACTAGATGACGCCCGCAACTCCGTTGCGCCAAAATTCGTTTATCGCGGCGGAACGTACATTTTTTCGGGATAAAAAGTATCCTATGTCCTCTCTCGGGTCTCAAAGTATCCCTATACCAAATTTCATCAAAATCGGTTCAGCGGTTTGGGCGTGAAGAGGTATCAGACAGACAGACAGACAGACAGACACACTTTCGCATTTATAATATTAAGTATGGATTATTATCAAAAATAATTGACAAGAACTTTCTATTATACCTGCTCATTAATTAGATTCCCATATAGTATATATACTACATACACATCTTAAAGCATACTTCCTAAATAGTAAGCAAACTTAAGCTCCTTTCTAACTGGTTTTTAATTACTGCAGCGTAGTTCAAGTATCCCAAATCCGGCAAAATATAATGAAAATACCAGTTAATCTTAACTAGTTTGTATATTAGGACTTATCAATACTGGGCTGGGGTAAACGTTTAAGTTATTGGACAATGAGCTTAGGTAACAGTCCGATTCGACTTAGTGGGATTAAATCCTTTGTTGAATTGAGGAATCCTCTTACTGGCCAGACTCACTAAAGGAATATAATAGTAGTTTGCTTTGCTTTTGCAGACTTACCTATGTGTGAAGTAAAAATAAATTAAGTTTAATTACAAAGAAAAATATTCTAGTCTTTATTTTTAAAATGATGACTTTAAATAAAACACGAATTCAAATTTCTAATAAATCAATGATAATTTTCACTCTAGGTAATAATATTTTTCATTAAAAAAATAAATCATATTTTATGAATATATTCCTGCGTGAACGTCTATAAGTTTATTGCTGCATGAGCCCAAAGTTTTTGTAATTGATTTTGGAAAACGTTATATTCACTTTGTTACACCACTGTGAAGGTTCAAGAAACAGAAATTCTATTTTCAGTCTGTGAAACACTGAATCCGATGTTTGTTCATCTGCACTCCTATGCGCTCCTGCGCGTCAGACGACCTAGAGGTTTAAAACATACGATCCGAGATGAAGCGAAGGTGAAGCGTGCAAATGCAACACGTTTTACGTTTTCGTCACAATTTATACTACGGACAAACTTTAATATGTGACAAACTTTTAAGTACGAGTGCGTGTAAAACTAAAAGCTTCGGAATTCATCAGCTTTTTTTATTATTCTTATAGCTAAGGCCTATTTTCCAATCTTCTAATACGTAATGTATAAGATAAGTTTTGTCATTTTCTTTCTTCGTGTTTAAAAGTTACAGGGACAAAATTAAAGGAAGACTTTCGAAACTAGCATCTATAGCTTTGAGTATATATAGTAGAAGTCTCTGATCTATAGCAACGTCCTCGTCAGTGACACCACGACAGTGCCACAGATCAATGAACAGTATAAATAAGTAGCAATAAATTATATGTACCTACTGGCTTAAAGGCGCTGCGATATTGTCACGTTGCGACAATGTAGGTACGATGCTGTTGCAGCACTCGAAAGTCATCCCATACACTTTAATACTACATTGATTTGTCGCACTGTCGCGGCTGTCTCTAAAGACACTTCCTTCGAAAATCTACCTAAGTTAGCGAGTTATATAAGTTATAACATTAGATTATAATATAATTTACGATTGTGAAACAATCCCTTTATACTGCAGGTTTAAAAATCAATTTGTTTACTTTAGGGTTCACTTAGGAGCGAACGATTATCGTAATTTTTTATCGAGACTCAACGTGTCATGCTTCGTCGGGTCGGCTCGCGTGTTGTGCGCCTGGCGAATGGTCTAGGGGGGGATTCCCCTGTCAGAAATCCATTATATTTTATTTGCACGCTTCAGATATCTTTGTAAGTTTCGAATATTTTCCATATTCCGTCAGAAAATAGCAATGCACTCATAGATATATAATATTAAAAAGAGGTAGATATGTTATAAACGCGTAAAAATGAAGACTCGAATTGGCCCAAGTCGGGCCAATTTTGGTTAGTGTGCTCCGCGAGTAATAGCGTGTTTTGTGTTACTATGCGACGTTGACAAATTGACAGCGTCCCATGTCAATGTGTGTCGCGGCACAGAAATATTGTCAGTTTTGTAAGGACATAACGTATCTATGTAATAATTAATCAAAGAATGCACTGGTTTTTTTAACACGCTATTAACACGCTAAATTATTAAATTCACCTGTATGTAAGCTTGTTTGCTTGTATGTAACTATCAATACAATACGGTCGCCAAGCAACCGTTTGAATTTGACGGTTGCTTGGCGACCGTCAACATTAAGAATATCGAACTAAATAGTTGAAAATAAATATAGTTTAAAAAAACTAAAAAAACACGCTTTTTAATATTGAACTAAAAAGTTGAAAATAATTTTAAAAATACTAGTATAATTGAGGGAAAAGCGTGGGGCGCTTTGTGCCATAATTTTCGTATATCGAGCGACCCATGCTTTTCCCTCAATTAAGTATACCTACTTACTTACTATATTTTTAAAATTATTTTCAACTTTTTAGTTCGATATTAAAAAACGTGTTTTTTAGTTTTTTTTAATTATTTTTATTGTGTTATATTGCATTAAGTTTCGTTGCTTGTTGTTAAACACTTTTTGGAAGAAATATTACGTTACTGTTTTTCGTAATTAAGTTTAAGTTGTTAAAATATTAATTAATGGATGGATGTACGGATGGATAGATGTTTGTTACTCTTTCACGCAAAAGCTACTGTACTGATTTCGTTGAAATTTGGCATGGTAGTAGTTTAGCATTTGGATTAAATCATAGGCTACTTTTAAAGTACAGTATAAGGAAATAGTACAGTATTCTCGTGGGATATTATATTTACGCGTGCGGTGCCGCGAGCAATAGCTAGTCTAATTATAAACAGACAACAATTTGGCACATTAGGACATAGGCTATTTTTTATCGCGTCAAAAGTTCTCGGCGGGATTTGAATCCAGACATTGCTGGTATCAAAAATGGCTAAGATAATTATATATACCTAATTAAGAAGCTATAAGATAACTCAGAATGACCAAAATAGTTACTATCAAAATGATATGAAGTAAAATACTAAAGACTTGCTAAATACTTTTATTGTATGAAAGTTTTCCGTCTTATAATAGTAAACACTATTATAAGTACAGCTTCAAGTAACAATCCAATTTATTAGCTAAAATCCTTTCACCAAAAACTGAAACCAAATATAGGTAATAGGCAAGTAAAGATAAAAATAAAGAAATACTGATTATAAAATTCTTTGATAAGTTGATATTCTAATCTTGCACGAGATAATTATAGCAAATCAAACCATTTTTATAATATACCAATACTTTATTAAACTTATTTTAAATATAATTCCAAATTAGATGTCTAATTAGCCAAACAAACTAATTATTAAATTCTAGTAATAAAGTATTCATTAACATTATTAATATAAAGATTATAAAATAAAATTATCAAATAAGACAATAGGGAATATGCATAAAATATAAAAATAGATTAAAATATAATAATATGATACTAGACAGAAAAATAAAGAAAATGGCGAGAAAATTTTCAATATCTGTTGATAAATGAGCAAGATATAAGCGGTCAAAGTTTGTAATCTATCTCTTTCTAGCAAAACGAAATTTAGTATGAACTTTCTATGCAAGTCGTGTTATGTGACGTCACGATACACGTCGGATCTCTCTGTCTAATAGACCACTTTAAACGTTCATATCTTCGTTATTTTTAATGATATCAAAAAACTGATTTTACCATACGGTTTACCAAACAAGGTAGATCTATATAAATAAATAAAAAAAATACGTGCATATTCCCTATTACTTAATAATCTAGCTTCAACCTTTAAATAGGTTTTATACAGTGTAACTTAACTTTATCATCTCACGGCTTGTCCCAGACTAACTTTCAAATATGGCGGACCAACCTTTTATAAGTGGTATTTGGCACTAATTTTTACATAGGAACTTCATAGTAAGAATTACTAAAATTGACATACAAAAATTATTCTTATGGTTATTAAGTTAATTGATAATTTAGATCAATTATTTTACTACTCGTATGTATTATTAAATTACTGTAAAACAGGAAATAATAATACGATATTGTGACATAACTGTCAAAGTATAAATATGTTTAATTTAGCTTTGAATGAAAATAGATGATCTAGAAATGGTAAGGCGTGGGACAGCACTATGTACACTACATGTAAATATAGCTACATTATATAGTAACTGTTTCTTATTCTTTATTTTATTTAATTTCACTTCGTTTCAATGTACATTTAACTAACTTCGTCAAGGAGAGCAACACAACGTAAAATAAAACATGGCGGATCAGATTAGAATTGTTCAAAGAATGTAATTTTGACAATGACATGACGTTGACAAAGATGACATTCAAGAAGACGTCTCTTCCTAAAACTGTCAACTACGTCAAAAGTCAAGTCAAAACAACTGTCATGGCCGCCCTAAAAATAGGGTTCTCGCAATAAAATCTCTTCAAATAATAATTTTTGTACGCATGTACCCTTCTTCAAATATTTTTTTCGTATTTCATGAAATTCCTATATTTTTTCCCTATTTACCTATGTAGTGTACAAAGAGCTGGCCCAAAATCAAACATCTCTTTTGTTTATGTTATATATTTTATAAAATACCAATATTCTGACACGGGCAACATCTAGTTCTTTATAATTGAAGTTGATATATTTACTGTTAACATAATTTTATCTCTGCACCAGATTTTTCGTGCCAGGTCCGCAGAGATTAGTCTTACGAACTATGTATCGAGTCATATTCCAGAAAGTCTGCAACGTTGGAAATTCTTAAACAAACTTACTTTACCAATTTTATGGACTTCATAAGAATTCGAAGTCAAAGTTTGTATATTTATATTTGAATCATTAACTAGATAAAATTGTAAACCGTTGCGCTGAGGTTGTGAAAATTATATGCAATAATATTTCTTCTTCTCTTTCTTTTTATCTTATATATAAAAATGAATTGCTGTTCGTTAGTTTCACTAAAACTCGAGAACGGCTGAACCGATTTGGCTAATTTTGATCTTAAAATAATCGTATCAGTTCGGGAAAGGCTTAAACGGTGAGAAATTTCAGTTCATAGTTAAGGCAGAACAACGTTTATCCGGACAGCTAGTCTTGTATAAAAAATGAATTGCTGTTCGTTAGTCTCGCTAATACTCGAGAACGGCTGGACAGATTTGGCTAATTTTGATCTTAAAATCATCAGTTCAGGGGACGTTTAAAACGGTGAGAAATTTTAGAACAACGTTTGTCGGGACAGCTAGTATGCAATAAAAATCTTGTAAGCTATAATTTAATCGGTTTTTATAAATATTACAAAACACTTACAAAACAATAATACAATAATAAATTCACCTTACCATCGCTGAAATAAATTTTATGCAAATAAATTTCAAACCAGAATCCAGAATATTATTAAATTATTTAATTTTGTTAGTGCCGGAGGCCTAAGGTTTGGGGATTTTACAAGGAACAAGGAGTTACAAGTATGATTCCTCTGGTGTTGCGAGTGTCTATGGGCGACGGTAATTGCTTACCATCGAAATTCAATCCGTCTGCTCGTTTCCTGGTTAATTTCATTAAAAATAAATATAGTTTAAAAAAACTAAAAAACACGCTTTAAAAGAATATCGAACTAAAAAGCGACCCACGCTTTTCCCTCAATTAAACTAGTATTTTTTATATACTACTGTTTTAAGTTAATTTTTAAAAATTTTAAAATTAATTTCAACTTTTTAGTTCAATATTCTTTAAAAGCGTGTTTTTTTAGTTTTTTTAAACTATTTTTATTTTCAACTTTTTAGTTATTTTATACATTCATCATTGATGTAAAAGTCAATTTAGGTGTAGATACTAGACTGTTGTAAGATAGAGGTCCATTTAATAAAGCATATAATTAGGAGAGAGTTGGCGTGTGGCACAACACGAGCACAAGTCACAACTCACAGCACGTGTGCGGTGTAACGCGTGGAATAACTTCAAACGGTTGCTTGGCGACCGCATTGTATTGATAGTTACATACAAGCAAGCAAACAAGCTTACATACAGGTGAAGTTAATATAAGCGTGTTAAAATCTCGTAGTTTTAACATTTCGTAGCTGCATAGTACTACGGCGTAGAACGTAGCGGCGTAGCACCGTAGCTCGTAGCTGGCGAGTGGCGCGGTCATTTCCTAACTTTTCTTACGTTTTGACTAAGGTATAATGACCTTTGAAACAGGAGTAATTTTTCCCACGTTTGCTCTGTTGTTATAGTAAACTTCTTTTTTTTTACGCTTTTACGTAAACCTTTTAATCAAATATTACTTTTTCTTTATAAAATCTTTGATACAGTTCAGTATAATATTTTGAATTTTCGTACATACATTCATACATATTATAATTACGCCTCTTTCCCGTAGGGGTAGGCAGATACCGCCTCTTTCCCATAGGGGTAGGCAGAGACCACTTCTTTCCACTTGCTACGATCCTTACACACTTGTTTCGCTTCGTCTACTTTCATTCTTACCATCCATTCCTCCTTTTACATTCAATATAGCGAAGCGGCTCTCCATGGGCCACTTTTCGCCTCCGCGACAACGAGACGTGATGGGTGGCGAACCACTTCGCCGCCATTTTGGATAATTAAATATTTTTATGATTATCCATTGCGTTCCCACGGATTGGCGGAGAGGGTAGGAATAGGGAAAGGGAAGGATAGGTGGTGTGGAAAGGAACATTGGTAAGTTAGAGTGGGAAATAGGAAATGTAGGATATTACCGCCCAGGAGGGGAAGGGATAGGACAGTAATAGCTAGGGAAGCCGGGTCGCATACCCGTATACTATACCACAACTACAGGACAGGTAAGTTGGAATGAGTATCCCATGACATTTAGAAAATAATTAAAATTATAGAAACCAAGAAAGAAAATACTTTTTGCAAAAATCGCATATGGTAGAAATTGCAATTACTAGCTTAGTTGATTGAGTGAACTATTTCACTCACAATCGGTCTAAACATAGTATGAAATTCGAATACCATCCCATGAAGCCGTCATGCATATCTGTACTCAGTACGACAAATTTCTTTTCATGGTTACTTTGTATTACGTGACTGAGTATATCAATTAATTTTATTTTCATTATTTTTTAATCTTAAATTTAATTTTAATTAATTAATAATTTTAAATTATCATCGTCAGCTTACTGCCATCCACTGTTATACTCACTCCGTTTACACTACGACACCTGCTTTTAGTATTCATCCGAAAATGTACGAGTAAAATGATAATTATAAATTCTTTTTATTTAAAATTATTATTTTATTCAACACACTGCACACGCGGAGTGGCGGATTTTTGTGTTTATATTATTTGGTATTTTGCGTTTTAAAAATCCACGCTCCACGCTCCGCATTCCAACAATCACCTTATAACAATCCAAAAACGTTTGTAGTTAGTACTAGACTAAAGTACTTTTACATGATATATCCGTTATCTATTTACAATCTTATTTTGTACAAAATTCCTCAAGATTGGCTACACCAACATCCTCAAGGAACATCGTTTCGTTTCATGCTAATGTGAGCCTTGTATTATAAAAGACCGAATTAAAAGGGCATTTTCGTTTCGATGTACGTGTACCGGGAGTGGTGCGCATGCGCTGTGTTTTCGCTAAGTTATAAGTGATGTAGCTACAATGGGATCCGGCTAATCCTGTTGTAGTCGGCTTAAATGAAAGAACGGAGTACGCTATTTCTTATATTATAATGCTTAGTACATTATGTATTATTTTTGTCAATGGATATATTTTGGCGGTATTATTATTTTGTATAGTAAGGGGGTTAGCGCCTACACTGAATTAAAAATATTTACATAACGGATAAGCTCTGTTGAAAAATGTTACTCTCTTATTCTGATATGTTGAAAAAGTCACTTAATAGACAAAATTGTGTGTAAATGTTTTTATTCGCAAAGGTTTAAGTATTTTGAGGATTTGGGATACTTAATATGATAATTTTGAATATTATGTACCCTGCAATCTCCATGCTTAATATACTAACTTAGATATTTATATTAACTTTTAGTTTCATCTCAATTTTCACACTGACAACGTATTCTCGCCTAAAGCCGCTGCCTCGAATTTCCCGGTTAGCGGCATGGCGGAGGGTAGTGATAGCAGATACGACGCGGTAGACGGACGCCACGCTTAACAGGAATTAATTTTTGACGAGCCGTAGCAATGGCCACAGAGTAGAAAATATTTATACATACGTATAGATAAACAGCTTTCATAAAACGATCCAAATCGATCCGATGAAAACTTTGACGACCCCTTCAACGGCCTGCAATTTTTCCACGCAATCGTAGACACTCCGTATGCTTGTAGTAGTGCAATCGAATCGATAGCTAACTATTTATCTGTTCGTCTTCCTTTTGTCTGTGCTATGGCGTGCATCGCCGCTGCTGTCACTGCCCATCGCCGCACTGCTCTCCTCGAAATTCAAGGCAGCGGCTTTAAGCAAGAATGCGTTGTCAGTAAATATTTGTAATTTAATAAAGGCGGTAACCCGCTTACTAATCAAAATAATAATATCGCCAAAATATATCTATTGACAAAAATAATACATAATGCTTTAAGCATTACAGTATAAGAAATGGCGTAACTCCGTTACTTTCTTTAAGCCCACTACAACAGGAAACAGCCTGAATTGTAGTTCCTACCACACGGGGTTTGGAAATTGTACACTAGCAACTCAATATTAAAAAGAATGTATTTAAAAAAAAAAAGAAACTGGTTTTACACTGAAAATTATTCTAGACAAGCTATTTACTAAGAATCATTTTGTTATCTAAACGTTAATTTTCTGTAACGTAATAATATTCTAGTGTATTCATATTTGTAAATACTCCTGTTGCGTTTGTCGTAAAATGTCTATTGCTTAATAGATCGCTATTTTAACGAGTTTGAATGAAAATTAGTCGGTAGCCGGCGACGAACCTTCCCCTCTTGTTGAAGGTTCACGTTTACCGATTTTATTACAAATAGGTACATAGCGTAAAAACCGCGTAAACTTCTTTAGCGGCTTATGAGCGAAATATCAAGATCGCATCATGTCACGCGTCACGCGATATAACGCTATCTGTCGAAATCTACTTTAAATACTTATTTTCTATTCTTTTTTGAAATAATGTGCTTTAGGCACGACGAGATACACTCGTCGTTTTTATTTTTAACCGACTTCCCAAAAAAGGAGGCGGTTATACGTTCGGCTGTATATATATATTTTTTTTATTTTTTTTGTATGTTCAACGATTACCCGCCGCCTGTGGACCGATTTTCAAAATTTTTTTCTGTGATGTATAGGGTGTAATCCCAAATTGGTTCTTTTGATATCAAAGTGGTGACCTGATGATCCATGAGGAATCGAGGGAACTCCTCGAAATTTATATGGACACATATGGTGATTTTGACTTTTTCTGAAGTAGTTCAAGCATATGCTACCAAAAAGTAAGATTTTGCTCCAAGGTATACCCTGGATCCAAAAGTACAGAATAGAACTCCTGACTCCTTATAGATACATGTTTGGGGATTTCGACGTTGTTTAAAGAACTGCAAGCATATGCCACCTTGTCAGTTAGAGTAATCATCATCATCATCACCACTATCACACCATACATCATCAGATTATGATGATATAAAAGGTATTTCTGATAGTATTTTACACTAACACGGAGATCATTGAACATTACTCTGCCGTTTATGAACCTATTTGCAAAATTCTTTTGTTGTTGTAAAGGGTTTAATTCGAAATTAGTCCTTTAGTCACTAAAGTGGAAACCTGATGATGCGAGCCATGAGGAATCGAGGGAACTCCTCAAAATTTATATCCACACATATAGTGATTTTGACTTTTACTGAAGTAACACAAGCATATACTACCAAAAAAATAAGATATTGTACCTAGGTATACCCTGGATCCAAAAGCACTGTACAGAACTCCTCAGTCTTTAAAGATATGCGTTTGGAAATTTCGGCATTGTTTAAAGAACTGCAAGCATATGCCACTTTATAACTTACAGTAATCATCATCATCATCTTAATAGCAATACCTAATGGAAGCTTGGCGAGTATTTAATTATACATTCGATCGTTTAGTTTAGACGTTCTTAAGACGTATTAATAATAACTTAACAAAATATATCACTAAAAAGGGTGAAATTATTATTTTTAAACAAAAAATTAAACCGACTTCCAAAGTAAAAATACACAAAAAAGTATGAAATAAAACTTAATCTCTAAATAATTCCCCTTTCAAATTCGGCTCAAATTTTTACTATTTCTCTACTCAATCTTATTAATTTTGAAGTCGGTACCAGCAAATATGAACGTAAGTTGTATAAAATATTGTAGAATATTGTTTGGGCTGGTGCCGATTTCAAAATTAAGAAGATTGAGTAGAGAAATAGTAAAAATTTTAGCCGAATTTGAAAGGGGAATTATTTAGAGATTAAGTTTTATTTCATACTTTTTTGTGTATTTTTACTTTGGAAGTCGGTTTAATTTTTTGTTTAAAAATAATTATTTTAAATGATGAATGGTTTCACTTCTGCTACTAACCGACTTCCAAAATAGGAGGCGGTTATGCGTTCGGTTAAATGTGAGTTCTATAAAATTTTGTTTTATTGATTGTTTCAACCTCTGATATTTTTCAACCATCAAAAATTATTTTAATTATAAGTTAAGTCAATTGAAATGACATTTCAACCTGCATCATACTCATCAAATACATGGTAGCAAACTCAATTTATTCTGGTATAATATATTCTATAACAAGGATAAACTTTGAAGCAAAGAGTGTGGGTCTATGGAAGTAAAACTTTAAATCGAATTATAATAAGACAGTGAATATTATGGGTGGCGTAGCTTTAAAAATTTACGTTTAAACTTTTATTATTACAAGTTTTCGAGTGATATTCCAACCCAAGTTTTATAGTTGAAAGATAGGAAAGCAATTTTTCTGGCGTTCATCAAAATATTCTTGGAAGTTCCGGGACCGAAATTCCAAGCAACTAAAATAATAAAACAGTTTTCTGAGGTGAATGTTGAATGTGTGATATTCATTAACGTTATTAATAATCAATACTTTATAATTAACGTAAAAGAACAATCCCACATAAACCATTACCTAAATGAAAAAGAGCCAAGTCTTTTTCACGTAAAAAGTTTTGAGATATCGTAGAAACTAATGCCCATTTGCACTAAAATTAAGGATCGCCTAAGTTCTTTCCTAACTTGTTTAGGCTGCTCCTAGCAAAAAATACTATTGCACTAACCTTAGGCCATTCCTAAGTCCACTTAGGATATTCTTAACTTTATGAGCCCGATTAGGTAGTGCGTAAGCGTAGGCAACACATAAGTCGGGAGTTTTATCTAGTCTTGTAGATTATTTGTAACTGTTGATATAGTTTTATTGATATACTATTGTCAGAGATCTAGCCTTAGATGTATTACAATAAAAAGAGGTATATTTTTTAGCAGATTTTTTATTATTTGTTTTAAAAATTCAAAGCTTAAAATAGTCAGATCGCAATCACCATGGCAGGGGATTTAATATTTATTGAATTTCCTTGAATTTGTAGAACCAAGTCGATTTTCATAATGAACGACACGCGAGAACTGGAATAACAAGATCACGACCAAACTGCTTCCAAAATTTCGATGAAATCGACTTCTTCAAGCGGTATAGGATGCGCAAAAGAATTATTTCTCTTTATTCGTCGTGGCATCGTGAGAAGTAACTTTCAATAGAATGCACGGGTCTTCGTCGCACAATAATCGCACAACATTTATTTTTTCCTCCGCCATAAAGTTTGCGGTTTTTACTTTTTCTTTTAATTTATTTTCCATATTAGGTATATTAATAACGATTCGAAATCAATCGTAATGTATAATTTTAGTCAACAGTAAACACGTATATTATATAATATATCTGTTTATTCTATAAAACACACACCGAATTTAACACAATATGACAAGACAATTGACAGCCTTTTGATGAATTTACGTTACCAAACAAAATAAACCAAGGTCTTATCTTTTGTCACTTTTTAACACGCGACAGAATCAATGTAAAGAGAAGGAAAAAATATTTTCTATGGACTACATTACTTAGCCGGTTTATAAAACCATAAACAACCAATCTTCACATTCATTCAATCATTCACTTAACTAAGCAATGCCTAAGCTACGACCTATATAAGTTATATCTGTTAGTGCAAACAAAATGTTTAGCTAGGCTGTTCTTATGTTTAAGTGTATCTTAACTAGGACAAGCCTAACTTACGTTTAGTGCAAATGGGTATTAGTCTAATTTAGGTTAGTCCCTAATTATTTAACTAATAATTCATTAAAATTTTGTGACATGTGGATATTTTTTTTTTAATATTTATAATAGTGACTTGGCAATGAACACTATAAATTTATCTATACAAACATAGATACAGATATTACAAGCATCTACTCGAACCTAAAATAACCTACCACTTATAAATTTTTAAGGTTATATAAATAAGGATTAAAATGTCATTATAGTGAACTTGTGTTCATACATTTTGTTTCTGTGATTGCGTAAAATTAAACATTCTAAAATCATTAACTTTTTTCAGAATTTTTCACTGCACACAACTAATACCTAGCCCTACATAAACCTAGCCCAACAGCAAATTTGAAATTTCCAAGTCTGCTAGAAGTATGGTTTTAATTTTGCTTTTTCTCCCTACATCCATCTATGCATAACTTTCAAAATTGAGTTATTTGCTGTTTAATATCTTCTAAAGTATGCACTCGATTTTTATAAAATTCAAATCATTAGCTTGTGCCACTAACAACTCTCCACGACAAAAATTTAGACCGCTAGCCTAATTACAAACGCAAATATGGGGACACGAAAAAGCCGCGAAATGCTTCGAGAAAAGATAGTAACGGCTGCTTAAAGACTAAGACTTGGAGATAGATCTACCGCGCTATCATCTACGTACAAATATTATGCGGATTGCGAACAAAAAGGCTGATCGGTCAAGCCCATTACTATTATATTAATACTTATTTAAAACTATGTCGCATCGTTTTCCAGCTGTGTCGAGTAGTGTGAAAACACCTTTAGTGTCGGATCTCATAAGTCTGTGTAATATGATGTTTCATTCTTGCTCTTCCTCGATTTTGTATACATTTTGAATAAACCTGTTACATCAAATATTTAATACACATGATGTCTTGTAGTCTTATTTATAAGGTATTCGACATTATACTTGCATTAGCCATTCCTTTGTAATTACAATGTCGAAATATTTGTATTTTTATTTTATTTTGTATTTTTTATGTTTAGATAAAACGAAAATTTAATAATACTAGCGTATAAGCATTTCACATGTTAGTTAGATTGAGGCTTTATCAAATGCAATTTATATGAGAGCCGCTTCTTTGTTTTGCCGATTAGTCTGACGAAGTACGCTCGAGAGAATTAGAGAGAAACAGACAGAAATAGGGAGAAATGGACGGCTCCATCGAGATAACTGCTTTCACTTAGATGCTTCGTGCAGTTAAATCGAATTGGAAGCTGTTGAAATAAACATAATTGTTATGTATACTAATTTAGATTGTACAAAATGCTTTCGCCTCCAATAATAATATCCATAAAATAAAATTAGTAATTCGCCATTTTATTATCTTAACATTTGATCTTTTTATTTTAGTCGTGCAATTTACATAAGTTCGTAAGAGAAGCTGTAAAACGTAATGCTAACTTCGTATACATGAATTATAAAGAGAAAAACTTCAAACGAATAATATAAAGGAGTTCATTTGTATGTCTTGTTTTTACTTAATTGCTTGATAGATTGAATCAGTCAGGATACATAAAGTGTGCCACTTAGTTATACCAATCGTGTTAATGATTCTGTATCACTAAGTGGCACACTTTTGTCCCGAAAAAATACGTTTCCAGGGACTTTTTATATTTTTTGTTAATAATAATATTACTGTAACTGTAACTATAACAGCTGTTAATAGGTATTTTTTTGAGTAAGTTACAGTTTAAGTCACTTTTTTTTTAAATTCATTAATATTATTTCACTTACATTCACTTAAAAAATGTATTGAAAGTGTACAGTCCAATTCCCATACTATATTACTTATTTACGATAACGGGTTATTAAATACCAGTATAAGTATTCAAAGTTTAAGAGTGTTATATTCGATAAATCTACCGTACACCTCTCAAATCCCGAAGTTGTGGGGGCTTAGCATAATAAAACACCCTCTGCGCTCCTTGAAAGAGTAGGATTATTGTATTTTCATAAAATTCAAATTAACCACGAGGAATTTTCATACTTTTTATCGATGGAATCTTCATTCAAAGTTTAAATTTTTTTGTGAAATACTTATATGAAGTTAGTTGAAATAAATTACATGATAGTTATATTATGATTTTTATTATGTGGCTGTAGATTCGAACTTTAACTTCATCTTCAAATTACAGAGCAAAAAATTTAAACTTACGTACGTACAGGAAAACAGCTTTCAAAGAACGAACCAAATCGATTCAAATTTTGACGTCCCCTTCGGCCCACAAATTTTCCACAAAATCGTGGATACACCGTATGCTTGTAATAGTGTAATCAAATCGAAAGCTATCAATGTAGCTGTTTATCTATTCTCTTTCTTTAATCTGTATCCTCCAGTGAGTCGATAAAACGCACAAAAGTCACAACTACACTCTAAATATTCTACATTTTAAAGATTCTGGAACTCTTAGATAACTTTCAATAAAATCATCGAACGGGTACTCAATAAACGTCTTGTTACTAAACCATACCAACGTAATGCTTTAATTAATACGGTATACTATCCTACTAAGACAAAGATAGCTCTTCAGCTATTAGTAACTAGTATCTAACGTGTTAATGATTCTGTATCACATCAAAGACCAATATATTGCACTAGATATAGCAATTTGCCTTCAACGCATCATACACAGTAATTTACTAACATTACAAATACGATCAAATGAATACCAATATTAGCACAAATGCATTCATCAAATACATAGGTGTAGACGTGTTTAATATAATTCCTTTTGATTGTGATATTAGCGCCCTGCTCACATAAAGTTTGGACCGCGGCTCGGTTCCAAACCGCGGTGGGATCTGTGTGGTTTGGACTGCGAATCAAACTGTCGTGCTAATAACGACGTCAAATTCATTCACGGTTTGGGCTGCCGGCTTGGAAATCGGGACAGATTTCAATTTTAATTCAAACTTTCAATCCTTATTGTAGGTATTACACCCTTAGAGAGTGAAATCTACCAAACTCACAAACACATATTATTTAAGCAAATGAGCATGAATCTCAATTTTCATCGAAATCCTTGCAGGTTTCAAGAAATTTCTATACTCGTACAAGCATTCAACCTTTGTTTCATCCCTTGAAGATTGGAATTTTCAAAATCCCTTCTTAGTATGTGTAAATAAAATTGTAAATAAAAACTACTGACCGAATTTCACGTTTCTACTATTAGTAATTACTGATTACAGCTGTGCGAGCGTCTATAAGTCAGAGTCATTCGAAGGTGACACGTCTTTTTATATTATAATATATAGATAGAAATACATTAGCTTGCGTATCTTACACGTTAAATTTAGAAATAAGAAATACCCCATGATAAAATGCCGAATAACAAAGTTGTTCATTCCACAAACCAAACGTTTTTTATAACTCATAAACATAAACACACCTTATTACAATATCGTAACGTACACAATATTACATGTCCCCATATAAATACGAATTTAGCATACACATATTTTAGCATACATACGTTCCCCTTGTATTTATGAGAGAAGCTTCCCTTTGAAAATTTATCGTGCCCAGATGTTGCTAACTTGTTTTTTCCTTATTTTAATAATTGCGATAATATGTTTCGTTTACGTGAGGTATAGGGAAAGCATATTTAAGGGCTTCTGTGGCTCAGTGGTAAGCCGTGGGCTCTCGCGGAGATCTCGGGTTCGAATCCTGCCGAGGTAACAAAAAGTGTTCCTGGGTCATGCATGTGTATTAAATATGTTTAAATATTATAATAAAAATCTTAAAGATATCATGTATATTATAAAGGTATAAAATATACTTTCCATTGTCTTGTCCCCGCAACACAAGTTCTTCGGATATGGCAAGGGGCCAGATTGACGTGGTGTGAAGCGTCCATTGCTTTAACTTAAAATTTTAAACTTTCAAGCCACTTTATAAAAATAATATAAAAACCTGACATGACTTATAATTTAAAGTACCTATTTAAGATTTCCTAGTCAAAGAGGTTAAAGGGAAAAGGGCAAATTAATTACTATATCAGAGAATCTATTAGTAGGTAGTGTAGGTAGTAGTAGGGCTATTTTATCTAGTGTTGCCCGGAGATATAATATTATATTTCTGCCCGGCCTTAGGCAATTTTCTTTGGGATTGCGATATATTTTAGCAAACGAAATTAATCATATCCTCTTTTTGGTTTCTGTTATAATGCAGCAACTTAGTAAAATAAGTTTACGAAGTTTGCTTGACTTAAATCGACTTAAACCTAAGTACTAATCGACATTAAAATATTACATACTTATAAAATAATTAGATCTTGAAATATAGACTAAGGGAAGGGAAGACCAGGAGGGCTAGACAAGATGCATTAAATAATATCGACGGCGAACTTCGTGAATAAAAAATGTATGGGATTGACATAAGCGTGCGTTAAATGACATATTCAGTCGTATCGTTAAAAAAATTGGTAGCCAAGCAGCCACTTTGAACGAATACGCTAACGATGCACCCATATAACGAATTGCTCTAACGCGTTTCTCCATACAATGCCTAGACAAGCGGCCGTAAGTGACATTTAGCAGATCGTGATCTTTATCTTTATCGACCTAACGATAAAGATACCCAGATAGCTACCTTTATCGCCCCTACGAACAATATGGCGGATTTTTATTGATCAGCTGTTATTTGTAAATAATAATGATTTGCCTAAAGGCTCTATACAACACCTTCTGCTAGTAGTCTATATTGCATAATGTCAAAAGAAATCAATCTAAAGTATTCAATAAATCACAATTATTGTCAATACCTAATATTTAATTCATTGTATTCAAGTATAATTCTACACTTTGTTAAAATATAAATTTCTTAATTTGTAGCTTACTTGCAGTTTGTAGCCTTTACACGCTTACTATACCAGCTGAAAGCAATCTTTAGGTGTACCTATAGTTGGCACCTATCTAAATTATAGTAGGTAACAAATGGAGTTCTTAAAAAACTTGCTTAGAAATAAAGATTTGTATTTAGTTGATAAAATTTATAAGTTTTTCAATGTAATGATATTTTATTGTATTGTATATATCGATGCTCAACACCTTCGCCTTATAAATGGGATGTAAGCACACAAACACCTCATAATAGTTTTGAAATATTTGCTATTATAAACAGTCAAGTAGTGTTAACCAATTAAATACATAATATTTAATCTCTATAGTATATTTGTGACTAAATAATTGAAATATTCTTTGCAATTTTAAAGAACTTTAACTTTAAAGGAAGTGTTATTAGCTGGAAGTAATAAAAATATTAATAGTAAAATATTAAAAGTACATGACTGTACAAGGTACTATTGCCATAAAAAACCTAACAGTTACTTACTACATATTGTATACAAAATATTACAAGCGGCCATAACACTTTGAATTTGTTATAGGCATTGTCTTGCTAGAATTATTCATTCATTCTAATTTAAGAGCTTCGCTCTTGTCGGTGGAGCTTTAGCCTGCTCTAGCCTGATACGACACAATTATTTTACTTTTTTAACTAAGTTTTAGTAAGAAAATAAACTTAAAATGTAAAAAATACTTTTATTTCTTGCAAAGGAATTACATAAGTCATGGCTATAGCCAATAATAACATTATACAATTTAAAAATCAACACAGTTAATAATTATTATTATTTACACACACTAGTTTGAGCCTGTCACAGAATGAATACAAATTAACTTAGGTTGGGTTAGGTTAGCGGTTTTGATACATTAATAACACTACGGCCGCTGTATCTTGATGGGTCTGAACATAGGCTCTGCGAACTGAAAAGAAAACTGTTATTGTATTATTTTTATATACCTATGTACTAATAAAATTCCCTAATACAGTTGACCAATTAGTACAAATAAAATAAATACGAAAACACTTAGAAACAGATATTGCACAACCTTCTGCGCAAAGTTCAGACTCGCCAAGATACATCGGCCATATTGTACATTATGAAGATTTTATATCACTATGGTTAAACTACTTAACAAACAACATTATTGTATAGCTACAATTCCTACAAATTATAAAGATTTAAAACACATTTTACTTATGTTATATTATGTATAAGGTAATGGTAATGTTTTAGTAGTCAAAAATCCTACTAATATTATAAAAATATAAAAGTATGTGAGTATGGATGGTGGAATGGTTGTTACTCATACTCTTTCACACAAAAAGTTTAGGCTCTGGATTAAAATGCTACTTTTTAGACGACGTGAGGCACGCTTTGTTTCATTTCCTTGAAATCTTCGGTAGAACACGTCCGTCGGCTAGAACTCCTCCACCTCGAAGGTCGGTAGAAGATGCGTCGGTACTCTCACCGCAAAGAAACTGAAGTTGACGTTGTAGCGAGACTCCAGACGCTTGACCCTAAAAGTGAAAGACGTCTTCTTTAGGATGTACTTAGTCCACAACGTCCTCAACCTTCATGGACCAGTGCAGATGGAGGTGGACTAGGCTCTACTCGAGTTCGCTGGGCGCGGTGCTGCTACGCGGCGAGCTTCCTCGTTTCACCTGCCCACCAATATGAAGACTTGAAGCCAACTTATTTAGGTTGTTTATTCTCATCTGTGTTTACCTCATAGACTTAGGGATAATAGTTACCTAACGTAAATTGTTAATTTGTTATCAATAATCAAACAAAAATTATTGTACTTCATCTTCTTCTTTTTCTACCCAGTGTTACCAGGATCATTACCTACACTATTTATTTGTAAAAGGTCATCCAGCCTGCAAGCTCAAGGCCGCGATTTGTAGGCAAAAATTTTAAATGATTGACACTAATGAATGGATCTACTTGTTATTCCTAAATCCTATTTATTATTATTAGTACCGGTGCTGGATTTGCTAGATGCATCATGCACCGTGAGTATATTATAATAGCCATAGATATATAATGTCAATGTGTGTCGTGGCACAGAAATATTGTCAGTTTTGTAAGGATATAACGTATCTATGTAATAATTAATCAAAGATAATAGCCCTTTATTAGTACCGGTGCTGGATTTGCTGGACGCGCCGTGAGTATGGCCCTTTAGTGTAACATGTTAATATCTGTATAAAATGTGTTTCCTATGACCATTTGGCAAGCAATCCGTATACAGTCTGACAAGGATCTTTTGGCACGTGGACAAAAACAGAACTAACATCGCCGTCTTGTAAAATGTCACTTTTAGTATTATGTATTGTTTTGTAGTTGCGACACTTACCTTTTGGCACGTGGATAAAATCAGTACTATAATAACATCGCCGTCTTGTAAAATTTCACTTTTAGTAATAAATATTGTTCTTATTTACGACACTCACGCCCCCATCCAAGTGCCAAAAGATCATTGTCCGACTGTAAAATCTGTATTATCAATGAAAAATAGAAGTTATTTAATTAAATAATGTATTTTAATAGAATATAATTCTAAATAAAACTCTGGAGTCAAACAATAGAGTTGAAAATCGTACACACGAGTGGTCAGTCACATGTCAATGTCAAATAATAAACAGTTGTCAAATTGTGTGTCTGATTTAGAATGCAATAATAATCGCCTGTGTTAATTAAGTACTTACTTAATTCTTATTGTAAACACTCTAGGAACTTTCAGTAAAACTACTAGATACCGTTTTACTGAATCGACTGACTTGCACTGACTATCTGTATTTTGGACTTTGACTAGACATTAGACTTGAAAATAATACGGTGTTGAAATCATAAACAGGCTACAATAAATCTATTTCTCTGCCTTTTAAACTTGACACTGGCAAATAGTTTTAAGCCGTAACGCCATCATAAAAAAAATTTAATTATGACATTTGACAACTTCACAACTGACGGAAAAATTCTTATAAATTGTAGACAACTAACGTTTGAGCAATTCGTTGTTGCGATTCGAACAACATAGTGCATTTGGCTAGGGACAAAATGTCGTGATCTCAAAAGAGAAGTCGATACGACAGATCTTTTCGAATTTTAACGAAGGTAATTTGTCTAGGCGCCCAGGGCCTCTAGTCAAGATGCATTCGATGATTTCGACGGCGAAGTTCGAAAACAAAATGAATGGGGTTTGACATAAGGCATCGCAAGCGAAATGTTATGTCACTTAGCGATGACTTATATCAAATCCTATACATTTTTGATTTCGAAGTTCGCCGCCGAAATTATCGAATGCATCTTGACTAGAGGCCCTGTTTCACAATCATCTAAAATGTGTTGGATAGCTTATTTGGGAATTTTGTTTCTACTTGCTTTATATCGAACGACAGAGACAAAACATGCATACGCTATCTGACACTTATCAGTAGACTGTAAAACAGACCTTAACGCCAATGTCAGTTAAATTATAAAAACAAAATATAATGCGAAATAATAATATTAAAATTCATGTTAACAATGTATTAGTCAGCGCAAGGGTTACTTAATTAGCCTTACGTGTCTGTATTGACTGATTACGGCGTTTTATAAGGGTAGCAATAATATTTTATACTCGTACTAGCAGTCAAGAATAGAACATAATTAATCCTATTTTTTTTTTACTTCTTTTCAGAGTATAACTGGTATAAATAACATAACTTTTACTTATTTAGTTTATATAAGATCTTTCATGTGTAGATATTGAAACTAATATGTTAAAAACATTTTGCTGTAACAATATACTTAAATAAAAATAAATATCTTTAAAGTGAAAACATTTCACTCTAAAGTGTAACAATATCTTTAATATAATGTGACTCGGTTCAATTTGCCCTTGGATCTTGGACTGCAATAATAACTCATTGTGGAGGCGTTGGTCAACCGCCAATTAAGCGGGGCTATAATTTCTGCTGATTCCAGTCGAACTGTTTCCGTAATCGTCTATCTCAAATTGAATAATGAATGGGAACTGCAGAATGCAGAAGTTGTGATAGTTGTTTCATGACAAAAGACTCCAAAATGGCATAATAGTAAAAAAACTTTTAAGTTTCATGTATTTTGTGTAGTTTTTGTACCGAAATGTAGTGAGTTGGCAGAGTTAAATTGCTCTTGAATCTCAATAGTGTCTTATTTTTAGGGTTCCGTACCTCAAAAGGAAAAAAAGGGAACCCTTATAGGAACACTTTGTTGTCCGTCCGAATGTCTGTCAAAACCCTTTTTCTCAGGAACGCGTGGAGGTATCAAGCTAGAATTTAAGCTTGCAGCTGTGAAAAAACCAAACTTCTAAGCCAACGCAATCAAAAATACAGCCGTTTATGCCGCAAATTTTCGACACTCGCATGGGAATGAAACCTACAGGGTACTTACCGTGAACTCAGAATCTTGAAATTTAGTACGAAGCAACGTCTTATAGCACCAATAAAGGAAAAATTGCGAAAACCGTAAATTTTTAATTACATTATATAATAAAAATACTTTTAATAATTTTATACTTACCTACTACTCGATTGTCGTGATGGGTGAACTTTTACTGATATACCTACAGGTTTGTACGGAATACTCGGTGCGCGAGTCCGACTCGCACTTGGCCGGTTTTTTACCTATAAAAAACTTCCATTTAAAAAATACTTGTTCCATACACAGAAATTCAAGCGAAAAGTGGTTCTGTTCAAATTTACCCAAGCGGATAAATTGAACTGGAGCGCGGGAGTTTTCATATAAAAAATAATTTTAGATAGATTTTTTGTAGGGCTGCGTGGTTTGCCGCAGTGTGGCCGATTGCCCGCCAATATAGACTGAATATACAGCCGTGTGAATACAATGAAATTTGTACGAGCTTTTTGACTCACTATTAGAGAATAGTAAACTATTTTTTTTACTTATTATTAGAAAGGAAACGAAAACCGAATACGCGCATTCAGGTAATAATAATAATATCTATGGACGCTTCACACCACGTCAATCTGGTCCCGTGCTAAGTATCCGAAGAACTTGTGTTACAGGTACCAGAAAACGGGAAGTATATTTAATACTTTTACACTATACACATATTTAAGATTTTTATTATATTATACACATATTTGATACACAGCCATGACCCATGTTCCTTCGAACCCACGACTCCGGCTTGAGCACCAACGCGCTGAACCATTGAGCCACAGAGGTCGTCAAATTGCATCATTTTATTGCATTTAATAATAATGTTTTTTTATTTATTACTAGCTGCTTCGACACACGTTGTTCTGTCTTAAATATGAACTGGAATGAATAAATAACTACACCTACAATGCAAACTACGTCCTAGTCCTACATCTACACCTACAACCTACACCTTTTCCAATATTTATCTCTGTTTAAGCCTTCCCTGAAATTCCACAATTGTTTCAGGACCAAAATTAACCAAATCGGTCCAGCCGTTCTCGAGTTTTGAGTCCCTCGGGAATGGGATAAAAAGTATCCTATATCCTTATCTTGGATTAAAAATATCTTCGCACAAATTTTCAGCCAAATCGGTTCATCCGTTCTTGAGTTATAAATAGTGTAACTAACACGACTTTCTTTTACATAATATATTATATAGATATTAGGTTCGAAGCTACGAACCCGATTTGAGCAATATGCGTTTCAGATTATGCCTACTAAACTAACGTGAAAATTTCCCGTATCGTAGGATATAAGTATCGTATAATATAAATGTGAAAGGTTGTGAGGATGGATGGATGGATGGATTTATTCACGCAAAATTTGGTATGGTAGTAGTTTAATCTCTGGATAAAAACATACGAAACTTTTTATCCTGTGTTTCCGTGGAATACCTACTGTATTTATGCGCGTGGAGCCGCTATAGCTGCTAGTATATGCCGCCGGGCAATAGCTGCTAGTATATGAAAGTGTCATTTTCAGACGCAGTTATCACATAAAACGAGTAATTAAATTGCCAATTTCACCAACGCGACGTAGTCAAAAACAAATAAAAGTTGAAATTCCGTTCCGAACTTCGAGGTGTAAAGTGAAAGTTCTAGTTAGTTTATGTCAGTTAATAGTCGAATAAACACCCCACGTTCCGAGCGCCGCGACTGAAATTACGATTGGACGTGATAGATGCGCCGATTACCTTTGAAGCCAATCACTCCGGGCTTTATATACTGAGATCTCTGGCTTGCCTGACTACACTTACAGCTTTACTGATGAAATATATACCCTCTAGTTTGTGCTGTGTGTCAATTTTAAAGTACAAGGCGCTAAAGTTGCGGAAAATTGTACCTAATCACTTTAGTTATATTCAGATCAATATATTTTATTTTTTTGTTTTAGAATAATGTTAGGAACCAATCTTGACGAATTAATTATTCTCTAAACTTAGTATCAGAGACATAATAAAGGTTACAAATTTAATGATTTTTATTAGGTACTTATACTCGTATTTAATAAATTTTATTTTTACTAAACAAAATCATGAAAATATAGTCGACGTAAATTTCACATTATTAAAATATTTAATTCTCATTACTCTACTTTAGTCTATAACGTACGTAAGAATCAGTTCAAAGTATGTAAGTAAAGTTGCACCTTTAGCGTCCTGTATTTAACAATTGGTCCACCTCTCAAACTAGCGATACGTATGCACGTCAATTGTACAAACTACTACCGAGGTCGCAGGCAACATCTAGTATGTTATACTTTATCTACATGATATGCACACATATGTCATATTTTATGTATTATGTGTTACATACTAAAACGTTATGAAGTATATTTATCAGTATGGCTATTAGTGTAGTCAAGCGGGCATGGGATTTCAGTCCATTATACGCGCCATTTTGAAGCAAAATGCGGTATATGAACTAACGGTTTACCTGATATTGAAGATTTGTTTATGGATACATTTTCTCTCTGATTAATCTCAGTTTACGTACAGCTAGGAGTTATTATGCTTGCTTGAAATCTGATTTTATAGTAATCTTCTTATATATACAAATGAATTGCTGTTCGTTAGTCTCGCTAATACTCGAGAACGACTGGACCGATTTGTCTAATTTTGATCTTAAAATAATCGTATCAGTTCAGGGAAGGTTTAAACGGTGAGAAATTTCAGTTCATAGTTAAGGCAGAACAACGTTTGTCGGGACAGCTGGTTATATATTTAATTTGCCATTATAGAATAAGATTTTCAATTAAGATTTTTAGTTTAGTTTGTACATAAAAGATAAAACATAATCATTATAGTGACTAGTATACTAATATTAAATATTGAGAGAGAATATATTATGTACGAAGCAGAAACATGCATAATACTGAAAAATATTAAAAAAAAAAACAAACCCATATATTTATTAAATATATGGGTTTGTTTTTTTAATATTTTTTTAATACTAGTATATATTTTTTTATTTTTATTTAATATAATATATTCCTAAGTATGTAAATACAGACTGCTTAAGTTTTCGTATTAGCCTCGTAGTCGCTGCATAAAGAGTAATTGCAAATCAAGAACAAATATGGTCGGTTGAAAAACATTCTCGAAAAACAGACTGAAACCAGCAACCGCAGACTAATTATGCTATTTTCGTTTTCTGCAGTAAGTAGAGTTTCCCGACGGAATTTCTACGGAGATAAACAAACAAACATAGAATTTTAAACTGAAACCGAACATTGATTTTATATTAGGTATGTGAAGAACATTGTCGGGAGAATGGAAAGCTCTAGAACAATAAATTAACTTCATTCGTGGTGTTTTTGTAACGCGCTTGGAAACGGAAGATATATTTGTGAGAAACACTCGCAGACTATAATATCTGTTTTTGTGTTCGCCACCAGTGTTTAGCGGTAGTTGTATATTATTTTAACTGTGTTAATCTATGATATTAGAGTCTTAATATTAGTAAAATATATATATGGACATTGGACACTTCACACCACGTCAGTCTCTTTACGTCACGTCACATCGGCAAGTTTATAATATTCATATATTTAAGATTTTTTATACTTTACCTATATTATACTATACACATATTTAATACATAGAAAACTTTTTTGTTCTCTGGCGGGATTAGAACCCGCGACCTCCAGCTTGAGCATGCTCCGGCGACACTTGTTGTCGTTGAATGTAATTTTTTAAATGTAAATGAATGACTAGAACTTTTTATTTTAAGTTTGTATTATAAACTAAAACAGTATAGTATACTAAAACAAGTGATATTTGTAAGATATCATGTGTTTTATTACAAATAACAATTAAAAACTTTTAAAAATCTCATTTCAACTATTTATTCTCTTTAAGAAAAGAAACTTGATAAGTATACGAGCCTACTTTTACTATGCTCGCCGTGCCTCGGTATATATAGTGAATAGCATCACTAAAAGGTAAAAGGTTTGAATGACCCACATGGCCTTCGCATGACTTACAAACATGTAGCTTTTATTTCACTGCCCGTTGACCTACAAAGTGACTATAGAAGCTGTTTCGAAAATCCAGAGCAGATGTTTGTATTTTACCCAAAAAACGCAATGAATGAAGCAATTTTGACGACCCCTGTGACTGAGTGGTTAGGGCGTCGACACTTGGCATCCAAGCGAGGAGATAGCGTGTTCGAATCCCGCCGAGGAAAAAGTTTTCAATGTTCCTGGGTATATAGAATAAAAATCTTAAATATATAATAAGTTTAAAAGTATTATATATGAAGTATATAATACTTGTTATACCTACCGTTGTCTTGTCCCCGTAACACAAGTTCAGACGTGGTGTGAAGTGTCCAAATATATTATATAAAAATTTAAAATAATAATTAACATTTAACATTTATTATTTATATTAGTTATACTAGGAACTGACAACTTTAGCAACAGTACACATAAGCTCCGTGTTTTTAATCTCATAAGAAATAAAAAAGGGTAGCACCCCGAAACTTAAAGCCTTTTTAAACTGTTATTGTAGACTACCGCAAAAATGGGCTGGCCCTGGCTGTAGGGTATTATTATAGTAAAAAATCTGGGGGCACGGCAGTGGCCCCGCCAAGTCGAGCGCGAAGCAAACACTGCCGTACCATCCTTTACTGGAACCATTTCGCCGCATTTTCAGGCCCCTATTTGAGAACCTCTGGATAAGACCAGAACGCAGAAATTTTCGTCATCGAGTAAGCTATAATCACGTACTTAAAATCCAAAATTTTAAGTCTGTAGGTCATTTAGTTCCAAAGTTAAGCGAAAGCAAAGTTTCGCATTTTCGACACTCACTCACTCACTCACTCACTCACTCATGATCATCAAAATAGAACTAGTACTTCCCATAAACTTAGAGAGCTGAAATTTGGTACAGAGCTAGGGTTTAATGGCCACATAAAGGGAAAACTACAAAAACTAGGATAATCGATCTGGGGGCACGGCAATGCCCCAGCCAAGTCGAGCGCGAAGCAAACACTGCCGTACCATTCTTTACTGGAACCATTTCGCCGCATTTTCAGGCCCCTATTTGAGAACCTCTGGATAAGACCAGAACGTCGATCTGGAGGCACGGGAGTGCCCTCACCAAGTCGAGCGCGAAGCAAACACTGCCGTACCATTCCTTACTGGAACCATTTCGCCGCATTTTCAGGCCCCTATTTGAGAACCTCTGGATAAGACCAGAACGCAGAAATTTTCGTCATCCAGTAAGCTATAATCACATACTTAAAATCCAAAATTTTAAGTCTGTAGGTCATTTAGTTCCGAAGTTAAGCGAAAGCAAAGTTTCGCATTTATGACACTCACTCACTCAGTCACTTACTCATGATCATCAGAATAGAACTAGTACTTCCCATAAACTCAGAGAGCTGAAATTTGGTACAGAGTTAGGGTTTAATGGCCACATGAAGGAAAAACTATAAAAACTAGGATAATCGAAGACCTGGAGTACCTGGTGACCCTGATTAGAAAACACAAGAGCCTAACCAAACTATTAGTATACTTACATTAGCTTAAACTTACAAGTTTACAAGAAGAAATAGTCGAACAATTAACTATATTCTACTCGAACATTACACAAATTACTTAAATAAACAAATTAAACTAAAATCTAGTAAAATAAACCAATATGTCCACGTTTCTACAAAAAGAAGTGAAATCCCACCAAAAACATTCTGTAAAAAACTAGCCAAGTCTCGATGGAGCTGCTTGTTTATCTCTAAAAAGTAATGAAATCTAGACAAAGTCGTGCCAAGTCTAAGGTTCCTTACTGCGATTTCTTTATTATTATAGTTAATGTTGTGTGACTTGGCCGTTGAAGGGTACACGAGGGTACAAAAGGGGCTCCATGACACCATTGCTCCAATACATGTGTTGTACAACCAACAACAGCCTAAAATGAGACACTAGCGTCCAATTACCAATACCAGTATGGGCTATTATCTCGCTTAACAAACATAGGTAGTTACAACAGATATACATTACGTGTAAACAAAATTGACTTGTACCCACTAACGTATAAAGAATGTTCAACGGCCGAATCACACAACATTAACTAAAATAATAAAGAAATCGCAGTAAGGAACCTTAGACTTGGCACGACTTTGTCTAGATTTCATTACTTTTTAGAGATAAACAAGCAGCTCCATCGAGACTTGGCTAGTTTTTTACAGAATGTTTTTGGTGGGATAAGATATTCCTTTGAGCAAAAAATATTACTTGTCATTGTTCCTCTTTCCACAAATCTTTATCTTTTTAATAGTAGGCCACTATCTCAATCGCATACAAATAATCTAAGTTAATTGATTTAGTCATTTTAAACGTCTTTCACTTGAAAATTATATGTAAATCAAAGGCACGTATGAACCGTAGGTACCTACTAGGTACAGTCGCTGTGAGTTCATAAGATGTACACTATGTACAGATAATGAAAAATGTGGGTGCTTGCTTGACGCCGACGCGCCTTATACTACAAATTACCTTCGGCAAGGTTTATGTAGTTACAAATAATTTGTACATTATGCTATATGGACGTATTTAGCAATGACAACTTTGCCAAAGGCTCAGGTAAGTATTAACTTCTGAACTGACTTTATGATGAAATGTAAATCAATTTACAGCATAACAATAAATCAGTGCTCTTTTTACTAAGTTTTTTCTAATATATTATGTATAATCGTTGTTTTTACTAAGTATAACATTTTTAACTAATTAACTTTAGCAATTTACTTAATTAATATTTCAAGGGGTTGAATAAGTTTTGGCCTCCATTTTAAGCTTTCGAATCAAAATATATGCCATTAAATGTTACGCAAGTACGCTGTTGTTTAAAGCCTCAAAATAACAAAATTTTATGTTTTATAAACGTTTTCGAATAAGGAAAAGAAGTATCAAAGTAACAATAAAAGAAATTTAAAAAATCTAATAAAATAAGTTAGGAATAAATAAAAACCAACAAGGCGTTACGTAAGATTTTTCACATCATCAGTACGAACGCCAATATAATGTTTGGCCAAAAATCTGGTCGACAAAACCGATGAACCTAAGGCTGGAGCTTACCTCGGTCAACGAATCAGTTTGGACGTACAGCGAGGTAATGCTGCCAGCCTCTTAGGTATTCTACCTGCAGCCTCCGACCTAGATTTAGTTTTTTATCTATAGCCCCTTTTTTATTCATTTTTTAATTAGATAATAAGTTATTTATAATTTATATATTCTAACTAAATCTTAATTTTTTTACATAAGATGAATAAATGTGTCAATAAATTGTCATTATAAAAATGAGTATGTATATACTTATATACCTATAATCACCGTTGCATTAGATCTTTCAAATATTGGTTAGGAATTCCAATTTCAAATTTATAACCCCTATTTAGTATTTACTCATGCATTTGTGTTTCGAAAACTGTAATTTATTAGTTTTTTCCTCTTTTGGTTTTTTTCTTTGCATCACTCTATTTACAAAATGGAAAACTTGAAATATCGTATTATTTTCGAGTACGAGTAGCACCGTGGCACCAGTGCTGCAGAAACGGCTCGAAGGATTAATGATTTGTATGACTTTTCATTTTTTGACGTCTTATAAATCGATGAATGCCGGCTGTAGGCACAAAAAATTGTCACGTTTCGACTGATTATCACGTTCCGCCTGAGCCGAGCGTGCAAGCAACAGCGTGGAATAAGCGATAGAGAGGCACGATCGGCCAAAGTGTTCGGCTTGTGATGACGTTATCACTTAAAATTATATATATCACTCGTAAAGCGACTTAACATACAACTAATTTTTTTTTCACTTTTTCGTGTGAATATACAGGGCGTTGACATAATGCTCTGAAATATTGAGAGATATGAGACCGTTGTGAAACGGCCGAGTGACAACAAGGGGCACTACACCGTGTCCCAGATCTGAGAAAACAACGCGTCAAAACAATTCTTACTTCCAAGATAGCTCGAACATAGATACAACTACGTTCCTAATGTCTTTAGGGAATCGCTGTCTTTATACGTCTGCCATTTCCATAGAAAAACGCTAATCGTCGAGGGAAACGCGTTTGTGTTCCAAAGAGGTATATTAATACCCTTAACTCGGTACTGTGGTGGTGGCATTAGCATTAAGTATTAGTACCTGGATAACCGAGCTTTGCTCGGAGTTCTGATAAATAAAAAAAATATATATTTATCTGACCGGGATTCGATTCCACCATATTTTCGAATAAAGCAATAATTAAACATAATATGGCATACGAATGGAAAATCCAATTAACGTGATTAAGTCGAAATTATTGATATTTGTTGCACGACGCAAGAAAAAACATATACGGCTTAAAAATGCGCAGTTTTACAATTTCATGGTAATGCTTACAGTTGTTTCCGAGAAACTGATTAAACATACAATATTGTCTCGTTAATGTATAAGATTATACGAGTATTATACTTAGTAGACAATCATGCGTACAAATGTCAGAATTTTTGTCGTGTTTACGTTAATTTAAGTAAGCCATTGTGACAATTATGTCTTACTTTAATTATGTATGCATGATTACTTTGAGTATCCAACTATATGGATACTCAAAGCATGATTATTACTGATTTCATAACACGAATAAAGTATAGTTCATGTTTTAAGCTGCAGATACAATATGTTTTACCTGATATTAACAGATAAAAAGAGTTTAATAACATTGTTAAAACTGTTAGAGAATAGAGACCATTATGCAAAATCAAAATGTTTTTACTATTGCCACCTATTGCTGTATGTTGACTAGGGAGGTACTGTGGCGTATTGATGATGACATGATGATGATAATGTGGATGACACATAATATAGTTCCAATTACAAATATTCAAATATTGTGTGGCTGGACTCTTTGGAGAGCCCAGCCGTTACTACCATTACAATTATCCGTTAAAGTATCAACTAATAAATTTTTAATTATCATATTACATTAAGTATTTATACGCAGTTTTATATTTATCGTTATTTCCCATTAGACGGAAACTTTGACGTTTATTATAATACTAGCTTTTGCCCGCGACTTCGTCCGCGTGGAACAATACTTTGGGATATCGCTGAAATTTACCCGCGACTTTATTTATGACTAACGAAAGCGGAATCCTATTTTTTTAAACGGAACCCTAAAATAAAAGTAGCCTATGTACCCTATAACATCAGCTATCTGCTAGTGAAAGTCCCGTGAAAATCGGTCCAGCCGTTTCAGAGATTAGTCGGAACAAACAGACAGACAGACCGACTTACAGACAGACATACGGACAGACAAAAATTAAAAAAAAAAGTATTTTATTGTAAGTACCGAATATACTTTCAGATTCATTATGTAAAAAGCTGTTAATTTGAAGTTACAAACAGACACTTAAATTGTATTTAACTGTATAGATGTATAGATATTATAATGTATTATATTTTAAGATATTATCAATTTGATGTTTATAAAATAACTAAACTATTTAACTAAACTAAACTAAACATTAACCCGCACGCGCACCCCGCCTTGGTGACGCCCACTTCGCAACGGGCCGTGCAGCAGAAGTCGTAATATTTTAATTTCGCCATAACTTCAAAACCAAACGTCCAATTTTAATCATTCAAAGACCAAATATTATCTACATAAACTGTACTTAGTGATGAAATAATTTATTTTGATAAGGATTAATAACATGAGTAAAATAAACGCGTTTAAATGTAGTCCAAAAAAAATTCAAGATTTCTAAATAAAAAAATGGTTGTTGTGCCTCACTCGACATAGATAGGTATAGTGTGTCGCGGACTTTTTTGTAGATATTTATAAGATCTACAATTAATTAGAACATTTTATGGTTCTATCTTTTATAGTTTAGGCAGCGTACGCAAAATAAGTAACTTTTCTGGTTGATTTTTTACACCTTGTGTCCGAAAAACCCAAATATCTTACGGAACCCTATTTTTTTCCAAAATAAAATTTAGCCTATGTTACTCGTGGATAATGTAGCTTTCGAATGGTGAAAGAATTTTTGAAATCGGTCCAGTACTTTTTGAGCCTATTCATTACAAACAAACAAACAAACAAACAAACAAACAAACAAACAAACAAACATACAAACAAAGTTTTCCTCTTTATAATATTAGTGTAGATAACAAAACGCAAACGTTTTTACGTTTTGTATGTAATGAAATTCTCGTTGGCGCAAAATGTTTGTCAAAATAAAAGTTAGATAGTTTTAATTATCGCATTGAAATGGAACTCCGTAAGCACTTAACTTTGCATCAAAATTGCTTCCACGTTTCTATTGTTCTGAATATTATAAATGTGGTGAAATGTCATTTTAGGAGACATTATCTTGGTAGGAAATGTAGCGAAATTTCAGCATTTTCGTCGTCAGTGTGTGGTTGGATGCTTTGCGCAGTTTATTTTTGTTATATAAGCATTTCTGGAATCTTCTTTTGGACTAATTTGGAATCTGCTTAAGTCATCAAGGTTAAACCATCTCTGCCAAGTTTTTTTTTTAAAAGGCTTTTTATCTTATTTAAAAGGCATGTATATTTTATTTACACAGTAGTTTCTGAAATCGGTAGGTAACTTTAATAACTTCTTTGTTTGTGATGGCCCACTTATTTTACTCTGTAATTTGTTCTTGGCAAAAATGGAGGCGTCTCCGACTAGACTCTTCAATTTTATATATTTGTGCAACCCACTCTTACATCTGTAGTACAAAGTTAAACAAGTTTATGTCTCGGCATCATGAGACGCTTTTGAGTTTCGAAATCAATCCAGTAAGCATCTCGATCTCATATGAAAGTGCGTCAACAAGTACCCTGTTCCCTTGGGGGAGGCGGGGGAGATATGGGGTGACGGTGGAGAATAGGGTGGTTGGGGTCGAGATTCAACTGGTGCAATGCGGCGCGGGGTCCTCTCATCCCACTGTCCGGGTTTGTTTTTGCTATTGTAACTGCGGCGCTCAGTTGGCACGCTAAGCGTTGATTTCGTTACGTTTGTTTTGTACTGGCGCCTTAAATGAGGGTGGCTTTGCTATTATTCTATTTAGTTTTTCTTCTGCCGTTCGTTATAAAAACAATATTGAGATAGCTTTTTATTCATTGTTTGGTGTTGAAATGTTATTCAAATGTGAGAAATGTATGCGGTGAATCTTAACTCTGAATTGTTTTTTTAATGCGAACTTGAAATTATAATATCTAGTGTCACTTGAAATGGAACAAATATTTTGAAAATTAAACAACGCAACTTAAAACCGAATGGAATGTTGTTTAACTTTAGAATTCCTTTAAAAACAAATAGGAAATGAGCTACTCAGAAATGGTCAGTTTTAGAAGGGGTTTTCTCTACCCTACTTTTACGACAAAGCTCTATAATGCCTTGGGGAACTGTATCGCATCTCGAACCAACATGAGGAAAATGCTAGTTTTATTTCTTCATGCTCTGCTGCCTTAAGACATTGTGTAAGCTAAACTATTTTGAATTTGAGTTTGAGTAAAATGGGCATTTAAAAAATCGGCCAAGTGCGTGTCGCACTCACACGAAGGGTTCTTGGAAACTTGGAAACAACATTTTTTATGTTCCAACGCGGGCATCGAACCCACGACCTCTACCACCACTAAACCACTAGGCCACAGAGGTTGTTGTAGTTAACGGTAAACTGTACGTATCATTTTTGAGTTGTTTTTAATAAGCTTGCTAATGTAAAGAAAAATGGTAAATCAGAGTAAATTCAGAATATAATGACCGATTGGCTTTTGTGTACATATTGTAGTTTGCTTACCCAGCACTCCAAATATTAAAAAAAAAATTGCTACTTTAATTAAATGGCATTGAGTTTCCGACACTGAAACTCGAATTCGAGTAAAATAATTCTAAATTGAATTTTCGTAATAGCATTAAATGTTATTAAAAATTTTATTTTGTTTCGTTTTCCTTGTTTCTTTCCTTGATTACTCAGTCGATTATTATTATCGTTATCTTACGAAAAAAATTGTTTAATTAGGTAGTACCTATCTGGTCAAAAATTTTCGATTATTAATTACCTATTATTGAATGTAGGTATGTTGTTTTAAACAAATTATCGAATTAATCAGGCTTTCAACTTTTGTAAGCCTAACTCTTCTGAGAATTCATTGAAAACGAAATGTTGCCCACAATTTTGTGCGCGAAAAATTACATCCCGCGGGACCCGTAAATTTTGCCGCAATAAAAACTACCCATGGTCTATTCTAATTTCTATATCTCGGTTTAGTAATTTCGGAGCCTATTCAATGCCAACGTAATACAACGTAATAAACTAATAAATCTTTCCTCTTTATAATAAGCTAAAAGGAAGGGTAATGATTTTGGTAGTCTATGTTAGTATGTTTTGTTCCACCATAGCGCCTGAACTACTGATCCGATTTTAATTAATGAGCTTTCAATAGATTCGTAATAATAGTCCGGGTAACATAGGCTTAGGGTACATAATTTACATAGTCGGGTCATAGTCATTTTTACAAAAATTGTAGTAATAATATTAGTGTAAATATATTAATCAAAACAACAGTAAAAAAATACATACAAAAATACAAACATCACTGTTTTTACTTCACAAGCTCTCAGCTGTAAGGGCGACACGAGTTTCAGATGTAGAGGAACTGCCGACGTTCACATAAAATGAACTCACGGAATGTACAAATCGGCTTTAAACACTCGGCTTCTGACATCACGTTTTCAACGGTAATGATAAGTGCAGAATGTTTTGTTCAACTTGCTATTACGAAAACTATTTAATTGCATGTCTGCATATACTACGAGCACGGTATAGATTCTGACTGTTTTTTACCCGATTACGACGAAGCCCAAATGAAGGGTAATTATTTTGGCAGTCTATGTATGTATGTTTGCATGTTTGTACCACTGTAGTGCCTAAACTAGGTACTGGTCCGATTTTATAACATGATGTGTTAAAAGAATCATAATATAAGCCCGGGTAACATAAGTTATATATAATAATTAACGTAGTCGGGTTATAGTTTTTATTTAAAGAAAATGTTATTTATTTAAAATTATTTTCCTGTTTTGGTTTCAATTGAGAGCAAAACATATTTTAATGAAGGAGCTGTAAAAGAAAATTAATGTACTCGTAGGATTGTAAATATTAAGCTTTGAAACCTGTTGATGAGTATTTAGAGTTCGACTCCTTAAGATAACTCAAGCACAGTAAGATAACCATAAGCTTGGCGTACCGAAATTAAATAAGGAAACCTTCGTGCCCAGGAGGACAAACAGCCTCATCGGCACATAAAATCTGCCATCTACTAGTCTAGAGATAATCCTATATGGCTCGACTTGGCAGGACTACAAAATTGTTCTCACTTTTAAAAACGCTACCGTCCTCTCGGAATCAGAAAGTTAGTGGTCGATAGCTTCAGTCAGAAGTCAGAACCTGTCTATATAGTGTATATTCAAACTATCTGATTATGGCCATGAAAGAAGAGCGTAGGAGTAACATGTGCCTCACTACTCCTACGCAAAGGTAAAATTAAACTGATTTCAAAAATTAAATGTACTAAGTATGAAAAATATTTATGTAAATAAAAAGTTCAGAAATTACCCATCATTTTCATTCATTGAAAGAGAAGGAAGAAAGTATTTCTGACGCATTCTTCCCCTCCACTATCCGGACAACTTCGGCTCTCCTTACTGCTAATACTGGAACGATAGTTAAATCATAATTAATGCTTATCTTACGGCCAGTTTCTATTGAAATTATAATATAAAACAATGGTATCGCTGTCAGCGATCTCGCTATCACATACAAAGATTTCTCTATCTTAGTTATATTGAAACGCAAAAAACCGGCAAATCATACTAAATGTGACGTTTTTAACAAATAGTTATTGGTAGATAGGTTATTGATACAGCGATAGCCTGTGACTAGGCAGAATCTTAATAAGCGTTTCCGTATTCGTCCGTTATTGTTGAAACCTACACGCTGTTCACGACGATATCCTACTGCGAGTTACCAGACTTTTAAATTTTATTAACGAACTTGACGCCTGTGGCTCAGTGGTTAGCGTGTTGGCGCTCAAGCCGGAGGTCTTGTTTACGAATCCCGCCAACGGACAAAAAGTTTTAAGTATTTCTGGGCCATGGATGTGTATTAAATATTCTTAAAAAATCTTAAATATAAGTATACGATAAAATTATTAAATAACACAAGTTTTTCAAGAAATTACCACGGGACCAGATTGACTTGGTGTGAAAGCGTCCATAGATAATAGAGCGCGTAGAAATTAGTATGCTTGCTTGCATTCATCAAAAACAAACTAAGGTAAGGGTGAGCTGGCCATTAATGCAAATACATAGAGCAACTTCTAACTTTCAAGTAACTGTCCTAATTTGAAACAAATCGTTATAACACGTTCAATACTCGAAGTTTTGAACAGGTAATTACTGGCGCAACTAATTAAGTCACAACTTTAACTGCAGAAACTGGTGTTTAAACAAATAGGAATTCGTGGCATATTAATTTGTGAGAACAACTTTGTGATAAACTATGAACTCCATTTCAAACGACGCATAAATTCGTAATAGACGAGTTAATTGCAGATATAAGGTACTAAATTTTATTTTATTCTTAGGCGAAAAACACTTTGCCACGCGCTCGGTGGGCAGACCTTATACAACATATAGGTAGGGTTTTTTAATTGATGTAGGTAAGAACTTGCTTACAATTTTAAATAGCAGATAAGAATCTGGGGTCAACGTGATTTATTTAGTTCACGGTGTTATAAATTAAAACAACTGTACAAATTTTACCTTCCTACCATTATCGGGTATTGCTACAATACATAGTATAAGGTTGTTAAAATTAATTACACATATTTTATATTGCTTATGTACTTAAAGAGGCTTAGGCACAAAAATAATAAACATTCCGGAAACAAAAATATACATCTATACTAATATTATAAAGCTGAAGAGTTTGTTTGTTTGTTTGTTTGTTTGTTTGTTTGAACGCGCTAATCTCAGGAACTACTGGTACGAATTGAAAAATTCTTTTTGTGTTGGATAGTCCACTTATCGAGGAAGGCTTTAGGCTATATAGCATCATGCTAAACTCAATACGAGCGGAGTACCAATCAAGAATGTTACAAAATCGGGGGTCTTTTTTTCCTTTTGAGAGCTTTCGCTACGTACGCTGCGGAAACGGTTAAAGTTTCGCTAAAATGATGTATGGCAGAATTGTTCCCCTTTAAAAGTTCTAAAAAAAAGTCCGCGACAGTATATGTCTATCTTTTAAGGTTGGCTCACTATAACCTTTTTATACTTACCAAATTTGTTCTAAAAGTAAGCATTATTTGTGAAGGTGTTTTCATAAAGATTATATTAATCCTTATCCAAGTAAATACGTTAGTCATTACAAGCATTTAATCTAGAAGAAATTTGCCGTTTACATCATTTGATTTCAATGAGTATTTTAGAAGATATCGCAGTAATAAAATAATCATGCGCGCTATAGTAAGGCGCGCGGAGCGGGCGGGCAGTCGTGAGGTGGAAGCGCTTCTTCTACGTAAATGAAGTCGCGGGTAAATTTTAGCGATATCCCAAAGTAACTATTCCACGCGGACGAAGTCGCGGGGAAAAGCTAGTATATAATATAATCACGAACCTTCCCCGTAGGGGTAGGCAGATACCACTTCTTTCCACTTGCTACGATCCTTACATACTTGTTTCACTTTCATTCTTACCATCCATTCCTCCTCTTACATTCAACGTAGCGAAGCGGCTCTCCATGGGCAACTTTTCGCCTCCGCGAAAGATGGGTTGCGAAAGATGGGTGGCAAACCACATCGCCGCCATTTTGGATAATTAAATTATTTTTATGATTATCCATTGCGCTACCACGGATTGGCGGATAGGGTAGGAATAGGGAAAGGGAAGGATAGGTGGCGTGGAAAGGAAGATTAGTAAGTTAGAGTGGGAACTAGGAAATCTATACTAATATTATAAAGAGGAAAACTTTGTTTGTATGTTTGTTTGTTTGTTTGTTTGTTTGTTTGTTTGTTTGTTTGTTTGTTTGTTTGTAATGAATAGGCTCAAAAAGTACTGGACCGATTTCAAAATTTCTTTCACCATTCGAAAACTACATTATCCACGAGTAACATAGGCTAAATTTTATTTTGGAAAAAAATAGGTTTCCGTAAGATATTTGGGTTTTTCGGACGCAAAGTGTAAAAAATCAACCAGAAAAGTTACTTATTTTGCGTACGCTGCCTAAACTATAAAAGATAGAACCATATAATGTTCTAATTAATTGTAGATCTTATAAATATCTACAAAAAAGTCCGCGACACACTATACCTATCTATGTCGAGTGAGGCACAACAACCATTTTTTTATTTAGAAATCTTGAATTTTTTTTGGACTACATTAAAACGTGTTTATTTTACTTATGCTATTAATCCTTATCAAAATAAATTATTTCATCACTAAGTACAGTTTATGTAGATAATATTTGGTCTTTGAATGATTAAAATTGGACGTATGGTTTTGAAGTTATGGCGAAATTAAAATATTACGATTTCTGCTATACGGCCCGTTGCGAAGTGGGTGACATTCTGTAGTATTAGTATCAGTATTGTACCCGTGCGAAGCCGGGGCGGGTCGCTAGTGTAGAATATAACCGCCCAGGAGGGCAAGTGATAGGACAGTAATAGCTAGGGAAATTTCAATTTTGACTTTTTTGTCATTACAATTTTTGCTGTCTCCCGCTTTGCTTGGGGAGGGAAACTGGAATACTTCCTACTCCTCCTACAATTTCGTTGCGGGTCTCAAGACAGATTTAGCATGTCCCTCGGGCACCCCTGAGATCATATCAAAGGGTTTTTGTGGTTGGTTACCACTGTCGATCCTGGCTACACAGGAGTTGAAGTGGTGGGTAAGTATGGTGGGCCAATTGCCCGTTAAAAAAAATAATAGCTAGGGAAGGGTCGCATACCCGTATTATATACCATAACTACCGGACAGGTAAGTTGGGATGAATATCCCATGAGTACAAAAACAAAAATATACATAATAAAATTAAGTTAAATTGACCTTACACATTTGATTGTATTGATGTTATTCAGGCAAAGCCTTTGCTTCCTCTTTAAATTAATGTTTCAGTGAAAATGATGACCTCAAAGCCTAGAGCGCAATGTTATTTTATTTAGTCTTTTTTTTTATTATTTTTCGGTCCAAATGTTTTTACATAAGCAGTAGATCACATTATATCTTTAAATGATGCTCAATTTATCTATTCCATATTTGTTTGTATACCTGTTGATTTAAAAATATTCATCGTATTGAAACGTGCGGAAGCCGTATAATACAATCAGCTTAACTATTGTTGCCGGGCTGTGGTCTAGCAATCGATTTACCCACAATTTGTTACACACAATGGCTCTGGCGACTGATTAATTTTATCGAGTACTAGAATCTTAATCAATAACCTAAAACTCCATATAAATATTATGTGAGTATCTATTTTAATTTGTCTTTAATAGATAGTTTATTATGCTCTGTATAGTGTAATATACTAAAAGAGTTCAAATATGTGGAGGTACGCTTAAGATAGGTACTAAAGCCATGGAGTCGAACTCTAATTTATTAATATCTATTCAGTACCTGATTAAGTTTTTTTCCAATATTTTTTTATATTTAATTACAGAGCAATTTGCAACATAACAGGATAAATCACAAGAGTTTTACACTATTAATACTAATAACTTATATATTGAAAATATAGTAAGAAATCGAGCTTATGATAATGAATTCTATTATGAACACCCTCGGTCACATCAGCTTTCAAAAAAAAAAAATTATATGTATAGAGTGCACGTAGCAGATGTGAAATGAGAATTCATCACATATAAGTAGCATCCTACAGATGGCGTCATATATACAAAATCGTGTCGTGATGCATGTCTTGACGTGACGTGACCTTGAATTTTCACTCTGCAATTCACTTTAAACCTAGATCAAAATCGGTCCATCCACTGGGAGCTACAAAGACAGACAGACAGACACGTAAAACTGACAACACCTTTCTGGTTTCGTCGGGGGTTAAAATAACATAAAACCTTCCTTCAACCTTCACCCATATGAAGGCTTTACATAACCTATTCATTTGAAGGGTACAAGTTTCAAGTTAACACGCCACCTTCGAGTACATCAATGTTAATGACAACTCCGAGGCAAAGGTTACGCGGCATTTATTATTATGTTATTGAGTTTATTTCTTCTTTTTTATGAAATGGGCTAGGAAACGAGCAGGCGGATAGCCCGATGGGAAACGATTACCGCCACCCATAGACACTCGCAACACCAGAGGAGTAATTAATTACACTTGTAAGTTTTAACTCTTGTTAAAACCTGAACCTACTTACCCCTACGAACGTGCAGAAGTATTCTGAAAGGAATATAATATTCGGAAAATCATGACTGGTAAGAAGGTAATTTCTAGCACATATAATTTAAAGATTAAAAAAATAGCAAAATATTTAAAAATTAACCTAGGTTACTTGCAAATTTTTTTCGGCAAAAAGATATCTGTCTAATTACGGAATCCGTAATTTTTTCCGGGATAAAAAGTATGCTAATCCAGACTACAAACTATCAGTGTAACAAATTTCATTAAAATTGGTTTAGACGTTTGAGCGCGAAAAACAGTTTAACACACACACAAATAATATTATACTCGTACAATCACACTAATAATTATTAGCGTGATTATGATGTAACTACTTAAAATTTTAAAGTACCTAAGTAGTCTCTTGTATGCTTGTTGCCTTGGTTCTTGAATATATCAACTATTTAGTTAGTGTGTTGATACCAATGATAGGGCAACACTTATTAAATATTTGAATCTTAATTATTTTATTTTTGTGTTGTATACGATACATATTAGAGAAACGCCTAGAGTCTACACTTTCACAGTACCTAATACCACGCGGTGAAGCGAAACATAGGGCCTTATGAAAAGTACTCTATTGAAAGGGTAGGAAAAAAGGAAGTTAGAAAAACGAATTAAAGAATTAACCATCTGGGCCTTTAGTTAAAGTGCATTCGATAATTTCGACGCCGAAGTTCGAAATCAAAAATGTATGGGATTTGACATAAGTAATCGCTAAGTGACATGTCGCTTGCGATGCCTTATGTCAAATCCCATACATTTTTTTTCGAACTTCGCCGACGAAATAATCGAATGTATATTGACTAAAGGCTCTGATTTAGCAACGGAATTATTATGTCAACCTCAAATATTTTATTCTGTTTGCAAGCGACGCGATGCTGGGACCCTGCACGGTTATTTTATAAAAAAGTTAATAAAAAAAGGTTTCTCACACTAGTAGTGGGGCGCATTACTTGTGTACTTTTTATAAGCTGCACTAATATAACGAATTTCATACAAATATGCAGAAAATACTTACTAGCATCAGGAAATGACATTTCAGCGGAAAAGCCGCATGACATTTTGCGCGACATTTGCACTTAGCAAACCATTACTAATGCAGAGGGTTTGCACTTTTCACTGCTCAACTATTTACTTGGACTTATCAAGTTCATGGAAGTTGTGACTTGTGATACTCCCCGTATAATTTACTGCTCTTTTGTTTGAGTTGCATCCGCCGTAATATTAAACTTAATCTAGAAGAAAATTTAAGATGTTTACCAATGTTCTTCTACAAAATTCATAGAAAACGATATATTTTATATTCATATTATACTAGACTATCATTGCACTCTATCAAATTTAATTTTACGTGCAGGAGCCATGCATCGCGATGTTTATCGACCGTTTAATAGGAACAATACCACGGCCTCACAGAAAACTTGCGTTATGCGCCGAGTGCGTGAGATTATCGGAGGCCCAAGGGGGTTAGGATGGTAAAACGACCAGGAATGCACTTGTAACCCTCCGGTGTTGCGAGTGTCCATAGGTAGCGGTAAACGTTTACCATCAGGCGATCCATCTGCTCGTTGCCCGATCGATTTTATTTTTAAAAAATCTCTCTCGTCCGCTGCATAATAAACTCTGATACCTGTTCCATGCAAAATAACCCGTGTTCATTTGTATTGAAATTTTCGCAAACCTTTTGCGAAAATTTCCAATATTGAAAACGGGAATTCGGCAGGTAATGAAAAACTAAAAAAGTTACGGACAAAATGAAAAGCCAGCCTCATCCGGACTATTACATTTTTACAACATGTTGAAATGTTCATTAGCGCTCGACACAGGTACAGTTCGGACCGCGGGAAATAGCACGCACCTTTCGAACCCGCTGCGAAAGTGAATTTTTTTAAAAAAATTTAAAAAAAAAATAACTTTCGGACAGGACAGCTTCTAAGATGTCCTTACGGAAATCCCCTAAAATATAAAATAATAATTATTTTATGATGGCAAAACTGAAATCTTTACACAGTATAATATAACTATAGCAAATTTCATCCACTTATGTTCATAATTAGATACAAAAGCTAGAAGGGCGGACAAAAAGACAGACACAGAATGACGGACAGAGCGAAACTATATGGGTTCCTTGAGTAAAACCTAAAAACCCACCAAATCACAGTAATAGGTTATAACCCATACTTCGAACGACCATAAAATAAGCATGTTTTATGTGGTGCATCTATAGTTATGAACATAATATGTACTTTATTAGTTTGTGCAGTTGATCGTCTGGCCTGTGTAGTGTGTACCCTCCAGCGTAGATCCTCATCAAGCCAGCTAATTAGTGAAGAACAGGGGTAAACAGATGTTGATGATGCAGCAAATTCTTCCATATTAACCTATTTCTATATTCATAGTGAATTTAATATGATATTACCTACCGTACCTGAACATAAGCTATACGCTTTTTACTGGTCCTGTGTATATATTAAACATTAATTAAAGTTGTTTTGTTTACAGCTGGTTCTATTTGTGAAGCAAATGTTGTGCACAGTTATAATTGTATGTCAGGTTTACTTAAATTTAGATACAGAAATTGTATCATCCTACTAATATTTCGATCTGATGTGTATTTGTGCCATATGGAAATAAATTAAAATAAAAAATTGAATTTTAATTTAAAAAAATTCATAAATAGTCAGGGATCTTATCTTTTACTTTAAACGAGCAAATCTAGTCTATATATTTTTTAAACCTCGCAATCGCTGCAAGTATTTCAATAATATTTAGAATACAGGGAGTTTTGGGGAAGAAAAATCGATCTAGGTAGTTCTTATCCCTGATATACTACGCATTTTTAATTTATATAAGTATTTTCTTTTGTCGCGTAATAAAATAAAAGTGATTTCGTTTTCTCACTCTACTCTTATTATTATTTCTCACTCAAACAGATCGTATATAAAGTCATAATCTACTTAAAATGTAATTCAATACTTGCAATACCTATGCACCGCGCTGGTCCCAAAATATAACAGTAGTGAGAAAAAGCCGCTTTACATACCTTAAATTAGTTCCAATACAGTCTAAGTAATAAATCTAGAGTGTAGATTTATTTAAATTCAACTCGCATTGAAATTAGCTGAACATTTCTTAGTAATATTCGAGGTATTTCAAAGGTAAGCTACAGGTTGGAGCGCTACAGGTCGCAAGTTATTAACGGAATAACTCGCACTTCCTTCACACCGCCTTCTATTGATTTTGTTCACAATACTGAACTAAGGACTTGTAGTAATTCAATGCCAATGATTTATTGGAATCTTATTACACAGTTTTACTCCAAAGCTCTTTAATTACTTGTAGTCTTTAATTATGATTTAAGTATTGGTTTTTGATTTATACCTACTGTTATTAGTATCAACGGTGGAAATTGTTTTTTTTTTATTGTACTTAGCTTTCTATTAATTAACATGAAGATAACTCAACAGGATTTCACTCAGACATACTTCTCAGAATGAAATTACGATATAACTTTAAAAAACTATTTCAAATACAGTGAAATAATTTTACATTTAATATTTAAACTTTCTGAGAGTCTCAGATAGTCGACCATCTAACTTTGCTTATAGAAACGAAGATAGTTACAAGTATTGATTCCAAACACTCAGCGGCCTGTAAACAAACAAACATTCCTCTTTCAAGACATGAATTTACAAACATCAGCTACCAATTATAAGTTTCTAGTGTATTATTGACAGCGAAATATTAGTTTTAGAGAACGTGAAACGCGATACCAGTTCAGAAACACAAGAGTCTTGGAAGTTTAGTTAGAGTAGTTTTGTATATTCTACACACATCGTGTGTAGAATATACAAAACTACCCTTGTGTTTGTAAAATTATAGATATTTTTTCTCGTAATAATTTGCAAAAAATTTAGTAAAAAACCTTGAAGCAGTAAATATTACTTTGAAATTGTATTCATTAATAAAAAGTTACTTATATTTAATGCCTTCCACGCAATAGTTGATTTTTTAAATATTTTATTATAGGCTATGCATATTTTTTGGTGATAGCATGTGATAGCTAAGCTGCGGTGATAGGAAAAGTTTACCTTTGTGGTACTAGTGAGACTATATGGCGAAGTGGCGCAAAGTTTTAGAGCTTGATTGACATATGTTCAAAATATAGCGTTCACATTGTTGAAGTGAATGGATCTGGAGGGCTAGACAAGATGCATTAAATAATATCGACGGCGAACTTCGTGAATAAAAAATGTATGGGATTGACATAAGCGTGCGTTAAATGACATATTCAGTCGTATCGTTAAAAAAATTGGTAGCCAAGCAGCCACTTTGAACGAATACGCTAACGATGCACTCATATAACGAATTGCTCTAACGTGTTTCTCCATACAATGCCTAGACAAGCGGCCGTAAGTGACATTTAGTAGATCGTGATCTTTATCTTTATCGACCTAACGATAAAGATACCCAGGGGGCTACCTTTATCGCCTCAACGAACAATATGGCGGATTTTTATTGATCAGCTGTTATTTGTAAATAATAATGATTTGCCTAAAGTTGCCTAAAGGGTCTATACAACACCTTCTGCTAGTAGTCTATATTGCATAAAGTCAAAAGAATTCAATCTAAAGTATTCAATAAATCACAATTATTGTCAATACCTAATATGTAATTCATTGTATTCAAGTATAATTCAACACTTTGTTAAAATATAAATTTCTTAATTTGTAGCTTACTTGCAGTTTTTAATCTTTACACGCTACTATATCAGCTGAAAGCAATCTTTAGGTGTATAGTAGGTACCTAAATTATAGAAGGTAACAAATGGAGTTCATAATTAAGCAAGTTTCTCTGAAACTTCCTTAGAAATAAAGATTTGTATTTAGTAGTTAAAATTTATAAGTTTTTCAATGTAATGATATTTTATTGTCATCGATGCTCAACACCTTCGTCTTATAAATGGGTAAGAAGGACACAAACACCTCATAAAAGTTTTGAAATATTTGCTATTATACTTTGATTAATTATTACAAATTTAATATTATATATCTATGCTATTATACCTACACCTATTATAAACAGTCAAGTAGTGTTAACCAATTAAATACTTAATATTTAATCTCTATAGTATATTTGTGACTAAATAATTGAAAGTCTTTACAATTTTACAGAACTATAACGTTAAAGGAAGTGTTATTAAAGTACCTTGACTGTACAGGGTACTATTGCAATAAATAAGTAAACCTAACACTTACCACATATTGTAGACAAAATATTACAATGCGGCCATAGCACTTTGAATTTGTTATAAGCATTGTCTTGCTAGAATTATTCATTCATTCTAATTTAAGAGCTTTGCTCTTGTCAGTGATGCTTTCTCCATTCCTCTCTACACTCCGCCCTTCTCTTGACCTCCTGATACGACACGACCATCACATTCGCCTACACCTGTCCATAAAAGTTCTTCTCGGCCTTCCATGTTTTCTACTACCATCCCTTCAATTATTCCTCTAATAAAGTTGTTGTGCCGTATCAAGTGTCCGTATTAGGATTGATTAAATAATAACAATACAAGAGTATCTACATTTTATTTTACTTTTTTAAGTAAGTTTTACATGGTTTTAGTAAGAAAATAAACTTAAAATGTAAAAATATTTTTATTTCTTGCAAAGGAATTACATAATGCAGATTTCTTTAAATAATCTTGAAGTCACATAACCAATAATAACATTATACAATTTAAAAATCAACACAGCTAATAATAATTATTATTTATACAAACTAGTTAGAGCCTGTCACAGAATGAATACAAATTAACTTAGGTTGGTAGCGGTTTAGATACATTAATAATTACATTATGATTTATATCACTTCTCACTATCAGTGGCGAAGGCTGCTTCTCCTTCAAAGGGAAGCCGGAACCTGTATCATAGGTAGGGATTTCTATGAAGGTTTGCAAAAGGTATGTGACAAGGGAAGCCGATAGGAATGGAGTTATAGGAACCCTATGCCACTGCACAGATACAGAATCGGCCAGCAGATCTCAAGTACATTATACGGACGCTCTACCGGTGAAGGAAAACATCGTGAGGAAACCCGCACATAGTTTGCCCCAGACGTATTGACTAGTCATTCCTCTGGACTAGGGTGGCTATGTTGTGAGAATGCCGTATGCGCTTGGGCAATCATACGATATTTAAAAACCAACTGTCCCAGGCACTACAGTATTTCAAGAGTGGTTACTTCGCTCGGAGAATACTGTATAAATCATCCATCATCGGATGTAAAGGCCTAAGTTAGGTAAATTGTTATTTTGTTAACAAACAAAAATTATTGTACTTCATCTTCTTCTTCTTCTTCTTCTGGCCAGTTTAAAGTGTTACCAGGACATGGATATAGTCCTAAGGATAGAAGACTCCGTATTTTGTAATTGCTAAAAAGAACTGTATTGCTTTGGTAATAGAGTGTATTTCACAATGCACGTATCATAGAGGCAAATCCGAGCCGAGCGAGATAGCCATAAGGGAGGCCGTGTGTCTCGTTCTTGCATGTTGCCAACCAGAAAAATGTTGGTATTTTTAAAAAGTAACTTGAAAAATCTTAGATAAAACGAGTGTACTTTATTATTATTTTAACAAATGTTTATAACTATATCATATTCTAATTAAAACAGTTAGTAATAGTCATTTAATACTAAATAAAAATGCAGTTTACATTAAAACCTTTTCTTTCTTTTTTATTAGATGGTATCATTCGCAAGACAATAGAATAGTACGCCATTACAGTCGGACAAGGATCTTTTGGCACTTGGATGGGGGCGTGAGTGTCGCAAATAAGAACAATACTTATTACTAAAAGTGAAATTTTACAAGACGGCGATGTTATTACTGATTTTATCCACGTGCCAAAAGGTAAGTGTCGCAACTACAAAACAATACAATTTAATACTAAAAGTGACATTTTACAAGACGGCGATGTTAGTTCTGATTTTGTCCACGTGCCAAAAGATCCTTGTCAGACTGTACACATATTTTATGCTGAACACCGGATAATATTAAAATTCATAATAGTACCGGTGCTGGATTTGCTGGACGCACCGTGAGTATGGCCTTTAGTGTAATCTCTTAAAATCTGTTTATAATGTGTGTCCTATGACCATTTGGCAAGAAATCTGTATAAAATCTGTATTATCAATGAAAACTAGAAGATAATTAATTAAATAATGTATTATATAATATAATTATTCAAAATAGAACTCTGGAGTCATACAATAGATAAACAGTTATCCAATTGTGTGTCTAATTTATAATCCTCTGAATTTTTCCCGGTGTTTCGGATTTCGGTGCATATTGAAGTTCCAGCCCACGAAGTATAGATAACAAGGAGTCCGAACGTAATGTTAAAATAATGGTCTCAATTACGGGGACAGATTTTTGCCGGTAGAGCGCGCGACGGTTCGACATGCACTCGTTTGAAATTACGCGGGAAGTTTAAAGTTGCTATTGACAGCTCTGGAAAGATTGAAATCTTATTATATAAAAGTTTTAGGAAATTCTTAGAAACTGTTCTCGAAAAAAAGATACCGTAGAACACGGTAATTGCCTAACGGTAATTTAAAAATAATTGTAATAAATAATAGTATTGGCAACACTCGGTATAATAGGATTGGCAACACTTGGTACTCGTCGGTCTCGCACGCCTAGCGGCAGAAAAGAGAACTAAGATCTGGTCCTATTATTGTGTACATAATTATTATTAAAAAGCCTATACCGTTCGGACTCCTGGTATCTATGCTTCATGTTCCAGCCTTACAACCGTAATAATCGGCCTTGTTAAATAAGTACCTACTTTATTCTTTTTGTAAATTTCTACACTTGAAATTTGATTCCATTTTATACAAAACACTCCAGGAATTTTCAATAAAACTTCTAGGTACCGTTTTACTGAATCGACTGACTTGCACTGACTATTTGTATTTTGAACTTTGACTAGACATTAGACTTGAAAATAATACGGTGTTGAAATCATACTACATTAAATCTAGTTGTCTGCCTTTTTAACTTGACACTGACAAATAGTTTTATGCCGTAACGCCATCAATAATTTAAAAAAAATATATATGACATTTGACAACTTCACAACTGACGGCTAAATTCTTGAAATCATAAACAACTAACGTTTGAGCAATTCGTTGTTGCGATTCGAACAACAGTATGCGTTTGGCTAGGCACAAAATGTCGTGATCTCAAAAGAGAAGTCGATACGACAGATCTTTCCGAATTTTAACGAAGGTAATTTGTCTAGGCGCCCTGTATCTCCCTATTCGTTAGCATTTAAACGTTTCGTCTCTTTTATACCCTTTCTTTTGCATGGATTTTTACAGACGTTTATTGCTTTAAAATTGAGCATAGAAAATATAAATTGGCTATTCAATAGAAGTTTTTTTCATAGGTTTTACGGATTTTTCACTCAAGGAGAGTAGATATAGAGAATAGAGTCAAGTTGATGAACAACTCAGTTTTTTTAGGCAACCCTATCCTAGGAAACCAGAGCTTAAGTAGCTCTGGTTGCCTTCGTACAGTGGCCGTAATACAGCGGTGGATGGACAATATGTAAACATAATGGCATGGTTACCTCGAGTATGGTCACCATTTTTTGGATTCCGTAATAAATAAGGAACCCTTATAGTTTCGCTCTGTCCGTCCATTTGTCTGTTTGTCCGCGCTTCTAGCTTCTATAATTATAAATATAAATGTATTAAATTTGGTATATTTATAGATTGTGTATAGATATCGGATTTAGCATCATAAAAAAAATTATAATAAAATAATTATATATTTTAGGGGTGGCTCTCCATACATGTGAAGTGGGGATGAAAAATATTTTTTCATTTTACTCTATCGTGTGGGGTATCGCTGAATAGGTTTTCTAAAATAAAGTCAAAGTTTCATACATGACTTTTTTCCAAAGTGAACTATTATCGAGTAACCGGCCTAAAATATAAGATTTAGAAACTTCAAATTTTTCATGCTGATAGATCATGCCAAATCGGTTATCGGTAGTTACGGAAGCCTCCTTACACATATCCCGATATGCTCTTGGTTATTAGTTCACGTCTCGGAACCCTTATCGTATCGACATGTCCTCCCGAGTTCGGCTTACCGATCAAACGGTTAGTGCTAGAAAGTGAAACGTTGCATTGATCTGTTTATTAAGTAGGTCGACAAAGTGCTAAAATAATTTATTTTGGGGTACCTCCCCTACACGTAAAGTGGAGATGATCTTTTTTCTCGCTTCTACCTGAGGTATCATTAAATATGTCATTAAAAATCATTCAGAGGATATTTTGATATAGCTATGCGTTAAAGAGATATTCAACTTTAAAGCACATTTTTTTTTGTAAAATAAGCCGTTCGTCCATTTAAAAGCTAAACGGCTAAAAATCCGAAATAATTAATAATAATAACTACTCTATGTGATGAACTTTAAAGGAAAACTATAACGGCTTTTATTACTTTGTTAGTTTAGGAGTTATAGATGCCTAACTTATAAAATGCGCTTAGTTGAAAAACTTCGTACAAAAATTACAAACCCTACGTGCGCGAGTCCCATTCGCATTTGGCCAGTTTTTTTACCGCTATATGATGACAACGCTATCCTAGGAAAGAGAGCTTTACATAGGACTTACTCTATGACTTTATTTATTTATCGTACATTTTTTTCGTCTATTGTTTACTAAAACTTTTCTCTTGACTCAGAAAAGTTTCTTTCCTAGGATAGCTGTGACACTCGTAATGCTTAAAATATCTCTGCAGTCGAAATATTTAGGTTGTATCACTATCCTCGTGCAACAACTTACGGAAGTTTGTGGTGAAATAGCTGGACCATGCACAAGCACGACCGTAGCGTGTGTATCCAGAAAATAGTTTACAGTGCACGCTACCGAAATGCATTTGATGAAATAGTACGAAATTATCTTAAACTTGATGTTGTCGTTAAGAGGATATCTCTTGTTTATTATCGTGGTGTTTACCAGGCTGTAAACTGTGTATATAATATGTATTTATTCAAATCCGTTCAGCTATTTTAATGTGAGCAAGAAACGTCCATACGTATAAAATTATTTTAAACTACTCACGTTAGCCGTTAACTATGAACTAGAATAAATAGTAATTTAGCTACATCTAGTGTAGGTTGTATTTGTAGGTGTAGATGTTGGTGTACTTTGTAACTGTAGGTGTAGTTATTTACAATTATATCTACATCTTTATCTAGACCTACCCACATATACCTACAATTTCTACACCAAAAACTATACCTACGCGTACTAGGTATATCCCTACTACTTAATACCTACACCTACTTTATAACCTACATTTACCTGCAACCTACTGGTCCGGTGGATTTTCTGAAACCAACCTATAACGCAACAAAACAGATAAACTGAACGCACCTATAAATACTTGACAGTGAAGTGTCACAATGGAGACCCGAATTATAATGACGGAACGCATGTCAAATGTTTGACAGGTAGCCGTAGGAACGGTTAGTATGAGAAAATTATTCGCATGTAAGTTATTATCACGAAAGTTTTATCCGCAGTCCAAACCGTACCAATCCATCCGAGGTTTGGAACACAGTTTCAGATGCGCGTTCTATACCTTACAATTTGGAGGGCGCTAATATTTTGCATTATTTAACTTTCTCAAATCAATCAATCAACTAACGTTCGGTTGAAGCCCAACCACACTTCCCGCTTCTCAATGACAGTTAATACCTTAATCCTGGGTAATACCTGGCCGAGTATCCCCAGACAGATGCGGTTACTGCGAGTGGCCGGACTTATAACCTAATCCACTTCAAACACTGCCATCATACAGCTAGAGATATTAGATTTGTATTGGTATCGGCCAAAGTGTTGGGTTTGGTTACCTATTTGGAATAAATTCGAATTAGGAAAGTTCGCACACGATTGAAGTTAAACCTAGTAAAATCTGTCTTCCTTTTTACACACGATTGTTGAAGCCCAATGTGGGATGATTTGGAAACCGGAAATGCTGATGAAGAAAATGTTATTACACTGTGACAAAAAGTGTTTAGGTATGTAAGCTCCGACGCACGACTGGAGTTTACTCTAAAAAATAAAATTTGGTATGCAATGCAAAGCGACCGACGCATCTTCGGCTAACATCGTGTGACACCGTACCGTGTAACATCGTGAATTTGTTTTTCTCCCATAGATTTTCATACCTCGGGCTTTTACTATAGCTTTTTCTTTTCATTGAGTTTACAAATCAAAATAAGCTATAACTTCATAAATGTCTCTCATAATTTCTATTCACGATAGACATGTTGCTTTCATAACAAATCTATATCATGAAATAGACATTGGACAGTAATTTAATTTAGCTGCGAGCGAATAACATGCAACACAGTTGCAACAACATAATTGAATACATTCCACAAGGCTGAGGACCACGCTCTGTCACGTTGATAACATTTTTAACGATTACATTGTTCGAATATTTCTGAATGTAGGTATTCAACAAAATAGAGCAATATTCATTCGCCGATTAAATAGTTCGATTATTATTACAATTTATATAAGGAGGGCTAGACAAGATGCATTAAATAATATCGACGGCGAACTTCGTGAATAAAAAATGTATGGGATTGACATAAGCGTGCGTTAAATGACATATTCAGTCGTATCGTTAAAAAAATTGGTAGCCAAGCAGCCACTTTGAACGAATACGCTAACGATGCACTCATATAACGAATTGCTCTAACGTGTTTCTCCATACAATGCCTAGACAAGCGGCCGTAAGTGACATTTAGTAGATCGTGATCTTTATCTTTATCGACCTAACGATAAAGATACCCAGGGGGCTACCTTTATCGCCTCAACGAACAATATGGCGGATTTTTATTGATCAGCTGTTATTTGTAAATAATAATGATTTGCCTAAAGTTGCTTAAAGGGTCTATACAACACCTTCTGCTAGTAGTCTATATTGCATAAAGTCAAAAGAATTCAATCTAAAGTATTCAATAAATCACAATTATTGTCAATACCTAATATGTACCTAATTCATTGTAGGTATTCAAGTATAATTCAACACTTTGTTAAAATATAAATTTCTTAATTTGTAGCTTACTTGCAGTTTGTAATCTTTACACGCTACTATATCAGCTGAAAGCAATCTTTAGGTGTATAGTAGGTACCTAAATTATAGTAGGTAACAAATGGAGTTCATAATTAAGCAAGTTTCTCTGAAACTTCCTTAGAAATAAAGATTTGTATTTAGTAGTTAAAATTTATAAGTTTTTCAATGTAATGATATTTTATTGTCATCGATGCTCAACACCTTCGTCTTATAAATGGGTTAGAAGGACACAAACACCTCATAAAAGTTTCGAAATATTTGCTATTATACTTTGATTAATTATTACAAATTTAATATTATATATCTATGCTATTATACCTACACCTATTATAAACAGTCAAGCAGTGTTAACCAATTAAATACTTAATATTTAATCTCTATAGTATATTTGTGGCTAAATAATTGAAATATTCTTTACAATTTTACAGAACTATAACGTTAAAGGAAGTGTTATTAAAGTACCTTGACTGTACAGGGTATTATTGCAATAAATAAGTAAACCTAACACTTACCACATATTGTAGACAAAATATTACAATGCGGCCATAACACTTTGAATTTGTTATAAGCATTGTCTTGCTAGAATTATTCATTCATTCTAATTTAAGAGCTTTGCTCTTGTCAGTGATGCTTTCTCCATTACTCTCTGCACTCCGGGCGTTCTCTTGACCTCCTGATACGACACGACCATCACATTCGCCTACACCTGTCCATAAAAGTTCTTCTCGGCCTTCCACGTTTTCTACTACCATCCCTTCAATTATTCCTCTAATAAAGTTGTTGTGCCGTATCAAGTGTCCGTATTAGGATTGATTAAATAATAACAATACAAGAGTATCTACATTTTATTTTACTTTTTTAAGTAAGTTTTACATGGTTTTAGTAAGAAAATAAACTTAAAATGTAAAAATACTTTTATTTCTTGCAAAGGAATTACATAATGCAGATATATTTCTTTAAATAATCAGTTTTATCTCAAGTCACATAACCAATAATAACATTATACAATTTAAAAATCAACACAGCTAATAATAATTATTATTTACACGCACTAGTTAAAGCCTGTCACAGAATGAATACAAATTAACTTAGGTTGGAAGCGGTTTTGATACATTAATAATTACATTATGATTTATATCACTTCTCACTATCAGTGGCGAAGGCTGCTTCTTCAAAGGGAAGCCGGAACCTGTATCATAGGTAGGGATTTCTATGAAGGTTTGCAAAAGGTATGTGACAACTCTACCGGTGAAGGAAAACATCGTGAGGAAACCCGCACATAGTTGGCCCCAGACGTATTGACTAGTCATTCCTCTGGACTAGGGTGGCTATGTTGTGAGAATGCCGTATGCGCTTGGGAAATCATACGATATTTAAAAAACAACTGTCCCAGGCACTACAGTATTTCAAGAGTGGTTACTTCGCTCGGAGAATACTGTATAAATCATCCATCATCGGATGTAAAGGCCTAAGTTAGGTAAATTGTTATTTTGATAACAAACAAAAATAATTGTACTTCATCTTCTTCTTCTTCTGGCCAGTTTTTTTTTTACCAGGACATGGATATAGTCCTAAGGATAGAAGACTCCGTATTTTGTAATTGCTAAAAAGAACTATATTGCCTTGGTAATAGAGTGTATTTCACAATGCACGTATCATAGAGGCAAATCCGAGCCGAGCGAGATAGCCATAAGGGAGGCCGTGTGTCTCGTTCTTGCATGTTGCCAACCAGAAAAATGTTGGTATTTTTAAAAAGTAACTTGAAAAATCTTAGATAAAACGAGTGTACTTTATTATTATTTTAACAAATGTTTATAACTATATCATATTCTAATTAAAAAAGTTAGAAATAGTCATTTAATACTAAATAAAAATGCAGTTTACATTAAAACCTTTTCCTTCTTTTTTATTAGATGGTATCATTCGCAAGACAATAGATACGCCATTACAGTCGGACAAGGATCTTTTGGCACTTGGATGGGGGCGTGAGTGTCGCAAATAAGAACAATACTTATTACTAAAAGTGAAATTTTACAAGACGGCGATGTTATTACTGATTTTATCCACGTGCCAAAAGGTAAGTGTCGCAACTACAAAACAATACAATTTAATACTAAAAGTGACATTTTACAAGACGGCGATGTTAGTTCTGATTTTGTCCACGTGCCAAAAGATCCTTGTCAGACTGTACACATATTTTATGCTGAACACCGGATAATATTAAAATTCATAATAGTACCAGTGCTGGATTTGCTGGACGCACCGTGAGTATGGCCTTTAGTGTAATCTCTTAAAATCTGTTTATAATGTGTGTCCTATGACCATTTGGCAAGAAATCTGTATAAAATCTGTATTATCAATGAAAACTAGAAGATAATTAATTAAATAATGTATTATATAATATAATTATTCAAAATAGAACTCTGGAGTCATACAATAGATAAACAGTTATCCAATTGTGTGTCTAATTTATAATCCTCTGAATTTTTCCCGGTGTTTCGGATTTCGGTGCATATTGAAGTTCCAGCCCACGAAGTATAGTTAACAAGGAGTCCGAACGTAATGTTAAAATAATGGTCTCAATTACTGGGACAGATTTTTGCCGGTAGAGCGCGCGACGGTTCGACATGCACTCGTTTGAAATTACGCGGGAAGTTTAAAATTGCTATTGGCAGCTCTGGAAAGATTGAAATCTTATTATATAAAAGTTTTAGGAAATTCTTAGAAACTGTTCTCGAAAAATAGATACCGTAGAACACGGTAATTGCCTAACGGTAATTTAAAAATAATTGTAATAAATAATAGTATTGGCAACACTCGGTATAATAGTATTGGCAACACTTGGTACTCGTCGGTCTCGCACGCCTAGCGGCAGAAAAGAGAACTAAGATCTGGTCCTATTATTGTGTACATAATTATTATTAAAAAGCCTATACCGTTCGGACTCCTGGTATCTATGCTTCATGTTCCAGCCTTACAACCGTAATAATCGGCCTTGTTAAATAAGTACCTACTTTATTCTTATTGTAAATATCTACACTTGAAATTTGATTCCATTTTATACAAAACACTCTAGGAACTTTCAATAAAACTTCTAGGTACCGTTTTACTGAATCGACTGACTTGCACTGACTATTTGTATCAAAATTTGTATTTTGAACTTTGACTAGACATTAGACTTGAAAATAATACGGTGTTGAAATCATATAGGTACCTACATTAAATCTAGTTGTCTGCCTTTTTAACTTGACACTGACAAATAGTTTTATGCCGTAACGCCATCAATAATTAAAAAAAATATATATGACATTTGACAACTTCACAACTGACGGCTAAATTCTTGAAATCATAAACAACTAACGTTTGAGCAATTCGTTGTTGCGATTCGAACAACAGTGTGCGTTTGTCTAGGGACAAAATGTCGTGATCTCAAAAGAGAAGTCGATACGACAGATCTTTCCGAATTTTAACGAAGGTAATTTGTCTAGGCGCCAAGGTTCGGCAAAATCAATTAGGGATATGATACAATTTTAGAGATATGATAACTACTGCTTATGTTTAGACGTTTAGGCAGAAAAATAATTGTTACACTCGAAAATAAAATCTTTCTTTTATGGGCGAGTTTCCGTTAATGGGATGATTTTTTTACTTAGAGTATGGCAATATTTTTTTTGCCTAAACGTATTTATATGAGCCTGATCATAATATATCCAAAATATCCGTAGATGATTTTATCAAACCTTATATTATGTATATACAAAAATACCTACATTATGCAACCAAAATATATCCTACTACGACTCGTATTATTATAAATGTGAAAGTTTGTGAGGATGGATAGAAGGCGTATGGTTGCTTGGTACTGTTTCACGCAAAAACTACTGAATGGATTTCTATAAAATTTGGTATGGTAGTAGTTTAAGCTCTAGATTAAAACAAAATAATTAGTGGGAACACTAATTATTTTGTTGTGAGATACTATTTACGCTAGTGGAGCCGCGCGCAACACAAGCTGTTGTCCGCGGCTAGTAAGCCGGACCTAATAACGTAGGCTGGACCTAATAACATTATAAATGTGAAAGTTTATGAGGATAGTTGGATGTATGGATGGATGTTTGTTACGTGGAATACTGTATTTACGCGGGTGGAGCCGCGGGAAAAAGCTAGTCATTTATAGTTTTATTCGGCAGTTAAATTATTAGAAAATTTCTGAGAACAATTTTTGTTGCACGATGTTTTATTGCATATTCTATCTACGTGAATATTTCACGTAGAATATGCAATAAAACATCGTGCAACAAAAATTGTTCATTTATTGTTTTACCGGTGCAACAGTGTTCCGAATTTGTGTTACAAAGTGTTCCGCGGTAAATTCAATCCTATTAGGAAAATAGCATCGAGATTCAAGTGCTTTAAAGTGCTGCGTGCTGCTTTTGCTGTACGTTGTATTGTCAGAGAGTCGTGTTTATTGCATTACACGTACCTACTTACAGATTGCTTCCAATAAGATATTTTATGCGAATTTTACTTTTTACCCGACCACGGCGAAGTCAAAAGGAAGGGTAATGATTATGGCAATATAGTCTTAATATTAATAGTAGAATTTAATTAGCAGAATCGACCTTCAGGTTGAATTATATTCAACCTGAAGGTCGATTGAACTGACTGAACCTGATGTTTAATAATTTTGTAAACATATGTGATTACTACAGTATACTAGATTCAAATTCAATTTAATCTGAAACTCAATTCTCCTATTTAAAGTAGATTCATTTTACTTTGATTGTATTATAAGTCAAGCAACTTGTTACCATAAACTGACTTTGTGAAGTTTGGAATAATCGGAACGCGTTAGACGTTAGTTTAACGTATTACGAGAAAGTTTGGTAAAGGTTTGGCAGTTTAAGCGTCGGGTTTTGATTATAACTGTATCACTGCAAGTTTTATTTAACAGAATTGACCCTCTTAAGACCAGGTAGACCAAGCGAAATAGGCATTTAACGCTTCCAAGAGTTGCCCGCAATTGCCGCAAAGCGAGCCGCGCGCCTACGTCGCCGGCGTGAACTTACATGAACCCAAAGTGTTACAGTGTAGTCGTGTCGGCAGTAGGTCAATTTATTTTATTATTTTCATTGAAAAATATAATAAAATTCATAGATAACTGTTTTAATGCAACACATAGCACACATAATTTGAATAGATATTATAGGTAGGTACCTAAGTAAACAATGCTTAAATTTTATTCAATTACTAGCTTTTCCCCGCGACTTCGTCCGCGTGGAATAGTTACTTTAGGATATCGCTAAAATTTACCCGCGACTTCATTTACGTAGAAGGAGAAGCGCTTTCACCTCACGACTACCCGCCCGCGCCGCGCGCCGTACTATAGCGCGCATGATTATTTTATTACTGCGATATCTTCTAAAATACTTATTGAAATCAAATGATGTAAACGGCAAATTTCTTCTAGATTAAATGCTTGTAATGAATAACGTATTTACTTGGATAAGGATTAATATAATCTTTATGAAAACACCTTCAGAAATAATGCTTACTTTTAGAACAAATTTGGTTAGTATAAAAAGGTTATAGTGAGCCAACCTTAAAAGATAGACATATACTGTCGCGGACTTTTTTTTAGAACTTTTAAAGAGGAACAATTCTGCTATACATCATTTTAGCGAAACTTTAACCGTTTCCGCAGCGTACGCAGCGAAAGCTCTCAAAAGGAAAAAAAGACCCCCGATTTTGTAACATTCTTGAATGGTGCTCCGCTCGTATTGAGCTTAGCATGATGTTATATAGCCTAAAGCCTTCCTCGATAAGTGGACTATCCAACACAAAAAGAATTTTTCAATTCGTACCAGTAGTTCCTGAGATTAGCGCGTTCAAACAAACAAACAAACTCTTCAGCTTTATAATATTAAGTATAGATTTTGACAGTTTCTATGCAGTGTGTTCTGTTACAAGTATAAAAACACGCTGTGTTCGATGTGTTCATGGAGACGAGTACCTATCGTTAGCTCGTGTGGTCACTAAAGTACGTGTCGTTTCGTGAGATAAAAATACTGTATCAGGTACATAGGTGTTGACGATTTGATGGTACCTACTTAGGCAGACACTTGCAAAAAATGTATTCCTACTGCCGAGTCCGCACGTTTGCCACTTGCCGCAAAATCCAAACCTCCACAAACGTTTGACTTTTTGAAAATCCGGATTTTTGAATTTTTTCTCCCGAAAATCCGGATTATCCGGATAATTCAGATTTTTTCATTTTTTTTTAATTTGTTGCATATTTTATAAAACTTCAATGTTTATTTTACTACTATTTTGTAGCAAAAATTACACTCATTAGTAAAAAAAAACAGTTACTTTTTTATAATTTAATTTAAATAAATTCTTATTTTAAGTTGTAAGTATTAGAATTACAATCTGAATAAATAAAAACATAATGAGATTATATCAAAATTATATACTTAATTATATTTATTTTTTCATTTTTATAAATATTTTTGATTACGTTTGAAATCCTAGAATGTTCAGTTTTATAGTTAGTATTTTATTTTGAATAAGGTATGTATATATTGCTATTTACTAAATGTTCCAGCAGTAAAGAATTATAAAAAAGTGGAATAGCCTGTGATCTTTTTAACGCATTTTTTACATAATTATCTACGCCACAGTTCACCACTACCGTTTTCGTAAAGTTCCATTTCTATGAGAAAGTACTAACGTAGGAAAATTATTACAGTTTAATAAAACGTAGGAAACTGAAAATCCTTTAAATTGAGATCCGGGGAGTGAAGACAAATCATTTGAAGTATGGGGCTGAACAAATAATTTTGTATGGACGAAATTGGACCACTTTTGAGTTATTGAAAGTAAAAACCACCCACCTATTTGGGTAATAATTAAACACATAAATTGTGCTTTTAATTCCCTCGGTAACTAACAGAAGTACAATTAACAATTCTAAGCACAATTTAAAATCTGTAACTATTGTAAGATCTTTATTTTAACATTTTACTTACAAATAAACAGTAACATCTTACTCTTTATTGCACTTTGAAGTTTCCGCTATAAGATGAAAACTACATTACTTAAAAAAATAACAGTGGTTTACACAAATCGTTGGTGCTATTTTAGGCACCTATATCTTATCTTTAAAATATTATCTAAAAAATAATTATTTCTACGCAAAAACAGGAGCGTTGATTTTCATTTAGTTTTGCTACTGACTCGTTAGTTTAGGTTAGTTTAGTTCAATCAAATTAATTTTAATAATAAAAAAAAATATATTACTTTCATTCATTCGGAAAAACTCTCTCTAATCTCAAACCAACCAGTCAGGTATTATCGACTCCAAAACTTCTTCCCAAACTTTTTAAGAATTTATTCTGATATCATAGAGATAAGATTTAGGTATTTGGACTTAGATATTCATTATTTAGAAGATAATTAAATATAGTTAAACCACTACATTTCTTTTTAAGCTGTCATATTAATTTGGCATTCTATGATTGTAGAAATTAAAATTGCAATAATATGTTTTGACTTTCGTTAGTACGAATTCAATTAATAATAAATATAAATATACAAGTTTGGATTTGCTTATTATACTTCTTACTACTTGTGCAATTAAAACTGAAACCATATTCAGTGTTTTTATAAATTGGATCACCTATTACTGAACTGTACTACTACTAAAAAATATAAAATGGTAAGTATCTTAGAAACAGTCCATACATATACATATATAGCGACCATAATATTTTAGCAGATCTTCATCCCTCGCATCTCCATTTAATGGATTGACTATGTTCTACCAAATAACTTGAATAAATGGAAAAATGTGTCAACAATTTCAACAGGACAAAAAAATAATAATATCAAATTATCCAAAGGCATGGATTTAAACTCACGACAAAACAATTAAATTTTGAATGTGAAAATACCGAATATTGAATACTAAATTACCATGTTGGCTAAAGAATGTAAGGAATAAAAATTTACAAATCTGGTGACTAAGTAATACGACTGAATATTCCAAACTGGCAGACATATATTAGCGAACAAATAACCATCTTGGCGACAATTTGTGAGTACACATTTAATTTAAGAATAGGCACATATATTTTCCCTAATGTAGGTAACTCAAAAAACATACAAGCAGCAAAACCAGCGCACATAAAAAAAATATAAAGAAGCGTACAAAATTCCCAATTTTTAATTTTCCTCGATTTTAGGGGGGTGTAGATATTGTGTAAATTGATTTTGAAATTTAAAAATAACGGATATTCATTTTTCGCAAAATGAACATAGGTGTCATTACCAGGTTTTTGGGGGTGCTGGATACGAAAATGGCATTCATTTTGAAATTCCAATATGGCGGACATACTTAATTTTATAAAAATAATATGGTTGTCCTTTTGTTGGTTTCTGGGGGTGCTGATTACAAAAAAGTCATCCATTTTAAATTTCCTTAGTAACCCCGCAACCTCATATTTTCTTCATGATGGAAGAAAAAGAAATTTGAAAATCCTGAATTTTCCAAAATTTCCATAGCTTTATACATCCCTCGTATCTCAATGTAGAGCATTTTTTTTTATAAAATTGATTCTATCTCGGAAATGGTGCATCCTATTGAAAAAATAATGAAAATTTCCTCCCCTTAAGAACCCCGCAACACCATATTTTCTTCACGATGGAAGAAAAAGAAATTTGAAAATCCTGAATTTTCCAAAATTTCTATAGCTTTATACACTGTTTGTGTCAAAGTAGAACATTGCCATATTTTTTTTCTATAATCGCTTCTATTTTAGAAACGGAAAAATAATACTATTACTGGAAAAATAATAAAAATTTCCTCCCCCTTAACCCGGAAATCGCATATTTTTTTCATGAATGCCAAAAAAAGAAATTTGAAAATCCTGAATTTCGAAAAGTTTCTATAGCTTACATAGCTGGTACCTCTACAAACTACATGTTAATTTTACGAAGATTGGATAGTCTCCATTTTGGAAAATGAAATTGGAAGACAATTTTATAATCAGCATAATATGAAACATGGAAAAAGACATCCATTTTTAATAAAAAAAAAAATATACGCCATTTTGGAATTTTAAAACGGATTTTATTTTCATATTATTCTGCACCCCCAAAAACCTTGAAAACGATACCCATACCAAAGAAAAAAAAAAACCTCCAATAGTATCCAAAACTGGGATTTTCCGTAGCTTGCAAATTGAATTTTTAGCAGCTATTAATTTATCAATCAAATCTTTATTAGCTACTTACATGGTATAATGGTCACCAACTCATCGGTGCTAATTGGATTAAATTTCGCTACTTTTTATCTGCCGATTTTTGTATTTTTTGTCACTTGAGTGATTTCACCAGTTTGGTAATTTAGTCGCCAACATATTAATTCGCTGCCAAATTCAGCAATACAGTATGCTCACTTACAGTCACCAACTTATTTTTTGTTCACTCGATTAATTATATCCCTTATTCAAATATTGTACGTCTAGAGTACATACTAATTACAATTAAAATATGTAATTTTCATAGTAGTAACCAAGATTCGAAAAACTCGAAAAATCCGGATTTTTAAATGAAAATCCGGATTTTTCGAATTTTTCGAATTTTTCGAATTTTGAAGTATCCGGATTGCAACCCCTACTTGCGAGTGACTTGGTGTGTTCTGCAAAGGCAAGCATGACGGATGTTGAGCACGTATCCTTATATTTTATTGTAAATAGAACAGCCTCCGTGGTCTAGTGGTTAGAGCTTGGCTCTCGACTCGGAGGTCGTAGGTTCTAATTTCGATTCCCGCACTGGAACAACAAATATTGTTGTTTCCAAGTTTGGTTAGGACAATGCAGGCTGATCACCTGATTGTCTGACAAGAAAGATGATCCATGCGTCGGATGGGCAGGTAAAAAGTCGGACCTGCGCCTCATCTCTCGTCAGTCGTGTCGGTTATCCGTCCCCCTGGATTACGAGAGTAAAAAAAAGAGTGCCTTTGTGTACTGCGCACACACTTGGGCACTATAAAAATACTCCTGTGTAACTGGCTAGGCTACAATAAAACCAGCCACCGTCACCGAAATCGGCGTGGGTAGTTATTTATTATTATTATTGTAAAAACAGAAATCGAAATAAAAAGAAACGAAAAGTACGGCAAAGAAGATGGTAGATGTTACAAATTCATAAAAACTGTTTACTGGCTTATTCAATAATGTACTAAGGCTACTCCACGCATCAGCTACTTTTTTCTCATAATACACAACACAATAATATATCTATGGACGCTTCACACCAAGTCAATCTGGTCCCGTGGTAAGTTCTCGAAGAACTTGTGTTACGGGTACCAGACAACAGAAATATATTTAATAATTTTTATATTATACACATAATATTTAAGATTTTTATTGTATTATACACATATTTAATACACATTCATGACCCAGGAACACAGAAATTTTTTTTGTTCCTTCAGCGGGATTCGAACCCGCGACCCCCGGCTTGAGCACCAACACGCTCAACCACTGAGCCACAGAGGTCGTCTCATCTGGCAAAAGCAACGACGTGGCGACGATAATGTTATTGTGTATTAGTACTTCGTTTGCGCCTAACTGACGGAAGCGGAGCCCTATTTTTTAAACGGAACCCTAAAATAAAAGTAGCCTATATTAGACCTTATGACATCAGCTATTTGCCAGTGAAAGTCCCGCGAAAATCGGTCCAACCGTTTCAGAGATTAGCCGGAACAAACAGACAGACAGACCGACAGACAGACAGACGGACAGACATTTTTAAAAATTGGTATTTTATTGTAATTGTAAGTACCGAATATACTTTCAGATGCATTATGTGAAAAGCTGTTAATTTGAAGTTACAAACAGACACTTCATTTTTATTTATCTGTATATAGATTTAGTTCAAAAATTAAAAGAAGCATAAAAAAATACAAAACAAACTTTCCTATAGATTTTTATTGTATTATATGTCCATGACCCGGGAACACAGGAAACTTTTTGTTCCTTCGGCGGGATTCAAACCCGCGACCCCCGGCTTGAGCACTAACACGCTCAATCACTGAGCCACAGAGGTCGTCTCATCTGGCAAAAGAAACGACGCGGCGACGATAAAATGTAACATCTTATTGTGTATTGTTATATGTATAACTAGCTGATGCCCGCAACATCGTTTGCGCAGATCTAACGAAAGCGGAACCCTATTTTTTTAAACGGAACCCTAAAATAAAAGTAGCCTATGTTAGACCTTATAATATCAGCTATCTGCTAGTGAAAGTCCCGTGAAAATCGGTCCAGCCGTTTCAGAGATTAGCCGGAACAAACAGACAGACAGACGGACAGACAAAAATTTTAAAAATTGGTATTTTATTATAAGTACCGAATATACTTTTAGATTCCTTATATGAAAAGCTGTCAATTTGAAGTTACAAACAGACACTTCAATTTTTTTTATCTGTATAGAATTAGTTAGTTCAAAAATAAAAAGAAACATAAAAAAATACAAAACAAACTGACTTTCCTTAAGATTTTTATTGTATTATACATATCCATGACCCGGGAACACAGGAAACTTTTTGTTCCTTCGGCGGGATTCAAACCCGCTACCCCCGGCTTGAGCACCAACACGCTCAATCACTGAGCCACAGAGGTCGTCTCATCTGGCAAAACCAATGACGCGGCGACGATAAAATATAACATGTTATTGTGTATGATATGTATAATTTAGTTCAAAAATAAAAAAACAAAACAAACTGACTTTCCTACACTGCGTTAGAAACGAAAGAATTGTTCGATAAATACGCGGGTAAGCCGTGCGCTGGCAAAACTGACATAGGTCTGTCCTCGTCAACGCCTAGCGGGCGACTGTGGGGCGACTCTAGCGGCTTACGCACGCTGCATTTCAATATTAATTTATTGTTAAAATAATTAAACCAACATGCAAAATGTAACCAGAAATTATTCTTTTTTAAGTTATTAGCTTTTCGTAGATATGATTTTTGAAAGTAAAACTATCATGAACTTCATGAACAAAAAGAAAAATATTCAAATTTAGCCTCCTCTTCGGAATTATTTTTGATCGAGTGAAGTTTTCAATATTATGTTTTGAACCACAAATTGTAAAAGAACATTAAGTAAACAACAATGTGTATTTTTTTTGGCTTTTTAAAGTTACTATTTGTTTGTTTATTATCGATTCAAAGTCATGTAAAATTGGGTCTACACGGCCTTAAGTATATTTTTCATTTTATTCATTATATTTCTTTCTTGAAGTGTAATTTTGTGACCAGTGTCAGTGAAATTGGTAGCAATATAGGTCGCTATTGTTTATTTCTTTACGTGTAGATTTTGTTAGATCTGAACGGAGAATACAGTATGTACACTAGTTCCATCACGTTAATATCGTATAAGTTTAATCTAAATTGTGCAGTAAGAATGCGGAGCTTAGTTATTTATCAGAAGCTATTAACAAATAATTCAACTTACCTTGCCGATGTTTTCTAAGGTCAAGGTGACACAATATTGGCTGCCAACATTACTCACTGAGCTCAGTGGCGAAATGAAATCGATAAAACTGATTTTAACGAACACCATATATTGTAATACAATACTTTTCATGTTTATGAGACTTTTAAAAATAAACGAACAGATAAGAATAGAGAAAACTTATTCACCAGCTATATTCTCTTACTTACCAAACACCGCTGGTGCTTGATTTCACGTGCCTCGATAAAAATTAGTGTTATCCTACCTACTGATTGAACCGAATAAATAATAATAATAATAATAATCATTCATAAAATTAATATGACTATTTTCGTGCAGGTTACACCGAGGAGCAGCCTTCCACCCAGTTCACGGCGCAGCTGCCGGGCTCCCCGGCGCCCCCGCCGCCGCCCCTGCCCCCTCAGCCTGTCTCCTACGCTCTTCTGCACTCCGCCCCCGACGAGCCCCTCCTGCACGCGCTCCCTTCTGTCTCCCCCCCTCCCCCGCCACCGGCGAGCGGCAAATCCCTCTCCATGTGCTACACCAGCACCGGCGCCCTTCTCTCTCTGCCGCCCAAGAAGAAGGACATCTACCGGCCCTACTGCCTCGACGAGCGGGCCTTTCTCCATCGCGCGGAGGAGGACCTCAACGCGGCCCACGCCATCCTCGACCTGAGCCAGCACGCAGTGTTCCTGACAACGCCGGCGCCCGAGCCCGCGCAGCCCGAACCCACGCCGCCGCCGCCCGAGACCCACGAGCAGTCACCCCGCGAGACCGTCGCCTACACCTACGACGCCTTCTTCGTCAGCGACGGCCGCTCCAAACGCCGCAACTACGCCAACGCCCCCGTCGAGAGCGCGCAGCAGCCCGAGCCCAAGTCCAAGTACACGTGCAGCGAGTGCGGCAAGCGGTACGCCACCTCCTCCAACCTGTCGCGCCACAAGCAGACGCACCGCAGCCTAGATTCCGTAGCCGCCAAGCGCTGCGGCGAGTGCGGCAAGGCGTACGTGTCCATGCCGGCGCTCGCCATGCACGTGCTCACGCACCAGCTGTCGCACGTGTGCGGTGTATGCGGCAAGCTCTTCTCCCGGCCCTGGCTGCTGCAGGGCCACCTCCGCTCCCACACGGGCGAGAAACCCTACGGATGCGCCCACTGCGGCAAAGCGTTCGCCGACCGCTCCAACCTCCGCGCGCACATGCAGACGCACTCCACCGACAAGAACTACGAGTGCCCGCGCTGCCACAAGACCTTCGCCCTCAAGAGCTACCTCAACAAGCACCAGGAGTCGGCGTGCGTGCGCGACGACGACGCGGCCAGCCCCGAGCCGGAGTCCGGCTAGCGTGCCCCAGCGGCCGCATCCAGGGACCGTAACTCTAATCTATGCTATATACTAAACAAAAAGTATTAATATGAATTTAGCTTACTAGTGTATTATTATAAATTTACAAGTTTAACATAGGCGAGCTCGCGGCGCCGGTCGGGTCCGCGACCGGCGACCGGCGCCGCGCGGCCGAATCGAGCAACGTTTCGGAAACAACGAATAACGTACGACCCCGTAGCGCCGCCGACGCGGCGATAGGCCGTAGCGTCATACGTCCTGATAACATTAAATTGAATTATGTATATATACTCGTCACTAAATTATACCCTTATATACATAGAAGTATTGAAATATGAATGAAACTAATATCTTTTGTAGGTGATTTTACAACTGCAATGTAGGTTAGAGAGTACTAGGGAGTAAGTATAGCGTTGAGATGCGACAGTCGAGCGCCTAGCTCGACGGTGGACGGCGGCGGAGCGCCCGGGCGCCGCGTCCGTCTCGGTAAGGAACTTGCCAAACTTTTCCGTCCGAAGCTCCGCACACGCTGCCGCGCCCGCCAGCGCCGCCTCGCGACAGTGCCTTAGCGGCCCCGCGCCGCACCCGTCCCATCACCACGCGCTCCACACGCGCCCCATGCGCACCACACGCGCAACACGCGCGAACTCACTACGACCCTCCCGCTCGAATATCAACCCTCCCGTAACTCGATCGCTTCGAAAACATTCCCTAAACGGTAGCAGATTTATCATCGTCGATTTTTACCGATACGAAATTACTCGAGTGCATTTTATGAACTCATTCGAATTCGCGAAATATTGAAGACGGACAGGCGGCGGGCGTGCTATGCGACGGCAACGAGGGACGGGCTGCGTCGCTCCAGCGAGCATGCCTTTAGATGAGTGTATGTTAGAGTCGAGAGTAACTGGCAATAAACTAATGTAGGCTAAGTAGCTGTAACTAGGTTAAAGGTGGGCACGAGGTGTCCAGGAGAAATGGGTATTCGAGAAGCAATAATAAAGTAGTCACTATTGAGTCGCGCACCGCTGTCTAGCACAGCAAACTACCCGTAGAGTTTCGTAGTGTCGTAGACCTCAGGTCTTGTGCCGCGTTCACACGATACAATCCGCTTTCATGTACAATGTCAATAAAACTCTACATAAGTGGGGATCGCTGGTTCTCCTTTGTAGGGAAGCCCCAGGTAGAGGAGCGTTCAAGTATTACGTAACGCAATTTGGGAGGAGGTGGGTCTTGTAAAACGTTACGATGCGTTACAAGGGTAATAATAATTAGCCCGGTTCGAAAAACGCTTTACGTAACGTTATCTTTTTCTACTTCATTAATAAACGATCAGATAAAGGGGGTAATTTGGTCGGTTTTTTTTTAACGAATGATAAATCGTTTATTGTTTATCAAATTATTGACTGACATGTGACGCGTTTTTTGTCATTTTTTCGAAATTCATCCCACACGCGAATGCAATGGGGTCCAAAGTTGTACAGTGAAATATCAACCACTGGACGAATTGCGCTGAAACCAGAATGAATTTATGAAAAAATTTAATCCGCACAAGCAGGATGTTATTTTACCGTAGACATATTCCGTTAAGTTTTTTCCATATTCAACATGGAGTCCAATTTAATATTTAAATGGTTAAACATTAAATTGGACCCCATTTGTTGATTGAAATCAATTGATTTCAAGGACAACTCCATCACAAATAATGCATTAAATGCCAACAAATTTGCCCAACATATAAAAAAGTTATAGTGAGATAAACTTAGAATATAAACAGCAATGTTATGCTATGGACTATAGTGAACTTGTTTTGATTTTAAATAGGAGGAGAAGAACAAATCAATAGTACACGATTTTAGCGTCACTCAAAAATAAAATAATTTTTTTGCTAGCTCGCTCCGCTCGCGCGTGTAGCATGTTATAATTATGTATCATTAACATTATGATTTAGCTTATTCATTTTATAGTTTTTTATTTCCGAAGTGAACAGTCTTTCAGATAGGGTTTTAAGTTAATATTACGGTGCGTAACACATAGAGGGGTCTAAAATTTTGAAGATTTTATTTTCCGTTGCGTAACACTTGAACGCTCCCTAGGAATTTGGGCGAGGGTTTTCAAACGGCAAATGGTAAGCTGATAGGAATGGAGTTATAGAAACTCCACGCCACGGCTCTATACTTTGCCATCGTGAACACCTTCTGGTCAACTAAAAGGAAGGATTCGTTTATACTAATTATATGTATATCAACGGAACTGCAGTCCTGTGAGTCTATACTGAAGCGAAAAATATATTTCTCATTTTATTTTATAATACAAAAATTGTCCACTGTATTGCTTAAAATAAGTAAGCAATCAATTTAAAAATATTAAGACATATTTTTGTATGCTAAGCAAATACCTATCTAATTTATAAAAATATAAAAATCTGAATTTTATATTTTCAAAAACGAATGTGCGAAACGAATCAAATTGTAAAAAATCCCACCTACTTACTTTGAATATTCAAAGTATAATTATTATAATCCGTTTGGTTAGTAGGTATTTTTGAATTCGGCGGTCAATTCTGAATTATTATAATTCAACCCTGTCAATTATAGCCCTACCAATTATTTAAATTATATTTCTTGTGAATAAATTAAGTTAAAATTAATAAAATGAAATGAGAAAGGCACAAGATCTTATCTATTGTATTAGTAATCCTAGTGTTCTAAATCCATTTTATTGTTTTATTCTAGTGCAACTGTATAGCTCTTTTTGTTTTACACCTAAATGTAACGGGTTAAACAAACTATCATAAAAAACAAAATAACAAGATATAAATTATTTTTTTTATTTATTCATTAAGGACTATTTAAGAAATAAGAAAAATATTTCAACATAAAAATAATATTAGAATATTTTTATAGGAACATTAAAATTTAATATTTCCCGTGCTCACTTTGAAAGGGTGTAAAACTGAAATGATTGAAATGAAAGTGATTTTTGGTGTAACCTGTTACATTATATTATAGTGACAAAGGTTGCGCGTTACAAGCAATATTTAAATGTAATCATATAAGCAATACTAGATTGTATTTATACTTAACGTTTATTAATATTTTGTAGGTTTTTAGATATTTTTGGTGCTTTCAAGCTAGATATTGAGAAATTTAATTAAACGAAATTAACATCGAACATAAAGTAGTAAATATATAAATATTGTGATATTGTTTTTCGGAATTTGATTATTGTTATAAATTTATTTAGTAAAAAGTACTTTTTCATACTTCTATTTCATACTCAATTTTAAGATTCCTCTTCGTAGTCGCTATATGTAATATAATCGCATCTTGTAACTCCCTACAACCTTTCTTAATTCTTGTCTTAGTAGAGAGCGCAAGCTTTTAAGAAATCAAAACAAATATTTTATTCAAATATTTATACTAATGTTATCATAGTTGTAGTGACTATATATTTAAGTACTACATTAATTAACTTATATACAAAAATATATACCGATATTAGACTGTAAATATTGTCATATGTACCAAGTTTTCTTCTTTACAATTTTGATAGAATTAGACTAAGTGTAGTAACTAATACATAACTAAAATAACATTTAGGTACCTTATAAGTAGTACGGTAAATTGCATTTACAAAATTCAATGAAAACAAAACAGTTAATAAAGTTAACTCTAAGCCTAATTTTTAATTAATAAAAAAATTCTTATGAATTTATTTGCTCCTGAATTATTTCTAATAACGAATAAACGAGATTTTCTTGTTTTCCATTAAAGACATATTTTACACAGATATTATATTACTCATATAATTATACATAATATTATATTGAGTGAAGTCAATTTCAAGGAATTTATGATATATACTAAATAAATTTTTATATTGTTATTTTCATCCAAATCGACAGCAAAACTACGTAGACTTGTAGGGGTTTACTTTAAACCCTATTTATAACAAGTGGTCTTGTCCAAACTAGCAATATCTAAGCAATAATATTGTAATGTAGCAATACAAATAGTTTTCATAGTTTCTAGTTGTAATGTGGCTTAAGGAAACCAATATTGTCTAGGATTCGTAGTTCAGTTTAGAACTAAGTAGGTAAAGTCTTCGCTCTTAAGTAGACTGCGACGAAGTGATATTACTGTACATTTACAGTTGTATATTATGCTTGTTATAGAGTTATTAAGTAACCAATGAGAATACTGAATTTATATGTGACCAAAATAACGCTTTTGTGTATTGGTTAAAAGGTCCATAACTCCGTAAGGCTAATTTAAAATTCAATCGTAACGTAATTTCGTAGGTCCTATCTCCTATTTGTATTAAAATATTTTCACTTAAAATTATTTTGGTTCGTAGTAAAATGTCAAAACATAATAACATCACCTTGAAATACTCGTGAAATTATTAAATACTCTCATTAATACTACTAGTGTAAAAGTAAAAAATATATAAATACTCAATAATTAAAAGTAAATTAGGTAACTAAGGTGCAGTCGCGGAGTAAGAAGAATTTCGTATAATAACTTGTCCTATCATTCGCGCACGAATATGTTGCTATCGCATGCGCGAGTCAAAGTCTCTTTGACTATAAGTGACGATAAGTCAAAGAAACAAGTGACGATGAGTCAAAGAGACAAGTAACGATGAGTCAAAGAGACAAGTGACGATGAGTCAAAAAGACAAGTGACGATAAGTCAATGTACGAAATTCTACGTGCCCCGCGATCGCACTTTACCTAATTCATGTTGTCAAAACACCTTTTCTTAATATCGTGCAACAAAGACATAAGATACAAATAAGCTGTCTATAACTTATCCATAGATTGTGCAGCAGGCGCTTACAATCGGTAAAGTGATAATTCTGTCTTAACTTGAAAACTTACTTCAATTTGAAATAACGTATAATATAACTTGCCTTTATTTATTGCACCGTGTTTGGATAAACTACATTAAGTCTAAACCCTAATATATCTTGAATCAGATAAACCCATTTTAATGTAGAGCTTTCTGTTAAGTCTCTTGGAAAATTGAATCAACCATTTTATCTTTCACATAGTTCCCTATTTTGATTTTATTTATCTTTATAAATAAAGTAATTATATGTCTCCTCTCAAAAATGTTACCAAAACACTAAATTAAAAAGTATTTTTTTAAGTTTTTTATGTAATTGTAAAATCCATGTTACATCTACAAAAAAATATATATAACGTTTTGTAAAATCAATCACAGAAAATTTGGCCACATTATTTACTGCAACTTTAGGCCGAAAAAAATCAAAGTCGAAAAAAATATATAATTACTAGCTGTTGCCCGCAGCTCTGCCCGCGTAAATATAGTTTTTTCGCGGTCACGGATATGTGACTGATGCAAAAAATACATAAAAACAATCATTGATGCGGATTATGTATCATGCTAAAATTTTAGCTCGATCGGTGCAGAACTTTTTGAGTTTTTGAAGCGTACACAAACGTCTGTAAATGTCTTTACATGAGCAGTTATGATTAACTAGACTAAATTTTCTATAATTTACTTTTTCAAAACGTTATTTATACAACCTGTGATTTTAGTTGATAGAGTGAAGTGTTGACTTTCAGACAAGCAGTACCTATTTATAGCTTTATTATTTGGATTGTCATCACGTTTTGTTTATAGATTCCTAAAATGTTACCTTTACGGACTACGAAGTAATATGTCATAACTCATAATCAACATCATGGGCGCCGACAAATTTACTTTCAGGGGGGTACATAGGTATTTTTAGAGGTACATAAGTATATTTACTATATACTGACGTTATATTGAAAATGATATGAAAAGAGCCCTCATTTACTGATTTTTATTAAAGATGATGAACATAAGGTATCTAGTAAGTAACTAAGATATGTTAGGTGTTATTTAAAACATTACCTATAATGGTGGACGTCGGAAAAAAGTTTCTAATAAGTAATTTTTTTCTCCATTTTCTCACCAGTGGTGGACAAATAGTGGGGGGCATAAGGAAGAGACGATAAAAATAAATATGTATCTAAGATTTTCCTATGTATTTTTCTTGTCAGGGGGTGCTCCTTGCTCCCCCATCCCGGCGCCCGTGCATGTAATACCTAACTAGATTACCGCTTAAACGTAAGATTAGATTAGATGTTAAGGTAATTTGTTAAAATAATGAAAGCAATAAAAAACAACGATAGCAATATTATCGAAGTGTAACAACGAATGGTTGATTTGCATTATTTGTATATTATCTAGTCGAAATTTGGGCTTTATAAAGATTAAGTATATACTAAGTTATTATAGCATTTAATTTGTTGCTAGTCAATAATTATTTCTCATAAAAAAGTAATCGCAATCACTAAATTAATTCAAGTTACTTTATTTCAGACTACCATGGTCCTTTAAGTTAGTACCTATTAAATAACTTAAAGGTTAGTATTATAAAATTAAACACATCAAAAAATAATGTTGATATATTTTAATATAAGTTTCATTATCTCGAATCACCCTACTCTACTTTCATATGGCTGTTAGTTGTTTAGTTTTAGCCAATATTTTAATGAGAACACCAAATCTTTGCTAGTAGGCAGTCACGAGATTGCTTTCGACTTTTGACCTCAATCGATCACAGAATTAATGATTCTCAGCCCTTTATTATGTGACTCAGCAATAATTATTCGACGAATACTTATTTTTTTAACCGACTTCCAAATAAGGAAACGGTTATATGTTCGGTTGTACATTTTTTTTGTCGGCATTCTCTAAATACCACTATCTCATAGATTATAAGATTATTATCATTATTGATATTTTTATATTGTGATTTAGTGATTGCTATTAACGCTAGATTAGCCAAAATCTTCTCTTAAGATATTTTGAAACACAATTTTAATATTAGTAGCGTTAGAGTAGAAGCTTAGATTAGATTAGATTTTAATTATTATTATAAACTAAACCACTAAAGTAGAAGACGTTATATCGTCATAGTAGTGAAAGTGAGTAGTATAGAATAAGATTTCCTAAATAGAAGATGTTTGAATATTTAACTTAAAAATAATTTTTGTATGGAAACACAGAACATTGAATACAATGAATTGAATTTTAATGGTCAATTCTCACTTAAAAGAAACGCGTATCCTCGCGTTGTGAACTGATCCTAAATCTTAAAAATGTTTTTTTTTTCTCTATACCTAGATTATACAGCTTAACGGAATAATAATTGGTAATCGTAAATGAAGGTAAACGTTTTAATAATTAAATTGTTTCACAAATGGAAAAACATTAACGGCCTTAACTCAGAGACATTTAATGCTTACTTATTACTTAGTAGAGGTTTTGACATAAAGACCATATATTTTCTCTCAAAATCTCTAATTAGTGACACCTTAAGTAACCATTAAATATCTCTGAGAGCGGCCGTAAGTAGGTAAGTACCTACTACTTAATATCTACTTTTCTTTTTTCTAACAAAGTAAATAAGTACTTATACTAAATAATTAAATACATTCGACAAAAATGTAAGAAAAGGTTACCTAAATCTCATTTATATTATCCATACAATAATTTTAATTACCTAGATATCCCGTAACCCTATGGTATTAATAATTATATGTTATATTATGTTAAAACACTTTTGTAACAATTACAGCAAGCTGTTGACAAAACTGTTAGTTCTAACAGTATTCCCTGTATTTATAAATAAAAATTACAGCGAATAAAATTTTGTAAGTATATCAATAAAAAGCCAATTATAAATAAATCAATGTAGTTGATCTTAAAATATGCTTAAATCTTATCTAGAGGTCCTTGAAGCAGATAATCTTGCATATTCTAGAAAAAAATACTAATATATTGTACCTAGCTCCTAGCATAATTAGCTTAGAACGTCAATTTTTGATTCAATCGATCCTTCCTAATAAGCAATTATTATTATATGCCAAGAGTACCTACAGAATACAGATTTAGCAATAATTGCATGAATTATATTATATATTTAGCCTTATATAGTGTATATAGCGGGCAAGTAAAATGATCCTTGACTGCGTTGGATTTTATTCAGACTTGTTGGGGCATATTTAAAATGGACAAACTTTGCAAAAATGCATTTCCAATAGGAGGAATTGAAACAGCACATTATTACATCGTTATTTTGTTACTCCATAATGGATTAACACTACAGGTTTTCATGAAATGTATGAAAAGGCCGCTCTGTATTCAATATGCTTCAATACTCTATACCCATTTCACCATGTCAAATTCATTACCGCATAACATTTTGTTTGTAATTGTACCAATAGGGATTCATTTAATATTAATGTACGTAACTTTAATTTCAGTAATTTAAGTACCTAGGGTCCACAGCAATGTAGTTACCTAGATAACTTAGGAAACTAGGAAGTCGAGATAACCATTTTAAACTGAGGTCCTGAGCATTCAGCTCTATGACTAACTCGTTTAAGTTAATCTCATGTTACTTGATAATTTTAGTGCAAAACTTGAGCACAAATTCCTAATTCAAGCACTTCCATGATATATGAACTATTTAGCGATTTAAATGTAACTACGGAACCCTTGAAAATTGTCCTGAGTTAACGCAATTTAAGCAATCGAACTAAATTCGAAAACTTTATCCAGAAATTACATTTTAGCTCAATCGCTAGTTAGTATAGGTCGCGCAACGGTTTATGAGCGCTCAGTGAAAGTGGAGGGGATCGTTCGCGCATGTGACTAATAGCAAAGAATCTATATTACTAACGTACCAATAGCGTGTCGGCAGCCACGTTCGGCATGCGTTCGGCGCATCCACACCTCCCCGCCCGAGCTCGCTACCGCCAAACACACCCAAAAACTGACTTCTGCGCATACCCCCTCTACTTTTGTCGAAAGATCTTAATTCGTTGCGCGACCTGTACCTACCCACGAACTACACGTTTTAATTAACGCACTTACGTCCAAACGTTAAAGCTCTCCAGTCAAATACTGTCCTCTGGCGGAGGGAAAAAACCAAACAAATGCCGCCGCGGGAACTGAAGCGCGTGTGTTACATTTTTAAGAGAGCCGTTAACTTTGAGAAGCGTTTGAGAATTTGGCTGTTTGTAGGTATTTTTTTCAAAACAGTTACAATAAATAAATTGTGTGCCTAATAATAATAATAAAAAAAAACATACAACAACAACAAATTGACAAAAACACAACATTTCGCTCAGCAGTAAATAATAAAAAAAAAAACAAATAATATTTTTTGTATTATTAAAAATCAAGTTTTTAGCCACTTACCTAATATCTCGTAAACTATAATCACGATTTTTATGAAATTTAAAAGTATAGCTCATTTTGGTAATAACTCGTGCCTACCTAAACAATAAAAATTCAGACCGCTAGCTTAACTGACAATAAACTCAAGGAGGCACAAATAAGCCGCGAAATGCTTCGAGAAAAGATAAAGATATGACGAGATCGGTACCGCGTTCTGCGACAAGATCCCAATAAAATAAAATATTTTTGCAAAATTGAAAACTGACAAAATTATGAGATACAAATGCTGAAAATGCGAAGTGCTTGAAATGATGATGTTTATTTTTATGGAATTTTAAAATTAAATTTTACCGCTTTCGCATCATGTTTGTTTGTATGTATACATGTTTGGTTATGTATTTGATTAAAAAATAAATATATTCTACCGATATTGTGTTATTTATTTTCATACCTATGTAAGACAGTAAGGCATTACATACATACATACCTACATACATATAATCACGCCTCTTTCCCGTAGGGGTAGGCAGAGACCAGTTCTTTCCACTTGCTACGATCCTTACATACTTCTTTCGCTTCGTCCACTTTCATTCTTACCATCCATTCCTCCTCTTACATTCAACGCAGCCAAGCGTCTCTCCATGGTCCGCTTTTCGCCTCCGCGAGAAACGAGACGTGATGGGTGGCGAACCACATCGCCGCCATTTCGGATAATTAAATTATTTTTGACTATCCATTGCGTTTCCACGGATTGGTGGAGAGGGTAGGAATAGGGAAAGGGAAGGATAGGTGCTGTGGAAAGGAAGATTGATAAGTTAGAGTGGGAAATAGGGAATGTAGGATATTACCGCCCAGGAGGACAAGGGATAGGACAGTAATAGCTAGGGAAGCCAGGGTCGCATACCCGTATACTACACCACAACTACCGGACAAGTAAGTTGGGAAGAGTATCCCATGACAAGGCATTACCATTTTAATATAATGAGTAGGTAAATAAGCGACTATTATTATTACATAAACAATTAAAGATGAAAAAAAATGGCATTTCGTTTTTTGCCAAAAAATCATAAAATATTAATATTTAAGAAATTTTGTCGACTTCTGACTTAATTGTAAATGAAAAAAAAATGTTTAATAATTGTTGTAAATTTTTTTCGCTTCGTAAAGCCTTTCTTATATAGGTACATACTTAACAAGATCACGCCATAAAAGTTTAAAAAATATTCATACCTCGCTTATAATATCTTTTTTGTTTATAATAACATTACTTGGATTTTCTGGTTTTGTTACTTGAACAAAGTATAAAAATTATTATAAACAAAGTATGAACATTTTTTTACTTCTATGGCGTGATTTTGTTAAGTATGTATATAAGAAAGGCTCTACGAAGCGAAAAGTTTTTACGACAATTATTTAAACATTTTTTTTTTCATTATATCTAAGTCAGAAGTTCGAGAAAATATTGTTAGTTAACAATCGTTTAACTTGTTGAAAAATTAACTTTAAGTAAAGTTTCCAACGGGAATAAATTATTATTTGTAGTGTTCAGAATAACTGTAATTTATTCAAATTAAAAAATAATAATAATACCTTAAATAAATTAATATATGTGTCGTACTCGCTTTTCACGCCGCGCGCGTAACCTCTTGATGTCGCGCGGAGACCCATTTTCAGCGTTAAATTAAAATTATAAATAATGCAGATAGAGTTCCGGAAGCTGTAAGTTTTTTATTGGAAATTTCCTCCTCTTTCAGAATCTTGAAATTTCTTAAATATTAATATTATATTCAGAAATATTGGCAAAAAACGAAATGCTTTTTTTTTTCATCTTTAATTGTTTATAACTTTTGTAATTTTCTATGTGCTAAAACACGCTTTTAGCACATTTTTCTAGGCGTTATGCCGTTTCCAATGAGCTATCATTGGATTCGGCATAGGTATATAGTATATACACATAATTTTAAGAACAGTATTTCTATTTTAGACCATTTTCAACGTGTAAATTTGAAAAAAAAAAAAAAAAAAAAAAAAAAAACTTTAAATGGCATATTGATTCATTTATTGAAAAAGATTGACTAATAGCCAGTTTCAACTTATCTACCAATAACTATTTGTTAAAAACGTCAAATTCGTATCGCGAAAAACCGGCAAATGATTGATTAACGTTTTTTCAAAAAATTATATAGACGGGCCGTTAATCTGAGACATATGTCGCGTCTTATCGATAAAGTTATCTCGCGGTAGGTGTGTTTGGTACCAGAAAAGTGTGCCAACGATAGGTACATATCTCGCGGGTACATAATTATCTCGCGGAGCCGTATCTTGTATCCCGTCAGGTCTAGTGGGCCAATAGTTTCAGTTTACTAAAAAGTTATTCCAGAAGGTCGATTCTGCTAATGGAGATAAAAAAGTACATACCTAATAAGCCAGGAAATATTTAGTAGTTTTTGCATTCTTCTGTCTATATTTATGTGGCCTTTGGGTAAATATAAGAATTTCGCTGATTTAGAACAAATGCATGTGTTCTATTAAATCTTACAATACTTAATACAGTTTCGATGCAGTCTCGTTATGTCAAAACAGCAAATACGTCAAACGAACATCAGACGCGTTTTCATCGGTCCAAACAACTAAAACAGTTGATGATATCAAGACAATTCATTTATAATTCATTGAAAGTAAATTGAAAGCCTTAGTTAAATACAGGAATTGGGGTTCTGTATAACAACTAAAAAAGTATTTAAATAATAAAACAAATTGAGATAGCAGCATTTCTTTATTTCATTGCATATCATGTTAACTTGTCTTCTATAAATTGAAATATATTATGTAATTCCTAATAAGTAACATTTTGTATGCGTATTCTTTAATAAGTATAGTGGGCAACGTAGAATAATATACAGCTTGTGTCCACGTGTACAATAAATAAGAATAAAGCTTCGTTCAGATGACACGAATGAAAACAAAAGCATCATCGGAACATAGCCTTAAAATAATATTTAAAAAAAATCATATTAAGATGACGCACGACACTGGCCTGCGGATAGGCGGATGTCTATTTTTCCTACCAATTACCAAAGCTAAGAAAATAAAATTCAACGGATTAATGACCTCTAATACCTTTTATGGTTACTAGCAGAATAACACAACTTAACAATATAACACACAAAATTATTATGAATCAAAATTACCTCTATAATAAAGCAGATACCTATCCCCATTTTACCGATATAATTCAGAAGCTATTGAAGTTTCCAAAATTTTCAAATATGTTTGGTTAGCTTTTCGCTAAGATTAGTCCTCAAATCAATGCAAATCAATTGATTTACGGACAAATAATACCAATGCTACTTTAAATATATTTATAGTTTTTAATTTACACAGAAAAAAACTGTTTGCCGCAAGCAAGGAGCGCTTGTGGCAAACAGTTTTTTTTCTTTTCTTTTCGAAAATATTATATGAAATATATCGTGCATCCCAGCATACGCCCGTACTCCAATGCGTCATCTTAAGATTATAAAAGAATATTGCACATTTGGTAAAATAAATAATAAGACTTAAAAATCATATTTTAAAATGAAAAATTAAATAAATTTTCGTGGTTATACAGTTTTACGTAATATTTCCTGTATGACATAGGTAGATTTACCAATACAAATGTCATTAATAATAATACAAACTCTTACAAACGATTTCAATGCCCTACGTTAAGATGTTCCGTGTAATAAGGCAAAACGTTCAGGTACAATATTTATCAAAGTTAATTACTAATAGACTTATAATAACTCTGCAATTTTCCAAGTTTTCAGCGAAATCGAGCAAGATAACTTTGATTTTTAATTTTTGTGATTATTTTATCTCTTTTGACATAGATCGGTGTTATTTCAAAAATAATTAATATTTTATTAGTAATAACTATTTTTAATGAAATGGACCAGCAAACGGCCAGACGGATCGCCTGATGGCCAAGCTATTACCACTCGCAACACTAGAGAAGCAGTTACACTCGTAAGTTACAAGTGTATCCTGGCGTTGCGAGCTTGCTTCGGCATCTGGTAACCTCACTTACTCGGCGAAACAATACGCAAGCGTTATTTCAGACGACGTCTGTGGCTCAGTGGAGCACGTCGGTGCTAAAGCTGGAAGTCGCAGTTCCGAATCCCGCCGAGGGAACAAAAAGATTTCTTTTTTCCTGACTCATGGAAGTGTATTAAATATGTGTATAACATAATGAAAATCATGAGTATTAAATATAATTTCGTTGTATGGTACCCGTAACACAAGTTCTTCGGGTACTTAGCACGTGGCCAGACTGACGTGGTGTGAAGCATCCATAGGTATTATTATTATTATTTTACGCTGGTATTCTGTGAGGCCGTGGTATTTAGCCCAATTTGTAGCTCATGGCACTTCTACGTCTCAATTATTATTTCTGGTATCACTGGATAATTATATTTAGGTAGGTTTACTATAATCATGTATTGAAAAACTTCTATTGACGTTCATCAAGGGGCATCGTTTCAGCAGTAGTTTAAGGTTGGGGACCTATCAACAGAAATATAGGTAATTTCTGTATTCGGGTCCCACTCCCAAATCACTAGCGAACTAAGGAAAATTAGAGTTATTGTCCAATGTCAGTTTTTGATGACTCCTCTTAACAAACGCCAAAACTGAGCCTTTAGCCATGTTGCGATCGTTAATTACGACGACGAAAACAAACATGTATGGGATTTGACATAAGCATCGCTAAGTGATATAATCGCTGTCACCTAAAGGTTCATATTTGACACTGGCAGAATGTTGCAAATAATAAAAGAAGAAGATGTTTATGTCAAATCCCACACATTTTTGTTTTCGAAAGTCGTCGTCGTAATTGGCAATGACAACTTGGCTTAGGGCTCTGATATACTAATTTTAACGCATAATATTTCAGTAAAATAGCAAATATTGGAGTCAGACGTAAATTTTAATTTAATAAATAATAATTATATTAGTTTTTAAAGTTGGATTATACATTCTTTATTTGCCTAAAATAAAATAAAATTTTAATGTCACATTTTTTTTTGCCGAAAGATCTGAAAACATTAACTGCTGATTTTAACTAATTAAATTAAAATTGTAAAAGTTACAACCAACAATTACTTTGATAAACATCGCACACAATCACACAATTTAACGCCGCTAAAAATTCTTAACAAAGCAAAACAATTTAAGCCTACATTAAAAACTATGTCGTCGTCCGTTCTGACTAGGTTACAATTATTATTATTCCAATATTAAATACGAGTCTAAGCCCTAGACTAGGTCTAGAACAAGCCCTAGCCTTGATTGGCCTAACTTGAAGTCTAGATACGTCAGGACTAAAAGTCTGCCTTACGTGGTTTCGACAGTATTTAGTGTAATCAAAAAAAAAAATGTATAATAAAGGTTAGAAAATAGCACAAGAATTTCGGCTTAGCTATGCAAAGAAAAATGTTTTCTTTTTAACTTTAAAAATACCAGGTAACTAATTCTTTAATAATAAGTTTTATAATCGAGATAAATTATGTTATTTATATATTAACATCTATTACAGAAAATAGTTTTTAAATTACTAAAAAGTAATAAATTAGACGAATAAGATACGTTTGTAATAAAAATATGCGGTCATCATTTAATCATAATAAAAAAAATAAGCTAAGCCAAAATTAAGAACAAGTAAGAAAATTATACAAAAAAAAAAAACTATTACAGTTATTACAACCTAAATCTCACACTATATATATTTGCACCATCGGTTGTTGAAATACATAATATAAAAAACTCTAAGTGAATTACATAATCGTAATTTCATTCAAAAACTAATATAAAATAATAATACTAATTATTTTAAAATATCATTAATCAAAATCTTAAAAATATAAAAAAATTGTAAAGAAAAAAATATATTCTTATGATATTGTGATGAAGAAGTCAACCACAGCCACTGAACTATCGGTGACAAGATTCCTTATCAATGAGATATATCTTAATGTAAACTCTGATTTTTAATCTCAATAAGGGCCTGTTTCACAATCTTCTAATGAGTATTAGATAGGTTATTTGTATGTTTTATCTCTATCACTTGATGTAAGCAGCGACAAAAGTTCAGAATAAGCTATCCGCCACTTATTATTAGATTATGAAACAGGCCCCTGGTCAAATAAATTTTTTGCACTTTACTTCTCTTTTATTCCTCAGTCAGTTAGTAGAGACAGAGAGTATCTACTGCCACTTTACAGACCGACATTAAAAATAAGAGTACAGCTAGAATTACAATATCTCCAACTGACTAACACTACTCACTACGACTATATTAAATATTTGGTGGTTACGCCTTGTACATTACACCTAGATGAGATTATGCTTAACATTACAAACTAACATAATTTGTACACCGCGTTCAAGAATAAATACAAATGGTGATAATGAGCGATACAATAGGAAATATTTATAAAACAAAGCGACGTGTTGTAACTATGAAGAAGCACACTAATAAATATAAATAATTTCATAATAATATTATGTCGTTAGTCCATGAGCCGTGCACTGATGTACGATCGGAAAAGTACGTGAATCGTGTCAACTACACCTTGGTAGCTGGGCGGCACGAATATTGCCTATCTCTCTCACATCTCATGCAAATATATCGCTGTCCTCTTTCAACCTTGTAGTTACTATGCACGAGCGAAACAGCAACATAATATCTCCATTCTGTCTAAAGACAAAAAGAGACAAGAGAAACAATAGGCAAGATTCGTCCTGCCAGCAGCCACACCCTAACACAAGTGTAATGTAAGCCATATCGAAGACATGGACGTGTGAACAGGTAAAATGGAATAAGAAGGACCAGCACTATGATAATACAAAAGCTACACCTAGCTTGCATAAAGCAACCAAACTTCTACTCCATACAATACTGATTTGAACCTCCACTTATATCCTTTTTGGGCGACCGATAACGTAAATGCCAATTATGTATTGTAATCAAAGGTTAAAAGTTATATTAAACTCAATTTATACTTTGGGGACGGATAGAATGAATGTAATAAAAATATATTTTAATACACGGGCAATACTATGTGAAGTAATAAGGCAATCTGTTTCAATTCATAAATATTCACAAATCTTTGTAAATCGCCAAATAAGGAAACATAATCATATTCGCCTGAATTTGCGAAATAACTGACCATATTACATTTAGAGTAAGATGTTGACGTGGTGATGTCATAATATATCAGAATTGAGTGAATGTGCGCAACAATAAGGTAAATGACTGCATGTCAAATTTTTCGTTTAATTTTTATAGTGAGAATAATTATTAACGTATTTACTTGATATACGTGTAGTTTTGTAATTAGATACTAGTAAAAATTACAAAAGTTTTAATATGTTTTGCTACAGTAGTTAAAACACCTACACCATTAGTTTTCTTAAACGTACAAATTTCTGAGATATTATATACTTCATACAACTTTACGAATGTGACTTTGTATGGAGCGTTTTCACGAGACTTGCGAAATTCTCAAATCTACAACCAAATCGCTGAACCTCTGAAAATATTGAATTTTAATATACCCGTTCTTCTAAAAAGTTTCTCATCTTTAAGAGTAGAAAAAAAAACAGTCATCTAGCCTATTGCCCGTGTTAGAGTAAGATGTCAATATCTAACTGAGATGGCAACACAATGACATCTAGAGTGAGAGCTATACATTGTCGGTCGCGTCGTCCTATTCACACTTACACGTCGAGCGGGTTCTGCGGCTTAGTCGAGGTGCACACGTACACGTAATCCGACTCGGAGTCTTGGCGTGCGCGGCTGGCGTTGCGTTAGGCGACCACTTGCCATACAATGAGATGGCTCTTACTCGCTCGGTCCGCCATAGAGCTGTGACCACTAGAACCGTCTTCGGCTACCACCACCGAATCTTCCATCTCGGAATCCGCTGCAAGAGAAGTTGAGAGGGTTAACACACAATTTTTTAAGCCGTGACCAGAATTTAAAGGCTTAATAAGTGGGCAACACTGAGAATAATGACTCTGTCTATCACTGACAAAAACATTACAAAGAAAACTTTTTTTTTCATAATCATTTCAAATCATTTCGTATTTACGCTTAAATGATTATAACGCACAGCTAAAAAAACACGTAAAAACTATAGTCCAAACAATTTAACAATTTATAGCAGCAAAAGATAGATTTGAGTAATGAGAGTGGTGAAAAAAATAAGTATACCTCGCCATATTGCTTTACAGGAAGATGGCGAGGTATTCTATGTAGCTTGAAAAAAGAAGAAGAAAAGAAGACGTCATAACGTGTTAAAATAAAATTATACAGGATTTTTTAAAATAAGTGCACATTTTATTACACAAATTGATACTTAAAAACATTTCTATATAATAAAAATATTAAAAAAATATATACGAATAGTAATGCTTCTTTTTAAATATTTACAATATTTATCCTCCATGTATTTTATTTATTATGGCTTAAAGGAAAATGATATGTTAAAATTATAGTTATTCTGCACATATTTGTCAAAAATGAAGCATTTGCTCAGTTGCATTTATGTAGAAATAATCGTCTCCAACGTCACAAGAACTTAAGAATTAAATGCATATTTTATTATTTTAGTAGTAGGTACTACAATAATTTTAATTATTGTACTCTACTATAAAAATAAGATAGTTTAAGTAACGAAATTAGTTGCAAACATATGAAATACAATATGTAAAGTGCCATCTTTATTATTTTCTTGCTAAAGCAAATGGGTCCAAAATTAATTCTGCTAACAAAATTTTGGCTCTATTTGGACAATATTTTCATGTTAGCTGACACGTTAAGTCACGCCCGTGTTTAACTGTTAGTTAACATGTATCGTCCAGCCAGGGTCATGTCCAGCTAAAATCGTTATTAAAACGTCCTGTGTGACCATCCTTTATAAGGGAAATATTAGTAAAAATTTAAATATGTATATTGTATATGTACATTTTTACAAAAAAAAAACCGAACTCTATCAGAAAGATTGTTCTCATCTTGTGGACTGGTGATAATCGCACCAGCTCAGCTGTTGATAGGAACTTTTAAAATGATCAGTTATATTAATGTCCAGTCGCAGCAAATTACTATTTAGCATGTTGAAATACTTCTGAACTCGGTAATGCTAATGTTTCGCCGTCAGTAAACATCGGACGATGATACCACCTCATTATAATACGATCAACTTTATCCTCATAAAGCGATCAAGCTTAAAAGTACCTTTTTACGACTGACTGACTGACCTGTTGTGGCAATACATTTTATATAAATTTTAGTTATAATAATAACTAACTCCCCACACCGATTTCGGTGACGGTGGCCGGTTTCATTGAAACCAGGTCAGTTACGCAGAAGTAATTTTATAGTGCCCAAGTGTGTGCGCAGTAAACAAGAGCACTCTCTTTTCCTTTACTCTCATAATCCAGTGGGACGGATAACCGACACGACTGACGAGAGATCAGACGTAGGTCCGACTTTTTACATGACCATCCGACGCATGGATCATCTTTCTTGTTAGACAATTAGGTGATCAGCCTGCATTGTCCTAACCAAACTTGGAAACAACATTTTTTGTTGTTCCCTTGTGGGAATCGAACCCACGACCTCCGAGTCGAGAGCCAATGCTCTAACCACTAGACCACGGAGGTTGTTAAAATTTTAGTTATTATATTATTGGTTCGTTAAAGCTTGCAGATGTTGTTTGTTGTTGCAATCTAAACTTCGTAACAACATCCAACTATTACTATTAGTAGTTAATAACTTTCTCAATGCATGCTAATCGAGCTAGAAAATACATTTTGGCCATAACTATGTTATATAGTAGTTTATAGGATATTAATAAAGACTATCGTACCCATAATATTTTGTTACAAATAACATAAAATATATTTAAAACTAATAAAAACAAAAAACTATAACCTGACTACCAAAATATATATTATATGTTACAACTAATCAATTGACACCTCATTTACTAAAATTGAATCAATAGTTTAGGCCCTGCGATGGAACAAACATACATAGACTCCTAAAATCATTACCCTTCCTTTGACTTTCCCGTAGTCACGTAATGAAAGTAAATTTACCAATATTTTATGGCAGGTATGGTTTTTTGATATGAAACGAATAAGCACGAATGTTAGACTAATGAATCATAGTTAGTTTAGGTGTATGAATATATTTAATGTGCAATTAATTAAAATTGAAAAACCTGAATATGGAAAAAGTTATTAAGTGATTAAATTATATTTTTAAACCATATTATAATATGTGCTCTTTTAAATGTAAGTTTAATACATGGAGACTTTATACATAGCAATGCAACCGAATTAAACAGTCGATCCTCCTATATATTTATGCGATTGGTCGATTTAATTTTCTATGACATAACAGAGGAGAATGGGTAATGTTAATGCATAATATGTGAACATTTACATTATGTGAACCAATAAAACCCGGTGTCTACATGCGATTAGTAAAATTAGTACCCAAGCTTCGTGCGTGACTTACATTAACAACGTACCGGCAAAGGGTATAATACTTTTTTAAACTATCAGGTACTTTCAGGACTCAACAATCTGCCATACAATGAGGTGGGAGGCGATATCTCTGTCGTCAGCATGCTCTTCTAATGAGAAAAAAATATAAAATGCCACTATGGCTAAACAAAAATGGTCGTTTTTCTACTTTATGATGGATTATAAATGCAAACAATTTTCTAAATGTTATAATTACGAAACTACTTTATAAAAACTGTTGAATATAAAACTTAGCTACTATTTTCATTTTTATAAAGCCAACTCCAAATTGCGGAGTTGATGTTATTGAAAAGGTTTCAGAAAGAAATTGTTTACATTTATTTTAAAAGGCCTAGATGATATTAATAAAAGACTTGAGTCAATAGCTAAAGATATAGACCAAAGAGGTTGGATTCACTCTTACTATATTTTAGTCAATATAGATTATTCCGAATTGAGATTATGTTAAGTTTATTGTTAGTGTCAGTTCACACCTAAACGACAATATAAGCGACACGAAGCTGCATTTTTAAGATAGCTATTCAAAATTGAACTTTATTCACTACATAAAAAGATATAAGTTTCATATGACATCAATCATACACTGTACATTGCGCATTGTACCGCGGTGTAACTTAACATTCGAACTGTTACAATGAAACGAGTATCTTCCTGTGTAATTAATAAAGTTGAATTTTGAATTGCTATCTCAAAATGCAGCGCTGCGGACGTATGGTTTCGTTTGATGTGAATCGACCCTTACTGCAATCTATGGTTGGATTGAGCAGATATTTTAAGCAAAATAAAAGTTATTCGTTATTGTGTTTTAGTAGAAAAACGACAATCATATCTTAAAAACCAATTGTGTAAAAAAACCTTATGTCACCAACCATATTTTAATTGCAAAAAGAACACCTTATTAGGATTTACATTTTGTAAGCGAATATAAGCAGGTTTGTGCACCTTATAACACCGAAAGTCGACCGTTGCTATACTTTATTATATTTTGACTTCCTAGTCTGTATAAAAGCCATCTTTTTTTATATAATATACCTATTCATAATATTTTATATAATTCGTATTAACAATATTGTTTCATAGACATAAAAATCGCCAATCTGAGAGACGGTTTGTTGGCGATATTAGCTAGAATTTCGTATTAGCTAGAAAATATTAAAGTTCAGATGATACAACTCCACTTTACAACTAAGAGACAAAATTAAATTAGTGGTAAGTAAATTTTGCGGTGAGATCACATTAAAAAAAAAGCAAATATTAACACAACAATTTAGTTTCGGTGTAATAAGGCAGTGAGTTTGGAGGGAAGAGTTTAATATGAGGCAATGAAAGTCTTGATTGACAGAATATTAAAGTTGGTTACGGTGAAATGTTATATTCTAGCCGGCTAGCTTACTATCCCTATTAATGTTGGACAATTTAATAACACGTCTTACGTGAATATGTCGTATGTTATACGTTCAACATTATTGACAGCAAGATCTTGCATGTATTCCAAACTTTTCAACGACAACATTGTATAGTACATTAATTAATTAAAGAATATTATGATTAATTATTATTATTTCGCATAGTTAAGAACTAAAGTTATATGTAAGTATTATCTTTTTACGTAAAATTGGCGGTCTCTTATACTAATAGTAAGTAGTTTAAGAAAATATATACGTATGTAAGGCCCATGTTATACAACCGTATATTCGATTCTGTATCGTTACAAAAAGTCGCAATGTAAAGCCTGACTAGGAAAATTAAATTTTTGCTTATTTACTTTTTAATTGCAGCAACTTTAACTTTACTTTGATTAGTTAAATATAAAAGATTAATGGAATTTGAATTGAGTTTCGTGAATTTTCTACAATATAGCGCGGCTTTCTGGTCAGGCCATAGATAAGGGACATAGCATTTCGCCATATATAAAGTCAATGGGGCTTTAGGTTAACTTTTCGAGATGCCTCAATATATTTACCTATTCGAAAGTCGATGTAACCCTCGCCGCCCGATATGACGAGCATAGGCGTAGTGGGGTCGTCAGCGGGTGACCGCGCGGCGCCGGGCACCGCTACGAAGAACGTTACCGCATCACGATGCCCGTGGAAGCTGAGCTGCGCGTGCGCCATGGAACAATAAGGTATGGCGCCGGTGGGACTGGCGGAGCGCGCGCGGACCAGGGTCGCGTGGCCTGGAAAAAACATTTCAACATGAAAAGCACTGCTTCAATCGTCCTTCTACTACACATTGCAGAGTCAAAACGAACTCAATGAGAAACTAGCGCGGCGCGGGCGTGAGATACTCAGCGCATAATATATTCTGGAGCCAGACTCAGGTGGTTGCTTTCTTAGAAGAATCCAGCACCTCGTTACAAATGGACGAATCGAGTGTGTGTATCGGTGTAAGCCCGGCGAACATCTTAGGCTTTAAAAAGGATGGCAACGTTTTTTTGTGCCTCTGTTAAGCGTGTTAATTGGTGTTTAACGATTAACATCGAGCAATTCATCTTTCTATTTACAGAAAAAACTCAGTAAAAACTATAGAGTATTTAAAATTTAAAACCAAAAGCTACTTTGGACATATTGAAGTTTTCCGTTATATGCCACGTACTTACCGTGGTTAAAAAGATCGATCGGTAAACGATCTCAAAAAATGTTTACATTGCTAGAAATTATTGAGATTGACACTAGTAAATACCATAAACTGATAACATTTTAACCATTCAAATAGTACTCGTTCCTGTTTTTCGGTGACTCGAAAATCGATTTAGTGTCAACTAATAACCTCTTTCGATGCGACATTAATATCGATTATTCTTCTTAAGAACACTTCTAACAAGTAGCTTTAGCTTTTAAATACACTATAATAATATTGTTATATTCCTCACCGTAAAATGGTAAAAATCGTTAGATTGTAATATAACTAATGAAATATTAAAATGTTTATAGATTTCGGACGCGAATATTATGCTGCCTATAATTTAACACATTATTTTTCGTTAGATTATAAATATATAGTTTTGAATCTTTTGACATATTTTTACTATCTCGTTAGTTATTTTACAATCTAACAGTTTTTACAATTTTACGGTGACATATTTATACCTGGCACATTTCTGCCCGGTGGTTGCGTCTCCTTAGACCCCTCGGACAGAGGTACAGATATGACCACACCGTTGCCAGTGCCAATCCACAATCTGCCCGAACTAATCAGCAGGCCAGTGATCCGGACTAGGGAAAACCCCAATTTGCCGGTACCAAGCATCTTGCTAACGTAGGGTTCTATATCGACGTCCTTGAGATGTTTGTACGTGTGCGCGTGATACAGGCGTAGAGCGGAGTCCATTTTTATTGATACCTGCACAAAATTATTATAAAATATACTTATAGAATATATAAGCCAAGGTCGAGAGTGGAATGGGTTTCAACAGATCAAAATAGTAATTTTTTTTTTGATTATAGAATATATATAGCTAAGGTTTAGAGTGGAATGGGTTTCAGCGGATCGAAATAGCAATATATTTTATGAATAATTTCTTCCCTGACATTTTTCATAATATAATTATAATGTACTTACGACCGCACTCAGAGATATATTTTAATGATTTTCAATCGTCGATGTGTCGTCGATGCGAACGCGTTCTTCGTGGTTGGATACTTGGGACCCAACCAAGAAGAACGCACATCGACGTTTGAAAAGAAGTTGGGCTGTCGGCATTATAGTGATATTGGAGAGTTCTTACTTTAGTAGTGTTCATCAGAGATGACACTCTACAAAGGTGTCATCTCTGATGAACACTACAAAAGGACTCTCTACAATCTGCATTCATTATGGCTGGGCACTGTAATATGTAGTGGTCAATGGTCACGATGATGACACTCACCCACACGCCGTCTCCGTCACACGCCATCTGTCTCACTTGGCTCTCCTGTCGCGGATGCGCCTCCATGGTGTGCAGCAGCTGACGGGTGCGCGGGTCTATCACGTGGACCTTGTTGCGGTAGCCGCACCATACCGTGTAGCCGACGGCGCAGAGGCAGCGTACTGCGGAATAATGAGTGTCAATGACACTGTACGAATGGGACAGCAATATGAAAAATTGGTCTGAACGGACTGTAACATCTGTAGCAGAATAATCCTTCCTCCTCCTTTTCAAATTTTGCATTATTACTCACTATAATTGGTTGTGGCACCATAGAAAATGTTTTAGCGACTGGATTTTATTGTCCTTTTACAAACATCATCATCAAGGTTTGATAGGAAACCGCACTTCAGATTACATAATACCAATAAATCTGTAAACATTTACCCGAGTTCTTCGGATCGCCCAGTGTTAGTATCCAGTACTGCGTAAAGTCCCATTGTCCGTCCGCCTGTCGCGCGAATATGGCGACTGTACCGTCAGCTAGCGCCACGATACAACGGGAGGAACATGCCACTATAGCTAAAATGGCGTCGTTCAACTTCACTCTAAAAAATGTAGTATTGTTAAAATTCTTTTTTTTTTCTTTTTTAATTAATGCTGCCGAATGAAGCAAATATAAGCATACCAATCTGCCAATCGGACTGACATAATAGAAACGAAATTATTGATATATTAAATGCGTAGTTTCCCAGGCATAAGACCTAGCTAGGTCAATTTTTCTACCGCAAACCTATCTGTATACTAAATTTCATGGTAGTAATTGAAGCCGTTTTCGGAATTACGATTATATATTATATACAAGCTTGTCATGTTTAAAGTATAAGATAAAGAGGATAAATAAAAATTTCTACTCACCTAGCCAGGCACTTGCTGTAATTTCCCATAGCGGAGTGTATGTATAGATTCCCACTCTTAGTGCCGAGCCACATTGTAGCCATGACGGTCGACATTTTGCGATCTTGAGGCACGTCTGTCCGACTTTCCGCATTGGACTGTTCTTGAGCGAAAGCGTCTACGCCCGGCTCTGGCGACGCTCGCCTTTCAGATTCTAAAGAAATCCAACTTTTTAAACTCTGACATCAGTCTTCAGTCTTTCTCTGAGACTGTTACAGAGAGAAACTGTCATAGAGAAAGGAATATTTTACTAAATGATAACCAAAATATACCTTGAAAAATAAAGAAAAAGAGATGAAGTTATTAAAAAGAAATTTTACTGTCTTGATTATTAATATTTCTCACTATAGTTGGAAATGTTATTTGGTAACAGTAAAACTTAACAAAAAAATACTATTCTTACTATGTACTGTAAGTTACGTGTTTTGTTTAGATATGTATCAATTTTAAATAAAAGGTGACATTACATTTCTGTTACAGCAATGATCGCCCATAAAAAATTTAATAGAAGTACCTTTTATTGGAGTAGAACTCAGAGGTGGACTTTCAGCAAGTATTTCACTCTCTTCTTCTTTCACGGTGGAATCTTTTTCTCCCGAAGGCGGCTCTTTCACGGGCGTACTTGGTGGCGTTAGTAGTGTGGCTTTCACCTGCAAATAAGTTTCACTTTCACCTACAATACCTACGTCTTAATATTTTTTGGGGTTAAAAATCAGGGACTATAGTTCGGCCGTTCAGAGAATGCGTTCCTGACACCTATCAGTTAGTCACGACTAGTGATGGGCACAACATAACACTGAGTTCGTTACCGTTCCTCCAAAATGAACCACCGCATTATTTTTAAGATCATTTTCGTTTTAAATTGGCGGAATCATTTAAAATGTATATTTTAGTTATTTAAGTGGAAACCAAAAAAAGGTAATATTGTTACGAACACAGAGAATAGCGCCATCTAGCGTCAACCAATGAAACCACTTGGTGTGAACAGGGACAGCGTGGGGCCCCCTACTCAGTACTAGATGGCGCTACTGTACAAACATTCCAGAATAAATCTAACACGGTCACGCGACTCGGGAACCTTCTGGAGTCGTCTGGGACTCGTATCGACCGGTATAAATACGTCGGAAGAATGCGAGCTAGGGATGTTCGATATTGCAAAAACATCGATGTTGGCATCGATAATGACATCGATGGCTAAACATCGATGTTCGATGTTTATCGAGCTCTGAACATCGATGTCAGGCAACATCGATGTTTTTTTGCGAACGTCTTCACGGCCGTCCGTCATCAATACATCCGTACTAATATTATAAATGGGAAAGTATGTGTGTTTGTCCGTCTTTCACGCCAAAAATACTGAACCGATTTAAATGAAATTTGGTACACATATAGTCTAGAACCTGAAAAAGGACATAGGCTACTTTTTATCGCGGGGAAATATACGGTTCTCGTGGGATACTTTATTTACAGTTTCACGTAAAAACTACAAAGCCGATTATCATAAAATTTGGCACAGTTATAAAGTAGACCACGGGAAAGGACATAGGCTACTTTTTATCGTGGGAAAATGAACGATTCCCGTGGGATACTTTATTCACGGTTTCACGTAAAAATTACTAAACCGATTATCATGAAATTTGGCACAGATATAATGTAGACCATGGCGAAGGACATAGGCTACTTTTTATCCCGGGACATATAAGGTTCCCGTGGGTTACTGTACTTACACGGGCGAAGCCGCGGGCATCAGCTAGTAAATTATTTAAAAAAAAAAAAACATAAAATCACACGTTTTTTTAATGAAACAAAGACATTTTATATTGGAGATATAAGGAGAAACACATTATAAGTTCTAATATATTTTGTCAATAATTGACTATAAAAATTATAATTTTGAAAGCGCAGAACCTTTTAACCTGTTGCGCTATTGATATAGGGTTGAACTAGCCTTAGAAAATAATCGCTCCGATGGCGTTGATGTCGCAATAGTGGTTAAATACTTTACCGCAAGGTTTTTCAACTTTGGGTTTTTCGATTTCGATGTTTGCGTCCGTGACATCGATGTTACGATGTTTTAAATAGTGCAACATCGATTTTAAAATATCGATGTTTTATCGTCTAACATCGATGATCATCGAAAATCGATGATCATCGAGCATCCCTAATGCGAGCGAGTCGAGTTCTTTTTGAGCTTCCTGAGAAGCGATACGGGCGATACCAGCAAAAATTTGTGATCGGGAGTTCACTTTGAGCTTCCAACGAGGCGAAACAGGCGATACAAGCGAAAATTAGTGATCGGGAGTTCGAGTTGAACAGCGAAACGGGCGATAACGATGTGAATATTAGTGGTGTGATGATACCGTGAGTGAAACCGACGACTTGCCCGTAGGCAAAGTCGTAGACTTAGGACACCGTTAGTGCTTAGTGTTTGGACTTAGTGTTTAGTGTTTGGACCTAGTGCTTAATGTTGGACTAAGTGCTAGTGAATAAAGTCTTCAAAAGAGTCAGGCAGGTCTTTATCTCCAAATCCTTCGAACCCGAACACGTAACAATATTCATAGAATAAAATTGTTTTATTTATTCTTTGTTACAAAGTTACAATCTGTATTTCTATACAATAAAGTACATTGAATGTAATGTGCGTACAGAATATTAATCAGACTCCGATTCGCTTGAGGAGGTGGTGTCTTCATCATCATCTTCGCCTACATGTATAATTATATTATTATCAATAACAGAATCAATCCTGATATCTCGGTCAAAATGTTCCAAAATCAAGTTTTTAGTCTTCTCAACAACCTTTGCCCAGTCATCTCTTGTGACTTCCTCGCAGACTTCTTTTAATAACCCCATCAGCTTTTTCGTGCTGAATGGCGGGGAAGTATTGTGGCGGGCGGCGTAACCTTTTATTTGAGCCCAGATTAGCTCGATCGCGTTATATTGGCAATGATACGGTGGAATTCTTAGAACGCGATGACCGTACTCCAGAGCCAGTTCATCGATTTCGTATCGCACATTTGCCGCTTTATTTTCTTTAACTAATTTAATTAGCTCTTCTTTTAGCATCTGCATATTTGCGTCAATGCCTTTTGCTTGTAACCAAGCCACCATTTCTTCTTTTTTTTAGCTTGCGTAGGTGTTTTCTGTATTTGAACCGAGTGATAGGAGGCATTATCCATGAATATTACAGAAGGCTCTGGCAGGCTGGGCAAAAGCACGTTCTGGAACCACTCTTTAAATGTAGTGGCATTCATTTCCTCGTGGTAGTCATTTGTGGTTTTTGATTGAAATGCCAGTAACGCGTTCTCCACAAAGCCGTATTTTGCAGAACCTGCGTGGCATATTATCAGACGGGCCCCCTTACCCATTGGTACTTTCGACGTCGACGCTTGTGTATCATCCGTCCAAGAACGGGAAACCGTGTGATTGGTGCTTAGCCATGTCTCGTCAATGAACACGACATTATCCCAGTTATCAATTTTTTTTGCTTCTCTCAAAAAACTTATCCGTTTTAAAATTATGTCGTATCGTTCTAATAAAATTTTTCTTTTGTCTGTTTTTTTATACGAAAAACCAATATCTTTTAAGATTTTGGTTAAAGCAGTTTTACCCCCGCTAAACAGTCCAGCTTCTCTTAACGATGCCAAAAGCTTCATCCTGTTGAGATATTCATTTCTGGAATAGTAACCATATATATGATTTCTGATTGCATCGGCGTCAAAGGTGTCAATATCTGTCACTGGTTTAATTCTACGTTTCTTCTTCGGAGTACGTAAAATATTATCTTCCGTGCCAGTAGAGCCGAACTTTTCTTTATTAATATTTTGTTATCGTTCGTTTGCTAACTCCAAGCGCCTTAGAGACGCGTTCTTGTACTTGTTCGACAGGTACCAGGGGTCCGCAATTTTGCCGCTCCCTCTCAAAGTAATCTTGCAGCTTGATGATTAACTCACGGGCTCCACTTTTCAATGTTTGTCCACGTTTAGGCATTATTATGCACCAAAAGTAAAAAGAACGCAATACACAACACAATCGAAGTCCGATTTAGCACCGATGTCAGTTTGAAAAGCAGAAACAGTCCATTAAATAAAAGCCGGGTAATCAAATAAAAACACATCGAAAACACTTGAAGAACGTGATCGACAACAGACGACTGTTTTAGCGTCACAAAAACGCGTCCATAACGCCATTTGGGGTTACCACTTTTAATCTAAGCATAAAAATGCTAGTAACGCCATTTGGGGTTACCATTTTCAACCTAAATATAAAAATGTTTGGTCGTAGTTTTATTTTAATATTTCATAAAAGTTATCTTATAGTCCATTATTTTCAAATTCTTAAAAAGAAAAACAAAACGTATTATTTTATAAAGTATAACTGTATAAGAACAGATTACGATACTATTATTGCCTGTTATTGTTAGCACAGCACTATTTTACAAATATAAAGCGCTGACATAATCTTGTAATAGCGCAGTATAGATTTAGAAAAATATTGTTTACCAAGTTATTTGACACTCAGTTAGGCACAAAATTATAACATTAATTGATTATTGATATAATAATGTTGTTTTAATGCTCATCAATTGTTAAAACGGTAAACAACCAGCAAAAATATTTTTATCGTATCTGCAACGCCATTATAAAGTTAAGTCGTCAGTTCAATCGCGACGTGTCAGGAACGCATTCTCTGAACGGCCGAACTTTAGTAAATGTTTATTAGTGTATTATGTATTAGTTAATTAGTGTATAACATTAAATGTTTATTAGTGTATTATGTATTAGTTAATTAGTGTATAATACGAGTATTATCACCTGATGATGATTTATTTCGAAACCGGTCGTGTTATTTATTAAAATTGATAATTATATCTTAATATAGTGGAAAAAGTGCACGAAAAATTGTGTTTTATTAGTGTTCAACATGAATTTCCACCAAGAACCGACAGTACAATCAATTACATAATATATAATATTAAACTTACAGCTTCAAACTTGCAAAAGTTATAATATTTTGATTTGTACATGAAAATTAGCCAAGCTATAAGAAGTTTTATTCTAAGTTTTAATAAAATATTTTACTTTATTATAAATAATGTTCAGGACTGACCACTGAACTTGGTACCCAATTAGATCTCACTTCTGTTATCGTTGAAGTCAATAACCAAGATATACATCTATACTTCTATACTAATATTATAAATGCGAAAGTGTGTCTGTCTGTCTGTTACCTCTTCACGCTTTAACCAATGAACCGATTTTTATGAAATTTGGTATAGACATACTTTGGTTCCAGGGAAAGGACATAGGATATTTTTTATCCTGATAAAGTACTGTTCCCGCGGGATAATGTATTGACGCGGGCGGAGCCGCGCGCAAAAGCTAGTATCATAATATTGAAGTTAGTTCTCATTTCACATTTATGTTTTTGATGGGTAGTACTTAGTACATACCAATCTAGTACTGCCTATGATGACCTCCTTGTCGCTATTATCACCAGACCCGTCGTTCAGCAAGCCGTTTTGACTATCATTAGACGACCCTTTTCCCACGCAGAACAGTGATTGCTGGAACAAAGTGTATTTTGTAAACAAAAGCATCTTGAAGTCAATACGTCTGAAGCGACCATTCATTTCGACACAGTTGAAGTCCCGTGTGATGTCTGCTGAGTGCGAGTTTTTGTCATTGCTCGCCGTGAAGAAGTTAACTACAATTTCGAAACAACGCCCTATTGGCAACCGGCAAGCAATGGTAACTAATTTGATTAGTGACATAGCGATGTCACTTAGCAATAGCTGTGTTCAGCGGAAAATAGCGCATAAAGAAACAAAAGTAAAATGGCGACCGCTGGCATTAAATAAGCAAAATGGCGAATTATGTTAGTAGTATTGAAATTAACAAACGTGTCCTGGCCGATAATCTGTTTTTTTTTTCATTAGCGCTAGCAAGCGCTATCAAACGCTTTTTCCGCGGAACCCAACCAATAATTATCATATCTAATATATTATAATAATACTAAGTACTAACTTCTTATTTGAAATTCCGTACATTTTTGTTTATCAAAATATTAATCAAGATAACCTAATCAAGAACATGTCAGAGTTCCGTAGCTATCAACGCGCAATAAGTTTTCTTTGAAATACTTCAAAAGTTAATGTCCGATTTCGCTCAAAATAATTTTCCTAGAGAGTTTTTAGCATGTCCTATCAGCATGGAAACTTACAAGTACAAAATATAAAATTACTAGCTGTTGCCCGCGACTCCGCCAGCGTAAATATAGTATCCCTCGGAAACACTACATTTCGGGATAAAAAGTAGCCTATGTTTTAGTCCAGGGCCTTAACTACTATCATACCAAATTTCATCGAAATCTGTTCAGTAATTTTTGCGTGAAAGAGGAACAACATCCATCCTCACAAACTTTAACATTTATAATATTAGTAGGATTATTATTTTATGATACCAAAACCGAAATCTATACACAATCTATAATAATTGTACCAAATTTCATCTATTTATATTAATAATTACAGAAGCTAGGAGGGCGGGCAGACAGACAGAATGAGAAACTATCAGGGTTCCTTAAGTATTACGGAACCCTAAAAATGTAGTGTCCCTTGGGCACCCCAGAGATCATATCAGAGAGTTTTTGTGGTTGGTAACCTCTGTTCATCCTGGCTACACAGGAGTTCCAGTAGAATGTGTGGTGGGTCATTTGCCCATTATAAAAAAATCTAGTTCATCACGCTAGCCGACTGCAGGTACGAAGTACTCACTGTATGCTTCTTGCTGTCATTTTCACTGCTCATCCTCTCCTCGTATTCGCGATAGTCCTCATCGACCGCGCCCGGTACGGATGCCACGCACAGTATCTGTTTGTCGCTGACTGGGAACGATTCTATCACTTCGGCTGGATTGTTCGCGTCTATTATCTAAAAGAAAAAAAAAGAGATTGGTTATTAAGAGGAAACACCAAGGCTTAGCTGATTCCTTCTCCAAAACTTAACCGATTTAAGTACGTTTTTCATTAAAAATACTTGAATTCACTGTGTTACTATGTTTAATTTTTTTATATAATTTAGTCAAATTTGTTTTTTAATTTATTAAAAAAAAGAAATCATAGGGACATGCTTATAGTATCCATAGATATTCAGGAAAAAAATTGTTACTCTGTCGGCATTAAGGGGACTATGTTTGTATGTTTTCCATACATTTCATGCGCCTGGTGTTTCCTCTTAACCGTTAGCACATATTACCTACATATTATATATATACAGGGTTATAGGCTTTCGACTTTTTGAGATTCTGGGGGCCATTTGGACATTTGAAATATGGTAAAAACAAGATGGCTGAAATTTGAAGTATATTGAAAACTAAGATAGCGTGACTTTTTATTGTATGAAGATTTGTTGTGCCAGAATTTGAGTTTTGAAATCTTTGCATGTAGGCAAATACCCACCCTTATGGTAAAAAAATGTTGAACTTACCATAACTATGCACTTATTCTGCGTACTCGCGCATATCCACACTAGCGAGGACAGATTCTTCTCAGTGTGTTCCGTGATTTGTGTGGACTGTAGTTGCCTGTTGATTTGGTCGATCTCCGCTGACCCAGACGTCGCATTACTCATCTCGTACGCTACGATTATTGTATTTATTAGTATGTGTGCATAGACGTATATATCGGGAACACTGTACTTTTTAATCCTGAGCCTAAACTACTACCATACCAAATTTTATCGAAATCCATTCAGTAGTTTTTGCGTGAAAGAGTAACAAACATCAATATATCCATTCATACATCCATCCATCCATCCTCACAAATGATGATCTTTCTTGTCTCACAATCAGGTAATCAGCCTCCATTGTCCTAACCAAACTTGGAAACAACATTTTTGTTGTTCCAATGTGGGATTCGAACCCACGACCACTGAGTCGAGAACCAAGTTCTAACCACTAGACCACGGAGGCTGAAATCTTTGTATGTATGTATTGAAATGTAAGAATACTTCTAATAAATTTAATTTAGTATTTAAACATTTAATAAATTGTGTTATTTTCTTCTTGTTTCAGTTCCTCGCAATTCCGAAACATGAACAGAGATCATATCAGAGAGTTTAACGTACAATTAGAGTTGCCAACTTTTTTTACGAGAAATAAAGTATATTAAGGTCTGAGAAGAATATTAAACAGTATTTTAGAAAAATGAACAGTATTTTATTTATTTAACGTTTTAAATACATACATATTTTTTAGAGCTTCTCGCACGACTTATTAATTAACAGCCTTTTTTAAAAACTTCATACGCCTCACCACAATCATAATAATTAAAATAAACGAGGGGCTCATTTTTTATTAAATTAATAGCTGTTGCTCTATTTCTAACCATTCCAATTTTGGCCAGTACTCATTTCAAGAAATTTTTGTTATTCTGATATTTGATGCTGAAAACAGTATTTTGTATACTTTATTTTTTTCAACAGTAAAAAGTATAATGTAGTTAAAAACAGTAATAGTGTTCCAATTATGTTTCCAGTATAATACTGTTTTTAACAGTATAGTTGGCAACCCTACGTACAATATACAATACATGTTACTGATACACAAAAGTAGTCCAATTTTATCATATATTACCTAACTTTCGTATGGTCAATATTTAATCCATCCTTTACTCCTCACGTAACATTTTGATATTTACATATTTAGAATACATGATAACTATTATTGTTTGTTAAGATATAAATGTAACAGAGAGTTGATGTTAATATCAAACCAATAAAAATAGAGTTTGTGTTTGTTTAACTCTCTTTTGTTCCTTCTGAATGGATTTGAATAAATTTGAATACGCTGATAGTTTCTTAACCTGTTTTAATGGGCTGATTTTTATCTCTAAATTTAGACAGAGAAAATAATAGGACGTTACCTAGACACATAGTATTATCGGGTTTCTCGTCCTTAGCGTAGAACACGCTCTCGCCCACCATACACCCGCCGTCGGGCGTACGACCGCCGTTTAGATTGACGCCGGCAGCACAGAGCAACTTCATTTGCGGCTCGTTTTCCGCTATCGGCCTGGAAAAATAAGTTAAATAAAATATAGAACTATGAAGGGGGTATGCCGTATGTCATTATTTTCCATAATGTGTTCCTTATTAGCAACATTATCGAATGTCGGTTCAGTTCCGAAATCAGTCGGTTCAATTCCTAGCTAAGCTGGCTAAAACATTATATTGTATCAAAAACTTAATGACGCTGTTATCATAAAACCTAAAATCGAGCTCGCAACTACTGTCAGTATTTTTTGATATTCCTTATAGTTTCATACATACATATAATCACGCCTTTTCCCCGTAGGGGTAGGCAGAGACCGCCACTTTCCTGTAGGGGTAGGCAGAGACCACTTCTTTCCACTTGCTACGATCCTTACATACTTGTTTCGCTTCATCCACTTTCATTCTTACCATCCATTCCTCCTCTTACATTCAACGTAGCGAAGCAGCTCTCCATGGGCCACTTTTCGCCTCCGCGAGGAACGAGACGTGATGGGTGGCGAACCACATCGCCGTCGGCGAAGAGTGGCCCATGGAGAGCTGCCTCGCTACGTTGAATGTAAGAGGAGGTATGTATGTATAGTTTTGGATTTGGCCTACCATGCCCAATGAAAAATAACTAATTATAGTTGATTTATAGTTTTATAAAATCAAGACCACAAACGTGTGTATTTTTATGAAGTACACGACGCAGTACTAGGTGCTTCAGTAATGTGTGTGCCGAACCTAAGTGTGTTACCTGCAGAATATCGGCACGGGCACGGGCACGCCGCCGGAGGAGAGCGATATGGGGTTAGCTCCCTTCTGCCCCTGTCCGCTCTTGCCGGGCAGACTCCAGCCGTACGCCTGCGTGCGTCCATCCTCCTTCCTCACGTGTGCCCGAACCTGAAAAAAAAATTGACATCAAGAGAATCTAAGAAAGGGTAAATGTACCCACAAGTCAGAAGTGTATTCAAATTCAAGAGTCCTACTGGAGATCCGAGGGAGGATGAGTATCCTACTAATGTTATAAATGTGAAAGTTTATGAGGATGGATGGATGTTTGTTACTCTTTCACGCAAAAACTACTGAACGGATTTTGTTGAGGTGTGGTAGTAGTTTATTTATGTTATTTTAGCTCTGATTTAAAACACAGGCTACTTTTTATCCCAGAAAAGTAGAGTGAATACTCTACTTTTCTATCTATATGTAGAGTGAATACTCTACTTATATACTATCGGTTATCCCGCGGGAATCCGCGGGATAACCGATAGTATATTAACGCGGGCGGAGTCGCGGGCAACAGCTAGTATGTTATACGGTCCGCTAGTAGGCTGACCTTATTCCATAATATTACCTCGCACAGTTTTCGGTGACAGTGGCCGGTTTCGATGAAACCAGTCTAATTATTTCATAACTAAGTAGATGTAGCCGCGAATTCGTGCGCGAAAAATAAATCTCGCTGGAACCATACATTTTGGCACAAAAATTTGCCTTTATCCTTCCCCACAGTATTCTGTGCAAAATTTCATCGAAATCGATCCAGTAGTTTCGGACCCTATTCAATGTAAATAATAACTCCCCACACCAATCTCGGTGACGGTGGCCGGTTTCATTAAAACCAGGCCAGTTACGCAGGAGTAATTTTATAGTGCCCAAGTGTGTGCGCAGTACCCAAGAGCGCTCTCTTCCTTTACTCTCACAATCCAGTGGGACGGATTACTGACACGAGTGACGAGAGATCAGGCGCAGCTTCGACTTTACATATCCATCCGACGCATGGATCACCTTTCTTGTCAGACAATCAGGTGATCAGCCTGCGTTGTCCTAACCAAACTTAGAAACAACATTTTTTATTGTTCCAATGCGGCAATCGAACACCGCGATTCGAGAGCTAATGCTCTAACCACTAGACCACGGAGGCTGTTAATGTAAATTAATCGAACATACAAACAAATAATTCATCTTTATAATATTAGAAAGGTTACCTGGCGGAACTGCTCGCTTCGTTCGTGTCGGCGGTGATGGTGGTCAGTGAGCTGCGTCTCCAGGAAGTCGGAGGTGCGCGAGTGGCGCAGCGACGTCTGCGGCGCCGTCACCGCCCTCATGTGCGGGGTGGATAGGGGCCGTTGGGGGCGCTCGTTGGACCTGTGATATACAAGTTGTTTTTATCCGAATGATGATATTTTACCCAAAATTAGGCCACAGTATAACGTAAGTAATAACAGTATTATATAATAAAAATAGTTCGTAATTTACAGAAAAATAGCACGATTAGTATTTCCTGACTACTTTCACTATCGTGCACACTCTCGCTCTACTGTAAAACACATCGGCTTTGAAGGTCCCGCGTTCGCCACACAGTATCGGCCGCGCGCCTCATAATACACGTTTATTGTTTTATAGAATAATCGGGTCAAAAGAATGATGGGTATTTTTGTATGGAATCTATGTAGCTGGTATGTCGACTGTCGAATAGAGGTAAATTTTTCTGTAAGCTTATTGCTTATACCTTAGTTACTGAAACGGACCACTTTATCTTTAATCTTATGAATCAACCGGATATGTACAGTCAGCGATATAAAAATATATTTTTTTGTCTCCTAGACTCAGAAACTACTGAACCGATTTGAAAAATTCTTTTACCATTAGAATACTACACTATCGCCGATGGAATAGTTAATAGGTGATAGAATATACATAGTTTTTTACCTATTATACAGGCCGCGGTCCGCTAGCCCGCGCCTTGTTTATGTATTTCATCGATATAATATATAAAAGGCAAAGCAGATTGACTGATGTATCAACGCACAGGCCAAACCCTTAAGGGGCCGTCCATTAATCACGTGATGTTTTTAACAACTTTTTAGACCCCTCCCTCCCCCCTGGTGATACGTGGTGAGGTTTTATACTACCCCCCCTCCCCCACGTATTTTTTTTACATAGTAAACAGGTCATGTTTGAAGAAAAACTTTAACGTAAAAACAATTTAATCGAATAATTTAAGCAATTACAAACTATACGAGTCATTTGTCTTGTAAGTATTTAAACAACACTACGAATGTACAACCGATAATAATTTCGGTATGCATAGACTAGATTCGAAAATTAATACACGTGATGTCTCCTTATACCCCCTCCTCCCCTTGGTGATACTTGGTGATATTTTTTCGGACCCCCCCTCCCCCTTTTAGGCATCACGTGATTAATGGACGATCCCTAAGGTAAGAAATTTAAAAATTTTCATACATTTCTCATTTACGTAGGCATCCGTCTGAGGAAGGATTTTTCAAAATTAAACCTCCAAGGGGGTAAAATAGGGAATGAAAGTCAAATCCTAATTTCACGCGGGCGAAGCCGCTGGCAATTAATGCTAGTGTACAGTAAAATTATTCACTATCGCATCTCTCTTGCCTGTTGTTGACCCTCGCATCAATCCTACAGTAAAAGTGGGCGCAGATATATTTCGAGAACTGAGTGCCAACACTTATTTCATACGTCTAGATGTAACCTGCGACTTCGTGTGCGCGAAAAGATAACCCACGGGAACCGTACAAGTGCGGCGAAAATAAATCTGTGCCATGTTTCATTAAAATGGCCCATTTGTCTCGATGCCAATTGCCTATTCAAAAAGCCAGAAAGAAATAAATGTTTCCTCTTTATTTAAGTAGTAGAAAATGTTATAACGAAAGCTCAATCTGGGTCATAATAATAATAACACCCCACACCGATTTCGGTGACGATAGCCGGTTTCATTTAAACCAGGCTAGTTACGCAGGAGTAATTTTATAGTGCCCATGTGTGTGCGCAGTACACAAGAGCACTCTCAGTTCCTTTGCTTTCATAACCCAATGGGACGGATGAACGACACGACTGGCGAGAGATCAGGCGCAGGTCCGACTTTTTACATGCCCATCCGATGCATGCATCATTTTTCTTGTCAGACAATCAGGTGATCAGCCTGCATTGTCCTAACCAAACTTGGAAAAAACATTTTTTGTTTTTCAAATACGGGAATCGAACCCACTCCGAGTCAAGAGCTAGGATCTAACCACTAGATTATGGAAGCTATTAGTTAGTTGGGTCATAACATGTACTTAATGCCACAGAACATGAAATCAACAAAAGTTTAAAGTCCAAGTTCAACGAAATACCTGTAATCGTCTATATTAGACCAGTGATAGTTCATTAGACAAACATGTACAATGTACATCTGTACTTTAATACTTATTATTATAAATGCGAAAGTGTGTCTGTCTGTCTGTTACCTCTTCACGCTTTAACTGCTGAACCGATTTTTATGAAATTTGGTATAGACATACTTTGGGTCCCGGGAAAGGACATAGGATATTTTTTATCCCGAAAAAGTGGTGTTCCCGCATTATAATGTATTATAGCACAAAAGTTGCAAAGAAATGGGAAATAGTTGCAAGAAAGTACAGTCAGTAAGATTATCTACTAATGTATTTTACAAAAAATTCTTCGACACAATAGAATCGCATAGCGTAATCTATGGTAATTAATACTCTCCGTAGTGGGAGATCTTACAATAAAGACTCAATAAATAATACACTATATAAAATGAATCAATTCGCAGTTGGCACAGCATATAGCAAAATGTGTTAAATATTATAGATTACAAATTAATTATAACTTACAATCGTTAGTCAGACACCAATTCAGGATAAATGATCTGATACAATTTAAACTAGTACAAAATACTAATGTAGTTTAAATCAATGAATACAAAACGTTAAGAATAAGGACTTGCATAACGCTATCTCCAAATCTGCCCTGTGTATGAACAAGAGGTAGAAAAGGAGGTCGCGAAAGAGACATGCTTCTACTTAACGAACTAAGAAATATTACAGAGCCTTACAGAAAACAACCGCAAAGTAACGCTCGCGTTGTGTTTCGTGTAGTGAGTAAGGAAGTCAGTGTAACTCCTCTAGTAGTGCGGAAGTCTAAAGGCGACGGCAAACGCTTATCATCTTTCGATACGTCTAGTCGTAATCTCATTCCATAATAAATAACTACACCTATAGTAACATAATAAAGAGGAAAAGTTTGTTTGTACTGGACCGACTTAGATGAAATTTGGCACAGATGTAGAGTAGACCACGGAGAAGGACATAGGCTACTTTTTATCGCGGCAAAATGTACGGTTTCTGCGAAATTAAGTAAGTAGTGATGGATTACTAACATTAACAAATAACTATGTAATTAAAAATGATCCAGCGAAGCTAGTATTATAGACTGCCATACAATACATAATTACATTGACTGCCAAAATTAATACCCTACCTTTTGGCTTCCCTGTAGTCGGGTAAAAAGGGTAACAAACTCGCATTCGCATTTATATTATTCGATTATGAAAATATTTTTATAATTTAATAAGTAAAAACCTACTTGATTTACGCAAGCCACTGTGTATCCATCACAATGTAACGTTTGCTCGTGCATGTCTGGCAAATTAAACTCTAAAATGTGAATAAATGCGTATACAATGCATGAAATAACATATATTTTATAGTAGCACACACAAAAATATTTCGCACAGCTGTTAAAAATAAAAATTGTAATTAAGCTCCAAGAACCAAATAAATGAGCTGCAATCATATTATATCCAACAGTGGCGAAGGCTGCTTCTCGTTCATAGGGAAGCCGGAGCCTGTATAATAGGTAGGGATTTCTATGAAGGTTTGCAAAAGGTAAGTGACAAGGGAAGCCGATAGGAATGGAGTTATAGGAACCTGATATCCAACATGCTTGATGTTTCTTATGACTAATTACTGTCATCCAGAACGATGGAAAGTAAGTAGTTATAATGAATCCGTGTTTTATTTCTAAAATATATGAACTATGTAATCGCTTACAATAACACAAACTTAATAGCTTAGTCAGAATGAATAACACGAGGTAAACTGTATAATCCAATAAAATAAGAGTTGTCCATAGAATATGGTAACCTATAAACGCAACGTGCAAACAGATGTTAAAATAATCGGCAAAATAATAAGTTTTTATGGTTCCATAACTGACAATCTTTCACGGAGACAAAAATCGCATGAAATTTTTTATAATCAAAAACACAAAGTCATATTTAATACTATCAGTCATATTCTACCAGTGAACGTATAAATACGCTATACAATCGCTCTGCGACATTTTAAGCTCAAGATGGCTCTTTGACTTATGGGTAAAGCAAGATTTTGGCCTTCTATATTGAAAAATTAATTTCATGCAAACAGCTATTCGAACTGCTTAACCTTCTCTGATAATGAATTAGCTATTGCGCTATATAATACATTATAATGCGGGAACACCACTTTTTCGGGATAAGAAATATCCTATGTCCTTTCCCAGGACCCAAAGTATGTCTATACCAAATTTCATAAAAATCTTTCACCGGTTAAATCGTGAAGAGGTAACAGACAGACAGACACAGTTTCGCATTTATAATATTAAAGTAAAGAAGTATATATTTGTAAAAGTAAACTGTAAGAAAATTTCAAATACTTATTCAGTAATCAGTTTGTAATATACAGACATTCGCATTTGCCACTTTATATTTAAATCTTAGCCAATCCGTAAATACATGACTAGAATTTTATACTTAATGTATAAAATTAATAGTTATTTTTTATGTATTTAATTTACCGTTATATTCAGCACAATATAATTGTTATTAATTTTTATGACTGAATATTGCAAAATGTATATGCTACACACAGACTGGTTTAAATTGCTATATTATTTTACATCGTGCTATTTATGTAATGTAAATTACTTAATACCACTTATTAATAAGAAAACACACAATTTCAAGTGATTTATCCAACGTACTAGACGAGGATAGCAACATTGAATAGCTAATCAGAGGTGTCAATATTTTTATCAGGAGGAGGAGAGGGTTAATATAATTATAGGTTACGCCTGTTGCAGACCTACGCCTGTTGCAGACCTACGCCGCGAATTGCGGTAGCAAAACTTCGAAACGTTTCGTGTTATATTGCATCTCGTTCTATCGCTTAAATTTAGCTTTTTACCGTCGGTGTGCAAATGGTGTTTAACTTGTTGTTAAACCTTTTCACCGTTTCATCTTTACTTTTCATTGAACTTGGATCTTTTTCGGATACCCTTAATAAATTGCTGGTAAGAAATCGATAGTTACTGAAAAAGGTTGCTAAAAAACTTCCAGATGATGCCCTTCTTCTTGTCCATGCCCTCTACCCGGCTGGCGCGCACCATCTCCGACCAGCGCACCGCGTCTTGCAACTCCATGAAACGCTCCTGAAAAATATAATTTTGATTATAGATTTTCACTGTGTAATACATATAATATAATATAGGTATCTATGACTAGTTATTGAGAATATTTTTATGAAAGTAGACAAGTAAATGGATCGCCTGATAGCAAGCGAGTACCGATGTTCCGTGGATACGACGCCAGAGAAATTACAATTGCCGTTTATTACAGTGTGCTCGAAAAAAAAAAGTGTATTTTAGTTAAATATGGGATCAATGACTAAGGAAACCTGCATTTTTTTTTCAAGTCACCTCTTTGAAAAAAAAAATTCATACTAATCATATTATATGCTATCATATAAATATGCTATAACTGAAAAGTACGAGCTAACTTTCAGTTTTAAGTTGTAAATTTCGATTCCGCGTATCAAAAATATGTGATATTTTTGATAATGCATTTATGTAAAAGGCAATTTTGATGTAGATATTACCCCCATCCCTTAGCCCCTATTCGTTCCGAGAAATGGCTGGTGGAAGGAGTTAGGAGCTCACCTTATACTGGTTCCTCTCCATCAAAACACGGGCCATCTCGACCCTGGTGAACCGTCGTCGTTGGGCCATGGGCACGTCAGCTTCGTCTTCATTCTCTCCCCCGCCGGCATTCGTGCTCACCGTCTCCTGGTGAACACAACGTTTCTTAGAATGGACGTATACAAAAAATACTAAATGAAAAAAAAAATAGTTAAGTATTCATTGCTAGACTATTAAAGTATTACAATGAGCAAGCTGATGATGATGAACTACAGCTAAGGCTGGGACTATATGCAACGGAATCCGGTAGGCCGTAGAGAATTATGAGCACTGAAAATAGAACTCTGTGCTAATACAATACAGTTGAAAATGGAAGTTTCGAGTGTCGAGCTGGCATATATGACATTGACATTTGACTCGATACTCAGATGTTTGATTTTCAACTCTATTGTATTAGAGCAGAGATCTATTTCAATGCTCAGAATTTTTCACGGCCTTCCGGATTCCGGTGCCGTCCCGTCCCAGCCTAAGAACACTCTCGATCATGTAAGCTTACAAACATAAAAACTAGACCCAAATCGAACTTTTTATTCCTTTTGCGTGATCAGAACCCATGGGCCAAGTCTTTCAGATTGAGCACCGACGCGCTAATAAGCATTTGGAGAGAAATTTTCGTTTTTCAATCATAGCAAAAAATCGTGCTTTTTAGTCCTGTAACTATTTCATTTAACAATTTATTACTGTCCTTTTGTATTTCTCGGTCTATATTTATTGTGCCTTGCGAAAAATATAAGAATTTTGCGGATTCAAAACAAATACATGTTTACCTATTGGGTCTGAAATTCTGAACAGTAGATAAAGTAGTACCAACCTTCAAATGCCGCAACTCTTCCTCCAGCTCTCTAACGCGGTCCTTCAACTTTTCCCTCGCTCCACAGAGGTTCCTCACTTCCTCGCGTAATATCTCCTGCTCACCAGTTAGTTCGTCCACTTTCACTATCAGATCGTCTTTCACCACGTTGAGAGCGTTCCTAGAATTCAGTTTCACTGAGAATCATATTTAACAGAAGGCTAGGGATTATTCCGTGTTTGACCCCTAGATTTTCAACTGTCGTCCTTATAACGACGTTACGTAGGATGATTGTTGAATATCTAGTGACCACTAAACACTGAATAACCACAATAAAATTGGAACAGAGGAGGAGGAGGATCCTAACCTATCTAGAAACAAGAAGCACGAAGCAAAGAATATACGAAAATTATGGCGATATTATATTGGCGATATAATGGCGATATATATTATTTTAGTAATGTAAGCTTCGGAATGAACGGTTTCAACATTATTACATAGAAAGTAAACTATAATAATTAAAAAATAAAACGTATGCAATACTCACTTGGTAGCAAGCAGTTCATTGTTTTCCAATATGAGATTTTCCACCTCTTTCCCCATGCCTGTGAATAATAATAATGATTAAAAATTTGTTAGTAATTAATGAATAAAATTGTTTACGTGTTTCCTAGTTTTTCTCAGTAGAACAGCGAAGCGGGCGGGTAACAGCTAGTTGTATTATTTCTCATTTTGTATAATTCATGTTTGGTATGCAAAGTAAACAATATGTAATACAGAGCATCAGCTACTTTTTGAGTAGGTATATTTTATCGACAAAACAACCCCCCAACTTTTGGGGGTCGCATCCAAACCCCGAGCTACAAGCAATTGAATAATTGATGTTTTGGTTACTACCTTGAGTATTTTAAAAGTAAATTCAATAATTTTGTTTGTGACCTACACACGACAAAGTCTCATTGAAAACCTAAAATTATTTTATTCTTTGTTAAAAATTTTATTTTATATATTTTTTGTAATCTAAAAAAATACATTTGCATCTCAAAAAACGAAATACTCCTAAAAGGAGGATGTTTTACCGAAAAAATGAAACATATTATCTGCTATTAAAAATTCTTAGCCTCGAAACGACACTGTATATTGTTTGTGAACATAAACAGGCCATGGGAAGACTAAGATGGTATATCAATTACGAAATCTAACAATTAAGCAAAATATAAACCAATACCATAAATTAACATAACAAAAAACGATGCTTTTATTATCTACAAATATTCAACAGAAATGCTTTAGATTTCAACTTACATAACCGTATGGTTAGCAGAAAAAGATATGTTTTTTGATATTACTCAATTTTATAATATCTAAAGACACAGCATAAACTACTGAACGGATAGCGTAATTCTGGAAACTACATGCATTTATTCCATGTTCATCGGACGAGGGTAGAAATTCAAGGGGTTGAACACAGAATAATCCCTTGATACGAAGCCAATTCAGGTGTCAAAGCACGATACAATAGGGGATCGGACTACATCTGAAATATTTAGTTTCATTGATATATTCGGAAATATTGAGGCATTACTACTTAGTAATGCCTCAATTTATAATTATAAATTCACCAAGTTGGTGATTGTAAAAAAATATATTATTTTATGTGTAGTTTACTAATTAAATACATCTAAAAAGTACAAAAAAAATTATTTTTTGCGAAATTGGTAAACAAAACCTACATTAGTTTACTAACATCATATACAAAAACATTTATTATGGTAAGTTTAAACGCAGTATTATCTAAGAGATATTTACAAATACGTTCCTGCGGCCACTTAAGTAACTAACTAACTAACCCCACTTTAGTATGGAGCGTTTTTACGAGACTATATATCAATACAAAACCTTTGAAAATATTGACTTTTGATATACGGTTTCTTTTCAAAAGTTACTCATATTTAAGAGTACTATTCATTTATGCAATAAAATAATCATTGCATCGCTTGCCTATTCTTGTAGTGATGTCAAGTGAGTCGCCTTTTGACACCTTGTATCGCGGCACGTTTGTATTCGGTTTCGATTTTATAAATCGAAGTGTATCTTTATAAGCGCTATTATTACAGAAGGTCAAAGAATCACAAAAGTAGGTTAAGAACTTTTCACACTTAATATTATTGCAGCTGATATTGTTTCCGATATGACCTAGAATTATTTAATAAGGCCTTCCGTAGTGCGAGATAAAAATAATAACATGCAACGTTCATATTTGTTAAAGAGGTGGTACAAATAACCGCTTATAAACGCGTACCTTCCAAACTCGCTTAAACAAAATTATATGAAGACAATGTACTCATACACGCAAACGCGCGCAGCAGACCTGCGTCTTTGCATGAGAACACTTTGATAAAGGTTCTATCAAAGAGTTTCCAGACAAGGAAGTGATCACTCTATTCTTAAAACTCGCATTTGAATGCATCCAATGTGTTCTTAACATTATTTTTAAATAACAAGATGTATTCAGAAAAGATCTTTATTGTTTTATTGTTTCAAAACTTCTGTATTAAATGTATGTAGATAGAGGAGTACGGATTTAAAAGAGTAACATACATTATAATATATTTCAGGTAGCAATTAATTAATAAAGAACAATTACTGATAATATTTATATGTTTAAAATCCTCGCATGTTATAATCCTCTATGGTCAATTTATATTCTATCTTAGCCCTCGCCTTATAAGCTGGTCTATGGTTCATTTATATTCTACCAAACCCTCGCCTGCTATGCTGGTCAATTAAGAATATTTTATGTTTAAAAAAAGAGTAAGGATATTGTGAACTACTCTTGCCCGTTATGTTACACAATTACCTACCTTTATAATAGACACGATTATATGAACAGTAAGCATGCAAAAACATTATAATACATATTAGAATTAAATTAGTATTGTTACATACTAGCTTATAGCCGTCACAAATATAATAATTTGACCAAATTAACTATAGTCTGACTCCTAATCTCAGTCAGTGAAGTGACATTTGTATGGACTTCATTTCTCTTTTTTCCCTTTGTAGAATTAATAGAGATAGAACGATGTTTTCTAACACTTTACTGGCCGATATTTTTAATCAGACTATATTTAAATTGTTATATCAAACCATTTAAACCTTTGTGGTATGTAAGTAGCCGTTTAATCCAGTTTTAAAACGGCAAAAAATATGAGTAAAGCTTTGTTGTCTCTATCATATTAGTATATTAGTATATCTTTATGACTAAGCTATTATTACTTTCTCCAAGGTTTTATAGGCCAAATTATTATTATTAATTATTACTTGTAGTCTGACCTATATTACTAGAATTATTAGAATTAGTAGAGGTGTGAAATAATTAATTTGCTCTTGTATTCAGTTTATACAATTTGAATAGTTTTGTTATTATTTAATATTAATATAATAATAATAGGTTGGGGAAAAAGTCTTTTCGCATTATAGTATGTATGAACTAGTCATAAAATATCTTGGGCTATACCAATTGTATCTGGCTGATTTTGGTATCATTAAAAAGTTTTAATTTTACAGAAGACAATTCCAAATTCAAATTAGGTAAATTTGAGATTTTCATTTGTTTTTCTTATTGTTAAAATGAGTGATTCTTATGAAGAATTTCGATACATTTTAAAATTTTATTACAAAAAAGGTAAAAATGCAACACAAGCCGCGAAAAAAAATTGTGATGTTTATGGACCTAATGCAGTATCTGTGAGAGTAGCGCAAATTTGGTTTAAGCGTTTTCAATCCGGAAATTTTGATATCAAAGTTACGGACAAAACTGTTGCCATTTTTGAAAAAGTGGAGCAAGATCGGCATATTAGTAGTTACGATGTAGCTGAAGAACTGGGGATTGACCACAAAGCGGTTTTGGCGCATTTGAAAAAAGCTGGGTACACAAAAAAGCTCGATATTTGGGTGCCTCATGAGCTCACTGAAAGAAACCTAATGAACCGTGTACTCATTTGTGATTCTTTATTACGACGTAATGAAACCGAACCATTTTTGAAGAAGCTGATAACTGGTGATGAAAAGTGGATCACGTACGACAAGAACGTGCGAAAAAGATCGTGGTCAAAGGCCGGTCAGGCTTCACAGACTGTGGCGAAACCCGGGTTAACTCGCAACAAGGTGATGCTGTGTGTGTGGTGGGATTGGAAGGGCAATATTCATTATGAGCTGTTACCGCCAGGCAGGACCATCAATTCTGAACTGTACTGCGAACAACTGATGAGATTAAAGCAAGAAGTTGAGAGAAAGCGGCCGGAATTAATCAACAGAAGGGGTGTGGTTTTTCACCAAGATAACGCTAGACCTCACACATCTTTAGCCACTCAGAAAAAATTACGGGAGTTTGGCTGGGAGGTGTTAATGCATCCGCCGTATAGTCCTGACCTTGCACCTTCAGATTTCCACCTGTTTCGGTCGCTGCAGAATTCCTTAGGCAGTGTCAGGTTGACATCACAAGAGGACTGCCAAAACCACTTGTCGCAGTTTTTTCATCAGAAGCCCCAAAAATTTTATAGCAATGGGATCATGTACCTACCAACAAGATGGCAAAAAGTTATCGAACAAAATGGCACCTATATACTTTAGTCACTTGTAAATAAACTTTATAAAAAAACCTTTTGAATTTTTATATAAAATGCGAAGAAACTTTTTCCCCAACCTAATATGTATCAACGTAAATAAAAATTATACCATAATATAAAATCATAAATTGGCTACTTTTTTGTATGACATTGAATATATTTAATAAAAATTAGTAAGTATATACCTACCTAGATTTTTTTTATGTTAACTTTTAACTACAGTCACTTTTATAATATACTAGGAAAAAACTTACCAAAGTAGTTATCATTAACTGCAAAACGTTGATGCAAGGGTTTGTTAGCGGGCATGAAAATAAACGTACAGATATTAGCGTATTGTCTTGTTAACAGATAAAAAATAAATAAAATACCGCTGGGATAATGTACAATGTAACAGAGAAGCTCAAATAATATCACACATTAATAAAGTATAATATAAGAAAGAAAAGAACACACCTGATGAAGCATATTCTCCGGGGTGCACCCAACTACCTGGAATTATGAAATTTTAATTAAGTACCATTAAGAATCGAGCCAGAATTGGATATTATGCCATTTAGCATACCCATTTTCAATTATATTTTTATGTTGCAGTGAAAGGGTTACGATCATGATACGTACTTCAAATGTATCTCTAGGTAGTAGGTTGATCTAGTTAATACATTTTATTATGACGTAGAATGTAGATATTAGATATCAATATAATAGATGCTAATTAAAATGTTTTACTTAAAAATTTTAGCTAAATCCGTTTAAGATATCTGCTTCAAAATTGAGTAGAAAGATTCCACTCGAACTAATATACATTGCAAGTTAAATAAAAGCTTAAAAAAATACACAGTAACAAAAAAGGTTTAAAATGTATGTGCAAAATCACGGCAAATAATTATTAGTTATTACAGATCATCTCACACATACTCTAAGGCTATCTAGATACTTTGAATACCCAAAAGTTTGTATAAAAACGTATAGCAAAAAGTGCTACCGTTAAAAATACATTATGTCGTTATACATGTTGCGTAATTATACCTTTGACCAGCCATACTCAACCTTTTTCTATAGGGGCCTCAGACATGTTTCAGTGACGGTGTCGAGAGCCGTAAGCAAGACTATTTGTTAACTATGAACTAACTTTATTAATGAAAAAAAGGAAGTGTTAACAAAGATGTTTAAATATTCTTAATGCAATTTTTTAAATTATAAACTCTTTTTAAAATCTTCCCCCTTTTAAGTCTTAATAGACTTAAAAGAGGACACAATGTCAATTGTTGAAATTTTAAATGGTTTCCTTAAATATTTAAATTCAAATGGGAAAATAACAAAGGTCCAGCGGACCGAAGGTTGAGTATAGCTGCTTTAGACCATGTCTAATTTTATAGATGACATACGATATAAAGCATTTGTGCATTAGATGATAAGTATTGAAAAACTTTAAAGAAATAACATTTTTTATAAACTAGTAATCTATGAGGAATATTAGTGCTTTATTATCATGATATTCAACGACACTTGTCTTCTAGGAAACCATATTATATCCATCTCTATAAGGAACACAAACACACCCTTAAGTATTATCACTTATTTTTGTTACACCTTGTATAACCTAATAATAATATAAATATATATTAATTGTAAGAAGAAATTGTTTAGTTTATAAGAAGTGATTGGTTTCTTTATTGTGATTTGTACCATCACATATTTAATTTTCATTGTCGCCCATGCACGTCGTATTTCACCTATCATTATGAGCACATTTCATCCATATAAAATTTTTAACTGTTTGTAAAACTGTACCAAATATTGTTCTGTTGGTAAATCAATAAAATAAATAAATCTGTACTATCAAAAAAATATATATCTTTATTTTAAAAGCAATGTCCTTCCGGTTATGTTATCAGCGATATATTTAAGATTATCAGAACTAGTTAAGTATCGTAAAAATAAGATATCTAATTATCTTTAATGTTTAGATAGCAAACGCTCCTATTTTAAGGCGAACATTGTGCATATATACCTTTTTAGTTTTGTAACAGTTTAGTCCACATTTTTAGGATTCTTCTAAGTTGGGGATCACGCGGTATAAATATACTATAAATATAATAAACTTGGAACTAAAATAATAAGACTTGGAAAGTATGGCTACACGTCCACCGGAGACAAAACTGTCGCTGCGATACTTCCTTAACAGGAGGACTAAGAGGTTTTATTTTCGTCCATGAAAAAATTTTGCTGGATAAAATATCGCAGCGACAGCTATATCATCCGTGGACGCATACCACTTGTTCGGTATTTACCTGTAATATCAGCACCATCGTCGCCCTCGCCAATGTTCCCTTCGTTGTCGTTGAAAGCCAACTCCTGGTAAAGTGTGTTGGCACTGCGTTTCTCGCTCTTCGTCTGAGACTTCCCAGTGTTTGTGTTAGGCGCCACCACAGGAGACGTGGCCTACGTTATATATAATAATTAGTTCATGATTATCATCATCATTCCGTTGCTAGTTGAGTCAAAGGCATAAACATATACAAAGTACCAATTGTACCCCTTTTTTACATAAAATAAACCCCCTATTATGTCAAGCTTTCGACTTTAGGCAAAATATTCTAAGTTTATATATTATTTTTTAAAGAACTCAAATAATTAACTTGTCCAAGAGCATGTCAGGACATTTCTGAGGGTTCCGTATTCATCAAAATGTCATCAATGGACACATACAAACTATCAACGCGCAATAGGTTTTTTCAAATTACTTGAAAAGTTATCATCCAGTTTTGCTCAAAATATTTTTCCTAGGAAGTATTAAGCATGAACTATAATTTAGAAATTCCAAGGGGAGGGGACCAACTAGTAAATCACTTTGGAAGTTGCTTAAGATGAGTGTATGGGGATTAAAGAACCACCCCTAAAATATTAAAATTTTACAATAGCAAAAGTTAAATACATGCGCAATCTATAACGGTACCAAGATTCATTCATTCTAGTCATTATAACAAAGAAAGGCAGACAGACGGACGGACAGAGCGAATCTATAATTCCTGGTAGTACTTGGGAACCCTGATAAAAGTGATATTGCTTTATACGGATTTCTAAATGTTGAAATCTTACAATGGCAAATCCCCAAACAATTAGTAGAGAAATATAAGTGCCATAGTTACAATGAATCCAATTAGTTGGCCTAAAGTAAGCCGAATATTATCAAGCCATATCAATGCCTAATCAAACTGTACAACTTTCACTAGAATTTTTTTTTCTTTATACATCCTGCTTCTTAGATATCTGTTGTTGAACAATAGTCTAATGTGTCTGTCGATTTTCATCTGCAGTAATGTCCTTAGCAGAGATGTACATCCAGTGATGCAATTCTCTTCATTTGTCTACATATCTTGTTGGAAGGTTTGGTACACTATTTCTCTTAAGTCGAGAGAAAATGAGACCACCTGATCCCTGCAGGTCAGCAGCTAATCTGTTTATGTGGCTATGTAGTCTATCTTGGTATTTTTTACTGTATAACTCAATTTCTTCTTTTACTGTTCTCAATTTAAAATCTCGGATGATATATTTTAGATAATATAATAATTAAAAATTTATTTTACAATGTGGTCTCTAAGACAAATAAGAATATAGAAGCGTATTCGTCAGAATGTAATAGTTAATTAAAAATAAAATCCATGTGGTTGCTGGTTAAGTATAAATAAAAAAAGTAGATATAATAAATACAATCAAGTGTCATTTTATGCATAATGTATTACATTCGTACAAAACTACTTATATGTACTTATTATTTGTTATAATTATTTTCACGACATTCAAACAGACAAACGGTATAAAATGTTACCAATGTAATTCTATGGAACACAAAAATTGTCTATCGGACGATATAAAAGCAGAGTATTTGAAGGAATGCGACACAAGAGGCGAAACTATGCCTGTATGTCGTTATATATCACAGGTACAACATTTCATAGACGATCATCATTCGAAGAACATTGTTATAATACGAGAGTGTGCGTATATCTATACGGAGCCTCTTAAATGTATCCAGTCCAAGTACAATGATATTCATTACTCGATATCATGTGAATGCGATACGGACGGTTGTAATAAAGCAGTCAGAAATTATCATACAATTTATAGCATTGTTTTGGTTGCAATTTATGTTTTACTTTATATCAATAAATAATTAATGATAATTACTGTAGCAAAATTAATAAAAAATTGAAAAATTACTGTATATCAATATGTCCCCTAAAATCTAGATGGCAGTGACAGTTTCATATAAATTACATATATAATATGTCACGGTAAAATTGTAAAAACCGTTAGATTGTAATATTACTAGAGATATTATAATATGCGACAGACTGTCAAATACAAATTTCTCCATACATTATTTTTTGTTATATTGTAATATTTACCGTGCCGATTAGTTAGACGGCATGTGCCCCGCGCCGCCATATTTGTTTGCTTTTTCATAATAATAATTATAACGAAAAAAAATTCGTACAATTGTATGAAGAAACTTGTATTTGACAATCTGTCAGCATATATTATAATATCTCTAGTAATATTAAAATCTAACGGTTTTTACAATTTTACGGTGACATATATAAATGTAGCCACAGCAATATGTTATAGAATACAGAAGTATAGTAAACTAGCTTTTGCCCGCGGCTTCCCGCCCGCGTAAATACATTATCCCGCAGGAACACTACTTTTTCGGGATAAAAAATATCATGTCCTTTCTCGGGACCCAAAGTATGTCTATACCAAATTTCATATAGACAAACAAACACACTTTCGCATTTATCATATTATAGTGTAGACTGTAGATTGATGAATGCAATTAGGAGTTTGTTTATTTTCCAAAATAACAACAAACAAAATACTAACTTGGCTTTGTTGTCTAATGGGTTCCGTTTGATGAGCTCGCTCCACTGTCTTCACAGCAGCTAGTTCAGTACCTGATGAAACATACAAAAACGACCACATTAATGAGTCGTTGTATTTTTTAACTAGGGGGCAAAAGAGCAAACGGATCACCTGATGGAAAGCGATTACCGTCGCCCATGGACACACACTAGAGGAGTTGCAAGGGCGTTGCCGGCCTTTTAGGAGCGAATACGCTCCCTTCTTAAAGGTTTGCAGGTCGTAATGATCCAGAAAATTGTATTTCTTTAATGCATGGTAAATAAGTGCCATTCAAATTGGTAGCATTATGTGGTTTATTGTTCTTTTTGTTTACGTTAAGATTAAATTGAATTATTTATTACAATCCATACGACTTTCTCTCTCTGGTATATGTGTAATTTAACAAGGTCAACATTGTTTTTATGAAATAAGTGGCAAACGAGCAGAGTAGATCGCCTGATGGACAGCGACTCCCGTCGGCCATGCACACTTGCAACATCCGAGTAGTTAAAAGGGTGTTGCTGGCTTTTTAAAAAGGAGTCTAGAGTATACTCTCTTTTATTGAAGGTCGTAGTGGTCCGAAAATACCGCTGGCGACAGTTCGTTCGAGAGTTTTTTCCGCAGTTTTTTGCGCGGCAGAAAACTCCAGGAAATTGCACAGTGGATGACTGTCATCAAGATGATGAGGATGGAAGTTTTGTCGCGTAGAACAGCTGAACAATTGCTTGGAGCACTCCCCATTAAATAGTCGATAGAAGACGCATAGCGAGGCTACATCAACCATACGTACAACCCGTGCGACTTAACTAGACACTTCACGCCGTGACATCATCATGATCATATGCTATCGGTCAGTACCGCAAGGCGAATGCGGGGTGCTGCGGGGCGTGAGGAGCCATTCCAGCGGAGTGTCTAGTTAAGTTGCACGGGTTGTAGTGTCAAGGAGTCGACCAGATTTAAAATACTTTGGCAGTCAACAATTAGAGTCGCCCATCGTTGGATGCGATCCAGAGGAAAAAGCTGGTATTTCGCTGCTCCATAAATCCATAATACAAATAAAAATGGTAAATAGTGCTCTCTCAAAAATGGTACATTGGTTTAATGTTAATAATTTACTTTTAAATTCAAATAAAACGAAATGTTTAAAGTTTAGCCTCCCAAATGTTAGGCAGGCACAAACCAATATACTATTAAATGATGAGAAAATGAACTTAGTGGACACCACTGTATTTCTAGGAATAACACTAGATTGTAAATTACAGTGGGGTCCCCATATTGCAAATCTGGCAGATAAGCTCAGTTCTGCAGCATATGCAGTCAAAAAAATTAGAGAAATTACCGATGAGGATACAGCGCGGCTAGTTTATTTTAGTTATTTTCATAGTATAATGTCATATGGCATTCTTCTTTGGGGAAACGCTGCGGACATTAATACAATATTTGTGCTACAGAAGCGAACTATACGTTCTATTTATAAGATGTCATGTTTTGAATCTCTGAGAGAAAAATTTAAAGAAATAGGTATTCTGACCGTTGCTTCTCAATACATTTTGGACAATGTGTTGTATGTCAGGAAGAATTTAACGAATTTTAAAAAGAAAAGTGACACACATTGTAGGAATACTAGAAATAGGAACAAGTTAGAAATACCAGTGATCAGACTTAGTAAAGTAAGTAAATCTTTTAAAGGTCAATGTATACGCCTTTACAATAGAATCCCAGAAAACGTTCAAAATCTTTCCATTAATAAATTTAAAAAAGCTGTTAAAGAACGTTTGTGTGCTAAAGCTTATTATAAAGTCAGTGATTTCACTAACGATTGCACACCTTGGGAATAAGATGGCCCCATGCAAGGCTGCTTTTATGTACTTAAGTATGTTCTATGTACTTATGACTAATGTTATATAGATTAAGTTACAACATTGTAAAATATTTTTTGAAAAGAACAATTTTCCCATCTTTTTGCTAAAAGGTGGCCCCGTGCGAGTTTCTTACGCCGGTTCTTCTCGCCGGGCTAGTTTCCGAACCGGTGGTAGGCATCATGTAGGACAATTCTATAAGTGTTATATTATAACCTACATGGAAATAAAAAATTTTGAGTTTGAGTTTGAGTTTTTAAAGAATGACATTGGAAAGTTCGAAATATTTTATTTACATTAAAAAGATCACTGTTTTAGGTAGATGGGGTACCGGAAGCCCTAGGTTTAGAATTTCACAGGTTTCTATGGGCGGCGGTAATTGCTTATCATCAGGGGATCTTTCTGCTTGATTTCCGATATATGCTATAAAAAAGGAGATGACATAAGCTATTTGTACCTATTGGTGACGGCGGTGAAGAAGACAGGCTCACAGGACTACCGGGAATACTCTCCGTTTGTTCCACTACATTCATGGAGCCCTCCAGTGACGCGAAGCCAAATGATATCGGACCTTTAAATAAAATATAATAAATACATATTTTTCTTTTTGAAATATTAAAATATACTAAGCGCCAAGTCGCCTAATAAGCAAATACAAATAGCTTATCCTGAAGTTTGTCTCTGTCGCTCAGTATAAAATAAGCTGCGACAAAACTTCCGTATAAGCCATACATCACTTAATAGGCGATTGTGAAACAGGCCCTAAGCATCTCATAAAGTTTGTGAAATACCTAGTATTGATAAGAATTAAGAACATAATATTATTATAATATGTTACTATTATAATAAATTTAGTAATACCTAATAATAATAATAAAAGCCTTTCATTCAGACAAATTACAGTTATTACAAAAAGTGTTTGCCCTACTTTGGCAAAGGCCTCTTCTAAATCCCCCCACATTGCTCTATCAAGTGCTTTTGTTTGTTGTACCTCCTATTGATTTTATGTCGTCTTCCCACCTTCTTATTGATATCTTTTATAATATTATCTAGTAGTGCCTATGCATCCTTAAATAGGGGTTACTCAATTCTATAAGTAACAGGAAACTCACCGCTAGATCGGCCAACAGGGTTCAGGCCAAGCCTTCCTCGGACTTCGTTCCTATCACCCGCAGTGCTGAGCAGGAGCTTCGTTCGCTCCATATAATCCATATGCGTTTTGAACAACTCCGTATACCGCTCGTGAAGTTTGGCATATTCCTAGTTGTGAAAGCATTGTTTTAATATTTTTGTCCACAGATGTTAATCTAACAAACAAATTTAAGAACTTATCAATGATGTGTGTGTTCTATTTCATAACTCAAAGCTAATAGCATACGCTAAGTTGCTTGACATTTTACGATACTTGATATGCTAAGAATAGTGTCTGACTTCTGAGTGTAAAAGTGCAGCATAATAGCATACTTTTTATATCAATTCCTATGAAATCAACCCTCCATAAACCCTCTAAAGAGCAGCATGAATCTTTATTGGGCCATGACTTTTTTCATCACATCACATTTATAATATATAATATCTATGGACGCTTCACATCACGTCAATCTGATCCCGTGGTAAGTTCTCGAAGAACTTGTGTTACGGGTACCAGACAACGGAAATATATTTAATACTTTTATATTATACTTACACATATTTAAGATTTTTATTATATTATACACATATTTAATACACATCCATGACCCAGGAACACAGAAAAACTTTTTTTCCTTCGGCGGGATTTGAACACGCGACCTCCAGATTGAGCACCAATACGCTCAACCAACTGAGCCACAGAGGTCGTCATTTGGCCATATTTGGTCACATTTGGCCATATGAATTGCAAATAAATAATAATAATTATTATGTTAAAATTATTAAGCTAAATAACTTGCCTTTTTGAGTTCATTTTCTCTTTCTTCTAGTCTGCTCGCATGATCTATTGAGTTCTTATGTTTCAGCTCCAACATACGGACAATACTGTCCAATGCTTCCAGTCTTCCCGTCAAGTCTTTTCTATCCCCCTCATAATGATCTTCAGCTTCGAGCAACTAACAAAATATAAATTGTTCTAGTAAATTACACAGTCACATACAGAACTAGAATACAACAGAAATGCCTTAATATTTACTTGCATATTTTGTAAGTAATAAAACATTCAAATTGATGTTATCATTGTACTGATGATACATATAGATAAATTTTAGAAGCACTGTAATCATTAGTAAGTACAAAATTAATAAGCAGAATATTATGTATGATATCACAAGAATAACGAGTTTGAAAGTGTTGTTACCCAATTGCTTCATATTGCAATGTTGTTGTTTCATAAAATCAAGAGTGATTAAATCAAGATTGTTTACCGATTCCTAAATTGGTTTGCAATGAATGGCATTCATTTTTGTATCAACTAAACACGCAAAAATAGTGTGCATCACATAGGTAGGTATGTTAATGTTCTTATATTTGATTGTATCCATTGATATGTTACTTTATAATTATTTTACTGTTTTTTAATAGTTTGAATTTTCAATTTCTTAAGTGATGAATAAAATAATGTAATATAGGTGTAACATAGGTAAGTGAGTCTGCATTATAATAGTATAAAATGTTATGTATATGTGTACTACAAAATAAACAGTTCATCTATCATAAAATAAACAAGTCATCAATTATTATTATCATAGGTAAAAATCTGTGATCAAAGTCCCATCATAAATTGTTATATAGTTGAGTCCTATAAAACTAACATGTAACAGGAAATTAAATTTACATCTATTTAATATTTATATGCATCCAAAGAACCATAACGCATTTAATCTTTCCACGCTTGATATTTAATTAAGAATTATGTTTGCCACCTATGCATGCCCAGCAGTGGCGAAGGCTGCTTCTCCTTCATAGGGAAGCCGGAGCCTGTATAATAGGTAGGGATTTCTATGAAGGCTTGCAAAAGGTAAGTGACAAGGGAAGCCGATAGGAATGGAGTTATAGGAACCTTCGCCACTGATGCCCAGTTCAATCTTTTAGCTATGCAGTTGTAACTAATTTCGTAAAGTTGATTTTGATATTGTTGATTTCAACAAAATTATCCTTTTAATTGAGGACTTTCAAAATATTATGGAATGTAACAAACCAAACAACATTTAAATGATATGTTAATATTATTTTAAAGGTTAAAATTTTGTATTGGTTTGACCAAACACAGTTGTTTACCTTGAGTTTTAATAAACAGAATGGATCACCCATGATTATCTACACACAATTAATAAATACAGACAGTGAATATAAAAATTATAATACACTAAACAAAAATGGAAATGAAAACACAAAGATCAAACGAAATAACACTAGTAAATTATATATTGCACTGCACTCATTTGCCAAACAAAGGAAATCTCTCAAGGTCTGTTTGCAACCGAAAATAATAGCATTCATTGACTCACCTTCTGTTCTGAGTGCTTCCTCGCAGCCTTCTCGCGTTCGTACTGCGTGACGAGCTGCTCATTATCTTCACGCAGCAGCTCTAGCTCCACTTCGTGCTCCTGATTCGTCTGATAGGCGGAGTCCAAACATTCCAGCACGTTAACCAGCAGTGGCATCAACGTTTTGACCACATCCTCGTCATATCGCGCTATCATGCGCTCGAACTCCTGGTAAATACTTCCCGCTAATGATTGTACCTTCTCAGACATAACTACATGACTATCTTCGTGCGTGCCGTATATGGTCTCCGCCGTAACATATCCGCTACTGGTGCTATCGTCGAAATTCATGATTGGTAGGGGAATAAACGACTAGGAAATTACGTCTACTTTGAGCTTGATTTGTTAATGAATTTTACGCGAAAACATGATTAGGTAAATTTGTGTACAATATTGCACGATGACGCGATCGATTGTCATTTACGAAATATTTAATACGATCGACATTACGATATAATAGAGAAACTATTTCGTATTCACTATATAAAATAAATGTAGAGGGAAAGATAATAAAGAAAAAATATTTTGTCACACCATTTCTCTGATTGACGTATTTTTACTGTAGGTAGGTAAGTACTGCGAGAAAAAAAAATTCGATTAACGATTGACGTTGAATCTGTTTCCGGATACAGATTATATTATGATTTCCGAAGACTCATTTCCTAAACAACAGATTCGACTTTCGTAAAATAAAGGTGGGTTTACTTGTTTACATGTTTGTACGATAGCTAGGTAGGTACCGTAATATTATTTTAATAAAATTTTAATTTTTTTTACCGATTTACCGAATGTAGGTTTATCATTACTAGGTATAAAGTATTGAAACACGTATGTACGGATTTGGTCCGGATCCTTTGTCCGGAACAGACTACGGATTTGGTTACCACCTTAAGCGGGTATCTCACTACATGGTACTCAGGGCCAAATAGTTAGGGTGGGCGTGGCCTCTTGCAAGTTGCAAGGGCGCCTATTATTGTTGCACTGAATACTGGCCAACTCACTCTCTGTGTACAGTCTGAACGTGAATGCGGAAAGAGATGTATCATGGCACCTGTTTTATCTAAACCATTGAAAAAAGGAGCGATTGCTGTGGCAATGGTTGCATCCATGAATCTTAGATAAGAAAAAAGAGGAGAAGGATCTGGGTAAAATAATACATGAAATTAAGAGAAAAATACTCCAATATGTGAATACTCAGTGCTCTGGAACATTTAAAAAAATATTGTACCCCCCCCCCCCTTGTCACAGTTGGTCACATTTGTGTCCCTAGTGTGACGTCACATTTTTTGCAAATTTACATTTAGAAATTATTGAATAGAAATATTGGTTCCGAAACCAGTTTTATTTCCATTTAAATTATTTTTAATAAAATTAACATCAAATGAAACAATTACAAAAAAAAACTAAGTTTACTAAAGAAATTAACAAAACAAAAAACGATTGACTATATTAATTAAATCAATTAATAAAACAAAAAATAATATGAATAGAATTATCTTTAAATTAAAGATACAAACTTAATAATCTTCAATCCATGGACTTTGAACCTTCTCCTTTAAATTATTTATAACTGGCATATAATTATGTTTTTGAGGTTTTCGTAAAGTAAGTTTATAGTTCTTATTTTAACACTTAGTTAATGTAATAGATTTTGAAATGTGACGTCACAATATTTAGGACCCCTCCCACCCCCTTGTCACATAATGTCACACTTCTTCTCCCGTCCCCTTAACGTGTGACATTATTTATGGATGGCCCCTAGGTGACCCCGACATACGTTGTTTTGTCTTAAATATGAACTGGAATGAATAAATGACTTCACCTACTACTACACCTACACCTACTCCTGTACCAACTCATACATCTACTCCTACACCTACACATACACATACCTATTACACTACTCTAAAATAAGGGTAGTGTAACAGAATTATAATAGAATAAGGGTCCCTAATTACCATGTAGTGGAATACCCACTTAGAGCGGACCCTAAAGGTGGCCTTTCGAAGCGAACGTCAGTGACGCCGCGGCAGTGCAACCTTAGTGCAACAGATCAATGTAGTACTGAATTGTATGGGACGGCGAGTGTCGTGTAGCGTCGCGGCGCATCACTATCACCGTCCCATACAATTCAATTCAGTTCTGTCGCACTGCTGCGGCGTCACTGACGCTCGCTTCGAAAGGCTACCTTTACCCGTATGTTTATACTTTATACATATTTTTTTGTACCTACCTACCTGGTCTACTTATTTGCGAGACAACGCACCTGCGTTGTCATCAGTAAAAAATGCAACCGCATAAACTGGAAAACCTAAGGCAGTGAACTCTATGAGTGAACATAAGGAATAAAAAAAATACAAAACCAAAATGTGTCGTGTCACTTACGTCAGTGTCAGTTGGCGTCAATTCAAATTTCTGGCACACAACACAAATTGGAATATTTCTAAAAGTAAATTCTGAATTAGATAATTATAATCTTCTTTTAAATTAAAAGCATAATTTCTCGGGAACCATTCCTTGTGATATATCTCGTAACATACGTGCATTTTGTTAAAAACCTTTATTAAATGTTCTTTTCGATTTCGTAAATAGGGCAATTTCTAATTTTGACTACACATCAATTTCTATGATGACTGCAACAGTAGGCAGAATGCCTGCTAAGAAATCTGTAGTTGTTGCATATTTGTGTTGGTTATTCGGTGGAATTTTTGGATTGCACCATTTCTATTTACGAAGAGACCGACACGCATTTGTTTGGTGGTCTACCCTTGGTGGGTTTGGTATTGGTTGGCTGGGGGAGATATTTCGAATTCCTCGCTACGTAAGAGATGCCAACGATGATCCACAGCATATTCAAGAGCTAATCAAGAGAATGAATCAAAACAAAAAGGTAGGATCTCTTTCACAATATTGCATGTTTCATAAAGTGGGTCAGAGTAAATAACTCACATTTTTGTCATTATTATAAATTAAAATTGCAGATTATCAATAAAATTTCAAGAGGGAAGAGGGTTACAACTAAATTGTGTTTGTTTATTAACAATAATTTGGGTACTACTAGGTATATCTTTGGTGTCTAACAATTATGTACTTCCTTGTTCTTCCTAAAATTTGTTTCTTTCTTTAAGATACGACTTTCCTACAAAGGAGATGGACCTTTTGGCAAAAGGTAAATTCTATTATTTTGGTGTGATTTGTATAAAGCATGCTTTAGAAGATAGAAGAATGCTATCATTCATTTTTGCAACTTATACTATAATGATCATTCATGGTTTATTATTTAGTCATGCATAACAAAAACAAACCCACATCTCATATAGCATAAAAAAATTATAAAAATATTTTTTGTTTCAACCGTTAAATACTCATGATATTTACAGCTTGTATCCATATACTCAATCATCTTTTTATTAAATACCTACCATTAATTGCTTGTGGCTTTGCCCGTGTGAAATTAGATTTTAAAATTTCATCCCCTATTTTACCTCCTTGGGGGTTGAATTTTGAAAAATCCTTCCTTAGTGGATGACTACATTGTATGAGAAATATGTGTTCAAAATTTCAAATTTCTAGTCTTAAGGGTTTAGTCTGTGCGGTGATACATTTATATGTTACAGTCAATGTGATTAAATAGCTATTATACATAATGACTGGTCATTATATATAATAACAATATTGTCTAGATAATGTGATAAATTAATCACTTTGTCCGGATATTATTCATAATAGCGGGCCAAAGTTAGCTAAAGTAATAAACATGATTCAACTGCGTTGTTACCCCTCCCACTCTACATCCCGTCGCGACGTATACACATACCTTTACCTACTTGTTTTATTACTTTATCCAATTCTTCGTAGATATTAATTGCTAGTTAATGTGATTAATTCTGTCTCATTTATCACTTTGTCTAAATTGAGTAGACATTATAAATAATGGCTGCATAGTATATATAATATCCGGATTTATTACTTTGGCTGTAACATATACATCCTTTCCCGTGGTCTACTTTATATCTGTGCCAAATTTCATGATAGTCAGTTAAAAAAAAAACTACTTTTACGTGAAATTGTACATAAAGTATCCCACGGGAACCATACATTTCCCTGCAATGTCTGTCACCAGGCTGTATCTCAGGAACCGCGATAGCTAGACAATTGAAATTTTCACAAATTATGTATTTCTGTTGCCGCTATAACAACAAATACTAAAAACAAAATAAAATAAATATTTAACGAGGGCTCCGATACAACAAACGTGATTTTTTTGCCGTTTTGTACCTAACTGTTTGTGCGCGAGCCTGACTCGCACTTGGTCAGTTTTTTATTCATATTATACATATGTAATTACATAATATAAGGAGTTAGAAAGAACGGACAGAGAAAAGCGCGGGCAGAGCAAAACCACAAATAGGTACATAGTTCATAATTGGTAAGTACATGGGTTGTTTGTAGTACTATGAACCCCTAAAATAGTGAAAAGGTGCGAAACCGCGAGCAAAACGTAAATTTAATAAGGTATAACATACACAATAATATTAGGACTTGTCCTCATTTTGCCTTTGTGTGGTAACCTACTCTGCATTTTCATACAATCAAAAAATTAACATTATCTCAGCTAGGAAGTAAGAAATTAAATATTTTATGTGCTAATCCAAGAGAAAAAAACTTCTACTAAAATTTAAGTATAGTAGACTTTCTGTTAGTTTTCTCGTTTATTAGTTATTTGAGTTTTTCTTATACACAAGTGTGTGAACTGAGGGACCCAACATAATGGTATATATCTTCCAAATGCGCCGATAGATTTTGCTGAAATTTTGTCTACAAATTCTACAAATTTTCTACTAAAACTCTATGTAGAAAAATAATTAAAAAAGTCAGTAATATATCGTGAAATGAGTATGTCATTTTTGTGTGAACTGAGGGACCACACTTCGGTGGTTGTAGCTTTTTTATTTCTAATGCTATGTATTTGATAAATTTGCAAAAACTTTTACAAAAGTTCTACTAAAATTCTGTAGTGAAAAAACCATAATTTTCCACATACTTTTCGAGATTTGGAAAATAGCGGTGTGTGAACTGAGGGACCACACTCTGAGGGCTATATCTTTTAAACTATCTTTTTACAAATTCCCAGATTTGTTCTACAATTTTTTTTAGACTTCTACTAAAACTTGCTATACTTATTTTGGGGATATTCAGGTGGGTCCCTCAAACCACACGCACACTAAAAAGTAGCCTGTCGTAATCCAGAGCTCAAGCTAGTACCATACCAAACTTCATCAAAATCCATTCAGTAGTTTTTTGCGTGAAAGAGTAACAAATATATATCCATCCATCCTACTAATATTATAAACCTGAAAGTTTGTGAGGATGGATGGATGTTCTTTAATATTGTAGAACATACTTTTGTACATATGTTACTAAAGATTAAGTAAGGATGCCTAATCTTTTCTAGCAATAAATATAGCCTATGTTACTCAGGGTAAATGTAGCTTTCTAGTGGTGAAAGAATTTTTGAAATTGGCACAATAGTTTTTGAGTTTATAACAGTTTATTACAAACATACACACACACACTAAAATACAAATCTATATAATAGTATATATATATAGATATATTTATTTTTGTAAGTACACAGTTTAATTGACATTAAAACATTATTATGTATTTTGGCCACAGTTTGCGATAAAAGCCTTCTCCATCTGCTTCCATTGTTCTCTACATATTACTGCTACGCACTCCATTGTTTTCCTTCAACTTCTAAAATATCATCACGACATATCTTTTGCTGGTCTACCTTTTTTAACCGACTTCCAAAAAAAAGCGGTTATACATTCGACTGTATATAATTTTTTTGTATGTTCAATGATAATTCCGCCGGCTGTAGACCAATTTTCAAAATTCTTTTTTTATGTAAAAGGGTTTCAAAAAATTGGTGACCTGATGATGGGATCCATGAGGAATCGAGGGAACTCCTCGAAATTTATATGGACATGTATGGTGATTTTTTTGAAGTAGTCTAAGCATATGCTACCAAAAAGTAAGATGGTATACCCTGGATCCAAAAGCACTGAACAGAACTCCTCAGTCTTCAAAGATACGCGTTTTGAAATTTTGGCATTGTGTAAAGAACTGCAAGCATATGCTACTTTGTAACTTTCAGTAATCACACAGTGTATTTTTTGTCCAAAAAATTGGCCATGCCGTTTTTATTACTTAATTTTATAGGATTTGTGATTATAAATGCAGGACGAGAACACCCAACTGCCCATTTCATATAGAAGAATGTAAATTAATACTTGAAAAAAATTTCTATGGTTTCCAGAAAAAACATAGAAACAGTTATAGCTCAAAAGTTTGATATTCTTTTAAGATTTTATTAATTGGTCTAAATAGTGTCTTAAAAGCCCTACGATAGCGAAAAACATCCAGGCTTTATTTGTTCATGATAACGTATTTATGACTGATTTTGTAAATTTATGTTTTAATTTTTTTAACGCCATGCCGTTTCATATTTGGATTTGAAACTAAGACTGAAATATTCTTTTTATTGATACTTATAACCAAAAAAAAAAAATGGGATCCAAATGCGGCGGGGCATCGGAGTTATTCAATTTTATATTAATTTGGATAGGGTTATCACCGTAGAGTTGAATAATATTTGAAGTAGGTTTTTATATGCTCATTTTTCTAATGAAGTTCGTAACTTCAACAAAACAAATAGTAATAGTCTTTTTTACTTACTAGCTGCTGCCCGCGACTCTGCCCGCGTGGAAATTCATTATGTTATCCACAGTTTACATTTTTTTCGCGTTATACCTTTGCTCCCCTTTGCTTCACTGCTGTTCCACTCTTATATTGAGTTTTGAAGTCAGTGAGATATTGAGAAGCTCAAGGTCACTATTTGGTTTGAACCTTTCTGTTTTTGGTTATTTATGTTTATTATACTGCATATTATATGATGTACCTCCGCCGTGTTCCATATTTGTTAGAAGTATCGATCTAAATACTTAAGTGTTTAGATTTATTTCAGCATAAAATATCAGATATTGTGTAGATTAATTTTGAAATTTAAAAATAGCTGATATTTATTTTTCGTAAAATTGATATGGGTATCGTTTATCAGGTTTTTGGGAGTGCTGGATTACGAAAATGACATTCGTTTTGAAATTCCAATATGGCGGACATACTTCATCATCAGCCTATCGCCGTCCACTGCTGAACGTAGGCCTCCCCCAATGAGCGCCAACCATCCCGATCTTGGGCAGCCCTCATCCATCCGCTCTGGGTTGTGCTGCATAGGGGGGGGGGGGGGGGGGGGGGGGGAATAATCGAAAATCCGAAATTTTCCAACATTTCTATAGATATAATACATCTCTCGTATCTCAATGTACAGCATTTACATTTTTTTTAAAATTGATTCTATCTCGGAAACGGTGCATCCTAGCGAAAAAATAATGAAAATTTCGTCCCCCTTAGGAACCCCGCAACATCATATTTTCCTCATGATGGGCGAAAAAAAAATTCGAAAATCCGAAATTTTCCAACATTTCTATAGATATAATACATCTCTCGTATCTCAATGTACAGCATTTACATTTTTGGAACGAAGTTCCTTATCGCGCGTTGTGAAAGGGGGCTAGACGGAAAAAATTCTTACGAAAAGTTGTCACGACACTTTTTGCTATAGTAAGCTTAAAGCTATTGTAAGCTGTGCGGCGTCGCATGTTTCTCTGTCTGTCTCTCTCTCTCTTATAGAAAGCAAGCCAGATATTTTCATTTCTATTTCGCATTGAACAGTGTGGTGTCGCGAACGAAAATTGAGCCTACTGATTAAGTTTATATAACATTATATTTGTTAATAATAAAAAAAAAATTATAACTTAAAAAAAAATAAAATTTTAATACAATTCCTTCACTAATTAATCGAAAGGAACTTCGTTCTCTCGTATCTCAATGTACAGCATTAACATTTTTTTTATAAAATTGATTCTATCTCGGAAACGGTGCATCCTATTGAAAAATAATGAAAATTTCGTCCCCTTAGAAACCTCGCAACATCATATTTTCTTCACGATGGGAGAAAAAAAATCGAAAATCCTGAATTTTCCAACATTTCTATAGATTTATACATCCCTCGTATATCAGTACAGCATTGCCATTTTTTTTTCTATAATCGCTTCTATCTCTGAAACGGTGCATCCTACTGGAAAAATAATGAAAATTTCCTCCTCCTTATAAACCTGGAAATTGCATATTTTCTTCATGAATAGCAGAAAAAATCGTGAATCCTGAATTTTGAAAAATTTCTTTACTCATAGCTGTTACTTTGAACTACATAACATACTGTAATAATAATCATCAATCCTAATCAGAATCCCCAAGATCTTGTAATTTAGTATTTATATTCATTTTACGAAGATTGAATATTCTGCATTTTGGAAAATGAAATTGAAAGACAATTTTGTAATCAGAACCTCCAGAAACCTGGAAAAGGACATCCTTATTAATTTTAATAACAAAAATGTACGCCATTGTGGAATTACAAAACAGATTTTATTTTCATATTATTCTGCACCCCCAGACACCTAGAAAATGACACCCATGCCAAAGAAAAACATACTCCAACAGTATCCAAAAATAGGATTTTCCGTAGCCTGCAAATTGAATTTTTAGCAGCCATTAATTTATCAACCAAATCTGGTTTTATAGCTGCATAAATGGTATAATGGTCACCAACTCGGAAATTAAGTCACCAACTTATAAATGTCGGTGCCAATTTGGATTAAATTTCGGCTCTTTTTATCTGCCGACTTTTGAATTTTTTGTCACCTGAGTGATTTCGCCAATTTAGTAATTTAGTCGCCAACATATTAATTTGCTTCCAAATTCAGTAATACAGTATTGAGCATACAGCCGCAGTGCAGCCGCCAACTTATTTTTTGTTCGCTAGATTAATTATATCCCTTTTTTTTAATACTAAAGATTTATTTTAAGTTCAACGAGAGTCTGATAATTTTTAATATTTTCTAACAAATTATTATCCGGCGTTGTAAATACCTAATATTTTTACAACAAATATGCTGATAATTCGGTCTGCCAGTGAAAGTCACGGTTAAAAATACATGCAGCCATTTCAGAGATTAGTCAAAAGCAAAACAAACAGACAGACGGGCATTCTATTTAAAATCCAATGAAAGGTAATATGTGGTGCAGGGAAGGGTTCCGCCCTCGTTAGGCTACAGCTAAAACCAGGTAATAAAATCCGAAACCGGACCCGGTGTGCACCCACCGGCTACCTATTAAACAATAGATTTCCGGTTATAGTTAAACCTATACGAGTCCATTTTATACCGGAAATATATAAAAGATTTTAAATGTGTCACCATGTGTACATTAGAAAAGTATTAATTTGTTAAAAAAATTCCAAGTCAGTATTGTAGGATTGACAGGTCAAATTAATATGAAAACTGCAAATTTGCTTTTGTAATAGCATATTGCTTTACTTATATTAAAAACTAAAATAAAAAGTAATAGTTTATTTGTTTCTGCTCAAAAATATTTCACGGCATTAATAAAATATTTTCTCGATTTATCGAGTCACTTTAGTGACTCAATGCAGTTTCTCTAATCTTCTGTTTAAGTATTAGTCAGGAATAAAAAAACAAAGTTCAAATGAATAAAAAAATTTGGTATAGAAATATTGACAACCCTAAAGCCATAGTTACCATAGAAAACTAGAAGCCTCTAACTTCGGTGCCCTTTATTATTTGGACCTAATTTTTTTTACACGAATTCTAGTACATTTAAGTAACAATTCTGTATAAAAATATAATCCAAATAATTAGAAATACGCTCATAAAAAATTAAAGAACAAAATACATAAATCGTAAATAAATCTTTAAAAACTTATTTAAGAAATATGTAAATCAGGTTAAATTGTGTGTTTTTTGATTATTGTCGATCAGAATAATCAAGAAGACAATTAAGTAAATATTTAAAAAGTTATGGCATTTTTTAATTTTATTGAAAAAAAAAAAAGTGTTTTTTTATTGTTCATAATAAGAAATTTACGCATGTAAATACTAATAAATTATTTACATAACATTTCTGTATGAGATTTCCAAAAAAAAGGCATGGGCAATTTTTTGGACAAAAAATACACTGTGAATCATCATCATCATATTAATAATGGAAGCTTGGCGCGTATTCAATTATACATTCGATCAATTATTTTAGACGTTCTTAAGATGTATTAATAATAATTTAACAAATATCACTATAAAGGGTAAATTTATTATTTTTAAATAAAAAATTAAACCAACTTCTAAAGTAAAAATACACCAAAAAAGATGAAATTAAAATTATTTTCTAAATAACTCCCCTTTTAAATTTGGCTAAAATTTTAACCATTTCTCTACTCAATCTTCTTAATTTTGAAGTCGTTGCCAGAAAATTTTAATTTGAGTTCTATAAAATATTGTAGGATATTGTTTGTGCTGGTAGCGACTTCAAAATTTCTGTAGAGAAGAGTTGAGAGAAAAAGATTGAGTAGAGAGTTGAGAGAAAAAGATTGAGTAGAGAAATAGTTAAAATTTTAACCAAATTCCAAATTTAAATTTTCTCGTCTTGTCGTTAAGTCGGTAAAAAAAGGAGGTTCTCATTTTGACATGTATGTTTTTTGTCCATCTGTAAAGTATAACCATAGTATAATGATGTTATTGTTGCTCTTTGTATTGTAAAATTTTCTGATTTTTCCATCCTAATACATAAATTACCTTTTTTAATAGCCACCATTTTCAATGAACCGTTTCACCGGAATGCTGATGGTTGGCTACTCCTGGGGCCAGATGATGTTGGTCGCTGTGCCTGGCGATGAAGTGTGGGGACTGAATTTGAAGTATCTGAACTATCTGATACCTTTTGTGGCTGCACTTGGTATGTAATGTACAATAATATTCTAGCTATGTAAATTTGCATTATGTGATTTAAATTACTAATTAGAATATGAACACCTTCATGATATTTCCTAATTAACACCAGATAGATAGTAAATATTAAAGGCAATTCAAAGTAAAATAATTATAAAATATAATTAAAAATTTTGGTACTCCATCCTATCTTATTCTTGAGGATTTCCTATGTGATATGAAATTAAGAATTGTTCTTGTAATTAACTTGTTTCATTCTTTTTTATCACATTTTTCTCTTCAGGTGTTTGGACAGTTGGCAACATAGGACGTGAACAAGGAGGTTTGAAGTGGCCTCTGCTGGCAGCATACGCAGCATACCCAGTCCGCTATTACATCTACGACGAGAGCATCTGGTTCACAGTCATGGTGCTGGCTTCTGCGTTGGTGTTTGATAGTTTCTCAAAGGAGTGGAGGAGAACTCCTCGCAAACACCAGCATGTTGTCAAGTAATTCAATCTTTAATTCTAACTATAGAATACATATTTTGGAAAATAAAGTAGCCTACATGTTAATTCAGGCTACAAACTATCTGTGTGCCAAATTTTAGGAGGGATAGGAATCCCACACACATTTAGGATATTCAAATCTATTTAGGAGTTTTTGCGTGAAATACACAAACAACTTTCGAATTCATGTAATGTTTATTTACAGGCGTATTGCTGTATTAGGACTTTGTGCATGCCTGTACTTATCCCTGTGGTGCAGCTACTTGTACTTCCATGGTACAATCACTGACAGTGAAGGCGACGAGGTGCCCATTTATGAAGCTCTTCATCACTTCTTCACAAGTCCTTGGTGTGTATCAAAATTATTTATAATTACAAAATCAACACTATTAGAAGTAGTGGTCTACAGATTGAACCCCCGACCCAAAAACTTGATGTTATAGGTTTGACTGTGTGCTTGTGTGTGTATGTATGTGTGTGTTTGTCCGTGGCATTGTAGCTGCCAAATAGATGAACCGATTTTAATCTAGTTTTTTTGTTTGAAAGCTGACATAATCGAGAGCTTATTAGCTATAATTAATCATCATTAGGGAGCTGCTTGACAATTTGGGAGTTACTTAAATTTTTATTTTTCTTTATTTTCCTTTTTTTTACTCTTCACTGTCTTATTTTTAAAATATTTAGGGTTAAATATTTGTGATAACTTGTTATTTACTCTGGGATTGTGAATAAAAAGACTAGTAAGTGTGGCTGATGTCAATGAGAGTTCAATGAGAGTAAAGAACACATGAAAAGTCTTGCCAAATTAAAAAAAAAAAACAAATTATTCTTCAATACTTCTGTTTCAGGTGGTTGGATGTGAAGCAATGCCTGATTGACACTTATCAATATGCGCAACACCACGGCTGGTATGAAGTATGGAAGCAGATTATAGAGCTCTCTGATCCTCATGGAGAACAAAATGCTTTCAGGGTAAGTATATATTATCTAAGATAACCACATTTTTGATAAAAACTATAACCCGACTGCAAACAGCAAAAATTATATAGCCTATGTTACCCGACCCATTATTACGAATCTATATTCATCTCATTCACTAAAATCGGATCAGTAGTTTAGGCGCTACGATGGAACAAACATACATACATATAAACGAACAAATTGCCCCTCGACCAGGCATAAGATTAAAATCGCTTACCAGCGCCGTTGAATAGGCATGTTGCCGAAAAATTTTTTTTTCGCCTATTCGATGCTAGACAACATGTTAATAAACAATCCAGAACCCATTTTTGTATATTTGAAAAAATAACGTAGATACAAACCATTGAAATTTACAATATGAAAGAGAGCGATATATCGGCCTGTGACGTCACAGCCTGCTACCGCCATACATTTGTCATTACAAAATATATGGCGGTAGCAGGTTGTGACGTCACGAATCGTTTTGCGAGAAAGAGATGGACAATATTTTTTATTTGCTTATATTTCTAATCCCGTCACTCTAAATACCTATTTCTTTCAGATTTATGTATCTTTAATCAACAATTTTAAAATTCAATTTGTAAAACTGTGATATTCCACACTAGGCAACATCCCTATCGTGGTCACGCACGTATACTCATGTGTAAATAGTTCAACCACGTCTGCAGTTGCTGCGGTCACTTCCATCGTTTGCCGGCTTTTTGCGTTTCAATAAACTAACTTAGACAAAGTAATTTTTGTCTGTGATAGCGAGATCGCTGACAGCGATACCAAATGTGACGTTTTTAACAAATAGTTATTGGTAGATCTACCATAAGGTTATTGAAAGCAGTCGTAAGTGAGGTCACTGGCCCAAGGAGATTGGGTATTTTAAGAACCGATAGCGAACTTCAACCCATGGTACTGCTAGTGACCATGGGCGGCGGTAATCGCTTACCATCAGGCGATCCGTCTGCTCGTTTCCTGGTTCATTACGTAAAAGGCCGTTACCATTGGACCTAGCTGGCCAAGTCAGCAATAGGGATGATGTTGCCTAGTGTGGAATATCACAGTTTTACAAATTAAATTTTAAAATTGTTGAATAAAGATACATAAATCTGAAAGAAATAAGTATTTAGAGTGACGGGATTAAAACTATAAGCAAATAAAAAAGATTGTCCATCTCTTTCTCGCAAAACGATTCGTGACGTCACAACCTGCTACCGCCATACATTTTGTAATGACAAATGTATGGCGGTAGCAGGCTGTGACGTCACAGGCCGATATATCGCTCTCTTTCATATTGTAAATTTCAATGGTTTGTATCTAAGTTATTTTTTCAGATATACAAAAATGGGTTCTGGATTGTTTATTAACATGTTGTCTAACATCGAATAGACAAAAAAAAAATTTTTCGGCAACATGCCCATTGTTAGCCTTATAGAGCTAGCGCTCGCCGTCGAAAAAGGAGCTCATCGAGAACAACCATTGGATCACTGCAGATCGCTAAAGCTTGATACAAAACCGCCGGTCTGGCGGTTCTAAATCTGGCAGATTTTTTTTATTGACCAAAATGTATGAAGATTTGTTGAATGATTGATGAGCTCCTTTTTCGACGGCGAGCTAACGCTCTATGAAGTCTATACTAAAATATTCAATCCCCTTTGTTGTAGGTCCTCGGCCTCGGTCCCGAAGCAACGCAACAGGAGATCACTTCGACATGGCGTCGTCTGTCACGAGAGAATCACCCTGACAAAGTCAAAGACGAGAACTTGAGGAGGGCGGCCCAAGAGAAGTTCATGGAGATCCAGCAGGCATACGAAATACTGTCCAACAGCAAACACAGGCGGAACAGAAGGAATAAGAAGGACAATACTGACTCCAAGAATGATCATATTGAACTTTAAGTTTTCGTCAAAAGCGAGTAGTATGTAGATCATAATAATATATTTTTAATATTTTTCTTCTATGTCAAAATATGCAAGCAATTTTAGTTGCTTTTCATATACTAAGAGGCCCGTATTAATATTTTATTACATCATACACATATTAAGTACACATCCATGACCCAGGGACACGGAAAAACTTTTTGGTTCTTCGGCGGCATTCGAACCCGCAGCTCCTGACTTGAGCAACAACACCCTCAACCACTGAGCCACAGAGTTCTTCATAAACAAATGTAGTTATATCTCATTTATTATTATCTTACAATCCTTTCAGTGTAGGTGCCTATGAAAATCAATTTGACAACCCTAGCGTTTTTTCCTAATCGCCCGATTTAAATTCTATTCCACCTTATTACGGGTAAATAAAAAACGAGTATATTTCATCATTTATCGAAAAAAATTAAAAGTTATTTGAGAGTTTCCTTGATAACAAATAATCCATTTCAATTTAACTCACGTGGTAAAGTAGTCTGTACTTGCCAAAATATGTAGTAAAACATACTAAAATTTCGATTTGAAACCTAAAATTAATTCTATTCACCCCATTTACTGTACTTTCTTGAGAATTGTCTTAACTAAGAACGGTTTATTAATACGGGCCTAAATAAGTGGATAAATATAATTAGGTTGTTAAATCAAATGCGCCATTACACTTTCTTGGTTATTAAAAAATTTAGCTTTCTATTTTTTAATTATCATACAAAAGCAAATATGTAGTTTATTTAAATACAATACCTATCTCAAATAGAATGTGGCAGAACATTTAAGATTTTGTATTCTAGTGTGTTTTTGTTTAGTATTGTTATTATTTCTAAATAGCTTGTAAATTCTATGCAGAGCGAATGCATTTTTAAAGTTTCTTGCGTAACTATGTCACCGTACTTATGACTGCCAAATAAATGTTAATATCGTTACACATACACTAACATAGCTATTCTATATTTTAGAGTCTAATACTAGAGTAAGGAATATTTGAAAAGTATATAAAGTATTATGCCTTTTAAATACTTCTAACTCTAGTCACACGCAATACTGCATAGTGTATGTTATTATTTATGTATTTCCGTTTCCACTAAAAGTTAGATCTTTAATGTCAAGCTTACATTTTACTCGAATTTCCAAAGAAAAATTTTATTTAAAAGCCCATGTTATTGATAGACTCTATGTTATTAAAAAGCAAATATTTTTTAATCAAATTTTGGCGTTGTGAGAAAACACTAATTACATAATATCAATTGAAAGTCTAAGTTAAATATGTAAATTGGGGTTCATAGTAAAAAAAATATGTGTCGATTTTTTTCGCTTTATATTTGTTGTTATTTTACATTTTTAAGCATAGCTAACTTTTTTGCATTTAACATGCCAAATGTTAATTTTAAAACATATATTTATTTAATAATGTAACAAGGTATTTTAATCTTATAAGTATTTTTAAGAAAAGGCCAATGTGAAGAAACGTCCACACCTTCCAACAGATTTGAAATGCGTGTCAATTGAAAGATTTATTACAGTAGAAACTTATTTCTATGGCGACATTTTTCAAAAATGTGGGGTTAAGGTTTTATATACAGCTCTATTTTTTTATATACAGCTATAGTGCCTTGGGGTAATTCCGAAAATGGGGAAATTCCGAAATTAATTAAAATCTACTAAAACAAGCAAAATTTATTTAAATGGGAACATTAGTTTAGCGGCCAATTTGTTTGTCGTGGCTGCATCAATTGCCGCCCGGTAAAATCAGCGACAAGGCGTACGTTATGTAAATTTTTCTTCGATTTGTGTTTTTGCGTCATTTTTGTTGATTCGCAATAACTCCAACATGTAAATATTGTATATTTCGAAATTCTGGTAAGTAAATTAAATATGAGTTTTTATATATTGTAGCTAATCGTTTTTTATTGATATTATATGCAATGTATATCTAATGCACAGGTTCTGTAAAGTCGAGATTTCAATAATTACGGAATTCCCCCACATTATGTCGTAATTTCCCCCATATCATTAAATCATAGCAATGTTACAAAACCCTTCATATAAATAATAAATATACCATTTATAATTTCAATATTTATGACAAATTAGCCATCAAGTAATGATATAACTCAATAAATACATTCATTATTCATTACATCAATATTGATTATTTTTAAATGACAGACCAAAACTTAAACCTATAGTCAACTCGATGGAAAACCGGTCGGAATTACCCCAAGGCACCTTATAAGAAATAGCGTAAAATGCTGAAAGAGTTTCAAGTCCGAATTTGATAAAAACTGTAACTTTTATAAATCAATTTGCATCTGTAATATTTGCAACACTATTAGGTAGTGTTGCTAATAAGTATTTTATTGGAAAGTAATGAATTAATAATATACGACAAATTTAAGGAAAGGGTTCATTTTTAACAAAATACTTCCCGTATTTTCATTTTGGGGAGCTAGTAGCTCTCTTTTACGTTGCGCAATAAAAACAAAGTTTTAGAACAAAGCATTTTTTTAAATGCAGATCGTCATTTGCTTATGTTTTTTTGTGAAATAGACCAGGAAACGAGTAGACGAATCACCTAATGCACTCATAGACAACCGCGAAGCTCTTGGGGCTCCTGTAACCTCACTCACTCGCCAAAAAACAACGCAAGCTTTATTTCATGCCGGTTATCTATGAGGCCAAAGTATTTATCCGATCCACCCGGCTCATTCATGGCATTTTTCGGTCCCAATGATAAATTGACACGTATCTCGTGACTGTTAAGGGGTGAGGAGTGAGGACCGGGGTCGGGGTTCATACAAAATCCCCTATTACCCTTTATTAAGATGTAACTGGAATCTCGTATGTAACAAAATCCGTCCCAATACTGTATTTTTGGAACTTATTTCTGTATATTTTATGAATTAGTTTGATATTTGAATAGATTGAAATGTATACATACTTAAATATAATATTATTAATAAAATATACATACTTTGCTTTTATTTCTATTCATAGCTTATATTATTATAACCATAGTGTAATTTATTTAAAAAATGAAGGAAGGTAGGCAGAAAGTTAACATATTACAAGTAATGCTTAGAAATACACAAGTGGTGGTTTGACATAACTGTCTTTCTTTTTGTCACATTCCACAGACAACATTAAATTTTTTATTGTGTGATACATATAAAAAAGGAAGGCAAAATAACGTGTTATTGGCGGTAGAGAGCAACCGCGTGACGTTTTATTTGTCAATACCGACTGGGTTTCTGGAATGGTTGCCCGGCTTCCTCATTTGGTGGGCCCGTCTAGGACCCAAAAGGTCGGTATTTGCTGACCGACCCTGCTGAATGTTAGAGAAAGCTGAGTGGGCATCCAGCCATTTACGAACGTGCCAGTGAGCTCCTGCTGGCTTCCGATGGTGTTCTCGCCGTTTGATTGGTACCTTACGTTTACTTTGGAAGACATGACCGGCCTCACGATTATCTTTTAAGAAGCTGGATAGAGCTTTTTCATCAAATATGTGAGTTGTAGATGGGGGTATTTTCCGTAACGCTGCAGATAATGTTTTATTTTTTGTTATATATGCAAGCCGTCTTTGTTCAATTGTTTCGGCCCGGAGGCCACAGACGAACTGCAGCAAATCGTCTGAGATTGCTCTGAGTTGGGAGCCTTTAGACAGTACCTTTTTAATATCCTCCGCAGCACTGGGACATTTATTTGCGATCTCCCTGAGACCATCTGCGAGTGCTTTCCTTTGTAAGAGCAGGCCGTGAGATATAGTACCCAGTATATGGTCCTGTTTCGTTAGGAGGGTCGATGGCTGGACACCCAAGACTCCTAACTCGGCGTTTATCTTCAGAGCACTGAATACCGGAGCCGCATGTAATCGTTGTTCCACCTCTTTGTAGGGGATACTGTTCCATCCTTTTGATCCGAAGCGCTGGCACTTTATACCTTGTTCTCTGATTGCCGGTGTTGGCTCGGGAATTAGTGGCACTGTCTCCTTCGTTTTAGGTGGAAAGTCATTGGAAGAGTCATCGACTGTTTGTCGAGGTGCAGGCATAGGGAGTTGGAAAGCTTCTATATTTGATAGAAAGCATGAGTATAACTTATTTAATTTATCCTCCAGCATGTCGAGCCTGCTAGTTTCGGACTCACTGCCTGATAAAACAGAGGATTCACTTGTAGATGATCGCCTTCTCTTTCTTGTTGTTTCTTTTAATTTCGAGAGAATTCCATCAGCTACTGTTATTGTATGAAGCATAGGCCTAAGAGGTTCTACTGCTTCTTTGAACATCTCCGTTCTTTTGGCTGAACCCCGAATTTTATTGGCTATCGCGGGAGGTCCCATAATCAGAGCCCTGGTGAAAGCCCAATCAAGGAGTTTTGTTTTTATTTCTTGATAACCCTTTTCTGACAGGTGGTCAGCCTCTGGATCAAACGCTCGCACCATGCCGACTGTTGGGAGCGCAAACTCAAGCTTGTCAACCGTCACTTTAATATCCTCTCCAAATATTTCCTCTTTTGACAGTCGACTCACCTCCCATCTGGTCCAACCATTGGGTAAGGATTCCTGGGCCAGAAGCTTAAGGCGGTCAAGAATTTCATTTTCTTGCCCAGGAGATGCCTTCTCGTCGAGTAGTTCGCCTAAGGTAACGAAGCCGCTTTGCTGCTCCATCTGAAGTAAAAAAAATATAGGTACATCAATATGAACGACGTATTAGTATTGCATATTATAAAGTAGGTAATATAAGACGCTTAGAGCAATCGTGTTAAGACGTATGCGGATTGTTTATCAAAAAAAGCTGACATGGGGGTCATTGCACAATTCATACTAGCTCAGAGTCCAAATGCACCAAAGCAAAATTCTGAAATGTAATATGCTTAATAGAAAAGTTGTACCTATGCGTGTCCACGAATCTCCTATCGCGTACGCGGCAATAGTCTATACTCTGTGTACTAAAAATTTAAAGAGGAAATATTTGTTTTTTCCGTATTTTTTTATTTTATTAAAACCGTTTTCTACATAGGCTGCACCATAGATATATAATATCTACAAGAGGGGCTGCCAAAGACGGGGCTGCACTAAAAGTATCGGATACTCAAAGTCGGGAATGGAATATTTCCACTGTTCCTGTCATATTAAAATCTTTTTAATTTAAAACTCCTTGGTTTTAAAAATCGAATACCTTTTATTTATTTAATATAAGATTCTCGGTCTTGTCACAAGGTCTCGTCAAACAAAGATCGTCAAACTTGTTTAGTCGTTGAGAAAATGGAATTGACTCGTGAAAATTCTAGAGCGGTGATTTATTATGACTTTCGAAGTGGTTTAAAACAAAAACAGTGTGTTGACCGGATGATTTCTGCATTTTGTGATGAAGCCCCATCCAAAACCACAATTTATCGCTGGTTTGCTGAATTTCAACGTGGACTTGTCAAGCTCAGTGATGATCCCCGTCAAGGTCGTCCAAAAACTGCAGTCACCCAAGAAAACGTTGATGCTGTGCGTAAGCTGATTGAGGAAGATCGACATGTGACATACCGCGAAATTCAGGCAACTTTAGACATTGGCGTGAGTCAAATACAAATAATCTTGCATGAACAATTAGGTGTAAAAAAGTTGTTTTCCCGATGGATACCGCATTTGCTCTGTGAAGAGCAAAAAGCGGCTCACGTTACTTGGTGCGTCAGAACTCTCGAAAGATTCCACGCAGGATCCTCAAATGCTGTATACAACATCGTATCAGGTGACGAATCCTGGATATACGCGTACGAACCCGAAACAAAAAACCAGTCACGAGCTTGGGGTGTTCGAAAATGAGTGAAAGCCAACAAAAATTGTTCGTTCACGGAGTGTTGCAAAAAAAATGGTGGCCACGTTTGTCTCTTCCAAAACCGGCCACGTTGCGACTATTCCTCTTGAGGGACAAATAACGGTTAATGCAGAATGGTATGCTAACATTTGTTCGCCGAAGGTCGTTTCTGAACTCCGTAAAGAGAACTGCAACCGCCGCATTATCCTCCATCACGACAATGCGAGTTCTCACACCGCGCACAGAACAAAAGAGTTATTAGAGCAAGTAATCATAGAATTATTAGACCATCCGCCGTACAGCCCCGACCTAAGCCCTAATGATTTCTATACTTTCCCTAAAATAAAGAATAAATTGCGTGGTCAGAGATTTTCATCACCTGAAGAAGCTGTGGACGCCTACAAAACGGCCATTTTGGAGACCCCAACTTCCGAATGGAATGGTTGCTTCAATGATTAGTTCCATCGTATGGAAAAATGTGTCAAATTTCGCGGAGAATACTTCGAAAAGCAATAAATACATTTTTAAATAGTAATGTTGTGTCACTTCCTTGATTCCCGAAATTTTCAGTGCCGCCCTCGTACCCCGAAGGGAGGAAATTCGAAAAATTTCAGGTCTTGTCGAGGCTTGACCTCTCAGAGATTACCTTTCTTACCAACACACTATGGAGGGTAGAGATAAGGAGAACCATCTCTTATGGGAGAAAAGTGGAAAAAGTTTCCAGCTGTATGCTATAAATAACAGTTCAAAAATCTTCCACAATGGCGCTGATGCACAAGAAGGGTATGGTATCAAGTTAGGAATAAGAGATGTAGTGAAGTGAGTTGAATTTAGTTATTTAAAATTTTGACGACTTTAGTATACTAAAAGTAGATAATTCAGTAAATCATGAATATTCTACTTACTCGCGTAGTCGAATATATTTTAATAAACATTACCGAAGAAGATGCTAAGATTTGGTTATCTGTTTAAATTTTGCTGCTTTATACCCCGTTAAGTCTTCAGCGCCCCCGTATTTAACGCTTTTTCAGACACTTTTCATGTATGGAGATGGTACTCGTTATCTCTACCCTCCATACAACACACTAATGCATCCTGATTATTTTGGTTACGTCTGTAATCGTGCAATAACGCCGTGAGGGTTGCAGCCTCCCCCTACCAGCCCGGGACCTCTAATCGTATTTGCTAAGGAGGGTTGGCTAATAATAAGCGACCTAGTAAATTCCCAGTCTAACATCTTAACTTTGATATCCCGATAGTATTTGACAGATAAACTCTCGGCATCGGGATTAAAATCTTTAGCTATTCCTACAGTAACCTTTAATAACGTGCGTATCTCAATTTATTGAGTAGCTAAGGATCTAAGCTCTCGCCGAATATATTTTTTTCAGAGCTCGTCGCAACGTCCATTCTGTCCAACCCTCCCGAGCCGTCGGCTACGGATCTCGAGCCGTCGGCTGCGGATTTCGAGCCGTCGGCTGTGAATCTCGAGCCGTCGGCTGCGGCTCTCGAGCCGTCGGCTGCGGCTCTCGAGCCGTCGGCTGCGGATTTCGAGCCGTCGGCTGTGGATCTCGAGCCGTCGGCTGCGGATCAAGAGCCGTCGGCTGCGGCTCTCGAGCCGTCGGCTGCGGATCTCGAGCCGTCGGCTGCGGCTCTCAAGCTGTCGGCTGCGGCTCTCGAGCTGTCGGCTGCGGATTTCGAGCCGTCGGCTTTGGATCTCGAGCCGTCGGCTGCGGCTCTCGAGCCGTCGGCTGCGGATTTCGAGCCGTCGGCTGCGGCTCCCGAGCCGTCGGCTGCGGATCTCGAGCCGTCGGCTGCGGATCTCGAGCCGTCGGCTGCGGCTCACGAGCCGTCGGCTGCGGCTCACGAGCCGTCGGCTGCGGCTCACAAGCCGTCGGCTGCGGATCTCGAGCCGTCGGCTGCGGATCTCGAGCCGTCGGCTGCGGATCTCGAGCCGTCGGCTGCGGCTCACAAACCATCGGTCGTACGACAGTCGAATACGTCGTGTATTGAGTATAACCAAATAAAACTAAAAGTTTTATTCACTTACCCTCTTGGCGAAATGCAATCCGTGATAGTTAAAGTGTTCGTAAACAAAACACTTTAATTTACGAACTTTACAACAGCGTTAGATAGAGTGTATTTTACACTGTGCGTTAGCGAAGTAATGAAAGCGTACTGAAGAAGTGCGCCGCTCATCGCTGGCGCTTGCCGCCGCCCCCCCGCGCTGGGAAAGGGGGCTGCAACCCCACCTCACCGCATTATTGCACGCTCTCAGACGTAACCAAAAGAGGTAGGATGCATTAGTGTGTTGGTAAGTATGAGAGGTAATCTCCGAGAGGTCAAGCCTGTCAAGCACAGACCTCAAATATGATATTATAAATTATTCTAATATTATTAGAAAATCGTACTATGCATTGTGTTTTTTTGAAATATTTTCATAATTTTTTACATATCAATAATTATGCGACTACTGTTATTTTCTGAGTAGGTATAATTTAACTCTTATGCCCACTACATAACGTTCATGTTGTGGACATGAGTTAGATTAGAACATTTCTATGTCTGCCTACCTACTACGGCCCAACAATTCGAGCCGCGCCGCCCGACGTTTCGAGCCGCGCCGCCCGACGTTTAGAGCCGCGCCGCCCAACTATTCGAGCCGCGCCGCCCGACGTTCGAGCCGCGCCGCCCGACGTTTCGAGCCGCGTCGCCCAACAATTCGAGCCGCGCCTCTCGATTTTTGAGCGGCGCTTTGCAGATTTTGACTGGGCTGCGATGACTATCGCTGAAGCAGTGAGAGTAGTAAAAGCTGTCTAAGTGCTATTTTTCTCTAAACATATATTACGTATCTATTTAAGAATACTAAGTGAATATTAAAATTATAATATAACAAAAAATATATATATATATATATAAACGGCCTAACGTAAGATCGCTTACTTTTTTTGAAGTTGGTTGAAAATAGATGATAACACTTACCATTTAGACACAATACGAAATTTACAACAACTTTTTAACAAATTATTCCCCAAGACCTAACTAAAAACACTGCACTGTCTCAAAGCGTGTTGAGTACTGAGTGACTGAGTGACTACTAACGCTGAACGCTCGCGCTCGCGAGTCGCGGCCCGCGGGACGCGATACCTACCTGTAGCTGCTCGGGCGATGACGCAACGGCTGCGCGCGGGGTAACGGGGGCAACGGGGGTGCCTCGCCCCTCCCTCACTTATCTGATATCTCTATGAACGAGACGAGACAAAGACAATCTATCTATCTGTATAATATAAACAGCAAAGATAATTGACTGAATGAATAGAAATTTAAAATTTGCACACGTATTTCTCATATTATGACGTACCCTAACGTAGGCATCCACTAAGGAAGGATTTTTCAAAATTCAACCCCCAAGGGGATAAAATAGGGGATGAAAGTTTAAAACTTAATTTAACGCGGGCGAAGCCGCGGGCAATTATGGCTAGTCTCGTATAATCGGTTTCTTGAAAACGGCTGCATTTAGTATTAAGTATAATGAAAAGTATGCAGGGAGGTTTAGGGGAGAAAATCGATCTAGCTGGGTGTTATCCCTGCAAAACTATACCTACATATTTAAGCCATATGTTTTTCTTTCGTCTGGCGATAATACGTATATATCAATAGTTTCGAGCTATTAATAAACTCCCCACACCGATTTCGGTGATGGTGGCCGATTTGAAACCAGGCCAGTTACGCAGGAGTAATTTTATAGTGCCCAAGTGTGTGCGCAGTACACAAGAGCACTCTCTCTTCCTTTTACTCTCATAATTCAGTGGGACGGATAACCGACACGACTGACGAGAGATCAGGCGCAGGACCGACTTTTTACATGCCCATCCGACGCATGGATCATCTTTCTTGTCAGACAATCAGGTGATCAGCCTGCATTGTCCTAACCAAACTTGGAAACAACATTTTTTGTTGTTCCAATGCGGGAATCGAACCCACGACCTCCGAGTCGAGAGCCAATGCTCTAACCACTAGACCACGGGGGCTGTTAAGCTATTAATTCAGTCCGATTGGTAGTTTAGTATGCGTATGTATAACTTTTGCTTTGTTCGAATATTCCGAAAAATGGGTTCAGATCCCGGTCAGATAAACATTTTCGTGACAAAATTTTTCTAATTGATCAAAACGCAGCGCAAAGCAGTCGGTTACCATGGTATAATAATATTATATACTAGACTAGATGTTAGCCGCGACTTCGCGCGCAACAAGAAATCTCACGGAAACCGTACATATTTTCTCGATAAAAAGTAGCCTATTTCCTTCCCCATGGTCTACACTACATCGGGATGCCTTTTTTAGCAATTTTTCTTGGCATTATTGAATGTGGCATACCTACCTCAATAGTTATAATTTTGTTTGCCATAATAATAATTTGGCATATTTGTTTCTTGGCATACTAATATCATTAGGCATGATTATTATTATTTAGACTAATGTTTTTGTCCTAATTCGTTAAGCGTAGCTTTTTTTGAAATAACAATACTTTCTTTATTTGTTTTTGGCATAACTCGTTAGGCATAATTCATGAATAAGGTTTATATTGTTTGGGTTAGGTTAGGTTATAACCTTTTATCACGTTTAAAACGTCTTTGAAGTGTAAACGGTATCTAAATTATGCGTTAGGGGAGACCGAGGGGTTTTGACACAAAGGTGATTTGAAACAGTACCGATTTTATGGAATTTAAAACTGTTAGCGAGTTCGCAATGTTGCATTTCAACCACTCCCCTTCACCCGCTGACTTATCAATACGCGTCGGTGGCATGAGTCGCGCGATTATGGAGTTCTGCGTGCCATGTGATAAAAATCGTGAAAAGTAAGTTATTTACGTTTTTTTTACCATGCCTATATTTTGATATTTTAGTTTGATTTATATTGGTTTCGAAATTGTAGTGTATAATGATATCTAGAGATTTATTGTATATATTTGGTACAATCGATTTCTGTGTATTTGATTCTTGATTGCAGGTTAAGTTAATATTGAGAGGTTTTTTCTTACTGAGGAGATTTGAAACAGGTTGTATCAAATCTCCTCGTTCTCAATATTATATTAGAATATTTACGCATTAAAAAGCATTAACGTTGTGTAAATTAAATACATGCTTTTTAATTTATTTATTTTGTTTCAGCATGCCTACTGATCATAAAATAAAGACTGACAGAGGTATGACAAGTCGCAAAATATATGATTTTGCAGCAGAAGATATAGTATCAAGTAACTTTGCCACATTTTTGCCAGATTGACGTTTTTTTGTTTTCTATTTACATTTTTGAAATTTGTGAGATTATTGTTACATAAATATTTGAAGTAATAACTATCAAAACTCATTTTAATTCCAAAGAAACGACTGAAAATTAATTATTTATTGAAAATCAATATTTTATTTTAAATATTTTCAATGAATGTAAAACATTTTGTTTATCTGACTGTTATTTTAATTAATATTACGAATAATGACGTTATGATACTTTTAACTACCTACTTTACGAGTTGATCATATTGTGTATCAGAACTGTAGTTATCTACTTATGCGATATATCAGTACAAAATGTGAATAGATACGTAAAACAACAAAGTATGTGCTTGAAAAGATAAATTTTAATACATGCCTTTAAATTATATCACAACTTTTATTTTACAGCCTTTAATATTTCACAGAAATCATATGTTTTAACTCTCCTCGACCCCTGTTTCATTTTACCTCGGTTTGAGGGGAATTGAAACAAGATGACTAGTTGCGGTTAAGTCGATTTTACCGCAATATATTTTAACACTTACAATTTCTTTATGTTAGTCATTTGCAAGTGTAAAGAATGACCTAACGTTTGGTACTAATATAATACCATTTCTGGCAATAGTGTTTGGGATATGAGACAAAATGTGAAAATTGTGTCAACACCCCTCGGTCTCCCCTACTATTATTAAGACAAATTAAATTATGCCAAGTTGAATTATGACTTATTAATATTAATATGCCATAATTTAACTATTAAAAAAAATAGGGAGCCCACTATATCTGTACCAAATTTCATCAAAATTGGTCCAGTAGTATTGGAGCCTATTCATTGCAAACAGACACAAATCATTCCTCTTTATTGACCGGCTTCCAAAAAAAGAGGCGGTTATACCACAGTAATTATACGTTTGGCTGAAATTGTTTGTATGTTCAACGATTACTCCGCTGTCCGTGGACCGATTTTGAAATTTCTTTTTTTGATTGTTCCTTTGGCATTAAAATGGTGTCCTGATCTATGATCTATGGGAATCGAGGGAACTCCTCGAAATTTTTATGGACACCGAAACACTCGAAATCACCAAATGGTGATTTCGAGTTCTTCTGAACTTGTCCGTATAACGTATGCTACCAAAAAGTAAGCTGGATCCAAAAGTCCTTATAGATACATGTTTGGGGATTTCAGCATTGTTTTAAGAACTGCAAGCATATACCATCAAACCACTCACAGTCATCATCATCATCATCACCGCCATCTTTACACGAAACACATAATGTCATCATAATATTAGGTACATAATATTATGATGACATAGGTACTCAGTACTCACTACTCATCACAGTTTTGTGCACCGATATCAATGTCTTTGAAATTTTGGTATTGCCAAAATTATATTCGTGATCATCATCATCACTATCTATAATATTATATTTTATGCTTACGGATACAATTTTTCCGCCGACTACTACAATAGATAATAATAATAATTAATCTATACTAATATAATGAAGAGGAAAAGTTTGTTTGGTTGTTTGCATTGAATAGGCTCCGAAACTATTGGACCGATTTTGACGAAATTTGGCACAGATGTAAAGTAGACCACGGGGAAGGACATAAGCTTTTATCGCGCAGAAATGTACGGTTTCTGCGAAATTAACTTTTGCGCGCACGAAGTTGCGGGCAACATCTAGTTAATAATATAGTATCTAATGATTATTATCGTCACTGGTGATTGTTTATTAATATTATTGTTTATTGGGTCCACAGATCGGTACCTAATGCTTATTCGGGGAAATACAGAAAACTGGGCACAGGCTTTTTTGTATTTACAACTTTCCATAAATGTAATAACTAAAAAGAAAAAAAATCTTACTATTAAACAAAAATAAAAACCGACTTCCAAACTAAATATGCAAAAAAATATGAGATTAAACTTATTTTACAAATAATGTTCGTTTTAAATTTGGTTAAAATTTTATTAACTTTCGACCCAGTCTTCATACCTACTATAAGAGTTCTAGGTACTTTAAATATCGTTTTATCAGGATGTTGTTCGGGATGGTACCGACTACAAAATTTTGTAGTAGGTACCTACTTCTTATTCTTATAGTGCTCCCCATATTCTTAAATATACTTTGTCAACTAAATAATATTGGTCTTTTTACGTATCTGACATCGGACGTTTCGTTTAAAGAAGGTGATGAGGACACTCATTACTTAGTTAATCGATCGATTAAATATTTTTATACGGGGGGTTTACGTACGTTTACGTTTAGCTTTAGTATGTACCTAAATCTAGAATATCATTGGATGCGTTTAACTACGTTTAGGATAACTAAGGGTAATTCAAACACGACTCAAAAATAATAAAATAACTTTATTTGCATTTATTAAGGTAAGTATACCTACATATCATTCCATCACATTTATCTACATTTATTACAAATATTGTTAGTTCTAATGTGTATTAACATTAGTGTCTTTATCGTTTGCATTTATATCGGTAGGCAAAGTTTGCATTATTTCGTTTTATTATAACTACTTAGTATTATATAAAATGCCGTTTTTTAATATTTCAGCATGCCTACTGATCATAAAATAAAGACTGACAGAGGTATGACAAGTCGCAAAATATATGATTTTGCAGCAGAAGATATAGTATCAAGTAACTTTGCCACATTTTTGCCAGATTGACGTTTTTTTGTTTTCTATTTACATTTTTGAAATTTGTGAGATTATTGTTACATAAATATTTGAAGTAATAACTATCAAAACTCATTTTAATTCCAAAGAAACGACTGAAAATTAATTATTTATTGAAAATCAATATTTTATTTTAAATATTTTCAATGAATGTAAAACATTTTGTTTATCTGACTGTTATTTTAATTAATATTACGAATAATGACGTTATGATACTTTTAACTACCTACTTTACGAGTTGATCATATTGTGTATCAGAACTGTAGTTATCTACTTATGCGATATATCAGTACAAAATGTGAATAGATACGTAAAACAACAAAGTATGTGCTTGAAAAGATAAATTTTAATACATGCCTTTAAATTATATCACAACTTTTATTTTACAGCCTTTAATATTTCACAGAAATCATATGTTTTAACTCTCCTCGACCCCTGTTTCATTTTACCTCGGTTTGAGGGGAATTGAAACAAGATGACTAGTTGCGGTTAAGTCGATTTTACCGCAATATATTTTAACACTTACAATTTCTTTATGTTAGTCATTTGCAAGTGTAAAGAATGACCTAACGTTTGGTACTAATATAATACCATTTCTGGCAATAGTGTTTGGGATATGAGACAAAATGTGAAAATTGTGTCAACACCCCTCGGTCTCCCCTACTATTATTAAGACAAATTAAATTATGCCAAGTTGAATTATGACTTATTAATATTAATATGCCATAATTTAACTATTAAAAAAAATAGGGAGCCCACTATATCTGTACCAAATTTCATCAAAATTGGTCCAGTAGTATTGGAGCCTATTCATTGCAAACAGACACAAATCATTCCTCTTTATTGACCGGCTTCCAAAAAAAGAGGCGGTTATACCACAGTAATTATACGTTTGGCTGAAATTGTTTGTATGTTCAACGATTACTCCGCTGTCCGTGGACCGATTTTGAAATTTCTTTTTTTGATTGTTCCTTTGGCATTAAAATGGTGTCCTGATCTATGATCTATGGGAATCGAGGGAACTCCTCGAAATTTTTATGGACACCGAAACACTCGAAATCACCAAATGGTGATTTCGAGTTCTTCTGAACTTGTCCGTATAACGTATGCTACCAAAAAGTAAGCTGGATCCAAAAGTCCTTATAGATACATGTTTGGGGATTTCAGCATTGTTTTAAGAACTGCAAGCATATACCATCAAACCACTCACAGTCATCATCATCATCATCACCGCCATCTTTACACGAAACACATAATGTCATCATAATATTAGGTACATAATATTATGATGACATAGGTACTCAGTACTCACTACTCATCACAGTTTTGTGCACCGATATCAATGTCTTTGAAATTTTGGTATTGCCAAAATTATATTCGTGATCATCATCATCACTATCTATAATATTATATTTTATGCTTACGGATACAATTTTTCCGCCGACTACTACAATAGATAATAATAATAATTAATCTATACTAATATAATGAAGAGGAAAAGTTTGTTTGGTTGTTTGCATTGAATAGGCTCCGAAACTATTGGACCGATTTTGACGAAATTTGGCACAGATGTAAAGTAGACCACGGGGAAGGACATAAGCTTTTATCGCGCAGAAATGTACGGTTTCTGCGAAATTAACTTTTGCGCGCACGAAGTTGCGGGCAACATCTAGTTAATAATATAGTATCTAATGATTATTATCGTCACTGGTGATTGTTTATTAATATTATTGTTTATTGGGTCCACAGATCGGTACCTAATGCTTATTCGGGGAAATACAGAAAACTGGGCACAGGCTTTTTTGTATTTACAACTTTCCATAAATGTAATAACTAAAAAGAAAAAAAATCTTACTATTAAACAAAAATAAAAACCGACTTCCAAACTAAATATGCAAAAAAATATGAGATTAAACTTATTTTACAAATAATGTTCGTTTTAAATTTGGTTAAAATTTTATTAACTTTCGACCCAGTCTTCATACCTACTATAAGAGTTCTAGGTACTTTAAATATCGTTTTATCAGGATGTTGTTCGGGATGGTACCGACTACAAAATTTTGTAGTAGGTACCTACTTCTTATTCTTATAGTGCTCCCCATATTCTTAAATATACTTTGTCAACTAAATAATATTGGTCTTTTTACGTATCTGACATCGGACGTTTCGTTTAAAGAAGGTGATGAGGACACTCATTACTTAGTTAATCGATCGATTAAATATTTTTATACGGGGGGTTTACGTACGTTTACGTTTAGCTTTAGTATGTACCTAAATCTAGAATATCATTGGATGCGTTTAACTACGTTTAGGATAACTAAGGGTAATTCAAACACGACTCAAAAATAATAAAATAACTTTATTTGCATTTATTAAGGTAAGTATACCTACATATCATTCCATCACATTTATCTACATTTATTACAAATATTGTTAGTTCTAATGTGTATTAACATTAGTGTCTTTATCGTTTGCATTTATATCGGTAGGCAAAGTTTGCATTATTTCGTTTTATTATAACTACTTAGTATTATATAAAATGCCGTTTTTTAATATTCTTAACTCACAAAATGTTGAACTGTACTTCCTAAAAAAGTTGCAATATTATTGTCTAAGATTTTTCTCAAAAATTTCAGCATTAAGTCGCCTTTTTTTCTACTGCTGCAATTGCTCAGCCCCGATGTGAGTAGGTACCTACTGTTTTGAAAAAGATGTGGTATGCAATGTATCAACGACTTTATCTGTGTACGAAAGTATTTGCGTGAAACGTCAAGTATTTGTAAGTAGGTAAATTTTAAAAACATCATGAATTAAATTCACCATACAGCCCGAATCGTCAAAAAATTTAAAAACACTGCAGAAATTATATGGCAGATAATTTAAATTTCCTTAAATACCTAAGAAGGTAATTTAAACGAAATAGTTGTTGAAATGGGTAAATAATGATTTCAAATTGGTAGTGCGATGTTGTAAAAGAAATTTTCACCATGTTAGTAACAAGGAAAAATCACAATGAAACTGAATAAAATACCGCACCGGGCGGTGCCGGGATGGTGAGTGGAAAAACAGCCGATTCTTCGTTTACAAATTATATATAAGTAGGGTCAAGTAGGCAACAGTGACTCAGTCGACTACAGTGGCTCAGTCTCATTTCGACCTGAAGGAATGGCAATATACAGCTGTCTCGCTTAGTGATTCGAAGCGGTTGGTACCCCGATGCGTTCAAACCAACCCACTCGCAGATCGTGCGCCCTATTGAAATGTGAAGCGGTGTTAAGTTTTTTCGCGCCAAAAAAATACTTTTTGAGATAAGTTTCAGTTCTTTTCACGTCTTTGTTTGTTGGAATTGGTGATAACCATTATATTGATTGAATAGTAGGCATGTTATCAATTAATTTGAATGCATGTTTGGTCACATTTGATTTAAATTTCGATTGTTGAGATGAAATATTTTTAAAATGGTGTAGAAGTCTACAGTGACTCATTTTTTAAAGGTACACAGTGGCTCATGAGCCACTGTGTACCTTTGGAGTGTAACGCTCAATACTTTGAATTTAATTATTATATTCGTAAAATGTCGCGACAGAAGACGGATCGAAAAATAGGGAACACTCCACATTAAAAAATCAAAGAAGATTTACGGTTAATAAGGAGAGGTGAATCCATAAGAAAGGCATTAGAGAGTGTCATTAAGATAAGTGATTAATAAAGTTTCTAACTAAATGAGCACAAAATGAGGGTAGTTATATAATATTATCTAATAGTAACGGATTATATCAAATCTCTCAAAAGGTCTTAAAGGCTGATAAAAATTGAAAAAACTAAAAGTGTTAATCAAGAGACTGATATTATTGTTTCGCTATGAAAGTCAAGGAATTTGGTGATTTTTTTAGATTAAAGTGTTTATATTTTTAGAATTTTTTTTATGTTTATTTTTTTCTTTGTAATAAAACAAAGTTTTTCGACATTTTACTCCTGAGTCACTGTGTACTACAGTAGTGAGTCAGTGTGTACACCTAGTGGTACACAGTGACTCAATTCCCATTTTTTTGTTTTAGGTCCCTAGTTTCATTTATGTAGTAAATAATAAAGAATCATATACGCTAAATTAAAATACAATAGAATAACTACAATGTGTGCAAATTTCAGGCCCAATCTATGAAAATTACACCATTTTTCAATCTTCTGAAAAAATCCGAGTCACTGTTGCCTCCTTGACCCTACTTGAACAGTAAAGTCACTTTGCTATGTATGTATGTATTGCTTATTAAAAAAAAAAAAAGTGAAGTAAAGAATGAAAGAATTAATTCAAACTTATAATTAGTGTCCGACCGAAAGTTCGGTTTCGGTTTCGGTTTCGGCCGAGTTTCGGCCAAAAATCAAGTTTCGGCGGCAGTTTCGGTTTCGGCCAAAAGTGGCCGAAACTTTTGCCGAAACCGAAACTGATTTCGGAAGTTTTCGTGCACGCTCGCCTAACTTCGTTTCTTGCGGCAACGCTTTGACAACGCAACTGAATTTGAAAACATAATTAAAATATAATTAATATTTTTTTAATATTACATTAAATAAATGTTCTCACCAAAAACATTTTCATGTAAAGTGATGCCAAGACGATACAATATAACTCGCACTGTCAAAAATATATTAGATCTCATGTGAAACCAAGCTTCTGACTCTATCAAACTTCTAACTCTACACGCCACAATTCTACAAGCCTAACTCCACAAACTCTACACCTTTGTCAAAATATGTGGCCTGGCTATTACGATACATTCGCTTAGGCGTAAGGTGAAAATTTTACGGACTGTTTTTCTGTTATACTATTCTTGTATGAACGAAATGGCCAAGCCACATAATTTGACTAAAGTATAGAGTTTGTAGAGTTAGGCTTGTAGAGTTAAGGCGTGTAGAGTTAGAAGTTAGGTAGAGTCAGAAGCTTGGTTTCACATGAGATCTAATATCTTTTTGACAGTGCGAGTTATATTGTATCGTCTTGGCATCACTTTACATGAAAATGTTTTTGGTGAGATTTCACTTCTTTTTGAAAGACAATTTTCATACCTCTAGAGTAAACATTTAGGTAAGTCTCTTACAAATTTTCATCCCCTAGTTAAAGGGTTGGAGGATAAAAGTTCCAAGTTTGTCAATCTTTATGTTGGTTATGTGCTAAATCTAGCTTACATACCAAATTTCAGCTTTCTATGACATCCGAAAGTACCCTATAATTTTGTTGATCATCAGTGAATCAGTGACGAAATCAGGGGTTTTTGGATATCACTAAAACCTAAATTATTAGACCTTTATAATCAAAACTTTACATGTTTCATTAGTCCGCTACTGGGAACATATCCTGAAGCTGAAGCTCGTCTTGGCGGGGCACTACCGTGGTACCAGATTACAACAAAATTAATATACCGTGTTTCCATTTCATGGCGATAATGCAGAGTAATGGATAAAATGCACCAAATTTCAGTATTTTAAGGAATTTTCTACTTGACCACGTGAGTTTCGGTTTCGGTTTCGGTTTCGGCCGAAACTGAAGCCACGGCCGAATGTTCAGTTTCGGTTTCGGCCGGAAAACCAGTTTCGGTCGGACTCTACTTATAATACGTTTCAGTTCTTCTTTTATTGCTTTTTTTATTTCTTAATTTATTTACACACTTTATTAAAAGAATAAAAATGAATTGGCAATGTCAGCAAAAATCAACTTTCCGCAATTATAAAACATGTGCATGAAACATATTATGACGTTTTTAGGGGCATACGTTCATGAAAAGGTAGGTAGACTAAAATAATCTACCACCCTCTGACAAAATGTCAAACAGCGAATTAATAATTCATAAAATTAAAACGAGTCTGAATTTATTTTATTAAAAATAATATTTATTTTAACATATTTTGTACGAATTCCTTATTTACAGGTTTATTTTGGAATGGCACATACATATATTACTGCTGTTTGCAGCTACGTTTATATTTAACATGCCCTTAGTTATAAAATACTCCTAATTCACTAATATTTACATTACACATGGCAGACGGGGTCTTGGTCGATACTTTATAATAATATAATATGAATGTATGATAAAGTATATTTGAATTTCATAACTTTGAGCGTTATTGTGCTTGACAATTTATTTACATGCTTATATTAATTCTGTATTAAATACAGACACAGGATTGTAACAAAATCATTGTATAACTACAAAATTGATCAGTTGAGGCAAGATCAGTCAAAAGGACTTACTAAGGCTCTACACGTGGATCAAATTATATTGGCAAGAAATGATTCGTACCAGAGAGGGAATCAGCACGAATGTCTTTGCTTATGTATTTTAGTTACAATATAATTTTATTATATTAAAAATATAAACATGTGATTTGTTAAAGAATCCTGTCCAATACTTATATAATGGCAAAACGACGCAGAAATGATTGAAGATAGATATACAAGTTGAACGCATCATAATGTAATTAACATCTAAATATCACAGTTTAACATTAAAATTATATTTTGTAATGTCTTTACATTTTAAAAACAATCATAGTATTTCTTAGCCTACATTAATAAATATACTTTGTGAAGGAAATCTTAAGTCCCCTAGTTTTTATACAAGTTTATAACAGATTTTTCTTTACAAAAAATAATTAAGTAGAAGATAACAAACTGGTTCTTGACTATAATAAACTTAGTTAATGTTCGTCAACAAGCTAACACTAGCCATCTTTGAATGGCACGAGAGCGCTGTAACTGCGCAGTAAAGTCATTTGTAAGAGATCAGTCTTTAGAACTTCACTAACACTTACACTGTAGTTTCGTTTCGACGCAATGGCTGAAGTTCTCGTTGTAAGTCGTTATAATATTCGTGATCAGACATAGATTCTTCTTCTACAGATTTCTGTGGCAAGTATTTGCTGGGACCCGGTCTAGGAGTAGAATCACTGCCGCTGCCCTCGCTGACGCACAGGGATTCTAATGGCACAGGCTCGGTCGGTATGCCCAGTGTTTGCGCCGGCATACTCTGGTCGGACATCAAGTATTCAGGGTTATCCACGCATCTCTTCGATGCTACGTAGCCACTGTAGCGAATGTCCTTTATCTCTTGCCCCTCCCCATTTTCTCCTATTAAGTCCATGTAAGTAGAGGCATTCTGGTTATGCTGCGGCGACGGCATTAGATAGTCGTCCTCGTCCAGTGGCAAGTTCAGTTTTAGATTACCTACTTGTGCTTCTTTGACCTTAGACATACTGTCGAATTTGTTTTCTAGACCGTCTTTTGTTTTCATAGGATCACTACAATATCTCGAACTCGAACTGTCTGATGCACATACACCATTATTATAGTAATGTCTTAATTCTGTGTCATCGGGGTTCGCTGAGTTATTGTACCGTAGCAAATCTTGATCCCAAGTTTCTGGACGATTGGAGTTCTCGCCCGCAGCATTTTCTGGTGCGCTAACGTTGTTAGCCCACGAAGAGGAAGTGCATGGTTTTAAGGAGTTGGTTTGTGTGTCCACTCCAGAATTTAAACCAGAATTTGTAGTTGCAGTTGGAGAGATAGCTTTGAACTTTGGCTGCAGGTATTCATCGGCTTCCACTAATGGTTCAGGACCATCCATTGCCGACGAAAGGTTTCTTATCATTTCTTTTTCATCCTGAAAATAGAAATGTAAAATTTTTGAGATATGCGGGGTAAAAGTTTGTTTCGTTAATTTTATATTCTGCGAAATAAATTATAACAGGTTTAAAATAAATCATAAGATAATAAATAAATTTTAACATTTCACAGTTAAAAGAAGTTTCCTTGTTACTTAAATTAATAAATTATAATATAAGCTTACCTGTGTAGAATAGGATGGTAGTCGCATAAACTTGTCCCCAGGAATTACAAGATATCTTCCAGGATCCCTTGCCATTTCAGCAAACGTATCTGCTAGCTGTTTAAATGTTGGTCTACTATCAGCATCTAACATCCAACAGGATACCATTACACAATAAATATCTAGTGTACAAATACTAGGCTGAGGTAATTTTAGTCCATTCTCTATAAGTTCCGGAACGTTTCTGGCCGAAATATTTGCATACGGCCTATTTCCATAGGTCAATATCTCCCATATAGTTACACCAAATGCCCAAACATCACTTTTGTGAGTAAATATTCTATGTTGAACACATTCCAACGCTAACCACTTGATAGGCATCTTACCACCAGCCGCTTTATACTCATCTTCATTAATATCTAACAGTTTTGCCAGGCCGAAGTCGGTAATTTTTACACAATTTGGTGTCTGCACTAGTACATTTCGGGCAGCTAAATCTCTATGAACGAGTCTCTTTTCTTCCAGGTATGCCATGCCTCGGGCTATCTGGGTGCACCAATTTAAAAACGCTTTTGATCCAATTTTCTCCTTATGTGTCCTTACGTAATCTAACAAACATCCCAGTGGCATTAGTTGAGTAATTAACATCATTTGATTAGTCATACAAACGGCTAAGAGCTGAAGAAGATTTGGATGTTCTACGCTGGCCATTATGTATGCTTCTTCAAGGAATTCCTTGCTGGTATTAGCACCAGTCCCTTCTTTTAGAACTTTAATTGCCACCGGAATTTTCACATTTTCTCCTTCTGGGACCCATACGCCTTTATACACTTTACCGAAAGCACCAAACCCAAGCATACCGCCTCTTCGGAGTTCAGCTTCTTTAACTATTCTCAATTTTGCTAAATTGGGTTTTACATTTGTCGGTCTAAGGGGTTCGTTATCCTCGCAACCCGTTAGAACCATGGTCATTTTTACAGCTTCTTTCTTGGCTTTAGCTCTTTGGCGACATGCGTAACCAATTATTCCTAAAATGACTATTAAAATGAATGCTAGTACTAGTATTATGACTAGTACTGTCGGAATTTTGGCTGTTGCCATATTTGGCATATTACTTGCTAAAGCTGAACAATATGGCTCTTCTATAGGATTCTGTAAAAGTTCATCAAAGTATATTTTGTGTGGCATTTCTTCTGGGCACGTCGCTGTACAATTAAATGTTTTTGAGTTAGAATCGGGATAGTATATTTTTAATGCGTTACATTTTATACAGTCTGTCGAGGCGGGGCCTGTGCAACCGCGACATTCATGATGGCATGGTGTACAAACACGGTTTACTTTATCAGTATAGTATTCACTAGGACATTCGTCTTGACATTGATCTCCTCTCATAAAGCCGTTGCATACTTCACAAACTTGCTTGTGTATTCCAAAACCAGAGCACTTGATACAAAGTGGGTGGCACTTTCGGCAAGCAACTTTCACTTTTCCTTCCAAGGGTTTGACGTTTCCCACCCATTCGTTGTAATATCCATCAGGACACAATTCAAATTCTCCTAAACAGCTTTCAACGGTTGCTTCTACACTTATTATCGCCTTTCTACAAGAGTTGCAACCTCCCTCTCCAACAGTATTTGCGGGACCTGTGCAGCCATTGAAGCAATTTTGATGACATGGTTCGCAAGTGCCGTTTTCTGACACATATCTTGCGTCGGAGCATTGCGTCACACAGTACGGCCCATCTCGTACGTTTTTACATTTAGTGCAGTTTGCTCTACTCGGTCCTGTGCAACCGTCCAGGCACTCGGAATGACATTGCTTGCATATTTTAGATCCAGCCTTGTATAGTCTGAAAATAGAAATAAGATTTTCGTTATAGTCGTATAAATACAATACCAATCAAAATATCAATTATCAATCAAATTGAATTCACAAAAACATTTATCCAGCACAATATTTAAACATTCGCAAGGCAATATTTGGTTCGATATAATACTAACCCAGGATGGACAGAACAGTTCTGAATACATATTTCTCCGAACTTGTAATTTTCGCATGACAAACATTGGTCTGGACCTGGACCCCAGCAGCCGTCCAATGAGCATTGAGGATCACACACCAAGCTAGCATTTTCTGTTGAGAAACGAATGACACGACATTGTTAACATTACACACAATAATTACAGTCCATCTGCATTAGCTTTAGAACCATTGGAACTTCCAAAAAATTTTGAGAGGATAACGCAAGAACTTGTCTTAATGATATTAAATTTTTGGTTCAAAGGTTCTGAAGATAATGTCAATGATATAAGATCAAAAATAATATCGCTGAGCGCAAAGCTTGTTAGTTGGTTAGTTTTAGTATATTTTAAAGATTATTATTGCAATGATAAAAAGTGACAAAGAATTATTGAAAATTTAAAATATTTGGAATCGCAGGCTTGAATAAAGATAAACAGTTGCAATTGCTTTCTTAATCTAACCTAACCGAGGATCCTCGAGTAAATAACGCCAAGCTGTAACTCACCACATGTTTTTTGATCTGCATTTTTCTGTATTATCTGTTTGTGGTCCTTCGACTTGACGAGTTTGTTCCAAGCTATTTTGTCAGCAAAACACAGTTGCTTATTCTCCATTATCGCTATCGCTCCTGAATTAACTTTCTTCAGAGATTTTAATCCAAGTGATTTTAGAGAACTTTTTACAATGTACAAAGACGCGAATAGATTTTCAATGACTTGCCGACCTCCGATTACTTCGAGATTGCGAAAGTAGGATAAGCTTGTAAAATTAGGATGGTGTGCTTGTACGTTTAAGTAGCCGGTAACCTCACGAACTGTGCTGAACACTTCTAGAGCATCCGGTTCCATTTTAGGATAATGCTCACCGAAAGAATAATCAGGGTTGACTTGCTGAAAACCAGTAAAGGTCATTTCGAGTATTTCTATTGACCCATCAATTATGGTACAGTCTCGAAAACTTTCTATATTTCCTGCGTGGATTGGTTTCTCAGCAGGGCATGTTTTTGGACATGTCACATTGCAAGGTATACATTCTCCGTTTACAGCCGTTTTGTTCGGCGGGCAACTTCGTACACATGCACCATTATCTTTCAATAAATGTTCTGGGCAGTTACGCACACACGTGGCGCCGTATGCATATTTTCCATCTGGATTTGGCTCCCAGGAGTACGTAGTCGGGTTGTACTTCTGCATTGGTGGACACTCTTGTGAACAAGTTCCTTCGTCGTAAAAGTTTCGACAAGCTAAACATTGACTCGGCAAGGGCCCAGTGCAACCTCCGGCACAAAATGTGTTACAACAATCCCTCGGGTTCGGACCGAAACATCGACCTTGAGCACATTGAGGACTGCAATTTGTTTTGGAGAATTTCTGGCAATTGTGTGGTCCATCGCCCCAGCATCCAGCCTCGCAACTCGGATGACACAGTGGGCATTCCCTCTCGCGTACGTCAAAGGTATACACGTAAACGTACGTAGCATTCACTCCAGTTATTATTTCGTCCCAATTGATTGTTTTCACGTGACATAAATTGTAGTTATTGTAAATGCCGACACTTCCACGCAAGACGTCACGCAGCGCAGGAAGTTCTAGGGTGAAAGCGGCTGACATCGTCACCAACAGTGCAAACTCCTCCTCTCTGACATTTAGCTTGAAGAGAGTTCGACCTCGTATAATTTGTAAATTGGGTAAAACGATGTTCGTCACTTTGACATGCGAGATAAGTACGTAGCCGGTCACTTCTCGTATGTGATGAAGGAAAGACAAGTCCATAGTTTCATTTTGAAGCCATGTTAATTCTAGGTTTCCGTCAACGTACGTGCAATTGGTGAATCTATCGCGGAGATTTCTGTAATGTGTGTCACGATTCGAAGGCACTGACATCCGTCCATTGGTCCCGATGCAAACTGAAAAGAGAAAAAAATATTATAAGTATACAGTGTTTAAATTTTACTTTAAGAAAAATTCAAGTATTCATCGAGAAGTATATTATGCAAAATATTCTATGATATATTTGGAGAACCTACAGTTATAAACAAAGGAACTGTATTATTATATATTAAACATGCTTCTATGTATAATATTATTCAAGTAAGAATCTAAGCGGGTCTAACGAAGAGGCGGTGTCGAGTGGGCGGGCTATACCAGTTTCTTATACTACTCTACACGTAACACCGCTATTTGTGATTAAACTATGAAAATCGTTACAATGCCGCTTTATACAGTGTTCGCGATCAAAATGATTAACATAAGCGAGTATGTAACGCTCAGTATGAGTTAATGTCGTGTCCAATTTACCGTTTTGTGGAATTTTTGTTCTCTAAAAAAACCAACAACCGCCACTTTGAGGTTCCATGTCGTTTCTAATTTTAGTTTTAATACTGAGTTTAATATACAATTCTAATTTTAAACTTCTCTACAAAACAGGTATTATTTTAGTTTACAAGCGTAAGATAATAATCTTCTTTCAATCTCCTATGATAGTTCTCTCTACCATTTTCGCAATTTTAGGAATTCTGTAATAGCGTTAACATTAAAAAGAGAATTTATTATCTTTTGTTAAAATTCACAGTCGGTATGGAGAAGAAAAAAAAAGTTTTTTTGAAGCAAGGTAAATTTTTACCTGCTTCGGACAACAATAGATTTTTTAGAACACTTCATCAAAGTCGAGTGCATTTACCACAGGCGTCATTTGATATATTTGAAGATGCAGGTAAAATATTTCCCTTGCGAGGTTTTTACGTTTACAGAAACCTGTAGTTTTTAATATTTGTCAGTTGTGCGAGCTATGTGGAGTTATATTGTTCTTCACTTAATTCCGTCTCTAAAGGCTTCGTTAGAATCCAAACATGCATAATTATAGTGTTTACACTATTTTAATAAATTCGATAAAATTATACTATCATCAGCATACAATTTAAATATACAATTTTCAGTAGTAGTTAACAATAGAAGTCGCCATGTAGTTGAAATTCACCTATATTAATTCATGTTATTACAATATTTTGCCTCTAAGAGGCAAATATAAATGTAAAAAAATGAAAATGTCACAGATTGACAAACATCAATGTGTAAAAGAAATGTATCTTTCACTCACGGTAGAGTATATGTAATGTGTTTGAGGTGTTTTTATAATCTGGAGTAGCGTGTGTTATTTTTTTATTTTATTAATATAATGTTATTTTTTTATTTTATTAATATAATGTATTTCTAAGCATTATTATTAAAAAAAGAACATTTTCTGCCGACTTCACATTAACTGTAAATGTGTCGAATATCATAATCCTCGGTTCTACTGAAAGCTTTTGCTTCACGTAATTGATTATTGAAATCCTCATTGAGTATTTTATATAATCTTAACTTGGGTGTTACTGAGGAGTCAAAGTCTTACTTTATTCATAATTTGGTCTAGAGTAGATGTTAATTTTAGCATGCTTATATAATTAAGCCGCTAAGTTACCTAGATCTTCAAGGTAGATGTTCACCTCGCGCCTAGGTGTAAATCTATGTGTGTTTTGACCTAAAATTTTGGGTTAGCGAGCAGTGGCAAAGGCTGGTTCTCCTTCATAGGGAAGCCCTAGCTTGTATAAATGGTAAGGATTTTGATGAGAGAATCGTTTTCTCGTTTTTGGTATTTTAAGGCTAATTAGATTTTAAATGAAGAAAAAAAGTTTATTTGATATTTTAAATCAATATTTCAAATCTACTTGTTCCTGTTTATGGTACTGGGCTATTTTTAAATGCTTTTTGTATGCTTGGATATTTTGTGAATTTTTATTTTAAGGTTGATATTGTTCAAAATATATTGTTTTATAAGTTTTCGAGCCACCCACATCCGAACATCGGATGACAGTAACAGAGTTTTAATTTGTTTGGTTGTGTAACGCGTGGGTCTTTAGAAATCCGGTGTCCGGTCGACACAGATCGAGCCGATGACACGGGTGATAGTTTTGTGAATGTTTCGCTGGTTGCCTCCAAAAGCACAGATTTTTATCGCGAATTGCTATAAATGTTTGGTTTTATTCCCAAAATTTTATTTAATATTTTCACGCTGTTCCCAAAATTTTATTTAACAAGTTTATTTAACAAGTCTGTTTTTCATAATATTATTTAATTTTTCTTTTCATAAAATGAAACTACAGTCTTAATGGCCTTTTAGCCAAATATTACAAGTAGGTACATATTATGCTTAGGACATTTATAAATTTCCTAAATTTGTTTATTTTATGGACATTATTTCACGAAGTTATTATTATTTTTTCCCTCATAGTTCATTATTTCCATCATAGTTTTGGTAAAGTAAATATTATTTTATATTATTTGTATGTTATTTAGTTTATTTTTTAAATATTAATGCTTAATTTTGACAGCGACAACGCTGCTATCGATTAATAACGATAAAGCTTCAATTTGGCAAGTGGATAAACAGATATGCTGCTAAATTTAATACACCTCTTTTGGTCGTATCTATTAAAGGACGCTTCACGTAAAAGTGTTCTTTGTGTTTTTAAAAGCATTGAAATAGAAAATGTTAATTACGCACAGCCCATTGCTGAAAATATTTTTATACTCGTAGCAGTGGCGAAGGCTGCTTCTCCTTCATAGGGAAGCCGGAGCCTGTATAATAGGTAGGGATTTCTATAAAGGTTTGCAAAAGGTAAGTGACAAGGGAAGCCGATAGGAATGGAGTTATAGGAACCCTACGCCGCTGACTCGTAGTACCTACTTGTGTGTATCGTGAAAGATTAAAGTTTCCTGACAATTATCAAGTCATTAGGTAAAGTGCAAAAATTATTGCAATTTCCTTTTCCTCATTCTCAAGTGTCTGTGCTCAGATGCTCGCGTACAAAGCGGCAATACAGCAGACGCGACGCGACGCGACGCGAACAAATGTGAGACATTCAAACAATAACAGCTAGCGCGACAGTATCTATGTGGAATTTCAAAATAACTAAAATTTTTATAAAAACTATAACCCGATTATGTAAGTTATAAAACTAATTTTACCCGGGCGATTGCGAATCTATTGACACATCATTTATTCAAATCGGATCAATAGTTTAGGCGCTAGAGTGGAACAAACACATGTACATTGTACATACGTACATAGACTGCCAAAATCATTACCCTTCCTTTTCGTCTTCGTCACAGTCCGTTAAAAACATGCGAATCACCGTTGGTAAGCGATTATTGTCCCGATGGCTAAATACCAGAGGACTTAGAAGTGCGTTCCCGGTCATGAAACAGGTCGCGTCTTCGCCAAGTGCGTACGCGCTTCCAACTAGACGACTGGTTTGTCTCAAGCGAATGTTTTTTATCCAGTTACTTGCATTCTGAAGCATTGGAACCAGTTTTGATCCACTAACATTTCGTTCGGGTAACTCTACCTTTCCCCACAATTCCTCATTGTTTATCAGAGAAAGCGTTGTTTAGACATACATACTATATTATTAAATTATTCTAAGTTAAGAGCAACTTGAGAGTCTTAAATTAGTGAATAAAATAATACAAAAATTAAAGCTTGAAATCACTATTATAATAATAATCCTAATCCAAAAAAGTAAATCAGAATTCTTGCTTACTATTTAAATAGTCCATTTAAAAACCCATTAGACTCATTTATAAACCCAAAACAAAACAGTTTTAAAAAAGTTGATAATTTAATTCAATACCTTTCTAACAAGTGGACAAGTCTTAAGTGGAACGTTATTAACACATTTCGACATCACTTCCAAGTTCCAGCTATCCGGGTCGAAAAACTCGAAACTTATGGAATTTTAGCAAATTATTGTAACTAGAATGTGTCTTAGCGTTGCTAATATCTAGCGTGTAGGGGTGTCGAGCCTTAAGCCCAGTCAGTTAGGTCAGTTTGGATAAAAATTAATGCGACACAAAATGTTTTCTTGAACTTCAAAATTTTATAAATAAAAATACGTGTTATTCGTTATCGTATTTCGCGAGACAATATGCAAAAAGCTCGAATGAGTCGGATTTTTTTCGTACGCGTGTCAGCCCTATTTGTATAATACCTGTTTCTTGTGTTAATATTATCGTAAATAAGTTCAAGATTGCTGAGCTAAAATATATATCTATTAGCAATTAAAGAAGACTTGTATGCTAGCTTATTAGCGAATTAAAAATTAAGATCATATTACTTCGGAATTCCATTTAAATGTAACAGTAATAAAATTTTGTATACAAAATTTATTCTTAGTTTGTTTAATAATAAAATAAAGATATTGATGAAATTGAAAAAGAGCCAACACTTTCAGCAAATATAGGTACTATGCATGATTAAAATACATATAAACATTAATAATTTAAGACCTAACTATATAGCTTTATTTAGATTTTTTTTGCAAGAAAAGGAAAATTGACTTTTACCAATTACAAGTTTTCCTCTTTATAATATTAGTGTAGATTTACGATTAGTCACAGTTTTCCGTGTATTTAAGATATGTATTACCGTTTGCCGCCAATATTTTTTATATATCAAGTGCAACTTTCAAGTCACAAAAGTTAAACTATTTTTCATAGTTTCATATATTAAATGTCATCTTTTTCTGACATAAACTTTAGCATATTTTTGTAGCGTTTCCTTAACTTACGATAATTCAATACTTAAAAACATTGTTTAATCTAACAAAAGCTATTAATTCAATTGCGTCTTATTTAGTCGCGATAGAATCATTATTTCCAAATACAGGAAAAACGGTTAATATGAATAAAACAAATTAATATTAATAACCATACGCGCTATGGTGATATTGTATATGGATGAAAAATTGGCCCCATACCATACACGGACTTTGTTTTTATTTACACTAATTATTATTTATACTATCGTCATTATCTTACGAGAAGTGTGCGGACGAAGGAGTATGATATTTGGCACAGTTAAAGTTTATGTGGAAGGAAGGTGTGCAGAAGTTTAAATAATGCTTAGAAATAAAATCAATAAAAATAACAACAACACACACTATCTCAGATTATTAATATTAACACACACTCCGTTGATGCGTATCTAACAAAATTGTATCATTTACATTTTTTTCTAAGTGGCAACAGAACCCTTAGAAAGTTCAAGTTTAAAAATTATATGAATTATTATGGGCGAATTTTGACCACAGAGTGACCTCTAGTCGACATTAAATATATCAAGAATATAAAAATACTACAATAATATCAATCACACAATGGGCTAGAAGTATTTGTAGACTTAATTTCAGTTTAATTTCGGTTGAAAAAGTTAAGTAAGTTCTAAGTAACATATTCAAATTCTAAAATATATCTGTTAATTATATTATTAGATCATTAGGAGCCAGTGTAATTTCGCAGTGGATTATCGTAGTAGACTACTCACTACACTCTACAGTATACCTATTATCTACTTCTGTTGTATTTTAAATGTATCCTTGCCTTTTTAGGATCATCGCTTACAAACCGACAAGGACACATCTTACTGGCAAAGCCACTTTGACCTTAGCTAACATGCCGAGAAGCGATTTACTGGTAAAGCCACCACTGGATGTTTAACGGCCGAAAACTTAAACATTACTTAAGCTGTACTCAAGTTACACGCTGCCCTTGTTATATTATTGCAAAGCAGTACCAGCGAAAGTGTTAATTTATAAGTAACATTTAAGTTTTTCTGAGCGAGCGGAGAGGCGATCCCGGTGATTATGATGGTGAACGGCTAGCGGCCACATTTCGTACGCCTTTAGTTATAGTACGAGTTAACAATAAAATAAAACAAAGGAGCTTTGAATGGTCACGCAGTAAAGTATCGAAATTCCATAACAACTGAACCAAACAAGTTTTGAGTTACGAATCGTTAGCCCAACGGCCAATTTTCATTAATCCTTTTGTTAAGCGCTAAGAAATAAGAGCTAATCTTCATTTAAGGATTAAGCAGGAAAATCATGTAAGAAGCGTTGAGGTTGGGGCTCTTAACCTTGAAATAGAGTAGCTAAGTGGATTATACTAAGCTGTCAAAGTGGCCAAGATGTTTCCCTAGAATGATTCCGCAGTAGAGTATGAAAATATTTATATAACTGATATAGATTTTTGTCTGTCTCCCGGTAATTCGGATTTAAGATAATCTCAACATACAGAAGATGAAAACTTTGTTTCTGCGAAGGTTGGAAATGATTAAACGTATAAAGGAGTTATGAAGTTCATCTAATCGCCCACTTGATCTCAGAGCTTGCGACAATAAGGCTGACTTGTTATTAGACAGCTGAATCATTGTGGAGGCTTTAAAATAAAGTATCTTATCGAAAATACATTGAGAAGTAAAATTATAATTTATAATCACAGTCCTATAACTATAAAGCATTGCAATTCACGAGTGATGCAGCTGCTTTTGGAAAAAAAAACGGTTTTAATTTAAGCTTTATTGGTTGTTAAATATACGACTTATTGGTTGGTAAAAACAATCAGTCGAAGCACCTCGAAAGCTAAGCGAAACAGCCGTTTTTTGTGATTATTTGGGTGTTAATACACTTTACTTTTGAAAGCACAAAATAATAAAAAATATAATATATTCTAGGGGTGACTTCCTATACATGTAAATTGGCGATGAATTATTTTCTCATTCTACCCCATCGTGTTGGGTATCTACGAATATATCTTTCCTAAAACGACGAAAACGAAATCACGACGTTTTTATAAAGAGAAGAATTTTAGAGTTATAGGTCTCAAAAATAGTTTAGAGTAAAATCGGACAATAGATTTTTAAGTAAATTGAAAAAACTTATAGCGAGTTGATAGTTACAGAACCCTCTTTAGACAAATCCTGATCTCATTTCGGTAAGGTTATTATAATTTAATACATTAAAAACTCTAAAATATGCTCAACCTCAAAATATGTATAAACTTTCACATTAGTGGCAACGGTTGGCAACTCAACCCATACTCTACAAAGCGTAGGTTTCTCAAAAAGCACAATGCACCCACACCTTCTCTTCAACCTATTCAGAGAATCAGTCTTGGAGTTTGAACAATATGAGTGTACTTAATTGTTCGTATAGAGGCCGCGCGTAGCCCCTATACTTACAAGATAAGCTTTGTTTATTTTCCGTCGATTAGCGTTGTGTTACAGTTTTCTGTTCGTGTTATTCCAACGCCACAGTTTCCCTCAACCTAATTAAACTATTAAAACCGCTAAAATTAAATTAATTATTTGAAAGAGATCAACGTCAATCGAGCCGCTTCGATTAATCTTTCTTAAATCGTGAGTAATAAAATATAAAGATACCATTCATGGCTTTACGCAGCTAAATAAAGAACATGTTTATTACTATATAATTTTCATTGAAATAGGTCAGTCAGTTCTTGAGCTAAAGCCTTTAAAGGAAATCCCATTTCCAACCCACAGAAATCTTTATTACAAACTGAAGTGTCTACACTTGTTTTAAATGCGAATGTATGGATTTACATGAACTGTATGTATATAAATATCCTGGTATATAACAAACTTTCTTGGCACGAAATAAGATTCAATAATATTGTTATAACGGTAACAATAGGTTGATTAATTCATATAAAATGTTTACACTTTAAAACACTATTTTACTTCACAAAAAATAATTTTAAAGGCTCTAGTTCAGATTCTTTACACTATGGATTTTAACAACAGACCTTGAGAATATTTTAAACAAAATTTTACGCAGGTGCTTATATACGACAAGTATAGCGATTAGTGACGCACTTTTCTGTAGGAGTTATTTTACACATACGCGCACTTTTTGGTAACATCCTATATGTGAAAGCCTTTCACATATTTCTGTACAGCCTGTACATAAAAGCCACTTACTTTTCCCTTTAACGAACTCGGAATGTTTGTGCCTGGGCGGCACGTGATGCACGCGTTGGCCGCGCGCAGCACACGCAGCGCAGCACAGCGCGCACAACCACAGGCAGCACAGCAGAACGCGCGACATGCCGACATCACTAACACAACCGATCGCCACAACCTCCCATCGTGTACTGGCCCGCCCGGTTTGCCGACATGCGCGGGCGCACCCATAGATTTAGGATATTTTAGAGCTTCGGTCCGGAAAAGTTTTGGGCGGGAAAAGTTTTGTGTTCAAAAAAGATAGTGTTTAATTAATTAAGATGGTGAAAACCTATGCACGTTTTATACTTTAAGATTTATTTTCCATCATTTGCCCTAGTAGTTCTAATAAGTTAAGTTTCATTTTAATTATATTTAGTAATTTCTATCGATTTACTTTAGTAAATCGATAGAAATTACTAAATGTAGGCTTTTTAAATAGCAATTTAATGATGTAATTTTGTTAACTAAATTTTATGTGTTTCAACGTTTATTCATGGTGAACATATTTCGTTGCGGGTTTCCATAATTGATAGAGAAATCATAGCAGAATGTGGTATTTTATATCCCCTTTCCTATGTTCTTTATTCTTAAATAGGGATTTTTGATTTTTCTAAATTTCTAGAAAACCCTAAGTCAGTCCGAAATATATGACTTGAGATGAGAATAAAAATTATTTTGTGCCCTGTCTAAATAGTTCCAGCTCTATGCAGTTGATCTGCGCTTACAAGCACAGGTAAACGTCGAGAAAGACGCAGGTATGCGCCGGAGCCTCTACGACAGAAAAAAGCCACGTTACAAAAGTATAACCACGCATTGTAGCCCGTGCTAGGAACAACAATACTCTACCGGACTCTAATAGATTCCATGTGAAATATATAATTAAATACGAATATCTATACTAAATACGACTAAATTTACTATACTTTATTCAGTGTTTTAGTTTAGAAAATATATGTTTTTAAGTTGCATGTTGTAGAGATGTTACATAGCGTGAATTACCTGAAGATTCTAAAGTCGTTATAATTATTAAACAATTCATAATTAAACTTAAGCGTATATTTTTCTTATTATTAAAATTTATTTTTAAATTAAATAATTAATTAATGTTAAAACAAAGTGTGGAATAATTTGTATGAGATACAGAGGTGCGCGCGTTGAAGTCTTTCCGAAAGTCGAACTATCTGCCATGTTGTCATTCCACGTAGTATAAACATAGTGGTGTCTGTTTTAGCTTTTCTCATAGTTTGTCTTTAAATTGCTATTTTAAGTTTGTTATTTCATAATTCAATATTACTTTTAATTAATTAACTTTTGAATGAAAAATTTGTTTTCGTAGTCAAGGAGAAATTGTTCAGACGATCTAAAGAAAAATAACTCACTTTTCGTATTGCTGAATATTCTAACGAATCTTAACATATTTTTAGGTGGTTGTTTCGAGGCGAACAAACCTAAGTTATTCAGTACTTGAAAACCCCAGTAAAAATCAATTAAGCTAGGTATTGCCGTTTAAGCTTTCATAAACTTTATACCTAGATAAGTTTTAATGAGGTTTAATGTTTATCCATCGAATATATCACAGATATCTTAACCTTTGTGACTGATTATCTGCTACAATGTTTACGATTGCTATTTAAACAATAATTTAAGTTCCTTTACCCACAATTCTACTATTGTAAATAAGGCAATTTGGTTCTTAAGGTATTGTAATAAAGGTTATTTCGCTGTGATTATTTATGATGTTATTTTAATATACTAGCCTATGAGACCGCCTACAATTTCCACTCACTACGTCACTACGTCAGCTCCTCAATAAAGTATACAAGTTTACTGTACTTTAACTTCTGTTATATTTTTAATTGGCATAAAAATATATATATTCATGAAAACTCTATTTAGGAACACTTGTTTTCCGACAGTAGGAAAGTTTATGCATTGAAATGAAAAGCTATGGAATTTTAAACAATTTTACCTATGGAAACAATTTGTTCGAAATGAAAATAAACCTACCGGTCACCCATCCAAACAAGTTCTCTAGCCCGTTAGAACTTAGAAATAGCGACATTACCAACCTAATCTACAATCTATAAAACACATAAAATATTTAAATATACAGTGTTAGATTTTTATTTATGCTTACAATTAATTTTGAATAAATTAACCATCGTCGCAAAAAATAAGGATTTACAAAAAATAGTCGTGCTTAAGTAAAGTACGACTATTTTTTGTATCTGTACATTTTTGTTTGTTACCAGTCTTTTTAATTTTTATTGCTATCATCATAGAATCGCGTGGTCTATCTTCATATTTAAAAGCGATGATTTTGTTTTTTTTTTAAGTTGCCAATAAAATATGATATTTATTTATTAATATCCATTTACACCCTTGAATTTGGTTTATTAAAATCTTAATAAAATAAAACTCTTATTAAATCCATTCGTTACGCTGAATAATAATAACTTATGTAATTAATAAAGCGAAATATAATTGATTGAAAACTCTTTGATTTTGTTTAAAATCGTGCGTTGCAGTATAGTAATGTGCAGAATGCAGATTGCAAAAATCAACAACAAAATGTTATTTTATTAATTTCGTGTAGTACTTGTGTATGGAATAAAATAAAAATATTATCAGCTTTAAGTATCTTTAAAGGAAACTGTAGGCTTCCTTAGATGTATAGGTTTATGAGCAATACAAAATGTCAACGTCGAGGGAACTAAAACTTGTATAAGTCATATTACGAAACGAAACTTTTCGTTAATTATTTAGTTTATTCATTAATAATTAAAAATAAATAGTTACATAATTAATTGCATTTTTTTTCAAAACTATATTTTTATTGTAATTATTTATGTGTTGCTATTAATTGCGGAAAAATCAAGATTATCGCTGTCTTCTAACGTTAATTTATCTTATTGTACGTCATAACGACGTTTAACCCTTTAAGATACTAGAACTAAAAAAATACTCGAAAATTCACAAACTCTATCAAAAAGCTGAGTTTGTTCTCTGTTAACGACATTTTCCCTTCAAGTTGGAACTAGAAAATTACTCGAAAATTCACAAACTCTATCAAAAAGCTGAGTATGTTCTTTGTTAGCGACATTTAACCCTTCAAGTTGGAACTAGAAAATTACTCGAAAATTAACAAACTACATCAAAATGTAGAGTTTGCTCTTAACAAAAGCCTCAGCGACCACTTGACTGTATTGTGTGAGGACAATGAGGTTTGATGAGTATTGTTGGGCAGGTACCGGCCACCGAATACGTCTAGTGCGGTAGTGTGGATTTCACCTTGTTCTGATCTTGCAGGTAGAGAGAGCTTCAGTAATAATAGGGGAGACGACTGCATATAAAATATTTAGTTTCATTTATATATTCCGAAATATTGAGGTATCACTACTCGATAAATTAAAAAAATATGAAATTTTATGTGTAGTTCAGTAATTAGAAACATCTAAAAAATGCAAAAAAAGACTAGCTATATTAATGAAAAGACCTACATCGTTAGCTTACTTACATCAAATATAAATTGTTATTTAAATAAGTACGAACTTAAACGCACAAATTTTGAGATATTTATAAATATGTACATGGGGCTCTATATTTCATATTTTATACCTCTAGGCGTGTTGTCATAGTTAATATGTGACTTTTCTATCAAGCGTTTTCATGAGACTTTCAAAATTTGGAAATAAATCGCTGTATCTTTATAAATATTGATTATTAATATACTGTTTCTTCTGAGAACTTATATTTAAGAGTACTGTTCATTTATGCGATAAAAAATTTAGTCGTCTAGCCTATTACACAACAATCTGCCTCTGTTTGGTAAATGCTTATTTTGGAAAAGGTGGTATTAAATACATAAAAAAACTACCGATAATTAGGCTATGAGTTATTATTATTAATATTGATACTTGAAGAGATTTAATTTCAAAATTAAACTGAGTAATGTGAAAATAGGACGCAATAATAGATATAGTTACAAAACAGTGTTTATCGAATCTAAACCACGATTTTATATTGATCTTTAATTTCAATATAAATTTTAATAAGCAAAATGTAGAGCGTTAGATATCTCAAACGTTAATGAATTTTTAAGAGAAAATTATTTAATCAATAAGATATTACAAACAAATTGCAATAAACAAGTTGTAATATTATACATCAAATAAAATCCTAAAAGATATACATAAAAACCTTATTCATTAATTATGCGTCTTATCTACCTTTATTATTTTATGCCATGACCATAAAGTGTTCAAAAAGGGTATATTTACGTTTGGTATAAAAAACTCAAAAACAATATGGAGTTACCAAAGAGGCCGCTGCTTAATATTAAAAATAACGATTCGGATCATTAATATAAAATATAATAAACTGTTAATAATTGTGGCGTATCATAAAAGTCATAAAAAACGCATTCCTTGCCTGTGGGTACCCCACTGTGTTGGGTTGTGGTACCGATGTTAGAACTTGATTTGGATAAAAATAATATAACATCATGTTATAAGATTAAATTTTTCGAGCTAATGTGGTCTTATGATAAATTGTCGTGCCCTCAACGTCTTAGAAGGTTCAGGTAATATTTTATTTTATTTGAAACACAGGATACTTTAATATCTTTCATCAAAGTTCAAAAAAGGAGATGAAACCTTAGACATTTACAGAGCTTAACATTACATATTTATACACTTCCAATTTTGTTTCCTCGTATATTTATTAGCTGGATCTATATTTATTATTTTTGGTGTGCTCAGTGTTTACTCAATTGATGAAAAACCTTGACTTATGGAACTATACTAATAAGCTTTGAATAGTTATACAGTGTTTTGTTCACGTCACACAAGTGACATTTTTAATTCGATAGAAGGAGACAAAACACTGTGTAACTATTCAAAGCCTATACAGCGTTATTAGTAAGGGGGTTAATGTTTACACCAAACAACTCCCTGTAATTTTTTTTATGGGAGTAAAATTTTGGCGAGTGTTTCGTGGATTTATGAATAATTCTCAACATAATACTTAAAGCGGTCAATTTTCAGCGTTATTATGTTTGGTTCACGATAGTGCTGCACAGGATTATGCTAAAGAGTGCCTGGAGATATGTATCCTTGCATTTCACATGCTAATACCAAATATTCGAAGAATGAGGCTACCCTACAGCAATTTGTAAGTATGCTAAATATATTGTTAAATGCAGTAAAATTATCGACCTTTTAAGACATGCACATACATTTAAATAATCTTGCAACTGCTTAACCTAACACCCTTAGTGAAAATACAATTAGGCAATTTGTGTTACTGATTAACATACTTTGTTGTAACTAATCAAATTTGTGTTACGGTGAAAATATTTAGGTTATAATAAATATGTGCTGCGGGTTTAAAGATATATAATAATAGGTAAAGTAGGTAGGGTTATATTTTAAATAACATAAAGGAATGTTAGTCTGAAATATTTGTGTGTTCTAAAACAGCTTTATTCTTTAACTATACTTCTATAATAATATTACAGAGACTAAACGATAAAACAAATAAAATTTGAATTGAATATACTCCGAAACTGCTAGACCGGTTTCGATGAAATTTGGCACAGATGTAGAGTAGATCACGGGAAAGGATATACCATAGGCTACTTTTTATTGCGGCAAGTACTAAGGTTCCCGTGGGATTTCTTTTTGGGAGCATGAAGTCGCGGGCAACTAGTATTTGAAGAAAATTGAGTTCATTAAATTTCTAAATATAGGTAAATGGAAACATAACAGCCACATACAAATGTATTAACTATATTTTAACCGATATTTTCTCATACAATATAAACATTGACGTTTAACATGAAAATAGCGATGGTACTGTAAGATACTGAAATCAAAACGATCGCACCGGCAGATGCACTTTTGACATAGCCTCAACAAAGCGGACTGTATTCACACGCTCACAAAAGACGTTTTTTGCCTTCGGAGATTCCGGGCGGAATCTAAACTCGACTCACATTGTGGGAGCGAACCTTATATGATGATTTTTTGGTCCAAAATAATTATCTCATGTTCAATGTGAGATGTACAGTTTTTTGACATGACAAAACGAACTTAATAAGACACAATGAATGCATCTTATATTACAGGCCTTAAGTATTAAGTATTTATTTATGTTGATGCAAGTAAAATCATAGTAATGATTTATTTTCATGCAAGTTAAAGGTTTGGGTGACATTTTCAGATGTGTACTGTAGTAATCTTTTAGATCATAAACGAAATAAGCGAAAGCTATAAATCTTGAGCCACGCTATGCCACCACTAGAATGGCCGATTAAAATCAAAAATAAACTACAACAGGGCTTTGTTTTACTCGTGTCCACAACTGCCTTTATCTGTGGACCTCGCTCGATACACCGAAAAAAAATCTCAAAAGTGGCGCGCAGGTAAGTCGTGGCCATCTTGAAACATTTTTTATTCTTATTTTTTTTAATAATCTACATGTTTTACGGCTTGTTAAGTAGTTTGTTCCGAGCCCAATTCACTAATTAAATTGTGGGTACCACGGTGGCAGGCATTATATATATTTGATATATTCGCTGTAATAATGATGGAAATGGTTTTTAATTTTACATTAAACTGAAAAAGTACTTAATATTTTCAGGGATTTAAAGGCTCTAAAATTGAGTAGATTAACGTCAGAAATACTGACACTTCAATTGTTTTTATGTACAACATAGGACACGATACGAAATCATGACCGACATAATATAAATAAATGTAAATGAATAATATATAATGAAAGGAAACGATTAAAATAGTTTAATAGTTTTCCCATGTAAGTGAATATTATGTTCTCAGTTCTATACTCATAGGTAAGAATATGCTACCTTGTTTTTTTTTTTGTATTCACCAGTCACGATGTTTTGTAGTTGATACAGCCTGAACCGTAATTGTAGAGTGTAGTGGGTAACGTCAAATTATTTTCGCTTCTGCCTTACAGCTACTACTAGGGTTGTATCATGTATGAGTTCGTAAAAATATTGATAAAAATAGAGTTGGTATTGAGGGACCGCACTAGATGGAACTACACAACAGCGGAATTACGCGACGCGACACGGCCAAATATTCTTTGTACGAAATTGTATAAGATACTAGCATAACTGTCCGCGGCTTTACCCGCGTGAAATTAGGTTTTAAACTTTCATCCCCTATTTTACCACCTTGGGGGTTGAATTATGAAAAATCCTTTCTTAGTGGATGCCAACGTTATATATGAGAAATACATGTGCAAAATTTCAAATGTCTAGCCTTAAGGGTTTGGCCTGTGCGTTGATCAGTCAACCAGCTTTGTCTTTTAATATAAGTATAGGTCGCGCAGCGGTTTATGAGCGCTCAGTGAAAGTGGAGGGGATCTTTCGCGCATGTGACCAATAGCAAAGAATATATATTACTAACGTACCAATAGCGTGTCGGTAGCCACGTTCAGCGCATCCACACCTCCCCGCCCGAGCCCGCTACCGCCAAACACACCTAAAAACTGACTTCTGCGCATACCCCCTCTACTTTTGTCGAAAGATCTTTATTCGTTGCGCGACCTATATTAAAGTTGATCCCATAGCAAAAATTGCTTATATTCACTCCTGAAAGTATGAACACTGACTGAAATAACACCCGGTATATGAGATAAGATAACGCACTACGCGGCAGCGGAACTACCCGACGCGGCCGCGACACTCCGTTACGATATTACTAGAAGGGATAAGAGTCGTGTCATGGCGCTCAGCTGTTGCCTAGTACGGACCTTCAATAATAATAACTCCCACACCGATCTCGGTGACGGTGGCCGGTTTCATTGAAACCAGGCCAGTTACGCAGGAGTAATTTTATAGTGCCCAAGTGTGTGCGCAGTACACAATAGCACTCTCTCTTCCTTTTACTCTCGTAACCCAGTGGGACGGATGACCGACACGACTGGCGAGAGATCAGGCGCAGGACCGACTTTTTACATGCCCATCCGACGCATGGATCATCTTTCTTGTCAGACAATCAGGTGATCAGCCTGCATTGTCCTAACCAAACTTGGAAACAACATATTTTTTTGTTGTTCCCATGTGGGAATCGAACCCACGACCTCCGAGTCGAGAGCCAATGCTCGAACCACTTGACCACGGAGGCTGTCGGACCTTCAATATTCTTTATACAACGCTATATTCTGTTTCATATTGTTATATAGTAGTCCTGGATACAATATTGTTTGCTTATTTGAAACAATTCGTCAATATATATAGGATACTTAACTGAGACAACCATATTCATGAAAAACTGAGAAAGTTACATCAAAACCAATGCTGATTTACTAACTGATATTTTTGTAAAATAACAGAACATTATTGAGAAAAAAATCGACAGCGGTGTAACATCCCTAGTTGCGAGACGCTCGGGCTTTTTATTTAAAGTCTAGGGCCAGTGTTGTACCCAACACTTTGCTTATGGATGCTCTTAGTTCATAATCACTGGGAGTCAATTTTCAAAAAAGAAAAAATCAACTCAGGAATGCTAGAACTTTTTTGATTACATCATTTTATTTACCCTACCTATTTTTTTATTCAAGGTTATTTCGGATTTCAACACATGGTAATAAAATTGGCCAACCAGACTGATTTTACCGACAAATTTGCAGTGTAAGTCTAATTCGAATAAATATCAAATAACTGAAAAACTGACCGAGGTAGACGAGGTAGGCTTATTATTCTTATTCTTTTGTTTAAAAGGTTATACTTCCAATTATTTTATATAAGTGTTAATAACAAAGTTTCAAGGCATTAAATAACAAACATATGTGACTATTTTTCTAAAACTATAACTGTACGGTCGAAGGAACAAAACACGATATTTTAATAAGTAAGATAATTGTTGAATCTTAAGCGTTCCGAAGCCAAGGTGAAGCCGCGACGTAGAAAAAGCGGTCTGGAGCCCGAGGGACCGAGTGGAAATTTGTTCGCCGCGAGGCAAACCTTGCTGTCGAAATTCTAGGAGTTTTTACGAAGAATCCTATATTTTAAGGGTCAGGGGGCCCAGCAGGAGTGGGTGATGTCATGATATTAACATATTTTCATACAATTCTCATTCGATAATGTTACGAATACGCCGCTGTCAAATGTTCCTGCTAGCCCCACGGTTCACATTAAAACGTGACTTGACTCTACGCGGTTTTAAGATAGATATTCAAAATTGACCTTTATTCAGTACTTAAAAAGATACACGTTTCATATCATATTAGTCAAACACTGCACCTGCGCTGTGCAGCTCGCTGCAACTTCACATTCGAACTCTTACAATGAAACGTGTATCTTATTGTGTAATGAATAAAGTTGAATTTTGAATGGCTATCTTACAAATGCAGAGCCACGTCGTGTATCGTTTCGTTTTGGTGTGCATAGACTGTAACATTTTTAAAGCGAATTTAATAAAGAAAAAACTATATTATAATATGCTTTAAAGCCTAAACAAATTTGAATGTAAGCAAAGGCTTTTTGACCTTAGAAAGTAGTACAGTTTCCACTAGTTTTTACTATTATGCGTGCAACATCCTCAAAGATCTTATACACTAAACGAGACAATCTTGTATATATATAATCGTAATCTCGAAAACGGCTGCAAATATTACCATAAAATTAGTATGCAGGAAGTTTTGGGGGAGAGAAATTAAATCTAGCTAAGTCTTATCCTTGGGAATCTATGCATTTTAAGCCACATAATAGGTATGTTTTTTCTTTCGTCGCACATTAATATATTATCAATAATTTCAACTCTATTATGTCAGTCCGATGGTAAATTAGTATGCGTGTACATATTTTCGTTTGGTTCTAATATCAAAATATGGTGGGTTCAAATTCTGTTCTGATAATTATTTTATGATATATATAAAAGTATTAAAAATGATAAAATAAACAACAAATGTCATTTATAATTTTAAATCGGTAACGAACACAATGATCTATTTGATTTATGCAAAAACTATGATATCAAAAAATATTCCACAAAGTTGTGTCAAATAATTTGCCTAATTAACTCTACCACTACAAACAGGTAATAATTTAAAAAGTTGAAACTTGTGTAAAAGCTGATTTCCATAAGTATACGAGTGTCATATTTTTTTGATACTCTTGTTATGGAACAACATCGTCTATTTTTATTATTATTTAGAGAATGATATTAATTCGAAAATTGAGGTTTGATAGAGCCAGTAAGATAGAAATAAATTCTTTACCAAATGCAAAAATCAAAAGTAGTTAGTTATGTTAGGTAATAAACTGAACTAATTTAATACAATATATTAACCAAGTAAAGACTAGATCGCGGGAAAAGACATCATCGACTATTAGTGATTGCTTAGTAGGTAGTCGAGATTCAACCATAATTCATGAAATTTTTAACTTTGAACTTTAGGGTTCTTTTGCCTTTTAGAAAAGTTCAATTTTGAATAGTTTTTAATAATTATATTGGATCCAATCTCTTTTCTCTTTTACTTTTCTTTGTATCTGTATCTCCCTCCCTGTTTATTTGACGAAGATTTGATGAAATCGTCAAATTTCTTTAATCCAATGCATATTGGATCAAAATATTTGATAAGCGTAACACCACCCATAAATAGGTCCAAACCTTCCATTTTAGCACTTGCTAAGTCTTGTAATATGGGCTTTGAAATCATGAACAAGCTAATTGTGATCTGTAAATGCTTTTGTAATAAGTGTTTTGATGATTATTTTAGGGTTCCGTATTTTTAGGGTAAAAATAGGACTTTATTACTAAATACTAAGAGTTCATTGTCCGTCTATTGTGATAGCTAGAAAAGATATATATTTTTTTCACAATGTCTTTCTGTTGTCGTTTAAACAAAACTTACGAAAAACAGATTGTATGTATTAAACATTTAGGTGGGGCTCCCAATTCCCATACAACGAACCTGATTTTATCCTGTTTTGGTACGGGACCCTTCCTGCGCGTGTCTGATTTTAATTTTATATTACATTTAGTATAGTATAATACAGTGTAACCTCGGCAATAAAAGTTGCTAAAAACCGCAAAACTTTCATGCGGGTGGAATAGTGGCTTCCTTTGAAATGTTCTTTACCATAAAAATTATAAAATATTCGAAAGTATAATTTTTTTTATAATTTTCGGTTTATCAAAAGCAAAAAGTTTTTTTCGTAAATAGACATTTTTAAGAATGTGTAACAGGCTCTATAGATTGAGAGAATACTATTATTAAGTAGAAATAAAAAATAAATACAATATAGGTATGACTGATAAAACAAAACTAAAAAAATATTATAGTTTAGGTCAGAAACATGTGCCGAATAACCGTTGAGCGTCGCATGCGCATATTTCGTCGAATTTAAACATTACGTTATTTGAATAATACGTGCGCTGATACAAATTCCACAAACTGCCAACAACTGAATATAAATATAGTAATTTTACTATTTACTTCAATTTGTTGTACATTTTAAAATATAGAATATGTAAGTAAAGTAAAGTGTAATATAAAAGAAGCGCATGGGATTATCAAGGGCATGGGATTAGCCCTAAAGAGGGCTTATTATGGTTAGGTACAAATTTTTGAAAATCTTCTTAGCCCTATTATATGTCTACGTATCGATGGCTTGTGCAAAAAAATAATAGTTTACAAGCTAGGCTTTAGCCCAACTGCCCAACACGTCCAGTGGCTTAAGCTGTAATCAGTTAGTAACGGTTGCCTCCTATACTTTTATTCGTAGTTTATGTCTTAGTTCTTACATAACCTACATGGCAATATTTACCGGCATGATTTGAATAAAGTGTGAAGTCTGGAACCTGCAGTCACATTCAAGTTAGAGACGCATATTAATACGATGAAACAATGGGGGTCAAGTGGTAAAGAGCAAAGTAAAGTAAACGAGAAACAATTCCAAATGAATGGATATTCAAATAATTACGTATGTTTACATGGCGACTACTGAATATATTAGAAATGCGGCGCCAGCGGTAGGTACGGTGAAATAAAAAAATTGGAAGTAGAAAATATGTGCGTAATAGAAACAAAATAAAAAAGTATCCAAGGACCAAACACAGATCACAGAACTACAATTTATTAATTAATATTCTGGCTTTTCTTCTCATCTCCTAATGACAACTAAAGTTGTCTCAAAAGTGAAAAAAGGTGAGGTACGGATTAGCTCACAACACATTTTATTCGCTAGTAATAGGCAATCGGACAAATTTTTTTTTATTGCATAAATGAATAGTACTCTTAAATATGAGTAACTTCTCAGAAGAAACCGTATATCAAAAGTCAATATTTTCAAAGGTACAGCGATTTGTATAAAAAATTTCGCGAGCCTCCTAAAAACGCTCCATACTAAAATCGATATACACATGACGTCACTTGAATATGAAGTAGTATGAAGTAGTATATGAAGTATATGGCCGCAGGAATATATTTGTAAATATCTCCGATATTTGTGCGTTTAAGTTCATACTTACCATAATGAATGTTTTTGTATATGATGTGAGTAAACTAATGATGTAGGTTTTGTTTACCAATTTCGCAAAAAAAAAAAATTTTTTTTTGGTATAAAGACTCGAAGAAATTTTGTATACAAATCGCTGTACCTTTGAAAATATTGACTTTTGATATACGGTTTCTTCTGAGAAGTTACTCATATTTAAGAGTACTATTCATCTATGTAATAAAAAAAAATCAGTCCGCTTGCCTAGATTACTATGTTGGCGTGTGTATCTCTTTACAATCTGCGTTAATAGGTTATTTGCTTAAAATTTTATTGAGGACTATATTAGTTCCGGTACCTAAAATAGAACGGGTGATCTTTTTAACCCTAAAATTATTAAAAATTATAGACTGATTTCAGTAGGAATTGTTCAGGAAACATTAACTAACACGAACAAAATAAAAATATTAATATTGACGACATGCAGTTTGGTTTTTCTTCCCGGTCTCTCCACGGATTCGGCTATCTTTGAGCTTGAAACAATAATTTTATAGTACACAATAAGAAATTTATCAATATATTATTTATCTATATATATTGGTAGATCTCAGCCGAGTTAGCCGAAAACTTAAAAAACTAGTGCCGTGGATCTGTTGAGATGCTAGTATGAGAACCAAACAATAGGGGATCGGACTACATCTGAAATATTTAGTTTCATTAATATATTCAGAAATATTGAGGCATTACTACTTGGTAAATGTAAAAAAATATATTATTTTATGTGTAGTTTACTAATGAAATACATTTAAAAAGTACCAAAAAAGTTTTTTTTTTTGCGAAATTGGTAAACAAAACCTACATCATTAGTTTACTCACATCATATACAAAAACATTCATAATGGTAAGTATGAACTTAAACGCATAAATATGGGCGATATTTACAAATATATTCCGGCGGCCATATACTTCATATACTACTTTATATACTATAACCTACAAGTGACGTCATTTGTAGGTCGACTTTAGTATGGAGCGTTTTTAGGAGGCTCGCGAAATTTTTTATACAAATCGACCTTTGAAAATATTGACTTTTGATATCGGTTTCTTCTGAGAAGTTACTCATATTTAAGACTACTATTCATTTATGCAATAAAAAAAATAGTCCGATTGCCTATTTTGTTAATTGGGGCGACACCACCACCACAAATCGACCTTTGAAAATATTGACTTTTGACATCGGTTTCTTCTGAGAAGTTACTCATATTTAAGACTACTATTCATTTATGCAATAAAAAAAAAAATAGTCCGATTGCCTATTTTGTTAATTGGGGCGACACCACCTCTAATAATTTTAGATTAGAGTGTGGGATGCGTCAAGGAGGGCTCACTTCTCCGGACCAGTTTAGCTTTAACGTCAATAATCTGGTTGAGGAACCCAAAAGCATCAAAGTGGGTTATCACGTAGGTAAAACACGCAATAACAATCTGAGCTATACTGACGATATGGTGCTTTTGAGTCTCTCAATCAGTGGCTCAAGGGGGCTACTCGGCATTTGTAAATATACCATAGTATAGTACAAGAAGAAGAATAAGAATGCATGGTACAATGTTGCGAAGACGCAGATGATGGTGTTTCGGGATGGCATAGGCCCGGCGAGGGTCCAGCTGATCTATTTGGATGGTCAAGTTGTGGAGAGAGTCCAAACGCTACAAATATTTGGGATATATCTGGACTGGGGATCTTTCCGACGTCGAAGACTGTGCGCGTGGGAATTTTTGCTTATTGCAGCATTGAGGCAAAGCTGACGCTATTTCGAGCATACTGCTAATGCTTCTACACCTGTCTAGCTTTGGGTAGCTGCTCTAAAGCAGTGTCAGGGTGCTGTAAAATAATTCAAACTCCATGCTGATAAGAATGCCAAAGTTCTGCAGTGTGTTGAGCATAGCTAACGCCAGAGTCTCCGATTACTTCGCTAATATTGATTTGATTAAGTAATTTGTACAACTGTTCTTTCTCTTTCATGGTTCATGACGCTAGCCCACTACACTTTTGTGGGCCAGACGGGCCTCCAAAAATCAATGGGCCAAGAAAGATCTTAAAACTTCAAAATAATTAGATTTCTCTTAACTAAGAAAGGGTCTATTCTAGAACCTATTTAGTATTTGAATGATTCTCAGCTTAGATCTGTTGTCACTTTAACACCAATCTTCGCATCGCAAGATATCTTAGACTCTGCATAAAATTTACCATTTGCATAAGCATCACGTAGACCCTATGAACATACTACCTGTAGCCCCAGATTTGCTTAGAGTTCATTGGACCATTCACCGCCCTTTTTAGCCCTAGCACGATGATACGATGCGTCAGGATGCGCAATATAATATATCTGCAGCGTCAACATTGGTATTAAAATATAGTATATAATAATATACAAAGAATAAAAAATATATTAAAACTAGAACAAAGAACCTAAAACTAAAAACCTTTAAAAATATAATGTAATAACGAAAATATATTATTAAAAGGAGTATAGTATATTCTTTCACAACGTGCCGTCACAGAGTAAAAATATAAAATGTTGTGCCGTCGATGTGGGTTGCTTCTTAGCCTGTGTTCTTAACCTTACCATTCATGTGGCATTCAGTACGTAAGCTACCATTTGTTGGAGAATGAAGATTACCTGAAATTAATATGACGTATTATTAATAAAAATATTTTTTTAACAATCTAAACTTGAAAGAATCAACTGAGATATGTCTCGTAGGATACAAGAATACACTGCATTAATTTTCAATCTACATAATAATAATTAAAAAAAAAACTTAAAATAGTACTTATGTTGATTTTGTTTATTTCGCCAGATTCTCTTATGAGGGTGCATTCTCATTTAAAGAGATTCGCTTTCGAAAGAGAAATAACCAAAAATTAATTCTGATTAGGTTTATTGTACAGTTAAGATCATTACTGCAAAATAAAGAATCTTGCCACATAACTTTTCTGTATTTATATTTAATATTCTAATAAATTCAGTAGATTTTTTGCAGTATACTTTATGATCCCGTAAAATCAGGGCAGGCAACATAATAAATATTAATACAAACAAAATGCAAGCAGTCATTGTTAATTGGTCATAATTTAACATAATTGATGTCAGTCTGTATTAATATTGTTAAGTTGGCGCCACTATAATATTTTATTGAATAAAATAGAGAATAATTTTTATGAAGTTAACAGAACTACTAGGTAGTTTGCAGTTGTAAATACTATTACAGATCTAAAGTGGGTAAATTCGTTCTGTGGACAAAGTGATAATAAGATGAAACAAAAATAAAATAACCATTTTGATATAAGTAATACAGGGATAAATTTAAAATTTTTGAAAAAATAGATCTAGTAGATTATTTTTCTAATTCCTATTCAGGTGTATACTGTATACTGTGTAGTCTGAAATTAGAAAGTACTTAAAAATAATTGAAATTTTAAGGACCATTTTTATAAGCCTTTCAAAAAACGACCTCTGTGATTCAGTGCTTCAGTGCGTTGGAGTTCAAGCCGCAGGTTCAAATCCCGCCGAAGGAACAAAAAGTTTTTCTGTGTTTGTCAAAAATCGTGGATGTGTATTAAATATGTGTATAATATAATAAAACTCTAAATGTATTATGTATAATATAAAACTTTTAAATATACTTCCAATGGGAAGTATATTTAAAACTGTCCCCTGATTTAAAAACTCGTAACACAAGTTCGTCGAGTACTTAGCACGGGTCCAGATTGACGTGGTGTCCATAGACATTATTATTATTTAATGTTATAACTGTTTTATAGCTAAATCATAAAGTTTAGGTTAATTTAACACGTAACGAAATCTTTATTTTCCTCAAAATTGTTATGCCCAAATTAGTTCTCGGCTCTCGCTACCATGACCAATGTATCTGAACATGATAATTATTAATAATTCTACATCCATTAGTAACAGCGGCCATATCCTAAAGGGTAATATGTAAAAAGGCAAGAATGACGATCTCATTCGTCGGGCTTTTAAAATTGTCAGAGCGCTTCTAAAAGGAGATAAAGTTTTTGAGATAAAAAAAGATGAAACCTCTTTGTAAACAGGTTGTAAACGATCTTGTTAGCCCAGGCAAAGTGGACTTAAAATCTTAGTTTTAAATTAATAATGTCATTTAATATTTTAATGACGTTTTATGTTATTTGAGTTTTTCTTTAAATTTTTATTTTTTAATGAATACATGTCATATGAAAATGCGATATTGTTGTTGTAGAGAGTTGAATAGAGTTACATGATTAAAGTCAGCGAGTTCGTTGAGTTCGGTGACGGTGGCCAGTTTCATTGAAACTAGGACAGCTACGCAGGAGCTATTTTATAGTGCCCAAGTGTGTGCGCAATAAACCAGAGCACTCTCACTTCCTTTACTCACGTAACCCAGTGGGACGGATGACTGACACGACTGGCGAGAATCACGCGCAGGTCCGACATTTTACATGCCCATCCGACGCATATGCCAACTTTCTTGTCAGACAATCGGATTATCATGAGTTATGACTTGTGAGTTGTGACTGATTTTCACTATTTCTATTATCAATATTTTAGAAAATCTAATCTGCACGAATTCTAACATGAAGCCACCTATTGTGTAAAAATTCCGAACTAAAAATGTGACACCCTACATAAACAATAGGTAAAAAAACGTGAATATTAAATTAACACAGTGAAACAAACAGAGTGACAACTTTGAAATGCAAATACTAAAAACGTGACGAAAATAAACGTTTGAAAAGAAAAGACACTGGGCGTTTTTGATAAAAGTCGTGAACACAAACCAAAATACTTTGAGTATAATTGGTGTCGTACCAATAGGCAAGCGGACTGATTTTTTTTTTATTGCACAAATGAATAGTAGTCTTAAATGTGAGTATTTTCTCAGAAGAAACCGTATATCAAAAGTCAATATTTTCAAAGGTACAGCGATTTGTATACAAAATTTCGCAAGACTCGTAAAAACGCTCCATACAAAACTTAACCTACAAGTGACGTCACTTGTAGGTTATGGTGTATGAAGTAAATGGCCACAGGAATATATTTGTAAATATCTCCGATATTTGTGCGTTTAAGTTCATACTTACCATAAATAATGTTTTTGTATATGATGTAAGTAAACTAATGATGTAGATTTTGTTTACCAATTTCGCAAAAAAAAATTGTTCTTTGTAAATGTATTTAATTGGTAAACTACACATAAAATAATATAATTTTTCACATTTACCAAGTAGTAATGCCTAAATGTTACTGAATATATTAATGAAACTAAATATTTCAGATGCAGTCCGATCCCCTATTGAACGACTCATTCTCGACTCTTCTAATTAAAACGATTCTTCATCATCTGCCGTTGATAGATCAGAAAATCTTACTAAGCGGTAAAATACAGTCCCGTCATATAAGGAGAAAAAACATTACACATACATTTTAATTAATCCGGAACATCAGGGAAGACAGAATAGTAAGTTGTTATTGTGTACGTATCCATGGTCGACGTACCTTTAGAAGTTGTGCGCATGTTGTGCAATCGTTTATTTTTTACATTGGGCTCCAAGGAGAAATCGAGGCAACTACGGCGTTTTGGGGAAACCTTATATATTTTGGATTTAGCTTAGAGTTAGACCATGGGCACAAACTCTTATTTTTAATTAACATTAGCTTCAATTAGTTAATTACAAGGTAAAAAAGTGTAGTTGTCTTTATAAAGTCGAAAGAAATTCCCTCGATTTCTTACGGATCCCATCGTCAGATCCTGATTTCATGGTCATGAGACCAGCTTATGAATACACTTTTAAAAAAATATTTATTTTCGAATCGATAAAGGCGTTATTGACAAATGCAGTGAGTAGTAATATTGCGTAGAGCTTCGTGACCTAGTGGGTATACCGGTTGGTTCGCACTCGAGAGAGTGCAGGTTCGAATCCCAGGTTGTGGCGTGTACCAATGAGGCTTTTTCAGATCTCAAGTACATTATACGGACGCTCTAACGGTGAAGAAAAACATCGTGAGGAAACACGCACATGGTTGGCCCCAGACGTATTGGCCAGTCATTCCTTTGGACTAGGCTGACTATGTTGTGTGAATGTCGTATGAGCTTAATGGGCAACCATACGATATTTAAAAACCGACTGTCCCAGGCACTACAGTATTCCAAGAGAATACTTCGCTCGGAGAATACTGTATAAATAATCCATTAACGGATGAAAAGGCCTAAGTAATATTGCACGTAAATGTATGAAATCATTAATATTTAACTGTAATTTTCTCATCAACACCACATCATACAGATATGCGACCTATATTATTGCAATCCAAGTGTAATTATGCTCACATCTAAACTAATTTGATCTTTGGTCGCCGTAGCATATTGTTCCATCGAAAATTCCCAGTGTCCTTTATATGCATAGTGTATGAACTATGAAAATTTGATTTTACATAAAATATGTGCTTTTTAAGTTTTATTAGACTACTTTTATTTATTTCTATGCGCTTTTAACGTGGGTCTGCCCAAGAAAGCCCAATACTCCAGCAGTCTCCGTCAAGTAAATTCTGTATCGCTATTAATTTATTTTCATAACTGTTTTACTTTTCAGTTTTCAGCAATATGTAATAAATGTTCTCATTTAACAAACAAAATTTAGTATTTGCATTAAAGTTTCATATTAATGATTTTGTAGGTATAGTATTGTTCCATAAAATTATTGTTATTCTTATAGGTATCATGTAGGGTTGGGATGCGTTATCGATATAACATTTCACTGTACAATTTGGAGATCATTTCTCTTTTTGATCTCAGATGGACGCAAGACGTATGGGCCAAGCGTGAAATTGAAGAGTGAACGCACATCGTAAATCAAATAAATGCCGTCGGTGTTTTTTGCTGTCAGTGTGACCATGTTTAGTGAACAATTACGTACATTAAAGCTTTTAGTGTTCTACCGAACTTTGGCCAAAAATGGCCGACAAAATGGATTTTATCCGGTTAATGCTAGAGATTTTTTGTTAGGTACATTTTTATCGACTGCGAGTATATCTATATAGAATGTTATATATACTCGTATAAAAGAAAAAGCTGATTGACTGATGTATCAACGTACATTCCAACCCCTTAAAGTTAGAAATTTGAAATTTTGCACACGTATTCGTCATAGGACGTCGGCATTTACTAAGGAAGGATTTTCGAATTCAACCCCCTAGGCTGTAAAATAGGGGATGAAAGTTTAAAACCTAATCACGCGGGTGAAGCTGCGGGGAATTAATGCTAGTTTTAAAATAATTATATTAAAAAGTGAAACATGTTTTAAATTAGCTATGTATTAAAATTATCAAATATCAGGTGGTGCATGCTGCATTCACATTTAAATACAATAGAAATTATTTTCACGGCATTAAAATTTTACAATTAAGCCTAAACGTATCACTTTGGAATTTAACTTATGCTTTATCGTTCTTTTAATGGAACAAAAAGAGGACAGTTCGAAATGGAACGAAACTGTTGGTCAACACAAACGTAAAGCTCTTAACGCTTATCTAAAAGCATGCGCACGAGTATCTTATTTGTAACTTCACTTAAAAAGTCGGGAACATGACATTAGAACGTTTAAATTTATGCTTAAATACCTGGGATCGGGGTAAACAAGAAAGAATGTACAGTGCACACTTTAAATACTCCAGTTTTATCTGAATAATACTGTGTAGTAAGTTAGTAACCTATATGATTTTGTAAAGGTTCTTTTTCACTTGTTTTTTAGTAAAAGCTTTGAATTCAATTTCGCTAGTAATTTCACTTGTGACAAGTGTTAGAGTGGAGACCAAGCTTAGGCATAAGACGTAGTGTAGGACGTCCTGCGGCACGATGGACCAACTAGGCTTATAATAATGAGTACGTTACTGAGAGGTTGATTAAATATGTTGACTAGTTCCAACGAGCTTCATTCCCAATACTTAAAGGTATATAATATTTTGATCAAATATACATATAATTACATGTAGTAAAAAAATCAGACGCATATATATTTCAGAATAACTTGAACCTATTGTCCATAGCAGTTATATGATCAACGAGGTATTGCTATACTCTGAGCTATCTCCATTAAATATAGCCTATTTCCGCCAGTGGCTGATGATGAAACTAACGCAAACTGAGGATATCTTGTGCTGTTTAAGAAACGTCAAAGATGGTTTGTGCAATCGTATCCGCTAGAATGTCGGTAATGATTGCGACTGCGAATTCCGTTTGAGCGTGACATTAGGGCTCAGTGCAGTCGGACTACGGTCGCGCGCTACCGCTACACAATTTTCGTACGACTTTGACTAATCGCCGTGTAGGTATACGCGTTAGCACGACGTAAACGGGTGCAACTGAAACTATAAACTTTTTACATCAATGTATCTAGCCGATTGTGTTTTACAATCCCTAAAGGAGTTGGTTAAAAATTTGCCCAGAGTCAATAGCAACGAATTGGTAGCCAATGTGTTCACTTTAAAGCACATTTGATTGACATTTCGGAATTCTCTTTTGGTGACCCAAATACGTCATTCGTCATACAATCCCGAAATACGTCTGTATAATCGAACACACACCTACAATTTTAATGTATGTTAGTACGATTTCTGTAGTACCTACGACGACATCTTTCGAAAGATGGGCATGTCACAGTCGGACTTGAGCTTGATCTCCCGCCAGTCCAGGACGGATACGCCACTCTGGGTTATGAGAGTAAAGGAAGAGAGTGCTCTTGTGTACTGCGCACACACTTGGCCACTATAAAATTACTCCTGCGTAACTGCGAAATCGGTGTGGGGGAGTTATTATACATACTACTACTGTTCCTAAACCAACATTATGGATTTTATTCTTGCTCATAACTGTAACCCATTGGCAAACATTTCAAAACATTCCATTGCTGTCGACTCTGACTTCTATTTAGTATAGATTTTGGATCATGTCCTTTCATATCTCGTATCGTATCGTCGGATCATATCTCTTTCCACCATCAAAGTAACCATCACATCTTAGATGTTTTATCTTAATTTTGTATGGATATTAGCTTGTGTAACCAATAATTTTCTGAAACCTACGTACTAGCCCCGAGGCTGTAGTGAATGTATGTAGAATTACCACGAGATGAGTCAGAACTCAGAATATACCTACCTAATATTGTCTTGGCCTTTTTACCCAACTACGACGAAGTCCAAAGGAAGGGCATTGATTTTGGCACTCTATGTATGTATGTTTGGTCCATCGTAGCGCCTAAATGTATGATCCGAATTGAATGAATGAGGTTTCCATATGTTTGTAATGAGCCGTCACTATACTGTCACTATCTCCGCTGGCAGGATGCCAATGACAGCCAGTGACGTAAGAGCCTCTTACTTTAAGAAACTAGGGTTAGGGTAAGTTTAGGAGTCCATTTTACATAGTACATAAGTATTAATTTCTTTTAGTACATATCCCGTTGGAACCCCATTCGGGGTATAGGCCTCCTTCAGCTTGCTCCAAGCAGTTCTTTCCTGGGCTTTCCTTTGCCATTATTTTCCTGCTATTGTAGTAATTTCGTCGACCCATCTATTCCTTGGGCGCCCTCTAATTTCTTTACTACTTGGTCCATCCCATGTTGTGGTTTCTAAGGTCCATCCCCTATCTTTGAGTCTCGCTATATATCCTGCCCAGCGCCATTTTTGTGATAGAGCGTATTTGAAGGCATCTATTAACTTAGTCCTTTTCCTTATAATATGTTCGCTCTTGATTTTTTGGATTTTCCTTATTCTCATTTTACTTCTTTCCATCGCTTTTTGATATGTTGTAATTTTTGTTTTTATTTTGGTGTTATATGTCCATGTTTGGCATCCATAGGTCCATATATATATATATATATATATATATATATATATATATATATATATCTATATATATATATATATTTAAATCGACGAAGACTTCTTGCGTCCTTACAAACTACCACCCTGTAGCGTCCACTGTATGTGGCAAGATTTTACATGTTATTAATGCGTATATGTGTAGTTTTTATCAGTATGATATCGAGAGTCGACGTGGTATCCCGTTATTTAATGAAATATTAATATTCAGTTTTGGAAATTTCCAGGTCATTTAGTACTTCCGTTCACCGCCAAAGCTATCCAGCACACAGTATATATCCGTATACTTCTATACACTGCATGGATGCTACTACTTCCGTTCACCACCAAAGCTATCCAGCACTCAGTATATATCCGTATACTTCTATACACTGCATGGATGCTCTTACCTCCCATCAATTTGTTCAAATCAACTCCGTATAATGCCCTACACATATTACCAACATTATGCAGATAAAGCTACACCCTTCAATCTTTTATGAGATTGTGATTCCGAATTACTGTTTTTGTATTTTTGTAAGAAGCGTTATGTTTTTCGCGCGTATCTTGTATATATGTATGTATGTTAAATAGTCGTCTTTTTGATTTAAATCGACCAAGTGTGTGTTGGTTAAATTTAAAAATGTAAAATAAAATAACTAATTTAAAAAAATAAAAACAACCCGACTGACGACCGACACTTCATAATTTTTTTGTGTATGATTACTTTGGAAGTCTGTTTAATTTTTGTTTAAAAATAATAATTTTACAATTTTTTGTGACGTTTGTAATTATCGAATACGCGCCAAGCTTCCATTAGGTATTATAAATTAGTGTCCGACCGAGTGTTCGGTTTCGGTTTCGGTCGAGTTTCAGCAAAAAAACGTGTTTCGGTTTAGTTTTGGTTTTGCCGAAACTACGACCGAAACCGAAACTGCATTCTGCATGTGCATGGAGTTCTCGGGCTGTGATCGGTAATGTTCGACGCTTTTTTAAATTCCAACTAAGCGACGCGCGACGCGACGATGACATTTTATAAGGTTTTGTTACAGGACATGATTTATTTAACTCCGTTGCATTTACTTGAGATGGGGTAAAAATAATAAAAGTATTTGATTTTACACATTTACAGTTGGTATACATAAAAAACACTAACTCGCGCATTGTCTAAACGTCATTTTGAAATAGCTTTTGTAGACCAATGCCGATAGTTTTTGAAACAAAAAAAAAGTATAGTAGGATAAAACCCACTGGAAAAGGAAAAAATATAACAAAAAATAAGGGAAAAATAAATTACGGGCGATTTGATGTTGGGAAGTGTAAGGGGGTGAGTTACAAGGGGTGTTTTTTACCCCTTGTAACTCACCCCCTTACAATGACGTTTAGACAATGCGCGAGTTAGTGTTTTTGCTTATCTCGATTTTCGGCAAAACTACGAGTCCTATGGAAAAAAGTAAAATAGCAAAGTTATAGGTGATAAAAAGATCTACAACGTTTGTACTTATTTACACATAACTTCATAATTTATGTGAAAAATTCAACTAACCAAGTGTTTGTTCTTTTTTTATATTTATGTTATTACAAAAAAAATCACGACATTTGGTGAAAACGTACCCGTGTGTTTCAAATATATTGTAATTTTTTTTATTTAAAATATTTATTTTTTCACCTTATTTTGACTTAATATCAAAAAATTAACCCTAATTTTCCTTTTAATTTTCAGTCGAAAACTCTCACGTCAAAATATCTTTTTTTTGTGGGCTTTTTATTCGTTGAAATCTCTCTTTTCTGATAATGTAAAAAAATACATTACCACAGTAAAAGTTCTCAAAACAATGCAAAGAAAAGAACAGGTAGTAAGGCCCAGACCCGCTTAGCCCGTTCCCAACTTCTCTCTGAAATACCTTTTGATGGGCTAAAATTATCCGTAGGTCACTCATGTATTTAAGCTATCTTAAAATAGCAATAAATAAGCATCTATGGATATAATTTAAAGACGATTGGACAACTTACACAAAATATTGTAGATGAAGACATCTACAATATTTTGTAGATATCTTCTACTAAAATATTTTGTGCCTAGCTTCAATAAGAATTGAGGCTAGGCGGGTCTAGGTTATGTGAAAAAAATATAAATATAAAGTTTGCACGCCTCACACGCGTTTTATACTATAATCAGGATACCGTAAGATGAAAAATCATCGCTTAAACAATGACTGATGTACCACAGCGTCAATACATAACCTTAAATAGAGCCAATAATATTATATTACAGTAAATTATAAACAGTTTATTTGGAATATTGATATTTTTTTGACATCTCTATCATTATCATCTAGTACAAAATAATTTATGTATGCATTACGAGTATGATACATCAGCATGTGATCCCTCTTGCCCCCATTAATATCGTATTTTGATGATTTTACAATAAAACAAGGTATGGTGACTACAATAAATATTTCTTAGTGTTTTGTCATTTTTTATATATTTATTTACGTTTTTTTTCTTGCATCCGATGCACATAAAATATATAATATGCATTAAATGAACAATATTATGTAACAAATATGTAACAAACAATATAAAAAAATATCGGCAAGCGGTACTGAGAAATGGGAAAATAATAAAAGAGAACGGGGAACGAATAAAACTGGTTATTCTATCAAAAAATGTTAATTAATATATTTTTAACCATTTAGAATTTAATAACGCCAAGCAACAGGGCTCATCCTTAGGATAAACGGAAACGTTTAAAAAAAGATTCAACTCATTTCATTGCCCATATTTTTCTTAATTTATGGAACAAACAGACCTACGGACAGCTTTAGTTTTTTTTATTATTTCATTTTCTATTATATAAATTAAATTAAATAAGTAAAAATCAAAACAGTCTACAGTCATGTTTGAAGTTCCTAGTTGTAAAAACATCAATTTTTCTATAAGTTTATTATTGAATTTCGGGTATTTCAACAGATTTATGTTGTGAACTTGTCACAACGCGGCCTTTCGAGAGTAGAGCACACCCGAGGCGTGTTTAAAGGTGTAGATCTTTCTATTAGGTACCTACAAATTTGCCATTTGACTTTTTCCATAGGACTTGTAGTTTTGCCAGAAATCGAGATAAACCGTTTTCTATCCTTAAAAACTCACTACCTTACACTTCCCGACCTCAAATTGCCCGTAAAATACTTTTTCCTTTTATTTTTGTTAAATTCTCTTCCTTTTCCAATAGGTTTCATCCTACCATAAGTTTTTTTTTCACTTTTGACCATTTTCAAAGGTAAAAGCACTAGTCTATTAGGCTTACGAGGTGTTTGACTAGCTTGCATTGTGCCTAATTCGCTTCGAAGAACGACTTCAATAATTTAAGCCTGAAATTTTGTTCATAGATTAGAATGATGGAACGTTTGACCATATTTAACTGTCACACCGTTGACCGTACACGACAATGACACTTTTGCGATATTATATTTTCACATAATTATGAGAAAGCCATGCTTAGTTAATAAGGCTAACTCTCATTACCTACTTCGCGATTTGATTTAGGTATAACGAGATAGTCGTTTCGTGAATTGGGTTAAGCTTAAAGTATTTAAGACCCGTTGTACATAATAATATAGCTGTTTTACAATAAACAATTGTAAATATTATAGTGCTTTTTCGTGTTTCGCTCGCAACACAGATTTGTATAAATAAACTACTAAGCGGCAGTAAATCAAAAGCATGTTAGGACATATCTAAGGAGAGTTCTGTAACTATCAACGCGCAATAGGCCTTCTTTGAATTACTTAAAAAGTTGTAGTCCGATTGCGCTCAAAATAAATTCTCTAAAAGGTTTTTAGCATGATCTATCAGCATACAAACTTTCCAGTTTCTATCTCCTATAGTTTAAAAATGCCAGCGGGGGGCCCAAATTATAAAACCACTTTGGAAGCCGATTACTCGAAAATGGTTCCTTGTAAAAAAGTTATGTATGAAACCACGCCTTTATTTTAGATCTTTTCGACGATATCTCACACGATGGAGTAGAATGAAACAATATTTTTCATGCCTATTTCACATGTATGGAGGAGCCACCCTTCCAAAATATGAAATTATTATTATTTTATGATGTAGAACACGGATCTATACACAATATATAACTTTACAAAATCTCTCCCATTTATGTTCAAAATTACAGTAGCTAGAGGGGCAGACAGAAAGAAAGACTAACTGACGAAGCAAAACTATAAGGGTTCTTTGAATACTATGGAACCCTAAAAAGACTGACTGATTAAACTAACGTTTCCTTTATTTTTCTCTCAAAACATGATCCTTGTACCTACGGAAGTTTCGGTTGTGGCCGAAACTGAGACCGTTGCCGAAATTCGTTTTCGGTTTCGGTCATACAAACCAGCTTCAGTCAGACACTATTTTAAAATAAGATGATGATGATGATTACTGTAACGTACATAGTGGCATATGCTTGCAGTTCTTAAAACAATAATGCCGAAATTTCCAAACGCATATCTTTAAAGACTGGGGAGTTTTGTTCAGTTCTTTTGGATCCAGGGAATACCTTCTTATTATACAGGGCATAATCTTATTTTTTTGGTAGCATAATATGCTTAAGTTACTTCAGGAAAAGTCTAAATCACTATATTATATGTCTATATAAATTTTGAGGAGTTCACTCGATTCCTCACGGATCCCATCATCAAGTTTCCATGTTAATGACAACAACAAAATAATTTTACAAAATATAAGTCCATAGAAGGTAGAGTAACGTTTAAAGATCACCGTGTTGGTGAAAAATACTAGGAGAAGTACCTTTTGTATCATCATAATGTAATGATGTATGGTGTAATGGTGGTGGTGATAATGATGATCACTTAATTGCCATAGAAGCATATGCTTGCCGTTCTTTAAACAACGCTGAAATCCCCAAACATGTATCTATAAGGAGTCAGGAGTTCTGTTCTGTACTTTTGGATCCAGGGTATATCTTGGCGCAAAATCTTAATTTTTTGGTAGCATAATATGCTTAGACTACTTCAGAAAAAGCCGAAATCGCCATAAGTATCCATATAAATTTTGATTCCTCATGAATCCCATCATCAGGTCACCACTTTTTTTTAAAACGGGACTTTGGGGTTATACCCTTTAGATCAAAAAAAGAATTTTGAAAATCGGTCCATAGACGGCTGAATTATCGTCTAACATACAAAATAAGAATAAAATATTATACAGCCGAATACATAACCGCCTCCTTTTTTGGAAGTCGGTTAACAAAATATGCGATGCGACCGCGCTGCTGGCGCTGACGACCGGCTCGCTTCCCGCCCCCCGCGCGCCCCACACCCGTGCACCCTAAAAGGCCCCAGTAGGATCAAGGCGGTGTCCTGATATAAGAAAAATTCTGGACGCAAGATGATGCTCGTGGAGAACTGAAAAAAACTTTTTGTGTATATTCGGGGAGACGCAATATAATCGGTGAACTAAACGCTTAATATACGGTACAAAATATACGCTTCTCAGTAACGCCCTCGAAATTCCACGCGGCTGATGGCTGAACTACGAAATACGCTGAAAATCATTCTAGTGATGAAATTGAGTCCATGCCAATTTTTTGCCTATGCATTCTAATGATGAAAAGACACCCTTGGACGAAAAATGAGGGTCGGTTAATCTTGCGTCCGTATACCGGACGCAACAAGTCGGTCGGACGCGGCATCATTCGTAAAAATCGCCATGTAGGACGCAACATGATTCGCAAGATGCATATATATATATATATATATATATATATATATATATATATATATATATATATATATATATATATATATATAAGTATTTATTTATTTCTACGGAAACATAACATTTTATAGTTTTGTCTTAACCATGAATTGTAATAATTAAATAATTACACCTACGTCCTACATGTACAACTACACCTACCTAAGTACCTACCTACCCACCTACATACCCACATACATAGGTGTGTATATAAATGTAGGTACCTATCTACCTACCTACGTACCTACTTACCTACCAGCATTCTAGCTAAACAGATAAACTGCATGAACGCACGATAAATATATTAAATATTACTAACAAAAAATGTCGAATAATCTATTTAAAACTAACACCTGTGAATAACAAGATGTAAATGTCCAATAAGAATCTATCTTAGCTAATGAGTTATAAAAATATACCGCTACAATCAAGTTTTGAGTTTTAGAAGCCGTTGAGTTATAAATAAATAGTAAACATTTCTAGGCAGTATACATTAAATGGCAGAAGCGCATTATGGATGATAGTTAAGGACTCTTTAAAGGCTGTATCTCCTTGGTACATTAGCAGCTAGGTCCCGAAAATGACAGGGCTCTGGGAATATTTTTCAAGTCTTTATTACGAGTATATACTGGTGCGTTTATTTGCGTTAAATTATTAATGAACTAGAATCTAATTTTTCAACGGAACCCTAAGATAATAAATTACTTTTCGAAAGCTATCAATCAGCGAAAGTCTGGTCAAAATCGGAGCGGCCATTTCAGAATTTTTTAGTCGGAAGAAACAGACAGACAAACAGACGGACGGACAGATACAAAAATTTAAAAAAATGATTTTTGGTGTAGGTACCATACATACTATCATAATATGCATTGTGCAAAGCTGTTAATTTGAAATAATAAACAGATACTTAAATTTTATATATTTTTAAGTATATAGATAATTTAAATAAAATATAATAACACATTACACAATATGAGTACCTACATACTATCGCCTAAACAGACCAAGAAAAAGGCTAGAAAAAAAAACCACAAATGTATAATGTATACTTATTTAAAATGTACAATGCAATTTAACATAACTGTTGTGTCAATTTGGCGTCCATTATAAATGTTAATGTATTAAGACGATGAAAAACTTAGAAGTTTTAAAGGCTTTGCCGAAAGATAATCGAGGATTCGTCATTATTTTTATCAAGCCACTTAGTCCTTCGAGAGCCGCCATCTTTGAGCGTTGATTGATTAGTTTTGATACTTTAAGTGCAGATTTATTACGAATAATAATCATTTGCAAACGGGTGGAGATTTGTAAGTCGGTGGCTGGCAACTTACGAGTTTGAAAATCATGTATCAGCTTATTTTTCTATTAAGAATTTTCTAGTACGAGTAATTATTGTAACACGATTATGACACCATTACCTACAGACAGTTGGGATTTAAAACCAACATAACACAACATCAAACTGACCTCCATATAACAAGGTTGTAGCAACTTTCGTGTAAAATATGAAAAATCTTGGGTAATTCTTGATATGTAGGCCATATTAAATATTTAAAAAATATCAGTTATTAAAAAGTGCGTAAACCTGAAAATTAACGATCGATACTTCAGTGCGCGTACGCAGTAAGCGACAATCAAAAAATCAAAGGAAAACTACCGGAACTGCGCCTTTCTAGCAATTTTATGACTAGCCCAAGGCTTAACCTTTCCTCGTCCAGCTTTTTCGGTCTAAAAATAAGTGTATGTGTTAATTCTACTCTTAAAATACTGCCATACCAAATTTCATCAAAATCAGTTTAGAAGTATTTGCGTGAAAGTGTCAGAAACATCCATCCATCCTCACAAACTCTCACATTTATACTACTAGTTGTTATTCTAGAAGACATGGGTTCTAGCTTTGCTTGTCGCCAAGTGTGAACACACCTTAATCTGAGATGGAGTGAAGAACTCATTTGGACCCGGGCACATTTACAAAACTTGTATGACTGGTCGTTAAAATTCTCCGTAATTCGTCCCGGAGAGGCGGGCTTTTACACCGTGTTTTACACTTTCGGTACAAACGAAGCCGCGTGTTTCACTTTGTTAATGTTAAAATAAAACTATGATTAAACATTAGTTTGTATTTAGGTAAAACAGGCAATTACATGTTTGAGAATGCGCCTAAGAATTGGGTAAAAGTTCATAAGAGCGATAATGTCGAAAGTTATCGTAGAGCGCAATTTCTATCAAAGTTTTAAAGCTAAGAGTTAATTTAAAGTTATTCTACTAAGTTTTTAGTTATAGTAAAACTTGTGACATCTTTAGAAGTACCCACCGTTTCCTCGTTAATACATTAAAATGTGTAGGTGAAAATTAAAAAGAGAAACGTATTTAATTACGAAATAAGAACTTCAAGTGTGGGCTGGCCTAATGTTGCTTTGAGCAATATTTAAAATGCGCTATAATGTCGAAGCGGCATAAGCCCACATGTTTTTTACATGGACGAAAAGACTGTGGGTGCAACCCACGTTCAACATTAAAATATATTTGACCTAGACAAGGTGCAAATTCAGCCCTGACGTAATAAAATATGAAGTCAACTTTTACTGTCCATTTCTGAGTATTTATGTATAAACGTTCGTGTTTTCCTCGTAAAGTCCAAAGTGAATATCTATTTATATATACTAAAACACAAAATTAATTTCAGAACTTAATCAATTGAAAATATTGCGGCGACGATTATTTAAAAATAGATTTAGGAAAAAAGAGGAGGCCTATTCTTAAAAAATAATTACATATAAATGAATAATTAAAAATGTATGGTATCGTAATTATCGATGACAACTTGGCTAAAAGATCTATTTAGCTATATATCTATTAGGTATCTTTAATGCAATATATGTATTAGCTCAGTAATCAGTATACTCAATACTGTGATACCTTCAATTCTCAAGTATTTAATATAATCTTGTATAATCAAAATACAGCATAAATCGTAAACCATATCAGTTTTATGCGTTCGGGTCCATATTTTTTTAACGTAATATTTACATTGAATATTTATATAGATAAATATTATTTACTGACCTTGATGTTTCCCGTGTCCTATTTACGAATGTTTGAAGATTCAACAACAATATTCAAGGTTACATGCTAACCGGCAATGTTGTTGAGTTTGGACACAACAAAATCTTTATGTCCTCACTCCTCACTTATGACCTGGTTTTTTAGGTTTACAAGGTGCTAAATGCGAATACCTAATACTGTTGACGTTTTATTAACAAATAAATATATCACTATAAAAGGTAATTTTATATAAGTTATATATATATTTTTTTTTTATCTATGGACGCTTCACACCACGTCAGTCTGGCCCCGTGGTAAGTATCCGAAGAACTTGTGTTACGGGTACCAGACAACGGAAATATATTTAATACTTTTTTATACTATACTTATATTTAAGATTTTTATTATATTATACATATATTTAATACACATCCATGACCCAGGAACACAGAAAACTTTTTTTTTGTTCCCTGGCGGGATTCGAACCCGCGACCTCCGGCTTAAGCGCCACTACGCTCACCACTGAGCCACGGAGGTCGTCAAATAATAAGGGTCGTCGTATAATCAGTTTGTGTATGTTATAGTCCCTGTATTTTCTTATTTATTAAATAAGGAAAATTCCGTAAGTGTTATTATTAACCTTTAAGAAAAATGGAAATAAAACTTATAGAATTTAAATACAGTGCAGCATCTAGTCGTGTCGCGTATCGTCGCATTGTAAATTGACCCTTAAGGCCCACTTGCGCCAATCCGGGTTAAAGTTAACCCTGGGTTAAAAATCATGTTATCTCTCTCGTTCTTAGTATTTGTGAAAGAGAAAGCATGATATTTTAACCCAGGGTTAACTTTAACTCGGATTGGCGCAAGTGGGCCTAAGTCTATCGTCGAGAAACCTGATGACGGCTGATTTCAATTTAAGGTTGAATGAAAATTGATACTATAATAAAGTTATTAAAATTATTTATCCATGCAGATTTCTCGTGAACTCGTGGTCGCTACTACAAATAATAAACCTGGGTAACCGAGATTTGCTCGGACTGTAGTAGATTAAAAAAAGTATTACAAAAGTATTTCACCAGGGTTCGAATATATACCTAACCTAAAATGCGCAGTTTCCTAGGAATAAAACCTACCTAGATCGATTTATCGTCCCCGAAACCCCCTGTATACAAATTTCATGAAAATCGTTGTAGCCATTTCCGAGATTCAGTTAGATGGAACGGTTTTTACAATTTTACGGTAACATATATTTAATATATGTCACCGTAAAATTGTAAAAACCATTAGATTGTAATAAAACTAGTGAAATTGTAAAATGTTGATAGACCTCCGACGCGAATATGCTGCCTATAATTCAACACATTATTTTTCGTTAGATTATAAATAGTTTTTAATCTTTCGACATATTTTTACAATCTCGTTAGTTATTTTACAATATAATGGTTTTTACAATTTTACGGTGACATATACACAAGAATCGCTCGTTTAAAGATATAAGATTAATATTAATAATTTTTAATACATTGATAGTTTAAGTAGCTCCGACTGGCACGCTTTCGTCCGCGTGGGCTCCATCGTTCATGTTTAGTCCACGGGACAAAATACAGCGTTTTGGCTACGCTTAGTTGGGGCAGTGCCGTAAATAGGGTGGTGCCACCGGTGCCCAGGCACAGGGCGTAGACTCTGGGGGGCGCAAGAATGGCCAGACCAGGCAGGACCAGCCCTGGATCTAGGGTGGGCTAGCCGGGGCCCATGCCCCGGGCGGTATGTTCAGGGCGCGGCAAATTCACACTTAAAGTACCGTAAATAAATAATCGTATGTAAAGTGTGACAATTTACATACGAATATTTCGTATGATAATTAAAAAATCTTTGAAATTTCTTATATTCTACGCACAAAAGGATATATAATACTGTTTTACAATCAATTAAAAACAACACCTTTTCATACTGTTTTTAGAAATCTACATTGGGCACATCTGTTGATACGCCAGTAGGTGGTATTCTAGTTGTATTCATTACGCAAAATTTAATCGAAGATATTATATAAATTAAATACTATATTTACGTATTAAGTTCTATATATATCAGGGGCGTAGTTACCGCTGTATCGTAGGCGTAGAGTAACATGTCCTGTAGTGTGCGCTCCCGGGCGTGTTATTCTCGCGTTACTCCGCTGTTAATTTGATGACCAGTAATTTTTTCTGAATTCGAGGTTTCCATAACTAAAAATTACAAAAAAGTTTCGGCTCGCTCGTTTCGCTCGCTCGCTATTGCCCACATGTAGTACTTATATTTTACTGTGGATTTTGCAGATTACTTAATAATTACCTACATAACTAAATTTCAAAGTTTGGAGCCTTCCAGAAAGAAAATATTCGAAAAATTTCGGCTCGCTCGCCATTCCCTTTTGTGAATTTTTACTCTTGGGCTATAAAAAGGATTTCATATTGGGCTAAGGCTATCTACGCCACTGCTATATATAGTTACTATATAAGTGGGTGGGGGCGGCAATGTTCAATTTTTGCCCCGCCTAAAAAAATTGAAGATCCGGGGCTTACTTTTTCGGTTTGCTCTTGATAAGTTCCCGCTGCGCCCCTAGAGCTCGATTCCCGCACATATGTACCTACATGCCAGTACATATAATCAAAAACGTCTATTAAATTAGACGAAATATTGCGCTCACTTTTTTTGGCGACGTTCCTAGCGTATTTGTATTTGTGTTTCATTCAAAATATTAGATCATTATTGGTCCACCAACGGCACCAACTTCTGAATGAAATAAAGTATTGCTCTAGGGTACCTATAATATCTAAAAAAACAAGGGCGCAGTTATAGAAGCTCGCACAGGACGCAGAAAAGACTATTTACGCCACTGAGTTAGGGCAAGAGGTACTTTTTGTATGACACTGGCCGATGCCCGCAGACCATATTGCCCCAACAAACATTTTTTGAAGTGAAAACTGCTTTAGCGGCGTTGTTCACTTTTCTTGGGATGGGTAAAAAATGTTAAACTCGCATCAGGACATGTGACTTGATCGAAAATTCGTAAGACTGCACTTGCAACTGTTTGTTCCCTTACGCGAGCATGAAACTATTTTAATTCGTTAAAAACCTAGATGGCGGTTTTTCTAATTTAATGTTCAAGTTTTCACTTTTGCCGACACTCCCGGAGTGCAACCCGTTGTTTTTTTTTGTCTCTTTAGTGTGAACTGACCCTTAAGGTAGCTTTCCAATATATGTGAAGATATGTGATTATTATTGGACACACGCATATCCAGAGGCATTACAAGTGTAACTATCTGGTGTTACACTAATTGTAATTCCTCTGGTGTTGCGCACTTGCGTTTCTGCTGCCCTATTACCTAATATTATGGACTTCAACTGACAAGTGGGAATGGTCTTAATTTTGACGTTTGAATTTTTTAAAACACAATTTGAAAAGTTAAAATGTCAACATTTTGTTATTATAACGTCAAAATGAAGACGATTCCCAGATGTCAGTTGAAATCCATAGATAATAGAACTAATAGGGCACCGAGCAGCTGGTCTTTACTTTTAATCAAGTTCTTAATTTGTATATATTTTATTAAAAATCGCTTCATCTTTTACTTTAATATATTTTAAAGAGGCGTTGGGTTTATAAATTTACCAAAGAAAGTACCACGTGGGTTGTGCCACGTGCCTTAACAGTAAAGTAATAAAAGACGAATGACGAAACTAGTTTAATATATTTTAACCAAGTATAAAACATATCAAACTTATTGAATCTCTGTACGTCTTGCTTTCTTAAATTTTCTCTTTTCATTACAAAGTTTCACCTTTACAAAATAATAAAATTTCCTAATATTGTTTTAGGAAAACAGTTCAATTCTAAAAATTCTTATTTTACCGTCAAACTCAAAACCATAGATTTAGTATAATATACTACGGTATATACTAAATCAATATATTATATTGATATAGTCAAAACCGTATTGCAATAATTGTAATTAATCAGCACAAAAACTAAAATCATAAATGCCAAAAATAAAAACTAAAATCAATTGGATAACAAAATTTTACTAAACTAGCTAGTAGCTAATGTAAAAAAAAATATTTCGGCTTTTTACACTAGAATTCCCAAAGTGCCATGAATAGTTTCCAAAAACAATTCATAAACAAATGCATGTTAATAGGTTATAGATTTGACCTTTGACACGATTGCATTACCATCTCGCGGCTCGCCCCCGCAGCTCATCCAAAAAGCCTTCACTCACACCCCGCTAGTGCAATGTCGTATAACCCGAACAAATTAAAAATAACCGTTCTGTTTACATCTCAAATGGCGACCAGACCATTCAATTCCGAAGTGTTATAATGTAATTTCCTAATGAATATCATGTAGGCTTTAACTTCTATTTAATCCTCGCATATACTGTGACAAGCGTAACGCAATTTGTTCTCTATCACCGAGGATTACAGTTCGGTTTTGAATAAATTACATTGTACCGTTTGGAAAATGGAAAGACGTTGCTCGATGTCGCAATCGACGCGTGCCTCAACTTTGGAAGCTCCAATACGGTTAAGACGTTCCATTTTAAGCTTTGACTTCTGGGAACAAGGTTGAAGTTTGATTGGAGCATAAATGTGCTTAATATTTCGTTATGGCTTGTGTGTAGATGCAATTGTGTGGATGCAGAGTGGGTCTAACGCTTACGTCATTGTTGAAAATGGCTTCTGTATCTATTCCACAGTAGATAAGAAAGATTTTAAACGACATAATTAGAACGTTGACAAATTGCTTACTTTTTGGCTTATGCGCCTGTCACAAGGTTTTAGGACGCTTATGATGAAACCCCAGGAATTTATAAAAGTACTTTATACAACGCTGTAAAATAAAAAAATATATAAGTTCCATTAAATTAATAAAAATAACATACCTACCTAATTTTCACAAGGTTATTATTTTCTTTTTCATACAAAAAATATATGTGAACTTTTGTATGAATATTCGATAATAATATAATGAACAAAATTATGTAAAATAAATCTTTCAAAGCTGGCATCAGTTTAATCTTGTGTCTGTCCGACTCTGTACTTTGTAGGTAAAATTCTTGTGGTAACTGGTAACAGGCACATAAGAATTATTGAATTTCATTAATATTAATATTATACTACGATGACTAATATCGCTGCACTTAAATTACGTAAATATCTGAATAAAAACATCGTGCAATGTTTAAATAACACTAATGTAGCAGACTCGTGAAGGCAATCTACTCAGTGCCCATCTCTTTCTATCACGTTGTACAAGATAGTTATGTCTCTGTCTAACAACACAGCCTCCAACCAGGATGAATTCTTGGAAGTTGGATATATCTCGCCTAGGACTTGTATGGTATAAATCCGTTGAAACCGTTTGGTTACGTATACGTTACACTACTATTACCTTTAGGTTTAAATATAACTTAATAACGCCCGTTTCAATAACCTAGATAGGTAGATTACCAATAACTACTTGTTAAGAACGTCACATTTGTTATCGCTGTTAGCGATCTCACTGTCACAGACAAAGATTCCTCTAAGTTTGTTTATTGAAACGCAAAAAACCGGCAAATGATACCAACTGTGACGTTTAGTTATTGGTAGATAGGTTATTGAAATTGGCCGTAAGTGATGTTAACGGCCAAATACTGAAACGCTAATCAAAATTAACAGCCCTCCTATTCACAGGCTGTCGCTGTCTCTGCCAGGCGAAACGACAAGGATAGCATGTGACTTGAGCGTCACTTAATTTAACTATCGTTTCAGTAGGTATTCAGCTATTAAATTGGTATCATTAATATTGTAGGTAGGTTTCTGTATCCAAAGGGTATAAACGGATTTTATTGTCCGTGTCTGTCCGTCCGTCTGTCTGTCCATCACCATACTGTATGTATATCTTGAACCGTAATAGCTAGACAGTTGAAAATTTCACAGATGATGTTGTATTTCTTTGCCGCTATAACAACAAATACTAAAAACAGAACAAAGTAAATATATTTTAAGGGGGGCTAAATACTAGCTTTGGCCCGCGGCTTCGCCCGCGTAAATACAGTATCCCACGGGAACATTGTATTTTTTCGGGATAAAATGTAGCCTATGTTTTAATCCATAGCCTAAACTACTACCATACCAAATTTCATCAAAATCCGTTTAATACTGATTTTGCGTTAATGAGACACAAACATACATCAATCTTCACAAACTTTCACATTTATACACTAGCTGATGCCCGCAACTTCGTTTGCATAGAACTAACAAAAAAGAAACCCTATTTTTTAAACGGAACCCTAAAATAAAAGTAGCCTATGTTAGACCTTATAACATCAGCTATCTGCCAGTGAAAGTACCATGAAAATCGGTTCACCCGTTTCGGAGATTAGCCGGAACAAACAGACAGACAGACCGACAGACAAATAGACAGACAGACAAATTTTTTAAAAATTGGTATTTTATTGTGAGTAAGTACCGAATATACTTTCATATGCATTAAGTGAAAAGCTGTTAATTTTAAATTACAAACAGACACTTTAATTTTATTTATCTGTATAATACATACTTACATAGTAAGTTAGTAAGGTTTAAAAACTTTTTATGCAGGTCGATTAATCATATACCTAGGTACTAGATCTATAAAAAATGCACAACCATAAATGCAAAACCCGGATGAATGAAAAAATTATCAAGTTTTTATAATACTTATTATTTATTTAATTATGCAAGTTTCTAATGAATAACAGAAATGACGCCATCTTCTAGAAATGTTTAAAGAATATTAAATAGGTACCAAGATAATATTGGACGAGCATCCTACTATCCTACTAATACTATAAATGTAAAAGTTTGTGAGGATGGATGAATGGATATATGACTGGATTTATTGAATTTCTATTATAAATTTATAGTTTTGACACTAGTAAGTAGTAAGATTTAAAAATTACACTCATGACAAACTTCCGGAAGCTCCGGTAGGATAGCTTCTTCCTCAACTTATTTTTGTCATATGACATTACGGCATAGAACCATTAGCCAGTGTCAAGAAAAGAGAAATATGTAGAAATCTCGTGGATGTATGTTTGTTATTCTTTCACGAAAAAACTACTGTACGAATTTCGATGAAATTTAGTATGGTAGTAGTTTGGCTCTGGATCAAAACATAAGCTACTTTTTATTCCGAAAAAGTACAGTATTCCCGTGGGATACTACATTTATGCCGTCGGAGTCGCGGGAAAATGCTAGTGCATAAAATAATTACAAACAGTCATCCTATTACTATTATAAATGTGAATGTTTGTGAGGATGGATGGATGGATGTATGGATGGATATTTGTTACTCTTTCACGCAAAAACTACTGCATGGACTTCAATGAAATTTGGTATGGTGTTAGATTATGTTCTGGATTAAAACAGTATTAAGTATTAACATTAGTACATTGTTCTCGTGGCATATTATACTGTATTTACGCGGGCGGAGCCGCGGGCATCAGTACATCCATACATTCGCATGGACTTATGCTCTCATAATAAAACTTATATTATTAATAGGATTATAGCATAGGTTTCAGATTGAATTACTTACGCTATTGGCTATTTGTATAATTACTTATTTACCGGTTTGTTATCGTTCGTTCACATCTATAATCTCAAAGAAAACACTTTTACGTCAAGTGTTTGTATACTGTTACTGTATCAATTATTATTTATCGATAAAACGGTCTTGTTATGGTTAATGGTAGATTTTACGTTTTACTATATTGTTTATAATAAGCTAGCGACCCGCTCCAGTTTTAAATGGGTGCAATGTTTTGTACATGTAGATAAACCTTCCTCTTGAATCACTCTAACTGCTGAAAACTGCGTTAAAATCCGTTGAATACTTTAATATTTATAAATTTTAAGCTAGCAGGAAAGAAAGAGTAGGGCTTGCGCTGAATAGAAGTAAAATGTTTAGTTTATTGAATTCTTTTTTCTCGGTCATTTTTTCTCTTCTATAAGTCACACGAGTCTGAAAATTATCAGTATTTCAAGAAAGACAAGACTCAGGGGAAGGTTGTTTTAGGTTTTGCAAGTTTTATCTTAAATATTTATAGTGGTTTTTTTTTATTTCAATACTCTTCGGTCGGCGGAATACGCCCTGCAACAAAATTAGTATGAGACTTATATTAACGCTCGAGGTCACAGCCTTAAATCTAAATTGTACATTTCGTATTCCAAAGTGACAATAGCTATTACATTTTTTTTTTCTTAATGTACTTGATAAAGATCAATAAAAATATATTATTTAATCATTGTCTCCACTGTGTCCAGTAGACAGACGTCTATCACCATTCACCAGGCTATATCATAGCTAGACAGATAAATTTTCTTAGGTAACGTTTTTAAATTATATATATAATAAATTATTATATATATATATATATAATAATATATATATATATATATATATATATATATATATATATATATATATATATATATATATATATATATATATATATATATATATAATATATACGTCTATGTAAAAATGTGTTTCTCTTAAAAACAGTATATATATATATATATATATATACTGTTTTTAAGAGAAACACATTTTTACATAGACGTATATATTATAGATGAGGCATGTTGAGGTAAAAAGTGTTTCCAGTTAATTTTAAAATTTAAAAAAAAGGGGCCACTTTTGAGATTTTTTGGGCCATTTTGACATTTGAAGTATGGTAAAAACAAGATGGCTGTAATTTGAAGAATGGAGAAAACTAAGATGGCGTAACTTTTTACTGTATGAAGATTTTTTCTGTCAAATGTACGTCATAGACTATCTCGAGTTTCGAAATATTTGCATTTTACCTATGTATATTTACTCACAGTTGGAGATTCTTGTAATGTTAAAAGCTTAAGATATTGCCATAGTAAATAAAAAGTGTGACCTAAATGTTATTAGACAAGGAGATAACTGTAGATTACCAGTTCGACGACTCTGATAAGCCAGGGTAGTGGGTACTGATAAGAGCCCTAATTAAAAATACATCACTAAAATAACTTAGCGTTCCATGGCTTTGACTGGAAAAACTTATTCATAATAATTTATTCTAAGAAATTACGTTTGTTACATGAATTACTGGTATGGATTAGGATACAGTCAACATATTATAAATATTCGTACGTAATCAATTTTCGTAATTTTTTTCTGATTTCTGACACCGGCACACAAAAAAAAATGTCTGTACACCGGGCGCCACCTATCTACGGGCATGTTTTTCGACCCGCTGAATACGAATTTCAAGTCAGTTTAGGCCGTCCAGCCTTAAGTTTCGAGTAAATTGAAAAAACCCCAAAAAATAGCGAAAATTCGATGATTTGGCAAGAAAAAAAATTTTGAGATCTATGGCAAGCATAATTTTCATGTATTTTGATCTGTTAAATACTAATTTCGTTCGTACTTTAATCATAAACCGTTTTAAATCTAAAAAAATTGTAAAAAATCATATAGATAGGTGGCGCCCGGTGTACAGACAATTTTTTTTTGTGTGCCGGTGTTATTATTAAGGTTGTGCAAAATAAATAGTAAAATTTAAAAATGGAATACTTCCAAATTTTAGCACACATCATGAAATCCGTAAAAGGTACATGACATTTTTACACTCGCGTGCCAAAAATTGAGGCATCTGCCCATAACTCTCCAAACGCAAACTAAATTGACTTGAACCAATAAATTTATTATACTTCTTTAATTAAATTTACATAGCAATTTGTTACGAATACATTTTCCAAAATTGAATTAAAACAAACAGAAACTTAGGTTAAGTAAGCAAAATTATCTTTAAACTCCCTTTAAAATAAGATGAAAGTATACCGAACGAGTTACATAAAAGCTATGAAATTGTTAAAAACTTGTTTTACGTCATTTAAATTCTTTATTATGAGCGTTCATTTAATTCTACCGACTACCGAGGTATCAAAAGTTCTACGAAGCGAAATGCTTTTTCAAGTTAATAACCCCTCATGATGCTCTGTTTTCCTGGTAACATAACATAAGTAAAGCAGTTATTAGAAAAAAACTAAATTATAATATCCGTTTTTTATATTTACCTTTCTAATATTTCTTAGAAGATACTTTTACAAATATCATCCACTTATTATATTCATAATTACAAAAGTTAGTAGGGCGGATAGAGCGTAACTATAAGTGTTCCTTTTCCCCTACGGAAACCCCTAATAAAGTAATGTACTAATCAAGCAAATAATATTATGTTATAGGAACACTTATTCACAATTTATATTGTGATGACCCTAAAATGCAATGTCTACTGTCCCTATTTAGGTGACTATATTCAATATTGTACCTATGTCTTTTAAAAAGAAATTTATTAAACTTTATAAAAATGTGCAGTAAAGCATATATCATTTTAAATAAAAAGACGAAGATATTCAATGTTCAAAACCATACATTTTTTCGCTATCCAATAATCGTACCTACTTATTCTGCTAATATTTACTTATTCTATGATACCAATTGTTATAACGCACAACGCTTGCACGCGCAGCCAAGACCCCTAGAGAAATACCTAGTACCTAGAATATCTAGTAGTAACTCGAACCAGTCTGTAATCTATGGCAATTTATATGTAATAGAGTTTGCGTGTCTTACCGTGGAATGTTTTACGTAATGCATTTAATAACTACTCGGCATGAGCTAGGAGCCTTTGAATGAAGTACGGCTTTAGCACGAACACAGATCCTTTGTGCCTAGCCTAGCCTTAGCTTTTTTCGTTGCAAGATTAGTTTTTCGGTAAAAATCTATAAAAGCAGTCATGTAAAAGTAGCACCTGATACATTTGCGACAGAAAATCTAGATTTAGTCGTTTTACTAGATTCAACGCTGATTTTTGAAATTGAATTGCAAGAAAAACAGCTTTATTCTTACTGACCTATCTATTTAAATGTTTTGATCATGGTATAGCTTTAAATTCTGTCCGTGGCATCGTAGGTCACAAACGGACGAACCGATTTTATTGTAGATTTTTTGTTTGAAAGCTCACATGAACGAGTCTTTTTAGCTATAATTCAGCTCACTCATTGCTTGACAAATCGGGCGGAGTTGCTTAATTTTTAATTTTGTTTATATCAGAGAAAACACTAGTTCGAAAAGGATTAAGGAAAACTTTGGTGTTTATAAAAATATCATGAAGATCTTCTTATCATGTTGCTACATAACCGATATCAGATATAGCAACACTGGCCATGAGGACGGGAGCAATATTTGCTAAAAGATAAAAAATTTAAACGCAATTTATCAGAAGACAGAAATTGACCACCATCTTTAATCAGAAAGCACACATGAATTAGTTCGATATAAGGTTATAGCCGTTTGATAAGGATATTTTGTAATCCACAGCAAGATAGGCTATAACTTTATTTTTTAATTTTATTTTATAAAGAAACATAAAGCTACACTCAAGGTATATAGTACGTACTAGACTTGAAGTAGATAAGCAGTAGGTAAAGGGTACCTAAATATCGTTACCAGACGCAACGAGACGTTTAATATATTTATTAAAAATTTAACTTTATTCAATCTGGGGGCACGGCAGTGGCCCCGCCAAGTCGAGCGCGAAGCAAACACTGCCGTACCATCCTTTACTGGAACCATTTCGCCGCATTTTCAGGCCCCTATTTGAGAACCTCTGGATAAGACCAGAACGCAAAAATTTTCGTCATCCAGTAAGCTATAATCACGTACTTAAAATCCAAAATTTCAAGTCTGTAGGTCATTTAGTTCCAAAGTTAAGCGAAAGCAAAGTTTCGCATTTTCGACACTCACTCACTCACTCACTCACTCATGATCATCAAAATAGAACTAGTACTTCCCATAAACTTAGAGAGCTGAAATTTGGTACAGAGCTAGGGTTTAATGGCCACATAAAGGGAAAACTATAAAAACTAGGATAATCGATCTGGGGGCACGGCAATGCCCACGCCAAGTCGAGCGCGAAGCAAACACTGCCGTACCATTCTTTACTGGAACCATTTCGCCGCATTTTCAGGCCCCTATTTGAGAACCTCTAGATAAGACCAGAACGTCGATTTGGAGGCACGGCAGTGCCCCCACCAAGTCGAGCGCGAAGCAAACACCGCCGTACCATTCCTTACTGGAACCATTTCGCCGCATTTTCAGGCCCCTATTTGAGAACCTCTAGATAAGACCAGAACGTCGATCTGGGGGCACGGCAGTGCCCCCGCCAAGTCGAGCGCGAAGCAAACACTGCCGTACCATTCTTTACTAGAATCATTTTGCCGCATTTTCAGGCCCCTTTATTCTACTCGAACTTTGTTCTACTCGAACATTACACAAATTAAATAAACAAATTACACTAAAATCTAGGGAAATAAATCAATATGCCCACGTTTCTACAAAAAGAAGTGAAATCCCACCAAAAACATTCTGTAAAAAACTGGCCAAGTCTCGATGGAGCTGCTTGTTTATCTCTAAAAAGTAATGAAATCTAGACAAAATCGTGCCAAGTCTAAGGTTCCTTACTGCGGTTTCTTTATTATTATAGTTAATGTTGTGTGACTTGGCCGTTGAAGGGCACACAAGGGTACAAAAGGGGCTCCATGACACCATTGCTCCAATACGTGTGTTGTACAATCAACAACAGCCTAAAATGAGACACTAGCGTCCAATTACCAATACCAGTATGGGCTATTATCTCGCTTAACAAACATAGGTAGTTACAAATGTAAACAAAATTGACTTGTACCCACTAAAGTATAAAGAATGTTCAACGGCCAAGTCACTCAACATTAACTATAATAATAAAGAAACCGCAGTAAGGAACCTTAGACTTGGCACGATTTTGTCTAGATTTCATTACTTTTTAGAGATAAACAAGCAGCTCCATCGAGACTTGGCTAGTTTTTTACAGAATGTTTTTGGTGGGATAAAAATATACACATTTCATATAACATCAGCACTCTGCACATATTATGTGCTGTGCGGTACGGTGTTAACTCTTATAATGAAACATGTATCTTCTTGGTTAATTAATAAAGTTTTATTTTGAAATTTGAATAGCTCTCTTAAGAAGGCAGAGACGCGTCGCGTACCATCTCGTTTCAGTGTGAGCTGACCTTAAGTGCAATATTAAATTACTCAATTCCACAAGGGGTAGTCAAAATGTAAAAAAATATACCGAACTGAAAGTATTAAGCCAGGAAAACAAAGTAACACAGATTGGAAAATTATGAACAAAAATTGATGAACAGTGAAATCGCTGTTCTGTACGAAAAAGATAATGAATGTAGCTAAGGAAGCTAGCTAGCTAGTGAAATTTATAGCTTTCATTGTGTAATCAGTATTTAGTCCACATATTTGCATAGGCTAAGTGTATCTCGGTATTGACTTTTTGATATAAATGTAACCAACATGGATAACACCTTTATAAGTGATCTAAATGGAGTCATTACATTTATTCAATTCTAGCTAATGTCGCAAATGGATTCCACGAAAGCGATAATTAAAATCTGGTTTTAATTGAGCATATTGAAATTTTTTATTTGTTAGAAATGTACTTTCAGGGAATTAAATTATGAGAACACTCTAGCTGCTTATGAATTTGATTTCCTGATAATAATAATTTTTATCTAGTAATTCTTGAATAATACCATGCTTAAAGAGAATAAATGCTAAACCAAGTCGAAAAAAGTTATTAGATATTTAAGTTCTGACTACAAGTATTGGAAGACATTTTTATACATACACTTTTTAAGATCCAATGTCATAAATTGCTTGAATTTTAGTCATATAAACAACCCGAAAATACGGCGCAACGTTTTACTATTGTTAGTCCGAGCAAAACACTCGCACATGACACCTGATCGGAATTTTTAAGTTTCTACAACATATTTTATTATCACGCTTCGTAAAATCAGTAAAAACTTCCATTATCAGTAGATAATTTTTAAATTGAAGAAAATCACTAAACAGTCTCTACAACGGAGAGCATTTTAACTTCCAAAAAAAGGAGGCGGTTATATGTTCGGCTAAAAGTACAAATACTTCGTAGGTATAGTCACTACCATTCCTATAGGTCTTTTAGGTACCATAATATGCAAAATACACTTTTTCTACTCTGTGCATAGAGTAAAAAAATATAGATATTTTACTTACAGGGGAACACGTTTCATAGAACGATCCTATGGTCACTACCATTTCTATAGGTCTATTACCATAATAATATGTTAAATATATTTTTTCTACTTATTACTCTATGCACAGGCATAGAGTAAAAAAATATATAGATATTTTACTTAGGTACAGAGGAGCAATAGGAATTAGGAACACGTTTCATAGCACGATCCAATAAGTTCTAAATTAGAAAATTTTGACGTCTCATTCATCGGCCCACTATTTTTCCACACAATCATGTTCCAAATTTGAAAATTTTGACGTCCCCTTAATCGGCCTACAATTTTCCACACAATCATGGACACCGTATGCTTGTAGTAGTGCAATCAAATCGAAAGCTAACTACGTAGCTGTTTATCTATTCATTTTTCCTTAATATGTGGTACTTTTTATGCAAAATACAGGGTTCCTGCAGGATTTATTTTTGCACGAACAAAGTCGCGTGCAACATTTTGTATTTAAATAAATAACACTCACTACCATCTATATTTTACTAATGCACTTAAATATTCAGTAGCCCGTTGTAAGAGAAACTAAATCATTTTTTACGGGACTCTAAACGTATTCTCAAGTACGAGCCACAGGAAGTTCACGGTCGTTCGGCCCTAGCCGTCGATGTATCATATGTAGGGATATCGCAGCCCTTTTTAATGGAACCACTAATGACCTAGATGTTGCCTGCGACTTCGTGCGCGCAAAAGGTAGCCTATGTTCCCGTCGTCTAATCTATATCTGTATCAAATTTCATAAAAATCGGTCCAGTAGTTTCGGATCTTTTTCAATGCAAACAAACAAAGCTTCGATGATGAAACTTTCGAAACTTTTCATAACTGTCGATTTTGAACTTGAGCATTTATTACTGGAGCTTCATAAAATGCTTTTTGACTAGTGTTGTATGTGATTGAAGAAAATCACTAAACAAGAGAGAGCATTTTTAACCGACTTCCAAAAAGGTGGTATCAACAAATTTGAACGTGCCAATATTTGAAAAATTGTCTTTTATACTCGTAGTAAAAAGTAGTATGTACCAACTACCTACAAAACATAAATTTATAAATGCATACAAACATTCACTAAGTCTACCTATTATATCACCTACCGGCAACCACATACATTTTTGTAATTTTTGTTTGAGATGCGACTTCCTCAGCATAGAACGTCGATGTAACACACTAACACATAATGCCGCATCATGCGCTTAACTAAGAAACGAATTAGTTTTTTTAGTTTCAATTACGTTTACTTATTAGTTTTTTTATTGTCTAAAAACATGTTATAAAATGTTATTACTGAAAAAGCTTTCGTAATACCAAAAGGCATAAGATTTCATCATCATCACTGACCACTAATCCCGACTACCGTGGCTGAGATCTCTTCTCATTCTGAGAAAGATAAGGCACCAGCAGTGGCGAAGGCTGGTTCTCCTTCATAGGGAAGCCCTAGCCTGTGTAATAGGTAGGGATTTGGAGAAGTCTTCAAAAGGCAAGTGGTAAGTGAAACCGATAGGAATGGAGTAATAGAACCCCACGACACTGGGCACCAGGCGAACCTTCTGTGGGTAAAAACTAATATTTGACAGAAGGCAGATAAACCTCAGCCTACTTAATGTGCGCGTAAGGGTCGGTGCACACCGGGATTCGAGGCGACGAGACGCGGTGCAATTTTAAGATGGCCATTCAAAATTAAACTTTATTTACTACACAATAAGATACATGTTTAATTGCAAGAGTTCTTGCAATGGAACTTGTATCTTCAAGTGTAGTGAATAAAGTTCAATTTTGGATCTCATTCCGGTGTGAGCTGACCCTTAAGGCCGAATTTCCAAACACTTCTTAATGTTAGGGCTCCACACATACTATCACTGTCTTTGCTTGGCAGAATGACAGGTGCGACTTGTGAGCTTCCTAACTTTAAGAATTTAGGCGTAATAGTTATATTATACATTTTATTAATGAGTCAGGTTACCAGGCGGACTTTGCTCTTTAGTTGCTTAAGTATTTAAACCATTTAGTCAGTGGTCAGGGTATAAAAAGTACACACAAAAAGTACGCGTGGCCGACCTGTCAGATGTAGATAACTCGGTCCTGGTCGTGCGGCGAGTATCGCAGCATCTCGCTTTGCCAAGCCGCGAGTTATTTATGTATGGTATGTCTATGTACAGTCACGAGTATACCTTTGAAGAGGCGAGTGAAGGTAATCGAAATAATATGAAGCCCCTTTGTAACGACATCTCAACTGGACAAATAACATGGCCTCACAGAAAGCCAGCGTGGAATAGTGCGGTTCAAATGAGAATAGGATCGAGTCGGCGCCATAATGTTTCGAATTTAGACTGTTATGATAGTTAAATTTACGTTTAGATAATTGATTACTATTTAACATTCTTATTTAAATTCGATACAATACTATTAATATTTATATGCACATTAGTTTTTCTGAAAATTACACTTTTCAAGTGATATTTGACATATAAAGGTCATTGACGTTCATATTCTCATTTGAAACGCGTTATATTTCGCCGTGTTTGCTGTTGTTAACGGAGGTATAGGGGTTTTAAGGGTAGGGATTTTTTTTTTATGAAATATGGGGGCAAACGAGCAAACGGGTCACCTGATGGAAAGCAACTTCCGTCGCCCATGGACACTCGCTGCATCAGAAGAGCTGCAAGTGCGTTGCCGGCCTTTTAAGAGGGAATAGGGTAATAGGGGAGGGTAGGGAAGGGAATAGGGTAGGGGATTGGGCCTCCGGTAAACTCACTCACTCGGCGAAACACAGCGCAAACGCTGTTTCACGCCGGTTTTCTGTGAGCCCGTGGTATTTCTCCGGTCGAGCCGGCCCATTCGTGCCGAAGCATGGCTCTACCACGTAAAAAATTGCTTGCTTTGCTTTATTTCCATCAGGCGATTAGCTTGTTGTTTTTCTGGGGCCCGATTCTCATTTCTCATGCAATAGAGAAAAGTCCACATTCGAAAAGAAAATACTTCACAATGGAAATCAAGTTGGCGTTTGCTCGAACGATTTTGATTGTGAAGTAGGTACTGAGAAGAGAATACACAAAATGTGAACATTTCTTTACTGCATGAGAGTATCCATTTACTGGTCAATTTCATGAAAAATACGAATTTCAGTAGGCAAAATCTATATCTACTAGATAATATAATAAAAGTTGCATTTATGTTTTATGTTTGTACTATATCTAGTTTATCTATTAGATAATATAATAAAAGTTGCATTTCTTGAAGGAATGTTTTATGTTTCATATCGTTGTTCGCTCGTTCAATTAGGCAGCGCTCACTAACACCGCTGTTTCTCATGTACGGGTGAAATTCCGAGGCAATTTGTAGCAGTCGCGGCACCGGCACGAGCTAGCCCATAGCGACTAGCGATACTTCAGTATATTCAACGGAAAGTTGTGGAATGTGCTTCTTTAGTGTATAATTAAGCAAAGGTTAATTTTAGTGAAAAATGGCGTAGGTTGTTACGTATGACGATTGACGATATTATACTGTCTTTTGAATCGAAATAAGTTATATTTTAACAGCCAATAGCCATAGATATTAGATCCTCCGTCATAAAAGGACTCGGCGGTATTACTATACTCTTCTTTGAATTTGTATTCTATATTGTAGAATTTGTATTCTATAATTAAATTGGTATTCTATATTGCAGAGTTATTATTGTAGAATATTCTAGAATAATATTTACGCCGGTTATACGCCGGTTCTTCTCGGCGGGTTAGACTTGAATCGGTGGTAGCCTTTTCTGTTGACTTTCTGAAAAAAGCTTGTTATGTTTCGTTCGGGCATATTTTTTTCATTTTCATTAATATTCTTTATATTATGTTATATTTGATATTTACTGCCATCTGGCGACGGATGTAATGAATTATTATGAGCAATTTATCAATATTTAGAAGACATAATACATAATAATTTGTTACATATACCTATTTACTTACACATAATATTTTATCACTAGCGTATCAACAAGACGTTCAAGACATAATAAAATCTTAGTCCATCCATGACAAATATTGAAGCTTATTTTAAAAATCACTAGCTACTGCCCGCGGCTCCGCCTGCGCAAATTCATAAATCTCTCACACGCCTGTATCTCACGGGAACCGTACATTTTCCCGTGATAAAAAATAGCATATGTCCTTCCCCGAGGTCTATTGATCGAGGACTGTCAAAAGTTAATGTATAGGTTAAGTAATTTTTACGTGAAAGCGTAACACTCAAACAAACAAACTCACACTGACTATTTTAATATAAGGATATTGTACTATTTATTTTGATAATCTATTTCCATTTGTATGTAAGAAAATAATTAAGGAATGAATATTTTTAAAAGTGAACGAGTAAAACGGGTCTCGAGCTGTGATTATGTAGCTTGGCGCCAGCTGGCTTTTGCGCAAGTTCTGTTGCCTTTAATCTCATTAGAAGTTTCTAGATTAACTGTAGAACCATTCTCTACAAGTTAAAATAACCTTTGAGGTGTCGGTGGCTGAAAGTCACACAGGGTGCCTGGTGGATCTGTCAGACCCGAGATTTCTTCTTAATTCCCTTTAACTTAAACTTAACTCCCGAAAACTCCCGATATTTAACTTTCTTGAAAAAATTTTAAAATGGCCTTCAATGTTGGTGGTTAATCTGGCCTATGTCCAAGAAGTAACACTTCCAGAAAAAGTATGATAGAGAATACGTAGTAGGTAATTAGGTAAGCACGTACTTTTTTATTTATTTCAAAAGATCTATCTTGTTTTATAAGCTGTGTAGTGAAATAAGTTTTTGGATATCATTCAAAATAACAAAGATGTTGATATGAGATGAACGTTTATAGTATCTAGTCAATTAGACAGTGATTCGATTATAGACGTATATATTATATGTATTAGGTATAGACGAGGCATGTTGAGACAAAAAGTGTCTCCAGTTAAATGGTCCCATTTTTGAGAATTTTTGGGACATTTTGACATTTGAAGTATGCTGAAAACAAGATGGCTGATATTTGAAGTAAGGTGAAAATATGATGGTTGATATTTGTGAAAACCAAGATGGCGTAACTTTTTATTGTATAAAGATTTGTTCTGTCAAATGTACGTCTTAGCTTATCTTGAGTTTTGAAATCTTTGGATTCAATTTAATATGTATCGTGACGTCTGACGTCATGTTACACGACTTGTATAGAAAATTCATACTAAATTTTATTTTAATTAAAACTTTGACCGGTCGCTCAAATATCTTGCTAATTTTTCAACAGATATTGGCGAATTTTTGCCAGTTCGTACTCTCGTATGAAATTATTTTTAAGTATGTTCTTAGATTTTCTTTTCTATGCTCTTGTAGTTTGTTTCTTATGTGGAACCTCGTACAAATTAATGTAGAACACAACTGGTTTAGTACTTACACAATTATAGTATAGCAAGTTTTTGTATCGGTGACGTCATCGGTCAGTAGTCACCAGTCAGTAAACGTTTCACACGTTCTAGTTGCCCAACAAAATATGTAATATAGACGAGAGCTTTGGTCCTCGTACCCACGAGAGTTTTTCTGTGGTCGCGACAGAAAAACTGCACTGTAAATAGAACTCTGCGCTAATACAATAAAGCTGAAAATCGAAGTGGAAAATGTCAGATTTGACAACTCGACACGATTTTCAGCTCTATTGTACGAGCGAAGAGTTATATTTACAGCGTTGTTTTTTCTGTCGCTAGAACTGAAAAACTCTCGTGGGTACGTAGCCTCAGTCAGGTAAACGAAAGTTGAACCTGAGTTATTTTCAACCTTTTAACTTGATAACTCTATAGAACCTTCCAAGTCAATTTAGCAAATGAAAATTTGTCGAAACCTGTATTTGTTTGAAAGAGTAAAAAAACATTTATTTCACATTTTTTTATCATGATTTACTAATTGATGACTAATATTAATTAATTATCAAGTAACTCCTCAGATTATTAGAATTAAAATGTAGCGACTCTTAGAGCCTTTTCTCAAGTTCGACTTTCGTTTGCTAGACTCTATATATAAACAAAATTTAAAATTTAATGTAGTCCCCGTCATTTTAGTGCAGTAAGCGAGATGATGATGATGAACACTCTTAATCACAGCTTCAAACAAAGAAAACAAGATTAAAACCCGTCCATCCGTTTGAGAGCTACGATGCCACGGACAGACATACAGACACAATACACATCCAAACAGACACGTCAATCTTATAATATCCATCTGTTATCATTGGGGGTTAAAAAACTGGGCACCCTACGTTGCTCTACTAAAAAAACTTGCACATCCGAACATATATACTGAGACTGGGAGGGTAGATCCTAGGAACGAAAAGAAAGCTTTCAGGTACTTTTAATATTACTAATACAATATAAAAGTTAATTATAAATAATAAAAAATAAATAAAAAAGCCTTTATTTCGTAGAAGATACAATATAGAACTAATTACCTAATATACTGTATACTATTAAAATAAATTAATTTAATCTTCTAGAACCCCTCCGCGGGTGAAGGCCTCCTCCAGGGAAGCCCATTTTTCTCTATCTCGGGCTGTATTTAACCATCCTGGACCAGCTAAGGATCTTATGTCATCCACCCATCTCGTTGATGGTCTACCTCGGTGACGTTTCCCGACTGGGCCGTTCCACCGTGTCGTTCTTATAGTCCATCGGTCGTCAGGCAGTCTGGCTACGTGGCCAGCCCACTTCCACTTTATTTCTGAGCGAAACATAGAGCGTTCGTGGCTTTGCGTTTCGTCCCTTATTTTTGTATGTCTTATTTTTTGAAGTCTGTTAATCTTTAACATGCTTCTTTCCATGCTTCGTTGACACGTAATAATTTTCCTTTTAATTTTGGCTGTGTATTTCCAGGTCTGGCAACCATAAGTTAGGCACGGTAGAAGGCAGCTCGTCATGGTTTTAGTTTTTATCTCTACTGGCAAGTTGCTTTTAAAGATCTCTTTGAGACTCCAGTATTTATTCCATGTCAGCTTCCGCCTCTCTATTTCTAAATGGTTAAAAGTTAATTAAGTAATTTTAAATAAACAGCTTCTCACTAAACGCTCACGAAAGAATATAATATGGTACCTGCTTACAGTAAAAAAATAATTTATAAAAATTTTGTCTGTGTGTTTGTTCCAGCTAATCTCTGAAATGGCTGGACAGATTTTCACGGGACTTTCACTGGCAGATAGCTGAAGTTATAACTTATAAGGCGTAACTTAGGCTACTTTTATCATAGGATTCCGTTATAAAAATAGGGTTCCGCTTCCGTCAGTTTTAGCCAAACGAAGTTGCGGGAATCAGCTAGTCTTTAATATAGTTAAAATTAAAAAAATCCAGTGTAAAATTTAAAATATTCAGGAATGCAGATTCAAAAATCGAATGATCCATAACAGGACTAATTGATCGTCCAAGTTTTAGAGTTATTATACGTTATATTACCTAATCTAACATTTCGAATTGAAAATTACAACCTTGAAGACGTGAGATCAGAACTATATTTTTGCCTATAATATTTCAAACTCTATTCCTGTCGGAATAAGATTGAATGAAATAAAATTATAGCTTAACAGACTTGAGTACAAAGAATTCTTGAGTATGCCGCTATTGAACCGATACCTATAATTCAATACAATCCGAATCAGAATAAAATTAAAACAAGAAACAATCGTGAAATAATTTTAGGTTATGTTTTGGAGGACTCGAAGGTGTTTTACATATTTTTGTATTGACTCAGATATTTGAATGGGAATACCTACTACAAAACCTTCATAATATTCATGTCCATAAAGACATTATATACTTCAGATGAAGAGAACAACTTTAAAGTTGATAAGAGAGCTTTTACGTAAAATTGCTTCGATTTATCAGTTGAGTTAGATACAAAACTTTTAATCATGTTGCTACTTGCTGATACAAATCCAACTACAGATAGGTCGATGATAGAACATAAAGTATAAAAGGAAAATTTTATATCGTTACTCAGTATGGTCGTGATTGAATGCTATTAAACAGTATGGACGATTCCACACGGTGCGTGCGGCAGTGGTGCGGCGCGGGCGCCATGAAATGAGTTTAATTTTATAAGCCGCAGCCCGCATGGCACTGTCGTTTTATGTTAACGGGCCCTAAGGTTTATCAAAAGTCCGACGAAACCTCGTTAAAACTATTAGAGCCTGAAATTCTTCCAAAAAACAGCAACATAGCTCGATGTCGAGTGAAAGGCCGCGCCGGCCGTAGGGTGTGCATGGGCTAATCTAAATATGTACGAGCGGAGTCGTACATTAACGCTTGTTTAGTATAACCGCTGACCGTACACTTTTCAAACGTTATAAAACTGTGTAAACATTACTATATTTTAATGACAATAAACACTTTGAACGGGTCATTGCTGTCGTCATTCCTTGAGGTTCAGATTTACTTTAGACTTAAGAACATCCAACATCAACATCAACATTCCTGTAGGGAAACACCCCTACATAATATTAAATAAGGCAAATCTGACTGACTCATCTGTCAGCGCACAGCCAAAACTACTGAACGGATTTTGCTGTTTGGCATACAGATAGTTGTAATGACGTAAGCATCCGCTAAGAAAGGATTTTTTTAAAATTCGCCACCTAAGTGGGTGAAAAATTTTGTATGGAAACCGAACTCCAGCCAAAAACTAGCCATTTTTATAAGCGGGACGCTGCAAAATCGTTGTAGTTCAGTCAGTCATTTGGTCGAAATGGGGGTTACCTGGATTTTCCACCAGCATTGACAATTTGTGATTTTATAGTTGTTGATGTCTCCGTTTCTTTTCATATAAACTTTCCAGATAAAACTACCAAATTACTGTAGTATTATTAGACGCCGAATTTCATGTCTCCGTTTCTTTTCATATAATCTTTCCAGATAAAACTACCAAATTACTGTAGTATTATTAGATGCCGAATTTCATGTCTCCGTTTCTTTTCAAATAATCTTTCCAGATAAAACTACCAAATTACTGTAGTATTATTAGATGCCGAATTTCATGTCTCCGTTTCTTTTCAGATAAAACTACCAAATTACTGTAGTATTAGACGCCGCAGCGGATCCATCGCTCCGTGTGAGACGGCGGCTCGGCGATGAGTTTTTTTACTATTTTGCCGGCCATCGCACGGCTACAAATTGGTAAGGGTCTGACATGGCCCGAGCCTTTTTGTACCTTTTCTGATCGTTATATACTAACCTTGGTCGTGTGAAGGTCGACTTTTTACATAATTAGTGCATTTCGACGTGTAGTAGGCGTGTTTTTGTATTGATTTGATATTTTATTGGCTTTAGGACTGACCAATGGATATACATATCTAATACCTACTCAAATCTTCGCTTTTACCTACTACTTAGGTTACACGTGAGAGGTAGGTAGTAGGTATACGTAACAAGCTTTAGTTCAATAAAAATTTCAATATTGTCTTGATACAAATGAATGTACCTAAAGGACCTTGGCTCTGTTTGAAAGTTTATTACATTTTATCTGAATATTTCACTTGGTTTGACCAAAACGGTTTTATTTAAGAACAATAAATGTTTACATTACTTTATTGCGAATGGCGTAGGCACGAGATGTAGGAATTTTTAGAGAGAGACAGTAATTACATGATACCATACTTGATTTTTTCAAGGCTTCGTTTTTGCGCAACTTTTAACGATGCTAATGATCTACATAATATATAAAACAAGCTTTTCCCCGCGGCTCCTGTCGCATAAATACAGTATCCCACGGGAAACGGTACTTATTTGGGATAAAAAGTTACCTATGTTTTAATCCAGAGCCTAAACAACTACTACCTACCATATAACGCGTTTCAAATGAGAATAGGAACGTCAATGACGTTTTTCTGTCAAATATCACTTGAAAAGTGTGATTTTTGACAGAAAAACTTATGTGCATTTATATAATAATAGTCTTGCATCGAATTTAAATAAAAACTATAAATAGTAATCAATGTTTAGATAATTGAATTTAACTATCATCATAACAGTCTAAATTCTAAACAATATGGCGCCGACTCGATCCTATTCTCACACTTACATTATCACTAAAATCTGTTCAGTAGTTTTTGTGTGAAAGAGTAACAAACATCCATCCATCCATTCATCGAAATCGGCACAGGTCTAAAGATTTTTCATAAAAACTTTATGGGTGGATTTTTCTTTCTAATTCCTCCTTTATATCTATAATGTACAAATTTCACGTTTCTATCATTAGCAGTTAATAATTAGCAGTAAAAAATTACGTCAGTCAGTCTGTCATCTAGACTACATCTACATCTCCTTTTATATTTAAACTAGCATTAATTCGCGACTTCGCTTAAACTTTCATCCCCTATCTTACCCCCTTGGGGGTTAAATTTTGAAAAATCCTTCTTTAGTGGATGCCTACATAATATGAGGAATACGTGTGCAAAATTTCAAATTTCTAGCCTTTCTTTGGCCCTTGCGTTGATACATCAGTCAGCTTTGCCTTCTAAGTATTTACCTAAATATAGATAGATAGAAGATAATATATAAAGAAGATATATAGTTGGCAACTCGTATTCCCTTCCTGACACGCTTATAATAATACACTTTCAGAAACATTCGCTCCAGTCTGTACGACTAGGTTTTGTCACGACAAACGCTTGTGTGGTCATAGTGACCAGAATAAATTGGCCCTCTTTGTCTCGATTTGACCATACAAATCACTTCTGTTACGAAATCTCTGCAGCTCAAGCCAAAATGGATGGATCTATCTATGGTTAGTGACAAGAGAAAATTATAGACTCAAAACAGGAAAATGTTACTTACGTTTAAATATCTTCTGGCAAGAATTGAATAGTTAACTATAAAAAATTAGAACAACGTGTAGCACATATTAATATTATGAAGATAGAAGATAGAAAGCAACCCTAAAAGCACAGCTGAAGAAATGTACCTACTATACACGTACAAATTTAATAAATATTAATATTGCGTAGTTACTAGTCATATAGTTATCATAATATAGGTACAATTAATCTACTATTCATAACAAAAAAGTGTAATTTTTACAGATGTTAAAAATTATTTTGCAATATTAAACGCCATCTAGTGGCTGGCGTAAGTCAAGTACGTCTGCCATTTCAAGATGATCAATCCTCGATCACCTCATGACAATTGACAGCTAACCGTTAGTCAAAATTCTATATAAACCTGTCCCCAACTAGCAAAAAGATCGTATAAGCGATTACTCTCCCGATTATGGATCGGAAAACACTCGTATGAAAGATCCTATTATTTCAAAAAGGCGTATAAACGCATCTTTCTAGATTTTATTGCATTGAACGCATTTTGGCTGTGTAAACATGTGTAGTAAATGTTTACTCGGCAGATTTATATTGCTTTCACTCGATAATTCTATAAAGATATCTTCCAGTGACTTTCATAGCACCTTAATTCTTATGACAGTTCTTTGAAAGCAATTGAATTGCCGAATTATCGTCAAATCACCTTTTACAGCACTATTATCTGATAATTAAATCTGAAAACAATATTGTAGAGTAAAGGCAATTCATTCAACAAAATAGCATGGCAGTTGCTATTTCAGCACTCAATGTTGTATGATAGCTTTCTGGAAGGCTTTCATTTGACCTAAATTTTGAAGTTGAGAAAACGCTTTGAAATTATCTATTACAGCATCGGAGGTGGTCTAAACATTATTTGAAAGTCAATATACAGCGTAAGATTAAATGAAATCTTTTACAGCACTATGAACGCCATTTTAGTCAAAACAGTCAACATCTTCATTGACAGTAACAGATGGCAAAGAACAATCGTTTAATATTAGTGCGGGTTCAGTAGGAAATATTTACACACACCTAATAATAAAATCTGTGGACCGAATTCTAGTAAAGAGAATTCTCGTACCGAAAAATGTCATGTAATCAAGACTCTGAGTGTGATGGTAAATCTGATTGTAATAGCAGTATGATAATGACAATTAGGTATAGATCTGAGTATGAGGCTAGTGATAGTTCAAACTCCGAAGACAAGGAATCTTTAAATTATGAGTTTAGGTCTAATTTTAAAGAGTGGGCACTCCGATTTAATATTTCTCATGATACATACATACATACATACATACATATAAACATTCCCGTTGGAGTAGGCAGAGACCACTTCTTTCCACTTGCTACGATCCTTACATATTTGTTTTGCTTCATCCACTTTCATTATTCCCTTCATACATACTCTTCGGTTTAGGGTACTCTTGACCTGAACTTTTTTCAAGACGTCCCCGATTTGGTCTTGGAACATCCGCCTAGGTCTACTCCTTCCAACACTTCCATTCACACTCGCCTTATACACTTTTTTTGTCAATCGTTCTTCATTTATTCTCTCGACATGGCCAAACCATCTCAGCATACCTTTCCAAATTTTTGTCACTACATCTTCTCTCAGACCACAACGTTTCCTTATCTGACTATTTCTTATCATGTCACTCAGTTTAATTTCTATCATACTTCTTAACGCTCTCATCTTAACTGCATTTATTCTGCTTTCATGTTTCTTTTGCCATACACAACTTTCACTTCCGTACATGAGTGTCGGAATCAACACCCCCTCATGCACAGCCAAACGAGCCTTGTTAGACAACTTCCGACTATTCATAAAGGAGTTCAAAGCTCTATTCACCCTGTTTCCTACATTCACTCTTCTTTCAATATCATTCTCACACTTTTCATCTCTCGTAAACTTCGAACCTAGGCACACAAAATCATTTGTTCATCTCCAATCACGATATTGCAGTCTATCACTGCCTCATCTCTTTTAAACACCATCACTTTCATCTTCTTTACAATCATCTTCATTCCCTTTCTAACAAAAGCTCCATTCATCGCAGTTGTCATTTCCTGCAACTCCTCGGCCGAAGACGCAAGTAATACTTGGTCATCAGCATAGAGGAAACATTTGACGAGTAACTCGTTTATTCTCAACGCACTTTCATTCTCTTTTAAATCTGTCAAGCAATTTTTCATGAACAGATTAAGCAGCCACGGTGACGCTACACATCCTTGTCTAATACCTTTTTCGATATTGAACCATTTAGTGTATGCCCCGTTTATCCTTACTTAACTTAAGCACTAGAATGCCTATAAAGAGATTGTAATGCTCGTATGAGGATACTGCTCACCCCGTTCAGGGGCAATGCTGACCACAATTCATTCCTCACCACTCTATCATAGGCCTTTTCTCATGATGCCTTAAGAAAATTGACGACAATTTTAAAAAGAAGACTACCGTATATACTGCCAAAAGATCCTAGTACTATTTTAAAAACAGATACATCAAAAATGAATATATTTGCCGTTGGTTCTGCATAACGGATTAACTGAACCTATACAAAAATGTTTAGAAATTATTGGTTGCGATTCTGATGTTTTAAGTCTTCTCATAAAAATTGACGGCCTACCAGTATATAATAGCTCGAAACTTCAATTTTGGACAATAATGTGTAAAATAGTAGAAATACCTTCTCAACTAGTTGACGGAATATATATAGGTCAAGAAAAACCATCGGACTTAGATAAATATATTTTTTACGAGGTACAGTGTGATGACGAATAACAGTGATTTAACATTTCACACAAGGAACCCTAAACAAGCTGTAATGGCGCTCTGAGAAGTTGTAAAATGGAATCCCCGAATCTATCTCTCGGCTAAAAGCAGAGTGAATGCTTTGTGATGGTAAAGTAAGTGCTAATAATGGCGAGTCAATTTTAATAATTAAATAAATATTATAAATGATTCAGTTTTTACCAAGAAATTTTGCGGCCCATGAAAATATTACTTAAAATGTGAGGCATACAGACGAAAAAATTAAATCCGCATATGAAATTCGCTTCAGATAACTTACTTTCACATATAAGTATAAAATTGTGGCATAATTTATAAATGGCAGAATACTAGTAATTTGCCTTTTTTGTTATTTTCATGAACTTGTACAACACGGACTAATAAAATCGCTTGATTACTTTTACGCGATTGAACAGTCGAGTGATAGTAACCGGGCTGCTATTTTACTTTAAATAAGTCGAATGAAAGAAGTTCTACCGAATTGTAAGCAGCGAATGTGTGGAATGATGGCATTCTGATGTCAATTTATAGCACTAATTACATTCGAGTTGCGATTATTCGGTATTCTTTCGACTATTTGGTTGTTCAAACGATGATTTAACAATATTCATAGCATTTAAAGCTGAGAGAAGTGCGCCCAAATCGCGTCGAGAGAACGTGGACAGATCGCTCACTCGACATTTCTCTCGCCGCCAATAGCTGAAATAGAAACGTGCTGCAGATTTTTATACGATTAATTTTGCTAGTTGGGTCGTAACGTTTCTTATTATTCCTAAAATATTTTAAATATTAAAATGATCAATATTAATAAATATTTTGTTAATCAATCAACCATACGGGAATTAAACCCAATAAATTATATTGTTTAAGTATGCCTAATAAGACGTAGCCTGTCTAATATTAATATGATGATATAAAATAACTTTTGATTATGATTTGAAATTAAAAGGTTTCATGCCAATATGTGCCAGGGAAACTTGTAGGCGCCATCTTGAAAATCAAGTTGCGCATGCGCTCGACACGTTAGAAGAAATAAAACCTACGTGCTATACGATAGCCTCGTACAAAACTTATTTGATCGGTCGTTCAACCATGACATATCGCGGTCTCGCTCTGTTGTATAGGTGTTTCTCGTTCACTCGTACCGTTAAGGTGGTACGTCTGAATTATAGCATTCCAATCTTACCACCACCTCTTTGGAGGCTGCGCTGGCCTGTTTGTACGTAACATCAACGTATGTTACATATTGTGGTTTGCCTTTAGTACTTTTAATGTTTTCTGGCAAATATTTTAATAATTCTAAAGTCATTTTGAAACGGTAAATCTCTTTCATACAAGCATAATATAAGTGTACCTACTTATATTATGCTTATGCTATGCTGCTATCAGAAAATATTATGTCCATAGACCTTAACTGAAGTTTGAGTTTTCTTGCTCCAAGAGAGTTTTAAATAACTTTTGTAAGAGTATTGCTCTGATATAATATTCAGTCAGTAGTTTTAATTTTTATTTACCTACAAAAAATCTAAGGCTGGGACTATATAGTCCAGAATCCGACGGTCCCGATAAAATCAGAGCACTGAAAATAGAACTCAGCGCCAATACAATAGAGTTAAAAATGGAAGTGTCAAGTGTTGAGCTATCATAAAAGATATTGACATTTGACTCAACACTTGTATGTTCGATTGTCAGCTCAACCGTACTGGCAAAAGTTCCATTTTCAGTGCTCTGAATTTTCACCGGCATTCCGGAGCATATTATAGTGCCAACTGCCAGCCTTAACTAATATAATATGTTCATGCTTACCTTAACCTTAAAGATTATAATTTTAAAAGGAAACCATTGGTATATATATATATATATATATATATATATATATATATATATATATATATATATATATATATATATATATATATATATATATATATATATATATATATATATATATATATATTATAAGTATTCAAAGTCTCTGTTCTATAATCTATATCTATATCATTACATACAGTACACTATCTATATCACTACATAGTAGCTTTTTCTGTCTGTCCCTATGTAGGTATGCTTAGATATTTACTAATATAAACTACGCAATGGATTTTGGTGCAATTTTTTTAATAGATATAGCGATTCAAGAAGAAGGCTTATATGTATATAACATGCATAATATAGTAGAGGAACATTGACAATTATAGAGGTTTGTAATGTCGTAAATAAACACATTTTTTTGTGCTTTCATTGCAAATGTTGGCTGAATCATATGAGATAGATCAAAATATTGTACTACAGTATTGTACACCTTAAAAAGGTCAACAAAAAAGTCCATGATGGTATATGTCTATCTCTTAGGGATAACCCACAATAACAATTTTTATCTTTTACTTTTAAAACGCAGGGAAATAGCAGTTGCGGCTGTACGGGCCTTTAGAAAATCCTTTTCAATATGTATCTAGAAGTACTCGTATATTGCAGTGAGTTATTTGCTGAAGAAGTTTTTTCTCCAAGAACTCTTTTCCACGCGGGCGAAGCCGCGGGCAAAAGCTAGTATGTATTATAGAAAAGAAAGTCGTGTTAGTTACACTATTTATAATAATTCAAGAACGGCTAAACCGAATTGGCTGGAAATTGGTGGAGAGGTTGCTTAGAACCAGGAGACGGACATAAGATACTTTGTATCCCGTTCATGATGGACGTGATATAAAACGTGGTATTATGTATATAAAAAGGGGGTGTAATTCCAATGTCTCGCTAAAACTCGAGAACGGCTGGATCGATTTGGCTAATTTTGGTCTTGAAATAATTGTGGAAGTTCAGGGAAGGTTTAAAGCTTAAACGGTGAAAAATATTGAAAAAGGTGTAGGTTCTAGGAGCTGTAGGTGTACCTACGTATAGGACCAGGACTAGGACGTAGATAAAATTATAGGTGTAGTTATTTATTCATTCCAGCTCATATTTAAGACAGAACAACGTGTGTCGGGACAGCTAGTTGATAATATATTTGCTACGTACTTATGTCGTAACTTGTAGATAATATACTAGCAAAGGTGGATTAAGTCAGCAATGTAGGTAACGTTAACATACGAGAAAATCGCTCAGCGCCTTATGAGGACAATCGTCGTGTGATGACGTGATCGGTCGATTCCACTAATATCTCAGCTGGGACATAGATCATACCATATTTGGTCACGTCAAAACTCAAAACTACGTAGACCTACTCCACTACAAAAAGCAGTACATTATGATAACAAGTATATGAAGTGTATGCAAGTTTTTTAAACGTTAAACTATTATATTATGCTCGACTGTTAAGAATTTGCTAACTCCTTTCTGTAATAAACATTTATTTTCAATCAAAGTTCAAACTGATGGCTTGAAATTGTTATTTTAAGAGTATTTAAAAAATCTACGGATTTTCGGATTTCCGCATTTTACATATTAAACATAGCAGTGCCGAAGGCTGGTCATCCTTTATAGCCCTAGCGTCACTGATATATAATTATTTTGACTTTTGTCGTCAATAATTGCTTACAGAGTAAATATCATCCTAGTAGGTACTTATTATAAATGTGAAAGTTTTTAAGGATGGTTGTCACTTGTCTGTCTGTCCATCCAGGATGTTAGAACTAACTACTCTTTCATGCAAAAAATTCTGAACAGATACCTACTTACTGATGGAATTTGGTATGGTAGGATTTTAAGCTTTGGAACAGGCTACTTTTTATACCGAAAATGTACAGGGTTCCCGTGGGATGCTTTATTTACGCGAGTGGAGCCGCAGGCAAAAGCTATATTTCTTTTATTTTGTACCCGTACTTATTGATTAAATTAATTAACTCTTTTACAATTAGTAACTCATAATGTCTCCGTAACAAATACAAATTTTGATATATCTTTTCTATATTTAAAATCAATAGGTGTAATAGGACATTGTTTAACTTCAGGTAGGTAGGATATTAAAATTTGAAAAAAAAAAAGTTGTAACAACATTTTTTCAATCAATTGATTTTTCCATTACTACTGCCATCTAGTGAACAAACTGATAACTAATTGTGCGCCATCTACCGGTATGTACATAAAACTACTTGGTGTTTTAGTTATTGAAGTTTCAACTTAGTACATACACAAGAAACTAGATGGCGCTGAATCACTCTAACGTATCCAACCAACAGATGGCGTGCTACTTGATACTAGAGGAACAGTCACTAGATGGCGTGCCAGTTATTTCTTACGTTACGTTTTGTCACTTTATTTAGTTTAGGCTCTGGATTAAAATTAAAAATAGGTTTATTTTATTCAAAAAACATTTTTTTATGAAGATTCAATATTGTAACAATCTCATTAACAATATTTTAGAAACTAATATTTACGTTAAAATGATGATAATGATTTTGATAGAAGCGAGTCCAGATTCCAGAGCAAAATTAATATTAATTATAATAAGTAGGCCTGCATATTTTGGAACGGTTCTAGTAGATATAATAGGTATTTTGTTTGCAATTTTTTTTTCTAAAATACTAAATTATATGATTGTAATTCTACTTTTTTCTTGAATATTCAACGGTATCTCAGTTTGAAATTATAACTGAAGCCGCTTTGTTGAAGACATAATCTTGCAGCCATTATCAGTTCTAACTCTAACTTCCAACCAAAATAATTAAACTGTACATCATTAAACCGTCTGAGAAACTCGACGCTGGCCTGGGTGGTACTTCCATACGCTGGCAAAGTAATCAAATTACTTCCATATCGCTGGCAATAAGTAATCAAATACAAACAAGTGATGCATGAAATTGTGCTCGGACTCGGACGTTGCCCTGGGACGTGGAATCTTCTTCTTAATTGGAATTTGGTCAGACGGTTCGTGGTAAAAAATCTTCGGGTTATGAGCAAAGAGGGTGCTGGACGCCAGAACGACTTAAAATATAGTGCTAATATCTCAGCAAATATCTATTATATGTCACCGTAAAATCATCAATCAAACATTCAAGTTAGATTGTAATAATATGTCGAAAGATTCATTACTATATTATATTTATCTATAATCTAACGAAAAATAATGTGTTAAATTGATTATTCACGTCTGATGTCTATCAACATTTTACAATTTCACTAGTTATATTACAATCTAACGGTTTTTACAAATTTACAGTGACATAATATATAAACCGTAGATTTAGATGTACCAGCTACATAACTTGCAAATATATCATATAAACATTATACTTACGTAATATTTAGTAACTATTTAGTAATCTGTGACTATCTCTACTCTCTTTAGCTGGTGCTAGAGCATTTTTCCTCTATGCGAGAATGTGAGAAGAAAGAAGAAATGCAGTTATGTTACCTTGTGAGGTTAATAATGTTTTTTACCCCACTACCGTTGAAGCCAAAAGATAATTATTTTGGCAGTCTAATGTATGTACCTGTGTATGTATATTTGTTTCACCGTAACGCCTAATCTAGGTACTACAGCTACAGCTTTACACTTATTGCATATAAAAGTATATACGGATTACGGTACTTACAATTTTTTCTTAATTTATGTTTGTCCGTCTGTCTGTCTGTTTGTTCCGGCTAATCTTTGAAACGGCTGGACCGATCTTCAAGGGACTTTAAATGGCAGATAGCTGATGTGTTAAGCTATTTTAACTTAGGGTTCCGCTTAAGAAATACGGTTCCGTTTCCATTAGTTATATGTAAACGAAGTGGGGCGCCATCTAGTTAGTTATTATATCAGACTTCAAATTCGGAAGATGGTCTAAACTCTATTGTATAGACTACTAGCTGTTTCCCGCGGCTCCACCCACGTTAATACAGTATTCCTCGGGAACACTATACTTGTTCGGGATAAAAATTATCCTATGTCCTTTCCCAGGACTCAAAGTGTCTGTACCAAATTTTATTAAAATTGGTTCAGCGGTTGTAGCGTGAAGAGGTAACAAACAGTCAGACATACAAGCTTTCGCATTTATAATATTAGTATAGATTTCATCAAAATTGGTTCTTCGGTTAAAGCGTGAAGAGGAAACAAACAGACAGACATACAAGCTTTCGTATTTATAATATTAGTATAGATTTCATCAAAATTGGTTCATCGGTTAAAGCGTGAAGAGGTATCAGACAGACAGACACACTTTCGCATTTATAATATTAGCACAGCCTATAGATCTATATCTTTTTATAACGCCGCGCTGTGATATTTGTATAGAATATAGATAGTCCCATCTCTCTGTACCTACTCTATAATTTTAGTCCACAAATTCAGTCCTCGTCTAAATTCGAATCTACCTACAATACTGGTACATTATCTAGTATTTAAAGTCCTCGTCTAATGTAAAAAGCCTTTACAATATTTTTACTATACCGTGTGTTACATGACTGTAACGTACTTTTAATTACTACAGTGGAATTTTTAGCTGAATATTTTACCATTATGATCCAAGGTCAAAATCGTTGAACTTCGTATAGAGGAAAGTCAAATTAGTGTTTGTGAACTTTATTCATATACCCATAACGTTCAGATTTCCATGAATTTCGGTTGTATGTTTATTTTATATTATGGTTTATGATGTAAGTACTGTTTTTACGATAAAACGCGAATAAATTTTTTTGACGCTACGAGGTTTCGTTTTCGTGCACGCACAGTGCATTCGTTTAGTTTTCGTGCATGGCCATACAAAAAAAAAATACATGCATATTGAGGTTCAGAAGTCTGAACCTCAATATGCATGTATTTTTTTTATTTTTTTAAACGTTTCTACTGGTTATAACATTACCAAAAATATATATAACACATCAAAAACATTATCCATTAAGCTGGAAAAAATGTTTAAAAATCACTATAATTTTTGCGCGGTTTAAACACGCCATTTTCGCGGGCTTGGGTTGTGACTAGGGAATGTTATTATTCGACAAATTTTACTATTCGAATAATTCGAATAATGGCTAAACACTATTCGAATAAATTCGAATAATTCGAATAATACGAATATTGGTAATAAACTTTAAATACAAGTAATATAATACTTTTATATATACCTGCATATTTAGAAATATTAAAATGCGAAGTGTTTCACAAATTACTCTAAAAAAATAAACGTTTTTTAATAAAAAAAATCTTATTTTAAGTTTCAAACTACAGTCTAACTTTTTAAATTAACTTTTTGGTAGTATAATTAAATTATACTACCAAAAAGTTAATTTAAAATCTTTATAGGTACATTAAATTTTAATGTACCTATAAAGAACACTAATACATATTACAGAACATATTTTATAATTATTTGTATATCAGTTCGTTTAATTTAAGAGAAATATATTTGCAGAGTTGGAACACTGCACATAAATCGGAATGCACTGTAAATAGTAATCTGTCTGTCTGTCTGTCTGATCTTATATAAGGTTCGGTAAAATCAATTACGGATATTTTGGGCATATGATCTACTGCTTATGTAAAGACGTTTAAGCAGAAAAATAATTGTTATACTCAAAACATTTATTTTTAATTATATGGGCGAGTTTGCGTTTTGCGGAAAGTCACCCATACAACAGATGATTTTTTACTTTGAGTATGACAAATATTTTTTTGCTTAAATGTCTTTACATAAGCAGTGGATTATGTGCCCAAAGTATCCGTAGTTGATTTTTGAAGACGTTATATAATGCAGCTGGAAACTCTGAACACACGAGTATCATGCTGTCATAATGGTCTGCTCCAGACCTAATCGGTACATGTGTATATAAACCGTAGTAAGAATAAGTAAACAAGATAAACCGTCAAAATAAGAAGCACTAAAAAAAGATTTTTCATTTTATGTTAACATAACAAAAAAACTTCATAGTTGGTAAAAAGTGGGTGGAAAATCTTTAAAACAAAAATTACCTTTTTCAATTTTCAAATTAACCAAATTTTTGGTCTCTTTATGTTTTCAATTTTTTTCTCTAACGATGAGTCTTATTACAAAGGAAGTTAGGTTAGGTAGAAGGCATCAATGCAGAAGTAGGCATCAGGTGTGTACTGCAAGAACGGAGTGTTACGAACCGTTCAGAAGATGAAGCGACGGTACAAAGAGACTGCAAACATTTGACAACGCCGTGCAAGACTTTAATGGCAGACAGCGCTCGGCAAGACCGTTAAATTATTTCCACTTGTTGAAAATCAACACTTAGATGCAGTTAAGTTCAGAAACAGCTTCTTCAGGCCCGAAGGGACTATGTTACTGACAGCACAGTGAAGAAGACTTGCTTAAGTAAATCTGAAACCCTAAAGAGCGAGGCAAAGGGCGAGTGGCTTACCTCGAGACCAAACTCGAGAGCCCTAGTATCGAGTAGCAACACTGTGATACGTCCGTGAATACATACAAAAGGATGAACGAGAATGGTCCAGAATTTTGGTCCCCGATGAGTGGATTTACTCACTTTAACTTCACAAGTTAAAGTGAACTTCTGAAGGGAGGTTAAGTAAACGTGACCTGGTAGGGCATATCTTCAAGCCTACTTTTCATATAGAGTCCAGTATGCTCAGGCAGAGTACATATACAATGGGCTGGCATACCTTCAGGAATCCGCACTGAATATGTGGCCATGACAATTGGATCTCTACCTGGAGAAAGATATGGTCAAGAGATTCTTAAAGATTATCTATAATGTCCTCACCTCAACCCGATTAAATATACCCTGAGAAGAGCTTAAAAAGCTAGTTAGAAGCCGCAAATTGTCACCTACAGTTAGGACCCTCATAGCACTAAAACGCCCTGATATAAGAATGGGAGAGAATATTGCATAATTCGGCTCAAAACCTCGTTTGCAGTATGACAAACCAAGCTGTTTTCAGGCCTCGAGGAGTTATTCAAAACCGCAATTTTATATAATATGTAAATTTAGTCTTTAAGACTAAGATTAAAATGGTTAATTTTTGTTTAAACACAAAAATAATACACCGATAATATATATAATTTATTGCTTTTTAAGAAAACGGATAAATCTTGTTATAATATTTTGAAAAGTATTAAATTTTAAACGATTTGTACTTAGTTTTGCAGGCTTGTGTAATACTGTAATAATCAACTTAACTATGGTATCCTTTATCGTTTCACTCTGTTTGTCTCTCTTTCTATTTGCTCTTCTAGCTATCTTGCGTCTAGATATCGGTTTTGGTTTGATAAAAAAATATAATTTTACTATATAGTTAACTACACTTACTTTCACATGTATGGAAAGAAAATAAAGGATAAGTTTTATACATGACTTTTACAAAGTCAACCACTTCCAAGTAATCGGCCTCCAAATTGGTTTCACCCACCTCTGTCATTTCTGAACTATGAAGATTAGGAGCTTAAAAATTTTCCATGCTGGTAGATCATGGTAAATTCTCTTTAGGAAAGTTATTTTTAATGAAATCGAACAGTAAGATTAAGATACTAAAAATCGTATTACGCTTTATAGTAACCCCTTAGAAACGTCATAACACGCTTTTGGTTAGGTTATTTTGACAAGCGTGTGAGTATATATTTCTTTCGCTGAGGCCTGTAGGAAGTATTCACTGTAAATTACTTAGAAAGAATACAAAACTGTTTTTATTTAAAAACAGTTTTGTATTCTTATTAGTCTCACAAACAGTGTAGTAAAATCTGTTTTAGGATATTATTGACGACAATATTAATAAATAATAAAAATAATGTATTAAATAACGAAACTTTTCCGGTTTATATACAAGTTTATTACTACTATTAACATATTTTTGAAAAATAAATAATATATTTTTATTATTCGTTTTATTCGAAATATTCGAATATTGAACCCAGTCAACTTCGAATAATAAAATCGTCGAATATTCGAATAAAACGAATATTCGAATATTCGAATAATATTCCCTAGTTGTGACGTCATCGTACACGAAAAAGACAGTTGACAGATAAAATCATAGACGAGTCAGAGCATAAAATTCAATTTAACGTCAGTCATGTCATTGTCTCGAAAGACAGCGTCGTGTAGCGTGACGTTACGACGGTGACGCGTTTCGCAATTTTAATAATATCCCGAGCTGATTTTGCATTTTTTATATATATATATATTTTTTGGCTTAAATAGGAACTAAATTTAAAAAATTCCTTTTAGTTATAATGTGACGACAATAAAGAGCAGGGAAAAAAATATTTCAGGCAAATTAAATTTTAATGCATATTCCCTATTCTCGTATTTAAAGTAAACTTTCATAGTAGGTAATTTGATTTTATTATAAGTGAAGCGACATGCTATCGTAAACTGATTTTATGAAGTCTCCACCAATCAGAGCGCGTTTCACGTTGGTTTGACGTTTACGAGAATACCGTTTGGCAGTTTCAACGTAATTTTATAGCTTAAAATTAGTGAACGTATTTATTATGGGCTTTTTTATGAATTTAGAATTACTAGATGTTGCCCGGGGCTTTATCCTTATTATAATATTATAAATCTGAAAGTAACTCTGTCTGTCTGTCTGTCTGTCTGTATGTTCACTCTTGTCGCTTTCACGCCAAAACTACTAAACCAATTTAAATGAAATTTGGTACACATGTAGTCTAGAGCCCGAGAAAGGACATACCTCTTTATCGCGGGGAAATATACGGTTCCCATGGTATACTTTATTTACGGTTTCACGTAAAAATTACTAAACCGATCATCATGAAATTTGGCACAGACATAAAGTAGATCACGGGGAAGGACATAGGCTAATTTTTATAGCGGGACATATACGGTTCCCGTGGGTTACTGTACTTACGCGGGCGGAGCCGCGGGCATCAACTAGTTTATAATATTAGTATGATATGGGCGAATTTCGACCACAGGGCGATCTTTGGTTACAAAAAATGTCACCACAATGATAATAATCTATACTTATATTATGAAGCTGAAGAGTTTGTTTGTTTGAACGCGCTAATCTCAGGAACTACTGGTTCGAATTAAACATTTTTTTTTGGTTGGATAGTCCATTTATCGAGAAAGGCTTTAGGCTATATAACATCAAGCTGCGACCAATAGGAGCGAAGAATCAGTGGAAAATGTGGAAAAAACGGGGAAAATTATTCATATTTGAGGGCTCCCGTTGCGTGCGCTGCGTAAACGCAAGATACAATTCTTCATAATATTGTTCTTCTGCCACAAGAAAATTAAACTAAAAATATAAACAGAGTAATCGCGATCATAATAACAGAAATTGACGTGGACGAAGTCGCGGACAACAGCATATTTTACAGTTTTTTGGGTTCCGTACCTCGAAAGGAAAAAACGGAACCCTTATAGGATCACTTTGTTGTCCGTCCGTCTGTCTGTCAATACTCTTTTTCTCAGGAACGCGTGGAGGTATCAAGCTGGAATTTATATCAAATACTCAGGTCTATTGTCCCTTGGTGCTGTAAAAAAATCTAACTTCTAAGCCAAATCAATCAAAAGACAGCCGTTTATGCCGCATATTTCCTCAAAAACTCAAAACCTACAGGTTGCTTCACGTGAACTCAGAATCTTGAAATTTGGTACGAAGCAACGTCATATAACAATTAGCAGATTAAGGTAAAATTGCGAAAACCATAAATTTTTAATTACAATATTATAATAGGTTGGGGAAAAAGTCTTTTCGCATTATAGTATGTATGAAGTTGTCATAAAATATCTTGGGCTATACCAATTGTATCTGGCTGATTTTGGTATCATTAAAAAGTTTTAATTTTACAGAAGACAATTCCAAATTCAAATTAGGTAAATTTGAGATTTTCATTTGTTTTTCTTATTGTTAAAATGAGTGATTCTTATGAAGAATTTCGATACATTTTAAAATTTTATTACAAAAAAGGTAAAAATGCAACACAAGCCGCGAAAAAAATTTGTGATGTTTATGGACCTAATGCAGTATCTGTGAGAGTAGCGCAAATTTGGTTTAAGCGTTTTCAATCCGGAAATTTTGATATCAAAGATGCACGTCGCTCTGGTCGCCCTGTTACGGACAAAACTGTTGCCATTTTTGAAAAAGTGGAGCAAGATTGGCATATTAGTAGTTACGATGTAGCTGAAGAACTGGGGATTGACCACAAAACGGTTTTGGCGCATTTGAAAAAAGTTGGGTACACAAAAAAGCTCGATATTTGGGTGCCTCATGAGCTCACTGAAAGAAACCTAATGAACCGTGTACTCATTTGTGATTCTTTATTACGACGCAATGAAACCGAACCATTTTTGAAGAAGTTGATAACTGGTGATGAAAAGTGGATCACGTACGACAAGAACGTGCGAAAAAGATCGTGGTCAAAGGCCGGTCAGGCTTCACAGACTGTGGCGAAACCCGGGTTAACTCGCAACAAGGTGATGCTGTGTGTGTGGTGGGATTGGAAGGGCATTATTCATTATGAGCTGTTACCGCCAGGCAGGACCATCAATTCTGAACTGTACTGCGAACAACTGATGAGATTAAAGCAAGAAGTTGAGAGAAAGCGGCCGGAATTAATCAACAGAAGGGGTGTGGTTTTTCACCATGATAACGCTAGACCTCACACATCTTTAGCCACTCAGAAAAAATTACGGGAGTTTGGCTGGGAGGTGTTAATGCATCCGCCGTATAGTTCTGACCTTGCACCTTCAGATTTCCACCTGTTTCGGTCGCTGCAGAATTCCTTAGGCAGTGTCAGGTTGACATCACAAGAGGACTGCCAAAACCACTTGTCGCAGTTTTTTCATCAGAAGCCTCAAAAATTTTATAGCAATGGGATCATGTACCTACCAACAAGATGGCAAAAAGTTATCGAACAAAATGGCACCTATATACTTTAGACACTTGTAAATAAACTTTATAAAAAAACCTTTTGAATTTTTATATAAAATGCGAAGAAACTTTTTCCCCAACCTAATATAATAAAAATATTTTTAATAATTTTAAACTTACTACCCCTTTCCTCATTGAACGCGTAGAGGTATTAAATTGAAATTCATATTAAATACTCAGGTCCATAATACATTTAAGCTATAACAAAATCACTACAGGTTTGTACGGAACCCTCAGTGCGCAAGTCCGACTCGCACTTGGCCGTTTTTTTACACTTTGTTAAACTTTTTTTTTGTTCAAGTTACTGATCATAGTATTAGTAGGATTAGTTGGTACTTGGTACAGACTGTAAGTATCTACTTACATACTTCCACTTCAATACTGCCCTTGTACACTGTCCCATGATTACTATTTTAATCATTACTTGCAGAATTAAGTGACCTTGTCCGCAATACCATTGTTAATAATATTACAACAAGCAATCTCACCGATAGATAATATAGCCCAGGTATTCGTATATCTAAAATTTTAAGACTACTATTTCCTTTCTTTGTGCGAATTTCTTATACTCCGTTCCAAATTCTAAATTCTAATCCAATTTAATCTTAACGACGCAGTGAGCGAGCTGATGGTGATGAATTATAGCTAAGAACATTCTCGATCATGTCAGCTTTCAAACACCAAAAACCAAATCAAAATCCGTTTATCCGCTTGGGAGCTACAATGCAACGAACAGATACAAATATACGTCAAACTTCCCGAAGTTTCGGGGTAGAAAAGGTTATCCTAGTTGTACCTTTGATTAATTATTACATAGATACGTTAAATCCGTCGATCTGCTCGACCCACACTTACACAAAAATTGGACCGCAGCGGGCCAATTTGCGTCTTCACTTTTTACGCGCAATGCCATATCTACCTCTTTTTAATATGTCCTACATATTTATTGCACATTGCACTAGATGCATGGTGTATGTACTATCTAACTGTAATCCATTCATCCATCCATTTTAGTAAGATTAGTGGACTTACACCCGGTTTCTGAAAGGCTGATCAACGCCAAAATTAACTAATCAGCGTTCAAATCTCTTGTCAAGTGTAAATTGAGTTGCACAAAACTTGATCAGTCGTTTGATTTGATCAACGTGTTAGTTAACAAAACTAATGCCAAACCACATGTCAAACGCTGTTTTCGGTTTCTGGAAAGCTATTTAAGGCGTAATCATAGATTAATCTAATGTCAAATCTATTGTCAACTGATCATTGTATTTCGGTGAATTAACTTTTGCAAATATTAGTTTTTCTATGAGTTTTTCTCATTTTTCCACTGATATTGTTTACAGAAGGTATTTAAAGTGTTTTTACTAAGTTAATTTGGCGCATTTACCTACATTTGGTATGTAGGTATATATTATAAATATATTTAATAACTCCCCACACCGATTTCGGTGACGGCGGCTGTTTTCATTGAAACCAGGCCAGTTACGCAGGAGTAATTTTTATAGTGCCCAAGTGTGTGCGCAGTACACAAGAGCACTATCTCTTCCTTTACTCTCATAATCCAGTGGCACGGACCGACACGACTGGTGAGGGATATAGGTATAATATATATAACAGCCTCCGTGGTCTAGTGGTTAGAGCATTGGCTCTCGATTCGGAGGTCGCGGGTTCGATTCCCGCGTTGGAACAACAAAAAATGTTTCCATATTTGGACAATGCAGGCTGATCTCCTGATTGTCCGACAAGATGATCCATGCGTCGGATGGGCATGTAAAACGTCGGACCTGCGCCTCATCTCTCATCAGTCATGTCAGTTATCCGTCCCATTGTGTTATGAGAGTAAAGGAGGAGAGAGAGTGCTCTTGTGTACTGCACACACACTTGGGCACTATAAAATTACTCCTGCGTAACTGGTTTCAATGAGGTTTCATTAGCGGCCACCGTAACCGAGATCGGTGTGGGGAGTTATTATTATTATATTATAAACGCTTCAACTAGATTTATTTAATGCTCTATGCCTGATATGATTAATCTAATTGAAGAATAATGTGTATTGTAAATAAGTCATTCATAAAACTTTGCTTACATTTTCATTAGCAACATTTTGCCTGATGTTTCTCTTTCTTACTACTTCCTTGTAATAATTGTCAAAAAAAAGTTTGAAATTGGCGGGCTAACGAAAAACGAACGAATATTTCACTCTGTATACTTGACAAGAAATTTACATTATTCTTTTACTTAATGGCAATCGCGGTTGCAAACGTTTCTGCCAGAAATTTACATTAATTTCACTCTTTTCAACGAAATATTGAACGTAAAATTGGACGCCACACACGTGTGATTATGTTAAAAATCAAACTTCGTGTTATGTCAAGATGATCAATGATTAATAAATTTTTCACTAATTAGCGTTTCAGAAACGCAAATTGATTTAACGTTCTTGTTAACTTAACATACGCGTTAGTTGATCAACTATTTGATTAGCCTTTCAGAAACCGGGTGTTAATATCGTCTGGGAGGTATTTAAGTGGTAAGGTTGATTGGTGCCCGTATGAGTGTTATTTAATTATTCGGCCCTCACAGATGTTCTGGAGTTAATGCATTTAGCTGCTATTGCCCAATACAAGTTACAAATAATTTATGTGATGGATATTTTAGAGAACATTTTTAAATTAAATACCTCAGTTGCGAGGCGTGTTACATACAACTCGACATCATAATTATCGGCTTCCCTTATGAATGTAGAGGTACTTAATAGATGGCGCTAATTGCAATAAAAATAAGTATCGTTGTGCAGAACCTAAATTCTCGGATTTAAAGTAGACTCATTTTACTATGATTGTATTATAATTTATAAGTGAGGAGACATTTTATCATAACTGATTTTGTGACGTTTCGACCAATCAGAACGCGTTTCATGTTATTTTAACGTTTACGAGAATACAGTTTAGCAGTTTTAGTGTATCGGCGCTTGATTGTAATTGTAATATTGCAGTTTTTATATTTTAGCAGAGTTGACCCTCTGTATTACAATAGATACTTGCAGTCTCAACGCTGCTAAAAAGTTGCAGCGCACATACTTTATGAAAAGATAAATATAGCACACTGAATACTACAAGAGTCTAAAGCTGGTTTACCTTCGTTCATATCAATGAATCGACTAAAAAAACGTCAATACAAAGAAAGAACAAGAAATGAATGTTAATTTATTTTCTCCGTAACTTGTACGAGTACAAATAATATGGGTACGTTCTTAAACTCCAATGATCTGCATTTTGTAAATATGTTTTTCTTTTCTACTTTATTTGTAAACAAATCGATTAAAAGTACCCACTTTCATTACAGGAAACGGCGGGGTAGTAATTAGTTTCAAAAATATAAAAAAAGTCGGATTTCCTCGTAAGCAGACATGTGTTGAGCGAAATTTTGCTACAAAAAAAGATTTTTTCTTAATTTTTAAGATGGCAGCATCTGTTCGAGATATTGGGTGACCTGCGATTCCACTTGAGGTGGTATAGCGTGACTACGCGGTCTTGATACTTGATACTTTTGTTATTTTATTGGCCACCTTAATTTCAGGTTTTATGAACACGTAAATGTAGGTATGGCGTACTTTATATAAATTAGAACTTGAGTTTTACTTACTCCTTCTCTAATAATAATTATCTGAAGACTTGCATTTTATAATTAAAAAGATGAACTGGAATGGTCGTTTACCTGTAACAAAAATATATAATTATATCAGTCGTATTATGAATTTTTTCTAGTTTTTATCAAAATTTTTAGTAATTTATTTTATTGTTTTTGTTTTATTTTTTTTTCCGTACAACAAATTATGCTACTCGTCTACAGTCAGCACCGCAAACTATACTGTGGTTTAGTATTTCATTGCAGTGCTATGTATCTGACAGCATAAACGAGTATTATAACTTCATCTGTTTTAATTACAGTGTAATTTAAAACTTGTTGTAATCGATACGAAGTCCTATTCTATTAAATATTTTCGAATATTCATGATGATGACGATGAGTAACAAACATCTACCCATCCATTCATCCTTCCTCACAAACTTTCACATTCATATACTCGTAGTAGGATAATAATTAAATAGTTGTTACTAAGTAAAGTACCTAAGTAACACTTTAGTCTCAGATATCGGAGGATCAAAAATATTACTTTAACAAGTTTTAATAGAATTTATTAATACTGAGACAAGACTCACACTAAGGTTTTGTCCTCAGATCCAATAAAAAACCAAGATAGTGCATGAAACAAAAAGTACTTTACTTTTTGTCAGTATAGATTAGTCGTCGCGACGACTCGTTCGATACTGTCGAAAAGTAGCGTACTTTTTTGCTTGTGTGTGCGTGAGCACATTCGTTTACTTGAAGTAACGTAGTTTTTTAGGCTTCAGTTCAAACAAACGCCATGCGCTATCTTGGTTTATTATTTGATCTGAGGTTTTGTCTCTGTCCGTCGATATAAAGTAATATAAGCAGATGCGTTAAATAAAGAAAATTTCCTAGTCGGAGAAATAAAGAGATCCTCAATAACTTAATCTTTCACGAATTCTTTGAGAAATATCAACTATCAAGATATTGCGAATGACATTTAAATCATGTTCACACGCCAATCCTCGCACACCCTAAATTTTTTGAGCAGGTTGATTTTTTGTGTGTGTAGGTACCTGTATATGTTTGTGTGTGTAAAGTAAAATGGATTACATGTGTGAATAAATCACAGTTGTTTGAGGAATAATCCTCGGATCCGAATTGTTGTTTTTTTGTTGCAGGAATTTTGAAAATTAGGTTTTGACTGCTGAGGAACTTTGAGTCAGTATTTTATGTTTTACATGGGAGAAACATGCTTCGGCACGAGCGGGCCGACTCGAGCGGACAAATACCACGGACTCATAGAAAACCGGTGTGAAATGACGCTTGCGTTATATTTCGCCGAGTGAGGTAAATAAATCAAAACTTAAGGCCTATTAGGTATCTTCTCATTCAGTATGTAATTTATTATTTATCTTCTCCTTCACTCTAACTTCACAGTTTTCAATAATAATCTTATATCCTTAAACGAGCAATTCCTGTATATGTCACTATAAAATTGTTAAAACCGTTAGATTGTAAAATAGCTAACGATATTGTAAAAATATGTCGAAAGATTAAAAACTATACACCTACTTATAATCTAACGAAAAATAATGTGTGAAATTATAGGCAGCATATTCGCGTCGGAAGTCTCAACATTTTACAATTTCACTAGTTTTATTACAATCTAACGGTTTTTACAATTTTACGGTGACATATATGTATATATATAATCTGAATCTCGGAAACGGATCCAACGATTTTTATGAAATTTAGTATACAGGGGGTTTCGGGGGCGATAAATCGGTAGGTTTTATCCCTGCAAAACTGCGCATTTTTAAGTTAGGTATATATTCGAACCCTGGTGAAATATTTTTATAATACTTTTTTTAATCTACTACAGCTCCGAGCAAAGCCTGGATAGCAATATATAATCTCTACCTAGTCTGTTAAGCTCGTACTTGACCAGTTTGCGACAATTGTTTGTTTATATTATTAGCGTGAATGTTTTCATTGAGAAAAGTTATGTAAGTACGCTGCTCCCACACACCTATTGTACAGTCAATAACAAATATTTGACCATGATCGAAGTTCGAAACCTACATAATATGAAAATCAAAAGTAAGTAAATATAATAATATAAAATGTCTAACAACCTCCTTTTCCTTATAGGTATTAATTTAACAAAGAGGAAAGTTTTTTTTTCGTTGTTTGCATCGAATAAATCAATTTGGATAAAACTTAGCAAAGATATAGAGTACGTGGTCTAATATTATTCGATTTTGATAAAATTTAGCATATATCTTTGCAAAATTTTATCAAAATCGAATAATAGGGAAAGACGATTCTTACGAGATTTCCTTTAGCGCGCACGAAGTCGCAGGCAACATAATTATTATAAATGATATAATTGACTAGATTTTAAACTTTACGTCATTTGAGGAATACGCGTGAAAAATTTCAAAAAATGTTTAGTAACGATAACATGGTCTGACTTACACTTTTAATAAATTATAAGTGTACCGAAAAATAACGGGACCCAAAGCTGATAATTAATCTGCAACACGTTTGAAATTTTTTCCATCGTTTGACGTTTGTTTGACATTTATGAGAATACTATTTTGCTATTATATGATATCTATACTATTTTAATGTCAGATTGAAATAGCAGAATCGACCTTTTGTATACAAAAAATTCATAATTTTTTCCATTCGACTGTACCATTTGTCACCTATGTCCAATTACGGCAGGGTTACCGCGAGACGGTAACAGTGGTGTGGGTGTTAAGGTGTATGGTAGACAGTTAGACACCTTGCGCGTGTAGGTTTTCGCACTTTGGTTTCACTTTTTCCGACCTTGACCCAAACTTCTGTCCTATTTATTGAACACTTCGTAGATATTTGCTAATTATTCCAAAATATATGTGCACAACTTAGGCTAAACACACCGAAACTAAACGTTACGACATGGCGCTGCTTTTTTAAAGATATCCATTTAAAACTGAACTTTATTGATTACACAAGAAGATATAGGTCGCGCAACGGTTTATGAGCGCTCAGTGAAAGTGGAGGGGATCGTTCGCGCATGTGACCAATAGCAAAGAATATATATTACTAACGTACCAATAGCGTGTCGGCAGCCACGTTCGGCATGCGTTGGGCGCATCCACACCTCCCCGCCCGAGCCCGCTACCGCCAAACACACCCATAATCTGACTTCTGCGCATACCTGATACCCCCTCTACTTTTGTCGAAAGATCTTAATTCGTTGCGCGACCTGTACACGTTTCATTATAAGGGGCATCACAGACGAGGAAGATGCTATAATATTTTATGTTAAGATAAAATATCGCTTGCTATACAGTTTGTATGAACTATCACAGACGGCTAAGATACTATATATTTTCATATTACGTACTGTAATATGAAATGTATCCAGGCATCTTAAGATAAAATATTATAGTATCTTCGCCGTCTGTGGCACCCTTAAGAGTTCGAATGTCAATCCGCACCGCACTGGCGGCACTGCACAGCGCATGTGCAGTGTATGAGCAGTATGACTGATGTCATATGAAACGTGTATCTTTTAGTGTAGTGACTAGTGAATTAAGTTCAATTTTCAATAGCTATCTAAAAAGTTCAGCGCCGGTTAGCGTAGCGTATCGTCGCGGTGTGAACTGCCTGTCTATTCTCTAAGAACATTTTCAAATCTCGACAGCTGAATCCGCGGTGAGTGTCAAATTTGTATATGATATTTGACACTCACCGCGGATTCAGCTGTCGAGATATTTGAAAATGTTCTTAGAGAATAACACTGCTGGTCCTTAGAGAGGCAAATGTTTGGTGTGAAGTTGGCACTTGATCAATTAATACTACTTATTTCTACTAATACTATAACTTATTTCATAAAGAGGCAAATGTTTGGTGTGAAGTTGGCACTTGATCAAATACTAATTCTTATTGTGTTTGGTTTTAATATTCTATTACTCTGTGTGTATAACAAGGTGGTGAATGGTGATGCGATGGTTAAATTAATATACAAATATCATATAATAGGGTCGGCCATTACTTCTGTTACCCAAAACATGTATACTTAAACATGATAGACAATGTTCATGTTTTCTTTCAGCCCCGGAACCAGGTATATATATACGCAAATATTATGTTACTTTAATACTGTTTACACTACATTATTGTTTCTAATCATTCACACTGGAACAAGTTACAAATGTGGGACGTGGGTCTAACAGACTCACCAGGAAAGGCAAGCAACTTTTAATTACCAAGGTGCACCTAAGACTTGTGCAAACGTCCATTTATTGTTAGACAAGACTTTATACTCGCAATCATCGTTATTTTTAACCAAACAATGCACTTGACATATTTATTGTTCCATCTTTAGGCTTCTTGAGATTCATCCTACAATGACATTCGATATTTAAATTTGAACCGTATTTAACTTAGCATGGCACAGTCAAAGGTATTTCTAAGAATTGAAAGGTACATAATTCTTGTCTCACAAAGAACCGTTGATTTGACATAACGATTGTTCTAAGAACCACAGTACTATTGTAGTACTATCGTGTTACAATAGTTTATTTGTTACTTGATATCAGCTCGAATAGCATCTCAATAGCGTCTTTTGTGTTTGGAAGCCAAAAGGCGCTGAAACTGCGTAAACACACGGAGCCGTGTTACGTCACAGTATCATTTCAAATGAAATCTGCTGCTCCGCGCGGTGCAATCTTGTGCTTTTCTCCTGTGATTGCCGAAATTTCCTTAGGGTCCATCCATAAATTCCGTCTCATATTGAAGGGGAAGAGGCTATCACCCAAATGTGACAATATGATATTGTGTTTTAATTTGGTGGCAAAGGCTTATTATCACTAATTATTATTAACGCGAATAATATTTACATTATTGATTAATATTAAGTATATAAAATTTAAAAATATGATGATTACTGTTTTAAAAAATACATATCAAAAATTTAAAAACGTGTGACGCAAGGACAGGGCAAGACAATAAAAAATTAAAAAAATCGTGTGACATAATTTATGGTAGGCCCCTTAGTTAACGTTTTGCGTTTACCTATTTCTAAAACCTATTGAATTAACAAGAAACGAACAATCATAGAGTGAACGTTGATAAGGCGTTTTATTTTGCACGGCACGCATGTTGAACAAAGTCGTTACATTTGCAATAAAGTTATGTTGTCAACACGGTTGCTTTGCATTCACGTTTCGCATACCGATCAACCGCAAACTTGTTTTACGACTAATAAATAGAATCGAACTTTTTTAGCAACGAACGCTGTCAATATTTTCCCATAGCGATGTAGAGTCAAGTCTTATAAATTGATGTCGCTTCCTTTCTCGTTCACTTAGATCATATAAAGTAATCAACAGAATTTAATGCAATTTTCGGCAATAGATAGAGTGATTCAAGAGGAAGGTTTAAAGGTACGTTGTACCTGTGTGAAGTTGGGGCGGGTCGGCGGTCGCTAGTTTAGTAAAAGGGCACTTTCATTTAGGAATCAAAGAAATATCAGTATTATATTTGAATTAATACACACTATTTATTATTTTCATACTCATCTTTGCAATGTTACATCTTACAGCTTTTATTAGCTATTGTATTTTTACATTTGTGTCACAAGTAGATACCGTTTACTAAGGTAGTACCTAGGTAGTGTAGCTCTATAAAAGATCACGTGATGTCACAACATCATCATCATCTATCTCACGGTCAGAAATGAAGTAGCTATAATTAACTTTTTAGATAAAATAAGACGTCATAAAAGATGTTACGAGAATAAATCAAACACATCTACACTCAAAAAGGAAACGAGAAAGAACCTATTTATTTTTTACACGCATTCTGTCTTTTAGTAACGGTATGAAAGAGGCGAGTAGCCATAAGTGGGAATGAGACGGGAGATGTTTTTTGCCACTTTCGAAAGGTCAGATGCTGAGTTTCCTGGACCAAAATGTTAGAATTTTGACACAAGGTGCCTATAAGAATTTCATTATGCAATTTAACATCAACAAACCAAGAATTATATTATGTATGACAATAATGAATAGTAATTAATTTAAATTATGTACGTAGGCAAAAAATATGAAAAATGATGTTATTTCATCTGATTTTCACCTAAATACGTATAACGAAAGTGTTTGTTTGACAAAGACAAAATCTTTAGAGCCGGAAAACATCTGTTTTCCTGGAGGCAGATCCAGGATAACAGATGTTAGGTCTTAAATGTCAGACAGGAGCCATTTGCACTGTTGGCACACAGCAAACTTAACGCGAATGGAATATAATACAATCGTAGAAATATAATATCTACTGCTGCCCTTCTAGTATATCCTAGTGTGAAGTTAAGATATTCGCCGTAGTCCACAACGCTAGCCTAGATTTGGCTGTCTGACAGACCAAATCCAGTTCCTGAATGTGCCTTTAGAAAAATTGAGGTTTTCCGTTTCTCTATTTTGTTTTTGTCGACCTAAAATTCATTACACTAGTTTCGGTGGAAAATCAGTTGAAATATTATTATGTTTTAATTTATTTCACCTTTCTTTGATGACACACGAAGAACGAGAAATCGGTACCTATCACGCAACCAGCGAGACGATGATAGCTAGATCGATATTAGGGACTGGTTATCCAGTTAAGGCGGTACCGTTCATGAAGTTCTTGTTTTTACTCGAACTAACGGTGGATTCTAATTACCTTCGTACGTAATTACAGTTTGCCGAGGACTTGTGGTAAAAAGTTGTTTTTATTTATTTCACGGGCTTATAAGTGCTTCGAATATCGATATTCCAGATTCCTCGGTCTCGACATTATCATCACTCGTACTCGGAGCTCTTTCCAAAATGAGGAGGGTAAACTGCTATTGTATCGAGTAGACTATATCTAATATCCATCAATGCTAGTGGATAGATAAACGTGTACAGCTAAAAAAAGATTCCTTTATTCCTTACCAGATAACTTCAGAATACTACGAAAGATAATGGCTTAGCAGAAAAGCCTCTTTGAATAGCTAAAAATAAACACAGAATCATTATTTTTATCGGATTTGGTGCCTCTATCTGCTGTTTCGCTTCGTACAAACCAAGATGTCAAAACAAACTTTCTTTAAATTTAAAACTACGAACATTTTTTCATCATCCCAATAACAAAGAACTAATATCATTTACGTTTTTTACGTTCTTATTCCAGTTAGAAAGCTTCCATATAAGGACATTTTCTTCACAATTAATTAAGTAGCATGTAAAAAGTGATTGTATGATTTGTCGCACGAACTGGAGGTTAAACGAACTTTCACTGAAGTAGCTAATGTATGAAATCGACACATTGTTATTGCAAGAGTACGATGACCATCTCTACATTATTATTGTTTTACTTCCATCCTTCTATACATACCTAAATCTACAGATCGACGGACAAACCCTCGTTTAAGCCTGCAAACATGCCCTCATAGACATTTAATCCTCCATAAAGGCTAGGACTGTATTGTCCGGAATCCGTGAGGCCGGAAAAAAATCAGAACACTGAAAATAGAATTCTGCGTTTATACAATAGAGCTGAAAATTGAACACACGAGTATCAAGTCGAATGTGAATGTCAAATGTGACAACTCGATACTCATGTATTCAATTTTCAACTCTATTAAAGCTGAGTTCTATTTTCAGGGCTCTGAATTTTCCCGGGGCTGCCGGATTCCGGACTATATAGTCCCAGCCTAAAGAAGCTTAATCATCATGGACGAGCCGGAGTCTCTCTTAAGGGGTCACGTGCCAAAGACATTGTGCAGATTAGGTGTTCTATAGCGGTAGCGGCAAGTTCGATATCAGCGAGACTAAGGAAACTGAAGGACTAGTAGAAAGAAGTCGCTAGGCTCCGCAGTGGTCTGTATGCTTGTGTGTGCGTGTGTAAATTTTTGCCGTAACGCCGGTGAACGCCGGGCGGCGCCATGCAACATCCCTTATAAGTAATGTAGAAACCTATAAGCGTCTTTACACACGCGAGTGAGTTAAGTGAAGAATTTCCTGTAGGACCTTGTATGAAATTAATAGATAAATAATAGCATACAATAGCAGCACAATATAGCACAGTGCAGCGTATCTAAAACGTAGTGTTTTAGTCGACAATATTAATATTGTGTTGTGCTAAAGATTTGTCTATTTGCCTGTTGAGCTCTGTGGACTCTGTTTCTCCAATACAAAGGTCTGTGGTCTGTGTTTGTACCAATTGTGCTCTATCTTTATACCTCTTAGTCTACTATCTTCACCTCTACTACTAGTTTTGCCTCAGTTACCCTCTCGGTTAAGTAAAACGCAGTTTTTAGGCCAGCTTCTGATGATACTCTTGTAGAATGTAGAGTTCGCCTATTCGACAACCCATGGGTTTTACCCTAAACTCCAACTCTCGTAATTAATTTACACTCATTATCTTTTTATTGTATTATAAATGAATCGTATTGATATCAGAAACTGATTTTTAGAGTTTAGACCAATCAAAACGGGTTTGACGTTTATGAGAATACCATTTCGTAGTTTTAACATATCGAGACTGGATTGTGATTCTATTATTGCAGGATTTAATTAGCAGATTCAACCTTCTACTTTTCAGCGATACGGTGTATCATTCCATAAGAGTTTGCCTATCGATGCTCAAGCATGGCTCGCTACGCTAAGAACATATATTTAAAATTACAATATTTAACCTACTCTACATAGAATAGTTAACATATTATACAGTGATACCCCAATTCTCGTATCTAACTTAGACTTTCAATTTACTTTCAACGAATATAAAACGATTTTGGAGTTTAGACCAATCAAAACAGGTTTGACGCCTTTATAAGATACGATTTTGCTGTTTAAACATAATATTGAGACTGCATCGAAATCGTATTACCTACAGACGGCTACAGTAACATTTAATTCACAGAATCGACCTACTGATATATTTTGACTAATGTTATACGTGGTTCTACTTTATAGTTTATTCCCTTCGTCGCATTGACGTGAGAGCATTGAAATACAATCCACGGCACGTAAAAACGTGATCGTATGAGAACTAACACATATAACGGGTTGTAATTGCTATATATTGAAGAGCTACATAGCGCCAGGGTATATTACTGTTAGCTAGTGCTAGGAACTTCTATAACCTAAAAACTTAGAGATCGGTAATTGTATGAAATCTGTAGGTTGATTTCGCTAATTATATGTTACAAAAATACAGTTTTGACTTTCGATGCAGACAGTAAAATGGTAGAAAATGAAAATGTAGAATGCTACAAGAGTATCATCAGGATTTGGCCTAAAAGTGAGTTTTGCTTAACCGAGAGGGTAATTGAATCAAAAAGGGAATATCGGTGCATAAAAAGCTAATATATTTAAGCTAATATATTTACGAACTTTTTCATTAATCAATCGAATGATTCATCAATGAAACATGTTCGTTTCTTTACTCCGTTGTCTACGTTCATAATATTATATCTACGTATCAATTTCATGCAATTTAACTTCGCACAAAGCTAAATTTCTTCACATGATTACTGAGTTTATATTTATAAGACAACTTTGAACAAGGGTCACGCCAAACGTTAAATGCAACTAGGCATGTCGGGAAATGTATTTACATAATCGTGGTAACGTCTGCAAAACAATATCCAGGTACAGGTACTAGCTTATAACAGCTGAGCGACTCAATTATTTTTTTTTATATATTTTGCTTGATTTTATAGCATAAATTAATACTTAAAATACTTATTATGTACATCTATAGGTAATCGCATTGAAAGGAGTAAATATAATAATAAGTAGAAATGTAACTCCTGTATAGTTATTTAGTTCTTACAACTGCTTTTAAGTAAATATTTACCTGTGCTAGACGAATAGTTATTTAGTTATTACACGACACGACTTTTCAATTAATATTTATTTCCTGTCTTTCTGATTTACATAGGTATTTTTAATTTTTAAATCATGGTGAGTTAATAAAGTACTTAAGTAGCCAGTTGTTGCGGTTAAGAGAAGAACCAGTTTAAACAAAAGTGCTATAATTCCGGGTTAAAAGCAGTTATTTACTGCAAAAAATATTACTATACGAAACTGAATTATTTTTCGCTAAGATAAGGTATTAGGTAACGGTACTAGTAGTCAGCCTTTTCCGCATTTTAAATCAAATAAACAAACGGTATTCTTCATTTTTACCTATTGTTCCAATGAAACTGACAATGAGCGGCTCTTATTTTTCCTATTAATTTTTAAGTACATGTAGGATCGATGGGCGAAACAAAATGTGGCTATTGCATAAAGTTAGCTCGGTCTGAGATCTACACGACAAAAATGTTGTTAAACAATAATATGTGATAAGTGTAAAAAGGCGGCCTTAAATAAAAACCGACAGCTCTTTTTTTATTTTTATTTTAACTATAACATGTCAATGTCAGCCGCCTCAAATGATGTGAAATTGCGAGTGGCCGAGTACTAGATTCTTATGCTCCAGTAAACAGCCATGTGACAATTTTATAGTTGATCTAGATATGATGTTTTACAGTTCTGTGGATTTAGCTCTGAGTTAATATTTAGTTTAATAATTAAACTAATTTTAGAATCACTATATTGTAATTAATGAGGATACTGAAGTACACGGCCGAGTTTTAGATAATATGTTGATTTTATAAGTAACATTAATAATTCGCTATTATTAGTATATAACTGATAAATATACTTTAATTAAATACCCTTATTAGCGAAAAAAACCAAGAGATTATATTTGCGATAAACTCGAAAAGGTTAATTACTGGTGCCGTTATCTTAATTATATTATATCTAAATGTAAATTATTATTGTTATACTAACACATGGGCGTAGCCAGGGGGGTGGTTTAGGGGGTTCAAACCCCCCCCCCCGAAATGGGCCGGCTGGTATATATAATACAGAGATCTGACCAATATACAGAGGCGTATTTAGAAATTTTGCGCCCGAGGCCAATTAACATATTTTGCCGCCCCATCAACCCTATCTGAAAGATGATTTTTGAAATTATTTTAGAAAAATAATCAACAGCCTAAATCAGAACTTTGATACTACACCCCCCCCCCCCGTAGTCGTCTTGAACCCACCCCGAAACTAAAACCTGGCTACGCCCGTGTACTAACATAACAAATTCTATATGAATTGCCGTTTCCTGACCTTACCTATAGTATTATAAAATGCCTTCAATACAACACAATAGGACTATAATGCTACTATAAATAAAACCATGAGCAGGTAATATATTCAAGATGCTCAGCAGAGGATACCTATCCTCTGTACCATTGCCGCTTTGCTGGGTTTCAGTGTAAATCGCCATGAAAATTATTTAGAATTGTTTAGGAACATTTGGCGAAATAACACAGAAAGAAAAATTGACAATATAACTTTGGTCTAAGCGTAGTAGGTACTTACTGAGAGATCGAACCTTCTTCTTATAGTCCGTAAAATACAATTTGAAAAAAAAAAACTGATTTGCATTCTACTCGTGTAGTCAATCAAAGGTTGTCATAACAAATTGAACGTTTCGTGAATTGTAAGAGACATAATGAGCACGCCCTGTATTTTGGACTTGTATGGTGAAAACTACACGTATTAAGTATGGTATTAAAGAAATACACCAAGTCTTATAATAACAATACATATCACATTGAAGTATGTTGAGTAGGTATCGTACAAAAATTTTCTCTTCTCTCTCGTCTTCTCGTCCTTTTACATGAAAATATTATTTATGGGATTTCACTTCTTTTTATAAGTTGCTTAAGACAATACCTTTATTATATATTTTCAGACCTATAGCGTCAAAATTGGGGGTGGTTGTCTCATTCCCCTGTTGGTTGGGTTAGAGGACAAATGTTCCAAGTTTTACAATTTTTATGTTGTAAGTGTACTAACACTAGCTTACATACCAAATTTCAGCTTTCTAGACCATTCGGAAGTACTCTATAGGTTTTGATGATCATCAGTGAGTCAGTGAAAAAAATCAGGGGTTTTTAGATACAATAAAATCTATAGTGTAAGAGATATGCCTTCAAAACTTTAGGTACAAGTTTAATCCGCTACTGGTAATACGTTGCGAAAATTTGATTAATCTGATATAATCCAAACCCAAGTTATGACGATTCAAAATCGGCCAAGCGCTTCGAGAATATGTGTTTAGTGCCCTTGCGCTTTGATGGGCTCGTTTTGGCGGCTGCACTACTGTTCCCGAAGATGTATAAGGTGTTTATATCCTACGACTATTATAAAAGTGAATGATTGTGATTATGGATGGTTGGATGGATGGAAGGATTTGTTACTCTTTCACGAAAAAATTACTGAACGAAGTTTGTTGAAATTTGGTATGGTAGTAGAAGTTCTGGAATTACGCTTGGAATTATTAGGTTACTTTTTATCCCGAAAATAGTTTTCCCTTGGAATACTGTATTTACATAGGAGGAGCCGCGGGCTAAAGCTAAGCTAAGGTATGAATATTTAATTGTAGCCAACGATTGCAAGACTCAACTATGGCAAACTCTCCGTTGTTGATTGAAGAAGTGTAGCAAATATAGACCTAATAAAAACCATTACTGAGCAGATCCTAAAATAAGTAAAACAATCTAAATGCAAACCATATAGGGACTTTAACCTTACGATATCGTATTCCAAGTGTACACCATACAAGCGATTGTGCGCGTGCGTCGAATACCGGTTTATAGAGAATGGCATTTTTCAACACCACTTTATATATTCAGCTACGGTTTATCTTATTGGAACGGTATAAAGTTGTTTTTCATATGTACTATTGATACCTACTATCAGTCGATCGTCTAAAGGTACGCATAATCTTAAACCTGCTAAATGTATTCATGGTATACCTTGTGGACTGTTTTGCTAATACTGAAAATAACTCTGAAAAAAAACAAAAACAAAATTGTTCTACGTTAACCGCAGCTTAGCTTATTATAATTTTATCAAATAGGATGCAGGGGACTGTATTTTTATATATGATTTTTCAACAACACCAAAGGTCCAACAAAGGTAACACCGATATTGCTTGACACGGCTTGAGGAGAATATTACACACAAAAGTCAGTTTACTATTCTAGCTAATGGCAATCCCGTATACACTTTAGTCATGCCTTTGAGCCAATTTTCCGTCTCACTTATCACCTCTTCATCTTATACGTCAATTTTCCGCCGATTTTCCTATGAGCTAGGGATAGTAAAACACATTTTGTATTGACTTTTCCATATATACAGCGCATTACATAAACACACACTTATGTATGTAAAATCATAATATAAAATATATTCACCAAAAGCTATGTATTTTCATTGCTATTTTTAGAATAACAATTTACCCGTTTACTTTTCTATCAAAATTATTATTATTTACTTTACAAAACACGTTAAAATATGCTATTGTTTTTAAGATATAATCAAAATAAAATTACGACAACTACACTGATGTTATGAAATGAACATTTTTCACTAAGTTTTCGCTCTAAGAGTTTATAAACATTTATGCACTATATAATAATTATATTAATTATCCGACGTTTATTATATATTTTATAATATACGACTATTTGTTAATATATTAATTATCCGATTGTAACTATTGCATCTACCTACTGAAGTTTTTATTTATTTGGAATTGTATTTCTACTTGAGAACATTTTTTCTCGAGTAATATCTTAGACCGACATACAGTCTAGTAGCGAGAATGTAATTACTTATTTATTCAAAACGCCACTTTATAGCTAACACTAGAATTATGCTGTCAGTTCTGTACTGTTTTATTGCCATAACAATCTCAAGGCAAAAACATGTCATGATTTTTAATCGAATCGAAGCTTAGGTGTAATCAATGTTTTATTACCTACTTACCATAATATCTAATGGTGTCAATATTGGTATTTGTATTTTATGCTGTTTACCGTTGGTAATTGGCTGTATTCATAAAAATGTAATCGGGTTTAAAGTCGTCCTACAAATCTAAACGCGAAACCTGTAAGGATTATCGAAAACATGCAACTCGTTTTTGTTAATGTACTTACTTACTTACATATTTAATTGACTAATGTCACTAACCTTATGAAAAACAAAACCCATAACGCAATTACTTAAATTAGTATACTAAGTTATGCCAGCCGGTACCTAGAACTAGTCTGCGTGCGCGCAGAGCGTAACTAGTCGAATTCTAATTATTGCAATGAAGACATTTTTAGATTCAATGTTTTTGCAAAGGGGGCCAAATAGTGGTCGTAACCATTAAGCGGGCCAAATAGTGAAATATTAACAATTCTAGTTTATAAACGTGCTAAAAAATAAATACTCGAGTAATAGAAGCAAGTTGAAAAAAATGTTGAATGATGAGAAAAGCTTTGGAGAAAAGTTGGATTTTATCAAATTGTTTAGTTCTAGAAAGCTCTATTATGGTAATGCTGCACGTAGATTAATATTAAAAGTTATAGCTTATAAGTAGTCAAAAGTCGTGAGATTACAGAAGTACCAATTCTGGAGTCTAGAACTCTAGACCTAATAGAGGAATATGAACTAGTTTTAAGTCTGCAATATAGTATTTTCAAATGTAAAATTCAAATGAAAAAATGTAGAAAGTGCAAAATCACGCGCTAAAATGAAAAGTTACAGGACTGAAACTTTTTTTATACTTGTAGAACTGTACAAATCCTTAAGTCATTTGTGACATTTTTTTTAAAAACAATCTTCATTTATGTACCTACTTACATAAACCATTACACAACATAAAAAAATCCGTTTACTTTGATACTACGAAGGATTACTTTAATTGAAATCAATCGGAATTTCAAGTTCTTAATTCTATAATATTAAAAGGTAATTGATATCAATGAGATGCGTGCGCGCAGCCATCCACGTAAGATTATAGTACGTTGGCTCTTATTGGGTATTGTATGGGTGAATTTGTATTGGATGGGTGAATGAAAGTGCATGGACGTGTTTATGACAGAGATAGCTTCGGAAGTCGCTGCCGGATATCCGTACGTGAGTATCGACTTTTTCGGGTTTTGCCTCAGTAATCATCATCATCGTCCACCAGAAAAATCCCCTGCTGCTGGACTTATGCCTTTAAAAGTAGAAAAGAAGGAAGACATTTCCAAAGGATAAAACTGTAGTCTGTCACGAAAATACTAAACTTCGAAAGATAAAACTTGGGTTATCCCAAGCAGGAACAATTGCCACATAAAAAAAATAAAAAAAAATGAAGTAGCTACCGAATTGTCAAGCAGTGAGCTGAATTGAGAGTTTATTATAGCTATAAATGAATTATAGCTAAGGCTCTCGATCATGTCAGCTTTCGAACAAAAAAAATAGTTCAAAATCGGTTCATTATTTTGGGACTATGCCATGCCACGGACAGACACACACACACACACACATACACAGATACACACAATTCAAACTTACAATACCCCTCTGTGTCCTTAGGGGTTAAAAAAGGTTATTGGTAGCGATAAAATAAAATGAACATCGCATAGGTGCTATCATCATTTTCATACAATTTTCAGTCGCTAACAAGATTCAAGCCATAAGATTTAGAATCTCACTCGAACATCACAATAACGACTACAGCTGTTATAGGCCAGCGTAATAATGCTCGCCTATAATAAAATTAGGTGAGATCCCATGTGATTCTTGTAAGTTTCTCAATCTTTTAGCTTGAATCTTGTGTAATTGAGTGCAGTCTCAATTCTATCAGGATGTGCAGTTACATTGTACAAACTAGACAGATTGTTAAATCACTTTGTGGTCATCGTATCGTTAATGTTAATTTCATATTGAGTATGATCTCGAGAATGTTTTATTGTAATAGTAAAATGCATTACTGTTTATAAAAATAAATCTTGTAGGCGCCATATCGATTCGTGGTGAATTTTGATCAACTTTTTTTACCCTCTACCTACTGCCTGTCATGTAAAAATATTATGAGCTAAACCATCGGTTTCTAATCTAAGATCAAAACAATTCATTAAAACTAATAATACAACGTTTAATATTACCTCCTCTTTTTTGAAGTCTGTTTAAATCTGTCGCTGATAATAATTGTGGTAAGTTCCTATAGCTCTAGCTGCACATAAATATGTATCTGTAGAAAGTTTATTTACGATATTGTTATTCTATAAATTTGAGAATCAATAAATTAAAGTCCAAATTCGATCTCACGTATGCATTCGATAAGCGAACAGTTATTTCAAAGATCACCGTTCCCACAGCTAACAACTTGAATTCCGTTTTAATTGGTTCTGATTTCGTTAAACAGATATTCAAACTCACGTCTCAAGTGGTTATGAAAAGTTTATCAAGCTACTTCAATATATAGAGTAGTCTCATTTCATATGAAAAATAGGTTGTTTTCAGGAAGTCGAAATGACACACTTTAAACTCTAACCAGGGAAGTCCCAGTTTAACTAGGAAAAATATGTTGTGTTTTGTTGAACTCTATCAATCTAATTTCAATGGGCCAAATATACTTCAGTGTGTAACCTTTATGAACTTTTAAAAATTAAGTAATTTTCCCCAGGGGTAGTTTTTGTAGGTTTTTATTTAAAATATAAAAACCTACAAAAACTACCCCTGGGGAAAAAGATTCTAACTTTGTCAAAGTCCGGATGCAATCAGCCAATATTAATACTTTTACTGAGCAAAAAAGCGCGCCACTGAAAATGGATGTATACAAGATGGCGCCGGTTCCCACGCAAGCGCAATGGGAACCCAGCCGGGCATGTAGACCGCACATGTGCGCGAGAAAACTCGCTTATGGCTTTTGTATATTTTTTCTTTATTAAATTTCGTGCGAGGTGTCCCATTTGGAAACTTGTAATACATTTACAAACGAGTTCTGAGATTGGCTGTTTCTTACGCGGAAAGTATGAAATAATATTGACAGGGGTAACATTAAGAGGGACCTGTAAAAAGTACTGTGAAGTGAAGTGTGAGAAATCTTTTTAAAATTGAAAAGAACAAGAGCAAAACAATTACGTAATAAGATAATTAATCTTCATATTAATAATTAATAACTATCATTGTGCTAAACTAAATACATATTAGATAATCAAAATTATTATTTGTAACTAATCTATTAGGTAAGCATAAATAAAATTTACTTTGTTATTTATTTAACACAAGTTGTATCTTATACATTATCATACCATTCAGGATGTTAGTATTTGTTTATACCACTACAGCTATTCGCACAATGTCGGGTGTTAAATTTCTTACTGCTGGTAAGAATACTGACAAACTGCCTTAATAGAGCCAATAATAACGGTAAGTTAGTACAGCGCGACTGTACGCGACAATACTTTGAAAAATATATTGTTTAGAATTTATTAGATCCTAAGGTTGATAGTGTTGTATAGTTGATAAAAAAAATCTTCTGCCATTTTAATATGGCATTTATTTACCTAATACTATTTAATTACAAAAATGGCTATCTATATTAATACGGGTACAATGTATATATCTGTATAATCTATGGGTACAATACTGATACTAATCCTACCTCATATATCTAAACTCCCCTCCCGCACGCACACCCCCGCCTTGGGGACGCCTACTTGGGGACTTCGCAACGGGCCGTGGAGCAGAAATCGTAATATTTTAATTTCGCCATAACTTCAAAACCAAACGTCCAATTTTAATCATTCAAAGACCAAATATTATCTACATAAACTGTACTTAGTGATAAAATAATTTATTTTGATAAGGATTAATAGCATGAGTAAAATAAACGCGTTTAAATGTAGTCCAAAAAAATCAAGATTTCTAAATAAAAAACATGTTGTGCCTCACTCGACATAGATACGTATAGTGTGTCGCTGACTTTTTTGTAGATATTTATAAGATCTGCAATTAATTAGAACATTTTATGGTTCTATCTTTTATAGTTTAGGCAGCGTACGCAAAATAAGTAACTTTTCTGGTTGATTTTTTACACCTTGTGTCCGAAAACTCCAAATATCTTACGGAACCCTATTTTTTTCCAATATAAAATTTAGCCTATGTTACTCGTGGATAATGTAGCTTTCGAATGGTGAAAGAATTTTTGAAATCGGTCCAGTACTTTTTGAGCCTATTCATTACAACCAAACAAACAAACAAACATACAAACAAAGTTTTCCTCTTTATAATATTAGTGTAGATAGATAATCTTTTTTGAGCTTTAAAATAAAATCAGAAATGGTCATTATATTATTATAATTGCAATTGCATATTATTTCATATGATTTGATCTATTAAAAGTTATGATTTATCACCTTCTGTTTTTTTTTTGGTGCTCAATTAAATATTCCCCATTTATTATTCAGTCAGGTAACCTAAGCGACAATCTCACTGGGCTTAGCCGTTATATTACACAAAAAGGTATGACAATATTATGGTTAATAATATTATACATTGTTACGAGTATTAATTTACAGTTTGTTCAGTACATAAAAACATGGATTGAGAAAAGGTTACACACGTGGTACCCGCATATGTTGAGTTTTGTCTCAAATCAGCCATATGTGTAATATAGCTTAACCATATTATTTTTTATAGCAAACAAGCGTAAGTTCCACATTTAAAAGCAAGCGGTTATGGTAGACTTAAAATGTTGTTGGTTTGAAATTAAACCTTTTGTAGAAGCAAATCGAGTCAATTCGTTTACTTTTAAGCATGGAGAATAGAGGAAAGGAGAACCATCTCGTGTATTAAAAAGTGTCCGTTGAATAAGCAAATAAGATGGCGCTATAGTAGCGGGTGGAAGACATTCAAAAAGTGCGCCACAAAATGTCCTTAAATTAATAGAGTAACTAACCAATAACTAACTTTCAAATAACTTCACGCCATTTCTTATTGCTAACTTCATATCATTTCCACCCTCTACACTAGCGCTATTTCGGTGAGTTTTCGAACTACTTGGTCTTTACAGGTAGATAACTTTTTCAAGTTATCCCCCATACAAGATGATTCTCCTTACCTCTATTCTCCATGCTTTTAACCCGACTACGGCGAAACCAAAAGAAAGGGTAATGATATTGGCAGTATATGTATATATGTATGTTTATTCCATCGTAGCCTAAACCTAACTACTGATCCGATTTTAATAAATTTTGGGGTCAATGTATGTGTATTAATGACACATAATTATATGAAGTGACGTAGGCTGTATCATTCGTATATTCAAGTTATAGTTTAATATATTGATTATTAATGTCACTAAATAATAAATGCTACAAGTTTTGAGGAAGGTTTCTATGAAAGAGAAAAACTGAAATACTAAAAACTTGAGTGTTGTTCTAAAGGCTTAGGACTAACAAACTAAATGCAAACAGTTTTAAAGTACAATTTATATTTTCCGCATTCTCCATAATGCATATTAAGAATGTTAAAAGACAGTGTGAACACCGCTTAGAAAATACCAGAGTGAGTCCCTAAGACGAAGCTCGAACACCCGACCGATTTAAAGAGACACCTCAAGAAGATTGTGACTGAAGACGTTTGTGTCGTTGAAATTAGTCGGGTTTTAATATTAGGGTCACTACCAATTGACCCTATGCAGCTGCTGTCGGAACAAACTGTTACCAATGTGCTTAAACATATACAAATAAGATTCTTAATGCTCGTATTTACCACATTAAACGATGCTAATAAAAATGTTATTGTTTGAATACCTTGAAATATGACCTCTCAATTAATAAATTTTGTGTAATTGAATTTATTTTAACTACTTTTGTAAAAGTAAGTAAAATTAATTCAGTTTTTCAGAAACCTACCAATTTTTTTTCTATTTACTTTGCCACTACAAACCTATGTTAAGCACTTTAAAATTATTAAGAAACATATATTATGATTGATCCTTCGCCCGCATGGCTAGTTTAACGAGACAAGCAGGCGTTGATCACAAAAATATAATTTGTTTTGATATAAAAATTGCTGATCTAATATGTCACTTGATATTGGACTGTAACCTCCAACGAATATAGTTTAGATTTCAATACAAGTTACCATGTCATTACTGAAGGCAATTTATTTTTTACGCACCGTAGATATTTTTACAACACGAACGACGACAAAATAATGATATAGCGCGATCTTTTATACTCCCCAAACATAGGTAATAGGTATAGACTAGATGTCTCCCGCATCAGTCACACGAACTGAAAAACATGTTTATTTTGTAATGATTACGATCAACGCGAAGTAGTGAGCGATTTTGAATTTTCGACTATTACGAAATATTCGACAATGGGTGTATTCCGCGGAAAATAGCGCTCGTTATAGCGCTTGTTAACTACTTTAATGCCACCGGTCGCCATTTTGCTTACGTTTTATTGTTAGCGCTATTTTCCGCGGAACACAGCCAATATCAGCTTCAGAGCGTTTTCGTTAGCGAAATCCAATATCGCGGCCTATATCCGATATCCGTGAGGCACTCATATGTTTTATATTGAAACATAAACCTTCATGTATTTGTCTTTACATGACACTAGCGACCCGCCCCGACTTCGCACGGGTACAATGTATATAATATCTGTATAATCTATGGGTACAATACTGACACTAATCCTACCTCATAGATCTAAACTTCCCTCCCGCATGCACACCCCCGCCTTGGTGACGCCTACTTCGCAACGGGCCGTGGAGCAGAAATCGTAATATTTTAATTTCGCCATAACTTCAAAACCAATCGTCCAATTTTAAACATTCAAAGACCAAATATTATCTACATAAACTGTACTTAGTGATAAAATAATTTATTTTGATAAGGATTAATAGCATGAGTAAAATAAACGCGTTTAAATGTAGTCCAAAAAAAATCAAGATTTCTAAATAAAAAAAAATGGTGTTGTGCCTCACTCGACATAGATAGGTATAGTTTGTCGCGGACTTTTTTGTAGATATTTATAAGATCTACAATTAATTAGAACATTTTATGGTTCTATCTTTTATAGTTTAGGCAGCGTACGCAAAATAAGTAACTTTTCTGGTTGATTTTTTACACCTTGTGTCCGAAAACCCCAAATATTTTACGGAACCCTATTTTTTCCAAAATAAAATTTAGCCTATGTTACTCGTGGATAATGTAGCTTTCGAATGGTGAAAGAATTTTTGAAATCGGTCCAGTACTTTTTGAGCCTATTCTTTACAACCAAACAAACAAACATACAAACAGAGCTTTCCTCTTTATAATATTAGTGTAGATAGTGTGGATAACGGCACGGCACGATATCGGTATAAACTATAACGGCTTGGATAATGAGAAAACGCTTTTATGCTTACGACATAAGATATCGGCTATCATAATAGGTTGGGGAAAAAGTCTTTTCGCATTATAGTATGTATGAACTTGTCATAAAATATCTTGGGCTATACCAATTGTATCTGGCTGATTTTGGTATCATTAAAAAGTTTTAATTTTACAGAAGACAATTCCAAATTCAAATTAGGTAAATTTGAGATTTTCATTTGTTTTTCTTATTGTTAAAATGAGTGATTCTTATGAAGAATTTCGATACATTTTAAAATTTTATTACAAAAAAGGTAAAAATGCAACACAATCCGCGAAAAAAATTTGTAATGTTTATGGACCTAATGCAGTATCTGTGAGAGTAGCGCAAATTTGGTTTAAGCGTTTTCAATCCGGAAATTTTGATATCAAAGATGCACGTCGCTCTGGTCGGCCTGTTACGGACAAAATTGTTGCCATTTTTGAAAAAGTGGAGGAAGATCGGCATATTAGTAGTTACGATGTAGCTGAAGAACTGGGGATTGACCACAAAACGGTTTTGGCGCATTTGAAAAAAGCTGGGTACACAAAAAAGCTCGATATTTGGGTGCCTCATGAGCTCACTGAAAAAAACCTAATGAACCGTGTACTCATTTGTGATTCTTTATTACGACGTAATGAAACCGAACCATTTTTGAAGAAGCTGATAACTGGTGATGAAAAGTGGATCACGTACGACAAGAACGTGCGAAAAAGATCGTGGTCAAAGGCCGGTCAGGCTTCACAGACTGTGGCGAAACCCGGGATAACTCGCAACAAGGTAATGCTGTGTGTGTGGTGGGATTGGAAGGGCATTATTCATTATGAGCTGTTACCGCCAGGCAGGACCATCAATTTTGAACTGTACTGCGAACAACTGATGAGATTAAAGCAAGAAGTTGAGAGAAAGCGGCCGGAATTAATCAACAGAAGGGGTGTGGTTTTTCACCATGATAACGCTAGACCTCACACATCTTTAGCCACTCAGAAAAAATTACGGGAGTTTGGCTGGGAGGTGTTAATGCATCCGCCGTATAGTCCTGACCTTGCACCTTCAGATTTCCACCTGTTTCGGTCGCTGCAGAATTCCTTAGGCAGTGTCAGGTTGACATCACAAGAGGACTGCCAAAACCACTTGTCGCAGTTTTTTCATCAGAAGCCCCAAAAATTTTATAGCAATGGGATCATGTACCTACCAACAAGATGGCAAAAAGTTATCGAACAAAATGGCACCTATATACTTTAGTCACTTGTAAATAAACTTTATAAAAAAACCTTTTGAATTTTTATATAAAATGCGAAGAAACTTTTTCCCCAACCTAATACAATAACTAGCGAAGGGATTTTGATAAAGTTTGCAGCCTCTATATTTAGTTCGCATAGGCTACTTTTTATCCCATCAAAATGCACGGTTTTCGCGAGATTTCTTTTTGCGCGGACCATGTCGTGGGTAACATCCTACTAATATTATAAATGTGAAAGTTTGTGAGGATGGATAGATGGATGGATGGAAGGATGTACATCTATCTTACTCTTTTTCGTAAAAACTACTGAACGGATTTGTGATGAAATTTCGTATGGTAGTACATAGTCTGAGCTCTGGATTAAGCTACTCATTATCCTGAAAAAGTATAGTGCTCCCGTGGGATACTATAATTAATCTGACGGAGCCGCGGGAAAAAGCTAGTAAAGAAATACAACACATCAATTTGGTGGAATTAAATATTACCTATTTTGGTTTTGGTATGAGATATGAACAGCATCTAGATTCTAGGTGGTCGTCTCATTTTTTCATGAGTGGAATATGGATGGGATCGTCATTCACTCATCTTATCATACACTCATCATACATGTCGCAATCTTACCAGTATCAAGCGCTTCTGATGAGAAAACACGAGTTTCATGGTACATACTATGATTCATAGGCAGCTGGTCACCAGCACTATCATTTATACAAAGTTCAAGGGAATGTATACGACAAATCAACTTATTGAAATTAAAGACTTGACTATTTGACTATTAAAGAATATGTGTTACTAACGTAAAGAATCGTCATTTAATGGACTCACACGAAAAATCGCAAATCAATGCACTCTATGTGATAGGGCGCATTAATTTGTAAGCGGCCAGACGTCTGCGGGGACCGTGCGGCGTGCTCGGGACGCAGGATTTCATAGTCGTACACTTGTTTCTATGGAGCTTACCGTTTCTTGCTTTGACATAATTGACATAAAACTTCAAATTAAGAAAGATTTTTCTAACACGTCAGTCGCCACACGACGTTAATTTTGTTTATTGCGTAATCAATAATATTTATATTTATTGTGTAATATAAGCTGTTAGGTTTGTGTAGAAATTAACTACAATTTGTATGATATCGAATTAGTTACCATTGTTTGCCGCTAGGGGCGTTGTGTGGCAAAAACTCGCACTTAGCACACAGAAACTGGACATGAGATGAATTATATAAGTATTGTGTATCATACATACATACATACATATAATCACGCCTTTTTCCCATAGGGGTAGGCAGGACCGCCTCTTTCCCGTAGGGGTAGGCAGAGACCACTTCTTTCCACTTGCTACGATCCTTACACACTTCTTTCGCTTCGTCCACTTTCATTCTTACCATCCATTCCTCCTCTTACATTCAACGTAGCCAAGCGTCTCTCCATGGTCCGCTTTTCGCCTCCGCGAGAAACGAGACGTGATGGGTGGCGAACCACATCGCCGCCATTTTGGATAATTAAATTATTTTTGATTATCCATTGCGTTTCCACGGATTGGTGAAAGGGTAGGAATAGGGAAAGGGAAGGATAGGTGCTGCGGAAAGGAAGATTGGTAAGTTAGAGTGGGAAATAGGGAATGTAGGATATTACCGCCCAGGAGGACAAGGGATAGGACAGTAATAGCTAGGGAAGCCGGGGTCGCATACCCGTATACTACACCACAACTACCGGACAGGTAAGTTGGGAAGAGTAGGGAAGATGTGTATCATAGAATATAATAATATATTATACTATGATACACAAAATATATATTACCAATAGTATGTACGCTGTAGTGATAGTCGTTAGTAAAGAGATACGTATGATTCAGGTTACGTTATGACCCTAATCAGATGGTATGTTCGGTTTGAAAGCACATACTGTTTAGTCAGGAATGCAGTAAAACGATCCTTGCGATTGATCTAGAATTCATTACGTACTTTGATTTAAATAATAACTAGATGTTGCCCGCGATATCGTTCGCACAAAAGTTAATTTAGCAGAGACCGTACATTTTCCGCGATAAAAAATAGCCTATGTCCTTCCCCGTGCTCTACTCTACATCTGTGCCAAATTTCATCAAAATCAGTCCAATAGTTCCGGAGCCTATTCAATGCAAACAAACAAACCAACTTTTCCTCTAGATAAAAATTATAATATCTAAGGACGTCCGCCACCACGTCAATCTGGTCTGATCTAGTACTAAGTATCCAAAGAACTTATGTCACAGGTACCTGAAGTATATTCAATACTGTTAAACTATGTTTTAAATTTTTAGTATACTATACATAATATATAATATTGTAATATATTATGATGTGTAATAACACATCCAGAAAAACTTATTGTCCCTTCGGCGGGATTCGGATTCGGCTTAAGCCGACGCGCTAAACCCTGATTTCTATGATTAAAGCTTAAATCACAGTCTGTTACTGTCTCTGTCTGGGAAGTGGAAGAATGACAGCATGTGACGTGAGAACCTCCTAATTTAAGAAGCTTTTCAGTATTCGTCTGTGTGTTACTTTGCGGTTATAATACATTTCAGTAGCAAGTGATATAACCAAGCTGCCACGACAAGAAGCTTCTACAACTTCTTCAATATAACAAGAAGCTTCTCAGTATTCGACTGTATTACTTTGCGGTGATGACGCGTACAATACAGTAGCAAGTGATATAACCAAGCTGCCACAACAAGAAGCTTCTACAACTTCTTCAATATAACAAGAAGCTTCTCAGTATTCGACTATACTTTGCGGTGATGACGCGTACAATACAGTAGCAAGTGATATAACCAAGCTGCCACAACATCAATAACAGTAATCAATGTTTGAATCATCAGCTGCTCAATTGGAGCCACTCATGACTAACGTCACCAATTCGCGTGTCCACTCCGCGTATGAGCTTTTGTTATTACCGTACTCGCATGCCAGTTACTAGCATGCAGCTTTACTGTATGATAGCATGTAAGTACATACACAGTATTTAGGGGAATATATGGTGCATCGAAGCCAGTTGTACCTTGGCCAGTTGTCTAGCTTTTTCTAGGTATTCCAGTATTAGTATGCCCAAATAACCGACCTTTCAAATTATACAAACATGGCGTAGGTATGTACAGTACGTCAAATTGAAATAAATAATCCAATAACTGAACTAATGTGATTAATTAAAAAATAAAAAACCAATCAACGCTTATAATTATTATTATATGTAGGTACTAGCTTTTGCCCACGGCTCTGCCCGCGGCAGTATTCCACGGGAACCCTGTACTTTTATTGGAATTAAATGTAGCCTATGTTTTAATCCAGAGCTTAAACTACGACCATATTATTACTTTCATCAAAATCCGTTGAGTGGTTTTTAGTGTTCCGTAATACTTGAAGAACCCTTATAGTTTCGCTCCGTCCGCCCGTCTGTTTGTCTATCTGTCTATCTGTCCGCGCTTCTAGCGTCGGTAATTATGAATATAAATGGATAAAATTTGGTATAGTCATAGCTTGTGTAGGTATAGATCTCGGGCATCTCTCATCATAAAAAAACCATACATGTGAAGTGGGGATATTTTTTTTCTTTCTACCCCATCGTGTGGGATATCGTTGAATAGGTATTTTTAAGGATAAACATACATTTTTTTATAAAGTCAACCATTTTCAAGGAATCGGCGTCAAAAGTGATTTATAAGTTGGTCCCCCCTGACATTTCTAAACTATAAGACTTCGATACTTGCAATTTTCTATAATCATGCTCATATAAAAACTCTTTAGGAAAATTATTTTAAACCAAATCGGACAGTAACTATTGAAGTAATTGGAAAAAACATATTACGCGTTTATAGTTACGGAACCCTCCTTAAACATGTCCTGACATACTCTTGGTTAGGTTAGGTTATTGCTTGAAAGATTCACATACATCAATATATCCGGATGGATGGATATCCATCCTCACAAACTTTCACATTTATAATATTATAGAATAATATTAAGCAACTATTATGAATAGAAATTAGTAACAGATATTGGTAAACAATGGTTGTAACATACCTACATGCTGGCATGCAAGTAACTGGCACGTGTATTCCGAGATGAGTCTTACGGCCGTACTGTGTACATTTTTGTTGTTATTAAGCATCTTCGCTTGCATTACCGAATCATGAAGATCATCACATAAAAATATATTTTTTATGAAAAACAAATTTTTTTTTTCTTAAATTCTTTTGATTAATTTTATAAAGAAATTATTAAATCTACGTACGTACGAGTAGTAGAACTATTGATGACTAAAAAAATATTTGTCTCTACGAGATTATAAAACCTAATTAGGCTGATATTTACTGCACGCCACTTGTTTTTTATCCTAATATTATATAATAAATGCCAATTTTAAAATATATATTAATAATATTATATAATAAATGCCAATGTAGCGTTATGCCTATTTCTTTCGCGATCAGAGATAATAAATAGTTTTAAATTTTTCAACTCAGCTGATTAGAAAATAGAGGTAATAATTGTGTATGTCGAGTATCAACTGAACAATAAAATATACTTTTTCTGTTCTACTAATTTTCTTTCGAAATATCATAATATTCTCTACTCTTGTTTGTAAAGTGTTAACAGTTTATTAAATTAACCTCAATCATTATTTACGGAGGGTCCCCAGTTAAAAGTTCACTTAAACGGTTCTTATTAAACGAAAGCACTTTTGTATCTGATCCCCACTTCTTATTATAGTAGACATAATAAATCTTGTTTATAACAAGATATAAATTTTGAAAAAAAAAACAATACCTACCAAACAAAAATTAAAATGTAACCTAGGTAAAAATGCAAATTATTGTTGGCGTTTGCTATCCTTTTAATGACGTTTGTGGCTCGTGAGTCGTGACTACTCTATATAGAGATAGATTTTGCGCACACAAATTTAAATTTAAAATAACCTATGAGGCCTTCCCGTAGAGAGCCACGGAAGCGTGACGTCATACAAGCGAAAACCTACAGCCACAGCTGCAGGGCCGGATTTAACATTAGTGCCGCCCTGGGCACTGAAGGAAATGCCGCCCTATCAGTGTAATTTTACTTAAAATTGTAGTTTTTGTATTATTTATCATTTGCGTGGCCTGACACGCACTTGTATTATTAGTTCAACACTTCTCTGCCAGTTCCAATAACATGTGAGTATATTTTAAATCTTTTTCATTGATTATTTGTATACTCGAATACAAAATTTGACACCAAAAGGATACGAACCGGATTTTGGTTGATAAAAAGGCACGTTAAAAAGTTTTAATTAAAAACATGTCTTCACGTGTTTCACATATATAGGCGCTTTCAACATTTCCGTTTTACTGATTGCGACCAATAAAAAGTTCAAGAACTTTATTATATTGAGAATAATCCTTTTTATATTCTCGTACATTGTAAAGAAGTGTCCAATATCGTGGCTTATACTTTTATAGGCTTTTGCATAAAGTTTAAGATAAAAAATAAGAGCAGAGGGGTATCTATATTTTGAATATACATAGTTATGTCGTTACATAAATTGTACCTAACTGTAGGTATTAAAACCAAAAATTACCAGCTTATTTTTTTTAATGTCAGAGTATCACATGGCACAAAGTGGCCAATACCTATGAATCCTATGTACCTATTATATCGAGTTCGAAACAATGCTGGGCGTTCTAAGAAAAGCATTAACTTGCTCATGTTACTTTCTTCAAAACTTCCTCATAAAGGTGTCGGTCGAGTTGTAGACACATTCAGTACCAATTTATACGACACTTGTATTCATCATTAATAAAAAATTATATAACATTGTAAAAGTGCGTTCAAATTGCATGCAAAAACCCCGGCTAAGTGCGAGTCGGACTCGCGCACGTAGGGTTCCGTACCATTATACTAATATATTACATGTTAACTTATTATTTCGTTATTTTTGTTTCACAAGTTAAATCTCTATAACTCCTAAATTATCGAAGTAATATAAGACGTTTTCCTTTAAAGTTTAAAGTTCATGGCATGGATTTCCATGAGATTTGTCAGTTTTTCCAGCCAGTCGATTAGCTTTTAAAGGGACAAAAAATTTAAAGGATATAAACTACGGAACCCAAATTATGAATCATGACAACTATGTTTTTGTCTAATACACTGACAAAAATACACCACTGAACATAGTATTCAGTAACAAGCGCCTCCTTATCGGTATTGCACAAATCACTTGACGATAAAAGTTTTTAATTTTCTGATGAAAAATGATAATTCTCCCCCCTTGGACGTTGATAGGTTCCAGTTGTAGTCAGTGCCTAGGAAATGCGTCTATACTATGATATAAAGCGCCTTCTCAATCCTGTAGGTGAGACCCGCTTCTGGGAGGCCTGCTAGACCGATCGCTAATCACAACACAGACACAAAACACAGCACTGAGTTTCTCGAAGGACCAAAATATGTAAGGATGCCTAATGGGTTACAATAATGATAAATGATAATATTGATAATGATAGACGGGGCGTCAAGTAAAACAACCGAATCCGCCGAGTGCGTTATGTACACTGATTTATTAATTATTGCTTCTCTACAAATGATAAATCGCTTACTTTGCTAAACTATTACAGATTATTATAATTATGTACGCTTGCCCGTATAGGCGGTTAAAAACATTGTCACTTGGGGACTCTCTTGGGGTACGCCAGATGCGAACACGTGTTAGATTATAATTAGTAATTACACTACAAGTAACTATGTTTTGCACAAAAAAGGCATAGATCATGCACGTCGCACATGGTAACAAAATAACGCTCGAGTACTATAAACGCTACTCAAATTCTGATGGCGGCTTATACAGAGTTTATGATTTTTTGAATTTTTTATTCTCATATTTACATTAACAGCCTCAGTGGTCTAGTTATTAGAGCTCGGCTTTCGACTCGGATGTCGTGGGTCCGATTCCCGCATTGGAACAACAAAAAATGTTATTTCCAAGTTTTATCAAACTTGAAAACAACAATACAGACTGTTCAATTGACTGTCTGACAAGAAAGATGATCCATGCGTCGGATGAGCATGTAAAAAGTTACTAACTTAAAAAACCATCGCTCTATGTGTATAAGCCTTGTCCTTTCTAAAATCGGCCAAGGCATAAGATCGGCCTGGATATTTCGAATCTTGCAATTAAATGACACGCAAATCATTTAACAGAACTCAACAGTAATTTTTACCTATTTTCCTCGAAAGAAAATAATTTAGATTATGTTAAAGTTTAAACGATTTATATTTTTATGTAAACCTAAATATCTGTATAAATCTCCAATCTCAACAATTTAATAATGCTATATTTGTAACATTTGAATATTTTAAATGCAATAGACTTTTTTGAACCAATATAAGTTGAATTTGTATCGTAAGAATTGTCACCGGCTGGAAAATAACAGTACAATGGAAATATTCTGCAAAACACTATCACTAGGGGACTCTCTTGGGGTACGCCAGATGCGAACACGTGTTGGATTATAATTAGTAATTACATAAGTAAGTATGTTTTGCACAAAAAAGACATAGAGCATGCACATGGTAATAATAATAATACTCCCCACACCGATTTCGGTGACGGTGGCTGGTTTCATTGAAACCAGGCCAGTTACGCAGGAGTGATTTTATAGTGCCCAAGTGTGTGCGCAGTACACAAGAGCACTCTCTCTTCCTTTTACTCTCATAACCCAGTGGGACGGATGACCGACACGACTGGCGAGAGATCAGGCGCAGGACCGACTTTTTACATGCCCATCCGACGCATGGATCATCTTTCTTGTCAGACAATCAGGTGATCAGCCTATGAAATTTCTGACCGTTTAAACCTTCCCTAAACTGTTACGATTACTTAAAGATCAAAATTAGCCAAATCGGTCCAGCCGTTCTCGAGTTTTAGCGAGACTAACGAACAGCAGTCATCCATACTAATATTATAAATGTGAAAGTGTGTCTGTCTGTCTGTCTGTCTGTTACCTCTTCACGCTTTAACCGCTGAACCGATTTTGATGAAATTTGGTACAGAGATACTTTGAGTCCTGGGAAAGAACATAGCATACTTTTTGTCCCAAAAATTTGCGGTGTTCCCGAGGGATAATGTATTATTATTGTGTGTACTTTGACTGTCTTTTGCTGCTAAACGGTTGAATTGATTTAAATGAAATTTGGTATGGCAGTGGTTTATGCTTTGGACAAACGCGCAGTCTACTTTTTATCCCAAAAATATACAGTGTGCCCGAGGGATAATGTTTTAATTTGTGTACATCCATACTTCCATACTAATCCATACTTAATATTATAAATGCGAAAGATATATAATAGTGTTCCCGAGGGATAATGTACTATTGTGTATATTTTTTAATGTCTTTCATAGCTTAAGAGTTTAAACCATTTAAATGAAATATGGTATGATAGAGCTTCGGACAAACAATTAGTAATTAAAGAGAGAACGTAAGATAAGGAAGATACAGATTTAACTTAGAGTACAGTCGGGAGTGGCCAAAAAACCTCATTTCTCGCGGGCGGAGCCGCGGGCAAAAGCTAGTTTTTATATATAAGAAGAAAAATAAAGAAGAAGATAAGAAGAAGACAAGAAAGAAGAAGGAGAAGAGAAGAAGTTGGTCGAGACAAAAGTTAATTCGGTTTTTTATAAAAAAACATAAATTATATAGCCTATGTTACCCAGACTTTTGTTGCGAATCAATTGACAATTAATTTATTAAAATCGGATCAGTAGTTTAGGCGCTACGGTGGAACATATATACATACATAGATTGTCAAAAATTGTTACCCTTTATTAGCTTCGCCGTAATCAGGTAAAAACATTGACGAAGGTTAAATTAAAGCCCTACTCGGCTTGTACGTAACACAGATCACAAAAAAATACGTAACCAGCAGTCATCAACATTAATTGCAAGGATTATAAGATTTGTTTCATAAAGTGAGTGATATGAGTCTCATGGGTAGGAGACGTCGTGCTTGGCTGAGCAAGGCGTCACGGCCTGCAGAACTCCCTACTTCACCTTCGAGAAAGTTCGGCGATCTTCGGAAGTCTTCGGCTAATCATAAAGCTATCATACTCCACTCGACTAACGACTTTAATTTTTATTTATGTGCATATGAATGACGAGTTTTTCTAAGGTAAAGAGATATTATCAATGATGACGTCATTCCTTATTACTAAGACTACGCTGTCCAGTGTCCGTCCGTCTGTCTGCCTCATTAACCGTGATAGCTAGACAGTTATGAAATTTTCACAAATATAACAACAAGTGATAAAAACGGAATAAAGTAAATCTTTAAGCGGGGCTCGAATACCACAAACGTGATTTAGCCGTTTGGTACGGGACCCTCGTGCGCAAGTCAGACTTGCACTTGGCCGGTTGTTGTAGAGTTGGTAGAGATTTTCAATGATGATTAAACCGAATTGAACGTTTTGAGCGATTAAATTATACAATAACTCATTTACTGTACTTCTTAAAAAGGAGGCTATATACATACTACATAATAAATATCTATATATTCAAATATATCACATACTATGTAGAAGAAGTCAGAATAATGAGACAGTCGGGCCGCCTTTAAACTTCGCCTGGCGCCTGGTCTCTTTGTTCATTTGAGATTGTAGATGAAGTAGTACCACATAATACATATTATAAATAGTTACCTACTACGTAAGTAGTAACTACATCTATTTAGATGTAGGTACCATGAAACTAGGACTGTCTCACCGCAAAAGTACGATAGGATGATAAGCGAAAGGCGCGTTGTTGACAGTAATAACATTTGTTTACGTTATTGTGTAACAATGGTATTTACGTTAAAAGTAAATTGTAACAATGAACTAAGTAAAACGTTGGTAGTGGCGCCCGCGCACCCGACTGTGACACATAATGTTGCTCGTGATAAATCGGCGAACTTGCTAGCGCCGTACGACTTTTTGACGTTACGATTTCATGGCCAGAGAAATAAAAAACCTCGCCATATTGTAGTTAACGAAATCTTATACTTTAAACGAGACAATCTTGTATAATATATAATCGGTATCTCGACATGCAATTACTATAACCATGAAAATTAGGGAGAAAAATGGATCTAGCTAGGTTTTATCTCTGGGAAAATGCGATTTTTAAGCTATAAATGTTTTTTCTTTCGTCGTGCAACACTACACAATATAATTTCTCTTCTTGCAACACGACTCTAATAAGCAGTCCGATTGCCAGTTTGGTATGCGTATGTATACAAATTTTGTCTTTGCTCGAAAATTCGGGTTCGAATCCCGATCTGATAAACATTTTGTAATTCTTTTTATTTTACTTTATCAGAACTCCGAGCAAAGCTCGGTTACCGAAAACCAACCGAAAACTTAAATTTAAATGTCAAATCTTCGAGATATAATTGCCAATTTCACCAACGCCAGTGGAAGTTAATCGTTGATTAAATATCATATTATCTCTTTGGTTCTTCGTAATAATGAAAGAGTAGGCACAATATTTAGACAAACCATTAACATTAACAGGCGTATGTGACATTGGCATTGGCACAAAGTGTGGTGCCAATCTCACTACTCACTAACGCCTGTCAAAGTTAGTCGTCGATTAATGAGTTGATAAAAGATAACGTGATAATGTTATCTCTCTTCGTAATAATGAAAGAAAAGGCGTGATATTTAGACAAATGGTTAACACCAAAGACTTCTAGTTAACACTAACAGGCCTTGGAGACAAATTTTTCGTAGTGTTGCTGCAATAAAAAATTAAGCGCCTTAGTTTTTTTTATTTTCCTGTTCAGGTTTTACACTTCCTTTTACACGGACCGTGCTTGGCTTAGTCATCAGTCTGGTAAATTAACGAATGTCAAAAACTAAATATTTCGTGTGTTTATTCAGCGTCTTACGTATCGTATCGTATATTGGCAAGGATGGGACTTGGTCTAGCTGAAAGTGGTACTTCAAGAGTTTCGAGACAAATATATTTTGGACCTTAAAACCGTCTAAACTTTTGGTAGATATTATCATTTCAGAGACTCCGAAATATTGATTTCTAATATTTAGGGTTTACCCAAATAATTACTCATTTCAAATGAAACTACTTTCATGGATTTTTGGCTCGATTCTTCGGGTAGTTTTGAATAATAACTTCATAATATACACCTATCACCTCGGTGTGTCTTAGTAAGTACTCCCATAACTGCTGCTGTAAGGTACATACCTGAAACATCGCGTAGCGACGGGATAAACTAGAATGAACATAAACTGCAACAGAATCCGTAAAAGCAGTTTTATTTGCAATTCATACAAAACGATTACGTGTTATATAAAATTTACTAGAATACCGTATAATGGTGCCGGTTGTTACATTAGTTTAATTGGTCTGGCCATGGGATCGTCACTAACGAACCAGCAACGAATAGGTGTCTGTGGACTAATCTAAATGGAATTTGTGAACCTAGATACTGTGCACATCTTAGATCTTAGACACACTTTAGACTTCCTAGGCTTTGAATCAATAGTTTTAGGAACTAGCCGACAAATATAAATAACTGTAGCTAATACATTTTTTTATAAAAAAAAACCCGACTACGTAAATTTATAGCCTATGTTGCCCTGGCTATTATTAAGAATTTATTGACACCTCATTTATTAACATCGGATCAGTAGTTTAGGCGCTACGGTGTAACAAATATAGACTGACGAAATCTTTACCCTTCTTTTTGGCTTCGCCGTAGTCGGATGAAAAGTAATGTTTAAATTGTACCTTATATATAAAATTACATTGTAATTATAATTTTATATTTTCATCCGAAGGAATGAAAAGTGTAAAAAAATGTTTTTAAATCTCCAATATCATTAGCGCGAAACGTTCTAATTTACTTATTACAGCTAAGTATTATGTTTCTAGTCGACTGTTTATCTTCATAACTTTATACCCTTGAAGCGGTCGTTACTTGTTATAAACAAATGTTATTAAACTATTAGCAGATGGTATCTGTATGGGAATATCACTAGTATTAGATAGAACCTTGGCCTTCAGAATGACATTAATTATGGCACGAGTGCTTAGGATGTCTATATTTTATCTGCATTAAAAGGCGAATACTTAGGGTAACCATGATTCACCATACTGCTTGTAATAGGCATAACGCTGCCGATTGGATCAGATAGAACTGACAGTGCATGAGGTGTAGTGGATGACAGTTATACGTTTGTTGAGTATATGGACGATCAGCAGATTAGATCAGTTAGAACTGCAGAGTATGGGCGTAATACACGCTCCAGTAGGGCACTTAAGCTAAGGACGTTTTTAGACTCGACATGCCCTGTTCCTAATATATAAAATATACATACACGTCTATGTTCTTCTGCTATTTTCGTTTTTAAATTATTACTAAAACATTTTAACAATATCTTATCAATAAAAAATAAATACAAAGGATCACCTTTTATAGAATCGTTATCAGAAATTACTTTGCCGGTTCGTAAGACTGGTTTGTAAGTATTGGCGTTATAACTTTGTACATTCGGTTTATTTGTGTAAACCAAAAATTTCAAAACTCAGGATATGCTATGACGTACGTTTGACATAACAAATCTTCATACAACAGTAAAAAATTACGCCATCGTGGTTTTCACCATACTTCAAACGTCAAAATGGACAAAAAAATCTCAAAAGTATTAAAATAGGTCATTTAACTGGAGAGAATTTTTGCCTCAACATGGCTAGTCCATAATAATAGGTTGGGGAAAAAGTCTTTTCGCATTATAAAATATCTTGGGCTATACCAATTGTATCTGGCTGATTTTGGTATCATTAAAAAGTTTTAATTATACAGAAGACAATTCCAAATTCAAATTAGGTAAATTTGAGATTTTCATTTGTTTTTCTTATTGTTAAAATGAGTGATTCTTATGAAGAATTTCGATACATTTTAAAATTTTATTACAAAAAAGGTAAAAATGCAACACAAGCCGCGAAAAAAATTTGTGATGTTTATGGACCTAATGCAGTATCTGTGAGAGTAGCGCAAATTTGGTTTAAGCGTTTTTAATCCGGAAATTTTCATATCAAAGATGCACGTCGCTCTGGTCGCCCTGTTACGGACAAAACTGTTGCCATTTTTGAAAAAGTGGAGCAAGATCGGCATATTAGTAGTTACGATGTAGCTGAAGAACTGGGAATTGACCACAAAACGGTTTTGGCACATTTGAAAAAAGCTGGGTACACAAAAATGCTCGATATTTGGGTGCCTCATGAGCTCACTGAAAGAAACCTAATGAACCGTGTACTCATTTGTGATTCTTTATTACGACGTAATGAAACCGAACCATTTTTGAAGAAGCTGATAACTGGTGATGAAAAGTGGATCACGTACGACAAGAACGTGCGAAAAAGATCGTGGTCAAAGGCCGGTCAGGCTTCACAGACTGTGGCGAAACCCGGGTTAACTCGCAACAAGGTGATGCTGTGTGTGTGTGGTGGGATTGGAAGGGCATTATTCATTATGAGCTGTTACCGCCAGGCAGGACCATCAATTCTGATGAGATTAAAGCAAGAAGTTGAGAGAAAGCGGCCGGAATTAATCAACAGAAGGGGTGTGGTTTTTCACCATGATAACGCTAGACCTCACACATCTTTAGCCACTCAGAAAAAATTACGGGAGTTTGGCTGGGAGGTGTTAATGCATCCGCCGTATAGTCCTGACCTTGCACCTTCAGATTTCCACCTGTTTCGGTCGCTGCAGAATTCCTTAGGCAGTGTCAGGTTGACATCACAAGAGGACTGCCAAAACCACTTGTCGCAGTTTTTTCATCAGAAGCCCCAAAAATTTTATAGCAATGGGATCATGTACCTACCAACAAGATGGCAAAAAGTTATCGAACAAAATGGCACCTATATACTTTAGTCACTTGTAAATAAACTTTATAAAAAAACCTTTTGAATTTTTATATAAAATGCGAAGAAACTTTTTCCCCAACCTAATATATGAGTATACGAAATACGTATATGGTATAAAGAAGTAAAAATTTCGAAAATGATATAGCAATATTCATCGCAAAGCAATTGCTTTGAGCGTGATAAGTATTCGGTTCTCGTTTAACCCTCTGGACTGTCGCGCGACGATGGCAAGAGACCAGACGGAATGACCCTGGTCCCTTGGAGACTGGGACGGGCTCTTGTATGGGACGCTACTTGCGTCGATACACTCGCTCCGTCCCATGTCCAGGGCACCTCAAGTACTGCAGGTGCGGCCGCAAATCAGGCAGAAAACCTCAAGCGGCGAAAGTATGAGAACCTTAGTAGGGATCTCATATTTGAACCATTTGGGGTTGAAACCCTAGGTACATGGGGTCCGGGGGCACACAAACTTTTCGGAGAAATTTCGAAAAAACTCGTAGAGGCCACCTGAGACCCCAGAGCCGGCACCTATCTGGCTCAAAGATTTAGCATAGCCATCCAGCGAGGGAATTCTTTGAGCCTGATAGGCACTCTGCCTGATGGGGACGACCTCTAGGTCGAATTCTAATTTCGAAATCTATTTTCTATACAAGATATGCTATAAAAATAAGAAAACCTCTAGGTTTTCTTATTTTTATAGCATATCTTGTACTTTAGTTTTATCTTTTTTAGTTTTTTTATTTCTTTCTTTCTTTTAGTCTGTAAATAATTTAAAGTAGATAGATATTATTATTTTATTGTAAAATTGTTTAATTTTGTTCTCGTTTCAAAAGTATGTAGGTATAACATTTTACCCAGATTATCCTTTAAATACTTAACGGCTAACGTCAACTATCAACCGCGTTGCCGATACTGTGCGGCGGGAGCGTGACCTTCAAAGCCGGTGAGTTGTACGGCAGTGTCTAACTAAGATAGTCATGTCTTATTTTTCTGTAAATTTTAGCTATGCATACTGTCATTAATCACGTAATATTGTAGCCTAATGTTGGGTAATGAGTTGCATTATGCATATTCAATTCAGATAAAGATATTCCCTGTATGTATGTATACTCGTATTTGTACATAAAATAATCTACAACAAGATCTAATTCAAATAATAACATAAAAATTAAAAATTAAAGAAGAATTAGCAAGTAATTCGTAATTTATATGCAGACTCTACATACAAATTACAATTATAGCTAACAAAGTACAAAACTATAGTGATCAGACCAACGTGACGCTCTCATGCAAAACCTACAGCTAATTGTTTAAATACGCAATATTATAATGGTAATACAAATAAAATTTAATTATTTTGCGAAATGGTATTGCGAAGGTCTTGTCAGGGTCAGCTTACATTGACATACGAAGCGACTAGAGTCTGAACGCTATATCGATTCAAAAAGGAACTTTATTCACTACTCTACAAGATACACAATTCATTGCGACAGCGGCGCTGCACTACGTAGCTCGCTGCAGCTCGAAATTCTCACTCTTGCGTGTAAATGTGTATAACGCGTTTCAAATGAGAATAGGAACGTCAATGACCTTTTTCTATCAAATATCACTTGAAAAGTGCGATTTTTAGAAAAACTTATGTGCATATAAATATTAATAGTCTTGCATCGAATTTAAATAAAAACGTTAAATAGTAATCAATTATCTAAACATAAATTTAACTATCTTATCAGTCTAAATTCGAAACAATATGGCGCCGACTCGATCCTATTCTCATTTGAATCGCACTATATCTTCTTGTATAGTGAATGAAGTTCCATTTTCAATTGCTATTTAAAAAATTGCAGCGCTGCGTCACGGTGTTTCGCGTCTCGGTGTGAACTGACGCTTTGTCTAAATTTCTCAAGACTTTAATAGTATCACAGACTAAATAGTATCACAGACTAAATAGTATCACAGACTAAATAGTATCACAGAAATCGTACATTTTTCCGCGATAAAAAATAGCCTGTACTGTTCCCCCTGGTCTACTCTACATCTGTGCCAAATTTTGTCAAAATCGGTTATGTAGTTTCGAGCCTATTTCATGCAAGCAAACAAACTTTTCCTCTTCATTATATTATACTACTATTGTAGAGTAAGTTACTAGATCCCATTTTCTTTGTCTATGGTTATTGTGATATAGAATAGTATCTTCTTTAAGCCTACTAACCACGGTCACACTCGCATGTAAATATATAATTTTTTACTAAAACCCTTTGAATTCTGAAACTTTTCTATCATAACAACAAACAATAAAATCCATTAAACGACTGAGCATAACAATCTACAATAAAGTAGCTGGTAACAAAACTATGATTTCATTCCTTTAACCGTTACGATGGTGAGTAATATTTTACCATAGCCCACCATGCTAAAGCTGTAACGCACAAAACATAATTAAAATATTATAATTAAAACGTTACATTTTAATGCATAAAGTTAATGAGATTTCAAATTTAAGTCTACTTTGTAAGTAACGATTTAGATTTTAGACTCTATAACTACAAAGGTTTCTTTTTAGTTTTATTCGTAGACGATATTTTCATCGTAAATCTAATCAGTAACCACCATTTTACGTTTAATGCGTTCTTTAGAACAATGGCTGTGCTCCGCGGAAAAAGGCGCTTGTTAGCGCTTGCTAGCGCTAAAGAACAAAAACAGATTATCGGCCAGGACACAGATAATCCGCCATTTTATTTAGCAGTCGCCAGTTTGCTTACGTTTTTTTAGCGCTATTTTCGCGAACTCAACCAATGAGTTCTTACTTCATCATCACAAAGTGAACAAACTCGTGAAATCGTTGAAGTAAAATATCAAACGACTAGCGACCTGCCCCGGCTTCGCACGGGTACAATACTGATACTAATACTACAGAATGTCGCCCACTTCGCAACGGGCCGTAAGGCAGAAATCGTAATATTTTAATTTCGCCATAACTTCAAAACCAAACGTCCAATTTTAATCATTCAAAGACCAAATATTATCTACATAAACTGTACTTAGTGATAAAATTGTTTTGATAAGGATTAATAGCATGAGTAAAAAAAAACGCGTTTAAATGTAGTCCAAACAAAATCAAGATTTCTAAATAAAAAAATGGTTGTTGTGCCTCACTCGACATAGATAGGTATTATGTGTCGCGGACTTTTTTGTAGATATTTATAAGATCTACAATTAATTAGAACATTATATGGTTCTATCTTTTATAGTTTAGGCAGCGTACGCAAAATAAGTAACTTTTCTGGTTGATTTTTTACACCTTGTGTCCGAAAAACCCAAATTCTTACGGAACCCTATTTTTTTCCAAAATCAAATTTAGCCTATGTTACTCGTGGATAATGTAGCTTTCGAATGGTGAAAGAATTTTTGAAATCGGTCCAGTACTTTTTGAGCCTATTCATTACAAACAAACAAACAAACATACAAAGTTTTCCTCTTTATAATATTAGTGTAGAATGTAGATAAAGAAGTAGTCATTTCTGTCAAATTACATTGTTTTTGGAATTTGGCTTCTTTTTTTTGGAATTCTGAAAATGGACCTAATTATAATAGCGCTTTGCACACGTAAACTAAGGACCGTAGATCGGACTGCGTTCCATTGCGACGACTAAAAATGCGTCACGGTTTGGACTGCCGCCTGCCGACGTCTTACATGATACGTCAAAATACATTTGACCGGTTCAAACTGTAGAAAATGCAGTGTCATAGACATGCCAGATCGGACTGTCGGTCGTATATATACGTTCGGTTCGGCTATTTCCCGCGGTCAGGAAAACTGTACGTGTGAATAACTTTGAACCTTTTAATTTCGATAGCCTTTTATAAGTATATACCGATTATCTATAATTGAATAAAAGAAAAGAGAAAGTAAAACCAGTTAGTTATCACTTTGGCCGCCGGCTGCGGAATCGTCACGACGTTTGTTATCAATGTCTTATATAATGGAGAAACTATTTGTTACATAGCTCTAAAACTTATGAGATTATGTGGCAATATATAAACTAGACTTTAAAGGAGACTAAGCTCGGAATTCATCAAACTTCTTTGAACGCGCTTTACGCTAAACTTGTAATTAATATTTATTCTGTGGCTTAACCTGGATCCGATTTCTCTCTCTCTCATTTAATATAAGAACGTGACAGACAGATCGAAAACTAGCTCAGCGTTAAACGTCGTTTTAGTACGTTGGTGGAATTGGGCCTAAAATATCTTAGATAATATGCTATTTTAGGATTGTATCATTGAGAAGAACCGAAAATCAAGTATTTTAAAGATAATAATGAAACACAAGACGGCCGTATTCATCTATAGGACCAACTGCCAAGGCTTCTGAAGGGCGTAAATAATTTTTACTATTATTTCTAATTAAAAAAAAACATAGTTTTCTATTCATTCTGTTTTTTAAACACATGCATAAAATTGAAAAATGTATGATGCCACAGGGGGAATACTTCTAAAAATGATAAAATGTGTGGGGAGGGTTAAAAAATCCTAAAATTCACTTGACGTAGGTAATTTATGGCCCCTGGACTTGAGAATTTAGTCGTAAGTGGCATCTTCAACAAAAACTATTGTGGTCCAGAGCACTTAAACTTTTTCATTCTTAGCTCCCAAAAAACTTAAGAAAGTCGATAGGGAAAACTTTGAGAGCAGGATATGTGTACCTTCAATGACATAAGTAGCAACTGATATCCGGATTCGAACCCGCACACTTGTGCACGGGATGTGTCGGGGTGTTTTTGTGCGCTTCCGCCTTATTGAGCCACCGGAACTGGGGTGAGGGTTCCGTACAACCCTAAGCGTCAGTTTACCCCGAGACGCGACGCGGCGCGAACCCGTTTAATATAGCTATACAAAATTAAACTTTATTTACTACACAAAAAGATAAACGTTTCATTGCAAGACTTCGAATTGCAGGCCACTTTTTCAGTGAACTGTCTTATTGTCTATTGAATAAAGTTTAATTTGAATCGTTTAATCTTGAAAAATTCACACTGAATTGCGACTTGCGTATGATAATTATTATGGAATGCTCTAAATGGGTATGGCATATTATGTGCGTCCCAAGCAATATGATAGTAAACAAAGCGGTTAAAAACTGTTAAAATAAGAGAATATACTTACATCTTTCGTTTTGAAAATAGATAAAAGTATTCATTATTTTAAAGTGTACTGTCATTAATTATATTTGTTTATTCTGTATTTTAAACAAGTATTATTAGTACTTATTAAATATGTAAGTACAGAACCCCACATTATACATTTCAACCAGTTCTTAACTCGTTATATTGTGCAAACCTGAGATATCTGCGTGTCTTTATATTTTTTGTTTGTGGCTGAGGTAATTTATTAGGTAAGTATATATTTATTCACAGAGTTAAAGGTTTAAGGTTTCTTAAAATTCGTAAAAGTAAATGTCGCATATCCGGTACAAAAAGAAATTGTGGTTACCTGACGATTATTTGCAAATCGACCAATTACGGCTTGCAAAATATGTCGTTACTTAAATATTGGATAAATATTTTATGATCGTGATCGTTAGCCTTTTGTTCAGTTAAATAAAAGTTAAACTTATAGACGGTCATTTGATACTTCTTTGTTCGAAAACGCATAATTACAAAAGTTAACAAATAGATAAACCACCGGCAAATTGACCTCTGAAACCGGGCATCATTATGATATATGTCACCGTAAAATTGTAAAAACCGTTAGATTGTAAAATAACTAACGACATTGTAAAAATATGCCGAAAGATTTATAACTATCTAAAATATTTATAATCTAACGAAAATTATTGTGTTAAGGCTCATTCCACCGTTTCGTCTGGATCGTCATTCCAGGCCAGAAAACCTTATAAATATTACAGTCAGTGAAAATGTTTTAATTGATTAAGTTCATGATTAATTTGATCTCAAAGACGCATGTTTCATTTGATCTCTCAGTTCATTAAATAAAAAGATCTTGCAACAAAAACATGTCAAAATTTCATTCCTTTCCTTATCCAAATGATCACCTAGGTGTTTTCCAGATACTTTAGAGTACTTTCTTCCAATAAATGTTCAGGTTTTTTGTACTGATATATCAAATTACTTAAAAACAATTAATAATTCATAGCATATTATGTTTAAATGAGTGCGTAGTATATAAAGAATCGACATTTAAATTTTGTCAAACGAAAAACGTCATTCCATTCCACCAACTTTGCAACTGAAATTATTGCAAATTCCCATCTCAATTTATACTTTAGCTTAATGCGTACCTCTCTTGTGTCTTTCTGCCTGCTGAAATAGTTCACCACCGAAGAACGTGCGCATCCACAGCGGAAAATATTTTCGGTTTTATGTTTAGAAATGGCTTTTGTCACAGGTAAGTACTCATTACATTCCATCGCATTGTGAAGTAAATCCATGATCGAATTCATTCTTTTTTTTATATAACGATAGTTTATAGTTAGGTTTCATCACATTATTCATATTAAGGTTATTGCACTATTTATTTTGAAATAAATCTAGAAAATCTTGCAAAATTTCATTCCTTTCCACTTCATTACATTTCATTCCCTTCCAAATTTTAGAAGGAGAAGAATAAGAGGATTTGGAAGGTAGTGATTTTTTTGTGAATATAAACTAATGAGAGTCGTGTTTTTAAATAAAATAATGTAAAACTCAATTAATATTATATCAAATGGGTTCAGTATTTACTCACTCATTTGCTCATTTGTATTTTAATAAACGCCTTTAGCAGCGATTTACATCTAGAAGGTATACGAATCCATTTACCGTATCAATTTTCGAAACCGTCAAAATAAAATAAAATTCACAAAATCACACCGATTCGGACGAAACGGTGGAATGAGCCTTAAATAGGCAGAATAGAATATTGGCGTCGGAAGTCTATCGACATTATACAATCTCACTAGTTTTATTACAATCTAATGGTTTTTACAATTTTACGGTGACATATAGATTACTAGCTGTCCCTTTGTACTAATATGATAACTTTGTACCGCCTTGGAATTAAATTTGTACGTACTGACAGCGTAAATGTAATTTAAATCTTAGCTATTCTTGAATCCATCTGAAGACACACATTTTCATTAAAATCAGTCTAGCCGTTTAGGAGAAGTTCAGTGACATACACACGCACAGAAGAAATATAATATACTAATGTATATTATATTTCTTCTGTGCTATCTAGATATGTTCATTTATTTCTTTGAGTTTCAGAAAACTATAAAATACGTAGTCAATAATTTGTATTTATTACCTCGTATATTAAGTTTCATGAAATCTTATTTTTCTTCTAAAAACACATATTTGCTGGTATAATATGTTTAAGGGCACGAATCTCAATTTTTATCGAAATCGGTGCAAATTTAAAGATTTTCCATATAAAATCCCACCCCCTATTTCACCCCTTTTTCAAAATCACTTCTAAATGTGCGTTTACATTGACCTAATTTCACGTTTCTACCATTAGCGGTTATGACTGTGCAAACGTCTATATTTCAGTCAGTAAGGACATTTCCTTTTATTTATAAGTACATTAAGTAGTACGTTATACAGTGCTTATAGTGTCTACAGACACACGAATTTGGTACGGAGCGTACAGCGGATCTGGTATGCTCCGTATCAAATTCGTGTGTCTGTAGATAGCATTACAAATTAAATAAAATGCTATCATACTCGTAATTTGCAACAGTAGATACATATTACGTACTTTAAAATTTTGTACAAGCTTATATACCAGAAGACAGGTTTATTTATTAGGATTTCTTTTCCTTTGCCGCCAATTACCAGTACTAGCTTACAAATACGGGTTGAAGATAGCTTTTACAACTATAAAGGGAAACGAATAACCTTTTTAGTTGGAACTCTCAAACTGGTTGTTGCTTTCGAGTATTATATACCTTACTAGGTATTAGGTGCGCTGCTGCCTGCTTGGTATAATTTATGTGATGACCATACACAAGATGATGCAGATACTGAAGTGCCAATGCAAAGTAATGCACTGATGAAATTAAATATGGCATTTAGATGCCTCCATGGTTTACAACTTTGCTCTCGACTGCGGAGGTCGTGGATTCGATCCCCGCGTTGGTACAACAAAAATGACGATTTTGACTGTACTTTGGACAATACAGACTGATCACCTGAATTGTCTCACAAGAATGATGGTCCATGCATCTGATGAGCAGGTAAAAAAGTCGATACTGCACCAAATCTCTCGCCAGTCGTGTCACTGGGTTACGACTTACAAGAGGGTGCTTTTTGTGTATTGCGCACACACTTAGACACTATAAAATGCGTAGCTACTCTGGTTTCAATTAATCAGGCCACCGTCAATGAAATCGATGTGGAGGGCTATCATTTTTATTATTATTATATGAATACGTGAAGTAAAAAAATCAGCACAGTTTTACAAGTATCGTGCAACCGGAGGAGTATATTGGACGGTATATTAAAGTTTATGTGGAGGAAGGAGTGCAGAAAACTAATGTCTTTTAATTTTTTAAACAATGCTTCTAAATATTCTTGAAAAAGTGTTTATATAAAACTGTAATGCTTCTATGTCTCTATCCCTTGTGCCTGTAACCTTAATATAATAAGATATAATTATCACCATAATTAATAGTGCTCAAAAAAATAAAATAGTTTACAAAAGGAATAGTAGTTATAAGTACTAAAAATCAAAATTTTCAAAGATATTGCGGATTGCTTGTAGCACTTTTGTGAGTCTCGTGAAAACGCACTATATAAAAGTCGTACTAGTAAGTGACGTCACACGCTAGTAAGTTGCTACGAAATGTATGGCCATATGCACAAAATTTCTGATATCTCGTAATTTTGCGCATTTATGTTGATACATACCATTGTAAACCTTTTTGTATTTGATGTAAGTAATCGAATTATATAGGTTTTATACGCTAATGTTAAAAAAATCAACTTTTTTGTGACTTCGAAATGCATATAATTACAAAACTATACTTAAAATTTTAATTCTTTTCACTTTTATCAAGTTACAATACCTAATTATTTTTTAATTTATTTAAAAAAACTAAATTTTGACATGTCAATATTTAAAAATTTAGTTTTTTTAAATAAATTAAAAAATTACGCATGCCAATTGCGTAACTTATGGGATTTATAGAAATTCTGTGGTTTAACACGTAAACCACAGAACTTATAAATATGCATTGATAAATTACTAATATATTTTAGTAAAACAATACTGAGCTCCAAACTGTAAATAATTACTAAGCATCTATCCTATGACGCCTAATAATATCTGTTACGTCATAGCATAGAGAATATAGAGAAATGGCGTTTGTGCACTATACCGAATTTTACCGTCCGGCAGTCCGATTTTTTGCGTTTAACAAATTATGCATACAATAATAAGAGCGTTATAAATAGAAAATCGGAAGCCAGATGGTAAATTTCCATGGAGTGCACAAACGCCCTAGGACAGTCCGAATTCTAGACCTTATTCTTGTATCTATGATTTTCTCAAGAGGACTAGAACTAAATTTCTGTCATTAGAAGGAAGTAGAAACACTGGTAGACACAGACAATGGTCCTGTTGCACTATCTACTGGTAAGTACCAGATTGTTTTTTTTTTTTTGCATGTTTTGTCTCTACTGCTCGATATAAAGTAAGGAGTGAGCACTTCCGAATAAGCTATGCGACACTAATTAGATTTGACTCAGTACTATTTTTTCCTTCAATTATCAAAGGAAAGAAAATAAAAATGTACCTAGGGATTCATGACCTTTTAAGACTTTTGTTTAGCTGCTGTATAACCCACTTGAGCAACATAATATAATGAATCAAAAATATCTCTATAAACCAACGATTCCCATTTTACCGATATTTGGAAGCGTTTAAAGTTTCCAATATTTATTTAAAATATTATGTTTCTTTAGCTTTACACTATGATTAGTCCGCAAATCAATTAAAACTTACTAGTTTTTAAATTTCACATGAAAAACTGTTTTCTCGCAAACTTCCCTTCCATTTCAAGACGATTTTCTATGAAAAAAAAATAATAGTTCGCACGCACAAATCACAATAATCCCCATTCGCAATCTTCCCCTTCTTATAATCAATAATAATTCATCATCTTAAAATAATATTATTACTAAAGCTTTATGAGAAGTTTCCGAAGTAAACATAATATTAAGCACCAATATTACGTAGAACAGGATGCTACTGGCTGGATATTAATATTGGATCGTTTCCGCCGTTTCTCGTTTCTAAAGCCTACTTAGAGCCTGCGAACAGGTATGAAAGTTGTATTATGCCGGCCACAGACGTAGTCCAATATAAAGTTCGCTACAGACATACGTACAAATTGGGTCTATAAAATGCTGGAAAAATTAGATAATTAGAAAAAATAATGATAGACGATTTCTCATAAGATTGTAATAGTTATGGGCTATCTAAATTGTCACTGTCTTTAACTAAATGACAAAAAATCTGTGACTTGGGAACCTCTTACTTTATGATGCGTTTATTAAGTTTCAATCGTGTAATTTTTCGTTTAATTACCACACACAATGATAAGACAACTTGGATTCTAACTTGAATGGCAATATGTGTAGTAAAATGCATTTCAGATGGATGGATGAATGCATGGATTGGTGGATGTTTGTGACTCTCACGCAAAAACTACTGAATTGAGTTTAATGAAATTTAGTATGGTAGTAGTTTAGGTTCTGGATTAAAACATTTTATCCTGAAAAAGTACAGCGTTCCCGTGAGATACATATACGTGGGCGGAGTTTCGGGCAAAAGCCAGTAGAAAATAATCTAACTTTAAAGTTGTTTATCTCAATTTTTTATCAAGAACCAAAGAACCAAACCAAACCAAAACTCAACTCTACATTACACAAGAGAATGTTTACATTTGTCTCTTTTATTTCTTTTGTAAACCAAATGTTACCCTAGTATTTTTTTTTTTTTTTTTTATGAAATAAGGGGGCAAACGAGCAAATGGGTCACCTGATGGAAAGCAACTTCCGTCGCCCATGGACACTCGCAGCATCAGAAGAGCTGCAAGTGCGTTGCCGGCCTTTTAAGAGGGAATAGGGTAATAGGGGAGGGTAGGGAAGGGAACAGGGTAGGGGATTGGGCCTCCGGTAAACTCACTCACTCGGTGAAACACAGCGCAAACGCTGTTTCACGCCGGTTTTCTGTGAGCCCGTGGTATTTCTCCGGTCGAGCCGGCCCATTCGTGCCGAAGCATGGCTCTACCACGTATAAATAGTATATAATGTGTAGGTACATAATATATCGTAGCAATACGATACACTGTATGTTTAATAATATTATTAATTAAAACAGTTTTACCGGTTAATATTTTAATTTTTAATGAATTTACCTTGAAATTCAAATTTTTTAGCTTGCTTTAATTTGAAATATGCAAAATTATTTAAAGTTACATTTTTCTGCTATAATTCGAATACATTTTCTAATACCCAAATTACACCCAACTTTTTGAGCGAATATATTTTTAATTTTTAATATTATCTGGTCTGGATGAATTTCTATGCCTTAAGCAGTGAATGGTTAATTCTTAAGGTGCTCCTCACCTGGAGCATTCACGTGTAATGTAACATTATAGATTTGACTTTGAGCGCCGAGCGGACGGGAGATCCGTTGATGTTACAAGTTGTATCAAGATATTACACATTGTATCATTACAAGGGGCCCGTAATAATAATATAATATACTTTATTGCATTCCACAAAATACAAAATGAAATATTATAAAAAACAGAAAAACCAATACAAGCGGCTTTATCGCTAAAAAGCTATATCTTCCGGCAACCATCCAAGGATATAGTAAATTGACATGGGGATAAATTGAAAAGGGGTAAATGCACAGAGTAAACAGTACCTAAACTAAGAAACAAAAAAATATAAAGAGTTGAAATAATAAAAATAAATAATATATATAAACATTAATTAGTTTACATTGATTTTGGTCAGATAGTAGTTTTTGAGAAGCCGTTTAAAAGTATTTAAGTTTTGAGATTGTCGTATATCATTTGGTATGGAGTTCCACAATTTTACTGCAATGGCAGAAAAGAGTTGCAATAATTTTTAGTCTTTTGAATAGGGAAATTTAATTTATAAGAAAGACGCGTATTTTCATTATTGGACGAAAAGATAAACATCTTAAAAATGGAGAGCCAAATAGCGTCGCGTATCGTCGTAGTGTGAACTCTCTTACGTGCAACAGGGCAAGATTTTTAATCCGATTCAAAAAAACAAGAAAACCTTGCTAAGGAGTTTCGATTCTGAAACTACATTAAATAAACATTCTCATGCAGGTAATGTCTTATTTAGTCAAGAGCAGTCAAGACGGTCCTGCAGTGGCGAAGGGTTCCTATAACTCCATTCCTATCGGCTTCCCTTGTCACTTACCTTTTGCAAACCTTCATAGAAATCCCTACCTATTATACAGGCTCCGGCATCCCTATGAAGGAGAAGCAGCTTTCGCCACTGCAGTCCTGACCTAACATTTGTATTATTTATACAGCATCAGTTGTCCCAACAAAATTAAGAGTTACGATGTGGTTGATGATCAGTTGATCATCTAAAATTGTTTGTAATCATTGACATTATTGCCTGTTGCAAAGAAACTTTGGCTTAAACCGTATTAGCCAAAGTTATTTTAATTAAAATGTGAGTTGTGACGCAAAGTGCCAGTTAGCGCATTTCAAACGTGACAACTGGCAATACATGGTAAAGGCATCCTAAATAAGGGTGAAATAGGGGGGAAGGGTTAAAAAAGTGGACATTTTGAGTAAATTTTGAAGTAATAACGTAATATGTGGACGGCCTCTACAAAACGCAGAACCCGGGTGTACAATGCAGTGGCGAAGGGTTCCTATAACTCCATTCCTATCGGCTTCCCTTATCACTTACCTTTTGCAAACCTTCATAGAAATCCCTACCTATTATACAGGCTCCGGCTTCCCTATGAAGGAGAAGCAGCCTTCGCCACTGGCACAATGTGTATATTACTGCGCTCGCGAGTCTTGACTCTACGTTCATGTCATTTCAAAATGCTAAGCCTAAACAAATTTAGAATTTCAAACAATTCTGTAAGGACTGACAAAAAATGTGTTTAAAATATCCAAACTCAATGCCTTAGGAATTCGCAAGCCTCATGCTACATTTTTGCACTAATTTATTTTGTTAATAAGACGGGTTCGTTTATTCAAATAGGTACATACCGCATATTTTAAATGTTCAATATTTGTGAAAACTTTTTAGATTTTAGACAGAAGGTTTCTAACGCTACAATACAGTAATGATAGCTCTACAATCTCCATAGAGTTGCGTGTGAGCAGTACTTACAAACCATTACCAATTCCTTAATTGTTAGGACTTAGGGACCTTAAGATTTTTTAGATTAGGTCTTACAAAATATATATAATGATCCACGAAAGTCAGTATGTCAGTAAAACAGCTGCCATATCAACAAGTAGATCAAATGAACGACTGAAGTTACCAAAACATTCATTGTTTACAAACCAAGCAATATTATAAGAATACGTGTCATTTTTTATTCAAGGCAGTTAAAATATTCACGTACAAAATATTGTTTAGATTTGTATAGCGCGAGAAGTGAGAACCTTATAACTTACCTCTCTCCTGAAATTCGGCCCTGCAGCCGGTGGCCACTAGCACGAACAAGAGGGCCACTATCATTGTCACAACACGCGACAACACGCATCAACACATGTCACACGACACAGTTTGTCACACGTCACAGTTTTTGAAACACATTGGAAGTCCAAAGGCACGTCAGCTTCGCTCGCAAGCACAACTTGTATGGGACTAACTTCGGGCCAGCGCGTACGCATCGCTTCGTCATAGAGTAAGCACAAAAAACAGACACGTCACGAGGTTAAATTAATAAATATTGAACACAATTTTGTGTATTCTTAGCTTGAAAATTCCTATGGGTATGGTACAAAATATACGTATGAACAAAATGTTATACTAGCAATTTTTATTTATTGTTATCAAGTACTATGATTTCAATCATTTCATAAATATAATAGTACAATATTTATTAAAGATAAAGATAAATATAGCCTTTATTAATAGAGAATTACAGTTAGGTAGGTTCAACTTTGAAAAAGAGGTCAACCGTCGAATCCATCTCGGCTGGGAAACTCGGAAACAACTTCTCGTCAAAAATCCTCCAGTGCCTGAAGACAAAAGTTTTCGAGCAGTGTGTGTTGCCGGTGATGTCATAATATGGAGCCGAAACGTGATCATTCACAACGGGACTTATCAAAAAGCTTCGTGTCCCTCAATGAGCTATGAAGAGGGATATGGGTCTTTCTAGTGATAGAATCAGAATGGGGGAAGAATGAAAACAAACTGGGGAATGATGAAATATAAAATTTCATCATTCCCCAGTTTGTCCTTAATATCGGCGTCCTTTAAGTACAATCTTAATTAGTAGTACTAAACTACTTATTAAGTATGTTACACGTAAGTATAATAAAAGAGTAGTTAGTATCATTCGGATTTATTACAGCATACAGACCAAAACTTTAGGACATTTAACCTACGTATCTTTAATACCTTCTTTCCCCTACTTACTCTATGCCAGAACAGTAGCGGCTGAGGCTACAGCGGAGCGACGCTCGCGCAGGTAAGCCTCCGGGCGCGCGCGGGGGTGGGGCGGGCACGCGGGCAGGAGGGGGAGGGGATATGCACTTGCGGCCCAGCCGGTATGAACATTCACGCGCCATCTTAGCCCAATCACAATAGGGAGGAACCACGTGCATACTTATTCGATCCGGGTTTCATAGTTTACGGCCGAATACTGGAACGCTATATAAAACTACATTTTTATAAAAAAAACTATAATCTGACTACGTGAATTATATAGCCTGTGTTACCCGGGCTATTATTACGAATCTATTGACACCTCTTTTACTAAAATCGGACCAGTAGTTTAGGCGCTACGGTGTAACAAACATACTTACATACAAACATACATGAATAACATAGGTCATAGACTTTCAAAATCATTACCCTTCCTTTTGGCTGACCGTAGTCGAGTAATTTAAGGAGCCCCTATCACAAGCGGTCACTGCTTGTTAGAATTACAGAGACAGCATGTGACAGCTCCCGAGACGACCAAACGGTTTGAATCAAACACAAGGTTCGAGTCAAACCAATTAAATCGTCTCCAAAGCTAGTTTGAACGGTTTGTGAAACATTTACGGGTTTGAATTGGGTTTGAAGCTCGTTTGATGGAATTGCATATTAATATTATTTTGTATGACAGAGAAGTGACAGTGAAACTGAACAGTTCCGTTTGACAAACCGATCAAACCGACGTCAAACGGTCAAGTTGAGTCAAACCGTTTGATCGTCTCGGATGCCCTTTATAAAGCGAAACTTACTACTTAGGAATATTTTCAGAAACGGTCGACCGTGAGCTACGTTAATTTCAATCATGAACAAAATACGTTAATAATCATTTGAATTAATTTAAAATATTCAGGCTATATAATATGACTGGAGAATACTGGAGATGTTCTCTAGATTTTAATTAAGAGGATGAAAGCTAAGTTTACCTCCCAAATCACAATCGAAAACGAAAACCACCTGAGTGCTAATACTTATTTCACGCTGATTTTACTGATTTAAAATGTTAAGGCTTTATTACTCTACGTAGAGACTTAGGAATCTTCTATCATCCCCCATGATATTAAAATAGTAACTGGTGAAAGATCATTGAGATAGTTTTATTACTCAATGTTAACCCGGCGCGGTGAGTGAGGTCGAGTATGTCGTACCTACCCGAGTAAAATTTAAAAATTGTGTATTTTTTATATGTTAACCTGGGACCTAGGCGCACGGGACACAAGCCGGGATAATCGGGCCCAAACCCATTTCGGGTATGTCATACCTTAGGGTCCATCCACATATTACGTCACACCTAATGGGGGAGGCGGGGGGGGGGGGGGGGGGGGGGGGGGTTAATACTAAGTGTGACAGTACCTACATGTTAAATACGGGTACAGGGATACTGAAAAGCGTGACATAGGGGGGTGGAGGTTCAAAAAGTCGAAAATGTGCGTGACGTAATATGCGGATGGTCCCTTACTAGTTACTTCATAACAAACGTACCCTTTTGGCTAATTATCTTAACATACATTTTTTGGTTCATCTACGTTTTTTTTTCAATTATTATTAGTTTATACTTTATAGTAATCATTTTATAGAACACATTTGTTATTTATTCATTTATTGATATTGTTTTTAATTTTTGACCAAAATGAAAATTTTCAGTATTAACAAGAGGTGAGGTATCCGTGGGATGATAGAGTAGGTAGTTACTGATTTCTTTATTGAATCCAGTTCAGAACATGTAACTGATCACTGTTGTGTCCGTAGGTATATTAGCGTAATGTTTTACCCATGTGTTTGGATCGCGCAAAATATTTTTGCGAAAATTGTGCTTATCTGGAGAGTAGTGATTAGTGATTCCTTAGTCATATTTTTAATAAAAAAAGTAATAATATGTAGTTTCTTAACGAGGAGTATCTCAATATATTTTAGTTTTCAATTGAGTAAAATTCTACAGAGTGATATTTTTGTTAAATTATAAATAATGTGTTAACCTACACTTTTGGAGCTATATAATTAATTACATAAGATAAACTTAAATAAATAATATTAATCTTATAATTGAGAACTTTTTTTCATTTATTTATTAATAAACAAATATAAGTAAATGAAAGAAGTTCTCAATAGGCAAGCGGACTGTTTTTTTTTTTATTGCATAAATGAATAGTACTCTTAAATATAAGTAACTTCTCAGAAGAAACTGTATATCAAAAGTCAATATTTTCAAAGGTACAGCGATTTGTATCAATTGTACAGCGAGTCTTTACCTATACCAAAAAAAAATTTTTATTTTGCGAAATTGGTAAACAAAACCTACATCATTAGTTTACTCACATCATATACAAAAACATTCATTATGGTAAGTATGAACTTAAACGCACAAATATCGGAGATATTTACAAATATATTCCTGCGGCCATATACTTCATATACTACTTCATATCCTACAAGTGACGTCATTTGTAGGTCGACTTTAGTATGGAGCGTATTTTGGAGGCTCGCGAAATTTTTTATACAAATCGCTGTACCTTTGAAAATATTGACTCTTGATATAAGTACGGTTTCTTCTGAGAAGTTACTCATATTTAAGAGTAGGTACTATTCATTTATAAAAAAAATTGTCCGATTGCCTATTGTATAAAAAACAAAATATCAATAATAATAATACATATTATTAATGTTATGGCAATTAGAATTTTGGGTATGTCATATCACCCCACCTCATACTTGTTGTACATCCATCCATCCATCCATACATCCATACATTCATTCTCACAATCTATCACATTTATAATATTAGTAGGATATAAAAGTTCATAACCTAATAAAATTTGGTTTAATGCTCTAAAAATAAAACTAATGTAAAACAAAAATTAAAAGAAAAGAACAAATAAAGACTTTGGCAGCGTATAGGGCTCTTGGAAATCTTGGAATATCACTAGTGGCGCGGCGCGTGGCAGATTCAGGCAACATCCGGTCGTCTGAGTGCGATCAGTTGTACGGTTTACGTATAATTCTATGGGTTTACGTTATTCCATCAGTTGAAAACATAGATGTATTATATTAAAAAGAGGGTTGAAAACTTTTAAAATTCCTCTCAAAAATGAAAAAAAAGGGTGGTACGAGATACTGTTGTGTTGTGGTGTCTAATATAATAAAGATGTCGCGGGCAACATCGTGTTTTAAATAAACTTTCAATCATTTCGTATAATTATAGGATTAAATTAAACTCCCAGGGAAGCTGGCAGTACAAGCATTGCTTGTCAAACTGATGCGTGTGACTACGGAGAAGAGAGTGTAGAAGGAAATACTTTCTGGAGTTGGAATAACGATAGGAATGAAGCTTCAACGCATACAAACATTTACATTGGGAAGCCTAATAAAAACAAGCGAATTATAGTCAAAGGGCTGAAAACCGTCGCCCTAAGTTATTTATGACGATATTGTACATTATCCCAGAATTCTCTGATATTGAATCTGATAAGTCTATGTTGCAGTTAGGCGTAATTTCTCTATTTTTTAAATGTTTTGCTCGATCTCATTAGCGTCAAAACAGACGGTCAACCAGCTGGTTGTAAGCTTACTAACCGGTAGTAAGCTTACTACCGGGTATTAAATACATATTCTGGTCTATGGTATTACCTACTTTTCAACGTATGATTCGTTTTCCACCATCATGGATTTCGAAGACCTCCTGAATATGATGGCTTTGGAATAGTTTGTGCCCTATAATTTTTATATAGTTGAACAATCTGTTATTATTAGTACCTAATACGATGATCTTACAAACAAATAAATACTTACACAGTAAAAAATATAACAAACAATGAATTTGAACGAATATTTCATAGTTCGTGTATTTACTATCGAGTTTCGACACAGATTTTCCGCGGAAAAGGTCTGCGTAGATATTTTAGAATCCATACTGAATAATAGTTTGGCTCGTAATATTGATTAAATACTTTTTTTGGTGTTAAACCAACAAAAAATGACCAAAAAAGTGCAGGGACTTTTATGCGAATCATATGTTCACTTCTTTGAGGAAAACGACCTCGAGTTGCCGCCGTCAACCGACCGATGGCGTTACCATAGCTACGCCACCATATCCAAGATATATAATATATAACATGACTAGTCCTCAGCTTGCTAGGACAAATAAACCTAACGCTGATTTTAGGACCACCTATATTTTTTATTTTATTTTAGCAGCAGATACTGAAAAATATACTTAAGTCAGCTTTAGTAGATACATTTTTGAACACATTTAAAATGAATAAATAATAAATGATTGTTACATATTGATATTGTAATTTGTAGGTAAAATAAAATAATACAATAAACATCTATAATTTAATCTAATAATAACACATGAAAAAAGTGCAATTTTATTAGGGTAAACAATAATCATAAAATTGTAAACCCTCTTTTTAATATTATATAAGTATCTATGTTGTAAACGGTACATAATATTATTTTTATAATTAATTAATCTTTCAATCACGTTTCACGTGACACGTCACATACATTGCACAGTTTATACAAATATTTAAGGGCCAGTCACACCGAAATGGCAGCGAAGCGGCCAGGAGCATAAAGGTGAATGCGCACCTATAGTGGGATATTACATTATCAAATATCTCTGATCATATAAATGATCATATATTTGATCCAATTTAATTGACTAATAGATTAAACAATTTTACAATAAAATAATAATAACTATCTACTTTAAATTATTTACAGACTAAAAGAAAGAAAGAAATAAAAAACTAAAAAAGATAAAACTAAAGTACAAGATATGCTATAAAAATAAGAAAACCTCTAGGTCGTCCCCATCAGGCAGAGTGCCTATCAGGCTCAAAGAATTCCCTCGCTGGATGGCTATGCTAAATCTTTGAGCCAGATAGGTGCCGGCTTTGGGGTCTCGGGTGGCCTCTACGAGTTTTTTCGAAATTTCTCCGAAAAGTTTGTGTGCCCCCGGACCCCATGTACCTAGGGTTTCAACCCCAAACGGTTCAAATATGAGATCCCTACTAAGGTTCTCATACTTTCGCCGCTTGAGGTTTTCTGCCTGATTTGCGGCCGCACCTGCAGTACTTGAGGTGCCCTGGACATGGGACGGAGCGAGTGTATCGACGCAAGTAGCGTCCCATACAAGAGCCCGTCCCAGTCTCCAAGGGACCAGGGTCATTCCGTCTGGTCTCTTGCCATCGTCGCGCGACAGCCCAGAGGGTTCCAGCACAGCTGGTACTCCGGCAGTGACAAGCGCCCGACGAATGAGGTCGTTGAGGCAGTGATGACGGGAGATGCGACCGGCGCTTCGTGGACAGGACAGACCGTGGTGTCCGAGGCTGTCTACATTTGTACCACAAACGCAACGATGGGGGACGACGTGGGGGACGCCAAGACGCAGGGAAGTGGCTAATCGAAATGTTGTTCGATCCAGCAATGTGCCCGTATTGGGTGACGGTAGCGCTTGTAGCCAAAGGCCCGCCTCCCATTTCTCCACAGCTAAGAGGCGAGCCTGCTCCGTAGGACTGGACGATGTGTTAAGGAGATTGTTCCGTACCAGTCTACAGAGAGGCTCGTCCCAGAGCCTTTGGGAAAAGGTATTGGCGGGCAATTCGTTACAACCACTAGCTACGCTCCAGGCGTCCTTGGCCTTGTCCAGAAATGGAACTGCATTAGTGTAGGATGGGTGCTCAAGTATTTTAGAGATAAGTATACGGTTTGCGTGGACTGAGGACAAGAAGGCCGGAAGGGATACGTCCGAGGGTTTTCGGACACCTAGGCCACCGAACCTTACTGGAAGTAATTGACTAATTGAGTCATATCTGTGTATTACACTATCAAAGTTCTTTGATCCTATTTTACGTCATATCTACAATGGAGAACGCGTCGGTGGTGTGCGCTACTATTGCTTCGGCAGTGTCCGTCAGTGTTGCCACCTCGCAGAAAACTTTTTCACTAGTTTTATTTTGAAATATCACCAGATTAAGGAATATTTAAAACAAAAAAATCACTAGAATTCACTAAATAATTTATAATTTAGTGTAGTGTAGTAGTAATCAAAGTAAGTTAAAAAAGTGTGTGTGGTGTGGTTTCAAATTGACATATTTGAAACCACACCACACACACACAAGACCACAATTATTGTATATAGAGTCGAACTTATTATAGTACTCTCATCCTAAGATAAATAATTAAGTAGCTCTCATTTGAACCAATGAGTCGTGGGAATGGCGCGGCGCGGCGCGGCGTGGCTCAATAGATTGGCGGCAAATTTAAAAATATATTTTAAGCTGTTAACTTCAAGTATAGTCGAAAAACTATCTTGATACTTTAAATATTTTGAAATATGTTTAGACATAGAAACCTCAGAAAAACATGTTTGTGTAAAATTGTGCAGTCACTACAATATTAAGAGACAACAGCATAAGATTTTTAAAGCCACGATTTGCTGGTTCGACTCTCTTTTCGACGTTTCAAAATAGTTAATTTTTACTCACCAAAGTGTACATTTTACTTTAAGACAAATCCAAAACATTTATCTGGGCCTTTAGCGAAGGGTTGCCAATATGTACTTTCTAAATTCTTTGAGATTCTTTAAATATCACTAAAAGTCATCAAATAATTTTTCAGTGATTTCTTTTTTAGGGTTCCGTAATACTTAAGGAACCCTTATAGTTTCGCTCTGTCCGTCTGTCTGTCTGTCTGTCTGTCTGTCTGTCTGTCCGCGCCTCTAGCTCCTGTAATTATGAATATAAGTTGATGAGATTTGGTGTAGTTATAGATTGTGTATAGATCACGGTTTCGTCGGGATCCATTATTCGTCAGCCAATCTAATTTTTCAATGGATCCTGACTGTTTAGTTGTTATGTTCCAATAGTATTAATTCAATAATATATTATAGAATTCTAGACCACCGGATATCTAAGTGCTTGTTTTTTTCTTTTCAGTTTTAATTATGTACCTACTTAGTTTAGTTCACTTTTTACGCAGTCGGGTTTTTAAATTTTTTAAATTATAATTTTTTTATGAAGTTGACCATTTTCGTGTAATCGGCCTCCAAAGTAGTTTGTAAGTTGGTCCCCCCCTAGCATTTTTAAACTATAGGAGATAGAAACTTGCAAATTTCCATGCTGATAGATCATGCTAAAAACTCTTTAGGAAAACTATTTTGAACAAAATCGCATCATAATTTCTATTTATAGAAAAACAAATTAACATAAAGCAAAATAAGAATAATTATACATAATGTGAAATGATTATTTAAAATAATGTTTCAATATTGGTTGCATAATTTAAAAAAACTGAAATTAATAATTAATAAAAAAAAATGAATTAATAATAACTAAAACACGCTGTCGGGTTTGAACCTACATTCAAACATTGTGATTAACTGAGCTGCAGTAATCGTATAGATTGTTACGAATTTATGTTTCTTTACCAGAATTAGAGCTAAGTTTTGAAACACATGTAAAATTTTAATAATTATTTCAATAATTTAATAACACTGAAAACACATTATTATGTATTATTAATTACCATAGTATTATTGTTTTTTATTATAATTTAATACATACATACATATAATCACGCCTGTTTCCCGTAGGGGTAGGCAGAGACCACTTCTTTCCACTTGCTACGATCCTTACATACATGTTTTGCTTCATCCACTTTCATTATTCCCTTCATACCTACATGCTAGATATGAGCGCCGCGCCGGCGCGCCGCCGCCGCCGACGATTTTGCCGCGCCGCCGCCGCCGTGAAAATCCATCGGCGCGCCGAGTGAGCGAGAGAGATAGTCATAATGTGTAATTTCAGTCAGTGACTATGAGCATTTATGTTATCCAAGTCATATATACCCAATTACCCATATAAGCCTTACTTATTACATGCTTTAAACAAGGAGAACATCCACACAAGTGACACCGATCGCATCGAAAGAGTTCTGCATAGAAGATCTACTGAATTGATGGAGCTAGTAGGTCGTATTGATAAAGCCATTGAGGATAAGAAGTTTGCGCTAAGGGCCTTCCTAGATATTGAAGGCGTGTTCGGCAAAAACTCAACCTGATCTATTACCCTGATTGGCTTCAAAAATTATTATAGAGTGGATCAAAGCTACGCTAAAAAACAGAGTAGTGTCATCAACTATCATGGGCTTGACACTCAGGAGCAGGTTGACCCAAGGATGCCCACAAGGAGGGGTGGGGTACTGTCGCCGCTGGAGTGGTCCCTGGTAGTAAATGGCCTGCTAAAAGAACAGTATAATAGAAATTTCTATGCTCAAGGATACTTACGACCTAATATAATAGCTCCCCGTACCGATTTCGGTGATGGTGGTCGATTTCATTGAGACCAGGCCACCAGTTATTATTATAGTGCTCTAGTATGTGCGCAATACACAAGAACAAACTCTTCCTTTACTCTCGAAATCCAGTGAGACGGATAACCGACACGACTGGCGAGAGACCAGGCGCTGGCCCGACGTTTTATATGCCCATCTGACGCATGTATCACCTTTCTTGTCATACAATCAGGTGATCAGCCTGCAATGTCCTAACCAAACTTAAAAACAACTTTTTTTTGTTATTCCAATGCGGGAATCGAACCCGCGACCTTCGAGTCGAGAGCCAAGCTGTAATCCGACCTAGCGATACCAATGGTGGGCAAATGCGTATCAGTAGTCACTGGGCTAATGCAATCGGGTGCAAAATTGGTGCAAAAGGGTCAAGCTACCGGTCAACGCTAATAAGACACTCATAAGTCTTGATATCCAACACCAATAAGAAGAGGAAGTTAATGGGACTAAAACCCCTAACACTCTTCGGAAAAACTACCACGTTTGCACCTAGATATTATGGGACTTAGTTGTAATAAGCACATCGAGGACATTATGAAAAAGGCTAGATGTGCTTTGTAGTCCAGCCCAAGACTTGTCAGCTCTAAATGAGGCCTTCGGTCGAAGGCAATGCTATGCTTGGTTATACATAGCTATAGTGAGACGATTGTCACATATGAGTAGTGTGGTATGCCATACTACGAGAAAAAAAGCTGTACAGGTCAGCTGCATCAAAACATTAAATAGTGTACAGAGGCTGGCCTGTCTGATAAATAATCATGGGTGCGCTCTCTTCGGCACCCACCACTTCTCTTGAAGCCCTGATTCACCTGATTTAACTTCCTTTGCCTATTCATATTATGGAGGCTAAGAAGGTTGTTCTCGGGGCCATGACGGTGGGTAGGATGAAACGGGCCTCCACCATACTTGGACAACTGTAGCAGTCTCTTCTTGAGAGAGCCATGCCTTCTTCTTGTCGTGGCGATGCCATCTGACGCCATGATCAAGGTACATAGTTTCTAGAAGTTATACGAAATGGGTATAGCTTCTAGAAACTATGCACCTTGAAATGAGACTATGCAACTTCTAGGGACATTAATTGAGACCCAGTCCGGGTTTCAATTAATGTTCATCTTAAAGACATAATTTGGTTCACGGACAGATCTAGGAAAGACAACCGGGATGGTACTGGACTACAGGGGCGTGCCACCTATAGGCAGATATGCTTGTTTGAAAAATTTTGCGTCATCACTTCACCCACCCTTCCGCACCACGCCAGCCAGCTTTAGCCTCTTCGGGTACCTCGACTACCAGTCGCAACGCAGCGCGGCCTGGTCGAACCCTCATCGGCTTCAACGGGCACTCTCACTACACAGACCGGTCAGCAAGCAGAGCATTAAGCACCACTCCTGGTCAGCACAAGTAGCTACAACGATCAGTAAGCAGAGAACGTGGCACCTCTCCTGGTCGTCACACGTAGCTACAACGAACGGTCAGCAAGCAGAGCACATCTCTCCTGGTCAGCACGTAGCATCGGCCCCGCACGGCACTCCTACTCACTGGAGCCCATGCAGCAGCACCAACAGTTCCGACTCACTGGAACTCTCTGGTACTGGCAACTTAAGCAGAAAACTCAAAATTCGACCTCCGGTCTTAGGGGGGAGTGATGTGACGGACCAATCAGCGCACAGTCCTGAATCGCGCTATCGAAGTTTTACAAGTGGGCTTCGGTCTGACCGAGCATACCATCTCGCTCAGTCGGAGATCCCTTTTGGGCTGCTACCTATTCCAGCTTCGACGTCAGTTCTTGAAAATGTGGACGTTTATAAAACGAAAATAGAAAAAGATTACAGTGATTACCCTTTTTAGAATCAAAGCACAGTTAACTGCCAATTCCAAAGTAGTTCCTACTTTGAAATTGTATTATTACGTTGTCTTTTTCATCACTATAAAAAGTGTCATAAATTGTATGCTACCTATTACCTATAAAAGTATTTTTACAGCTATGAATGAACTACACTTTTTTTTACTACCAATTACAAACTTCAACTCTTTCAAGGTCACGCCGCCGACGCCGCCGCCGCCGACCCAAAAAGCCGGCGCGCCGCCGCCGACCTACCACCCTTCGGCGCTCATATCTACTACATGCTCTTCGGTTTAGGGTACTCTTGACCTGGCCTTTTTTCAAGACGTCCTCGATTTGGTCTTGGAACGTCCGCCTAGGTCTACCCCTTCCAACACTTCCATTCACACTCGCATTATACACTTTTTTCGTCAATCGTTCTTCATTCATTCTCTCAACATGGCCAAACCATCTCAATTCTCAGCATACCTTTCTCAATTTTTGTCACTACATCTTCTTTTAGACCACAACGTTTCCTTTATATTAAATAACTGGCAACACCTTTTCTATGACCGTATTGGATCCAATCTCTCAGCAAATGTCAAAAATCTATGATCAAGGAGAAAATGAATCATAATATGTCTATAGACATATTTAATGTAATATAGATATAACATTATCCAATAACATTGACTCATAGATCTATGATCCAAGATAAATGATAGTGTAGTATGCCCCATAGGTACGCGCCGCAGGAGCCGCACGCGCCAAAGTCATCGAATTTTATAAATCAGGAATCGAATCCTGCGGCGCGGCGCGGATAAGTGCGCGGCGTTGCATACGATTTCATACAAAGATTTATAAAATTCGATGACTTCGGCGCGTGCGGCTCCTGCGGCCTGTATAGGTGCGCGTTCAGCTTTACTGTCATATAATTTTAAACTTTATCTTCATTCCTATAAAACACAGTTTCGCGTTTCGCTTGAGACAACCACCTCGTGCCGCCGCTCACGGCCGCCGACGGTCGCTAGAGGTCATCGGCGGCCGTGAGCAGCGGCGTGATCCCGGTCTCTAAGCATACTTACGCCTAAGTTTATTATTGTAGGTACTCCAATTAACTCCGATTTAATCTAGATGTCAAAAATGAGAATATATCTATTATCCAATATCCATACATACAAATAATAGCGTTTATATTATTACTTAGCAAAGAGCTATGTAACAGTTTAAATAGCTGTTATCATTCCTATGTCCATGATATTTATAAGGATATGTCTTAGAGTGACATCTATGAACATATTTATGAATTAAAATAAAAGTTAATTATATTACACTATCTTGTTAGATCGAATGAAAGTTGTTAAATATCACTTTAAAGAACATTATATTATGTATTTAAATAGTATAATATTTAATAATAATAATTTATATATTTTAACATTCTCAAAGTAATAAGTAATTATTCTAGGAGAAATGTACATTGGCAGCTTTGACCGGTGCACGCCATCTATTGGTGAAACATTATGATAAAGTAACGACATACCTAGTACCTACACTCAGTAGTGTCAGGACCAACCGGTAGATGTCGATAAGAGTTTTTGAAGCCAAGCAAGTAGTGCCTTTTCCGCACGAATTGGCTCACAGAAAACCGCCGTGAAAGTCTTGATTTGTGTTTCGCAGAGTAGGTGAGGTTGAAAATTGAACTTTATTCACTACAGTATGAAACAGCCTATTGAGCTATCTTAAAAATGCAGCGTCGCGTATCGTCGCGGTGCGAAGTGACTTTGAATTGGTGTGAGTTAAAAGCAACTGGGCCTCTACCTGCAGGCTTAGCATGGCGTTCCATCCAAAACAGTTCGTTGCAAAATAGTTCTTAATCCATGATAACAAGGTCGTCAATAGAAGTCAACATTTCTAAACAGCCATGTTTTTAAAATGGTTGCCGGGAAAGGGGGCGTTCACAAATTACGTGAGGTGTTTTTTTAGATTTTCTGTCCCTCCCTCCCCCCCTGGTGAGATGTTGTGAGATTTTATTCAACCCCCTCCCCCATCCCCCAATCTCACATGAGATTTTTCAAAATGTGGGTTTCTTACGTAAACGCGTTGGATTGTTATTGTAAAAAGAAAAAAAAATTGCTTCGTGCTTTTATTTACGACTAGTTAAGACTAGTAATCAATATTGCTGAGAAGTTTAATTATAAGTGTAATAAAAATGTAACAATAGAATACTTAAATCGTAACTACTGTGATTAAAAAAGAATATTTACTCTAATTCAGTCCATGGAGAATCATGCGCGGTCGCAAGAGAGACTATTGGAACCAACATGTTCAGTAAAATCATCTGCTCCTTCCACCACATTTTCAGTAAAATCATCTGCTCCTTCAATTTCGTTCTGATCTAGCCACTCTACCGTAAATTCAGATTATATTGAGCTATTTGGTATAAAACAAATATGGTGGTTTGACAGTCAGTAGATGTATAACGTCGAAGTATGAATGAAATTATTTTCTTTCGAACGAATTAGTAAATGATCTTAATCGTATTACGATAACGCTTAAGATTAAATCATAAGCATGTACAATCTGGATTAAATGGACCAAAATAGTATATATTTTTTTGTTCCAATCAGAAAAAAAATTGCGTGATATTTGCCGAGACCCCCCCTCTCTCCAACGTAAGATTAGATGAGATTTGACTCGACCCCCTCCCCCCCTTAAACACCTCACGTAATTTGTGAACGCCCCCAAATCTTCTGTCAAAAAGTAAAATTAAAAATTTTAAAAACCCCCCGACACAAAAAATAAACTCTAAAAAATAATAAATAATATTTTAAACCTATTATAATTATATTATCACATATAATATTAAGTAAGTTGAAATAATTTTATTTTCCAATCGTCGCCTCGTCGGGGGACCGCTAAAGTTTATAAAGTATTTTTACAACAACAGCTAATTAATTATTACGAATTACATTTAAGTAGGTATGAGCAAATTTTTTTCGGAGTAAATTCTTTTGTTCATTCTGCGACTAGGTACACGTGTTTTTTTCACATAGCGGTCCCCCGACGAGACGACGATTGGAAAATAAAATTATTTCAACTTACTTAATATTATATGTGATAATATAATTATAATAGGTTTAAAATATTATTTATTATTTTTTAGAGTTTATTTTTTGTGTCGGGGGGTTTTTAAAATTTTTAATTTTACTTTTATTTTATCCTTTTTAAAGTTTTTTTTTTTTTTTCATTATTATTTTTTACTTTCAACGTCATTGAAGTAACATGGTACCAAATTTCGAATCGATAGGACATGTGGACGATCCCTCATCAACTAATAAAGAAAAGATGATCTTCAAACGGCTAATCAGGTCATGGTTACCTTACCATGTTCTTTAAATATCGTTGAAACAACACGGTACCAAATTTCGAATCGATCGGACATAAGAAAGTTAGTCAGATCCCCTCATCAACTAGAAAAGAGCTGATCATCTTCAAACGGCTGATCTTCCCACCACCAATTTTCTCATCAAATGAAGCTACGAACACTGTCGATTAAGTCATCAATATTATCTTTCAGTGCGCTTTCATTTGAGACCTTACTCGAGTATATTTGCACATTCGGATTTTCTTCCCGCTTTCACCCCCCACAACTTTTAAACGGCTCAACCGATTTTCATCAAACATGTCTAAGAACACTCGTATGTAAGTCACCTTTAATATAAAAGAAACTAAATTGAAATCGCTTCATCCGTTCGGGAGCTATGATGCCACAGACAGACAGACAGACAGACAGACACACCCACAGACAGACAGACAGACAGACAGACAGACAGACAGACAGACAGACAGACAGACACGTCAAACTTATAACACCCCTCTTTTTGCGTCGGGGGTTAAAAACGAACAAATATTCAAGCAAAGACTTCTATATTCAAGTATATATGACTCAACGTGAAGAAACTTTTTGTCTAGGTCCGCCATGATGTGGAGTGGTTGACATTATTGTGGGACTTTTTGACATTAAATTAAGAAAAAGTTTCTACTTTAGCTGTCAAAAGTGGCCATTTTGTGAGCGCATGCTCGGGAAGAAATGAAATGTTATTTCTCATAACGACGATACATCGACCTTGCTATCTTATAATAAGACCTATTTTGCTTCGAATGGTATTAATGTTTCTTCAATCTGTCATAATTTCTTTTCTTCGGTATTTCTTCTATGCCCATGCTAAGCCTGCTGTAGTCAAGAATTCAAGATACATTCGATAATTTCGACGGCGTATTTCAAAAACAAAACACAGTAGGTATGGAATTGAAATATTGCATCGCAATCGACATGTCACTAATCACTATGTCAAATCCCATACATTTTTGATTTCGAAGTTCGCCGTCGAAATTATCGAATGTATCTTGATTCTTGTCTAAAGGCCCAGTTTATATAAAATGGGTAACATAAAGTACATCTAGTAAGATAGTAGATACTATTGAAAAAAAGAGTGAAAGTCATAATGTATTTTGGGAGGATGCGTATGTTTTGATAAATAAAATCTATTTTCAGATCCGTATTCGAAGGATGAGTCAGATAGAATAAGATACAATAGCGCCCCTGTACACGCAAAGATCGGATCGCGGGTGGATGTGTATGGTAAGCAAGAGCGTAACGTTATCGAATGATCATATTATAATGAGGGATTTTGATAATTTTTCTGCCGCTAGGAGGCAGACCCGACATAAACAAAGTGCCATCTGGTGTAACGGAAGTGATTAAGAAAACTGTCAATAAGAGTTTTAGATACTTCTACCACCAAGGGGAAATTTGTAAAAGTGGGGTCTTAGTCGTGTCAAACAGTTATAAAGATATCATGAACTTAAAAACTCTCATTGTATAAAAATCATGACAACGCCAGTAATTTTACGCCTAATTATTCGTGCTTAAGTATCCCACTGTGCGGTTTGGACTGCGGATAAGACCTTCGTACCAATTACAACTAAAAATGCGATCGACTGACGGCTTCTTACTTAATACGTTAAAATCTTTGAGTATATAACCACTAGAAGTATATAGAAGTCTATATATAGAATATAAGTATATATATAGAAGTCTTTGGTTAAAATACTGTCGTCGCGCTGTCATTGATATACTAGATCTGAGGGGCAATTCTGCTAAATAAAACCTGCATTAACTCAGTAACAATCAAGTATCGATACGCTAAAACTCTGAAACGGTATTTTTATGAACATTAAACCAACGTTACTAAAAATTCCGTACATAAAAATAAACGTAACATGTCGCTTCACTTACCTAAAATCCAATCAAAGTAAAATGAAAGTCTACTTTAAATACCTAATAGTATTGAGGAGTAATAGAATTGAGGTTCTAGAGCAGTGGTCCCCAACCTTTTTTTTACGCGGGCCACAAACCCGTTGTACTCTTGGTGTCGCGGGCCGCAACCAAAATTTTTAGGGACAAAAAATACGGTGTTTAAATTTAACGATTTAATAATAGAAAAACACAAGGTAGTTAAAAGAGTGAAACTAAACATTTAAGATGAGATAACGACACTAACTAAAATAAAATAACAAATATGTATTATAATAATTATGTTCACTCAGTGAGATTTTTGGAATTGTGAACGCTTTTTCACAACTTTATCTAGAGCTGGCTTGTCGCTGCATGCTATCCTTATTACATCGTAGGCTGTATTTCAAGAACCACTTTAGCTAGAAAGCTGATATTTTCATAAGTCTTAATTCTGATGCCGCTATAACAACATAATATCATATCTAAAAAACAAGATAAAACAAATAATATAAGGAGAAGCCCTTTTTATGACAACAAAACGCGATTTTTTGTCCTTTCTTTAGTCGATGGCAATACTTTAAATATTCACAAGATACTAAATTGATTTCTACTCCAATATATAATTCAAAATAAAAATTAATATAAAAGGGGTTTTCATAAAAAATACAATTTTTGTCTATTTTTTTTTTCTAAAATGGTTTTTCCTTGGCTGATTTTTAAGTTACAGATTTCACGCGGGCCGCAGATAAAGGCCCGGCGGGCCGCGGGTTGGGGATAGCGGTTCTAGAGTCTAGACTGTCAGCCCCGCGCAATAGGGAATATTTTTTGCACGTAATTTTTTTATTTTTTTATATAGACCTATCTTGTTTGGTAAATCGTATGGTAAAATCAGTTTTTTGATATCATTAAAAATAACTAAGATATGAACGTTTAAAGTAGTCTATTAGACAGAGAGATCGGACGTGTATCGTGACGTCACATAACACGACTTTCATAGAAAGTTCATACTAAATTTCGTTTTGCTAGAAAGAGATAGATTACAAACTTTGACCGCTCATATCTTGCTCATTTATCAACAGATATTGAAATTTTTTTCGCCATTTCCTTTATTTTTCAGTCTAGTATCATATTATTATGTTTTAAGCTATTTTTATATTTTATGCATATTCCCTATTAGGTACACCACGAAGTATAGATACCAGGAGTCCGAACGGTATAGGCTATTCCATAGTATTTAAGTACACATTATTAGACCCAGATTATGTAGAGACTGGCAGTCCAAACTATGGACGAATTTGATGTCATAATTAGCGCGATAGTACGATCGTGCAGTCCTAGCAGCACAGATCTCTCCGCGGTTTAGAACTGCAATGCGATCCGCGGTTCGAACTGAATGTGTGACGGGGGCGTCTTGGCACTTTATATATTTCACTCATCGCTCGCACTTATGCTTTACTAGATTTGTTTTGTGATGAGAAATTAGGGTTGGTACGCTTCCTATGAAAAGCCAATAATACGTAGTTTTTTCTTTAATATGATGTGTGCCTGTCCGGATAAGAGCTCCGTAGCCTAGTGGGTAGACCGTTTGGTTTGCACTCGAGAGAGTGTAGGTTCGAATCCCAGGTTGTGGCGTGTACCAATGAGACTTTTTCAGATCTCAAGTACATTATACGGACGCTCTAACGGTGAAGGAAAACATCGTGAGGAAACCCGCACATAGTTGGCTCCAGACGTATTGACTAGTTCATTCCTCTGGACTAGGCTGACTATGTTGTGAGAATGCCGTATGTGCTTGGGCAACCATACGACATTTAAAAACCAACTGTCCCAGGCACTACAGTATTTCAAGAGTGGTTACTTCGCTCGGAGAATACTGTATAAATCATCCATTAACGGATGCAAAGGCCTAAGTTTTTGTCCGGATTTTCGCAATTTTTAGTACTTTTCATTATATTGCGTTGCTGAATATTGCGTTGATTTGCCTAGTTGATTTGCTGCCTTTTGCAGAAATGACCGACTAAAGCAGTATTTTCTGTTATATTTGACAGCTCTCGTTGCAATGCAATTGTCTGTCTAAGCGAGTGACACGTGAAACAGTGACTGTACCTTTTTTCCTGTACCTACCTACTAAGGGCGCGTTTACAAAAGGGGCCGTGCATTAATCACGTGATGTTTTTTACAACTTTTTAGACCCCTCCCCTCCCCCTGGTGATACGTGGTGAGGTTTTATACTACCCCCCCTCTCCCACCTAAGATCACGTGTATTTTTTTTACATAGTAAGCAAGTCATGTTTAAAGAAAAACTTTAACTTAAAAATCAATTTAATCGAATAATTTAAGCAATTAAAAACTATACGAGTCATTTGTCTTGTAAGTATTTAAACAACACTACGAATCTACAACCGATAATAATTTCGGTATGCATAGACTAGATTCAAAAATTAATACACGTGATGTCTCCTTATACCCCCTCCTCCCCTTGTTGATACTTGGTGATTTTTTTTCAGACCCCCCCTCCCCCTTTAGGCATCACGTGATTAATGGACGACCCCAAATGTGTTGTTCTACAGCGGCCTAGTATGGACTAACAAACTGATGGACAGACGGATAGACGGACATACGGACAGATGGACAGACGGACGGACAGACGGACAGAGCGAACTATAAATATTCTATGTGAAAAACTGAACCCAAAAAAATGCCAGTAGATACGTGACAACTTTTACCACATGGAGGCCTAGCAGGAACATTTGACAGAGGCGTAAACGAATGTACCTAACGTTATCGAATGAAAGTATGGGTGCTGTGACTATGATTTTGACAGAATATATTCAATGTTCATACAATTATTATCATTCGAAAACGTTACGTTTATGCCGCTGCGCGCTGTCAAGTTCCTGCTACCGTGGAGTAGATATGAGCGCCGATGGGTGGTAGGTCGGCGGCGGCGCGCCGGCTTTTTTGCGTCGGCGGAGTGACCTTGAAAGGGTTGAAGTTTGTACTTGGTAGTGAAAAAAAGTGTAGTTTACTTTGTTTATTTGGTAACATACAATTACAATGCAATACAATTTATGGAACTTTTTGTAGTGATGAAAAGGACAACGTAATAATACAATTTCAAAGTAGGAACTACTTTGGAATTGGCAGTTTACACTGCTTTGATTCCAAATAGCGTAATCACTGTAATATTTTTCTATTTTCGTTTTATAAGCGTCCATATTTTCAAGAACTGACGTTAAAGCCATTTGTATAACTGACTATCTAGGATCTTTCTAGTGAACAACCAATAATAGCGAAGATCTCAGCCTGAAACACGGTGCAAAACCCAAAACAAGCATATCTGCCAGTAGGTGGTTCCTCCCCCATAGTCTAGCGCCCGCCCGGTTGTCTTTCCTGGATCTATCCGTGATGAAAATCAATTGGGTCCTCTCCTTCCCCATCCTCCCCAGAAGTTTTGAAAAGTAGCTTTTAGAAGCTATGCAAGATCATGGCGTCAGATGACTTGACCATGACACTTGACAGGTTTCTCAGGAAGAGATTATTGCAGTTGTCCAAGTAGGGTAGAGGCCCGTTACATTCTACCTGCCGTCATGGCCCTGAGAACAACCATCTTAGCCTCCATATAAAGCAGTGGAGTCAGGTTAATCAGGGCTTCAAGTGAAGCGCTGGGTGCCGAAGAGAGTGCACCCGTTGTCAGCCGAGGTTGTCAGCCTCCGTGGTCCACTAGACCTAGGCTGACAACCTAGCGATATTTAGAGCGCGGCTCTCGACTCGAAGGTCGTGGGATAGATTTCCGCATTGGAACAACGAAAAAAAAAATGTTGTTTTCAAGTTTGGTTAAGACAATGCAGACTGATCACCTGATTATCTGACAAGAGAGATGATCCATGTGACGGCTGGACATGTGAAAAGTCGGCCCTGCACCTGATCCCTCTCCAGTTTAGGTTATCTGTCCCACTAGTTTTCGGGAGTAAAGGAAGAGAAAGTGCTCTTGTATACTGCGCACACACTTGGGCACTATAAAATAACTACTGCGTAGCTCTTCTGATTTCAATGGATTTGGCGCCCAAGTTGAAGAGAACGGCTGCAGTTCTCAGGCGCTTCCTGCCCAACGTTAGAAGACCGGGATCCAGCTGTCGGAGACTCTACACGGGGGTCCGTCTGCGGTGACCACAACGAGCCATGGAGCTGAGAATGATACGCGGGTACCGCACAGTATCAAGCGAAGCGGCGCTTGCTCTCGCTGGTACCCCTCCATGGGATCTAAAGGCCCGCGTGCTGGCGGAGATCTACCGCCGCACAGCGGAGTTTAAACAGCGCGGAGAAAGGGTGTCTCCCGAATTGACAGCCCGATGGCGTCGTCAAGCGCGCATTATTTCAATGCGCGCCTGGCAGGACAGCATGGTGTTCCCAACTGCTGGGGACAATAGAATAGTGGCCACAATCAGACCGATTTTACAGGAGTGGGTGGCGCATGGACAGGTGTTTCACCCATTACCTGCAACTACACAGCCCAGAGGGAACCGTTGCCCCAGTGCCATTACTGCCCAGAGAGTGCAGCATACGCTCGAGGTTTGCCCTACCTGGAACGAGCAGCGATCAATGGTATGCGCCCTAATTGGAGTATACCTAAGTCTCCCGGCCATCCATGAAGGGATGGTTCGGTCCAGAGAGGCCTTTGAGGCGATGGCCACCTTTTGCGAAATTTCGGTTTCGGAAGTAGCCGCAGACTCTCTTCGCAGGCGGTGACAAGGGCGCAGGCACGCTATATATGAGCGCCAGTTATCGCCCTAAAGGACTCGGGTGACAGATTGGGGAATCCGTCGCGCATAGAACCTTCTATCGTTCAGTTCTTTTAGCAGCCCATTCACTACCAGGAACTACTCCAGCGGCGACAGTACCCCACCCCTTCCTATGTGCACCCTTGGGTCAATCTGCTCCTGAGTGTCAAGCCCATAATATTTGATGACGCTACGCTGTTATTAAGCGTGGATTTGATCCACTCTATTGTAGTTGAATCTACATTTCTGGAAGCCAGGCTATCAGGGTTGAGGTTGAGGTGTTATCGAACGCGTCTTTAATATCTAGAAAGGCGCTCACCGCAAACTCCTCAATGGCTATATCAATGCGATCTTCTAGCTCCATTAACGCCGTATCAGTAGATCTGCTTTTCTAGTAAGCATATTGTTGTATTTGATGTTCATTTCCCTTTCGATGAGTTACTTGGAGGTTAACCACCTTCTTCTCGTTTAAACCATCAAAGAGTAAGGTCTATATAGGTATATTATATGATTTGGGTAATATGAATGCTCATAGTCACTAACTGAAAGATCTCACTCGGCGCGCCGACAGATTTTCGCGGCGGCGGCGGCGCGGCAAAATCGTCGGCGCTCATATCTACCGTGGAGTGTAGACTATAATAGGTGGAACCAACATAACCTTCAATTTTATATTAATATCCCAATAGACCAACAATACTCATATATATTTATACTTGCAACATGCTTAAGCATATGTGTTTGTAATAAACACAACATATTAATCAACAGTAAAAACACGGGCAGTTAAATTGATATGTTTATGCCGCATCAACGCTAGCCGATTGTTGCCTGTCAGTAGTTTACAGAGTGCTGAACACAAGGACTATATAAGACAGAGGAGAACCGCTGTTGATGCCTAGTTTTGCTAAAGGTATGACAGGATCAAACAATATGAAGAAAGAAAATAACAATATTTCCAATATTGTTAGCTGTAACATTTTTGGTTGCTGATTCCTATCCCTTTGCGAGGACAGATTAGGTATAATATAGTTCTTTACTTGGTGAAACAAGGCGAGTGCTGTTTCACGCTAGTTTTCTATGAAAATATATGAATATGAAACTAGATTTTTTGTAGAATTAAAAAAGAATTCGATTCTAATTTCTTAGTAACGATTGTGTCCATACTCCATAGTCCATATTAACACGTGATCGATAGTGCTTACCCAAAGATCGCGACGAGCGACAAATTCTCTAACTACTCTTACACCTGCGGGTCGCGGTCTTTCGTCCCCGTTCCTAAGAGCCGAGTTGTTTAGCGCTACTGCGCTATATATTCTATATCGAGCCGATGTCAAGCGCCCACGCATATATATATTCTGCTTACGCTCATGTTGCGAAACTTAGCGCTTCATATGTGGAACAGAGCTAAAAATATCGCGTGCGCCTCTGTTCCTAACTGAACATAAATACTCATCCCGTGTCCCACTGCTCACAGGTGGGCAATGTGAGTCCGCACTTGTAGCACCTCTGGTGTTGCAGATGGAGACGGGCGACGATAATCGCTTATCAACTCGAGAAGGAAGAAAGCTGTGACATACTATATTTCTAACGGCCGAATATTGAAGCGCTCATCAAAAATATGAGCCTTCCTATTCACAGGTTGTCGCTGTCTCTGCTAGCTGAAATGACAAGGATAGCAGGTGACTTAAGCGTCACTTCATTTAGTAATAGTTTCAGTACTTGTGCCTAGAAAATTTAATAGAAAATGTGCCAGTTGGGTCCAAACATTTTACAGCAATCACAATAATAAAACAAGACGGAATATAATATTAAAATTAATGACGTATAAATACTAAGTTATAAAACGAACTATTATAAAATAAATGGTTTAATATTACTCGTAAATACAGACATCGGACATGCATAGAAAAACAATTAGTAAAGTGCGATAATTTTTTTTTTCTTTTTTAGGAGGAACCCTAAAAAGGAATAAACGGATCCCTTGTACGATGACTTTGATGTCCGTCCGTCCGTCTGTCTGTCAAGACCCTTTTTCTCAGGAACCCGTGGAGGGAGGTATGAAGCTGAACTTTATATTATATATATACTAATATTATAAAGCTGAAGAGTTTGTTTGTTCGAAGACGCTAATCTCAGGAAGTGCTGGTTCGAATTGAAAAATTATTTTTGTATTGAATAGACCATTTATCGAGGAAGACTTTAGGCTATATATAACATCATGCCAAGCTCAATACGAGCGGAGTACCAATCAAGAATGTTACAAAATCGGGATTTTTTTCCTTTTGAGAGCTTTCGCTGCGAAAACGGTTAAAGTTTCGCTAAAATGATGTATGACAGAATTGTTTCTCTTTAAAAGTTCTAAAAAAAAGTCCGCAACTGTGTGTGTGTCTATCTTTTAAGGTTGGGATACTCATCCCAACTTACCTGTCCGGTAGTTGTGGTATAGTATACGGGTACGCGACCCCGGCTTCCCTAGCTATTACTGTCCTATCCCTTGCCCTCCTGGGCGGTAATATCCTACATTTCCTTTTTCCCACTCTAACTTACCAATCTTCCTTTCCACACCATCTATCCTTCCCTTTCCCTATTCCTACCCTTTCCACAAATCCGTGGAAACGCAACGAAGAGCCGAACTGGTATAATAAATTACTGTGTTGTGGACTGTATATTATATAAATGTATTATATAAATGTTGTATTGGTTCTTAACAGAATAAGAATGTTCAAGGATCGAAAAGTAACGAATAAGGACGAAAGTAGAGCTATCGCCATTGGCCGCGCGCGTGGAGTATGCACAAGCCCCGCGCATCATTTTCTCGTAGCTGCAGCTACAGAGATTCAAAAGTTCGTTTTCACTTTAATGTTACACGGGTAAAAACGGGATACATTGAAAAATACTTAGTATATTTCTTATCTTATTATATATATCGTATCTTTATGCTCTAATTGCCCTATTGAAGTGTAAGTTAAGTATTAATAGATACTTCTCAAAATATCTACGTTGTCAAAAAAATTATATTAAATTTTTCAGATATACCTAAGCTTTTTTATATAACCGAGCCTGTGGGGCACTAGGAATTTTACAAACATGCGCCGTGAAATCGTATGTGCCGGAAAATTGATTATTCTGTATCGTAACTGCATCATCCAATTCATATACTACTATTATTATAAATAAAAAGTTTGCAAGGATGAATGAATTGTTGTTTGTTCCTCTTTTACGCAAAAATTACTGAATATCTTTTAATGAAATTTTGTATGGTAACAGTTTAGACTCTGGAATCTGGAATAAAAGACTTTTTGTACCGAAAACGTAGTGTCCCCGTAGGATACTTTATTTAAGCGAGCGGAGTCGCGGAAGCTAGTTAATACTAAACGGATTTTGATAAAATTTTGCATGGTAGTAGTTTCAGCTTTGGATTTACACAAAAGCAATTTTTTATCCCGACGTATACATCAGAACAAGTAGGCTAAAAATATTTTTTGCAACTATGCGGCTAAAAGCTAGTTAAAAATATTACAACGAATTATTAACCACGCTACATACTGATCTATTTTACGTGTTACGTTCCCAAATCCCAGGTAAACAAAAGCAGGCTCGGAATAAACTCATACATTTTTCACTCTGACCTTGTCAAAACCAACTGTCTTATGTTAACTAGTTTTACGTGCATGATGTTGTTGCATCGTTTAATTTCGTTTTCAAACCTAAAATTTTAACATTCGTTTAGCAATGAATAAACCGTTGCGTATGAATATTATTTTTGTTGGGAATTAAGACCGATTATATGGCTTTTGTTGAGCTGTGAGCATCATTATTTGGTTATTTGGAAACATAATTATATTTATTAAATAAAAAGTTTGGAAATTAAATTTTTATTTTAACGTACAACTTCCTTTTTAGATAAGTCAAAGATTTCAAGATAGGCTATGACGTACATTTGACAGAACAAATCATACAAGAAAAAGTGACGCCATATTGATTTCACTATACCTCAAATGTCAGGTATATTGATTTCAACATACCTTAAGTGTCAAAATGGCCCCAAACAACCTCAAAAGTGGGGCCATTTAAGGAGGGACTGGGGAGTGGGGATTTTCCCTCAACATTCCTTGTCTATAATATATAATATGTCTATAAAATATCAAATAAGTACTATACCCGCAAGAGGCTAGCGAGTAGCGACCAACTCAAGGCTAACACTTTTCACATCCCAAAGAGACCACCCAAGCTCTGCAGTAGTATTTGATATTCCACGTACGATAAAAACTAACCTAACCTAACTAATTTAATTTATTTTTACCATCGACTGAAGTTTTTTTGATCAATGCTGACGCTATAAAGAGTGTTCATCGTTCACGTTTAAAAAATATCGTTTATGTGTCATAGAAATTAATCAGACACGATTTGGTCAGAAGCAGTGAGTGTACAGTACACAAGTGAGTCAGAATATCCAAAAATGTCTCCGGACATCATCGCAGCTGCCAAAAACTCCTGTCACATACTTGATACAATATATTGTGTACAGACTATAGGCACATATTGTAAAATAAAAAATACTATTTTCGCTTAACACCACGTCCACGTCAGTCTGACCCCCTGCTAAATACTCGAAGAACTTGTGTTACGAGGACCTGACAAGGGGTTAGTATATTTAATACTTTTATATTACGCATATATTTAAGATTTTTATTATATTATACACATATTTAATACACATCCATGACCCAGGAACACAGAAAACTTTTGTTCCTTCGGCGGGATTCGAAAGAACCAAAGGGCTCAACTACTGACCAACAGATGTCATCTAGAAATATTGTATAAAGCCCTACAATTTTAAATAGTCAAGAGCGAGTCGAGTTGAGCGATGTAGAGTTCCGTATGTACTCCAGAAATGATTAATGACTCGTAGTTGGACCTAGCTTTTTAGAATTTAAAGTAATCACCGAAAGAGTTGTTAACGACATTGGCATTAATATGGGTATCATTTTAAAAGGTATAAGAAGTAGAATATAATTGATTATAAAAAATATAACCTACACAAATACAATTTATTTCTAAAACTCTGCAGCGTTAAAACTATCAATTTGACAGTTTGGGTCCCTAGCGACCTACAGTGGTCCAATGCTTATTCGTAATGACCTCCTTTTTCGACGCTGAGCTCTATTACTCTATTACGGAAAATTAAATGTGGATGAAAATGTTATAATTACAATCTATAAATAGTATTTGATTTGTGGTGGCGACTTTTCAAAAAAATTCCAATGTCTTTTGAATATTCAAGAGCCCTGAGTATATCCCTGTTTATATGACACCTATCTGCAGGAATGTGGAGAACTAAACACGCTCGACTTTCGAGGTGAGTCAGAGCGGCTGGGTCGTTTCATAACGCATCATTTGTTCTCCAGAACTCAACGGAAATTACTGAAGTTTAACGGAAAAGTTCCTGAAAAGTTTTTACTGTATCCTATAAAATTACAAAAGAAAAATGTTATGAAGACGCGTGAATTTTAGATATTTTAATTAAGTAATTAGTGTAAAGTTATGGAATAATTTTAAATATTATGTACTCTACATATAAAAGTATTCCATCACTCATCCAAGTATGGTTTACTTATCCTTGCGAAATCTTATTTACTTGACGCGAATTCTCATTTCATCTTTATAATTTTATTTTTGCTACTACTACTACTCTACGTCTACCATTAATCACTTATTTCAGTAGTAAATACTAAATACCGATTGACCACCAAATCAAAGAATAAGTGAATATTCTTATAATAACGTGAATAAATAATAATAACGGGAAAAATTCTTCAGTACATATTGAGTTGGGGTCAGTTCACACAGCGACGATACGCTACGCTACGCAGCGCCAATTTTTAAGATAGCTATTCAAATTGAACTTTATTCACTACTTGCAATAAAATATACACGTTTCATATGATATCAGTCATACATTGCACATGTGCAGCGCTGTGCAACTTGAAAAAGTAATCTCACAGTGAAACGTGTATCTTGTGTAATGAATAAAGTTCTATCTGGTTCTATCTTAAAAATGCAGCGCCGTATCCGTTTCCGAGTGAACTGAGTACTGACTACTGACCCTTAATTTTTCACTTTATTAAACGAAACAAACGATTGACCAACAAATAAAGAATAGGGCCCATATCGACACTCCGGTTTCTACGCGGCGCCAGTTATATATGAAACCAGAACCTCAATTCTCGTATTTAAAGTAAACAATTTAAACAGTCAACTTCACTTTGTTTGGATTGAAAGTGTAGCGTCATGTTACCGTGAACGGATTTTATGCCGCTTCGACCAATCAGAGCGCGTTTCACGTTGGTTTAACGTTCATAAAAACACCTTTTGAGAGTGTAAGCATGTCGGGACTTGATTGTAATTGTATTAATGCAGGTTTTATTTAGCAGAATTGCCTCCCAGGGCCTCTAGTCAAGATGCATTCAATAATTTCGACGACGAAGTTCGAAAACAAAAATGTATGGAATTTGCCAGAAGTAACATGTCTCTTGCGATGCCTTATGTCAAATCCCATACATTTTATTTTGGAACTTCGCCGTCGAAATTATCGAATGCATCATGACTAGAGGCCCGGCTTCGAGTCAATCCGTTGCTAGCGCCGGCACGCGTACACGGGGTCCTTGATGCTTCATACAAAACTGGCACCGTACCGGCGCCGCGTAGAAACCGGAGCGTCGACACGCACCCTAATTTTATGTGATTAATATCCTTTATTTGTTGGTCAATCGTTTGTTTCGTTTCAGTGTGATTTGACCCTAAGGCACATTACACATACCAGGCGCCTGAGAATTCAGAAATAGTCGGACGTAGGCGGCGCCGCACACCTTTACCTAATACCTATATTATCGTACAAGCTACTTCTTGCAGCCTTGCCTGGGAAAGTATTGAATAGTTTTTCACGAAATCCTTAACTGTGAAAGTTTGTGAGTATGTTTGGATGATTGTCACTCTTTTACGCAGAACTACCGAACGGATTTTGATGACATTTGGAATCTGGATTAAAACGCAATTTTATCGTAGTAAAGAGTGCGGTTTTATCGGAATTAATTTTTGCGCGTACGAAGTCACGGGCAACAACCTTCAGACTTTGCACGCGGAAATTCAATAACCCACGGAAAAAACACTGAGTTTGAGTTACTTAGGCTACTTTTAATCGCGTAAAAGTTTATACGGAATAAAAGGTAGCCTACGTGTTAATCCAGAGCCTAAACAACTATCTACCATAACAAATTCCATCAAAATTCGTGTGGTCGTTTTCGCGTGAAAGAAATACAAACATCCATCCATCATTATTTCCAAACCTTAAGACACATTCATAATATTAGTAGGACAGACGAAAAATCCTTTTTGGTTCAAAATTAGAATCAATTAATTAACTTTTCACTATCGTATTTTATTGAAATTTCAAGTATAAACTCTTGAAAAATATCAAACAGAACAACTAGGAAATGTTTAGGTGTCTTAGTCTATATTACTTAAAAAAATTGTTGCAAATAATATGTTTACATAGAATCAGACTGCCAAAGGAGCAAACGGATAGCCTGATGAATAGCTATTACCTATCAACGCCTGCAAAAGCCAGAGTTAATTGTGCGTTAGACATGTTTGGATGTTTGCATTTAAATTCAAGAGTTTCGGATTTTGTTGGTGTATAGTTGTATAAATAGCTATGGATTGTTGGCACGGTCCTCTGTGACTCTTTCATTACTGTTTCGGATATAAAGATCAAAATAAACTTCATCGCCAGAGAGTTTAACACTAAAATAATTGTTTCTTGAACTACTGTTCAATTTATAGTTCCCCATACCGATTTCGGAAACCGGACCAGCTATGCAGGAGTTTTTTGTAGTGCCCACGTGTGTGCGCAGTACTCAAGGGCACTCTCTCTTCCTTTACACTCGTAACCCATTACCCAGTGGGACAGATAACCGACACGACTGGCGAGAGATAAGGCGCAGGACTGTCGTTTTACATACCCATCCATTAGGTGATCAGCTTGAATTGTCCTCATCAAACTTGGAAACAACAGAAATATTGTTTCAACGCGGGAAAGGAGTCCACGATATAGATGAACAATGTATACAAACCATATTTTTTAGGGTTCCGTACCTCGAAAGGCATAAACGAAACCCTTATAGGATCACTTTGTTGTGCGTCCGTCTGTCTGTCATGACCTTTTTTCTCAGGAACGCGTGGAGGTATCAAGCTGGAATTTATATCAAATACTCAGGTCTACTGTCCCTTGGAGCTGTAAAAAATCAAACTTCTAAGCCAACGCAATCAAAAAGATATATTAGCCTTTTATGCCGCAAATTTTCGACACTCGCAGGCGAATCAAAACCTACAGGGTACTTCCCGTGAACTCAGAATATTGAAATTTGGTACGAAGCAAGGTTTTATAGCACAGATAAAGGAAAAATTGCGAAAACCGTAAATTTTCAGTTACATTACATAATAAAAATAATTTTAATAGTTATTGTAAATTATGACTCGATGGTCGTGATAGTTGAACTTATATACCTACAGGTTAGTACGGAACACTCGGTGCGCGATTCCGACTCGCACTTGGCCGGTTTTTTTACTATCGACTTTATTATATAATGCTTGATAAGGTAAGGGTCATTTTGCACCGAAAGAGAAGAAGATACCCATTTCACTGCAAGAGCGGCGCAGACTGCAGCCCGGTGCAGCTCGCTATACGATATCTTGCAATGAAACGTGTATCCTCTTTTGTAATTAATAAAGTTCAATTTTGAATAGCTATCTTGAAAATGCAGTACCGCATCACGTCACGTTTTTTGACAATAGGCATGTTGCCGAAAAAATTTTTTTTCGTCTATTCGATGTTAGACAACATGTTAATAAACAATCCAGAACCCATTTTTGTATATCTGAAAAAATAACGTAGATACAAACCATTGAAATTTACAATATGAAAGAGAGCGATATATCGGCCTGTGACGTCACAGCCTGCTACCGCCATACATTTGTCATTACAAAATGTATGGCGGTAGCAGGCTGTGACGTCACGAATCGTTTTGCGAGAAAGGGATGGACAATATTTTTTATTTGCTTATATTTTTAATCCCGTCACTCTAAATACCTATTTCTTTCAGATTTATGTATCTTTAACCAACAATTTTAAAATTTAATTTGTAAAACTGTGATATTCCACACAAGGCAACATCCCTATTGTCTATGCTTTCTTTACTTCCTGTCTTCTGGTTAATTTCGTTCGTTCCGCTGATGATCCTGGTACACGAGAGTTGCAGCTGTGGGTATATGTGGTGGACCAATGCCCATGTAATGTCCCTATGCTAAGATTTCTTACTAATAGTAGGATAGCCTACTAGTAGTAGGATAAATTAGGATTATCTTATTCTCACAAACTTTTACATTTTTTTGGCATGGTAGTAGTTTTTGCTTTGGATTAGCACATTATGATACTTTTATCCCGAAATAATTCCGGACGGAGCCTCGGGCCAAAGCTAGTCTTCAATATAAATTCCAGTCCAATGTAGAAAATAGACACATCGTGTCATGTTCTGCATACCTAATTATTAATGACACGGTTGGCATCAATGCGTGCAAATGTTCGTCTTAATTAGTCGCGGATTAAGATTCGGCCGGCCTAATTATACAGGATCAATGCTCTTAAATAAACTTAATCAAAATCAGTCGAGTAGTTTAGCCTATTCAATGCAAACAAACAAACAAACATACAGACAGACAGCGAAGTCTTAGTAATAGGGTCCCATATTTACCCTTTGGAGTTTAGGTAAGTAAACAAAGTAAGATTGCCGCCCCGCTCTACAATGTTTTTTCTAGCCTCTAGTGACTAGTCAAAACGCATTCGATAATATCGACGGCGAACTTCGAAAAAAAATAATGTATGGGATTTGACATAAGTCATTGCTAAGTGACATCTCGCTTGAGATGCGTTATGTCAAATCACATACATTTTGTTTTCGAACTTCGCCGTCGAAATTATCTAATGCATCTTGACTAGAGGCCCTTGTCTGTCAAGCGACTGTTCGAACCTTTTAGTATATAACCACGTTCCAACGTATCAGACAAGGACTATTCATCAGTGGCATAGGGTTCCTATAACTCCATTCCTATCGGCTTCACTCACTATAACTTACCTTTTGGAGACCCTGATCCAAATCCCTACCTATTATACAGGCTATGGCTATTCCCTATGAAGGAGAAACAGCCTTCGCCACTGCTAGACATTATATAGCTTGTCCATTGTGTAAATATTTTTATCAGCCAGGGGGTTATAAAATATACCAGACTAACTTACGTTAGTAATATATATTCTTTGCTACAAGTGCGTTGCCATCAACGTAATTGAAACGTTTATTTCTTGCCGGTTTTTTTAAGGTTTATATCAAATAGATAGTCCATTATTAAATGGCGTTAATACTTTATGACATATTCGTTGTGGTCTTGTGGAATATACTGAGTCACCAGACGTTCGTGGGGAGGGGGGGGGGAGTGTTCGCGGAAAGCGCGCGTCCCACTTCTTACAAGTACCGATATAACCGAATATTTCCCACCTGTGCGTGGAAATCGGACGACGGACAGTCGGCCACATCGTTACATATATAACATGTGTCTATCTCATCTTATGATATTCTATCTCATCTCATATTAATTATTATTATCAATAGATGAGTTTTTTTTTCTTTATGTAATGAACCAGGAAACGAGCAGCCAGATCGCCTGATGGTAAGCGGTTTTCGCTGCCTATACCCTAAAAAAGGGAGATACAGGGTTCGACTCCCAAACATTTACCACCAGTACAAAACTTGTAATTTTAAGTTCAACCCTTAAATAGGTGTCCTAAAATGGTTGTTCATCGGAAGACTGCTTATGCATTTCCCAAGAATCTCGAAATTTTAGAGAGAGTACGTCATGTTCGTTATTAAATGGCGTAATAACTAAGATTATTTCTATTGAAGATTCTTTAAAGCTCTGTCAAAAAGAAAGATCGAGAAATCTGCAGGAAGAGAATTAGAATTATTCACGCAACTGTACAGAATGTTGAAACAGAGCTACGACTATTTACGAAGCCGCTGTAAATCTCGAAATATCTTGACATTTATACCTTCGCTAATGTACCTGTAGGTAAACATAATCGTTTATTTATTTTGGAGATTAATGCAAAAAAGTGGTTAAAAATTGAAAAAGCACAGGAATATTAGATGAATCTTTCTTGTAGCACGCAATTAAATTAAAAACCCCCCGACACAAAAAATAAACTCTAAAAAATAATAAATAATATTTTAAACCTATTATAATTATATTATCATAATATATAATATTATGTAAAAATATTTTCATTTTCCAATCGTCGCCTCGTCTGGGGACCGCTAAAGTTTATAAAGTATTTTTACAACAACAGCTAATTAATTATTACGAATTACATTTAGGTATGAGCAAATTTTTTTCGGAGTAAATTCTTTTGTTCATTCTGCGACTACACCTGTTTTTTTCACATAGCGGTCCCCCGACGAGACGACGGACGATTGGAAAATAAAATAATTTCAACTTACATAATATTATATATTGTGATAATATAATTATAATAGGTTTAAAATATTATTTATTATTTTTTAGACTTTATTTTTTGTGTCGGGGGGTTTTTTAAATTTTTTATTTTACTTTTATTTTATCCTATTTATTTATTTATTATATTTATTAAATTATATTTTATTTTATGGAAGATGGGCCGGGTGCTGGTATGGGATGCAACCTGTTCAGACACGCTGGCCCCTTCCCATCTACATGGAACCAACAACAGAGCTGGTGCGGCCTGTGAAGCGGCTGAAAAGGCTAAAACTCGCAAATACAGGGGTCTAGGCTCCGAATATGATTTTGTCCCATTCGGTGTCGAGACCTTTGGTCCGTGGGGTCCTAGTGCTATAAGGCTTTTTATTGAAATAGGAAAAAGGTTAGTCGACGTCACAGGTGACCGAAGAGCCGGCAGCTACCTCGGACAAAGAATTAGTCTAGCTATTCAAAGGGGGAACGCTGCCAGTATCTTCGGAACCTTGCCTAAAGGTACTCTTTTTAATAATATATTTTAGTTATTATATTTTATTTTTTAAGGTTTTTAGTTTTAGGTCATTTGTTCTAGTTTAAATATATTTTTTATTCTATTGTATAATATTGACTAATAAAAATTGTAGTAAAAATTTTATCCTTTTTAAAGTACCTATAAATAATGGTTACCTTACCATATACATACTTTCAACATCATTGAAGTAACATGGTACCAAATTTCGCATCGATAGGACATGTGGACGATAGTCAGATCCACAGATCATCAACTAATAAAGAAAAGATCATCTTCAAACGGCTAATCAGGTCATGGTTACCTTACCATGTTCTTTAAATATCGTTAAAGTAACACGGTACCAAATTTCGAATCGATCGGACATTGGAAAGTTAGTCAGATCCCTTCATCAACTAGAAAAGAGCTGATCATCTTCAAACGGCTGATCTTCCCACCACCAATTTTCTCATCAAACGAAGCTACGAACACTCTCGATTAAGTCATCAATATTCTCTTTCAGTGCGCTTTCATTTGAGACCTTACTAGAGTATATTTGCACATTCGGTTTCTTCCCCGCTTTCCCCCCCCCACAACTTTTAAATGGCTCAACCAATTTTCATCAAACATGTCTAAGAACACTCGCATGTAAGTCACCTTTAATACAAAAGAAACTAAATTGAAATCGCTTCATCCGTTCGGGAGCTATGATACAGACAGACAGACACGTCAAACTTATAACACCCCTCTTTTTGCGTCGGGGGTTAAAAATAAGGAAATTACTTTATGACGTGACGACGTTTTATGACGTAAAACAGTACTACATAGCATTTTCAAATTTCAATAGCCGCTACGAAGGTAGTCCTAAAGTCCGTATGAAATATATTAGCGACCCGACATAATATGTGGCTTTGTCTTAACACTAATAACTATAACCTTCACCTACATTAATACCTACATCTACACTTACATCTACACCTACCTACCTAGTACCTACCTACCAACTAAACCTATCTCAACCTAACCTACACCGATTTTTCCCACATTTTTATATATTTCTCAACATTTAAACCTTCCCTGAACTTCTACAATTATTTTAAGATCAAAATTAGCCAAATCGGTCCAGCCGATCACAAGTTTTAGCGAGACAAAATAGTTACAAATAATACAATTCATTTTTATAAATAAAAAAAGAAGAAGAAGACTAGATGACCTAAAAGACGAATTGTTCTATTTCAATTATGATCTGGAATAAAAAATAACGACACCTACAACCTACATCTACACCCGACATCTACAATCAGCCTACACCTACAACCTTTATCTGTCTACACCTACAAGATGTAGATCTGCAACCTATATTCTAGACCTACAACGTACACCTACCCCTACAACCTACTCCTACAACATACAAACTACTGAGGTAGGCCGATTCAGCATTACGCACCTTTGAAAGAATTATTTTTAAAAATTTAAACCGACTACCCAAAGTAAAAATACACAAAAAGTATGAAATAAATCTTATTTTCTAAATAATTTCCCTTTTAAATTCAGCTAAAATTTTACTATTTTTCTTCCAAACCAATCTTCACTATTTTGAAGACGGTACCAGCCCAAACAATATCCTGATAAATCGATTTATAGAGCTCACGTTTAAGTTGGTTGGTACCGATTTCAAAAGTATGAAGATTGTGTATAGAAATAGTTAAAATTTTAGCCGAATTCAAAAGGGAAATTATTTATAAAATAAGATTTATTTCATACTTTTTTGCTCAGATTATATATAATCTGAGCAAAAAAGATTTATATAGGTAATCTGAGTTTTTTTGTGTATTTTTACTTTTAAGAATAAAGTTTCGCTAAAATTATGTATGACAGAATTATACCCCTTTAAAGGTTCTATAAAAGTCCGCGACTCTTTTAAGGTTGGCTCACAATAACCTTTTTATGCCAACCAAATTTGTTCTAAAATTAAGCGTTATTTGCCCTTGCAAATAATGCTTTGTTTTCATAAAGATGATATTAATCTTTATCCAAATAAAAACGTTATTCATTACAAGCATTTAATTTAGAAGAAATTTGCCGTTTACAACATTTGATTTCAATGAGTATTTTAGAAGATATCGCAGTAATAAAATAATCAGCGCGCAATAATGATGTGCGGTGCGCTGAGAGCAGTCGTGAGGGGGAAGCGCTTCTCCTTCTACGTAAAGGAAGTCGCGGGTAAATTTTAGCGATACCTATCCCAAAGTAAATGTTCCGCGCGGACGAAGTCGCGGGCAAAAGCTAGTATTATATACAATGATAATTACTGTAAGTTACGTAGTGGCATATGCTTGTAGTTCTTTAAACAACGCTTAAACCCCCAAACATCTGTCAGGAGTCAGGAGTCAGGATTCTTTTCAGATTTTTTGGATTCAGGATATAACTTGGTGCAAAATCTTACTTTTTGGTAGCATATGCTTGGGCTACTTTAAAAAAGCCATAATCACTGCATGTGCCCATATAAATTGCAAGAAGTCCCCTCGATTCTCCATGGATGCCATTATCAGGTGCCATGTCATTAATATGGTGACAACGGAACCAACTTCGGATTATCACAAAAATTATTATAAAAATCCGTCAAAAGACTGGTGGAGTTACAGTTGAACATACAAAAAAATATATACATATATTTTAAACAGCCGAACATATAACCGCCTCCTTTTTTGGAAGTCGGTTAATAATAGATCATGGGGCAATTAAAATTGATGTATGTACCTCAGTAAGAGTACAGAGTGTTTACTTTAAGTCGATATAATTTTCAGGAAACATGAAGCTTCTCAATTATATATCTATTAAAACTATTACAAATAGAACGGTGGAACATAAAGCTTTATATGCTCGTAAACATTTTACATTCTAAGGAAAGTTAAATCTGTAAAATTAATTTACTAGAGCTATAAAATATACTGAGCAGACTAAAAATGTTAAACGATATTTAGAATGTTAATCGCTAAAGAAAACTTCCCCATAATCGTCGATATATATTAGAGGGTTATTAACTAATAGGTTAATTAATTATAATATATTGTATGTTCATTAATAACTGCGCCGTCTGTTGACTGATTTAAAAAGTTGGTCTCTTTGTCACCAAAGTGGTGACCTGATGATGGGATTCATGAGGAATCGAGGGAACTCCTCGAAATTTATATATACGTGTGTATGGTGATTTTGACTTTTTCTGAAGTAACCCAAGCATATGCTACCAAAAAGTAAGACTTTGCACCAAGGTATACCCTGGATCCAAAAGTACTGAACAAAACTCCTGACTCCTTATAGATACAATATGTTTGAGGATTTCGGCGTTTTGTTTAAAGAACTGCAAGCATATTATGCCACTATGTCGATTACAGTAATCATCATCATCACCACCATCATCACATCATACATCATCATTCATCACATTATGATGATATAATAGGTACTTCTCATAGTATTTTATACCAACACGGATATCTTCGAACATTACTTTGCCGTTTGTGGACCGGACCTATTTGAAAATTATTTTGTTGTTGTAAAGGGTAATTCGAAATTGGCCCTTTAGTCACCTATTAGTGGATACCTGATGATATTTTTTTAACGGGCAATTGGCCCACCACACTTACCCACCACTTCAACTCCTGTGTAGCCAGAATCGACAGTGGTAACCAACCACAAAAAGTAAAAACCCTTTGGTATGATCTCAGGGGTGCCCGGGGGACATGCTAAATGTCTTGGAACCCGCAACAAAATTAATCAGAAGATTGTAGGAGGAGTAGGAAGTATTCCAGTTTTCCTGTTTCCCACAGTAGGATGTATACTTGATGAAGTATTCCATGAGGAATGACATCTATAGGGATTAAGATTTTGTGAAGTAAATTTAGCATAATATGCTATCGAAAAGTAAAATTTTGTACCAGCCAACTTAAGCGTGAGCTCTATAAAATAATTAATTATTTATCAGGATATTATTTGGGCTGGTACCAACTTAAAAATAATGAAGATTGTGTAGAGAAATAATTTAAATTTAAAAGGGAAAGTAGATACAAAATAAGACTTATTTCATCGTTTTTTTTTTTTTGGAAAGTGGTTTAGTTTCTTGTTTAAAAATAATGAATACTTCAGTCTTCAGTTATCAGCTCTGTTGTATATTATCTAAATAACCATGTCAGGACATGTCTAAAGAGGGTTCCGTAATTATAAATGCGTAATAGGTTTTTTGCAAATTACTTCAAAAGTTACTGTCCAATTTCGTTCAAAATAATTTTTCGAGAGTTTTTAGCATGATATATAGAAAATTGCAAGTTTCTAAGTCTCATAACTAAGTCGCATAACTTATAAATCTCTATGGAGGCCGATCTCGACTCGAAGATTGTTGACTTTATAAAAAAGTATGTATGAAACTTACCTTTATTTCAAAAGACCTATTCAACGATACCCACACGATGGTATAGAATGAAAAAAAAAAATCATCCCCACTTCACATGTATAGAGACCCACCTACCCCTAAAATATACATTTATTATTATTTTCCATCAGCAATATATATTGGCATCAGCCAAATCTATACACAATCTTTAACTATACTAAATTTAATCCATTTATAATTACCGATGCTAGAAGTGCGGACAGACAGACAGGCAGACAGACAGATGGAGGGGCAGAGCGAAACTATAAGGAGAACCCTAAATACGTGATTTTTTGTTTTTAATTTATAATTCTTCAAGTTTATTCCCTACTAGATGTTGCTCGCGACTTCGTGCGCAATCAAGGAACCGTACATTTTGCCGCGATAAAAAGTAGCCCAAGTTCTCCCCCGTTGTCTTATCTATATTTGTGCCAAATTTAATTAAAATCGGTCCTGTACTTTCGGAGCCTATTCAATGCAAACAAACAAACCTTTCCTCTTAATAAATAGTAGAGATCTTCTAAATTTAAGAACCGTTACCACGATATACCTACTCCACCTGTATGTTTACACTTATTAGCTATCTATACTCGATTTAGGTACGATATATGGCGGTACAAAAACATGATAACGGCTCGATAGAACGAATTAAAGAAGTTCATTGTTAAGTTCAGGCATGCAGGCACGCGTGTGGGCGCGCGAGCGGTGCCAGCACCGCCTTCCCAGTCGGGAAACCAACTATCCTGCGCTCACCTGCAGGGAAGTGCAACACCGCGAAGGGCCTTGCTAAATTTTGGGCAAAACAAATAAAAGCACGGCGTCCGGGCGTGTCTATAAAAGGCCGACGGGGGGGTGCGCGGGGGTGGTAACACGATAGCTCCAGCCGGCCGGCCGCCCTGGAGCGAGGCGGGCGGCACGCGCGCGGGGCGCGGGCGGGCGGCGGCGGGCGGCGGGCTGCGCGCGCGCCGCCACCGCTCTCACTAGTCGAACGGTGCCCGACCGGTAACGTAGCGCCGACCTGCAAGACGAACCAGCGACCATGTCTGCCGTGGCGAAGACCTCCAAGTACACGTACCGCAGCAGCGGCGGCGGCACCACCGACGTCAACATCGAGTACAGCGCCGACCTGAGTGCTCTCTCCAGGCTGGAGGTAGCAGCCGTTCAGTGTAGTGTTTGTGCAGTGATATGCGGAAATATAGAGTCATTGTATTTTTCAGGACAAAATCCGTCTCCTCCATGATGATCTGGAATCCGAAAGGGAGCTACGTCAGAGGGTGAGTGAAACGTGATCCGCACGCGCCCGGCCTTAGTGGGCGCGCGCGTGGGCGCCGCCTTAGCGGTTAGCACACTATAAATATTACTACCCTCCGACACGGAAAATTTACCACAAAAATAGGGTTTTTAATGCTTAACATTTTTAAATATGTTTTTAAATTTATATTATCCTAACAAATGTAAAGATAAAATGTAAGAACATTTTATTAATAATTATTGATCATATTGTTTTTATTGTTTTTTAATTTTATGAACATAAAGTTTTTTTCGCTACTAAAAATCACTGAGACTAGTAAGATATATTTTTTAATTATTAGTTAGTAAATTTTGTAAGCAAAATATAGTGTACTAACACATATATTTTTTTACTTGTAATAATTTGTAAAACTTAACATTACTTAAACTTAGCTTAACCTTTACTTTTTTGTAATTTTTTAAACTTTTTTTATATTGAAATTTAAAAAAAAATGTTCGTTAATAACTTATATTTAACTTGCTAACATCATATTACAATGTGTTAAAAGGTTATATAATTTGCTGAGCCCAACCGAGATAAGGTATCATTGAAGTGATCTATTTCTGTAAGTGCGAACGCCATCTACCGGTGTTCGCTGAGTTGCGGCACCTCGCGTAGTGGCAGAACGCACCTCGCGTTATATTTAGCTGCACAAATATTTCCCAAACCTCAACTCCACAGTCTGATCATTTGAAACTGGGCCAAACTGCCCGTTCCAGCTAAGAATGCTATAATATTTAAATATAATAATAGACTGAGGAATATGTAAAAATATCTGAATTAGTCACTACCGTGAGACGCACGTCGAAACTATTATTAGAAACAATACTGAAATACGTGAAGGACATAATGAATCTTGCACAACTGGCGTTTGGATTTTCCAGAACAATGTGAAAACATTCAACAAGTAATTTTCCGGGAATCGATTAATTAACTCGGCTGAATTAATTAATCAATTAATTTCGGCTGAAACTTTCATTTCAAAACATACTTTCAATACATACTTAGTATACTCACATACCTGGATGGTTAGTGACTTTGAAAAATGTTAGATACACAAACATTTTACCTTTTACATTATGAGTCTTTGGATAATATATTCAGTAGTTCCTTTAAACTATCGCCATTTTTTTATTCTAATAAAACAAACATTTTGTAAATTTGCAGATCGAAAGAGAGAAAGCAGATTTGAGCGTGCAAGTCATTCAGTTGTCTGAGAGGCTTGAGGAGGCTGAGGGCGGTGCCGAATCCCAGGTAAAATCCTAGAAAACACAAAATACCTAGATTACTTTCTAGTAACTCCTTTCATATTTTGTTATACGAAAAAAACAGTAATATTATGTTGTAATTAAAGGTATTACTTTGCACTTGCTACTCTATTACTTTATTATATTTGGGGTAGCCCTTGTTCTTTTAAAAGTAAATTAAATATTTTTATAATAAATTATGGAGAACCCTTATCAATTTTAATAACACAATAATTTATTATTATATCAGCTATTTATTATAATATAAAACATGAAAGATTACTACAAACCATCAATTTTTTTCTACCTTAATTCATATCTACTCTATAATGGTCATGATCATAAAATAAATGTATTATTTATCACAACAAAAGTTACTCAATTTATCAAAGGAGTTATAAAAGTAATTTGCTGTTATGTATGATTTGATATATTTTTAAAAGTGTTGTGTTTATAAAGTACATTAATTAAAATTTGTTTATCAACTGATAATCTCATGCTTTTTTGGAAGTATATGATTAAATACACAACATTTTTATTAAATGTATTGCAATGCGATTTTTTTTGTTCTTATTTATTATGTGTGCGAATTGATGAGCAATGCGAATTATGTTTTTATCTTAATAATATACTATTTTTGTTATTATTATTTCAAACATTTTGAAAAAGAAAATTCAAAACGTTTGTGAAATTTTGCCTCATATTACACAAAATAATTTTTAAATAGTTTTAATTATGACCTGCCGTATTCTAGATAACTTTCGGTGTATTAAAATTAAATATTCCACTTTGAACAATAAATGTATGGTCTCTTAATTGTTAAAAAGCTGGTAAAAAAAAATAGCGCGCTTGATTTATAATGTTTTTTTTTTTGTTTAGCACATAGCACATAACATGTGTAATGTTTATGTGCACATAGATGATATTTAAATATTGGAGTAAAATATAAAAAAAAGGCAAAAAGATAGATATTCATATATTATATATATATATATATATATATATATATATATATATATATATATATATATATATATATATATATATATATATATATATATATATATGTGTGTTAAGATTAAAAATTTATAAAATTTATAAATTATTTAAAGGCTCATTCATTAAAGAAATATCATACTCAGCATTTTAACTTCAATGTATCGGGTTCGTTGCAGAAAGGATAAATTGTTTTATAAGCGAAAAATAGTAATTTTTTGATGATATTGAAATGTATTCTTAGGATCGATAATTAATATTAAGCGATTGAGCTTTTACAAGGATCATACTTAGATCCTTGTAAAATCTCAAGCAAAGTACTTTGTGAGTTGCGATTTTATTACACCTTTACGTTGTGTGTAAAACATTTATATTAGGGAAAAATTAAAAATTACGCAATATTTTCCAGTTCGAGATCAACAGAAAACGTGATACCGAATTGACTAAGCTCCGTAAGCTCTTGGAAGATGTGCATCTGGAATCAGAAGAAACTGCACACTTGCTCAAGAAGAAGCACCAAGAAATCGTTGCTGACTACCAAGAGCAAATCGACAAACTTACCCACACCAAAGTCAGGTGAGCACTTTATAAGAGAATAAGGAAATACTATAAGAGTTGGTTATTTATATTTTTATATATGCTGTGCGTAGTAAAATTGCGAAAATGCTCTGCGTTTTACATTTTATGTACCTAATAATTTTGATTTCAAAATTCAATTTCTTTGTCATCAGGGCTGAAAAAGAGAAGTCCAAATTCCAAGCTGAAGTTTACGAGCTGTTGGCACAAGTGGAAAACGTAAATAAGGAGAAGATCACAATCTCCAAAACTTGCGAAAGATTGGAAATAACCATCAGTGAACTCCACATTAAGATTGAAGAGCTTAACCGCACAATCGTTGATATCACATCTCACAAACAACGCCTGTCCCAAGAAAACGTAGAACTTGTCAAGGAAGTTCAGGACCTCAAGGTTTGTAATGCTCTTCTATAGTCTAGGCATAATGTTTAAGACTCAAATTTGCAAGCAATAATCAAAATAACTTGTAACATTAACAGGTGAACATCGAAAACGTAGTATATCTCAAGAGCCAGCTTGTCAGCCAGCTCGAAGATGCGCGCCGCAGGCTTGAAGATGATGAAAGGAGACGCTCTCTGCTTGAAGCGAACTTACACCAGGTACAGTAAATAAATGATCTAAAAACTATTTTAAGATATAATACATATCTCTAATATGAAAATATATAATTAAATGTGTTTTTTGTTTAGGTGGAAATCGATTTGGAATCCGTCCGTGTGCAACTTGAAGAGGAATCCGAAGCTCGTTTGGACCTTGAACGTCAACTGGTCAAGTCCAACGGTGAGCTCCAGCACTGGCGTTCCAAGTTCGAAGCTGAGGCTGCCGCCAGAGCCGAGGAAATCGAAGAGATCCGCCGCAAATACTCTGCTCGTATCCAGGAACAAGAAGAACAAATAGAGACCCTCATCGCCAAGATCAGCAACGTCGAGAAGCAGAAGTCACGTCTGCAGAGTGAGGTAAGAAATATTACAACAGAAGTAACAAAATTTTAAAAAATGCCAGAAACCAATAATAAGCTTTCGATAACTATTTAATGCAAGAGCTATTTTAGATGTTGAAGAGCATAGCTAAGTTATGTGACTCTTTCTTTTTCAGAAAAATACTTACTTGTAATATTTTTTTAGGTAGAAGTCTTGATCATCGATTTGGAGAAGGCCAACGGAACAGCTCGGGAGCTCCAGAAGAGGACCGAGCAATTGGAACGCGTCAACATCGAGATCAAGTCACGACTTGAGGAGACGGTGCAACTGTACGAGCAGAGCCAACGCGACCTCCGCAACAAGCAAACTGAAATCCAACGCATCAGCCACGAGCTCGACAAGACCCGCGAACAAAAGGATGCCCTTGGCCGTGAAAACAAGAAAATGGGTGGTAAGTTAGCAATTTATGCGGAAACCTAATTGAAGAAAAAATTCATAACTGAAAAGAAGAAGATTCAATTTAGTTTCTCAGACTTAGTTGTTAAAATAATAAATTACCTCAAGTTAGAAGAAGCATTTTTATAATAAAAAGAGGGTAATTTTTGTAGCGTCTACTCGCAATGGCATTGATCTGTGCTTATAAACCCTTGTCTGCCTAAGCCTTAAATTAAGAAGATTACTAAATACTAGGTACTCGATTTTAATTAATATAACGTTTGCAGATGAGTTGCACGACGCTCGCGCCACTATCACGGAGTTGACCCGCCGTCTTCACGAGCTCGAGATCGAGCTGCGCCGTCTTGAGAACGAGCGAGAAGAACTCACCGCCGCCTACAAAGAAGCAGAAGCTGTAAGCAGCTTTCATAAATAAAATATTATCATAATTATATTAATACGTGAGGACAAATTTCCCAGTACGGTTTTACGAGAATTATGCATACGGATCAGTGTGAAATTTGGCACACTTAAAGTTTAAGTGGAAGAAGGCCTGCCTTTTTTTTTGGTTTGGTCAAATCAATTACGGATACTTCGGGCATATGATATGTACTGCTTATGTCTTGACGTTGCAGAAAAATAATTGTCATACACGAAAAATTTTTTTCTTTACATGAGCGAGTTTGCATTTTGCGGAGCAAGTCTACCATACATGAGATGATTTTTTAGTTTGAGTATGACAAATAATTTTCTGCCCAAACTTAGACTACTTAAAAGCAGTGGATAATGTGCCTGAAGTATCCGTAATTGATTTTTGGAGATCATAAATATTACACTAGGTTTGACACAAATGTGTGTCGATCTTCTTTCACAATTCATTTATTATTTTTATTGCATACCTAAGGCCCACTTGCGCAGATCTAGATTAAAGTTAACCCTGGTTTAAATAATGCATTTTCTTTCATAAATACGAAGAAAGATAGAGATAATATGATATTTAATCTAGGGTTAACTATAATCCAGATCTGCGTAAGTAGGACTTAGAGGCAAAAAAACCTAAAAAAGTTGAAACCTTAAAATTGAAACATGAATTATGGTCAAATTTCGACCACCGGGCGACCTCTAGTGAGAAAATTGACGACCTCTGTGGCTCAATGGTTGAGCATATTGGTGCTCAAGCCGGGGTCGCGGGTTCGAATCCCGCCGAAGCAATAAGTTTTTCTGTGTTCCTGGGTCATGGATGTGTATTAAATATGTGTAGAATATAATAAAAATCTTAAATATACCTATGTATAGTATAAAAATTATTAAATATATTTCTGGTACCCGTAACACAAGTTCTTCGAGAACTTACCACGGGACCAGATTGACGTGATGTGAAGCGTCCATAGATATTATTATTAGGCACCTTTTATAGCATAGGACGCATAAAAATTATAAATTCGATAGTAGTAAATACACAATATGAAATCATTTCGCAAGAGAGATTTAAAATAATAATTTAATTATACAATGTGTAAAGACGTCATTTAAAAAATACGAACACAATAATAATTATTGTTAGTAGGTAGCAGCCAGCCAAGCCATTAATTTAAAAGGGTGCATATCAGATTAATTACAAGATTAATTAAATTCTTGATACCAGAGAACATACTATAGAGAATATAAAAATTAAAACATAACATTACTTTTGTTCGCATAAAGCCTGTTCCAAAACTCACATCCTCGTTAATATGTTATGCATTGCGGGATACAAAAATCAGTGCGGAGACTATATTTGCTAGGAAACGATTTAGTTAAATCAAATAAAAACAATAGGAACATGTGCCGATGATGATAATGATGAGGATATTATTAATCAACACAATGTTTTAAATTAGGGTCGCAAAGCTGAGGAACAACGGTCCCAACGCCTGACCGCTGAGCTCGGTCAGTTCCGCCATGAAGCTGAACGCCGCCTGCAAGAGAAGGACGAGGAAATTGAATCTATTCGGTAAGTTTATATTCTTTATTAACACATCTTTTTGACTCGTTATTATTCATTAGAACAAAAAGTGATAGTAGAATCACGAAATAAAATCACGTAAGCAGTAAGCACATCTCTAAATCTGTAGCATGAGATAGAAGGCGAATAATAATTAATAGCGCACAATGGATGAATTCGATTATAATTACAACACATGTTTGTAAAAAATCTATTTCTGAATATTATATACAGAGGGAATGTAACATTATACTTGAAAGAAAAACTAAGTGGTTTTAGCTTTAGTGTTTTACTTACTTCCTTGGATGGTTACAATTATATTAAAATTTATAAACACTTAAACATACATTGACAAAAAAATTGCACAAATACACAAAGATCATTTGAGGCGCGTGAATTCAACAAAATCAAAGCAACAATTAAATAAAACCCATATAGTTGGCAGCTAGAAAGTATTCGACCTACATCTTTCAACACATTGACCTCTGCCTTTGAACATATTGACTTTTTGAAAGATGAGCATCAATTATTATTAATATCAATGAATGAATTGTTAGAAACCCTGACATATATATGCAAACAATTACTCAAAGAAGTTACACTTAGCAGGCATATTCGTCGTTATACGAGACTTTATATAGTTTTAGCGTCATAAAATATAATATTTAGATATTACGTCAGCAACGTCTACCATAAATAAACTCAACTACAAACAGATCAATATATTGTAGAAACAAAAATATTATTACATCGGACGCAATTTTGTTTGTGATTATACCGAGTATAGCCCGAATTATTGGCACGGTTTCAGTTTATATATTTATCCTTACGTCTGATTGGACTTTAAAGCAGTTAGCTATTACTAACTTTGGCACCTTCTTACATATGAAAACGTACAAAAGTCAGTCTTCTTTTCTGGTGCTCTGAATACAGTAATGTGCACATAAAACTATTAAAATTGTTAAAAAAAGTAGGTTGTAAAAATAATAAATATTAAAACAATAATATGGCTCCAGTAAAAGTTCCTGAATTCAAGTGGACTAGACCTCCGACTACCATTTATGAAAATAACTATGGATATGGAATAAATTTCTATCAACCAATGATTGACTACATCTCAGCAAAAAGGCAGGGAGTGAAAACAAAACCACCACATTTACCATGGAGCAATGAAAGGGGTCTGGAAAAATATAGATTCGATAAACCTGTAGAAGCATATTCTAATGAAGAAGTTCGAAATATGTCACGTGAAGTCGCTGAACACGCCAAACGTGATCTCAATACTTTTAAAGTGCAAAAACGTAATCCTTTTACAGTAGTGGCAACAGCTGCTGCTTCAAATATCACTAAACATGTTAATGTTGAGAGTATTACGATGAAAACAAAAAAGAAAAAGATTGAAAGGGAACAAATACAACTCGAAAGACAAAAGAAACGAATTAACGATATCGAAAAAGAACTCGAAAATTACGAAAATCAAATCAAGATTCCTAATCAACTTAGAGGTAGAGCAATAATATATCGCGGAAAATCTGCTAAAGCTATAGCTCAGACGCTATTAGAAGAAAGTCGCCAAAATTTATCGGGAGGGATAAGACGTCAAATCAAAAAAGTAGAACTAAGAAGCGTTGATGATCTTCCCGAAATTCAAAATAGAATTTCTAAATTATCAAGCATGCGAACACAAAGCGCTTCTGACAGTCACTTAAATGAAATAGGAAAAGAAACTATTAAATCTATTAAAGAAAATATGCCCCGAGCATTCGTTTACATTGAATCTGAAGTCCCGGTTGTTAATACAGAATACATAGAAAAACTTAATGAAATAAAAAAGACATTAAATCAATTCGAGCAAATTAATACCAGTTTATTTATAGATAGGAGGTATTAATGTTTATTTAAAAAACTAGTTTTGATAATAATTTTGAGTAAATTAACATTTTTAACTGTAATGTATAATTTATTTTCTTTATAGCAAGCAAACAAGCATCGAAATCGAGCAGCTGAATGCTCGTGTAGTAGAAGCTGAGACCAAGCTGAAGACCGAAGTTACCCGTATCAAGAAGAAGCTGCAGATCCAGATCACCGAATTGGAACTGTCTTTGGATGTCGCTAACAAGACCAACATTGATCTCCAGAAGACAATCAAGAAACAATCTCTGCAGGTATTATAACTTTGTATCTTAAAAATAATAGTAGTTGTTTGTCTTTTCAACTTAAAAATAACGCAAGAAGATACACGTTTAATTGCAATAGTTAGAATTTCGAGATGCATTGAGCTGTATAGAATAGTGAATAAAGTTCAATTTTGAATCGCCATCTTAAAAATTCAGCGCCGCATCGCATCGGTCACGATTCGGTATGAACTGAGTACTGACGCCCTCTTTATTAATATAATACATCTAGGACACGCTAAATGTTTGTACACCGTGTAGTACCGGTTACTGATAGATTTTATGTCATTTTTAAATACGTGGTCTAGATACAGAAAAAAATCAAGATACAAAGATACGGGATCTAACAATACTTACTTTCGCCAGCTCACAGAGATCCAGGCTCACTACGATGAAGTCCAGAGGCAATTGCAAGTGACCCTCGACCAATACGGTGTTGCTCAACGCAGAATTCAGTCTCTTACTGGTGAGGTTGAAGAGATCCGTGGCAACTACGAGCAGGTAATAATTAATTTTAAAAAGTTTGTTTGAAAATGATGTAACCAACATGATAAATGACCTTAAAAAGAAAAAATCCTTGTATGGAAAAGGTACCTATCCAGTCTAATGATGTCTTTTTCCTCAGGCCCTCCGTGCTAAGCGCACTGTTGAGCAATCATTTGAGGAAGCACAGACCCGCATCAATGAGTTGACTGTCATCAATGTGAACCTGTCAAGCAGCAAAGCCAAGATTGAGCAGGAGCTCGCTGCCGTTGCTGCCGACTATGATGAAATCACAAAGGAACTGCGTATTGCCGACGAGAGATACCAACGTGTCCAGGTAAATTAATATCTGCTGTTTTGATTAAAAAGTCAGCTTATGAGGCGGTTTGCTTTTAAATTTAAAGTATTTAAAAGCAAACCGCCCCTTAAACTGACTTCCAAAAAAGGAGGCGGTTATACGTTCGGATGTATATAATATACTTTTTTTTGTATGTTCAACGATTACTCCGCCGTCAGTGGTCGTCCGCCAATCTTCAAAATTGTTTTATTTTGATGTAAATTGATCCTTTTGACATCAAAATGATGAGATCCATGATTAATCAAGGGAACTCCTCGAAATTTTTATGGATACATATGATGATTTTAGCTTTTTCTGAAGTAGCATAATATTATACTTGAGTCTAACAAAAAGTAAGCGTTTGTACCAAGGTTGTACCCTGGATCTAAAAGCACTAAACAGGACTCCTGACTCCTTATAGATACATGTTTGGGGATTCAGGCGTTGTTGAAAAAATTTCAAGCATATGCCATCATGCTACTTACAGTAATTATCATCATCATCATCACTACCATCTTCACACGAAACACCGACATAATAATTATTATTTAATAATATACTTTCCAATCATTATCATCACTGGTGATTGTTTAGTAGGTCCACATATCGATAATAATTAGTTGGGGAAATACCACGGCCTCTTAGAAAACTGGCATAAAATAACGCATGAATTTGTGTTACCGAGAGATTGAGAGTAACTAAAAAGAGAAGAATATTATCTTTAAACAAAAAATTTAAACTTCCGAAGTAAAAATGAACAAAAAAGTATTTTAACTTACAAGTTTGAAAAATAATTGTTACATGTCATAATGTTTTTTACTCTTCATCAGACTGAACTGAAACACACCGTTGAGCACCTGCACGAGGAACAAGAGAGGATTGTCAAGATTGAAGCTATCAAGAAGTCTCTCGAAATTGAAGTTAAGGTATGGCATTATTTTAAATAAATTGAACTTTATACGCACATATACAAAGTAGTATTTTAATTTACTGTGCTATTTTTCAGAACATTTCCGTACGTTTGGAGGAAGTTGAGACCAACGCCATCGTTGGAGGCAAGCGCATCATCAGCAAACTTGAAGCCCGCATCAAGGATATGGAACTTGAACTTGATGAGGAGAAGAGAAGGCACGCAGAAACTATCAAGATCCTCCGCAAGAAGGAACGCCAGGTCAAGGAGATCATCATCCAATGCGAAGAAGACCAGAAGAACATCGCTCTTCTACAAGATTCCTTGGAGAAAACCACACAAAAGGTCAACATCTACAAGAGGCAGCTCAATGAGCAAGAGGGTGTTTCCCAGCAGAGCGTAACTAGGGTGCGAAGGTTCCAGCGTGAGTTGGAAGCCGCCGAAGACCGCGCCGACGCCGCCGAGAGCAATCTCTCTCTGATCCGCGCCAAGCACCGCACCTTCGTCACTACCTCCACCGTGCCCGGTTCACAGGTCTACCTTGTGCAAGAATCCCGCGCCTTAAGCACAGAGCGTCTCTGAGCGTCCACAACTTAGCCCCTCAGTACCAGCATTTCTTTCCACAGCAAATTCAGGGGCGCATTTCCGGTCGGGTATAAGCCTAGTCGTTTTATAAGTGATGTTTGAGTTCCGATAGATGGCGGAAGTGAATACGTCAGTCTACTAGCGCCATCTAGGTGTTTTATATCTGGGTTTAAGGGTCGGGACGGACGCTCTACGGCGCGGCTCGCCCTAATGTTGCCGTGTCTCCACAGTGCCATAGCCGCATGTCGACCGCTCGTCCCACATTTTATATATGTAATACATAATCAAACAATTAAAGGAAACAAGATCTAAAATGAGCTTTTCTTTCAAAACTTTCGAATTCAACGGCGCTATTGACGTTACGTGCCAAAGATTAGGTGCCGTAGATATGAAATAAAAACTATTTTATACTATTATTTATTTATTGTGCAATAAACATTGTAACTTATAATTTTAAAAATAAATGCTATTTATGTTAAAGAGTTAAAAAATAAAAAAAAGAATAAAAAAACAAAAACTACGAGGGGTTTTAATTTATCACAACCCTCTTGTTAATATAATACATCTATCATGACAACATAATATTATAGACATTAGCCAAATTGGTGTCAAGAACCACATGCCAACTAAAGTTTGTACGAAACAAAACATTTATGTTATAATATCCCCATCTCAGCTGTGGTAAAGCGATTACTACTTGAAAGGGATGATCCCTTTATTCAATATTTGTAAATTGACAAATCATATTTATTAATACCATACTCACGTCATGAAGCAAAAACTTCGAAGTACGAATTGTGCGAACGGATGATATTTGGAACATGTAAAGTGTATGTGCAGAAAGGTTATAATTTTAAATTAGGCTTAGAAATACATAAAAATAAGAAAATGACAGCAAAACACACTATCTCAGATACATAACGCTCACTATACTACTACCGTGTTGTTAAATAAAATTTGGATACACATTGACGAATTATGTCAATATGTGACAAGTCACAACATTTACATTTGTATTTTATTATTACTATCCAAGAGGCAAACAAATATAGACAAACTTGTAAAGTTAAAACTTACAGCTTTTAATAATAATTATGGGCGAATTTCCACCACAAGGCGACCTCTAGTACAATAAAAAAAACTACTACATGTCGTATTTTTTATTTATATTTTTATTGCGTTTTGGCAATAAAAAAGAGCTTTTGACTGTAATTTACATCTGTTTAATACGTTCATTGCGGTATCAGGTCTAGAAACTATACTATACTTTCCTCTGCGGCGGCCTCAGATCAAATAAAAAACCAAGATAGCGCGTGACGTTTGTTTGAAGTGAAGCCTAAAAAACTACGCTACTTCAATTTTACACACACACACAAGCAAAAAAATAGATAATAAATAGTCAGTATAGATTAGTCGTCGCGACGACTCATTCGATACTGTCGAAAAGTAGCGTACTTTTTTGCTTGTGTGTGCGTGAGCGCGTGTGTAAAATTGAAGTAGCGTAGTTTTTTAGGCTTCACTTCAAACAAACGCCACGCGCTATCTTGATTTTTTATTTGATCTGAGGCGGCGGCATAGAAAATACTGTACATAAAGATAATATATAAAAAATAAGATAAAATCCAATAGCAATAGCGTCTAGAGCAACATTATGATCTCCCGACTCCCACGTAACAATGTTTCAGTAGCAAATATTCATAAAGTGTTTTGAACGTAAAATGTTTTTATTATACAATTTTATAACTTTATCGACATTTTATTCTTAAAGCACTATAATTATATCGATAATTTATTCGTTCGATGCAGGCATCTGTATTTTTTTTTACATGTTGCAAATTATCAGATTTACAAACGGCTCAAGAGGTATCTTGAAATATTCAATGAAAATATTATGTCAGTATAATAAAATAAACTAATAGAGGTAATATTTCAACGATTTTATTGGCAAAAGCACACCATGGGAATAGCATGGCCACCTGCAAGGCTACTTCTATTTACTATTGTACTCTTGTTAAATGTAGTTTTAGTTTGTAATATTGTTACATAACTTTTTTGTTCTAAAATAACAAAGATGGCCCCGTGCGAGTTTCTTACGCCGGTTCTTCACACCAGGTTAGTTCCCGAAACAGTGATAGGCATCACGAAGAGACAATTCTAAAGTGAAGAAGTGTTATTTAATAACCTATATGGAAATTTCTGTATATATAAAATATATTTTTTTTTTGGTTTTGATAAACTGGTCAATTTGACCCTACGACGCTGCATTGGCTATTTTAGAATTAGGTCTAGGATGTCAGACACAGTTCCAACTGAACGTTAACGAAATAATCTCCCGCAACGAACGTGTTAACTTCTGACGATCTTGACCGCTTCATCCACTTTTTATAAAAAATTGAATAAGTAAAGAGAAAAACAGGCAAGCGATTAGGTACTTACCTACACCCCGATACACCCCAATTATAAAATAAAACTACGTATCAAGAAACAAATTATACGAATTATAGAACTTGTCGATGATGATTACGCTAGATTAGTTTCAGTGAGACGCTATTTACTGCCAGATCAGATCACACTGAGGCAAAGAATATATATTACTATTTACTAACGTACTGGGGCGCGATGTGGCGCGCACTTTTAAATATACCTATTCAAAATTGAACTTTATTTAATTCACAAAAAGATACATCATACAGTATAATATCATTGCTAAAGCGACGCAGGCCGCAGCTTACAATTCAAACTCATGCAATGTAATTAAATATAGCTTACCCATTTGTTACTTCATATAAGTGGGCGTGATTTATACTACTTATTCCAAGTGTCATCGAATTTAATTAAAAATAATTCATGTGAATCACAAGCTCAGTCAACTATGAACATTGACGTCACAATAAGCACAATAGGCAATCGGACAATTTTTTTTTATTGCATAAATGAATAGTACTCTTAAATATGAGTAACTTCTCAGAAGAAACCGTATATCAAAAGTCAATATTTTCAAAGGTACAGCGATTTGTATAAAAAATTTCGCGAGCCTCCTAAAAACGCTCCATACTAAAGTCGACCTAAAAATGACGTCACTTGTATATGAAGTAGTATGAAGTAGTTTAAGAAGTATATGGCCGCAGGAATATATTTGTAAATATCTCCGATATTGGTGCGTTTAAGTTCATACTTACCATAATGAATGTTTTTGTATATGATGTGAGTAAACTAATGATGTAGGTTTTGTTTACCAATTACGCAAAAAAAAAAAAATTTTTTTGGTACTGGAGCGGAGCGAAATTCTGTATACAAATCGCTGTACCTTTGAAAATATTGACTTTTGATATACGGTTTCTTCTGAGAAGTTACTCATATTTAAGAGTACTATTCATTTATGCAATAAAAAAAATCAGTCCGCTTGCCTATTTGGCATTGGTAAGGGCATTGATTATAATATCAATAATAAAAATTGCTGACATCAAAAATATAACTTATACATATAATTCATTAGATAGGTACAAATAGATAAATATTTGCAATTTCTTGTTTGCCTATCTAGAAACTAGATTATTATAAAAATATTAGTGCGGGTCACACCTCTATATAAACTATAACTATTCCAAATTTCAATCTCCTCTATTCGATACTTTTCGTAAAAAGGTTTTTGCTTCACGCAATTATGAGTATTTTATTACCCGGGTAACACTTATTACTATCAGTACGCACAATATTTACTATTTGCACCTTAAGTTCCTAAAAGTTGTCGGAAACATTAAATAAATTATTTATCAGCGCCTTAACAATTTTCTTCGCAATTACACAAAACTATTGTATGTCTAGTCAATTATTTATCGATGTCAGTTTTCTGCTCTTGAGTAAATTAGCTTTTGGATAAAATTAAACAATTAATTTTACTCTCCGTACTCAATTTTATTAAATTTTCTAGGCATCCTAGAAATGCCATCCTTTCTCCAAGTTGGTGAGAGATCCAGCCCTAGTGGTGGGGTTATCGATAGTAGGTAATCAACGATCATGATTTTTCTGACTACATTATCCATACTATATAATATAGGTACCTATCTAATAATATAATAAAGAAAAAAAGTTTCTTTGTTTGCATAGATTAGCCTCCGAAACTACTGGACCGATTTTGATAAAATTTGGCAAAGATATAGAATAGACCATAGGATCCTTAGGGAAGGACAAAATCTACTTTTTATTGCGGCTAAATGTATGGTTCCACAAGATTTCCTTTTGTCACGCACGAAGTCGCGCGCATAGAAAGAGTCTTAGAACTATTAATGGTAATGTGTATCCAAAGTGTCACTCAATCTGTAGCTGTACGAAATTTGAAGCTGTTTAGGAGAAACAGCTGCCATATTGATATGTAGATCGTACAATATAAAGTAAGAAAATCTACCAAAAATCCTTTTCAAAACCACGAGATACAAAAAGAAGTTAACAATATTACAGGTATCACTATTTCACAGGAACTATAAGGTAGTGTCCAAGGATGTATCATATTATCATTCTACTATTTAAATTACTAGGGAGTTTTTCCTCTTTATGCCCATAAAATGTCTGGGCGTTAATCATCGTTAATTCTGTTTCCAAAAATATTATTTTAAGACAGAGTAAAAGTATTTCGAGCCCTTTCTAACAAAATGAATTATATTTTGTTAAAAGCGTCGTTTGTTGTTCCGGGTTCGATGATCGTGGGGTTTCAGTGTTCTAAATTAAATATACTAACGAACAAACCCTAGAAATTTATTTATAGATTTAATGCTAGCTTCACTGACTAATGCTAGATAAATGATTACGACTATATAGCCACAATTGTGTGGCTCATTAAATTTATTTTAAATTTAATATGTCATAAATTGTTTTCATCAATAAAAGTTTTTAAGTACTGATTTGTCTCTGATGTCTGTTTTTTTTTTTAATTTTTATAAATATTGTCTCAGTAGCCTAGATAGTTTCTATTAATTTCCCTAGCAGTGGCGAAGGCTGCTTCTCCTTCATAGGGAAGCCGGAGCCTGTATTATGGTAGGGATTTCTATGAAGGTTTCAAAAGGTAAGGACAAGGGAAGCCGATAGGAATGGAGTTATAGGAACCCCTCGCTACTGTTCCCTAGACATACAGCGTAGCAGTCTAAGCTGTACGAATATTAACTATTTTTTTATGAAAAACCACAATCCGACTATGTAAATTATATAGTATTTGTTACTCGGGCTTTATTACGAATATATTGACGCTTCACTCATTAAAATCGGATTAGAAGTTTAGGCGCTACGGTGGAACAGAGTCTGAATCATAGATTATACAGATATATACTGTCTGAATTAGGCTTCGTTGTAGTCAGGTAGAATAAAATCCAGCCTAGTGCGAATCGGACTCGTGCATGAAGGGTTCTGTACCACTATACTAATATATTTTTACCTTATTTTTACATACCTATTGTTTACTTTTTATTTCGATATTTTGATATCGAATATCGATACACTGAAAACACAAATTTGAACAATTTCAATAAATTCTTTTACCACATATTGTAAATACTAGTCTAAAATAAAGCTTTTTAGCCCCCGGCGCAAACTATAGTGGTATTAGAAGTTTATTTGTCTGTATATCTGTGTGTTTGTCCGAGGCATCGGAGCTCCCAAACGGATGAACCGATTTGGATAATTTTATTTGTTTGAGGGCTGACATGATCGAGAGGTCTGACATCTCGATCATGTCAGCTTTCGAGAGTTGTTATTATGTTTACATTGTCACCTTAAAATAGTAAAAACCGTTAGATTGTAATGTAACTAGTGAAATTGTAAAATGTTTAATAGACTTCCGACGCGAATATTCTGCCTATAATTTAACACGTTATTTTTCGTTAGATTATAAACATAGTAATGAATCTTTCGACATAATATTTTTACATTCTCGTTAGTTATTTTACAATCTAACGGTTTTTACAATTTTACGGTGACATGTTCATCGTCATCGGCTCGCTCACCGCTTGACAATTCCTGGGTCACATCATTTTTTTAAATTTATTTATACAAATCTACTCGATACCTCAATTAGACAATATTGTAAATCAAGGTGATAATCGTTAAAAAGTCAAAACCAGAAAGAGAAGCTTTTCTAAAATAATATGCTCCGGAGTACGAAACGCCAGTGAAAATTCAGAGCAATGAAAATATAATTTTGCGCTAATGCAAAAGAGTTGAAAATGGAAGTTTCAAGTGTCATAATATATGACATTGACATTTGACGCGACACTCATGTATTCAATTTTCAACTTTATTGTTAACTAGCTTTTGCCCGCGACTTCGTCCGCGTGGAATAGTTACTTTGGAATATCGCTAAAATTTACCCGCGACTTCATTTACGTAGAAGGAGGAGCGCTTGCCCGCGACTCACGACTGCCCGCAGCGCGCCGCACATCATTATTGCGCGCTGATTATTTTATTACTGCGATATCTTCTAAAATACTTATTGAAATCAAATGATGTAAATGGCAAATTTCTTCTAAATTAAATGCTTGTTATGAATAACGTATTTATTTGGATAAGGATTAATATCATCTTTATGAAAACACCCTCACAAATAATGCTTAATTTTAGAACAAATTTGGTTAGCATAAAAAGGTTATTGTGAGCCAACCATTAAAGATAGATATATACTGTCGCGGACTTTTTTTTAGAACTTTTAAAGGGGAACAATTCTGTCATACATTATTTTACCGAAACTTTAACCGTTTCCGCAGCGTACGCAGCGAAAGCTCTCAAAAGGGAAAAAAACACCCCGATTTTGAAACATTATTGATTGGAGCTCCGCTCGTATTGAGCTTATCATGATGTTATATAGCCTAAAGCCTTCCTCGATAAATGGACTATCCAACACAAAAAGAATTTTTCAATTCGAACCAATAGTTCCTGAGATTAGCGCGTTCAAACAAACAAACAAACAAACAAACAAACAAACTCTTCAGCTTTATAATATTAGTATAGATGTATTAGAATTAGCCAGTGGCGAAGGCTGATCGTCCTTCATAGGGAAGCCCTTGCCTTAAAGGTAAGTGGTAAGTGAAGCCGATAGGAATGGAGTTATAGAAACCCCACGTCACTGGTATTAGCGCAGAGTTCTATTTTAAATGTTCAGAATTTTCTACGGCCTTCCGGATTCCGGATTATAATAATATAGTCCGAGCCATAAGCACCTTATATGTGCATCAACGTTAATTTGGTGTGTGTCCATTCCTGTGCTCGTGTACCTATTATTGTGTGGAATAATTACAACAGGACCACCGTTAGTTTCCGAGAAAAGACATTCATTAACAAACCGTAACTTTAACTCATCTATACAAATCTATAAATCTTGTAGCTCCAGGAAGTCTATATTTTAGACTAATTGTTCTGCGCTGTTGTGAAGAGTCTTGAGTTATAACGTTTACACTAGGGCTCAGCTTTAGGGTCCTCGCACACTTGAATATTAGGGTCAATTCACACTGAAACGAAACGATACGGGACATATCGCTGCTTTTTTAAGACAGCTTTAAAATCGAACTTCTTCATTACACAAGAATATAATATTATTATTTCATTGTAAAGGTTTGATTGTTATGTTGCTATCACGCTACACAGCGCACGTGTGACTGATGTCATATTATGAAAACTGTATCTTTTTGTGTATTGAATAAAGTTTAATTTTCAATAGCTATCTTAAGAATACAGCGTCGCGTATCGCCGCGGTGTGAACTGACCTTAAAAGTTTTTGTATGGCCGGTGTCAAATCTGTAAAATTGAATTTTGATGGCAGCAGCGAACACCCGAGAGTCAATTCTGCTAAATAAAACCTACAATAATACAATAAAATTACAATCAATTCCCGATACGCTAAAACTTTCAAACCGGTATTCTCGTAAACGTTAAGCCAGCGTCAAACGCACTCTGATTGGCCCAAACGTCACAAAATCAGTTTCACACACATGTCGCTTCACTTTTATTACAATCGAAGTAAAATGAAAGTCTACTTTGAATACGAGAATTGAGGCTCAAGTGAACGAAACTTCAGGTTGGAATTGTATGGAAAATTTATCAAAATCTAATACCGCATCAGTATCAGTTTTATCAAAATCGGACTAACAACTCCTTTCAGCATTTTTCTCTATTCCATATAGTCCGTATCATATTTTACCCACCGCACTCACTTGAAATATTCAGCCTAACCTAAACGTATACGGTATACGAGTACAAGAAGTTTAAATACAACCAAATAAACTAAGGCCCACTAGCTGAGATCTGGGTTAAAGTTATCCTTCTCTCTCTCATTCTTCCTATTTATGAAAGAGAAGGCTTGATACTTTAACTTAACTCTTTCATAAATAGTAATAACGAGAGAGAGAGAAGGTTAACTTTAAACCAGAACCTTAGTTCTTGTATTCGGTAGACTTTCATTTTACTTTGATTGTGTTATAAGTGCGGCGACATGTTATCATAAACTGATTTTATGAAGTTTGGACCAATCAGAACACGTTTCACGTTGGCTTAACGTATACGAGAATACCGTTTGACAGTTTGAGCGTATCGAGACTTAATTGTAAATGTATTAATGTATGTTTTATTGAGCAGAATTGATCCTCTGATCTTACAAATTTATTTGGTCATATTTAATCTTTGCTGAATTTTTCATGTGAGTATGGTGGGCTTACACTGCATACATTTTATTGGTTATATAATGTTGTACTAGTTCTTTTGTCAAAGGCCTCCTAGGTACGCGACAAAAATGTAAATTTTGGGTATAGTTTCACAAACTACCACCATTACTGTTAAATTTTTATCATTTTCTCTACACAAATCTTCATAATTTTAAAATATTAGCCAACTAAACGTGAGCTCTATAAAATAATTATTTATTTTACAGGATTTTGTTTGGGCTGGTACCGACTTCAAAATTATTAAGCAATCTTCATAATTTTGAAGTTTGTAAAGAAAAAGTTAAAATTTTAGCCGCATTTAAAAGGGAAAATATTTATAAGATAAGATTTATTTTATACTTTTTTGTGTTTTTTTACATTGGAAGTCGGTTTATTGCCAAAGCCTTACAAATTACATTCTTATTAACAACGAAACTAACACCTCGTTACCCCCGACCCTATTATAATTATGTACAAAACAATTTTATGATGCGATGTTTTAGAAAGGAAAGTAGAAGCTGATATTAGAATTACCTACTTGCCCTCCGTAAAAAACTTTATTATGCCTGCTACACACCACAACGATAAAACTGCAGCTCGGTCACAGTAGACGTATACAGTACTACATCTTAATAGACCGCCCGAATGGGCGCATGCACTTATATATCTGTATTATCTATGGCATGCACACATACTAATGCCCGCTACACACCACAACGATAAAACTGCACAGTTCGGTCGCAGTAGACACAGTACTACATCTTGATAATAGACCGCCCGAATCGTCGCATGCACACATACTAATTCCCGCTACACACCACAACGATAAAACTGCACAGTTCGGTCGCAGTAGACACAGTACTACATCTTGATAATAGACCGCCCGAATCGTCGCATGCACACATACTAATTCCCGCTACACACCACAACGATAAAACTGCACAGTTCGGTCACAGTAGACACAGTACTACATCTTGATAATAGACCGCCCGAATCGTCGCATGCACACATACTAATGCCCGCTACACACCACAACGATAAAACTGCACAGTTCGGTCACAGTAGACACAGTACTACATCTTGATAATAGACCGCCCGAATCGTCGCATGCACACATACTAATGCCCGCTACACACCACAACGATAAAACTGCACAGTTCAGTCACAACTCACAGTAGACACAGTACTACATCTTGATAATAGACCGCCCGAATCGTCGCATGCACACATACTAATGCCCGCTACACACCACAACGATAAAACTGCACAGTTCGGTCACAGTAGACACAGTACTACATCTTGATAATAGACCGCCCGAATCGACGTATGCACACATACTATTAATGCCCGCTACACAGCACAATGATAAAACTGCACAGTTCGGTCACAGTGGACGTATACAGAACTACATCTTCATACTACACCGCCCGAATCTTTACTACTAAGTACATAATATTATAAAGAGAAAAAGTTTGTTTATATATTCCTGTTTATGTTCTTTGTTGTGTGCTTTTCCTCTTTATTATATTTAGTATAGATGTGAAAGTTTGTGAGGATGGATAGATGTTTGTTACTCTTCCACGCAAAAACTACATAATGGATTTCGATAAAATTTGGTACGGTAGTAGTTTAGGTTGGATTAAAACATAGGCTACTATTTATCCCGAAAAAGTACAGTATTCCCGTGGGATACGCCCACGTAAATACATTACGCGGAAGAAGCGGCAAGTAAAAGCTAGTCGTCTTATATACATATAAAAATGGATTGCAACTATTCCTCGCTTATTATATTCCTTATTATTATAAAACTCGAGAGTGGCTAGACCGATTTGGCTAATTTTGGTCTTGAAATAATTGTGAAAGTTCAGGGAAGGTTTATACGTCGAGAAATATTAGTAAAGTTGTAGGTTGTAGATGTAACTGTACGTGTAGATGTAGTAGTAGTAGGTGTAGCAACGTGTGTCGGGACAGCTTCTTAATAATAATAATTATAATAATATACTGGAATAAAATAGTACACGGTATTAAAAACACACATAATTATGTGATAAGACAGTTATTTATTTATTCCAGTCTAGGACAGAGCAACGTGTGTCGGGACAGCTTCTTAATAATAATTATTATAATAATATATTGGAATAAAATAGTACACGGTATTAAAAACACACATAATTATGTGATAAGACAGTTATTTATTTATTTCAGTCTAGGACAGAGCAACGTGTGTCGGGACAGCTTCTTAATAATAATTATTATAATAATACATTGGAATAAAATAGTACACGGTATTAAAAACACATATAAGTGATAAGACAAAATATCGTATCGTAAACGTAGCGTGTTGTATAAATAAGATCGGCATGACACGAGATCTTCGCCGCCGCCCGCCCAGTCGTAAGCCGCCCGCCCTGCGTCGCACGCGCATCACAACGCAGGTTAGTCATACAAATTCATTTATATACAAAAACAACACAAATGTAATATACAACAACAACAGAAACTTACAACAGATTTTTATGTGGTAAACCAAATGTATTTTTGTGCCGATTGGACAGTGGTAAATGTTTATCGTCCGACTTGTGTGTAATATTATATACAAATTGAGCAATACTGTTTTACAGAAGTTTATTTTTCAATATACCTGGCAGTATATTACAATTGTGAACAGTTTTATGTTTACGTAAGGCATTGATTGCTTTTTCCGTATTCTGTGTATTGATGCTAAAAGTTTTTTTTTTTTTTTGTGTTTAAATGTTAACATTCGAAATAGTAGAACTTTAGTGCTTCGTAAAAAAGGTGACAATTGAAATAAAATTTATACAACGATGGAATAATAGTTTTATATGGTTTCGTTCGTTCGTTTTAAAACCCAAATCATTTTTACAAAGCTTGTTAGTAGATACTGACTAGTAATGTGTAGTTGTATAAGCCTAGTTAATCATCATTAGTTCTCGTGTCGCATTCATTTCTCTTCACCACCTGCTAACATTTATCATCACAATGGTATTTTGATCCTGATTCAGTGTCGCAATCTTCATTAAACAACAACAATACACGGGAGAGCCATGCTTCGGCACAACTGGGTCGCTTCAACTGGATTAATGCCGCGGCCTCATAGAAAACCAGCGTAAAATATATCTTGTGTTGTGTTACGCGGAGTGAGTAAGGTTATCTCGGGCTCTAGGAGGGCTGAGGATTTGAAGGAAACTTAAACCAGATCATTTTTCTTTCTAGAAAAACTGTCCCTCCTAATAAAATCTAATTGTACGATCACAGTCATGGTTGAAGAAAGGCGTTTGCGAGAACTTTTTCCAGATGTATGTCAAGTTCAATATAGTTAAAATAGTAATTAGTCATCATGTCAACACATACTACGAGTAGTATTATGACAGTATGTTCAAATCTTCAAATATACGAGTATACAAATAAATAAAATTTAAGTCTGTTTAACGTCTGTAATTTTAATTCTATTAATTCATATAAAAGTATACACGGTACTTAAAATAAAAACATTTTTAAAATTTTTGTCTGTCCGTTTGTCTATTTGTTCCGGCTAATGTCTGAAATGAATGAAACTATTTTCACTAAAAAAAAATTCAGTTTCTCTAGGATAAGACCTAACTTGATCGATATTGCACCTCCAAAACCATACGCATTCGAAATTTCATGGAAATTGTTGAAGCCGTCTCCGAGATTCTGATATTGTGTAATTTTTAATCCCTTGCGAGAGACAGGATAACATAGATGAAATAGTACTATCATACTATGTCATACTAAGTTTATTTTCTTTTTTTCTTATTCATCTCAAAACGGAATAAATATAGTAATAGGGTAAATACGCTAAATGTCGGCCACTTACGGATTTTCTAACTTTAGATCGCTCCGGATCCGTCAGTTTGAAACGAAAGCATAGCTTGTTATACGGTTTTAGACAGGTTGATAAATCTATTTTATATTTATAGGCATATGGTTGACTTTTCTTCTAAACGGAAAAAGTATTAAGGTTTAAATTCGTCGAAAACGAAAAAACCTTAAAGTCGGCCGTTCACGGCCCAATGGTCGGTCGCGTTTTTCCCAAATGTCGGCCGGGCGAGGCGTGTAACCTCTTATAATATTATTAAATTATAATAATACATAATTCAATTTTGAGACAGCAAGTTTGATACATAAATTAAAAAATGACTACCCAGTACCTACACAAACAATGAAATACAAAAATGATCAGCCTGTACAGTAGCACTCGATTCTTAGGCTGGCCGAAATTACAATCTTTAATATTTCTAAAGTAGGCCCCTGTTTCGTATGGCTTATTTCTCAAGATTCAGCTAATACCACCCCGGCCGGTATTTAGCGATTGAACGTAAAATATTTTTATTAACATAAAAGCGTTACAAATTTTACTATTAAGATAATGGAATTCGTAGTATTGGACTTTACTTCAATGCTTCAACGGCGCTATCGCTACTGATGCTCAGTAGCGATAGTGCGAAGAGCAAGTGACGTAATCAGATAGTAACGGTTTGCACTTAAAGAGTATGAACTAAGCTTGCAATTTCAGTAGCAAAATTACCACTTAATTACCTTTTGAATGAATGCAAGCTGAAAATGTGCAGACGGCCGAGGATTGGAGGGGGGCCGATGTTTGGCGTATTTACCCTATATTCTCGTTTCAATTACAAGATATATTTTTAACGAAAGAAAATACCGTGCTAATAACAGATAAGAAAGATGAAAGATAACATGAAAGATCAACATAGAACCTCTTACCATAATAGGAGAAGCGCCTATTTAATGTTGGTTAATAACTAAATTTCTTTTAAATTGTAACACGACTACGTAGCCCGACGACATTTCACTACCTAACTTCCTGACAAGTTGTGAAAAGGGACATTAATTCTGATTTTTTTCTACTTTCACAACTATTTTCTACTAAGGGCTTTTTACACATTGAAAACATTCCTAACTTTTGCAACTACATCGAAACTATTCGTCTCTTCCACCATGCTACCTATTATGTAAAGCTGTTCTATTTTATATGAGAGTGTCGTTGAAAATTATGTTATAATTAATTAGTAATATTCCTCAAATATTTCTCTTCTATTATATTTATAGTGAGGATGGCCCTCACGGTTTAGACAGCAAATCCAGCAGCCTGTCAATAATGTCAATAATTGGCCGTCAATAGTGAAAAACGATAGTACGTTAGTAATATATTATATTCTTTGACGATAGTGTATTTTTACCCGAGTATTATTATTAACATAGATGTATAATATTAAAAATAATTTCATTAATAACTAGCTGATGCCCGCAACTTCGTTTGCATAACTTACTTGCCCGCAACTAACGGAAACGGAACCCTATTTTTTATAGGGAACCATAAAATAAAAGTAGCCTATGTTAGACCTTATAACATCAGCTATCTGCCAGTGAAAGTCCCGTGAAAATCGGTCCAGCCGTTTCAGAGATTAGCCGGAACAAACAGACAGACAGACAGACGGACAGACAAAAATAAAAAATATGTATTTTATTGTTAGTATCTAATATACTTTCATATGCATTAAGTGAAAAGCTGTTAATTTGAAGTTACAAACAGACACTTCAATTTTATTTATCTGTATAGATGTATAGATGTATAGATGTATAGATTGTCTAGTGAGATTTTTATACAACAAAGAAGTGACAGCTAAGGTAGGAGTGGTATATATAGGGGTATGTATATTTTTATGAATGTGAGTAGGTAGTCAGTGTGTATGTGAGTGGGTAAGTATCACTCTAGCCCTACGACACTTCTTGGGATCAGTCAGTCGTGAGTCACGACTCGTGACTACTATGACTGCAGTGTGTTTGTGTGTGTCTAAAAAATGTATATTATTCATAATATTACTATGTATCCTCACACTAATGCTTAGAGTTGGGCAGAGGCTGTACCTCCATTTATTGCGATCCTAATCTTTAGCAACTGGCCCATGGAGAGCCGCTTCGCTACGTTGAATGTAAGAGGAGGAATGAATGGTAAGAATGAAAGTGGACGAAGCGAAACAAGTATGTAAGGATCGTAGCAAGTGGAAAGAAGTGGTCTCTGCCTACTCCTACGGGAAAATGCGTGATTATATATACTAATATTTAGCTTTATCCAAATTTATAGCGAAATACTTTATTTAATTATTAAAATATTGCTTTTAAAAACACTTAGTTGGAAATCACAAACTGCCTTATATTTGCTAGTGGCTAGTTTTAGGTAATTTCGTGACCGCGCTGAGTGTTCATAACATTACTCGACTGACACACTGGCAGAAGCTGCCAATTTTTCACGACACTAAACACCAATTTGTATGTATTATTTAACAGAACGAAATATTTTTCGTAAATTTCATTCTTTATTTACAAGTAGTCACACAAAGTAGACCCACCCTTTCGTAAATATTACTGAAACTTATCGTATCTAAGACCACACACGTACGAGTAAGCTAGTTTATGCAAATATTTGATCAAATAGAGAGGTATCGACAGTGATAATATTTAATATTTTATATCTATGGGTATCGATTTTTTTATTGCTCAGAAACATTCTCTTAAAGAGAGATGTTGAAGAAATGTATGAGGCCTGGGCCAGTCCTACGTACAGTATATGTAAATATAGCTACATAATATAGTAACCGTTTCCTATTCTTTATTTTGTTTAATTTCACTTCGTTTCCATGTACATTTAGATTAACTTCGTTAATGAGAGCAACACAAAGTAAAATAAAACATGGCGGATCAGATCAGAAGTAACTAAATAATGTCATTTTGTCAATGACATGACTTTTGACAAGGAAAGACGTATGACATTCAAGACGACGTCTCTTCGTAAAACTGTCTACAACGTCAAAAGTCAAGTCAAAACAACAGTCATGGCCACCCTAAAAATAGTGTTCTCGCAATAAAAAACTCTTCAAATAATCATTTTTGTACGCATGTAACCTTCTTCAAATAATTTTTTTCGTATTTTTATGATATTCCCATATTTTTTTCCTATTTACCTATGTAGTGTACGTAGAACTGTCCCAAAATCAAACATCTCTTTTCGTACAATTTCATCAGACAATTTGTCGGGTTGTCTCCTTTCCTAATTTTATCTATGTCTCTGGCTTCCTACTCGATTACATACTTATATTCAGTTGTAATAAAAAAGCAATAAATATTATTAGGGTTTAAGCAAACGGATATAGGGACAAACGGGGATATATAAAAATAATTTGTCAGGATATCCCATTGCATCGAATGCAGCTTTCGCTATTTATAACAACGCCGCCGCGCCGCTTTCAAAACCATAACTACGTGTAGCTCTTTGTGTTAATAACACCTGTATCACGAGGAGCGTAGAGTTCAAAATACCTAACCCCTGAAAACTTGACGTATTTGTGTCCGACGGTCCTGTCATTTCTGTCAAGCGAGGTCTTGAACGCTTTTAGAACTGTGTACCTACTTTACAAAATAGAAATAAAAATTAAGGGCGCCGACACGCAATTATTTACGTTTATTTTTACTTGGAATCTACGGAGATGTATTAGTGCGATTTAGACCGTGAAATCGTAAAGGCCTATAAAGGAATACGAAATTAGAACATTTTTCATCCTTCTGCTAGATAATTGCATTGCAGTTGTAACATTAAGTAAATGTACTGTAAATTATAGTTTGAAATTGTTACTGCAATAAAATTTATTTAGATAAAAACTTTTCAGGATATTGGAAGCCGCCAAAAATAATACTTTAGGAAACGAGACGATACACGACACGATAGCGATTCAAAACTGAACTTTATTTAAGAATCTGTGTGTATATTCTTGTGTTCAGTACACAAGAAGAAAGTTCAAGTTTTAATATGCAGCTCATTCAGAATCGTCTTGTTTTAGTGTGACCTGACCCATATAGATATGAGCGCCGATGGGTGGTAGGTCGGCGGCGGCGCGCCGGCTTTTTTGGGTCGGCGGCGGCGGCGTCGGCGGCGTGACCTTGAAAGGGTTGAAGTTTGTACTTGGTAGTGAAGAATAGACGTCGAAGCCATTTATATAACTGACTGCGTAAGATCTCTATTGAACAACCAATAATAGAGGAGAACTCAGCGTGAAATACGGTGCAAAATCTCCCAAACAAGCATATCTGCCTGTAGGTGGCAGTTGGCATGCCCCCGTAGTCCAGCGCCATCCCGGTTGTCTTTCTTAGATCTGTCCGTGAACCAAATTATGTCCTTAAGGTGAACATTAATTGGGACCCAGTCCTCCCTAGAACTTATAAACACTGGGTATAGCTTCTAGAAGCTATGCACCTTGATTATGGCTTCAAATGGCTAGGCCATAACAGGTCTCTCAATAAGAGTTGTCCAAGTAGGGTGGAGGCAAGTTTCATCCTGCCTGCCGTCATGGCCCTGAGAACAACCTTCGTAGCCTCCATAATATGAACAGCTTAATTTTGGTGTAGTATGGCATACCACACTATGCATATGTTGACAACGCCTCACTATACCGAAGGTCTCATTTAGAGCTGACAAATCTTGGGCAGGACCACAGAGCACGTCTAGCATTTTTCATAATGTCCTCGATGTGTTTATTTCAAGTAAGTCCCATAATATCTAAGATCACTTTAAGATATTAGGTCTTTACACATGAAATTGGTATTTTGTCGTATAACAGCCTCCGTGGTCTAGTGGTTCGAGCATTGGCTCTCGACTTGGGAGGTCGTGGGTTCGATTCCCGCATTGGAACAACAAAAAATGTTGTTTCCAAGTTTGGTTAGGACAATGCAGGCTGATCACCTGATTGTCTGACAAGAAAGATGATCCATGCGTCGGATGGGCATGTAAAAAGTCGGACCTGCGCCTGACCTCTCGCCCGTCGTGTCGGTCATCCGTCCCACTGGGTGATGAGAGTAAAGGAAGAGAGAGTGCTCTTGTGTACTGCGCACACACTTGGGCACTATAAAATTACTCCTGCGTAATCGGCCTGGTTTCAATGAAACCGGCCACCGTCACCGAAATCAGTGTGGGGAATTATTATTATTATTTTGTCGTACTGGTCACTGATCTCAAATATATCTTCTTTGCTTAGGAATTCCAATTTCAAATTTATACCACTAATCACTCATGCATTTGTGTTTCGAAAACCGTTATTCATTTGTTTTTTCCTCTTTTTGTTTTTTCTTTGTGTCACTCTGTTTACAAAATGGAAAATTTGAAATATCGTATTATTTTCGAGTACGAGTTCCACCGTGGCACCAGTGCTGCAGAAACTTCAACTCCGATGGGGCAGTCTAAAGCGCCTTCAAAGATTTTATTGATTCCTGTCCGAATCAATGAACTACCTTATCCTAGCATATCCTTGAGCATAGAACCTTCTATTGTTCAGTTCTTTTAGCAGCCCATTCACTTCCAGGGAACACTCCAGCGGTGACAGCACCTCACCCCTCCTTGTGGGCATCCTTGGGTCAACCTGCTCCTGAGCGTCAAGCCCATAATAGTTGATGACGCTACTCTGTTGTTTAGCATAGCCTTGATCCACTCTATAGTAATTCTTGAAGCCAGGCTATCAGGGTAATAGATCATTTTGAGGTCTGCCTTTCTAGTAAGTATGTTGTCTTTTATGCAGAAATCTTTCGATGAGATAGGTGTGACTTATGTGGATGTTCTCCTCGTTAAAAGCATGAAAGAAGTAAGGCTTATATGGGTATATATGACTTGGGTAATATGAATGCTCATAGTCACTGACTGAAATTACATATTATGACTATCCCTCTCGCTCACTCGGCGCGCCGATGTATTTTCGCGGCGGCGGCGGCGTGGCAAAATCAGCGGCGGCGGCGGCGCGCCGGCGCGGCGCTCATATCTAGACCCATACTTCTGCTTTTTCACGATGTCTATGCGAATTTTCGCTGTTTGATTTCCCTTCTTGTCTCTCTTTTCTTTTTATGTAACGAATCAGGAAACGAACAAACGGATCACCTCATGGTAAGCGATTACCGCGGCCCATGGACACTCGTAACACCAGAGGAGTTACACTTCACCTACACCTCTGGTCCTTAAAATCTCCAATCCCCCCATGGGGATAATGCCTTCAAAACTTGAAATAGCGGATAATATAATACATAAGAATTTTCCATATACCGGTCATGTTTTCTTTTTATTTCCGAAAGCGTTTGCCACATAAGTATTTGTGTTAAGCTTCTGAGAATTAACGAATGGAATAAAATGTGTTTAAAATTGACTTCTTCTAGTCTGTTGTATATTAAAACCAAATATTTATGGTTTCTGCGTATCGCGTACAAATGCACAGTAGTATTGTTACTTAAATATAGTCTGGTAGAACGGGCGGTAGCTAATTAGTAAACACTAAGAACTTATAAAGTTTGTGCTCTAGTTACATTTGCCTGAACTCATGCAGTTTTTTAATTCGGTAGAATAGTTACAACGTAAATAATATTTATTTATTTTAGTATTTAAAAACTCGTTATGGAAAAGCTAATAGAGCTGAATATTGAATAATCCCATTTTGATTGAGACCTTGAAAAATGTTAAGGTGAGAATAATAAACCATGTCTGGCATATTATTATCACAGGAAAATGGCTTTCTGGTTATTAAGTAAAAATAGCACTTACACTTTGACGGCCTCTGTGGCTCAGTGGTTACCGCGTTGATGCTCAAGCCGAAGGCGGGTTCGAATACCGTCAGGGAACATCAGAAACTAGATTGAATTGGTATGAAAGCGTCCATAAATATTATTATTATTAATGCGCGAATGAAAACAGAATGTTAGATTATGTTTTTATGAAATAAGTTTCGCAAAAAAGCAGATAGAAGCCTGATCTAAGCGATTGCCGCCGCCAAAGTATGTAACCCGAGCAAGTTACAGAGCATCACCAGAGCAAGTTACAACTGCTCTTTCAAACCCCACCTGTCTACGGTCCTCTCACTCAAAAAACACAACGGAAGCGTTAATTCACGCCTTTTTCTGTGACGCCGTGATATCCATCTGTTCCAGTCAGCTCATTCATACCGAATCATGGCTTTCCCAAGTTAAATATTTCAAAGGAAGATTCAATTGTATAATTATTATACCTCTTACGGTGAACAGGTAGAAAATAACGAACTTTTGGCACCATATAGAAGATTTGGCACCAGTGGGCAAGTAGTCGGGAAGTTGGGTCGACCCCATTTCGCCAGAGGCATCAACCCGCTACGAACCCAAGTCTTTGACACTTAAACAACTGGGAGTAGGTCGTTTATTTTCGTGGTGTACTTTCGACAGAAATAAATCTAACATTCTAGGATTGTTTGTATCGGATCTGGCTTATATTACACGGTTAATGGCTAGGTAATGAGATGTTCTATTTATTTTTGCTAGATTTTGAAGGCGGCCTTGGTGTATTGAAATCTATAATTAGTTTATTAATTTTCGTATGTATTGTGTTAACGTCCTAAATGTATACCAAAAGTTCAATCGTAGTCTATAAGTATAATATCTATGTCAAATTGAAAACTAATAAATAAAAAACTAGCTTTAGCTCGCGGCTTTGCCTGCGGAAAAACAATATCCCACGGGAACACTGCACATTTTTGGAATAAATACCAAATTTAACTAAAGTCCGTTCAGTAGCTTTTGCGTGAAAGAGTCAGAAATACATCTATCCATCCATCCATCTATCCTCACAAACTTTCACATTTATAAAAATGGTAGTTAGATAAGTAGTTTTGCTTGGAATATTCTACAAATATTTGGTATTCGAGATCTAGCATACATGTCATACCATCTGGTATGTTTCTTTTAAAGACACCTGGATAACGATAAATTGAAAAAATTAAAAGGTCCACAAAAATATTTATCTGACCGGGATTAGAACTCATCACATTCTGAATTTTCGAACAAAGTAAAAATTATAACATACCTACGCATACCAAACTGCCAATCGGACTGACAAAATAGTGTCTAAATATTATTGATATTTGATATGTATTATTGCACGACGAAAGAAGAATCATTTATTGCTTAAACATGAACAGTTTCACAGGGATAAGACCTAGCTAGATCGATTTTGTCCCTCAAAACTCCCTGCATACAAAATTTTATAGTAATACTTGCGGCCGTTTTCGAGAACCAGATTGTATATACTTAAACAAGATTGTCTCGTTTAAATTATAAGATCGTTTCAAATAATAAAGTTTAGTAAGAATAATCAGCCTGAATACCAGCATTTCCGTAATTTCCAAATTTAGCGTGTTACGAGTATTTAAATCTGTGTGACTTAATTTCTGGAAAAATATTAACAGAGACACCAATTAGAACTTATTTTTTAAAAATATATAGGTAACTTATAATATACTGGACTGCTAAAGACAGTTCACTATTAAAATTATTATATTATTTTTTAACAATAGAAATGGGACATATTTTTACTTTCATGCAACCGGATAAAAAAAAATGGCACAATACACGGCCGAACCCTCAAAATCTACTTGAATTAAGAGGCTCTCAAGTCGATTGCTAAGTGAGTGAGTGAGTAGGAAGAGCAGGGATGCAATTTAATTGCTAAACAGAGACAATATCACAGGAGTAACTTTTAGTATAGTGTCAGAATCCGACCGATAGAGTCTATAATCATTCTACTATTGTGTGAAAGTTTGTGAGGATGGATGGATATTTGTTACTTCTTAACGCAAAAACTACTGAACGGATTTCGTTGAAATTTGGTATAATAGTAGTTTATGTTCTGGATTAAAATGTAAGCTACTTTTTATACCGAAAAGTATAGTGTTCCCGTGGGATTACGCGGGCTGAGCCACGGATAACAGCTAGCTTATAAATAATCTCAAATCTAAGGATATATTGATATGCTGCTCTTGCTCAACAAAAATCCAGATATTTTTTTAAAAGCAAATTAATCCAGACTCATAATGTGAATACGAGCCAATATACGAGCTCAATAAAACCTCATAAAAATGAAGTCTATATTTTGCTCGTGGAAACCGAAAGCTTGTAAACTATTTACTCCACTTTCATAAGCACGCTTCGCTTCAAGCGATCCGTGCTTTATGCTACACATCGATCAAACACTTAACAATTTGCTTGAATTTACAAACAAATTGCAGATTTCCTTTTTATGATGATGCATTGATGATGGCGCCGGAGGGGAATGAGGGGGTGCGCGCACACTTGAACTTTTTTCATAGACAACCATCTCGAAAGAGAATTTACGACATTTTTTTTTACTTGTAATTCAAGAACATTAAAAATATTTTATTTTAATTTGATTTGCGGAAAAATCACGGTGTAGATAGCTCTACAAACATGTTTATAATTTTTGAAAACTTAAAGCTTTCGAATGTCGGTAAAATGAAAATCTCTGTTTTTATATGTATTGACATAAACCAATCAATCATACTGTATTCCTCCATCCATCCAATTCCTCCATGGTATTGGTATAAGGTACTTAAAGTCATTGGCGTAGCGTAGTAGGGGCGGGGGGGGGGGGGGCGACCCGCCCCGGGCGGCACTTTCAAGGGGTCGGCAAAACCTAAGAAAGGGGGCGGCAAAACCTAAGTAAGAGGGCGGCAAAACCTAAGTAACGGGGCGGCAAAATTGACGCCCGCCCCGGGCGGCAGACACCCACGCTACGCCACTGCTTAAAGTATAGTAAGTAGAAGTTGGGTATTTATAGGAATTAAAGTGTATTATTGTGGTAGTCTTGTTATAATTAACGACAGATGATTTATAAAACGATTATAATTTATATTAACGCTTAAACGGTGGTAGCTTTTTCTGTTGACTTTCCGAAAATAGCTTGTTAAGTTTTATTTGGAAATAAAAAAAATCATTTTCATTTTCATACGTCTAGTTCTTCCGAAGAAAAAAAATAAAAATAACTGTAGCACAGGATCGATCCAGAGCCTTTCGCCAAGATTCATTCGCTAGTTACATTAACGATTTTCGAAAACAAAAATGTATGGGATTGACATACATAACGCGCGCTTACAGTGACATAGCGCACGATAGGTACTTCAATACCGTTTTTTGATTTCTATTTTACTTTTTACTCAAGATGGCCCTTTGACCAGGGGGCTTACCCAAGACCACTTCTTTAAGTACAATCACGAGGTTCAAAGGCAAAAATGTATGGGGTTTGATACATTCGGTTGCTAAGCCACGTGGTTACCCCCATAATAATGTTATTTTATTCCTAATCGTTCTAACATTGCACTTTGCCTGACTCGCCTAGATAGAAGTTGGCTAGTTCAAACAAACACTAGCATATAAGGCTTGTGTGTGTGCGTGTGACGTTTGTACTTGTGAAGGGACTATACGGTTCAATAAAAGTATTTTCAGTAATAAACAAAAGGGCTCCTCCGTTGCACCTGACGATTTCCGATGCATTTTATAGATGGCTCTGTTATTCCAAAATATGCCCTCACTTTATTATTTTGCCATAAAATGTTTTACAGGAATGATAAAATGTTTAACAATCTCGTGAAAGGTAATTATTTTGTTCAAAATTTTGGAAGTACCAAATAACGCAATAAATTGTTGCAAAATTGTACATAATTTTGTTGATGCAACGTATATATACGTATTATAATTGTAGTATTGCGTTGTGACTTGTGAACTCCTATTTGAATATTTTAGTGAGGTCTATTTCTGAAAACTGTTTCTGTATATCATGAGATGTCGCTCGGTGGGAAATTGCTTTTCCTGAACCTCGCTATCGCTTGCTCAACAAATGGCTTATATATAGGCAGCCGAGTTAAACTCAGTAATAATTTTTTTTGCGGCAGGGTTTTGAGGGCCATCCCAGTTATCCGGTTGGTCCCCTTAACCCTGCCAAGAAAGTCGTAGATTGAAATAGTACTAAACTATGTAGGTTGCGTTGCCCGCGGCTCCGCCCGTGTAAATACAGTATGAAGCATACCTCGGGAACACTATATTTTTTCTGGATAAAAAGTAGCCTATGTTTTAAACCAGAGCCTAAACTAGTACCATACCAAATTTCATTAAAATCCGTTCAGTAGTTTTTGCGTGAAGGAGTAACAAACATCTATCCATACATCCTCACAAACTTTCACATTTATAATATTAGTAGGATAGTAGGATTGGGCATAGAATATTTATCTTATGTCCTGCATATACAGTACTAGATGTTGCCCGTAACTTTAGCCTATATTATGTCTTTACAATGAAGCCTATATTATGAACTTCCCATCCTACCCTGTCATAATCGCTCCAGTGGATTAGGAGCCTATTCAATGCAAACAAACTAACATACAAACAAATAAACATGATTTGATATTCTCACGGCCACCTAGCTATACTCACCACGGCTATAACAATAATTATATCTATGGACGATTCACACCACGTCAATTTGGCCCCATGCCACCCCGTGCTAAGTACTCGAAGAACTCGAGTTACGGGGACCAGACAACGGGAAGTATAAAGTTAATATTATAATTCAATTATACAAATATTTCAGATTTTCATTTATCTACATCACATCCGTAACTCAGGAACACAGGATAGCTTACCTGTGACCCCCAACTTGAGCACCAACGCACTCAACTCAACACACAACACAAAGGTCGTCTAACTACACTATACGTCCATGATAACAAAGCAGAGACTACCAGGAGTACTAACCATGGCACTGATTGTTTCACATTTTTGGATAAAATTCATCAGTATGACTAGTAAAGCGAACTAGAGTTAATTAAATCTAGTTTACAATAATAGCTCCCCACATCGATTTCGGAGACGGTAGCCGGTTTCATTGAAACCAGGCTAGATACGCAAGAGCTATTTTTTGTAGTGCCCAGGTGTGTGCGCAGTATACAAGAGCACTCTCTCTTCTTTTACTCTCGAAACCCAGAGGGACGAATGACACGACTGTCCAGAGATCACGCTTAGGACCGATTTTTACATGCCCATCCGACGCATGGATCATCTTTCTTGTCAGACAATCAGGTGATCAGCTTGTATTGTCCTAAACAAACTCGGAAACAACATTTTTTGTTCCAACGCGTTAATCGAACCCACAACCTCTGAGTCGAGAGCCAAGCTCTAAACCACTAAACCACGAAGGGTATTGAAGTCTAGTTAATATGCTACACTCCTAGCTGTGAGTACATTATATAAGTTAAAACTTAACACAAAATGTCAACGTTACTAGTTAGAATATAGAACACAATATTTAAACAGAAGCCCATAAGAAAATTGACGATACGATTTTTCCAGTCGATATTTAGGTCAGTCCGGAAACATCGAATTAAAATCGTGTCTATTTTAAAACTTTAAAGAAACGGTAGTGCATGGCAATAAATATAAAAATAGCTATTCGTTTTGATAGAAATAAATAGTTTTGCCTGTCGAGAACCGCAGCCGGTATAGATTATTATGATTATAGATTGTACATAATATAAGAAACTTTTAAAAGTGTTATACGATATTAGTATGCGATAATAATTAATTATATTATTTATGGACGCTTCACACCACGTCAATATGAACCCGTGCTATCCGAAGAACTTGTTACAGGTACCAGTCTACTAGACAACGGGAAGTATATTTAATACTTTTATACTATACATATATTACAACATAATATTTTAGTATATTTAAGATTTTTACAATGTATAATATTATTATAAACATATTTAATACACTTCCTGCATGACCCAGGAACACAGAAACATTCCCCTCCGCGGGATTCGAACCCGCGACCTCCGGCTTGAGTTCTGAGTTCCAACGCACTAACCACTGAGCCAATGAGGTCGTCTGTGGCTCAAAGGTTTCAGGTTAGCGCGTTGGTCTGAAAATATTATACAGGCTACTCAATAATACTTGAACCTATACTAATCCTACTAATATTATAATAGTGAAAGCACAGGTGAAAGTTTATGAGGATGGATGGATGGATGGATGGATCGATAGATGGATGTTTGTGACTCTTTCACGCAAAAACTTCCGAACGGATTTCAATGAAATTTGGCATGGTAATAGTTTAGGCTCTGCATTAAAACATAGACTACTTTTCAACCCGAAAAAATACGAGTTCCGTGGGATATATTTACACTGGCAACAGCTAGTTTTTTATAAAATTCGTGGATTTAAACATAAAATCTAAGATATTTTTATTGATAACAATATACAATAACGTAATGTCAACAATTTAAACGATAAAAATTTGTAATCGCGATGAAGTAATAATCGAATATGTACCCTCAAAGCATTTTAGGTTTAATCTTATTGTGGCAAGAATAATACTAAAAACCTAAAGCAAATCCTAGGCCAACAGCAAGACATTCAGGGCTTTATTAATTCCGACATACAAGCAACACATTACACACCGCATACATTCCATTTAGATTTAGTTTGTCTTACGACCGAAATAAACTTAAAATAATATTATGTCTCTTTGAGTTCTTAACAAAATCTGTCTGGGTACTGGGTAGCTATGAGTTAATATAGAGAAATGTTTTAGTGTTTGTATGAACATTCTTACGTTTAGCTTATCCTGTGTCATATTTACCTATACTTATCCGAAATCTATATTTATATAATAAATAGGAAACATTTGTTTCTTTTTATGTTTGTTTGTTTGCATTGAATAGGCTGCGAAAGTACAGGACCGACTTTGATTAAATTTGGCACAGATATATAGTAGGCCAATCTCCGTCACGCTGGAACCCGCTTAAAAAAAATCTACCTTTTTTCTGAGCCTACTTAACCTACAAACGATACTAAAGTATGTAGTAGAGTTAATTTTTTGTAGTTTTATCAGTTACTGAGTAGCACCATTGATATTATTGTTTAAACTAAGAAATACGTTAATGTATTTATTGTAGAATTTTTGCGATACTTCAAAAGAATATAAAATTAAGAAAAATTTGTTGTTACTACAATAAACTACATTTGGAACCTATTTCAAAACTTTTTTACGCATCATTTCTCGTATTTTTTACTTTAAACAAATCAATTTTGATGAATGTAGTAGAAATGAATAAATGTAGTAGAGTTCATTTGTAGCTGGTAAAGTAGGCTCAAAAATGGTAGATTTTTTCAAAGTGACGGAGTGCTGCCACGGGGAAGGACATAGCTAACTTTTATCGCGGCAAAATGTACGGTTCCGCGGGATTTTCTTTTGGGCGCACAAAGCCGCGGAAAATATATAGTATGATTTTTAAAATATAATTAATTTAGTTTAAAACCTCTCTATTTACAGATTTTCGGTCACACAATTATTTCATGAGCAGCCAACATGTCTTTCCGAAACTACGTAAGTAAATAATTTATGTAAAAATAATTTTACTGTTAACCATAACTTTGAAAAAAAAATATAGGCCCTGACTTGTCTAACCTGCTTTTTCATCGCCACTAAATTCTACCTCTCAACCACCTATTAATCAGTCTGCTCCAAGACTAAAGGGCCCAATAAAGTCCCTACTCGTGTTATCTCTGTACACGCATTCCTCTTGCTATTTATAGAGTAGTGAAAGCAACAGCTTTATGTGTGATTGTGTTGATTGAAGATTATGGGTTTGATATTATTACTCCGATCCGAAACACTTAAATGAAAGGGTTACTTGCTTCAACGGTTTTAAAGACTGTTACTTAAACATGTTTTGTTTCATTTCCAGTATGATTCCTCATCATCGTACAGAAACCGTGACTCAGGTAGAAGCACCACGAGCATTCCAACAGACCGTGCGACGAGTGTCACCGCCAAATACACAAGCACTCCAAATTACAAGACATCCAGTATCCCCGTGCTAAATGATCGTTCCAGTCGAGATGAAGTCCCCATTTCCACTATCGCAAATCGCTACAGTAACTATAATAAAAAATTGGACAAATCTACGCCACAGTTTGAGAAGAAAGACTACTCTAAAATAGCAGTACCCGCAATAAACTCAACGCGGAGTCGGGATGTTAGTCCAATATCAACATCATCAAAGTATAGTTTAAATAGATCTACCAAGCACGTGAGTCCAGAGAGAAAACTAATTAAAAATTGCAAGGATAAAAATGTCGAACCCAACCAAACAGATCATGACAAAGACATTCCAAATAAGACTGATAAGGCTCAAAGTTATAGTGGCTTATCGAGTTATAAAATTTATCCTCGGAACTCTAGTTACACTCGATCTATACCAAGAACAGAAACGAAACCTGAGATAACTGTAAATCGTTATGCAATATCTAATCGCCTTGCATCGTCAAATTACTTGAGAAGCCCTACCCCGGTAAAAAGACCATCACTATCACCTGTGAATGTCACTGTAGATGTAAATAAATCTGAATCAGAAAAATCTTTAAGTCAGCCAAACGCACCTAAAGAAAGAATCGATGTCAAAATATCTCCAGAAAAAGATGTAACTAATGAAAACACAAATAATAGTACAGTTATTTCTGAAAATGGAGAAGAAATGGAAACTGTAACTGTTGTAACAAGACACACGTCACCGACTCCACCAGGATCATCGGTTTACGTTAGAATGAGGCGAGCGGATATGGCCAAAACAATAGAAAAAACAATAACAAGAAAAAGAATTAAACCATTAATGATAGACAAAGAAATGCAATCAGATCGACTAGATGACCCTACGAGGTCGAGCAGATTTGGTAGCACAGCTAGAACTGCGGTAACTAATTGGACTTATTACACTCCAAATACCAACAGTTATACTGGCTACGCAGGAAGATATTCCACTCAGTATTCTCATTTACGCGAGCCTTCTTGTAGTTCCTATGATAGAAGTAGTCGAAGTCAAAGTAAAGAACCGATGCCACAAGAAACCAAAAGCGTTAGTTCTTGTTCAGAAAGTGAAAAAGAAAGAGATAAGATACATATAACTAATAGTAGAAACTGTGACGATGAAATTATAAATATATATGAAGAAAATAAAGACGATGACACTTCTGAAATTATCATAAATGTTAACCTCAAGTTAAAGAAAGCAAAAAGCCCTGAAACTTCAACTGAGTTAGTATCCCCAGAAATAATAATTACCAACAGCCACCAATTACCACCACAACCACCGAAAAGCGAAACCACCTGTAAAGTAAAAAAAATGAAAGTGCGAAAATCTAGCACCGACTCTTCATCAGATTCGTCTTCTTCAAAAAAAATTATAAAGAAAAAAATAAAATCTTTAAGTTCCACAGATTCTGATGCAAGTAGTGAAGCTAATAGTAAAGGCAAGGAAACCACAAAAATCCCAAAAACGCCCAAACATTCTTCGCCTTCCAGTATACCTAACAGTTCTTCAAAATTAAAGAGTTCTAAATCAAGAGAAAGTAATAGTCCAGAATCTAGTGTAACAATATCAACACAATCATCCATTAGTGAAGATGAAAGTGTTTCAAAGTCAAAGACAGTTGATAACTCGAGAACTTCAGCAGATGAAACATCTATACCTACTGATTTTTCGGGCAAACATCCGTCCACATTTTCGCCTAACAAAAATGAAAATGGAGCCGAAGATGCTAAATCATTCCTAATAAGAGCTTTAGCGCCGGTAACAAACTTATTTAAACTACGACATCAAGATAGTAGCGAAAACAATAGATGGCTTGAAACCTCTAACTCTTCTGAATCAACAGGAAAGGATGTTACAAACATTACTACTGAAAGTTTGTCTGGTAAAAGTAGAAGCAATACCAGTAACATAATTGCGTCCAACGATGATAATGTTGTAAAATTAAAAGGTATCCGGCACATTGAATCGGGCGAACGTGCCTGGTGGCTGGAATCTGGCTCTGATAAGAAAATTTCACAGAGTAGTGAGCATTTGTCACGCCAACAAGATGTTAGTGATAAAAATTCAAGTTATGTAAACTTATCAGAAAATGTGGAATCAAATAAAATGCAAAAGCAATCTGTATTTGCAGAAGATGAGAAGCCATGGTGGCTCGACAGTAGTGCAAATATTCCAGAGGGAGTAGAGCGGTTAACACCTCCTAGGAAATCATCAAGTGACAGTGATAAAAGCGAAAAGTTTAACTTTTTCAAAGTCAGACACGTAGAATCAGGTGATCAAAAGGATTGGTGGCTAACGAGTAATGATAACTCCTCCAACAGCAAGCAAGAAAGTGGTTTGAGCTTGAGCAAATCAGGATCCGGTGCTTTTCCACTACGTCGCATACGTCATGTCGAATCCGGTGAACGTCCCTGGTGGTTATCTAGTGAAAAAAACATTCCAGAAGGCGTAGAGAGACTACCATCACCGACGCCACCAAACGAAAGTGATTCGTCAGAATCTGACGAAGAACAAGTTTATCCTCAAAACATTCAAATACCACCGTTTCCTTTACATTTGCCCGAAGATGAGCCGTTGGGTGACAGAAGAAGCCCCGAAGGTCTGGAGACACCTAAAGACGAAGAAGATTACAGAGGTCGCAGTTCACCTTACGAAAACAACCTACTGTATAGAAACGGTTCGAATCACTTACCATATCAAAAAGGTGCTGAGAAATATATTTCTCGTTACACTGATATCGACGACATATTGGGTACTTCTGGACAGATTTACAGCCCATTCATGGATTCCATTTTGGCTCAGCGAACCGGTCAACTTCTTGATGATGATGAATGCGAGGAGATAGACCCTACTCAAGTAATAATTCACGACAGCACCGCCCAGACATCCGTTATAAAGAAATTACGCTGCAGGTAATAAAATAATTCTTGTAATTATATAATGTGTGTAAAATCACAAAAAATCTCTCAGTTAGTTGGTAAAAATGGTCTCTTAGGAATATTTTCCAGCTTAATCGGTAGTAATGTGCTATTATATCAAAACGTGTGCATAACATCAGCAGATATTAGCATAAAACATTTAAAAAAAATGTTTTCGTTATTCACAAAAAAATCTACACACTATAATATTTTTTTTTATACTGGCAAGAAATTCTAAATAATAAAATTTTAAAGTTATTCTTTTTTTAATTTCAGAAGCGAGATCATTGACTGTAGAGATGAAGATGTGGTAAGTACCTACTTAATTTCTCATAATATCTTATTTTAATTATAGTACAAGTATTAGAACATGACGTATTATATTATGGGAACCAATTTAATAAACACCATGATCAATCCAACAAATTATATATTTTTATAAAAATAAAAATTGGAATTGTAGGTAGATACCCATCTCATCTCATTATTTAGAAATAACATAACTAGATATTTAAATAAAGTGCTCAAATGGAAATTAGGCATAAAAATTGTCTAGAGACTCGAACTTTTTGCATACTCAATATATCTTAGAACTCTACAACTCATGGTCTTTATTTAAGGTATATTTATTTTTTTATTTTATCACTTTACTCTTAAACAAAACTACATGCAAGTATTCTCGGAAACTTAAAGAACTTGCACAAAACATCTGTTCGCTATCAAGTTAACTTGTTTAAGAGTTTGTACGATTTCCGCCGAAATTTCTCACGTAGCGCAGTAAGGCTTCGCGGAGCAGTGAACCGACTATCCTTGAATTGGTCCCCCTGTGGGAATAGTGGGGGAAAGAGACAGCCTGATTATGATGACGACACTGTCAAAGAATTGAAGATGTAACATTTGAAAAACATTCGTTACGTAATACAGAGCGTAGAGCTTTCGAGTTTCTTACATTATTTTATTTACAAAAATTTTACTATTATTATTTAAACTTTTACTACTAAATTTAATTAATATAATTTTTTTTATAATTCTAATATTATGCAATTACAATTAAATTTTTAAAATATTACATGAAATGCTTTAAACCTAACATATTGTTTGTTATTAAAAATGTACATACATCGACATACATATATTAATTGTATTTATTAGACATGAACGTTAGTTACTACTTACTATTATAACATAAACAATATACAAGGCTTGAAGTCAATGTTTCATCTCTCTCTTCCGCGCTATGCGATGTGATACAACGTTCTTTTCGATATAATGCGACAAAATTGAAGTGCACCTTACGAAATAGAGAGCGCATGGCAAATAAACGACGTCTTAATATTATCGGGTTACACCGACGTGAAAATCGCACCTAAGGCAAGTTGTCTTTCAACAACTAACAAGCTCTTCAGTAATACTTATGTCTGCGTCGCAGGTAGTGCGGCCTACGTCAACATTGTTATGAGCCCGGCCTCCAAAAACGTTAAAAACAAACAATGAAGTGATTTTTGTGAAAGACAGTGTTTTGATCTCAGCAAGGTAGTGTCAAATATTGTTTTATTCGAATCCTCGGAGGTTCACTTTTGATAAAATGTTGTTTTTAAAGGAGCCGGTTTTTGTTTTTCTTTTATGTTACGTTCGCTGACGATAGGTCGTGGTAAAATATTCATAAAGATTCGCTTTTTTTCTCAATGTCTACAATTTCTAGAAGTTTCATTTTTTTTTTACTTTTTTCTTTCTTAGGAAAGATAAGAGACAACTAATAACATTAATCTATTTTCTTTTTAAATAAAATAGAACTTGTTTCTTGTCTAAAATGTTGTTCAATTAAAATGAACGACAGCTGCATGGTGAAATATTCGGCTAAGTAATCAATCACCTTATCACTTTGATAAGGTTGCATTAGCAACATACTAATTCGCACAAACCTGATTCTCAATTTAAATATGTAATGGATATAAAAAATAATTTTAAACATTTTAATATTTCACCAACTTATATAATTATTTTTATTTCAAAAATCTTTTTGTGTTATGAGTTCATGATCACATTAAAACATTTTAATATAATCCAAACGATCATTGTTATCAAAAGTAGTTATTACATTTTTGCGAATTTTAAGTTATGTGCTATTGTCTCTAGAGGTATTAGCAGATTACGTATAAATAACAATAATTTTGTTTACCATTAAAACTAGTCTTCCGCTCGTGATTTCGTCTCCTCGGCCGTATCTAATTATGTACTTAGTATGTGCTTGTTAGTTACACTTGTAAATGAAATAGTAGAGCATATACAAGGAAAGACCTGTGACAAATTAAGTACAACTAAATCGACTGTACAAATAAATTATAATCAAAAGTTATAAACTACTAGCTGTTGCTCGCGGCTCCACCCGCTTAAATACAGTATCCCTCGGGAACACTGTACTTTTTCGGGAAAAAGAGTATCCTATGTCCGCTGAATACAGAACATCCTATGTCCTTTCCCAAGATTCAAAGTATGTCTGTACCTTTCATCATAATTGGTTCAGTGGTTAAAGCGTGAAGAGGTAACTAACAGCCAACTACGCAAACTATATACCTAGTATAATATAGCCTATGATACCCGGGCTCTATAGTATAGATATATCTAGATATATCTGTATAATCTATGCCTATGTTACTAGTATATATCTGTATAATCTATGCCCGGGCTATTATAATTTATAACGAATCTATTGATATTTGACACCTCTTTTATTTAAGTACTTTAGCCTTTAGGCACTACGATGGAACACACATACATAGATATCCTTTTGGTTCTGGCATAGTATAAAAATCGTAATTCGTTAGGATTTTTGTTTATTATTTTTTTTTTTTATTATTATTATTTCTTTTATTATTCTTTTTTTTGCTTTATATTCTTTTTAATTTTCTTTCCGGATCCTTCTTCTTATATGTATTGCTAGTCAAAATAATAGTTGTGTTTCTATTCAATTAGTTGCTATTCAATGCGAACAAACAATCAAATCTTTTCTCATTATTAGTATAGAAATATATTTTTGTATCGAGTTTCTGTGACCACAACCTATAGGCCGTCTGTGGTTGTTGAAGGACTTTCTTGAAGCCTGTTCAATGATCATGTTTAATACATAATACATACTTTTAACCTATCTTGTGTATCAAGTTGAACTAATAAAAAATATTTTATTAGTTCAACTTGACATTTTGTATTTATATTAATAGAGCTAAAAAATTTTATATTGCATAATATTTTATCGAACATTCACTGTTTAAGGTTTTACGATTAGGTAGATTATAAAAATTAAACTAATTTAACTATCTCCATATTTATTAATCCTTATAATGTAAATAGAATTTTACAGAATCTACGTATTTATTATATGTATTAGATTTGAAATTTGGCAAGCAAGATAAATAGCGACCGGAAACAGCAAGTTTTATAACATAACAGAACTCTACCAATACAATAGCCTCTTTAGTTGGAAATGAAACTTGATAGAAAAAGATAGCTACGTTGTTTATGTTATCCGTTGTGTAAATATTTTTATTAATAAGGAGGTATTAATATAATATAAAAAATATATAGTATTATTAATATAAAATCACACAAGTGCCAATGTCACCAACGCCTCTTGAACTTAATTGTTGATTAAATATATCTCTCTTCTCTTCTTAGTACTTCGTATTATTAAAAGAGAAGGCATGATATAGACAAACGATTAACACATATATAGCGTGGGTGAAATTAGGTAAAATTAGTTTAAAAAAAATTATTGGCCATTGATAAAGTTAAAATAAAATAAAATAAATTAAATGGTTAACGCACTACGAGTATTTTCATTATTATTATAAAAAACCAAACACACTGGTCTCTTCGCTGCGCTGTGTAAAAAATACTATAACTATGGCTCGGTAATAATTATGACTTGGTCCAAATGGCGTTTGCGCACTCTAGGCAAGCAAGCCGGGAACCACGGTATGGGGTAGCGGAGAACAAGAGTTTGTTAAGCTGCCCGCCTAGCGTGTGCATTTAGCATTGATTTTAATCCTAAAACTAGAGGCCTCTAAATTATTCTTATCAACTACGGAACCCAAAAAATAGCCATAATCTTAACATGAAAGTGTTTCTACACTTCCCGAGTTTACACGATCACACCTTTTATTGGTGCGATAATGATGATGACTTGGAACAGGAAATTTTCGAGACAAACCAGTTCTAATATGGTGCACAGTTCATTGACGAAACAATAAAGCCACATCTGCTGTTTTATGATAGCTTCAAAGACAAAACAATTTAGCAAGTCCAATCCTGCTTAAAATATACCTGGGTAGTGGGTACTGGGTAGTCTGAGTACTATAATAAATAATAATAATAATTACTAGCTGAACCCAATAGACGTTTTTCTGTCATAACTATGAACTGGAATAAATTAGTATCTATACCTATAATCTACATGTACCTACGCCAACAACTAGATACGCCTACAACATAAAGCTACTACCTTATACTTCTACACCTACTACCCTCCTGTAACCTACACCTACAAACTACATAACATATTACTCACATCTACGACTACCTACTTAATACCTACTGCCTACAACCGACAAGTAATGTGTGAAAGCGTTATCGGCTATTGCCCACAGTGTAGAAGATTAATACAATTTACTATACTAATATCACTATTGAACAATAATAATTTATGATGTGTATTTTTAATTCCATATCATAAATTAATTAAAAAATGTAAATAACCTAACCAAGATCATATCAGGTCATGTCTAAGGAGGGTTCCGTAACTATAAACGCGTAATATGTTTTTTTTTTAAATTACTCTAAAAGTTACAGTCCGATTTGGTTCACAATAATTTTCCTAAAGAGTTTTTAGCATGATCTATCAGCATGGAAATTTGCAAGTTTCTATCTCCTATAGTTTAAAAATGCTAGGGGGGGGGGGGCAACTTACAACTACTTTGGAGGCCGATTACTTGAAAATGGTCAACTTTATAAAAAAGTAACGTATGAAACCTTGCCTTTATATTAAAAGACCTATTCTACGATAACCTACACGTTGGGGTAGAGTGAAAAATATTTTAATCCCCACTTCACATGTATGGAGAGCCACCTCTAAAATATAAATTTATTATTTTTTATGATCCCGAAACCGTGATCTATACACAATCTATAACTGCACCAAATTTCATCAGCTTATATTCATAATAATTACAGGAGCTAGAGGCGCGGACAGACAGACAGACAGACAGACGGACAGAGCGAAACTATAAGGGTTCCTTAAGTACTACGGAACCCTAAAAAAATACTAAGTAATACACCTGTTATATTTAACAAATATCGGTCAAGCCGTTTCGGAGGAGTTCTGTAACAATCACTGTGAAACAAAAATTTTAATTTAAGTAGAGATTGTCTAAACTGAAATGACGCGCCCCACTACTTAATTACTTTGTTTATATGTGTGAGTGCGAATATTAAAAACGGCACTGTATCTGTGTGGAAGTATCATTATTCGGTGAATATATGATTTGTATGTGCACATGACGGCCGACTAGTCGGGTGATAATTCCGACAACGCTCGCTCTATGGAGCAGCGCCGTCACATTGTATAGAACAAGACGTCCTCTCCTGTCGCAAGTTCACGATCTACTAAACTAGTTGGACAACAAATCCGAGAACGATGCGTGCTCCTACGTTTGATAACTGGCAACTGAACGACCAATAATAATTGCATTTTATGTGTATTTTGAAATTTGCTTGTGTGAGTAAATGTGGAGGTGGGGCGCGTCATTTCGGCTTAGACGATCTCTACAATAGAATTATGTAGAAATAAATACAAAAATATTATTAAACACTTGTCGCGGTGCACTTTTCTTTTTTCCGACGTTTAAAACAATGAACAATATTCGCGTAAACATAAGAAATCAATATATAACTTCTTATACTTAAATTATAAACTTCTGACAGCTACGAGTAAATGCGACAACTACATAAATGTATGAAAGTCCGCCAATGTCAGTTATACTATTTACAATATCAGCCTTTGAGTTGTAATTATGTATAATTACTTGATGTAAAGCTAGATCCACCTTTGTGGCCGAGTCCGTCTCATGCTTGGCTAGTTTTTACAGAGCTAAAAACTTGACGTCGACGTCGCAACTCGCATTGTTAGCTTGTATGGACCCAATTATATCGAAAACCGGCCCGGACTCTCCTTTATTCGTGTGAAATCAATTAATTGATCGATATTCACGATATTCATTTGTGTCTGTCTAGGCTTTTTAGTGTTTCGTCTAGTCTCATACTTGAGAATAGATAATACAATTAACGCACGCAAAAAGTTTACCAAACTTACGTTTGAAATTTTTCAAAATTTATTAAGGACCAAATAACAGATGATACAGAGTTTTTACAACACATATTAAATGAATAATACAAATTTTGTATAGCCAACAACATTAGTCTCAACTGACAGAAAGAAAACACATACAATTACTCCGAGAGTTGTGAAGACGTACAAACTTAATACACAATTTAAACAATATAACAATAATTTATAAAAGTATAGCTTTATAAGCAGAACCCCAATTCTCGTTATTAACTTACAAATTTATTTAACTTTTATTGAATTACAGATGAATCGACTTGATATCATAAACTGATTTTTGAAGTTTGCCCCACTCAAAACGCGTTAAACGATGGTTTGACGTTTATAAGAATACCATTTTACAGTTTTAACATATAGGGACTGGATCGTGATTCTTGAAAAATACATTATTGCAGGATTTAATCAGCAGAATCGACCTTCAGAGCTAAAATCCAAACTTTTTAAAACAGTAATTGTAATAACACAGTTACTGTATGTAATATACAAAAACTATTAAAAACTAAAACTCGACTAAGTAAAATATAATATAGCCTATGTTACCTGGGCCAATATTATGAATCTATTGATACCTCCATTAAAATCAGACCAGACGCTACGATGGAACAAACAAACATACATACTGTCAAAATCATTAGCCAATAGCCTCCCTTTTGTCTTCGCCATAGTCGTGTATATAATAAGTAAATAATAATAAGTAACAAATTATTACCAAACTATATAATATAACCAAATATTAATAAAAAAAAGTCAATTATTTTTGAACTTCCTTTTATCTGTTCTTTTTAACATATATTTTAGTCAAAATTTGACCCAAATATATTATCAGTTTTGCGTATATACAGTCAGCAAAAATACGGTGAGTTAAAGAAACGGTTTAAAAGAACATTTTTGGGTTTTCTGAAGTCCTTTCTGGGTGTGTGTGTGAGGAATGTAGAGTCATATTATTATATTTTTTTACTCATTTATTGTATGCAGGAGGCATAGAAAAATAGTGTTACACATTGTTGTATTGAATTTCAAGTAAATTGCAGTCTGCAATTGAAGCGTTAAGCGATATCGGATCACCGGAACCTTGCTGGCCTGTACAGCTTGAAAACATAATTAACTCGAACATAGTAACCTGTTTTTGAAAGACAAGTTTATTCTCATCAAAAACCAGTCGATGAATAAGATGTTTTTAATCGATAAGAGAAAATTTATTTTTTTGTAAGAAAAAACTCTGTCTCCGCTGAGATACAAGATATTGAGCTGCACAAGATATTTCTGAACATAATAATATCATGATTATAATATTATAAGGATCATACATGTTACAATTTATAAATATTTACAAAACTGAGGGGCAATTCTGCTAAATAAAACCTGCATTAATACAATTACTACCAAGCCCCGATACGCTAAAACTGTCAAACAGTGTTTTAATAAACACTAAACCAACGTAAAACGCGCTCTGATTGGTCGAAACTGCATAAAATCCGTTCATGGTAACATGTCGCTTCACTTTCAATCCAATCAAAGTACAGTGAAAGTCTACTTTAAATACGAGAATTGAGGTTCTCATTGGCTATGTTGCTATATTTGTTTGATATGTGTAAATATTTTTAATTAGTAAGAGGGTTATTAAATACGAGTATATCTATCTTAAAATAAAACTAATGGGTCTATCAAGTCAAACTGAGAGTTAATTTACGTAATACTAAGTAATTAATTAGTACTAAGAAATTGATAATTTATACAAATATTATAAATGCGAAAGTGTGACTGTCTGTCTGTCTGTAAACCTCTTTACGCTTTAACCGCTAAACCAATTTTGATGAAATTTGGTACAGATATACTTTGAGTCCTAGGAAAGAAAATAGGATACTTTTATCCCGAAATAGTAATGTTCCCGAGGGATACTGTATTTACGCGGGTGGAGCCGCGGGCTACAGCTAGTAGGTATATATAAAGTCTCAAAACGATGCCCTATATCCCCGGTTAAGGAATCCGATAAAATCATTGAAGTATTATAATAATAATGTATAAATAATATAATAAACAGAAAACATGAATATTAATTGGCTTTATAGAAAAACATGTGTTTTGCTTAGACCACACATAAGGCTTGGGGTTTTTTTTTTACTGGACAGGTGGGTTGTTGTACCAACTATCGGACAGTAAATGAACTCAGAGTTCAGACGCATAATATATTTGCATGTGCTCGTATAAAAACTATCCTATCCTATTTCATCATCTTCTAATAAGTGTTGGATCGCTTATTTGAAAGATTTGTCGCTGATTACTTTACAGACAAAGATTTCAACTCAACATAGGCTGTCACGTACATTTTAGCAGAAAAAAATTTCATACAAGAAAAAGTTACGCCATCTTGGTTTTCACCATAACTCAAATGTCAGGTATCTTGTTTTCACCATACTTCGAATTTCAAAATGGCCCCAAAAATTAAAAATTAGGGCCATTTTACTGGAGACACTTTTTGCCTCAATATGCCTCGTCTATAATATACGTCTATGTTTACAGACAAAATATGCAAATAAGTATTAACTAAAACACATCAGTAGACTGTAAATAAAATAGACCCTTAGCATGTTACTATTAAATATTAGAATAGAATAACTCTTTACAAATACAGCTTACAGCATTTTCTGCCAGACAACCAAAAAATATTCTTTAGATATAAATAACCTTAGTTCTGATATCAAAGAATACTATTGTGTAAACAGTCCAAGGGAGAGCCATTAAAAATAGCACAGCCTCGCAGAAAATCGGGGTTAAACATGCGTATATATTTAATGATACTGGAACCCTAATGGGGTTAAAATCCAGCTAAAATCTAGCGAGGCGCTTTTCGTCTCTGGTATGGCTTCTCCATGGGCAGCGGTGATCATTTGCCGGTAAAACCAGGGACCGGTATAAACATACTATTAAGTATAGTATTTCACAACACCAACGACCACGACTCACGATCCTTACAAAGGGTAAGGTGAAAGTACTTCCTTCCAGGCGCCTTGCATCATAATAGAAGTTACATGATATTCAATATGCAGCCACACGACCTGACCTGATCGAAAGTGTTAAAAATAACCTAACCAAGAGCATTGTAGGTGGGTTCCGTAGCATGTATCTGTCACCGTAAAATTGTAAAAACCGTTAGATTGTAAAATAACTAACGAGATTGTAAAAATATGTCGAAAGATTAAAAACTATATATTTATAATCTAACGAAAAATAATGTGTTAAATTATAGACAAGCATATTCGCAGTTGAGGTCTATCAACATTTTACAATTTCACTAGTTTTATTACAAAACTAACGGTTTTTACAATTTTACTGTAACATATCAACGCGCAGGTTTTCTTCAAATTATTGTTAAAGTTGTTGTCCGATTTCATTCAAAATAATTTTCCTAAGAATTTTTACCATGAACTATCAGCATGAAAACTTACAAGTCGCTAACTCTTGTATTTAACCGGGCTAACTCTTATATTATTTAACCGGGCATCTTCTAAACCACTTTGGTGACCGATTACATGAAAATAGTTGGCTTTGTAAAAAGTAATGTATAAAACCTTGACTTTTATTTAAAAATACCTATTCGGCGATACTCCACAGGAATCAGGATGGGGTATAAAAATATATTTCATCTCCACTTCACATGTATGGGAGAGCCACCCCTAAAATACATTAATGTACTAGCTTTTTCCCGCGATTTCATACGCGTGGAACAGTTTCTTTGGGATATCGCTAAAATTTACCCGCGACTGCCCGCTGTGCGCCGTACATTAATTATTATTGCGCGTTTGATTATTTTATTACTGCGATATCTTCTAAAATACTCATTGAAATCAAATGATGTAAACGGCAAATTTCGTCTAAATTGAATGCTTGCAATGAATAACGTATTTACTTGGATAAGGATTAATATCATCTTTATGAAAACACCCTTACAAATAATGCTTAATTTTAGGACAAAAGAGATGTTTGGTTTTGGGCCAGTTCTATGTACACTATATGGGTAAATAGGAAAAAAATATGGGAATATCACAAAAATACGAAAAAATTAATTTGAAGAAGGGTACATGCGTACAAAAACGATTATTTGAAGAGTTTTTTATTGCGAGAACACTATTTTTAGGGCGGCCATGACAGTTGTTTTGACTTGACTTTTGACGTAGTAGACAGTTTTACGAAGAGACGTCGTCTTGAATGTCATACGTCTTTATTTGTCAAAAGTCATGTCATTGACAAAATGACATTCTTTAGTTAATTCTGATCTGATCCGCCATGTTTTATTTTACTTTGTGTTGCTCTCCTTGACGAAGTTAATTTAAATGTACTTACATGGAAACGAAGTGAAATTAAACAAAATAAAGAATAGGAAAGGGTTACTATATTATCTATACTAATATTATAAAGCTGAAGAGTTTGTTTGTTTGTTTGTTTGTTTGTTTGTTTGAACGCGCTAATCTCAGGAACTACTGGTTCGAATTGAAAAATTATTTTTGTGTTGGATAGTCCATTTATCGAGGAAGGCTTTAGGCTATATAACATCATGCTAAGCTCAATACGAGCGGAGCTCCAATCAATAATGTTTCAAAATCGGGGTGTTTTTTTCCCTTTTGAGAGCTTTCGCTGCGTACGCTGCGGAAACGGTTAAAGTTTCGCTAAAATTATGTATGACAGAATTGTTCCTCTTTAAAAGTCCTAAAAAAAAGTCCGCGACAGTATATGTCTATCTTTTAAGGTTGATTCACAATAACCTTTTTATGCTAACCAAATTTGTTCTAAAATTAAGCATTATTTATGAGGGTGTTTTCATAAAGATGATATTAATCCTTATCCATATAAATACGTTATTCATTACAAGCATTTAATTTTGAAGAAATTTTCCATTTACATCATTTGATTTCAATAAGTATTTTAGAAGATATCGCAGTAATAAAATAATCAGCGCGCAATAATGATGTGCGGCGCGTTGCGGGCAGTCGTGAATCGCGGGCAAGCGCTCCTCCTTCTACGTAAATGAAGTCGCGGGTAAATAGCGATATCCCAAAGTGACTATTCCACGCGGACGAAGTCGCGTGCAAAAGCTAGTGTAGCTATATTTACATATACTGTACATAGGGCTGGCCCAGGCCTCATACATTTCTTGACATCTCTTTTGGTTCGTATAAAAAGGTTATTGTGAGCCAACCTTAAAAGATAGACATATACAGTCGCAGACCTTTTTTAGAACTTTTTCTGTCATACATAATTTTAGCGAAACTTTAACCGTTTTCGCAGCGTACACAGCGAAAGCTCTCAAAAGGAAAAAAAAAACGATTTTAAAACATTCTTGATTAGTGCTCCGCTCGTATTGAGCTTAGCATGACGTTATATAGCCTAAAAGCCTTCCTCGATAAATGGACTATCCAACACAAAAATAATTTTTCAATTCGAACCAGTAGTTTCTGAGATTAGCGCTCAACGCAACGCAACGCAAACAAACTCTTCAGCTTTATAATATTATAGTATAGTATAAGATGATACCAAAATCGAAATCTATACACAATCTATAACTATACCTTTCATCCATTTATGTTCATAATTACAGAAGCTAGAAAGGCAGACAGACAGACGGAATGGCAGAGCGAAACTAAACAGATTACTATATTGGTATATTTCTTTAAATATACCAAACAATGTAGGGTCTATTTATACTCGTATTGTTTCGAATATAATGCAAACAAAATGCTTATTTGCACGTAAAAAAAAATGGAGCAGCAAATTATTACTTTCTCATCTCCCCTGCATTGTGCCAAAAATGTCTCGCCATGTCCTATACATTGTATCTCGTCTGATATCGATTTTGTCTAGACTTCAGACTACCGACTTTTTGTCTTATCTCATTCTGGAGTCTGAACTGATTTAGCTAATGGAATATGGAAACTGGAAAGAACTTTTTAATTTATTTCTTTGAGAAAACGTTTGTTACGTACCTACTAAGATATTATTACATCTTTTATAAATTATATATCAAGGATTTTATTGATATCTATAATCTATATATAATATTATATGTAAAGGAATATGTAAAGGACGTCGTGTTAGTTATACTATTTATAACTCAAGAAAGTAATCAATTCAGTATTTTTATTTTATTTTATTTTTTTATTTACTGGAAAACTTACAGCTAAAGTATAACAATAGAAACATAAGAATAATACAAGAAGGCCAATTAAAAGTTTTCACAGATAGTAGGAATAACAGTAAAGAAAAATAGACAGCGATATCCTAGATACTTTTTATCCCGTTCCCGCGGGACGTGAAACGTGGTATTATATTATATATGTAACTATATAAAAACGGATAGCAATTCCAATGTCTCACTAAATCTCGAGAATGGCTGGACCGATTTGGCTAATTTTGGTCTTGAAATAATTCTGGAAGTTCTGGGAAGTTGAACGGTGAGAAATATTGGAAAAGGTATAAGTTGTACGAGTAGGGATAGGACTAGGACCTAGATTGCATTGTAGGTGTAGTTATATATTAATTCCAGCTCATATTTAAGGCAGAACAACGTGTGTCGGTACAACTAGTCCTACGATACCTAAACTTGTTGACTTGCCTGTTAAACTGAGAAACATGCATTTTACTATTTTGCTTTACGAACCCTAGAATAAGAAGCCTTTTTAACCCTAAACCACTTCCGGACATAAAACAATCGTTAGCTTTAGTGACTATAAAAGGCGAATAGGCACTGAGTAAAATAAAACTTAGCTGTAAACAATTATGTAGGAACATTTATCAATTAGCATAAGAATAGAAAGCCTTTTTAAAGAGGTTTCTCTCTTGAAAGTGATCGGAAAACTAAGTGGTGATAATCCTCACAATTTAAATACCTAATGAAATATTTTGCAAGTCTACATTCACTATTAATTATTCAGTTACCAATTACGTACTTTCAACAAGTGCTCTATCATGTCCAGCAAACGATAGAAGGATTGATTTAATAATTTTCTGCTTATTGGACGAGCGCACTGCGCGGTGTGCCTGTCACTACAATATTAACGCAATAATTATAAGCGACTTTTTGACCCCTTCTAAATGATTCCAGATCCAGAACAATAATTTTCTGACGACTTTTTGTAGTTTTATGGGCATTATAAACAACAGTAAAATCACAAATATTAATAATGTTGAACTGTCAATATTATTGCCGATAATAATAATATTGAGAGGACTTTTATGTTCACTTCTCACGACGCAGTCAGATGTATAAAGGCACTAAGCGAAACAAGACGCGACGCGACAAAAAATATATATTTGAAACTGTGTGAGAATTGTAGCGGAACTACGCGCCACGACAAATCGACAAAGACTCGCTTCTCTAATCGCCAAGTGCGTAGGTATATCGAAACGTAATCGGTTGGTGATGCTCGAATGGCGATTTGTTTTTGTACTTACTTTTTTTTTACATGACACTTTACCTCAGTGGTTTTCGATGAGTAAGGTGTTAAATTCAATGTCAATTGTCAAGTAGTGGGAAATACGTATACGTAATTGGTATAACGTTACGTATATTGTGTTCGTTGTTCAAATTTCAAAATCTTTATTGTTAACGTATTTTATTATAAATGTAGCTCTAATGGGAGCTAAAGCTCTATCTTCTATATAGAGATGGAGATCAAGCTTCTCGCTAGAAGTAGAGAGAATAGGATGGAAAGAGAAGACAAACGAGAAATAAGTTTTGAAAGTTTTTCACAGTTTTGCAGAAATCATATTATCATGAGTAATTTGATTCGGGCAAAACTGCGAATTTATGATGAACTTTTCATCGCTCTTTAGTATTTACTTTGTTCACTTGCAAAAGCTGTGCCGGATATCACAGATGTCTTTCAGTTCTTGGACAGCCTAAGAAAATAGAAAACACATTATTATTGAAAAAGTTTATAAACATTTGTTTATAAACTTTGTTGCCTTCGAATTCGTGCACACTAAAGGAAATCCCGTTGGCACTGTAAATTTTGTAGCGATAAAAATTAGCCCATGTCCTTCTCCATTGTCTCCTATTTATCTGAGCCAAATTTCATTAGAATCGGCCCAGTAGTTTCAGAGCCTATTCAATGCAAACAAACAAACAATCAAATCTTTCCTCTTTATGATATTATAAAGTTTCCAAAAACTTCGCAACCGGTCCTTATTTTAGTGCATCCATATTTCCGCATTCTTCATGTTGCTTCACACTTCTCATTTGAATTTTAACAAAGCTATTATGATGCCCAATTGCCCACACAACAAAAAAAATGTTGATTTGGCAAATGGAATCAGTGTCAAGATTATAACGAAAGCGATTATCATAAATATTGTTTTACTTAATTGAATTTGGAAAAGCAATAAAGATTGAAAAACGTTTAGTTGTGAATTTGAGCTTTTAGAAAGCTCCGTTCAATCAAAGTCTAGTTTTTATGCAGTTGGTTAGATTTAGGGGAGCCGTACATCATATTAAGGTATCGTCCAATCGGCATGTCGCTGCCATTAGAACTGACCGTGTGTAGCGGCGCGTGTCGCCACGAATTTCGAGGCATACTATCGTAGGATTTGACATGTTTAGTTTAATTTTTATAGTTGACAGGTACTTACATAGATTATACAGATATTTAAGCAGCCTTATACGTTTGTGATATAATAAATGATCGCTTACTTAAATCTAATACTACCCCCATAAACAAAGTAGGCAAGCATGGAGCAAAGAATTTTATTGCTTGTGAAGCTGTTTAACAAGCTTAATAATACCTTCCTAATTTCGTTTCCTGGAATTTATATGACGCGTTTATAATGAGATAGTATACAAAATTCGCCATAAGTTTACTGCTTTCAATAAACATAAAATATTCAACACTGTTACTAAATTAAATTGTATATATGCAATAAAACAATCATCGTCTATAATAAAGCGCATTCTAGCTATTCTCTTTGGCTTTGTTTGCGTTTTTGTATGCATAAAAATATACCAATTTTCATTCAAAAAGTATCTGTCGATATGTTCTATCTGATCTGAGAATGTAGACACTTACGAATACGTATGTATCATATTATTATGTAATTATGTATTCAATACGTAATTCTAAGCGTAAGCATCCAATCCAAATTATTTACTTATTTACCGCTATAATCTTCGCAATAACTGTTGGCACTGTGATCGTTTTCTGTATCTTTTTAAATTGTTGTCGATAATACTACTACTGGCTAAGTAAACGTTAAACTTCCAAAGTTATACGATTAACGTCATTTTTCGATAGTGTAGCCCCACCATAACAAATAATATTAAGTGGCTCCATAGTTTTATCATGTAGGTGTCTTATTTCTAGGTCTTAATTATTATTAATAGTAGTAGAATAAATATTAGTTTCGTAATAATATAATGATTTGTATAAAATTCATCACTTTCTATTCTGTCTGATCGGTTTCGAAAAGCCGCAACCGGGTTACTCAGACCCATACCTCAGATGTTCTAGATTAAATTCTATTGATTTTATAAACCGCGAAATGCTACTGTCTGAAATCTTATACGTTCTCTGCTAGGGACGCATTTACAAAATGTGTTGTTTGGCAGTAGTTAGACAGTAGATGAGTATGGGAGGACTGGCACTTCTTGAAAAATGTTTTCTGGAACCTTATATATATATATATATATATATATATATATATATATATATATATATATATATATATATATATATATATATATATATATATAAATAATAAAAATATAAAAAATATTTAAAAATCATTGGATTGTAAAATAACTAACGAGATTGTAAAAATATTTCGAAAGATTAAAAACTATATATTTATAATCTAAATAAAAATAATGTGTAAAATTATAGGCAGCATATTCGCGTCGGAAGTCTATCAACATTTTACAATTTCACTATTTTTAAACACGTCAAAATTTTGCGGAGACTTTTTATGCTTTTTCCAAATCAATTATTATTCATATTTTAAATAAATAAGGAAAATTACAAGAGCAGAAAAATTTTCCCAAATAAGACCTACTTTTGTTTGGTGAAGATGTTCTGGAAAATTGCTTTTGCTATAAAAATCGTAATATTTTAACCGATTTTTCAATAAATTGTTAGTTTTGTGGGATTTCGTTTAATTTGGTCGCAAAATCAACCAAAATATGCCAATTTATGTAAAATTTGTATACGCTCCTTAATACGATCGTTGAGTCGTTGTGATAAAAGTTCAAAAATATTTTCTACTATTAGCTTCTTTTACATTCCGAAACAAATAGCATTTATATCTTATGCTACGACATACTGCTTACGTAAGACGTATTTTATTGTAAAACACTTTCAAACGCATTCTGGTAATAATAGCTCCTTAAATGCGACGCGAGTCCAAAGTATCAAGCTCGCATACGAAAACAAGGCATTCATAACGATGCTCCTTAACTGCCGTCCCTTACACTACACTGACAAAGTGAGGGACAACATTACTTTATGGTAATAAGAAAGAATGACATTGTATTAGGGCTGCCAAACTAAAGACGTAGCGAAGAAATGATCTACGCGAATAATTTATAAGAATAGAAGAGACTAGCTACACGACTGATTTTCTTGTTTGAAATAAATTATACTCTTAAATATGAGTAGCGTAATAAAGGAAACAGTATAAAAAATAATATTTCAGTTCTATACAGCGATTTGCTTACAAAATTTCACGAGAATGAATGAAAACACACCTTACAAAAGTCGTACTTAACAGCTGTGACATGTGTGTGAATGTTTTTGTATAAGTATTTTTGTATTGTACTAATGGTGTAGGTTTTTTACTAATTTAGAAAAACAGTTAAACTTTTTAATGTTTTTAAATGTAGGTAGGTATGATGTATCTAACTATACTGCACATAAGATCATATAATTTTTGGCATTTATCAAGCGGATATACCTCAATGTTTCTGAGTATTTAATTAAACTAAATACTCAGAAATATTGAGTTAATTGGTTAAAATATTAATTGGTTTTCTAGTATGACCGGTCAGTATAAGTATACTGTATATAGTCAGTATACTCGTAACGTATCCTTTATTTGAGTGTTTAATTAGTAAATCTGTAATGTTGTAGGAATTGTGTATTTGAATTGTGGTAACCCTAAACGGACACGTGGGAAAATACCTCGAGAGTCTACGTAGGCGCTTCCAGTTATACGTTTTTGGACCTTTGTTTACCAAGATCTAGTTTCATATAAATAGTAAGATGTTTGCCTTATTATCTGGTACAATTTATCCTTTAAAAATATTTAAATACTTAGCAGAGTTACAAGATAACCCTTAAACATCTTAAAGTTTTTGTTTGATATTTACTCCATTAATTTAATAACATTCAAAGAAAATACACAAGTAGATAAACATTAATTAAGTGTGAAATGCTGCTGAAAAGAATTCTAATTTGCTCAGGTTGCCTAGATTTGGCCTTGGGTTTGAGTTTTGCTATTTATGTAAACTCACAGATCTTATGATACATACAAATAAATAAAATTGAAATGCCTATTTCGATTTTTTATTTGTAATATTATTATATATACGGTACCTACTACCTACACTAAATATTCAAAATTTTTAATATTTGTCTGTCTGGGTTCTGTTTAAAAAAATAGTTTCACGTTAACGAAGTTACTAGGTAACAGCTAGTATTATTATATTTTTACTGTTTGTAAAAGGTGTCGCAGACGGCGAAAATACTATAATATTTTATCTTAAAATTCCTGGATATATATATTTCATATTAAAGTACGTGATATGAAAATAATAGCACCTTAGCTGTCTGTGATAGTTTATACAAACTATATATCAAGCGATTTATTTACCTGTGGTAATACCACCGGTCCACCCCAGTTACTATCTCTCTTGACTTAATCAAACAGAAAATCATTAAAATCGGTTCGCCTTTCCGAGAAAGTATACCTTGCTCGTTTAAACGTATAGGACATGATTTATTTCACACATAAGCTATAATCATTATTAGTCACTTTATTTCGAACTCTATCCTTTACTTGTGAGATTCAGATTCGTTTGTGTAAGACGTGTAATTGTCGAAACAATTGAAGCGCGAGGAACTAAAAGAGTTTATATCAAGTATTTACGTGTTAAACAATACTCGATGGTCACGGGAAGTGGACGGGTTAATGGTAAGCCAGCAGACTGTAACAACTATCTCACTCTATAGTCTATTAATGTCTAATTCAAGTTATAAGGTTTTAGACACATTTTGTGTAATGTTTTAAAGTTTCTAATCTATGAATGTTAAATTAGAATGTTTAATTATGGTTTTAGAAACATTCTGTATAATGCTAAATGCAGTTAGAATCGAATCATACTTGCGCAGAATCGAAACGAAGCTAAATTCTGTATAACTATATCAAAATATTCACCTCAATTTTTCCACAACGTAAAGCACATAATATGAAATATTATCTTATGCTTTAAACGATACAATATTTTATACATATAATCATAATCTCACGAAAACTACGACTCTATTGGCTGTGATCTGCGGAAAATAGCGCTTGTTAGCGCTTGCTAGCACTAAAGAAAAAAAAAACAGATTATCGGCCAGAACACGTTTGCTAACTTCAATACTGCTAACTTTCCGCAGCATTCCATTTTGCTTATTTAATGACAGCGGTCGCCATTTTGCTTACGTTTTTTTGTTAGCGCTATTTTCCGCGGAACGCAGCCAATATATTACTCCGATCCGATTGATATGCGTATGTGTAATTTTTGGTTTGTTCGGAAAATCTGAATGTGGTGGGTTCGAAGCTTTGAGTATCCAACCATATGGATACTCAAAGGTTCGAAGTTATCAATCCGTGGTAAAATATATTTGTGATTTTTTTTTTAATCTACTAGACCTTCGAGCAAAGCTCGGTTACTCAGGTACTATGTATTAACAAATAATATTATGTATTATGTGCATTACATTATATTTGGTTCATGATTTTAATTACAAAATAATATGTTGTAATAAATCTACGAAAGGTATATATAATTACTTGATCTCCCTTTCAAAGCTGATGATGGATTAAGGTTTAAGACCTTCGAAAATTATAGGTACCTATGCGTTTCGATTACTATAAAATAGCAATTAATCAAATCCGTGTTTGTAAGTACAGTCTACGATATAATCTTACCTTATTTTGTATTTTTGTCTATAAAATCCAAAACAAAACTTATTTTATTCTTCAAAATAATTAGAATAAAGTTTAAATAATAATAATAATAACTCGCCACACCGAGTTCGGTAACTAGGTGATCTATAACTATGTGATCAGCCTACATTGTCCTAATAATAACGTAAAGCAATAACTTTCAGTAAACGTTAATACGTTAAACGTTAACGTTAGTATAAATCCTCCATTTTTTACTACTCAGTTAAAAAAACACAAATATTTAATACACATCCATGACCAACAAACTTTTTGTTCCTTCGCCGGGATTCGAGCCCGCGACCTGCGTCTTGAGCGACGCGCTAACCACTGAGCCACAGAGATCGTCAATAATAAAAACTAAATTTTAAAACTGCACATTTTTCTATGTCGACTCTACACGTATACTCATCAGCAAAATCTATAATTACAAATGGTTGCAACACAGTACAATTAGCGTCATAAATGCATAACGTAAGTTACGTTAAAAAGATCCTTATCCGTCTCATTTCAGCGAACAGACGTTCACGTGCGACCTTACAACTAGAACATTTGCAAAATCTACATTGCTCAAAAATAATTGAAATCATAAAGTGTGAAAATTAGTTTATTTTATACAACAAATAAATATATTGGTTAACTAGTATAAGGATACTTCTGAGCTATTTAGATATCTGAGCAGAGCTGTAAATTTCAGTAGTATAAATACGGAAACTAACCTAAGGGTCAGTTCACATCACGACGAGACGCAACGCTACGCGGCGTTTCATTTTTAAGGTATTCACAACTGAACTGTATTCACTACACACACCACATGCGCTGTATAGCGCAGTGCAACCAGAGGGTTAAATTCTGCTATAAAGGTTTTATTATCATCAATACAATTACAATCAAGTCCCGATACGCTAAAACTGTCAAATATTATTCTTGTAAACGTTAAACCGACGTGAAACGCGTTCTGATTGGTCGAAACTTCATAAAATCAGTTCATGATAACATGTCGCTTCACGTTTAATACAATTAAAATAAAATGAAAGTCTACTTTAAATCTGAGAATCGAGGTTCTGACATTCGAACTCTTATAATCAAACGTGTATCTTCTTGTATTAAATATTAAATATTTATTAAATATTAAATATATATTAAATATTAAATACGGAGCTATTAAATTAATTAATTTTTATTTCAGGCTGCACTGTATAGTGTATAGGCCATAATATCTATGTTGCGTATCGTTTAGTTTCGGTATGAGTTGACCCCATAGCTAAATAATTATGTACATCACTGTCTTTGCAGAATTATTTTGTTTTATTTTATTTAAAAAAAAAGTAAAAAAAAAACATTAATAATTCAGACGGCAATTTAGTTATTTAACAACCTATAAACTTTTGAGGACTCTACATCCAAATATCACATGAATTCAAACGAACTTTTTTGGTTACATCATACGTAATTTGGAATTCTATAGAGATTTGGATATAAAATATCAAGTGGTCGTAAAAAGTTGAAGGAAGTCGCACTTTGCTTCGAAAAGTGACACTTGCTCATGAATTTTTGAGGTTTTATGGCCTTTCATAATTAGATGATAATAGGATATTTGTATTAACCGTCATGAATATTTCGATGCTAGGTAGGTAAGAGGTATACTGCTGATAGAGATATAAGGAAATTAAACTAACAAATAGATGAAGATCTTGTTATAATACTTTAACAGCCTCCGTGGTCTAATGATTAGAGCGTTGGTTCTCGACTCGGAGGTCGTGGGTTCGATTCCTGCACTGGAACAACAAAAAATGTTGTTTCCAAGACTGGTTAGGACAATGCATGCTGATCACCTGATTGTCTGACAAGAAAGATGATCCATGCGTGGGATGGGCATGTAAAAAGTCGGACCTGCGCCTGATCTCTCGTCAGTTGTATCAGACTGTCGGTTATCCGTCCCACTGGATTACGAGAGTAAGGGAAGAGAGAGTGCTCTTGTGTACTGCGCACACACACAACTTATCCAGCGGCACAAAACATGGGCTAGTTACAACATTGAAAGAGCATCTTAACTTTATTTTAAACATTTTGAACATGAGTATTTAAATATTCGTATTTGAATACTAAACAGTAATTACCAACTGGCCACGATGAATTTTAAGTAGCTTTTTACTTAACTGTATCTTTTTGTTTTGTGTTTTATTAGAATTTTTGATATCCATCATTCCTAAAGTTTTGACTTATGAACGAAAAAAATTGTTTGTTACAACTTACAAACGGCCAAGCCACATAACTTGAAGGTATAGTTTGTGAAGTTAGCCTTGTAGAGTTTAGGCGTATAGAGTTAGGAGTTTGGTAGAGTCAGAAGCTTGGTTTTACATGAGATTTGATAGTTTTTTGACAGTGCGAATCGTATAAAGTCGTCTTGGCATCACTTACATGAAAATGTTTTTGGTGGCATTTCACTTTTCTTAAGTTTTTATGACAACATTTCTATTTTCTATTCTTATTTTATTGTTACTATTTATAACATCCCTACAACCATTTTCAGACTTCTAGAGTAAAAATTTGCGTAGGTAAGTCTAAGGGGTTGGAGAATTAAAGTTCCCAATTTGACAATTTTTTTTTGTTTGTGCCAATACTAGTTTACATACCAAATTTCAGCTTTCTAGTACCTCTATAAATTTGTTGATCATCAGTGAATCAGTGGCGTAATCAGGGGTTTTTAGACATCAATAAAATGTAAAGTATACCTAAGACTTATACAATCAAATCTTTACATGTTTAATTACTCTGTTACTGGGATCATATCTTGAAAATTTGCTTAACTACGTTACTGGGATCATAATATCCTGAAAATCCTGAAAGTTATGGTAGTTCAAAAAATAGACGAAATGCTACGAGAAAAGGTGGTCTGGTAGTACCCTAGCACTTCGCTTAGCTCGTCTTGGCGGGGGCACGGTAGGAAAGGTTTGTTTGTTTATTGTTTGCATCGCATAGGATCCGAAACCACTGGACCGATTTAGATGAAATTTTGTACAGATATAAAGTAGACCACGGGGAAGAATATAAGCTACTTTTTACCACAGCAAAATGTAAGGTTCCTACGGGATTGCCCTTTTCGAAGTCGCGGGCAACGTCGAGTATAGAAATATATTAGTATTGAACAACCAACTTATGACAAAATTGAATGCATGGCTGATAAGCAAATAAACAATGTCATATAATGTAATATAGCACTACTGGTTCTTGTTCCATATATCATTTCCCATGGGCTGGTATTATTGTGATTGAAGTATTCTCAGAAGCTAATAATAATAGAGGTCGTGTAAAAGATGTCACATTGCGGAACCTCATCGTGTGTTTAAATTAACTATTTGCGTTGACTACTGACTACTGTCTATTGCATCGTTTCTCAACCTATTTTATGCCGCGCTCGAGACCCACGAAAAAGCCAAAAAAGTTATTATAAAATTATAATAATTTGCACATAGCGCGCTACTTTTATCAGCTATATACGTTATAGAGTTAGAGCTCGTCGTCGAAAATGGAGGTCATCGAGAACAGGCATTGGTCCACTGCAGATCGTTAGGAGCCTAAAAAAAAGGACCAAAATCTTCACACATTTTGGTCAATAAAAAAAATCTGCCAGGTTTAGAACCGCCAGACCGTCGCTTTTAAATCAAACTTTTAGGCCCCTAGCGATCTGCAGTGGTCCAACGCTTGTTCTCGATGACCTCCATTTTCGACGATGAGCTCTAGATCTATTATATTAGCCTTCACTGGTTCGAACGTTCGAACAGTTTTCGACGTTCGATACAGAATTCGTTCGAAAAACCGAATCTTTTGTACCTATATGTAACTAGTTTGTATTTGTTTATGTTGTTATTTTTCAACTGACTGCGACCCTCTTAAAAACAAACGACCTCCCCAAGGGTCGCGACTCCCCGGTTAAGAAACGATGGTCTATTGAAAAGAATGGAAGGCATGCGGGCTTTAAACAATGAAATGTTTCGATGCTGTTATCATTTACGTAGCAGGCACTAGGTATTTTACGGTCGAATTAATGCTGCCACTAAAATTAATGCTGCCTCTTTCTGTGCTAGCCGAAATGACAAAGACAGCATGTGAGTTGTGACTTGAGCGTTACTTAGGTAATTAGTTTCAGTTTTTCTGCCGTAAGTCTTTTTCTTATAATTTAAGTGTAGGCAACAACCTTTCCTTAAACGGTAGATATGCTTTACAAAGATTTCCCATCACAATATAATATAAAGTTAATGAATCACTCTAAAATTATGTAATTTTTGTACTGCATAAATACTTTTAAATATTGCTTTTTTAAAAGTACTAAGAAGTACTTATAAGTTTTTAAAAAGTAATAATTCTTTTACCTTGTCTTATAAAAAGACTTTTTTATCAAATGGACCAGGAAACGAGCAAACGGATCGCCTGATGGTAATCGATTACCGCTGCTCATGGACACTCGCAACACTACGTGTTTCGCATTTATGTTCCTAGTCCTTAAGAGTTTCCTCTCTTGGGCCTCCGTGTTTTCTGTGAGGTCCTTGTATTTATCCGGTCAAGCCGGCCCATCATGCCGAAGCAAAGCTCACTCACGTTTAATAGCTGTTGTCAACGACTTCGTTTGCGAAAGACACCCTTTTTACCATCCAACATAAATAACAGAAAAAAAATATACCAAAGCAGTTATTGAACTTATGTGTCGAATCAAACAAACACACAAACTCTTTGCACTTAAACATTATTATAGGTGAGACAAACCATTTCTATCTTTTTCGTACAAATGCGTTAACCTCAGTACAAAGACCTCGTATAATTTGCCAAATCTTCACACTAACTGTGTTTTATATTTGTAACTGTATACATGTAATTTGTACTTCAATATCCTTAACTCGTTTGCGTGAAAAATTAGTTTCTTTAAACTGGTTTAAACTAACCATTGTAATGTTGTGATAGGTGTTTTTAGGGTTCCGCATCCAAATAGTAAAAACAGGACCGCAAGTCCGCTGTGCAACTTGACTGTTTCAGGCATGATGGCTAGACAGTTGAAATTTTCATAAGCCTACCAACTCTAGTTTATACGTGATAGAATTTTTGATTCTCTAACGGCCGGTTTCAATCTATATCTTCTATACATCTATACAGATAAATAAAATTGAAGTGTCTGTTTGTAATTTAAAATTAACACCTTTTCACTTAATGCATATGAAAGTATATTCGGTACTCACAATAAAATACCAATTTTTAAAAATTTTGTCTGTTCGTCTGTCTGTCTGTCTGTCTGTTTGTTCCGGCTAATCTCCGAAATGGCTGAACCGATTTTCACGGGACTTTCACTGGCAGATAGCTGATGTCATAAGGTCTAACATAGGCTACTTTTATTTTAGGGTTCCGTTAAAAAAATAGGGTTACGTTTTATGCAAACGAAGTTGCGGGCATCAGCTAGTAACAAATAGTTATTGGCTATTTGTTAAAAATGTGACATTTGTATCGCTGTCACAGACAAAAATCCCTGTAAGTTTACTGAAACACAAAAACCGGCAAACGTGAAACGATACTAAAGGTTGGTTGGATGCTCTAAGACCAAACGTGATGTTTTTAACAAATGGTTATTGAGATAGGATATTGAAACCGTCTGTTAAAAAAGTTAGTGTTTAAGATCAATGTAAAAAAGGTAAGAAGTAAAAACTTTTTGTTTAACGGGTAAAAAATCTAAATATATAAAAGGCAAACCTGACTGACTCATCTATCAACGCACAGCCGAAACTACCAAACGGATTTCGCTGAAATTTGGCATACAAGAAAGAATTTTTGGAAATTCGTGGGTGAAAAAGGGGTCAAAATTTTGTATGGAAACCGAACTCCACGCAGACGAGGTCACGGGCAACAGCTAGTATAATATATTATGTAAATATATTTATGCAAGAGTAAAACAAAATGACCTTATAAGGGTTCGTATTTTCCTTTTGACATAAGAAACTCTAAAAATGGGGCAATTATCTCATTACAAAACTAAAAAGACGTAATTTAATTAAAAACTAAACATTAATGTTACATTTACACTTACAATATGAACAAAATGCAGTCAATATTTATAACTAAATAGTTAAGTTTTTATTAGACACAATTACGGCATCTATAATTTACATAAACATATAACTTTTTCAACACACTTCATTAACATTAAAGGATTTAACATAAAGTGATGGTTGATTACCAATGTTTGTCAAGGTTGTTTAGATTTGGTTCATAAGACTTGAGTTATTAATAAAAGTACTGGATAATATTATTATTAGTGACTTTTTACTACTTTGTAGTTTGTATGGATGACTTCTACTAGATAATATAAAAAAACTCACGCTATCTATTGTCTTGCCCTTAGAATCTAATTGTTTTTTTTTTTTCATAATAATTGTAATCACGTATGTTTAAACAAAGCCACAAGTAACCTTATTGTTCCTGTTAATGAAAGAATATAATCACCGTAATAATAATTTAAATACGAATAATATTTTTACCGAATAATAATTTTGTTTCTTTTTTTTATTTCTGTACCAGTTATCCAAAATCTTCGCAACATAATCAATGAAAAAAAACAACAACAAAAATCAATGTGTGCTTAGCTCAGCTGAGCCTCAGACGAATCAATTCATCATCATAATAATGCATGCGTGGGAACACCTCTTACTTTTATGGCACACTAAAAAAACAACATGTATGGTCTCACCTAAATTTTTTTGCCCTCTAAAACTGGAAGCCAACGTGTTCTTGAACAGCGTTTTCCTTCGTCACCGATTTTAGTTTATTTCAAAAATATTCATATTTTTATAGATTAGAGCAGAGGTTCCCAAACTTATTCCGTCTATCGCTCACTTTGAAATCAGTTCTTTTGTAGCGCCCCCTTAGAGCAATCAACCAAAGCGCCCGCCGCCCGCCATAATTTTCACCAAATTATCTCAATAATATATTAGTCTCATCTGGAGAGTATTTTTTTTTGTCTCTCCAAAATTAACCAATAGTCAACATTAGGCAATAATAATACTGCTTACATCAGCGACCCCTCTTTTTTCTGGGCCCCTTACCCAGGCTATCCCTCTAGGCTTCCGGCGCCCACAAGGGGGCGTTATTGCCCACTTTGGGAATTAGAGCATCTAGACTGAACTTATCATATCGTAGGAAGCTCTTTTATGCAAATACGAATTAAGATACGTCGAAAAGAAATACAATCCAAGACTACGATAAAGTCTTAGAAAACCAAACTTTTAAATAATTAAGACGTAGTCCCGTAGTAAATTTAACGATTTTATAGTATTTATTACAACAGAGCAATCTATTGATTCCTACTATACCTGTCGATACAGGTCTGAACAATATAGCTTATCATTGGTCATTCCGTGAATAATAAACGCCAAAATAATGACGTCAGATGCGTGATCATCAGCGGAAGTTCAATGTCTGCCCCGCCAAACTCGTCGCAATCCGCCTCTGAGAATGCTCATCACGATCATCAGTAGCGGTGCTAAGAACCAAAACGGGCATTTTATAAATATCAATATGGTATTAAACTTCTTCGTAATGTAGATGTAGTCTTTTCGCGATGGGGCTAAATATATTGCCCTACAATAATACATACATCATATTTTTATTGTTAGTATATACCTGATACCTGATAGATACTTCATTTACTCTTCGAATTTTATTTATAAAACGTGAGTAGACTTTAATTATTATTTTTCAAACAATCCTATAATACTATAAATGTGAAAGTTTGTGAGGATGGATGGGCGGATGGATATTTGTTACTCTTTCACGCAAAAACTATTGAACGGATTTCGATGAACTTTAGTACGGTAGTATTTTAAGCTCTGAATTAAAACATAGGATACTTTTTATCCCGAAAAAGTACAGTGTTCCCGCGGGATACTGTATTTACGCGGGTAAAGCCGCAGGCAACATTTAGTCAAAAATTAAATAAATTAAACCAACTTGGAGCTCATGTTATTGAATGTAAACCGCTTTATTATTTATAAAATAAGCTCATTAAACTAGGGCTGATTCTTGAATGATATTACAAAATAAAACATTAAAAATTCAATTAAAGCTAGCACAGTGGAACGACCAGCCTTGATAGTGACCTTGACAAGAGAAGGGTTCCAAGTTCCGACAGAAAAAGCCGTATTCAACACGAATACTGATTCAAGTGCAACGACGATCATCTGGTTTAAAATTAGTATTTAAGTTATATAGACTTTAATTTAGATATATTATTATTACAGTTATATAAAAACAATATTATAGTTTTTATAAGTTAGGTAGGTAATGGGTATACACCGAGTAACGAAAATTTAAAAACATCTTATTTTAAGCAACTACTTTCATATTATAAATAGGACTACTATATATATATGCTGTATAGTAGTATATATTATATACTACTATATAATATATACTACTATACAGCATGTCCCGACAGCTATATCGGAGCCTTTAGTGATAAAAAATATGGAATTTTTTATCGACAAATTGCCCTTCAAATTTTATTTTTCTCTCACGTTTGTAAAATGGCAGCCATTTTATTTTTTGGTTACCAAGACCCGGGCTCTCTTACTAATTCGACCACCACTACTCATGTAAATGTCCTAGGAACATAAAAAAGGTCTCATTTGATAACTTAACATGTGGACAATAATTCACAGTTAAAATGTTTAAATTTTCTTTGAACAGAAAACCAAAAAAAGCTTATTAAAAAAATATATAGTTTTGTTTCGGTGATTTTTTTTAATTATTTGCTTCTTGTGAAAAGTCTAGGCCATTAACCTGATTGTTTATTGTTCTAAAACGATAGAAGAGGACGTTTGCTAAAATAAAATACAAACTCCTTTACTCTCAGTGCAATAGTTCAGAAGTTATAACAATTTGTTGTTATCATCTTAGGCAGGGGGCCAGCCAGTCATCTTTTTCAAATTGCTATAACTTCTTATTATTTGGTTTACAACGATAGAAGAGGACGTTTGCTAAAATAAAATACTAAACTCCTTTACTCTCAGTGCAATAGTTTAGTAGTTATAACAATTTGAAAAAGGTCGACTGGCTGGCCCCCTGCCTGATATGATAGCAACAAATTGTTATAGCTTCTGAACTATTGCACTGAGAGTAAAGGAGTTTGTATTTTATTTTAGCAAACGTCCTCTTCTATCGTTTTAGAACAATAAACAATCAGGTTAATGGCCTAGATTTTTCACAAGAAGCAAATAATTTAAAAAAATCACCGAAACAAAACTATATATTTTTTTAATTACCTTTTTTTGTTTTTCTGTTCAAAGAAAATTTAAACATTTTAACTGTAAATTATTGTCCACATATTTAGCTATCAAATGAGATCTTTTTTATGCTCCTAGGACATTTACATGAGTAGTGGTGGTCGAATTAGTACGAGAGCCCGGGTCTTGGTTACCAAAAAATAAAATGGCTGCCATTTTACAAACGTGAGAGAAAAATAAAATTAGAGGGGCAATTTGTCGATAAAAAATTCCATATTTTTTACCACTACAGGCTCCGATATACCTAGGTGTCGGGACACGCTGTATAATAGGATATTAATTATGAACTACGAGGTCTTTCACACGAGGCCTTAACTAAACACGTTCAGTGCCACTCACCTGTATAGTTCACGTAAATTTGATTCCAGTGCCGACGACTCACCTGTATAGTCCAGTGTTTTTCACTAATATTTCCAAAATGCATCCGTATTTTCTGCTCAAAATTATAGTTTAGACTAAATATATGCTAAACTAAAGATTTATGCGGTGGGCCGGGCGTGGAGATCCCGTTTATTTTTGAAAGGAAAAAAACGATTATGCAATGCCATGAACTACACAGGTGAGTTCCCGGACATAGATCCTCAAACTGGAAATATGTATGACTGTATGTACATGTTAGAAAACGACGTCAACATAATAGCATGGACGACCTACATACTTGTGATATGGAACTAATATACAACAAACTAGTTTCATTAGATAGATTCTACGGTAGGTACTAGGTATATATATTATAAGTCGTGTTAGTTACACTAATTATAACTGAAGAACGGCTGAACAGATTTTTATGATTTTTGTGTTTTCGGATTTGTCTTCGTCGGGAATAGGATAATAAAAATGAAGAAAAATTAATAATTATTATTATCAGTTAAATGTTGTTTCACGTATAGACATTATTATTGTTGCATATTAATAAGTTATCATTTAATTTTAATTCAGCAGATTTTAGACTTTTAAAAAAAAGGTTTATTTTTTAATTATTATCAATTAAATTCGTCGTTTCCACAATAAAAATAATACATTTTAATCTAAAGCCCGTATTAAAATATTTCAGGGTAAAATTGACTATTCACAAGTATTAGAAATTCAAAATATAACCTTAACAATAACCAAAGTTTAAAAGATTGACAACCACTGCTTAAATTACGAAACAAACTTACCTTTTATTTTATCCAAAGAGTTTTTTGTCATTTTTACAAGCTGAATAGTCCTACAACAACACCTAACACTTTTTAATTGCGTTAAACACCTTAGTTACACTGTAACGACCACAGAAATAACAAAAAATTGAATTTACCCTTACGCAGTGCCAGTGAACTCATATGGTGAGTCGATTCAATTCATATTGCAGTGCCGGCGACTCACCTGCTGAGTCCGCCGTACAATGTAGGCGGCATCCGAGAAGACATCATGAAAATCGTAGTGGCAGCGAAAGTGTTAAATCTTAGTGTAATCAAATAAATACAAGCTAAGCCAGTGATCACAAAATTGCAATTTATTCAATACACTTACGTTTTAGGATATTTAGGATTTTTTTTTTCTATATTTGTGGTAACCCTAAAAGTGGCGTGCGCGCCTACAATAGATCGATTTTTTAACGCAGCGTCTCCGTTGCGCAAGTGAGCTTATGTCAGACCATCTATTATTGAATACAATCTGAGGCAAGAGCTGTAAAAATTGTCCCATTTAGCATGCCGACGTCGCGTCTACGGAACGCATCAGTTTATACCTACTGTGTGAGTCTGTGTCAGATCCAACAATTTCCAAATCCAAATATTTTTTATCTATGTACTCGTATACTAATATAATAAAGAGGAAAATTTTGTTTGTTTGCGTTCAATAGGCTCTCCGTATAATCCGAAACTACTACACCGATTTTGATGAAATTTAGCACAGATGTAGAGTAGACTACCGGGATGGACATAGACTACTTTTAATCGCGGTAAAATGTACGGTTTCTGCGTAATTAACTTTTGCGTACACGAAGTCGTGGGCCACATCTACTATTAGGTATGGGGTCGTCCATTAATCACGTGAAGCCTAAAGGGGGAGCGGGGGTCCGAAAAAACATCACCAAGTATCACCAAGGGGAGGAGGGGGTATAAGGAGACATCACGTGTATTAATTTTCGAATCTAGTCTATGCATACCGAAATAATTATCGGTTGTAGATTCGTAGTGTTGTTTAAATACTTACAAGACAAATGACTCGTATAGTTTTTAATTGCTTAAATTATTCGATTAAATTGTTTTTTAAGTTAAAGATTATTTCTAACATAACCTGCTTATTGGCCCCTATATTAAAGGCAACGCTGATTTACTGATGTATCAACGTACAGGCCAAACGCTCAAGGCTAGAAATTTGAAATTTTGCACACGTATTTCTCATATGACGTAGGCATCCATTAAGAAAGGATTTTTTGAAATTCATCCCCCAAGAGGTGAAATAGGAGACTTTAGTTTGTATGATACTTTTTATTCCTTGGACACATTATTCCTTGCATGAAATTTCGTATGAATTGAGTACGTAAATAACCTAACCAAGAGCATGTCAGGACATGTCTAAGGAGGGTTCCGTAACTATAAACGCGTAATATGCTTTTTTTTTAAATTACTCTAAAAGTTACTGTCCGATTTGGTTCAAAATAATTTTCCTAAAGAGTTTTTAGCATGATCTATCAGCATAGAAATTTGCAAGTTTCTATCTTCTATAGTTTAAAAATGCTAGGGGGGGGACCAACTTACAAACTACTTTGGAGGCCGATTACTCGAAAATGGTCAACTTTATAAAAAAGTAACGTATGAAACCTTGCCTTTATTTTAAAAGGCCTATTCTACGATACCCCACACGATGGGGTAGAATTAAAAAATATTTTTCATCCCCACTTCACATGTATGGAGAGTCACCCCTAAAATATAAAATTATTATTTTTTTATGATCCCGAAACCGTGATCTATACACAATCTATAACTGCACCAAATTTCATCAATTTATATTCATAATTCTGGAGCTAGAGGCGCGGACAGACAGACAGACGGACAGAGCGAAACTATAAGGGTTCCTTAAGTATTACGGAACCCTAAAAATGTTACATATTTCAGCGTTTAGGTACTAAAATTCAGTTAATTCAGGGTAAAATAGGGGATGAAAGTTTAAAACCTAATTTCACGCAGGCGAAGCCGCTGGCAAATAATGCTAGTATTCTGTATTCTATAAATTTAAGATGTCACTTAATTAAATTGTAATAAAGTCGTAATTCTTACGTCGGACTAGAAAAACCACCAAAAACCCAAGCAAAGTACAAGAACCTATTGACTTTGTGTTCCTTTCACGTTCCTTACATAATATATTCCTCTTCTGTGGCAATATCAGCGCCCCCATAGCGCCACACGTTTTAAATAGGAACTTAAACTTGAAAAAATAACACACGTGCAATATTCACGATTAAAAAATAAATTACCTCTTTATTAATAAAAATACAATGATCTAAGAATGATATTTTTTTTTATAAATTAACTATATCTAATCCTTTTATAAATCATATTTAGTATAATAAGGCTTATGCACATTATAATCATTAAATTTAATTTATCATTAATTGGTATAAAATATTTATTTGAAATTGAAAAATAATGACATAAGACTGGTACCTAATTAAAATTCCAGTACTAATTGGATAGTTTACCCCGTACATAATGGTTTCGAGAGTAATTTTAGTGATAGTTAAAGACCTAGACGCTATTATAATTAGTCATAGCTAGCCTTTACGTCTTCCGTGTTGAAACAGACAGGTTCTGCTACACCTTTGAACTTTAAACTAGTTTTACTTATATTAAAACAATATTGATGATATTCACGTAAACGCTGCTAGAATTCATGTAGTATTTTCTACTAAGTACCAATAAATTAAAAATATAAGCTTTATTTTTTTTAAAAAGCTTTTGTTACTGGGGAGTAAAAAGAATGAAAAGGATCAATATAGACCCTGAAAACTATCTGGAGACAAAGTACTCATTAAGACGAATCAAACGAGCCCTAACTCGATGGGGTTATGTGGTTTTATTACGGAGTTTCTATGGCCACCTTCAAGCCCCATCATCAGATCAGCTCCACGTCATCATAATATTGCATTGTCGCGCGATTTACATATTCATGCAAAATTTCAGCTCAATCGGAAACCGAAAAGTGGGTCAATAACTTGCAAGATTTCATTACAGACAACGGGACAGGTGAAACTAAATAAAAGCTTATAAAAATCGAACAATTTGGGCAAGTCACGCATTCCTTATTGGACAGACGCTTAACCCGCTTAAAAGCCATTCACGCTTAACACAAGTAACTTTGATTTTTGGGTCCAAAATAAATTATCTCCTTAGATTTGTTTCACTACAAAGGGTTTGGTCCAACATTGACAGAAACGAAATGGTTGCTAATGTGTTGACTTTAAATCTTAATATATTATGATGTCACCAAAAGGGCAAACTTGAAAAATGCCGGGTATAGAAGTTATTAGGCACAATAAAAACAGTTTTTGTATGAGAATAACAGACATGAGACGATGTATGAAATATATAATACCCGAAAGACGTGGTTGTAATTTATTATCTACATAAAATATATGTTAGTCGGTATAGGTAGGTGTATGTGTAGTTATTAGTGTTGAAATTGTAACTATACTCGTACATACATCGCCTACTATTTCAATGTATACGATTGCGCAGGTAGAAACAAAGCTTCGTTACAGATTAAGCTGTTCATCTACAACAGCAACCTAACTACATACTCCAACAGTTCCTACACTAACAAATACCTACCTACACCTCTTCCTATTATGACTGGATTTTATTCTTGCTCATAACTTCTAATAATATAACCCGGCATATTTTAATGTCGCTCGTTTGGTGACATCAAATATGATTTAAAGTGAACCCATTGGCAAACATTTCATTGATGTCGATTCTGGTTTTTTTAGTATGAATTTTGAGCCAAGCCCTTTATGCAGTGGCTAAGGCTACGGTTAGTTTATATACCAAAAATTTCAAAACTAAATATACACTATGACGTACATTAGATAGAACATAATATCTTCGTAGAAGAAAAAGTTACTCCATTTTGTTTTCACCATACCTCAAATGTCAGCCATCTTGAATCCATTTAAGTGGATAGTGGAAACAGTTTTTGTCTCAACATGCCACGTCTATAATATATACGTCTATATTTTTTCACAACGATTGCAAACGAATTTATACAGTGGCTAAGGCTGAAGCTACTAACCTACAGACTTAGCCACTGTATTTATTACTAATAAATACTTATCAGCTTGATGTATCAAATTATAATACACACCCACGCGCTGTTACTACCATTACTATTTACTACCAATCAATTTAAGCAAATACTGTGCCTGTAACCTTCGAGTGCGTGTTGCCAAAGTTTGACTGTAATGGGTGTAGCAACGCATTGATATTATTTTTAATTTTATACTTAAAATACAATATGACATTGTAACATGCAAATACTACACATCGAACTGGTTCATCAAAAAATCATTATCAACCGCATAAAAAGTAGGTGAAGATTTCACACGACACATATTAAGTAACACTTGTGTTGAATAAATCGAAAATAAATAAGCAAATGTTTTATAGAAATTTAAAAAGACAGCTCTACATTTTAGAGCTACCAACAAAGAAGATAAAAATTTAAAAAATAAGGTTTTAAATCCTAAATTTAAATTAGATTTAGGAATAAATCGTTTCATAAAGTTTTGCCAGGTAATTCAATTGTTTTTGTATTACAACTTCAAAAAGAGGGCTATTTTGTGTTGCCTCCAAAACTCCCTACGAACTTTCATGAAAGCGTTTACTGAATCGACTGACTTGACTCATTGACTGCAATGATTATTTATTTGGGCTTCGACTTGACTTACCTACTGTAGGCTTGACGATTTAGAAATACGGTGTTGAAAACTTAAAGGAGAATTCTATTTTTCGCCTTTTAACTTGACACTGGCTAATCGTTTTAAACCGTAACGCCATTAAAAAACATAAGAAATGTTGCCAGTTACATTTTTGCATATTGCCCAACTGGACTCGCGCGACGTTACGTAACGTTCGGAATTAGAATAGCATATGACCTAATGACGCCAGCTGGTTTCATATCTTGTCAAAATAATGAAACCCATCGGCGAACAGTTAGCCCAATCGACCTCAAAGATCAGCGTCAGTAAGCCTAATCGACCTCATACTCAGGCATTCTGAGCTAATGACTATTCAGTATCCTACAACATTTTTTGTGGCCGGAGTGTTTTCAACGCAGATTAATAGTTTTATCACTATAAAATGATCATTGCGTCTAGTAACTTTTTCATACTATTAAATATACTATTAACCAAGCCACATGCATACGTTTGATACAGGTTATATTTTTAAACTGTACATAACATTTTTTAACTAGAGCCATTTAAAATTAAAATATAGCATAGGTCACAACAAAGAAATGAAAACAAAGACGGAAGAGTCATCACGTACATGACTTCGAAAAATAATCGTGATTGAGTCAACACGACCGGGGTCACGATAGTTCAAGTACTGGGTCGTAATGCCCATCACGACAGAATTTACCGGGAAATGAGCCTTCAAATTCTCAAGACTGTGTTGTCTAGCGATGTCTCGGAGAACGCCTCCGCGTGAGCGAATATTCCGCCATGGCGGGAGGGTCGTAGATTTTAAAATCGTATGTACCTACATATTTGATCATTTTGCATAAAAAGAACCTAACCAGGAGCATGCCTGGACATGTCTAAGGAGGAATCAGTAAATATCAAGGTTTTTTTTAGAATTACTCCAAAAGTCACTGTCCGATTTCGTACAAAATAATTTTCACAAGTATTTAGCATGATCTAACAGCACGGAAAATTTCTAATTTGTAATAACTAATAGTTTATAAATTCCAGGGGATAGGTACTTGTAAACAACTTTGGTGGTCGATTACTCGAAGACGGTTTACATTCACATGTATGGGATACCCCTAAAGTACAAAATTAAATTGTTATAATATGATGCCAAAGATAAGTCTATATGCAATCTATAACTATACAAAATTTTGTATATTTATAATCATAAATAACGCAGTTATCAAGGGTGGACCGGCGGACGGACGGACGGACGGACAGAGTTAAACTATAAGAGTTCCTTGTAGTTACTACGAATCCCTAAAAAGCGTGATAAGTTAGTACTCTGTACCACACACCGAAAACTTTTCTCCGTGTAGTGGCGCATGTCAACTGCTTGTTATTACAAAATATTATAAAATCTGCCGCCCCTCGTGGTATTTTACCTAAACTATGGATTTCTCTGTCCTAACAGCACAACATTCTGTTGCTGCAAGATACAGTCCTGAGCAATTTATTGGGCAATATCCATCAGACGACTAATAATTGTAGAGCAATTAATAGGTTATTCTGGGTGAATTTATTATACTTGTATGTAATAAAGTAATATTATTATTGTACTCCATATTGCTGTTATTTAGGTACCTAATAGGTAATATTATAGATGGCAGAATTGTGTAATGTAATTGCTGTAATCAGCACATAATTATTGTTCAACGCGAGATCTGAACGGAGAGGACCAAACTCTATCTTTCGACTAGACAAGCATCTATAATAACAAATATTAGTAAAATTATCAGTTTTTTTATGTGTCCTAAACGCCATAAACTTCGATGCCCGTTTTCACCGGAAACTTAATACGAAGTGTCATAATTTTTTATTGAATAAAATATTTGGAGGATCATATAACATAGTAATCGTGTAGTAATAGGATTAGGTACATTCCTAAGGATAATGTCTAGTCATTACCATTCCAAAGTTATTCTAACAGTTTTACTGAAAATTGTATATACTGGAATCGTTAATTCCTAAATATTTTATTATTTTTATGGTTCCGTTCCCAAGGGGTAAAAACCCTATTACATCCGACTTCCAAGACTTTGCTGTCATTCTGTCTGTCCGTCAGTCACCAGGCTGTATCTCCTTAACCGTGATAGCTAGACAGTATTTTTTTGCGTGCGAAAGTTCGACTCGCACTTAACCGGGTTTTTTTATTAAATAATAATTACCTATATTGTTTTTGTAAATAAATAAATTAATTTCTTTTCATTGCGATTTGCGAATCGCAAACTCTACAATGTAGAATTGTAGAGTTCCCAAAATAGTAGCTTGTTCAAATAGAACCAATTGACTTTGGTAGGTTTATGCGGTTGTCCACTAACATGCATCTATAACTCCATAAGCATCGCGTATTTTAAATTGTTACTCAAAATAAACAAATAGCTGACTACTGCCCTTTTCGAATATTTCCTTTAAAAAACTCAACATGGTTTACCTTCATCGGAATGCGTGTTTGCAATTACGGGCACAAAAAGTGCCTACATTTGGTAGCGGATGCTGCCCGGTCCCGTCCTCAGCTCTCATAATTAACACAACAAGTCAATTAAAATTGAAATGCAATAATTTTCTGGTTGTATTTTTTAAAAAGTTGTTTTTGTCCTGCGCTGCCAACGGTACTTTTGAATATTTTATGTAAATCATGTTTCGACCCCAAAGTAAAAGTTGCGAAGAAAATTTATTGAAATTCTAATGGACTTCGGTTTGAGAAACTTATGAAAAACGTGCAAGCGAATGTAAAATATCTATGAATCGTTAATTGCCCACATACCTGATAGTAACAATTTTCATACATTTACTTAAATTAAGACGCTCTCAAGTCCTTGTCATTTTCGTAAACAGGGTATCCTTTTATTTGAGGAGCTCTTAACTTTAAGCGTTTGAGAATTCGGCCATTTAAGTTAATTATAACATTTAATAGTTAGGTATATTAAGTTATCTATATCTATACTAATATAATAATGAATCGTTTACTAATATAGTAAAGAAAAGTTTTGTTTGTATCTTTGCATTGATTAGGCTTCGAAACTATTTGACCGATTTAAATGAAATTTGGCACAGACATAGAATAGACCACGGGAAAGGACATAGGGTACTTTTTATTGCGGAAAAATGTACAGTTCCGATTCGAGATTTCTATTTACGCGCACGAAGTCGCGCGCAACATCTAGTTAGTAATAAAAGGAGATTTTAACTATAGCAGTGATTGCGTATTGCAGTTTTTAAAAGTTTCATTCAAACAAGTTGCGTGCCCCACTTCCTACATAACGAGCAGAGAGGCGGACGAAAAGGCTTGTCTGTAAAAAAAACTAGTAATAAGCCTAGGAAATATTGTAAGTTTTAGACATCATTTCTAGTCGCATATAGAAAGTAATGTCCTACAAACAGATGGACTAGATTTTTTCTAAATTACATCTAAGTATCTGCAGTAATTTTCTTTCGAACTTTCATGGTGGTCTGTGCTTTATGGCCATAGATATTTTCCTACACAAAATATATTTTAATTCGATTTCAAATCCAAATAGGTACCTTTGATCTTTATAGTTCTGAATTTTTAGTCCTAGTAGAGTAACAATTATTTTTTACGTCTCAAACTTGAGGTCTTTCATGTTGCAGACTATATGACTAAGATTAGAAAACAAAATATATTTTTTTTTCTAACGAATCATGTATACACTTACTACTTTACTCGTACATTATAGCCAGGGCTTGGCTTAACTGAATTACCCGAAGACAGCGAAGCCAAAATGAATGGTGATGATTTTGGGAGTCTGTGTATGTATGTATATTTGCTCCACCGTGGCGTCTAAACTATTAATTCGATTTTAATAAATGAATTGTCAAATTCGTAATAATAGCCCGTGTAATAGGCTATATATTGTACGTAGTGGTTTATAGTTTTTTTTACAAAAAAATGTAGTTATTTTAATATATGTAAGATGTTTTTTAATTTTGTAAAAATATGTTCCATCTCATATCATGCATGATTTTGGTAATATAGTCTCATCAAGTAGATAAATATATCAAGTAGGTTTATCAACAAAATGTTTTCCTTTCCAAAGGCCAAGGATAGAGCCGATATAGTGCCAATCCAACCGATATTGCTCTTTTATAACTAGTATCTACTATTGTAGTAACTAGCAACAAAATTGGTTGCCTATCCAGTTAGCCAGCAACATTTATTTCCCATCGTGTCCCCAATCAAACCGTGATGAATCGTAGAAACAGGGCGCCGCTCGGTCACCGACCCGCGTTTTCCCACTTGGGAACACTTGGGAATGCCACAAGTATCGGTTTTCATTGTGACCACTTAGGTGATGCGGGTTATCGTCTTGACATTGTCAAAAATATATGATGAGCTTAACAAAATTACTAATTATTTAACAATACCGCTGAATCCATACTAATATTATAAATGGGAAAGTGTGTATTTTTATCCGTCTTTCACGCCAAAACTACCGAACCGATTTAAATGAAATTTGGTACGTATATAGTGTAGAGCATGAGAAATACCATAGGCTACTTTTTATCGCGGTGAAATGTACGGTTCCCGTTGCAGTTTCGCAAAAAAACTACTAAACCGATTATCATGAAATTTGGCACAGATATAAAGTAGACCATGGGGAAGGATATAGGCTACTTTTTATCGCAGGATCTATAAGGTTCCCGTGGGTTACTGTACTTATGCTGGCGGAGCCGCGGGCATCAGCTAGTCCAAAATAAAACTCGTAAGTTTTTATCATTTCGGAGATGTCGTCTCAAGTTTACGCGATAGACAATTAGCCATTAGGTAACAATGATGCTTAGGTACGTATAAGTACTCTAAACTCTTACTTGTTTCCATAATTTTGACGATAAGTATGCTCTACATCTCTATGTAGAGCAGGAGTGTCTAACTAGTGGGGCGCGCCTCCCTGGGGCGTAAAGAGATGTCAAGAGGGGCAAACCTAGGTATTTTTTATCAAAAATATTAATCGACTCCTTGTCAGTCGCTATTGAACAAGTTGAGGCATTCTACAATATTTATTTCATATAATTGCATGGAAATAAATAATTAATATCGATAAAAATTACTCTTTAGCAATAAAAATGTTATAGGGGTACGTTAGTAATATAATGTTACATATATTCTTTGACAGGGGCATTCAAGTATTATTTATAATCCCGGGAGAGGGGGGTCTGGAGGGGAGGCACCGTGAAAAAAAAGGTTGGTAAACCTTTTGGTTGGGTCAATTCTGCTACATAAAAACTGCAATAATACAATTACAATCAATTAAACGCTAAAACTGTCTAAGGTATTCTCGTAAACGTTTAATCAGCATCAAACGCATTCTGATTGGACCAAACATCACAAAGTCAGTTTATGATAACAAATCGCCTCACTTATTAGTTATTACAATTAGTTGGTTCTGATGTAGAGCATACCAAATAATAATAATAATAATATCTATGGACGCTTCACACCACGTCAATCTGATCCCATGGTAAGTTCTTGAAGAACTTGTGTTACGGGTACCAGACAACGGAAATATATTTAATACTTTTATACTATACACATATTTAAGATTTTTATTATATTATACACATATTTAATACACATCCATGACCCAGGAACACAGAAAAACTTTTTGTCTCTTCGGCGGGATTTGAACCCGCGACCCCCGGCTTGAGCACCAACACGCTCACTCAACTGAGCCACAGAGGTCGTCAAAATATTTAAATTCACAACCAAACCACAAATTCTACTAATTAAAACTCAATTGTTCCAATTTTATATAAATTAAAAGTGGGTGTTAATAAAGTTACGAAAAAGCCAACCTTCAAATAGCTACTAATTTAAAAGTAAATTACTATGGAAAAAAGAAGATTACTTCATTAAAATAATAATTATAATCATAATAATATATTTTGTGTGCAGTTGTGCTAATAATTATACAATTTAAATAAATGCTTTTTATAAAATCCATCGAGTAAATGACTTTTGACAATTTGACATTTGACAAACTTTTGACTAATATTATTGTAGATGCGAAAGTTTTGATGTTTATAGGACTCCTCTTATTTAAGTGAAATTGCTTTAGCGACGTTGAGAGTGAAATTTCTAGATAGTGTCACGATTTTGGATTATAACGCCATCTGTCGAAATCTACTTAAACTTATCATTTCTTAATTCTTACATAACAACGTAACTTCTAAAGTACGGCTCAATACACAGATGGTGCTAGGTGTATTTTTTTTAAATTTTTATATTATTTTCGAAGTGATGTCCTTTAGGCACGTTTAGGCACGATGAGACTTGAGAGTATGTTTGGATTTTAAATGATGAATGAAGTTTCACTTCTGTCCATCTTCTGCCACGTACCCTGTACAGGTCATGTTTTTATAGACTGCTTGTTGAATTGATTCATACTGTACTTACCATATTATTATCTTACAGCTGGCATTAAATTCACCGCTGTAATACATTCGGTACTTAATGTTATCAATTACTATTAAGTCTTAATATAATCTTAAATGTACCTGTATTATTCGCTGGTATTTGCGTAAATCAAAATTCTATCTATCCCATTGGCAGCGTACATTCTGCAATTCAAATTCCATAATGTATACTAATATTATTAAGAGAAAATATTTGTTTATTAGTTATAAATATGTAATTTATTTGTTTATTTGCTTATATTGAATAGTTTCAGAAACCGGTTTTGATAAAATTTGGCGCAGATATAGATTAGACTACGGGTAAGGGCATAGGCTACTTTTTACGCGGTTAATGTACGATTCCCACGGGGTTTTTCTAAATACTTTTTTTATATTTCTTTTTTTCTAAATACTCGTATATTATTAAATATTAAATACTTTATGTATACATCAAGAATATCTTAAGATGGGTCTTAACATAAATTCGGTCACCGAATTGGACGAGAGATTATAGTGTTAGTAAAAAGTTAAACAGTTTTAGAAAAGAGTGGATAATCTTTAAACGACTTAACTATAGTCGTTAGACAACATATTTTCTCGGTTAAAATTAAAACATTGAGGCCAAGTATTCTTGTTTGTAAGTAAATAGTGTCATATTCGTTCTTTAAATAGATTTTCTATACATGTAGTTAAGATTGTCACGAACTCACCCCACACCAATGGAGCGATAGTAATTCGGTCTTGATTTTGATGAAATTTGGCACAGATGTACAGTAGACCACGGAGAAGGACATAATCTACTTTTTATCGCATAAAAATATATGGTTTCAGCGAAATTTACTTTTGCGCGCACGAAGTCCCAGACAACATCAATTTTAAATTACTTTCTTACAAATGCATCGTCGCATCAAATCCCATCTCGGCTGACTTTAAAAATTCCTGGGTATACCACGTTGGACCTTATTGCTATGAAAATAAGGGTTTAACAGTGGCACACTGCTGGTGGTGGTGTCTGCGTCTTTTCCGGACATAGGACACTGTTTTTTTATTTACATTTAAAAATATAGGCCAAAAACATTGTGTGCGAAAAAAATCACACTTGACCGTCTGTTACATGCGTGTTTTTATTGCGCTAACAACAAGCGATCCAATTACAGTTGACATTGAGACGATTTATATGTGCGATATTATATCACTTTAAGAGTTTAGACCCTGAAGTAATTAAAGCCGTACGCAATACGCGTACTACCAACATTACAAAAATATCGTTTGAAACGCTTAGTGAACATAAAAATGAGGTAATTATATGAGCATAAAAATCGTGAGTATCAAAAACCTATTTATAAGATATCACTTTAAAAAGCAAGAAATAAAATAATTAAAATATCATCATTAAAATATACGATAATGTTTTGTATAAACTAAATGCAGTTTTGTAATACAATTAATTATAATATTACATATTATATACATATTAATACATTGTATTACAATATATTCTGAGTAAAGTACCTCATCATAAATCACAACATAAAATTAATAACACTTTAAATATTAAATTATTTATCAGTTAGATCATTGATAATGCAAATGTACCGTATTCCTCGTAAAAAACAACAAGCTAATCATAACATCGCGAGCGCTTATCACGTTAACACGGGCTGCGAGGCACGTCCCACAATATTACGTATTTCGTTAGAAAACTCTTAATTGCGTGAAAAAATATTAAAAAAAAAAAACAAAAATCAGCTCCAATAGTGACAACTTTCAGGTGAAAATGTGATTAAGTGTAAGTGATACAAAGTCAAAATGATCGAATTAGTGAAATGTGATAATAGCCGCTTGAACGGGACACTGAGAGATCCGTTAAGGGACCAAGGAGTGAACTCGTTCGTGTGCAGGGTTCAGTACTTGAACGATCTGGACCCCTTCACGGAGTACAATGTACGGGAGCCCCCTAGACCACTCTACCATACCTTCAACACTACGATACCTCTGTCGTACCAAATAGCGGCAGTGCATCGACTACTGCATGCCCCGCATAGGGTAAGTACTTTTAAAATTAAAAAGTAAAGTATTTATTACATAAATTATGTGAAATCTTATAAAATTACAAAACTAAAAATTACCTGAAAAATTATATGAAAACTTTTCACTTGTCTACGGCAAAGCCAAAAGGAAGGGTAATGATTTTGGAAGATGTTTATGATATGTATTATACATCTGCCAAAATCATATATTGTATAATACTATGTAAATTTGTATGTATTTTTGTTCACAGTAGCGCCTAACTACTGGTCCGATTTTAATAAATGAAGTATCAATAGATTCGTAATCAAAGCCCGGATAATATAGACTTTACGTAGTCGAGTTATAGTTTTTTATAAAAATTATAGTAATAATTGTAATTCGTACGTCACGTTAATTTAAAACAATAAGCGCTATAGTCTATATTTCTATAACATTCAAAGTATAGCTGGTTTTAACTATTACTAGCTGTCCCGACACAAGTTATTCTATCTTAAATATGATCTGGAATGAATAAAAGACTAACTTCACCTACACTTAGTCCTACAACCTACACCAATATTTCTCACTGTTTAAAACTCCCCTGAACTTCTTAGCTCTCTTCCTCTGAAAAATTAACCAAATATGTCCGCCGTTCTCAAGTTTTGAGTCCCTCGGGAATGGGATAAATCCTATGTCCTTCTCCTGGTTTTCATATACCACCAATTTTCAGCCAAATCGGTTTTAGGCGTTCTTGAGTTACACTGTAACTAACACGACTTTGTTTTATATATATAATGTCTCCGAAAATCAATTACGGATCCACTGCTTATGTAAAGACGTTTACGCAAAAAATAATTGTCATACTCAAAATAAAAAATTATCTCATGGGTGACTCTCCGCAAAACGCAAGCTCGATCATATAAAGAAGAAAAAATTTTTTCTAGTATGACAATTAATTTTTTACTTAAACGTCTTTACATAAGCAAAAGATTATATACGTATGCTCAAAATATCCGTAATTGATTTTACCGAACCTAATATAGGTATATAGGTAGATATTGATTTTGAAGTTATTGATTCTTTGCTTAATTTGACGAGACTCATCCGAGGCAGAGGAGGGCATTGCACAACGTGACCTCATCTAACAATGGCAGGTCAGGCTTATTCGCACAAAGACGGGCGCAGTATAATACCGATTATACATTTGTTTATTTTTAATGGCAATATGTATACTCAATTACAGTACCTACGTATAGTTTATCAATTCAATACCGTTTATAGCAGACAGTTTAATGCACTGTCACAAAATATTTTTTATGTGTCACAATATTATTTTATGTTTTATTATTTTTGAGATGAAAAAAAACTATTAAGTAGGTAGGGCTGTGTCTAGTCTAAGTATGATAGGTACGTATTTTTAACTAGAATTAATTGCCCGCGGCAATCCTTTCATCCCTTATTTTACCCACTTAGGGGGCGAATTTTCAAAAATCCTTTCTTAGCAGATGCCTACGCTATTACAACTATCTTTATGCCAAATTTCAGCGAAATCCGTTCAGTAGTTTCGGGTGTGCGTAGTCAGTCAGGTTTGCCTTTTATATATTTAGATATTAATTCAAGTCGTGGAACACTATAATAGTTTTAAGTTGAAACAATCCCGATGTTTTTTTATATAATACATACAGTAATAATAATATTAATGTTATATTAAAGGCCCGTTTCTCAATCGCCTAGTAGGTGACGAATAGCTTTAAGTTTAGGTATCCGGATTTTTTGTCTTTGTCGCTCAGGATAAAATAAGCAGTCATCTCATCTCATTTTGCGCCTGTCCGCAAAACGCAAACTCTAACGCAAAAAATATAAAGATTTTTTTTACTATGACAATTATTTTTCTGCTTAAACGTCTTTACATAAGCAATAGATCATATGCCCAAAATATCCGTAATTGATTTTACCAAACCTTATATAAAAGCACCTTTACATATGAAATCATAATTTAAGCACCTGCATAGACGAAATGTCTACGCCTACATACATAAGGGAAGTACGTGTTACTCATAGCTATTCTAAAATTATACGTTCTAAATATTTGAGCTGGCTCAGGTGTTATATTTGCAATAATTACATCTGCATAATTTTATAAATGTGCCTCACATTCGCCCACATTTACCGTTCCAGTTACATTACGACTGTGACACAAAATAGGAACAGTTAAACTGTGACACAATATAGGTAAATTAATTGTGGACAGATCACGAACTTCTATAATAGCAATGATATCGCGTATGGATTCGCCGCTAGGGGCGCTTGTGTAGCGTGAAGTCTCCGAAATGTCAAATGTCACTGTTTGCGGCTTGGCTATGCGGGTTTATTTTTATATTATTGTTGCGAATATTTAGCAATACATTGGATTAATTGTGGCAATACAGTACAGTTACGGATAAATAAATAAAAAGCGGTTCTAAAAAAAACTGCCTTTTTTGGTACTGCGCAACACTGTGGCGTGGCTATACATTTACATTTTACATCATGGCATATACACCACCATGTAACCATACGTGTTCTATTTTATTAAATATGATTTAAAGTAAATTTTTGTTTTGGCGTCCGTAAAAACAAACTTTCACAGCCGTACTTTGGGACCTCACTCTACAGTACACCACCTGGTGATACAAAAAACGATAATCTCATTTGCTCATACATTCAAATGTATTTACATTTTCTGTGTTTGTTGCAACATAAAAAATTCAATTAACACTAGTATCAAGGACGCTGATGTAATGAAAAAGATAATATAATATATAAGATACCTAATGTAGAGACTATTAATCAAACAACAAAGATAAGATGGACAAATTCCTATAAGATCTTTCAAAAATAAGGTCAAAAGAATAATAAAAACTAGTAGGAAGTATCTTGCACACTAAGGGGCGATTTCACCAATGAAATTGAACGCGCTCAGTATACAATAAACTCGCTTTGCGCGTTTAAACGCGCTTATAACTCCGAATTGCATTTCACCAACGTAAACGAAACACGTTTCCAGCTAAGCTGAGTTTAGGTTCTGAACGCCGGATTTCGTCGGTTTAACTTCGTTGAACGCGTTCAAGAGCTATCATGTACGAAGTGTCATAAGATGACAGTTGTCATGTTTGTATTTATAAAATCAGTATTCATTTGTGTTTAATATCACATTAGGTAGTTCACAGAAATCGAATTTCTAGAAAAACACACTTTTCCAAATATATTTTACGTCTTTAATATTTTAACTCAGTTTTCGTTATCGCGATTAGCGTAAATATGGTGAAACCCGTTCGACGTAAAACGAGACGCATGAACTCGCTTAGTGAGAACTAAGTTTTATAAAACGAAGTTTTTATTGCGAATGGTGAAATCGCCCCTAACTGCTTTTTAAATCACTCACAAATACCAATTAACAACAATTAGTTTTGATAATTAACATAATTATTATGAAAAAGCTTGTAACATACCGATTGCATATCGATGAAATCTAAATTAATTGTCATAAACCATTTACTAATTTGAATAAATAGCAAAAGTGTCGAGACGTTTTATTTGTGTGACAATTTAAATAAATAAAAATTCAGTAAACGCGATACGAACGCTGTTCGCGCAAGTTGTGAAACCAGTAGGCCCTGATAAAATGTGGATACATTTTTCACTGGCCTATTTATATGCTACTTATTGTGTGACTATCTCTAGGATCTTATGCCCGGTACACGTTTCATCTTATTGTTTTTAAATACCTGGTTCCACTAAGGCTTGGGTCACACTGACAAGAGCTACTATGGTGAGACGGTGAACTTGAAAAACATGACTGTATCGTATTTTCGTACGAAAATACGATGTAATAAAAAATGGAAAATTAAAGTAAAAACGGTTACTTAATAAATAACAGGTACCAACTACAATCTATATCTATATAATATATTATAATTAATTTAAAAGAAAGTCGAATTAGTTACACTATTTATAACTCAAGAACGGCTAAACCGATTTAGCTGAAAATTGCTGGGGAGGTAGCTTATAACCAGGAGAAGGATATAGGATACTTTTTATCCAGTTTCCGATGGAACAGCTGGACTCATTTGGCTAATTTTGATCTTGAATTAGTTACATATGGAAATTCATGGAAGGTTTAAATAGTCAGAAATATTGGAAAAGGTGTAGATTGTAGAAGTAGATGTAGGTGTAGGACTAAGACGTAGATTGCATTGTAGGTGTAGTTATTTGTTCATTCCAGTTCATATATTTTAAGACAGAACAACGTATTGGTAGAGCCATGCTTCGGCACGAATGGGCCGGCTCGACCGGAGAAATACCACGGGCTCACAGAAAACCGGCGTGAAACAGCGTTTGCGCTGTGTTTCGCCGAGTGAGTGAGTTTACCGGAGGCCCAATCCCCTACCCTATTCCCTTCCCTACCCTCCCCTATTACCCTATTCCCTCTTAAAAGGCCGGCAACGCACTTGCAGCTCTTCTGATGCTGCGAGTGTCCATGGGTGACGGAAGTTGCTTTCCATCAGGTGACCCGTTTGCTCGTTCTGTCTGGACAGCTAGTTCATTTAAAAGAATACTACTGTATCGTTTACGCTTAATTATTAACATTCCAATAATTATGTATTAAACCTGTTTTACATATATTTTTAACTATGTGTGTGTCTGAATAAAGAACAGAATTCATAACTAATATATTCGATTGATAATTATATAGATAATAAATATTATCTATATAAAAGTATTATGTTATTTTTTCAATAAAGCTATTACAATTATTAATGCAATAATATTTCTAAGATGTTACATTGTACATGCAGCCTTAAGTATGTAGAGCAAGAATACAAAAGACAATGATAACTGGTTCTAAGCGACACAATACGAATAGCCTGCATACGGCCAATAGGATACTCTACTAGTAGACAGTCTACTGAACACTGTGCATCACAAATTTAAACCTTCAGCACAAGTAATACAGTTCAAATTATCACACACACAAGCTAGGAAACAGGTGGCATTGCAGTGCAAACGCACGCTAGTTTCAACTTTAAATGCTACAAAACATGGTTAATTTAAGTTTGGAACAATATTCAAGATGTCGAAGTAATGTGATCGAACCTTTGAATGTTAATTTATAGGATATTTTGGTTTGAAATTACAATATTATTTTCTGCTCTAATATACATACAACTTACAAGGTTTGGTAAAATCAACTATGGATATTTTGGGAATGTGATCTACTGCTTATAATATATAAAGACATATACGCAAAAAAATTATTGTCATACTCAAAAAAAATCTCATACTGGGTGAATCTCCGGTCAATGCAAACTCGCCCATATAAAGGAAGATTATTTTCTTCGAGTACATCAATTATTTTTCTGCCTAAACGTCTATACCTAAGCAGTAGATCATGTGCCCAAAATATCCTACGAGTAGTTTAATAGTTGATTTTACCGAACCTTATATGCTAAAGAAAGAACATAACTTCATTCTTATAGGGTAATTAATACGCTAAATGTCGGCCACTTACGGATTTTCTAACTTTAGATCGCTTCGGATTCATCAGTTTGAAACGAAAGCATAGCTTGTTATACGGTTTTAGACAGGTTGATAAATCTATTTTATATTTATAGGCATATGGTTGATTTTTCTACTAAACGGAAAAAGTATTAAGGTTTAAATGCGTCGAAAACGAAAAAACCTTAAAGTCGGCCGTTCACGGCCCAATGGTCGGTCGCGTTTTTACCAAATGTCGGCCGGGCATAGCGTGTAACCTCTTATAATATTATTAAATTATAATAATACATAATTCAATTTTGAGACAGCAAGTTTGATAAATAAATTAATAAATGACTATCCAGTACCTACACAAACAATGAAAAATACAAAAATGATCAGCCTATACAGTAGCATTCGATTCTTAGGCTGGCCGACATTACGATCTTTAATATTTCCAAAGTCGGCCCCTGTTTCGTATAGCTTATTTCTCGAGATTCAGCTAATACCACCCCGGCCGGTATTTAGCGATTGAACGTAAAATATGTTTATTAACATAAAAGCGTTACAAATTTTGCTATTAAGACAATGGAATTCGTAGTATTGGACTTTATAAAACATACTGCATTTACCTTAAGTCGGCCCCGGCCGAGATTCCGATTTTCAGTCGAAACTGGTATTCTAATGGCGGCCCCTTATTTTTCCCTAAAACCAATTCGCAAAACATTGAAAAAACTATCTCAAAATATAGTAAAAATACCTTTTTAGTGATAGCAAAGCTAAAAACCAAAAAAAGAAATGTCTTACCGTTGTAATATCAATCCCCGAATCGTGGGTATTCACAGCAAGTAAGCTGCTTTAACTACGAACTTCAATGCTTCAACGGCGCCTACGGCTACTGACGCTCAGTGTGCGAAGAGCAAGTGACGTAATCGGATAGTAACGGTTTGCACTTAAAGAGTATGAACTAAGCTTGCAATTTCAGTGGCAAAATTACCACTTAATTACCTTTTGAATGAATGCAAGCTGAAAATGTGCAGGCGGCCGAGGATTGGAGGGTGGCCGACGTTTGGCGTATTTACCCTACTTAGTCAAATGTTTTAAGACAACTTTTACTTTACTCTTGTAAAAAGGCAAATAAATCGAGTAGCATACCTTACTACTAGATTCAAGAAAATTACAATCATGGTTAGGATTTGTTACTTTTTGTACCTTATTTTGTAAGGGCTCTTTTTAGTATAAAAAATGTCACAAAAAGCCACCACACACATCGCTTCCTACATATCGAAGGACTATCAAACGCTAATTTTATTCGACTATCGCGGTAAAGAACAAGTTTGAAGGTCAGATAAGACCTTTTTTTTTTTTAATAAAAAACAGCTTCTATGTTTTTAGCGGGTAAAATGTAGAGGTCGTATAATTAATTAATCGTAAGTCTTATTTATATCAAGATAATTATTAAGAAAACACTTTTGCATACGTAAATAACATATAATATTATTAACAGTATCAAGTGTTTATTATAAAACAAAATGCTTCAGTAACTATTATAATTTATAGGTTTGTATATTATTTCCAATTAAATGTTTAATAATTATTATTACTTCCTTGCAATGTCATAAATCGAAAGTCACAATATATTTAACTTAAAAATATAATTATACAGATTACAGACCCCGAAGAAAATCAGTTACCTACATCGTGAAACCTTAGAGTAGAGATGCGTCCCAGAAGCCATATTATATGACATCAGTACAATAACTACAATAAATTGTATTAGCTCTGACATCAGTCCACTTAGCGGATTTAAGAGGTATCCAAGGTCAATATCGAAAGCCTGACAAAAGATGACCACACAAGCAGCAGTATTAGTATAGAGCTATATGCACAATTATATTATCTAGGTAAATAAAATAAGTAATAACAGCCAAAACTTAAATTGATAAATTATAAAAAGAAATGAATCTCTCTTCTTCTAACTTATTTTATATGGGTGTGAGCTAAGCATGTTTAAAATTTATGGGATTAACAACATAGAAAATTTTAATGTGTGTGTAACCTACAAACTTTATTATCCTATTTAAATTTATTTTTATTCCTAGTTATTCAATAACGCTAATAATAAAAAAATCATTGCACAATCGGCAATCGGGTAATAAAATATGATATGTATGTCTTTGTTTAAATAATTTTGACGCAATCCTTTATCAATTTAATCACAGATGGACTTTTTAAAACCTGATCTGACGTAAAAACATTTTAGTCATGCATTTATCTATCAAACGGTCATCGGTGATAATGTATTAAGATAATGTATTGTGTTAAATAAATAATGTTGTTGTTATATAGTCAAGGCTATGTGTAAAACCTACCTGACTAAAAATAATAAAAATATCTTATTAAGATAGAACCTTATAAGATTAATTAGTCAGTAAGAGATTTCATAATAGCATCAATGATATTCTATAGATGAATGCAGGGCTTCCCAAACTGTGCGTCGCGATGCCCTTGATCCCGGGCCTTTAGTCAAGACTCAAGATGCATTTGATAATTTCGACGGCGAAGTTCGAAAACAAAATCTATGGGGATTGATATAAGTCATCGTTAAGTGACATGTTGTATGATGTCTTATGTCAAATCCCAAAGATAAAAAAAAGTTTTCGAAATACGTCGTCGAAATTATCGAATGCACCTTGACTAATAGTCAAGGCGATCCACATAGATTAGATTGACTTCGATGCCTATGCAGATGACTTGCGAAGACGTCCTCGTAAAGGGTTATGAAACGTTAAGTTTGCCAAACGAGAAGGAGCCATTTAATATTTTTAAATCCTCTGCATGAAAGCAATAATGGAACGTGTTCTTGTTTTAAACTCTGCAAATCGAACTCATGTAATAGATGACTAAAACGTCTTTCTACACCTTTATTATGAACGACTATTTTTGTTTGTGTGACTAACAACGAGGTAAAGATTTCGGTGGAGTTGCTCACTCAATTTATTTATAGTTTATTTTACGCATAACAATTATTATGACTTCACATTTCACGCTACTGTGAGTAAATGTGACATAATAATAAACACACAAGATAATATAGATAATACTTAAAAGGTATGTTGTTAAAAGTTTACCAAGAGGACACAATGGGAATGGGAGATCAAAATTCACTAAAAATCGAGATTTTAATTTTTTTTTATCGTGAAGAGAAAACTCTATTGCAGGAGAATCAGCAACTAATTGGTAAATAGTTTCGTAGCAAACCTAATTTTTTATTGAAGAAAAAATAAATCAATAAACGAATTTACGTAGTATGAATAGTTTTAGAGTATTAAAAGTTGTATAATACGAACTACGAAAGATTGAATAGTAAATATTTTTCATATATCTAAACGTATAGAAGCAGAAGCTTCAACATATTCCCCATTTTTGTGACAATTATGTAATTCGTAGAAATTATAATATTGACCAATATATTTTATTAGCAAATATTTTTCTCTACATCGAAAGCTTAAAATATAAGTAACTCTCGTCATTCTCAATCAGAAAGAGAGCTGATGATGATCATGAGCAATAAACTAAGAAACAAAAAAAAAGATCAAAATCGTTTCATCCGTTACGATGCCACGGACAGACAGACAGACACGTCAAATTTATAACACCCCACTGTTTTCATCGGGGGCTAAACCTTTAAGTTGTAATTTGTGGGTGTCAAAGCTAGCACCCATCCGTACTTTACACAGTTGTCTGTTCCATAACAAATGAGTTGTATGTGTTAGTATTAGGATCATAATATTAAAAGACGAACGGTGTTCCACTTTCCAGCAATTAATATAATTTGGAGACGCGCCAGTTGTGCAGGTGGTGTTCGGTTTGGTTCCCGATAATAATGTAATGGCAAACTGCGTGAAATGGTGAAATGTTAATAGTTCACAACTGTGTGTATCTAATTTGGTCAGTGAGTCACTGTTTCAGGAATTACTGGGCTCTGTCTCTATCACAATACTTTGTAGTCCTTAAAATAAATTTCCAAAATCTACCTACATCAAATATATTCTAAGCTGAAATGCAGTTAAAAATTGTACCTTCTGACTAGTCATATTGTATTTTAGGTTCCGCACCCGAAAGGGTAAAAACGGGACCCTATTACCAAGTATAATGCTGAAACTTCGCTTTCTCTCTGTCTGTCTGTCCGTCCGTCTGTCTGTCACCAGGTTGTATCTCTTTTACCGTGATAGCTAGATTTAGATAGTTGACATTTTAAGCAGATGAAGTATTTCTTTAGCAGCTATAACAACAAATATACTTAAACCGAATAAAATAAATTATTAAGGAAAGTTTCCCATGCATCAAACGTGTTTTTTGCCGTTATGTACGGAACCCTTATATATAGTACGACTCACACTTGGCTGGTTTTGTATTTTTTTTCTGTAGCGTATCCATATAATTACGTAGCTCTACATACAATATAGAGTCGACGTTTATACCATAAAAGCTGCCATCTATTGACGAATAGAAACAACTAAATGATTCTAGGTTCTACTTTCTAGTGTCTAGAGCCCAAGTAGTTCTAGCGCACGATGAAAGATGGCGTTATTTCATATTTAATTTATCTTGTTACAGCTTGACGATGCTGCTCTACAAGTATTCAAGGACGGTGATTATGGACCCTATTTGGACCTGGACTCAACTCTTGGTGAGCAAGATGAAGAACTGGAAGGCCTTCAAGACAGGTAATTGCAAATTTATAGCTGTTGGGTTTTTAGATCACCGTGCCTTTGAGTTATTTTATAAAAATAACATACCGGGACTAGATATAATAAATATTTCCTGTCGGAGCAGAAAATTATAAAAACAGTTTTAGCATTTTGCCATCCCAAGCTTCTACATAAAATCAGTGTCAAACATGAATATGGAAGTCAGTGCCAGAAATAGCATTTTGTGGCCCCTAATGCTAATCGAATGTCTAGTTGCACACACACCATATTATTGGCAATAATGCTCATATTGACAATAATATTCCTTGGGTGCGGGCCATATTGCCGTTTTTTTTTTTTTGTGTGTGTTGACTAGTGTTGTCAAATTTATTCTGTCAATAATATTGCATGTGTGCGGCTAGCCATGGTAGAGCCACTGTACAGCAATACAAAATTTGGCGAATTATATAAGTATATGGCATTTTACAGGTAAGGTCCTATATAACTCCTAAACTAATAAAGTTATTATAATTTCAAAGTTCATCAACCATCATTCATCACATATTGCACTATCGTTATTAAGTTTTTCGGATCTTTTGAAGCCAGCTGTTAAGCTTTTCGAGGGGACTTAGCTTTACTTTAGTAAAATAATGAATATCTCGCAAACGGGTACCTAAATCAAATATCCTAACTAGTAGCATGTCAGGGCATGTATAATGAGGGTTCTGTAGCTATGAACTTTCAACAGGTTTTTTTAAATTACTTTAAAAGTTATTGTCCGATTTCGCTCAAAAAAATTTTCCTTAAGAGTTTTTAGCAATATCTATACGCATGGAAACTTACAAGCTACTCAAAACATTGTAGAAACGCCAGAGGGGGCTAACTTCAATTTGGAGGCCCATTACTCAAAAAATGTCATGTACCTATGAAACATTGACTTTATTTAACAAGGCCTATTCGACGATACACCACACGATGGCATAAAACGAAAAAATATATTTCTTCCCCACCAAATCTTTCAACATTTATATCAATTATCAAGTCAACAATCGTCATACTATTTTATACTTTGACTAATTTCGCACCTGGAAATTTTTTTTTTTTTTTTTGGGATTACACTAACTGCATCTAAATCACTAACTTTACTGTGTATCACTTTGAACCTTAGTGCGCAGTAATAAGATCGAAAAGAAAAGAATCTGTCAGCGACTGTACATAAATATAAATTCAAAGTCCCGGACCCAATGCGGATGCGAAAGAGATGTATTTGTGTCGTAGTTGGTCCCCTAACATTCGCACTACCGCAACCGTCGGCTTCCTCTGTCCCCCAGCAATTGTCATAATTGCTGCAATTTCGACCTCTGACATAAAGTGCATGTGTTTTCTATTAACATTTATTGTTAATAGAAAACACATAACACAACATAGATATATCATATTATGTAATAATTAATCAAAGTAACACAATTAATGTTATATCATCAAGGAAATAATTGTGTATTTTCAAATAATTTAATATTGTAATATTGATTAACCTTTTATGTTATTGCTTAAATAAACCCTGTTTTTATTCATCAAGAAAACCTTATTGTACTAACATTATTAACTAGCTTTTGTACGCGGCTCCGCCTGCGTAATCACAGTATGCCACGGGAAAACTGTACTTTTCCGGGACAAAAAGTGGCCTATGTTTTAATCCAGAGCTCAAACTACTAGCATACCAAATTTCAAAAACAATCAGTTCATTAGTTTATACATGGAAGAGGAAAAAACATCCATCCATCCTTACAATCTCACATTCATATTAATTGTTGACGATTTCTTGAGATGTTCGCTGCTGGATATAGGCCAGACTTGAGCCTCTAGTCAAGACGCATTCGATAATTTCGACGGCGAACTTCAAAATCAAAAATGTATGGGATTTGACATATGTCATCGTTATGTGACATGTCGCTTGAGATGCGTTATGTCAAATCCCATACATTTTGTTTTCGAACTTCGCCGTCGAAATTATCGAATGCATCTTGACTAGAGGCCGAGGTGGCTCGTGGCCTGCGTTTAGCGACTGCATCTGTCCTTATATCAGCAATTACAGTTCTAACAATGCTGTCACCACAATTAATTTCGTATAATTTTCATCAAGCTAGCGTTATAAATTCGAAAATTAAATTGTTTGTGGACTTTCGGTGGGCCACTGGCATAATTAAAACGCTCGACCCAAATAACTAATTTCCGTAGAATTAGTAAAGATTAAGATAAAAGATCGTCTTAGGTCGACGCACCATTTTCCTTGGAAACGAAAATAGTACAGAGATTCGACACATGTACATTTATTTGGGTTACTGTTACACAAAACTGCGTAAACATATTTTCGTTAGCAGCAGGGTACAATTTGAACTGCGAATATAACTATTGCCGCTTCAACGGCTCGTTACTCGTATTATACTGTCTTTGCAATGGAATAGCATTAATGACGACCCCTGTGACTCAGTGGTTTGCGCGTTGACACTGAAGTCGGTGGTCGCGGGTTGGGATCCCGCCGAGGGAAGTGGGAACAAAAAGGTTTCAGTGTTCCTGGGCCATGGATATATATAATACTACACTAGCATTAATTGCCTGCGGCTTCACCCGCGTGAAATTAGATTTTAAACTTTCATCCCCTATTTTCCGCCCTTTGGGGTTGAATGTTGAAAAACCTTTCAATAGTGGATGCCTACGTCATATGAGAAATACGTGTGCATAATTAAAAATTTATAGCCTGTGCGTTAATACACCAGTCAATCAGCTTTGCTTTTTATATATAATATAAGTAGATACAATTTATACATAATTGTAAAAAAATCTCCAATACAATATGTCGTATAGTATAAAGAATTTAAAATATCTATACTAATATGTATTATAAAGAAGAAAAGTCTGTTTGTATGTTTGTTTGCATTGAATATGCTCTAAAACTACTAGAATAAATTTGATGAAATTTGGTACAAATAAATATTAGACCAAGGGAAGTACGTAGGCTACTTTTTATCGTGCAAAATGTACGGTTTCTGTAGAATTCCCTTATGTGCGCACGTAGTCGCGGGCAACATCTAGTTATTATAATCTGATAAATTATCTTCTTGTATCCTTCTGTCTTAGATTGCTTGATTAAATTTTCTATAAAACACCATCAGCCCCCAATTGATAATAAGTCCGCTGATAATAAATATAAGTTCGTTTTTCGTTTAATGTGCATCATTTAATTGCAGATTCAGCGAATGAATTATTGTTTTGATTGCTAGTACGAGTATAAATCGGTGAGAATATAAACGTTTTCAACAAAATAATGAAATCAAAAGTAATTGATCGACGAAAGTGTAGAAACTAATATTGGCGAAACCGTGAGTGTTCGACGTGGTACATTTTTTAAAGGTCTCCGCTGCGATCGCAAAGAATCGGCAAAAACTTCTCGCGAAACAATGAACTTGCACTATGATCTGCTCTATCTATACAGGGTGATATCTCTTTGAAATATATTATTTGTGTAAAAATCTTCCGTTCGTTCAAGTTATTGCATTGAAAATACACAATTTTGCAACTATGCAAATAAACTGACGAAAGGTCAAGTTTATCCTAGAAAGATTTTTATTTATGCATTATAGTATAAGTACCTAACTGAGAGACCGAGCTTTGTTTGGAGTTTTAGTAGGACTATAAAATAATTAAAAACAAATACATATAAAAATAGAAAAAATAAGATTCACAAAAATATTTATCTGACCGGGATTCCAAACCCATTTCAAATTTCCAAACAACGCTAATTACACATAGGTACGCATACCAAGCTGCCAATCAGACTGACGCAGACGTAAGGGAGTCAAAATTATTGATATACTGTTGCACCGTTGCACGACAAAATAAAAAACATATACCTATTGCTTAAAAATACGCAGTTCCTAAAAGACAAGACCTAGTTAGAGATCTGCAAAAGCTAAAATTAACTGCATACTAATATCACGGTAATACTTGTAGCCGGTGCCCATTATTAGGTATATATAAATACAAGATTGTCTCGTTTAAAAGTATAAGATATCAATATGTTGTATGAATAAGGGCCTGAGCGTCTAGTTAAGATGCGACAGAGACAAAACATGCAGCTAAGCTTTGTGCGACATTTATCAGTAGATTGTGGAACAGGGCCTCTAGTCAAGATGCATTCGATAATTACGACGGCGAAGTTCGAAAACAAAATGTATGGTCTTTGACACATTGCATCGTAAGCGACATGTCACTTAACGATGACTTATGTCAAATCCCATACATTTTTGATTTCTAAGTTCGCTGTCGAAATTATCGAATGCATCTTGACTAGAGGCCCTGTTCCACAATCTACTGATAAATGTCGCACAAAGCTTAGCTGCATGTTTTGTCTCTGTCGCTCGATATTAAGTAAGCAGCGACAAACTGCCGAATAAGCTATCCAATTCTTATTAGATGATAGAGAGCCCTATCTATACTTCTATACTTGATATTATATTATAAATGTGAAAGTGTGTCTGTCTGTCTGTCTGTTATCTCTTCACGCTTTAACCGCTGAACCGATTTTTTATGAAATTTGGTCCCGGGAAAGGACATAGGATATTTTTAATCCCGAAAAAGTACAGTGTTCCCGTGGGATAATTATTTTTGCTGGCGGAGCCGCGGGAAAAAGCTAGTATGAAATAAAATAAAATTGGTACTTACTTGAAATAAATGCCGCCTGTGGTGACTTCATAAAATAAATATAAAAGGCCTTCATATTCACGACCTATCTGTTTGTAAAATATTGATCCACATCGATGGTAAAGCCTTCAGTACTCAACAGTACTCGCCTGCATGTAGACATAATGAATAAAATACGCATTACTTTCTCGAACGTTAAGTAGTTCGAAGCTTTAATTACATTATTAAAACAAGAGATTCGAACAACAAATGATTGTAGTTGATGCCTTATGCTATTCTTTGGTATTGGAAAATATCTATCTATAATCTGTATGATCTGTGCTCTGATGCTCAAAAATAAAATTCTAATTTTTTTCGTCAACTTATCATAAGAATAATATTAAATTTGTAAAAAATAGATTTGTATATGGACCATGCACGTAACGTATCGTAATGTTTTCGTTTTCGCTAGCAAAAATCGGTCACCTATCGGAAGTGGGATGTACGCCAAAAGGGGGATAAAATCTCTGGATCCTGTGACGCACTCATGTTGACAGATCACGGTTATGCTATACTGTGTACACGTAATTTTTGTATGCGATAGCCAGTTGTAGATCAGCATCGATCCGAGATAGTTCAGTGATTTAAAAAAAATAAATGAATTGAATTGAATTGAATTGAATTGAATTGAATTGAATTGAAAAAAAAAGTGAAACACGCTGTAGTTACATGAGAAATCGTAATGAATGGCGATGCTAGGTTCACACATGTTTCGCGCGAAGAAATGGATCATTGTTCGAATCGTTCTTTAATCAGACAAGAGTCAGTAGACTCGGGGATCGCTACTGAGGACTCGTTCCATTTCACGCTGGAGTCGGAAGATGAGAATTCGGATATATCGGCGAAAGATGACAGTGCAGATGTGAATAATAAGTGAGTAAATTGTATTAGAACAGGTACACTTAAGGCCGGCATTGTCGCCGATGTTTTGGATTTTAGTATTTTGCTGTCATATTTTGTTTTTGCTAAGTGTTTACATAACGTTGGAATAATCGGAAAATGTTTATACCCCAAAGATAGATAGATAGACAACTTTTATCTTCACTCACATTAACTTAACTGCAGAAACTGAAAAAAGAGCGGTCTTACTCCTTACAGCAATTTCTTCAAGACAACCTAAAGTTAATATTTGTCCTCGTTAATGATAACCTAATGTTAATTACTGTCCTCGTTCGTTAATCTAGAATTCTAAATGGGTGGTGGATATTTTGTATTAAAATCTGAGTAATATCTATGGTAATATATGAAAAAAACAAATCGTTGACTCGTTTAAATTTCTGATGTGAACAACCATTAATTTCGAATACACATAGAAATCTATGTGGTTAGTAGTGGTGACTAACATATAATTTGTTTATTTTAAAACACAATACAATAAAACATAGGCTTACATAAAAACACTCCGACAAATTGATAGCCTCATTATTTTGGAATCCTTGGTTGATGATCATCCTTCATAGGGAAGGCCTAGCTTGTATAATAGGTAGGGATTAGAATGGCGATCTTCAAAAAGTAAGTGGCAAGTGAGACCGATAGGAATGGAGTTATATAGGAACCTCGCACCACTTGGACATATGCTTTAAAACCCGTAAAGAGGCGCTCCTAAGTTCGAATCTAACACGGTGGTATTTTCTTTGACGGTGGTGGCGCCGAGCATTTTGATCACGCCACTTTAAATGTAAAATAGTTTTTGAGAAAATCGCGGACAAATATAGGTACATGCATACAAATATACAAACAAACAGGTCAAACTTAGAACCTCCTTTTTTGATGTCCGACCAAAATGGCAAATAATAATCAAGACACAAAATTTTCTTCATTACTAATTTTCAACAGTTTTTACATAATAGCAACTAAATTTTTTACATAATAGAAACTAAGTTTAAAATTATTCTAAATTGTTTTATAATCTGAGATTCAACAAGTTTCTTTTTATGTAGTTCTAAACACATTCATAGTTCTAAACAGTTTTAGATTTGCCACCAATTCAAAAAAGTAAAAACAAATGACAAATGAATGCAATATACTACATTAAATTACCAAAGAGTTCTAAAATTGAAATTCAAAAAAGTTTTCATTAACAATGTTTCTAACTGGCCAGTTCTAAACATTTTCAGTGTTACCCACGTATAAAAGGCAGAGCTGATTAACTGATGTATCAACGCGAAAGCCAAAATTTTTTTGCACATTTTCTCATATGACGTAAGCATTCACTAAGGAAGGATTCTTCAAAATTCAACCCCCAATATAAAGGGTAAAATAGGGGATGAAAGTTTAAAACCTAATTGCATGCGGGCGCAGCTGCCGCCTAGTAATATTGCAAATTGTACAGATTACAGAATGAAACAGATTTCATTAAAAACAAATGAAAATAAACATAAATATATAGATATATACGTCCTACACAGATGGACTCATTATGAGCAAATAGCCGCAAAATGCTTTCCTGAGTAGCTGCAACGTATCTGAGCAGCACTCAATTTTTGTCAGGCAAAACAAGATACCTAGGTGCTTAAAACGTAAGGATAATGGAAAGATCAAAAATTTATTTTTTATTTTATGTGATTGTTCAGCAAAATGTTCATAGCGTGCCCCTCACTGTCAGTCACTGGTTAACAAATATTCTAAGTTCTGTCTGTTATTTTTTTAATTTACCATATTGTTCTCTTGTTACAGTCGCAAAAATGCCTTGATTCTTCGCACGCAGCTCTCCGTCCGGGTGCATGCCATCATTGGTGAGTATACAATGCAGCGTTCCATAACAGAAACAATAATTTTTAATCGAAATTCCAATGAAGTATACACTAGGCACTCCTCATAGTTATTTCCTTGCGCATCTTTATAGTTTTGACCTCATCTACCACTTAAACGTCTACATAAATCCTATACACGCTTTTGCTAAGATTTCAAAAGCTTTATTGTAGTTTGCTTTAACATTCATTGGCTAGCCGCATACGTACAATATTATTGACAGACTAAATTTGTCAATACTAAACAAAAAAAAACACATGCAAAAAAGTGGCAATATGGCCCCGCACACAAGAAATATTATTGTCAATATGAGCATTATTATATTGCCAATAATATGGTGTATGTGCGGCTAGCTGTGTGAGACTTAGATGTTTGGGAATGTGTGGACAGCCCCAATAGGAGATCTCCGACCGAACGAGGTGGTATGCTCGGTCAGGCCGAAGCCCACTTGTAGTCATTTCAGGTATCCTATAAATACCTCCGAACTTCAGAAACTTCGATAGCGCGATTCAGGACTGCGCGCTGATTGGTCCGACACAGATGAAACAGCCCAAGTAAACTCAACAAAGGAACGTACAGTACAAACACGTTCTTTATGTCTTCTTGATCTCGGTTTCATTGAAACCAGGCCAGTTACGCAGGAGTAATTTTATAGTGCCCAAGTGTGTGCGCAGTACACAAGAGCACTCTCTGTTCCTTTACTCTCGTAATGCAGTGGGACAGATAACCGACACGACTGACGAAAACTGACTAATAGTAGGAAGTCATAATCATGTATTTTTAATTGCAGAGAGACTTCTCCACTCTCAAGGACGGGAGCTGCGTAAGGCTCTGTTCACACTGAAGCAGATTCTGCAGTCTGACAAGGACCTGGTCCATGAGTTCGTGGCCAACAAGGGTCTGGACTGTCTGATGCAAGTGGGCAACATGGCTGACCATAACTACTTGGACTACATACTGAGAGCTCTTGGACAGGTAAGACAATGCTTGGTTATTACCACTAGAAAAACCTTTAAAGCCTCACAGAAATCGCTTAATGTGTGTTAGGTACGCAAAAACAAGAAGAGGAATTAAACCATTCCACCACAAAGGCCCGAGAGGAGACTAGGAATACAAGTCGCCACCAGAGGAGTTCGAAATATAAATCCTCTGGTGTTGTGAGTCCATGGGTGCCACGGTAATCGCTTACCATCAGGCGATCCGACTGCTCGTTTCCTGATTCATTACATTAAAAAAACGAAATAGAATTAATATGGACGAAAACATTTACAACCACCAACTTTAAAGGTTACATTATCCGTCCCATTTGAAAATCAAAGAAGCAGATTATAATACAGGAATACTTTTTCATCGGTACAATAAATTTTACCAGGTCATTGGTATCGATAATAGAGTACATTTCACAAATAAAAAACATTTTTTTTTACATTTCAATTATTTTATCCTATAACCAATCTAATACCGCATGGGCACACTAATACAAGGCGTCAACGGGTGCGGTATTAGGTAGGAGGCGGCGGGGTGGGGTAAGCGATCGGCCGGGCGGCGTACGAGTTGGCAACAAAGCATCGATAGATGCGTAATGCATCCACATTTTGTATTAGTTTAGCGGATAAGTTCGGGGATTGATAATTTTATTTTTTGTTCCAAAGGGGTAGTAACAAAAATCGCTAGTATTGTATTTTTTATTTTTAACAACTATTACGTATGTTGATTTATTGTACTGGTGAAAAAATAATCCTGTATAAAGCGTAATAAAAAAATTATTGTGTTTTGCAGATTCTTCTCTACGTGGACGGCATGCATGGAGTCATGTCACATAAGCGATGCGTGCAGTGGCTCTACTCTCTCATATCAAGCAAGTTCCGGCATGTCGTCAAAACTGCACTCAAACTCCTCCTAGTCTTCGTCGAATACACAGACAAGAACTGCCTTCTCCTAATCGACGCTATCAACGTGGTCGATGGCCCCAATGGCAAGCCCTGGTACAACCTAATGAAAATTCTTCAAGATTTCGACGCATCTGACACAGAACTTCTCATTTATGCTACTACTTTAATAAACAGATGTCTAAACAATTTGCCTGACAAGGACATGTATTATGATCAAGTTGATGCCCTTCAGGATCAGGGAATTGACGATATTATCCAACTATACATGTCCAAGCAGGGAACTGATTTGGATCTATTGAGACAATTACAAATTTTCGAAGCAGTTTTATTATACGAAGATGGTGACGAAACTGGCACAGCTCTTAAGTAAGTAGTAAACATTTATTAGCTAGTAATGGCTATTATTGGGAATCTATTGACAACTTATTTGTTTAAATTGCACCAGTAGTTTAGGCGCTACAGCGAAACAATGGAACAAACATACATACACCAATCACAATCATTACCTTTTGGTTTAGCCGCAGTCGGGTAAAACCTAGACGGTTACCCAATAGACGATTTACAATTATTGATATAATTATAACAATAACTACCAAACTATTATTACGGTTATATTATGAAATATATTATGTTATTAAAATCTATACAGATAAATATAATTGAAGTGTCTGTTTGTAATGTCAAATTAACAGCTTATCACTTGATGCATATGAAAGTATATTCGATACTAACAATAAAATATCAATTTTTTAAATTTTTGTCTGTCCGTCTGTCTGTCTGTCTGTCTGTCTGTCTGTCTGTCTGTCTGTCTGTCTGTCTGTTTGTTCCGGCTAATCTCTGAAACGGCTGGACCGATTTTCACGGGACTTTCACTGGCAGATAGCTGATGTTATAAGGTCTAACATAGGCTACTTTTATTTTAGGGTTCCGTATAAAAAATAGGGATCCGTTTTCGTTAGTTGCGGGTAACGAAGTTATGCAAACGAAGTTGCGGGCATCAGCTAGTTTAAAATATAACCTAATCAAGAGCATGTCGGGACATGTCCAAGGGGGGTTCCGTAACTATCACCGCGCAATAGTTCTTTTTTTAATCTTCAAAAGCTACTGTCCCATTTCGTTCAAAATAATTTTCCTAATAGTTTTTAGTATGATCTGTCAGCATGGCTACTTACAAGTTTCTATATCATATATATTAAAGACTCCATTATAGGGTAAGATATTTGTTACAATATTATCGAATAGCTCAAATGCTGAACGATCAGAAACGTGACAAGTTCGATGCCACGTATCCCGTATTTTTTATCCTCAGATTTTCTAATCCAGTCATTTCCAAATCCAAACAAATAATAATCCCCATCTCCATGACAACGATTTCCTATGACATCCCTCAACACTGGCATCGAACGAGTCCAAATAGTACTATTTGACGTTTCCAATCACAGACAATCTTAGCTTTAACACGCTCCGACACGGCCATTCTGACAATTCGCACGTCCCTGTGCGAAACAAATCCGTTGACACTCCGACAAGATCACCCTGGCGACTCTGAGATCCTTGTGTGAAGAATATTTATGTGCATCAACGCTCCGACACGGCTATTCTGTCCATGCACACGTCCCGGTGTGAAGCGTCTCACGTCTTCGTTTCAAGTTTCTGAAAAAAACATTTGACAGCACAGTAAAAGGTTCTCACTCGGTCAACCTGACATCGGAAAATTAATAAGAACTGCTTTAATCCATGGACATAACATTTAATTTTCTCATATTCTAACACATCAATACCTCCCTCCTGTGTCAATTACACTCTAATTAACATCCTTCATCTAACCTCTATCTAGTGTTCTCAGAGTTAAGTTTTAATTTACATTTTATACTCTCACATTTTATACTCTTAGATTAAACACACATGAAGTATACAGATACAACACAATATCAACCATAATCTTGCTACCAAATTAATCATGACATGCTTTACCACACACTCCACACTTTACATGTACCATCTCAATATCGAAAAACAATGCTACTATATTCCCATCCGGTAGGCAGCTAAAGAGCCGACTCCATGCGGGCTAACTATGTTCAACCACTGCAGCATTGGTACAATTCAAGGCCACCTCTATCCGGTGCACCTCACTACAAAAAACCACTGGGTTGCCTCCCTCCGGCACCCAGTCACAAGGCCACCTCCCTCCGGTGCACCTCACTACAAAAAACCACTGGGTTGCCTCCCTCCGGCACCCAGTCACAAGGCCACCTCTCTCCGGTGCCTACTCTCGTCAAGTAATGGGCTGCCTCCGTCCGGCACCCAATCACAATCCTCACTCGGAATCCACAGTCGCAATTCGCATTCGCAATCTACAGTTGCAATTAACAGGTGCAAACAAAAATATTCACAGTTTACATCTTTTAACAAACAGTTTACAATGTACTTCAAAATCTTAATGTCTTTTGGACCGCTTAGATTATTACCGGATTGAGCGCGCCGAACATCTTGGTGAACTAACTAAACCTACTATTAAACCAAAAGCTAATATCATTTTACTTTAGTGCTAAACAGAGCGTCGTATTGCATTATCATACACGTCACGAACTTTTAACAAAATATTTTTGCATTTAACTTTTTTTTTTTTTTTTTTTGAATATCATATCCTTCACAATTCTCCGAGATATAAGGGAATCTTAGTTTTTCATGAAATCGGAGCTTGCACTGGAGCGAACGAAAAGAAAGTTACAATGTCAAAGTATTTCGTATTTTTTTAGCTATACACACTGCAATTAATAATGAAGGGTCAGGTGTTTCACAATACTCCCGCCGAATGTAAGCAGTTGTAACTTGTTACACTAAGTGAACATAACACATATTAGGACGATTACGCAAAAGATTGATATCAATATAAAACTTTTGAATTTTCAGTTTGTGATGGAAATTATACGTTTCTTTCTCATAAATTCAATAATCGTTTGGTCGCAATCAACTTTGGTGCGTTTATAACGACAAGGGTATTCAACTCGAGGTTCATTTTCACGTTTACAGATGAGCAATCGGATTGTTGATGGAAAATAACCATAGCCGTCGCTTTTATTATCATACCAAAAGAGTCATATATGCGTTGCTAGTCGTTAAGATAATCTTTGGTCTCCTGTCGCGCAATTTTTAAGTATTTTTGGTTTTACCTAAGTCCCACAATATTCTAGGCAATTTGATTTTAGCATGTGTAACAATATACATTCGAAGCCCACAAAGTAAACCAAAAGGTCGATTCTACTAATCAAATTCCGTAACAATACAGTTACGATCCAGTCCCGATATTATATTAAAACTGTAAAAATGGCACTCTCACAAACGTCTAACCAACGTCAAACCCGTTTTGATTGGGCACAACTCCAAAAATCAGTTCATGACATCAAGACTACTCATCCACAACTCAACAAAAGCAAACTAAAAGTGTAAGTCAACTACGAGAATTGGGGTTCAGAATAACTGATAATTGACACAGAGATGACTGAATATACCAGTAGTGAAAAACCTCCTCCTGACATTTCATAAGCTTATTTCTACATCTGTTACTTTCTGGTCGATATCCTTTAACTTCATTGGAAGTAACTGCAATTTTAAGTCCACGGTTTTAATATGCGCAAGTAAAATTCAGGCTTCTGAAACTTTGCCATTACTTTCTACTTAAAACTTTGCCGATCAATAATTCACAATATTTATAAGATCAAATAGCTCATAAATATCAGATAAAGTAAGATCAGGACAAAGATTGGTGATTTGATTTGATGTTCGTTTTCGCAAACTAGAGTATGTATGTTGCCATAGGTTGACATTTCCGGTTAGGTTCAAGTGGTTCATTTTTCTGAAGGTTTGGGGCCGTTATACAAAATACTCCATAGACCTTAGGAAAACAATTATTATTAGCAAAATCGGATATTAACTTTTTCATTATGCCTGCTTTTTCTTAAAACAGAAACCTATGTTCAGAAGATAGATGATTCGTCATTTCGTTAAATAATAGTAAAAAAAAACAGTCATTCGTATCGTATCGAAATAAGTTGTTATTTCTTTGTTCTAAGTAAACATTTTTTCAATGGCTCGGCTCTGATCACTAACATTCCCAACGCTGGGGCTCGGATCTCTCATCAACTGGAAGTTGCATCAGTCTACTACACTACCTAATCACAGAACACTTATTACGGAGAAGAATGTCGACCTCATACAAAAAAAAATTGGGACCAGATAAGCGCCTCTAGTGAACTGCCTCTTAAAAATTTTAACCGCCTTCCAACAAAGGAGGACTACTTAATTGACTATATGAATATGGCGACAAATTTAAGATACGTAATTATAGTTTAAGATATCGTTAAATTCCTCTTTCGAATACAATTTGATATTCCAACAAAACCGATTTACCATCTCCATAAACAATTCATTAATACTGCAGAACAATATATTAATTTTTTTTTTTTTGTTTTTCTTTCGAATGGGGCTACGTTAATGTCATTTAAGTTGTTTTAACTTAATCGGACTGGTGACTGCCATTTGGCTAGTCTTTATGGTACAATATATTAATTATTCGTGAGCCTCATGTACATAAGTCTAGCGTTTTCGATAGCGCGAGGCAGAAGCGACATAGTGTCATCTGTTGTGGTTTTAAGTAGCTTTTATGTAACGTTAACCCTGTAAGACAGAGCGATATACTGAAATGTCGCCATTCTCGTTGCACCGAACTGCCCCCTTGTACCTAATACTAAAACCAAGAGAGAATTTATGCAAACAATAATTATCTGTCAAAATAAAATCATCCCAAAGTACATACGTATCATTCCAAATTAATAAACAATTTCACTTGGTTAGATAATAATCTAGCGCCTGACACATGAATTTTCTACTACTGTCTACTATCTATAAGTATCATGCGAATCCTTATTGCAAAGTTAGATTTTGACAAACGGTCAAAACTGTATTTTCAATTTGATCCAAAGGTTGCGAAGTACTATAATTTTATGTTCGTTTTAAATATTCTTTTTACTTTTGTCTCATGAAATCAATTGTAAGTTATTATGTACTCAAATAAAAATGTCATTCGTGAGAACGCGCAAGATCACGCTCCTTCTATATCATAACAAAGATTACTTAAATTTGCAAAATTTAAACAACTATGTCATACATTCTTATAGCATCATTTGCAAAATAGCAGTACATTGTAAGAAGTAAATTATTACACTCATGCACATCGTCTCAGACTTCAACAGGCTACGCGTAGCTATATAAGTAGGTAGGTACACACATATGCAGTCGTTCCATACACAAACTAGTATCTAACCTAAAATCTTAGTTTGAGATGCGCTAACTCGGTTAGACCATGAAGCCATTAGCAACAAGAGAAGCAACATCTTATATGATCTTTATTAGCTAGGTAATTTCGCTATGTGTATCAAAATATGAAAGAGACTTCATAAACAATACTAGATCAATTCTACCAATATTTCGAGAAAAATATCGTAATGGAAGGAATACGCTCACCACAGTTATTGAGTGTCCAAGTTGGAATCTTTATGCCCAATACATTATCCTTTATTCTTATTTACCAACTTAAGAGAGCAGAACTGCATCTGCCACGTGATTTATCGTCAATTCCCTCCAAGTATGTCAATAAATAGTGTCCTTGTCTCCCGCTGTAAAATAAAAATAAACAATACATGTCATATCTCAGAATTGCTATTAAACTAGCTTTGATGTTCTGATGCAGCTCAACGTCTTTAACAAAACTTTTCCTTATGCAGGACAATCAATTGACTTGTGTCCCTATCAACCACAAACAAAGTATTTGCGAGCAGTGTGTTGACCACAGGATCTTATATTCTCTAGTTTTGGCTTTCCATCTCTTATGTTTGTTATTATTATATTTTTAGCGATCAATACAATTCAACTTCAAGTCAAGAATCTTGTGTACTAAGTCTCCGCTACGGATTAACAGTAGTAAATACACTCTTCTGACTCTAGTGTCATTCTGATCGGTTTCGATCTAATATTCTATTACTTTCGTCGGACAACTTTTAGTTTTCTCCACGTTTTGGACTCTACGCATTTGTTCATTTGCGATATAAGCAATTTGCTCATCCTGCGTGTCATTCTCATTCTGCCCTTTGCACGTTATGCTCCGAAGGGTCTTTCTATGTGGGTCGTGATGTTCTTGTCACTTCTGATATTAAAGACTCCATTATAGGGTAAGATATTTGTTACAATATTATCGAATAGCTCAAATGCTGAACGATCAGAAACGTGACAAGTTCGATGCCACGTATCCCGTATTTTTTATCCTCAGATTTTCTAATCCAGTCATTTCCAAATCCAAACAAATAATAATCCCCATCTCCATGACAACGATTTCCTATGACATCCCTCAACACTGGCATCGAACGAGTCCAAATAGTACTATTTGACGTTTCCAATCACAGACAATCTTAGCTTTAACACGCTCCGACATATATATATCATATAGTTTAGAAATGCCAGGGGGACCAACTTATAAACCACTTTGGAGGGCAATTACTCAAAAATGGTTGACTTTGTAAGTAGTAGTTGTAGGGTAATGTATGAAAGCTTGCCTTTATTTTAAAATACCTATTCAACGATACCGATGGGGTACGTACGTATGTGATGGGGTACAATGAAAAAATATTTATTTAAGTTTTCATCCCCACTTCATATGTATAGAAAGCCATCCCTAAAGTATAAATTATTATTTTAAAACCGAGATCTATACACAATCCATAACCACACCAAATTTCGTCAATTTATATTCATAATTACAGAAGCTAGATCCGGGTTAAGGGTTCCTCAAGTAAGTACGGAACCCTAAAAAAGAGTTTAATACTAAGAAATTTAACTTGCAGGCAATTAGATGAGTCGGTAATAGCCTGTGTAAGACGCAGAAATATAAATTTAAATACAATCGGCAGGCGAAAATCAAAGAAACAACAGCTAAAAGATAAAGGTGAGTAGTTCATACTAACTGTTGTTTTACGTAAACTCGTTTCTGCATGTTATTTTCATTGGCATTAATAACTTTCAAATATGGATTTTTCATTTTTGAGTTGAATTTTTTATTCGTTTGAGTTGCATTTGCTTTGTTAACTTATTCTTACCTTTGCGTTTCACTAACTATTGACAGCGAAGTCACCAATCATCTCCCATATGGAATCTGAAACTAAACACACAACTAGTCTTCGTCAACCATTCCTACCATCTATATTAGACTCCAAAGACAATAAAGAGCTCAGCTCAGCCATTAAAAGAAGAAAAGAAAGATATGCGAGGCAAGCACAACAACAGGAATTACTAAATAATTCAAATATTTATAAAGGGCTGTTTGAAAAATGCAATGGTGATGTTCAACACAACGCAACCAATAACGATGTTCATACTAATACTAATGGATCGTACACTCCTTCTAACGGTCTGGTGACGAATACGAGTAGAAAATATTCCCTTCCGAATGGCACAGTCAATGGATCAGTAAACCATAATTGCAACGGTATAAATGGACATCAAGAAGAGGAAAAACCATACTCCAGTAGAATTAGCAAGAGTTCCGTACTTCCGGATGTTTTGATGAATGGTTTGTTTATTTGCTAACCCACTAATAAAGTCATATTTTAATATTTACACATGAGTTTGCTTTGTTTTTGTTATTGTTTTCAACAACTTGTATTTAATTCTAATGCTGCAAATCGATCATGATATTAAAATTATATTAAATTTTACAGGTAATCAAAAATACACGGCAGGATTGAAACAGAGAATACAAAATGGGACCTTGGGTCATACCGTAAATGCTGGTGACACTTTAGCTGTTATTCGGCAAAAGCAGTTAGATCTCACGTCTGAAACTAAGGATGATCGCAATATTCTCATCAACAGAGAACATAGCATTAAGGATATAGCCCAAAGATTAATTAGTCCAGTCAGTCCCTCAACGGAAGAAAAACCATTAAGGGTATCTGACATGGCCGGTATAGTTTTGAAAGCCAAAGAAGAATTAGCCAAATCTCAGTCAAAAGGTATTTTTCCTCCATTCATATTTTACTCTATTAAGTATTATAATGTAAATTACGTCCCGTACCTGTTTCTTATAACCTTTCTACTCAATTGCAGAAATTGTAAAAAGTCCGTCTGTAGAAAAAAGTCCGAAAGTACACGAAATCAAGGTGTCCGAAAACGATTTACATTGGGAAGAGTTGCGAAAAGGTTGCATCAATAGAGAATTCCATCTGTGCGATTTAGATTTCTCTGATCTAAAACAAGATTCAGATGACGACATGGTCTCTCCAGCTGTGAGTGCGAACAATGGGCCGCCGCCCCCTCCCCCCAGCATGCTTTTACCTCCCGTAGGAGTGCCGCCTCCTTTGCCAACCTCCTTCCCAAGCTTACCGAGGAACAACTCTAATACACACTCTCTATCGTCTGACGTGTCCAGTGACATGGGCAGTTCCACTATCAAAAAGAATAAGAAAACTGTGAAACTGTTCTGGAGGGAGATTCAAGAGAATCCAGCGCCTCCAACAGTCAGGAGAAAGGTCGGAGGTTTCATCTGGGACGACCTCCCCGATATCAATATTGACACAGCAATGCTTGAACATCTGTTCGAATCTAGATCCAACGACTTAGTTATTAAGGTGAGTGTCATTAAATTTATAATATCGGTTATAGTTAAGATTTCTATCTAAGAATGGGTTCGTTATCGTACTGTTTGCCTCATTGGAACGATTTTACTTATTTAATATGTGATTTTTTTATTTTCATGTGCGGTGTCATCGTCAATGTTTAATAGGAGGTTAGTATCATAGAACTTTGTACAAGTATTTTTAATTCTATCTCTATGTATCTATGTCCTTCCCCATGGTCTACTATATATCTGTGCTAAATGTCATCAAAATCGGTTCTGTGCTTTTGGAGCCTATTCAATGCAAAGAAAGTTAAGAAATTGTTTTCTCTTTATAATTTTAGCATGGATTAAATTTACTTACAATCTTTTTCTAGAAATTAATGGAACCAAAGAGAAACTTGATATTAGACGCAAAGCGATCAAACGCCATTAACATCGCTATGAAGAAACTACCCACACCCCAGACTATAAAGGCGGCCATTATGAAAATGGATGCCACAGTCATAGGCCGAGAAGGTATAGAGAAATTGCTCACGATGCTTCCCACTCAAGAGGAAAAAATCAAAATTCAAGAAGCGCAGGTAAAGGGATAATTTTAAGAAAGTAGATATAGCTATATTTTATGTGCTCGAAATATATTAGAATTAGAATTTGAATATATTATATTAGTACCTAGGTATTTTAGTGTCCTATACCCTTTGTCCTTTAGTAACAAAATAATATTGTAGTGTATTTTATTTTACAGTATGCAAACCCAGACTTGCCCCTTGGAAGTGCTGAACAGTTTCTGTTAACGTTGGCTTCTATTAATGAATTATCATCAAGACTTAAGCTATGGGTCTTCAAATTGGATTTCGATAATTTGGAAGTAAGTTGAATGAACATATAAATGAATTCTTAAATTTTTATAATTATAATAAGTTAGCAATATTATTATTTTAATCGATATTCGTTATCGATAGCAACTGAATCCTCTGAATGTTTATTTCATTCAACAGAAAGAAATAGCGGAACCCCTTATGGATCTGAAGCAAGGAATTGAGTTGTTAAAATCTAACAAGACCTTCAAAGTGATACTCTCTACGTTGAGATCTGTGGGTAGTTTCCTTAATGGTACTCAAGTGAAGGGCTTTCGTCTGGAGTACTTGTCCAAGGTGATGGAGGTGAAAGATACGGTGCACAAACATCCTCTGCTATACCATGTGTGTGAGATGATCATAGAGAAGTTTCCAGATACCACTGACTTCTTCAGCGAGGTAATGTTAGCGTTAAATTTTTAAAAGACATAATTGAGCTGGCTATATGAGGTTTGGGAATTGGATGCAAATAGGATAATTGGATAAAATACATATACTTTTTAAAAATCTTTACAATTGTAACTTACAATTCTGCGAGAAATCAGATATTTTATGCATGTCATGTATGGACATAACATGCATAAAATACCTGATTTCTCGCAGAAGTTTGCCCGTTTATGAAGTATAGTAGTAAGTGTCGTAGCAACTTACAGGAATGTGACGTCACCTGTTTGTACGATTATAGAGCGTTTTCACAGGGTTCACAAAAATACTTCAAACAATCTGCAGTTCCTTTGAAAATATAGATTTTTAGTACACTAGTTTTTCCTATTGTAAACTATCTTATTTTTCAGATCTCTATTCATTTATGTAACAGAAAAATACCAGGAAAATACCATATTGTAATAACTAATTGTATTTAAAGGTCGGGCCTGTTATCCGAGCGTCTAAAGTAGACTTCGACGTTCTTACATCGAACTTGCAAAAACTAGAGACAGACTGCAAAGCATCCTGGGACCACATGAAAAAAGTAGCAAAACACGACGGCTCGCAAATATTTAAGACAAAAATAAACGAATTCTTAACCGACGCAGCCGAGCGAATCATCTTACTCACTCTAATTAAAAATAGAGTCATGAACAGGTAATTTCGTTTTACGGAACGAAGAATTTCATTTAGGTACTTACTTATTACCGAACATGTTGCTTGGCGATTATTTATATTCTGCATTGCAAATTCTAGCTTGCGTTCCTTTGAATGAATGGGTTAATGAATGAACGAGTATTATGTATAACTTAGGAATTTTTATTGCAAGCAATATAGGAATGTCTTATTTTAATGCTATTTTTGTACTTAATATTGCGACTTTTATAGATACACAAAATTCTTACTCTTCTTCGGTGTGCCAGCTTCGGATATCGTTAAGACTAAGCCCTCTGATTTTCTGAAAGTGATAGCTGAATTTGCACTCGAATATCGCACCACCAGGGAGAGAGTTTTACAGCAACTCGAGAAGAGAGCAAACCATAGAGAGAGAAACAAGACCAGAGGGAAAATGATCATTGATGTAAGTTTCAATTATTAGAATAGGGTAGTTGACTACATGTTAAATATTTAGTTTAATTTATTATGAGTGAGAAATCAACCCATTTTTGTAATTAGGTGCATTTCAAAGTAACATTTTTTTAAATATACGAGTATAGTGTAAAAAGCTTACAATATAATTACTTAGGTGGGTACATGATATACAAAAACATTCACTTATAGTAATTATAAACTCGGAGTAGTTAGTTGTAGAGTAGAAAGTAATTAATTTATAAAAATCGGAGATATTAGCGAATAAGCAATTTACACACGTGTCGCGGCTGCACTAGCATAATTTGTAATTTATATGGATTTTTCCGCCGGAGATCCCGCGGCGCGCGAGCTGCGAAGTTTCACCACCGGCGCGTGTGTAATAGTGTTGGAATAATTAGCATTAGCAATAATTATTAATTGCTAAATGCCCATTAGCAAACATTAAATTATTCGAAGTTGCTAAAAAAAACGAATGCTAATATTATCGTGCGCAGCAAATAATTATCTGCGTTCATGAATGAAAAAAATATGCGACCGCGCTGGTTCGCACCGCGGCGCTAAGTGCTAACTGGCAACGTGCTAACGCTACTTGCTAATGCTAAAATCCGCGAAATAATTTTGACTCGACGCGTGACGCGACCCGAGAGTTCACGATGCTGCGAAATCGATTTTAGCAAATAGCATAGCAATAGCACGTAGCATGCTAAGACATGAAAATTAGCATGCTAATGAAATTAATGAAAAATAGCAATAATTTCCATTACTAGTGTGTAATGCTATCTACAGACACACGAATTTGGTACGGAGCGTACAGCGAACCATATCCGAAGACCAAATTCGGTGTCGCTACACACGCACGGATTTGGTACGGTGCAGTGAAGCGAAACGCTCGACACTCGTGTGTTCGATTTTATGCTCTATTACATTAGCACAGAGTTCTATTTACAGTGCTGTTTTTAAACGACGACGATGATTCCCGCAATTCATTGATAACGGGCAGTGATACCAACACTTTAAAAAATATTTCTCCCCAAATTTTACCCCTGATTACTTATAAGTAATCAGGGGTAAAATTTGGTAAAATTTAAAGTACCTGTCAATGGTATAACCATTGACAGGTCTAAGAGATAATAAGCTAGAAAGAAACATAAAACTAACTTGTCTTAATCTGATTTCACTCCCAATACATTTTCATATCCCTAGCTATATACACATTACACACATTAAAATATTTTTTATTATTACATACAAATTGATTCATAAGGAGAAAACTCTAAACATCCTGTCCCCTAGTAAACCCCCGTAGATATTTTCCCTAATTTTGGGGGGTACATCCCTAAGTTGGCAACACTGATACCGTTGTACGGCCTAACCGCCGGACTGCTCTACACACGCACGAATTTGGTACGGAGCGGACCAGATCCGATGCGGACAACGGTGAACTCTTCGCCTTCTTCTTATGTTCGCCGGACTGCCCTACACACGCTCGGATCTGGTACGCTCCGTACCAGATCCGCTATACGCTCCGTACCAAATTCGTGTGTCTGTAGACACCGTTAGAAAATGTACTTAGGGCACAGAGTAGAAAATATAATATAAACATACAGAGAAGCTTTCATAGAACTTTCATAGAACGATCCAACAAATCTAAATTTGAAAATTTTGACGTCCGGTCAACAATTTTTCTATAGGTAGGTACAATCGTGGATACACCGTATGCTTGTACTTAGTGAAATCAAATCAAAAGCTAACTATGCAGCTGTTTATCTATTTTTTACCTGTGCTTAGGGTATAATTTATATAGGCCATATAACATTAGTAATATAAAGCGTATTAGTTTTACTATATTATACGTACCTATAATTTATTATTGCAGGTGGGCAATTATTCTACCAAGACAGGCGAGAACACCGCCGATACCGCTTTGAAAGAGCTTCTAAAAGCTGACGCAGACACCTACATACTGACCGACGGTCGTCGCAAATCTAGTATACGAAGGACATTCATTAAGTAAGTATCTTTTCATACTAATATAATAATAGATACATTTTTTTCTTCTTCCGAGGTCATGAATCATGATTGTTGCGACCCAAGTGGAACTATTACTATCCTCCGCGTTTTAGTCTCCAGTCCTACAGAACTGTTCAATAGTACCAAAACACCTTATATTGGCCATTGGTGCATAATAATACAGTGTGTTTCGTTTCGAGATTAAAAGATAACAGCAGATTTTAAGCTTCATTTTATAGACAAAACAACCTCTTTTTGAGGAACTTCTTTAGCATTTTTAGGCTCTTTCATTTTTGCCATTGAATTTTTTATGAGACAACTGCTTCTGGCTTCGATTTTAGTAGGTATTTCTTCCAAGTTTTTCTGGCCCCGTGGTAAGTATCCGAAGAACTTTGGTACCGGAAATATATAATGCTTTTTATACTATACGTCTTATTTTTAAGATTTTTATTATATTGTACACATATTTAATACACATCCATGACCCAGGAACACAGAAAACTTTTTTTTTGTTCCCTGGCGGGATTCGAACCCGCGACCTCCGGCTAAAGCGGCAATGAACTAACTACTGAGCCACAGAGGCCGTCAACTCCTCATAAACCTATACGTTTTTGCTTCAGTGGCGACTTATCTGCGGACGACGAAATCATTGAAAGTCTCGTGCGTGCTACCTCGAAACGCCGCCCCATAACGCGAGATAGACGAAGGAATCGTCTGTGTGACAAGAAAAGCCGTAAGTATTTCTTTACTTGTTTCTTTATTTCTTTTTCCTTTTGGTAATATCAAAATTAACTTAATTAGGGCTATGGTTTATTGCCTTATCTTATTCTTGCTATTGTAATGATTAATTTTGTAGAAATATGTGCAGCGATTTCTTTTGTGTTTTAATATATTTAAAGTTGTAATTGCTATGCGAATTCCATATTTTGTTGCTTATAATGTATATTATACTATTTATCTTATATTATCTTATAGGTATAAAAGCTCACCTAGTTTTATCTCAAATACAAAAGGAAATAAGTTGTAAAATTGAAAAATATTTGCAATGTGGCACATACTAAATAATTTTATGTTGATTACCTAATTAATTTATAACCTCTTTTTCAGTTAATAGAACCCTAAATGGAAGCGAATCTTGGCCTGGTAGAGAAAGTAGCGATGGGTACGTATTAAATAAAAACGCCTTATCATCTTTTCACCCGAATAATGAAATCATCGACATAAAAATATCATTTTGTTTCGTTTGTTTTTTGGGCTTTTAGAAAACTTTCGTTTGTTTATTTCATAACTAAATGTTGTCCGCTAATAGGTAGGCACGCACGAAAATAAATCGTACATTTCGCGATAAAAATTAGCCTACCTATGTGTTAATCCTACAGCCTACTAAGAGTAACTATCCGAGTCATCACTACTACCATACCGAGTTTTATGTGAAATTCTCACTATTTGACTAAATCAACATTTTTTTTTTTATTAAACCAAAAATAAATGATTAGGTATTATAATATAGGTACTTAACAGATTAATGTTAATTGTACACTTTTCTTTTCCAGATCCAACGGAGAAATCCAGCAAAGATAATTATGAAGTTTTATAGGTTAAAATGAACGAATCTCTTTGCTTAGATAGAAATATAAATTTAAAATAATATTTTAATCATTTGACTGTAATATGCATAACTATAAGTAAAATAAATGTACCTAATAGGTGATATTATTTTTAAGATAAACTTTTTTAAAACTTATGCCTGTAGATTTAACTAACCTAACAGTTAACTTATCAAATGGTTTGAGACGGGTTTGAATTTAAAAATAAACTTTTTAAGAATCATAATAATTCAAGATCACAAACCCTATCTCTGTTATTTTATGATAATATAACATCCTCCCTAGCTGCATTACTGCAGAGTGCAGACTTAAGATTGATGATGAATATAATCTATTTAGATATATAATTTATATCTACCCAAAAACCCAAATAAACGGACCCCACTGACTGACTCACTCATTTACTTTAATATATCTTAGTAGCATGCACAGCCATAACCGCTAACGATAGAATCGTGAATTTTGGATATTAAGTATTTTTAATTCATAACGCATAACCAAGAAAGGGGTTTAAAAAACGATTCCTAAAAGGGTGACGAAGTGGTTGAAAGTTTGTATTGAACATCTTTTAATCTGCACCGATTTTGTTGAAAATTTAGATGCACGCTCTTAAATACATTTCATTAAATACGGTTCACCCTTTGAGGGTGTAAAATAAGGGTTGAAAGTTTATATGAAGAATATTTAAAATCAACCCCGATTTTAATATTATCTGATCTAATAAATACAAATCATCAGAAAGGTATGACGACCACTAGTGCAGAGTGCAGACTGTGTTTACAAATTGTCGTCAAGAAGCTAGATACCTACATATTAATTACCTACATAATATAGTATAAATTATAATTACATAACGTTGTAAAGACGTTTAGGCAGAAAAATAAATAAAAATTTCATAAAACAAATATCTATACTAATATAATATCTATACTATAAAGAGGAAAAGTTTTGTTTGTATTGAATAGGCTCCGGAACTACTGGACCGATTTTGATAAAATTTAGCATAGATGTAGAGTAGACCACGGGGAAGGACACATGCTACTTTTTATGGCGGAAAAATGTACGGTTTCTGTGAAATTAACTTTTGCGCACGAAGTCATGGGCAACAGCTAGTACTTAATAAATATAGGTACGAAAGATTCGTTTTTCGAACGAATTTTTGTATCGAACGTCAACAAAATCGTGACGGTAATCGGTATCGCAAGACTTTTTACTTAACATTTTGGTTTTTTCGTGGGTCGCGGTGCCTCTACTTCCTACCTGGTTACTAGAGTCTGGCTACCGAAAGATGAGACTGGAAAAAGCCGGAAAATTCAAAAAATCGACGTATGGAAACCTTGTCTATAGTCGGAATTATAGTTTTGATACTTGATTATTTATGACAACAAAATATAATATTATTGTCATAAATAATCAAGTATCAAACCTATAATTCCGACAATAGACAAGGTTTCCATACGTCGATTTTTTGAATTTGCCGGCTTTTTCCAGTCTCATCTTTCAGTAGCCAGACTCTAACTCAATAAAAAAATTATGTAATGTTGAAAAAGGTGCTCTCATTCTATTTTTCTACACATAGCAATAACTAGCTACTTAATTGACAATAAACATTTTCTGCATATTGAGTGAAAGTTGAATTCTATTATTGTTTCTTTGTATTTATTGCATTTTAATAATAACTGTAAATAAAGGTATATGTAAATATTATTATTACTGTAATAAAACAATTTGTGTTTTTTTTTTCATTATTTCGCCTCCATTACTCCTACAACTATCAACTAAGTATAAAGTATTTCCATAATCGTATTATCGTATTCTGAGAACCATGCTTCGGTACGGATGCGTCGGCTCGACCGGAGAAACACCATGGTCTCAGTAAAGGGGCCGTCGATTAATCACGTGATGTTTTTAACAACTTTTTAGACCCCTCCCCTTCCCCTGGTGATACGTGGTGAGGTTTTATACTACCACTCCCCTACCTAAGATCACGTGTATTTTTTTTACATAGTAAGCAAGTCATGTTTGAAGAAAAACTTTAACTTAAAAACAATATAATCGAATAATTTAAGCAATTAAAAACTATACGAGTCATTTGTCTTGTAAGTATTTAAACAACACTACGAATCTACAACCGATAATAATTTCGGTATGCATAGAATAGATTCGAAAATGTGATTGGTGATTACCCCTTGGTGATACTTGGTGATTTTTTTCAGACCCCCCCTCCCCCCTTTAGGCATCACGTGGTTAATGGACGACCCCAAACCATCGTGTTAATATTTGAGCTGTGTTTCGCCGAGTGAGTGAGTTTACCGTAGTCCCAAGGAAAATTTTAAAGATGGGGAGTGCACCTGCACTGCACCTCTCGTATTGAGGATATTAGAAAGGTGAGGTAAGCATTGAGTGAAGCCCAACAATGGCGGCGAATTACGTTTGTGTGAATTTTACGGATAATTGCCATTGGCGTACTGGCGGCCGATCTTTACTGTGCGTGCGGCACGTGTCGCTACGATACGGCCGTCTTACTTTGATTGCTTCACTATTCATATTACTGAAGCGAAGTCCGCCTTTAATAATAATAATATCTATAGACGCTTCACACCACGTCAGTCTGGCCCCGTGTTAAGTATCCGAAGAACTTGTGTTACGGGTACCAGACAACGGAAATATATTTAATACTTTTTATACTATACTTATATTTAAGATTTTTATTATATTATACACATATTTAATACACATCCATGACCCAGGAACACAGAATACTTTTTTTTTGTTCCCTGGCGGGATCGAACCCGCGACCTCCGGCTAAAGCGCCACTGCGCTCACCACTGAGCCACGGAGGTTTTTTTTTACGTTCATGCAATCGGCATACCATTATGAATATGTACCTACCTAGTACCTACCTACTTGCATAAAAGAATCCCATTCATCAAAAAGTACGTCTAGCAAGTAGCAACATAGATTATGCAATTGTTTGAAATCAGCCAAATTCATCTAAATATGTAGGTATATACCTAAAAGGCAAACCTGACTAACTCATGGAAACTCATAGCCGAAACTATGGAACGGATTTTGCTAAACTTTGACCTGCAGATAGTTGTAATGACGTAGGCATCCACTAAGAAAGGATTTTTGAAAATTCGCCCCTTACCCGCCCGCACTTTTTACCCGACTGCGCGACGCAAAGGAGTGGTAATGTGTTTATCAGCCTATGTATGTATGTATGTATGTATGTATGTATGTATGTATGTTCCTTTGAAGCACTATACAGCATTGGCGTAGGGTTCCTATAACTCCATTCCTATCGGCTTTCCTTGTCACTTACCTTTTGCAAACCTTCATAGAAATCCCTACCTATTATACAGGCTCCGGCTTCCCTATGAAGGAGAAGCAGCCTTCGCCACTGCTATACAGACCAAACGCCTGGGCCGATTTTTATGATTCACACGTCAATCGATTCCTCTTAGTCCGGCGAGTGTCACTAAAGACATGACGTTACTGAAAATTCAATATGGCGACTACTGGACGCCATATTGTGAAAATGAAAAAAATGAAAGTCAACAAACTATATCAAGTGGGGTATCGTTGAATAGGTATTTAAAAATCATTGTTAGTTTTCTCTCAACATTTTTCGATTCGACTGACCGTTTAGGATCTATATCGATTTAAAGTTGCGTAACAACCATTCTCACATTCCAGTGATGTAGTACTGATGCTGATAGGAAATCCAGTCTGGTAAATAGCTAGCTAGGTACTCATAACTAAAAAGTATAAAATAAAAAATTATAATTTAAAAAATTTAAAAACCCGACTGCGTAAAAAGTGAACTAAACTAAGTAGGTACATAATTAAAACTGAAAAGAAAAAAACAAGCACTTAGATATCCGGTGGTCTAGAATTCTATAATATATTATTGAATTAATACTATTGGAACATAACAACTGAACAGTCGGGATCCATTATTCGACAGCCAATCTAATTTTTCAATGGATCCTGACTGTTTAGTTGTTATGTTCCAATAGTATTAATTCAATAATATATTATAGAATTCTAGACCACCGGATATCTAAGTGCTTGTTTTTTTCTTTTCAGTTTTAATTATGTACCTACTTAGTTTAGTTCACTTTTTACGCAGTCCCGACTGCGTAGGTACATAGTTTTTAAATTTTTTAAATTATAATTTTTTAATTTTTACTCTTTACACTTACAAAACAAATCGCGTTGTTATATTACGACAATAAGGTATTCAATAAAAATTAATTGAAAAAAAGTTGCGTAAAATATTCCGTTATTCTGTGGCAACATATTATGTGCATAAATAATAAGGATCGTAAAATTACAGTATTATAATCAATTGCAATTAAAAAGTTACAGGGCCTCTAGTCAAGATGCATTCGATAATTTCGACGACGAGCTGCGAAATCTAAAATCAGAAAGCGCATGCCGAGTTCCAACCGAGTTCAACAAAAAAATAAAATAATTTAAAAATTCAAAAAACCCGACTGCGTAAAAAGTGAAACAAACTACGTACCTACATATAATAAAATAACTAAAAAGAAAAAAAACAAGCACATAGATGTCCGTTGGTATAGAATTCTATAATATATTATTGAATTAATAATATTGAAGAAAATAAAATATATTCTATTAATGGAACATAACAACTGAACAGTCAGGATCCATTGAAAAATTAGATTGCCTGTCGAATAATGGATCCCGACTGTTCAGTTGTTATGTTCCATTAAAAGAATATATTTTATTTTCTTCAATATTATTAAAGCAATAATATATTATAGAATTCTAGACCAACAGACATCTATGTGCTTGTTTTTTTTTTTTCTTTTTAGTTATTTTATTATGTAAGTACGTAGTTTGTTTCACTTTTTACGCAGTCGGGTTTTTTGATTTTTTTAATTATTTTATTTTTATTTTATACTTTTTAGTTATGAGTACCTAGCTAGCTATATTTACCAGACTGGTTGAAGTTGGAGATAAGCGACCGTGTCAGACATTAGACACTTTAGGTAGCTGGTAGTCCAATATACCTACAAGATAATTTAGTATAGGTATGTCCATCTACAGTGTGAATGTGGATCTAGAAGCATAAATGATGTGGATGGAGTTATTATACTTAACTCTAAAAAATCTAGTAACCACAGTCATACGAAGTTTTCGTATTTTCATAGTAAATTTCTAGTGTCTAAAAACCAATATTATGTGAGAACGGTTATTACGCAACTTTAAAACGATATAGATCCTAAACGCTCAGTCGAATCGAAAAATGTTGAGAGAAAACTAAACATGATTTTTAAATACCTACCTATTCAACGATACCCCACTTGATATAGTTTGTTGACTTTCATTTTTTTCATTTTCACAATATGGCGTCCAGTAGTCGCCATATTGAATTTTCGCTAACGTCATGTCTTTAGTGACACTCGCCGGACTAAGAGGAATCGATTGACGTATGAATCATAAAAATCGGCCCAAGCGTTAGGTCTGTATAGTGCTTCAAAGGAACATACATACATACATACATACATAGGCTGATAAACATTACCACTCCTTTGCGTCGCGCAGTCGGGTAAAAAAGAAAGACGTCGCCGGCGACAAAATATTAATACTTATATTGTTCATGTGGGCGCGGAGACATTAAAAAGTAAGAGAAGTGATTTCTTTGGTGTTTTGCCGGGATAATCAGCAATATTATGTTGTGTAATTCGCATTAATTTTCTAAATTAGTGTTAATGCGTATTTTAGACTTGACGATTTAGAAAAATGGTGACGAAAATTTTAAGAAATATTCTATTTCCCGCCTTTTATACTTGACACTGGCATATAGTTATATGCCGACGGCATATATAATAAAAAAGGAAGAGAAGTAAAGGACAGTTACTATACTTTTTTCTATGACAGTTACGTCCAAAGAAGTAGAAGATTCAGTTACGACTTACGACTTACGTCCACGGCATCTCGAATTCCGATCTCCCGGTCGTAATTGATTCATACAATTAATTATTGATAGTATTTTAGAAGTTATAATTGCTAGTGAAATTATAGGAAATTTTTAAAGGTACTTCTTTAATATACCTAATTAAACTTATCCAACTCTTTTTTCACATAAAATTTCAAACCTTTGTGTTGTTACATACCACGCCCTAAATTATTTTTTGTTTACAAGTTTCTATATCAAATCCGAGCTGTTAATTTAACCGCTGGCCGATTAGTGCATAGATCCTATAGCTCTGAAATATAAAGAAGATTAGACTCGAGTTTGATACAACTATGTCTGCTTACGATTCTTACGAGCCTCCTCGCCCTTACTTTGAGAACGACACCTATTACAATCCCGTTATTCCCATCATAGAGGAAAGAGAAGTCGGCGATTATAGACCATTTTATATTACAATAGCAATTTGCTCTATTATATTGGGATCTATCATAATCCTAAACATTGTTTGTTGTTGTTCAAGATATTCTGACTATTGGCTGGATCGTCACACAGGTTTGTATTTGATATTAAAAAATATAGAAAATGGACTATTGCAATAATAAGAACATGCAAGTCCAGACCACTTACTAATAAAATATTTACACAACAAATACAAATTAGCAAAATATTACAGAAGTAACATTCTCCCAAACTAGGCGTCGCCTGTCCTATGGTCTATGGGAACTTTAAAGAGTACAAAGTTATAAATTGTGGCTAAAAACAAAACAGTATTTCTTTAAAATTTAAAGCAAAACATTATATAGGCACTTACGGATAAGCTATTCAATGTTGATGTTTTTGTCTAATACATTGGAAAAGTAACTTTGATAGACAAAGCCATTAAATGCATAACTTATGCCTTGTGTAAATATTTTTATTAGAATATTGCCCTCAATATGTTAGGATTAGATTCTTATTGGTGTCTATTCAATATTTTAAAAGTAGATCTAGAACATACATACTTACTTAATCCAATATTCATTATATTTTCATAAAAATGATTTTAATATTGTAGTACACAAAATTAAAGTGATTATAAAATTTGTACACCACTCTTTAAGCGGTTATTTATCTTAACTATAGTTGCATTTATACAGCACTTTTCATTTGTTAGCAATCAAACAAGGTAAAAATGTATAGCATTTATTTAATTATATTTCTTCTTTAACAGGAAATCGCTGGCTTATGTCCATTTGGTCTGCAACCCCCCACAAACAACCACCCCTTGACTTGACCGAGCTTGAGAGTCAGGTAACCCACGTCCAGTACATTCACCCCTACCACAGCGAACAATATCAAGAGGTGAGGCTTACCGAGGCTCCGTCTTCTATTTCCCGCCAACCTCTGACTGCTTCTCAAGAGTTCTTGGAGCTACACAAGAGGGAGAGTGACATATAAAATGGCTTTTCAACTGATGTACCCGGCCATTGCTGTAATCTCTATGTTCGTTTTAATTGTAATTATGCTAATATTGACTTACGGGTCAAGACTGTGCAAGCTGCGTCACAACACATTTGCTGATCAAGGATATTGGAATCAAGATGAAGCTTATGAGCAAAAGGTGTCCTATGCTTAAACAGAATCCTATGGTTGTCCAACCTTTCGACTGTCCCTTCTTGATTCCCCTTCGTGTTATATTTTATTCCGTCCTCTAGTATCTAAGTTAAGGTGGTTCGTTTCCCATACAAAAAAACAATGGACATTATTTAGGTAATTTCATACTATTACTATATAAATTTATATGCACATCTATTTATTCTGCAATACAATTGTCGCAAAATATATTTAAAATACTTTATTTCACACAGAAGTCACATTTTTATTGAATTTTCGACAAAAAGTGACATAAGTTACAAATGTCACTTTTTGTCGAAAATTCAATAAAAATGTGACTTCTGTGTGAAATAAAGTATTTTAAATATATTTTGCGACAATTGTATTGCAGAATAAATAGATGTGCATATAAATTTATGTAGTAATAGTATGAAATTACCTAAATAATGTCCATTGTTTTTTTGTATAGGAAACGAACCACCTTAATACTTTTTATATTGCAGTTTAGCAATTTTTGATTTAAATAAATCATTATTATTAAGTTTAATTATAGACTCTTTTTAAATATTATGTAATATTAATTCCGTCCTAAGATGTCTGATTGTTTAGGTTCTAAACCTAAGTACCTAGAGTTAGACAAACAAAAGTTGAACCTGGGTTATTTGCTAACTTTTAACTTGGCAACTCCATACGACCTTCAAAGTCAATTTGACAAACCATGATTTGACAAAAATTCTGTGGTTTTTGTTTGAAAGAGTAAAAAACATTTTTTCACATTTTATTTATCATGTTAGTACATACTAATTGAATAATTATCAAGTATTTCATGAGGTTATTTGAATTTGTTTATAGGGAATTAGAATGTTGCCAACCTTTGTTCTTATTTGTCGCTATTTCTGTTTCAACTTTCGTTTGCCATACTCTATGCTTAATGTTTTAGAAAACGTATGTACTGTACTACTTTTATATTGCCTATTAGCAATTTTTTATACATTTTTACTAATGTCAATTAAATTTTATTACTTTTTTCTTAATGATATTCTATACTCCAATAATTATATTATACTCAGTTTTATAATACTTTCTATAATCATATTGTATATTATACATGTTTCATTTACAACACATAGTAATGTCTTACTATAATATTTTAAAATAATACTTAAGCTGGGACTGATATTAATTATGGTTAAAAGTGCCCCAAAAATAAATGTACTGATTTGAGAGCAGGTAGGTATTAAAGCCAGCATTTTTTTAGTTCTTGATTTTAAGTTTTAATTTTGTTTTTACCCCAATATAAAATGGGTATTAACTGTATTCAGGTAGGTATTAAAGCCACCATTTTTTAGTCCTTGATTTAAGTTTTAATTTTATTTTTACCCCAATATAAAAGGTGTATTTTACTAATAACTAAATCATGATCTTGTTACAAATTACACAAATAACTAGCAACAGAAATACATATTTTGTCTTTATCAATACCCTACATATGAATTGTTTTCGTAGATACCTACCTGGACGGCCTACCAATTTTAGTTTTTATTTTTTGTATGTTTTAACCAAGCCCAGGTTTAATTCTACTTTGTATATTTTTTCACCTTAAATGACAGTTTTTATGTAAAATGTATCTTGAAAAATTTACCAATGTAACCTATACATATATACCAGTGGCGAAGGGTTCCTATAACTCCATTCCTATCGGCTTCCCTTGTCACTTACCTTTTGCAAACCTTCATAAAAATCCCTACCTATTATACAGGCTCCGGCTTCCCTATGAAGGAGAAGCAGCCTTCGCCACTGATATATACATTGCTATTGGTAGATATCCCCAATGTATCAGTATTGACAATCCTTACTAACTATATCACTTAATATATCTAGTAGTGACTAGTAACTAATATTCCAACAATTGTCATTAAAATTTGGCAAATGGCAACATTAGCTAAATATCGAATTATCTACATTAGATAAAGCTGGATTTGTTATTTACATTCGTGCATTTACTTCGTAGAAATAATGTAATCATATCATAATGTAATGGAACTCAAATAAAACAACACATGTTAAACACTTGTTTTATTTTATTAATTAGACCACTCCATAAACAATTAATAAATAGTGTAATGGGCTGATAAAATATTTGTATAATGTGCATTAGTTTCTAACGAAATCTGATACAGTTGTTCAAGTTTATTGCTGAACTCTTGTACTTAATATTGCTTTATAGTTAAACAATAATTAATTTATTGCTTTAATAGTTTAAAAAAATATTTGATACTTAAACAATTTTGAACTTTGATTCCTATAAAACTAAGAACAGCTGCAACATATCATTTTTCTCGTCTGAGAAGCTTAGGTATAGAATTGTATTCGCCACAAAAAAGTTGTAGCTCTACATAATATAGGCACAAAATTAAATAATGACTATAGCAAATTTCATTAATTAATATTCATAATTACAGAAGTTAGCAGGGCAGACAGACAGAACTGACTGACGATCGAACAGAGCTAAACTATGAGGGTCCCTTGTAGAGTTATGGAACCCTAAAAATAAACGCAGCACAATGAAAATCGTGTTCTACTTAGACGCTTCAAATAAGAAGTTAAATATTACAAATACAAAATAGCTAAAGAAAAACTAGCAGATATAAAATTAATGCAGCATTTTTTCAAGCAGTCTAATAGTATACTTCCGAGGTAATTTGTAAAATCAACCTTCTATCCATTATGCTAGTAAGTAGTATATAAAGTGAGATTTTTGTAAAAATATACAATGCCTACTTACATTTGGATATAAAAAGTTGAGTGAGACATTCGTAAAATTTCTGCTGAACCAATAAACAACTAAAACAATAGTCACCAGAAAGAGGCGGGGAAATAGGTTTCGCCCTCCGTGATGGAGTTATAAATTCTTATTCGTTCAAGCGTAAGTTGACAAAAGACTTGCGACAGAATCTTGTCGCATAAGCTTGATATAGATTTATGTTTGGGCAACACCTATCCCCTTGTTATTATACTTGTTGTATTAATAATAATTATTATTATCTTACATTTTTGCCATTAAAGCGGGTTGATAAAACATACTATATCAAAGCTTTATGCCGTAAATAAGGGCTTGTCAACTTATCAGAGCTTCAAGCCGTAAATAAGGGCTTGTCAACTTATCAGATCTTCAAGCCGTAAATAAGGGCTTGTCAACTTATATTCAATTGATTTTAGGTGGATGTGAAGGAATATGATGTTCAAGGGCTATTGTGGCTCGTGGTATAGTTTAAAGAGTGGTCGAAGATAAAAAGAATGTTACGTATGAAAGTGCACGGGGAGTTACTTAATAAAATAGCAACTAGTTTTGTGAAATATAACTTCATTTTTCATAGGTTTATTGCGACAGTGTTTATAATATACCATTTCAGGTACGTACTATCAGGGATACCTGGTATGAATTAGGTTCCCTTATAATTTGTTCGTATTAAGTATATTATAAATACAATGTAAACTCTTTTAACGTCGTTCGTTATAGCGAAAAACTCTCTATAACGCAGAGTTATAGAGAGTTTTTCGTTGATGTTTAATTTTTTTTTTTTAACAAAATACCTACACATTAATTCACTCTTTATAACGCAACAGCCATTCTCTATAACGAAGAAATATTTTAATATTTAGACATCAACAACATAATTATTTAACAGTGTAGTTGTTTTATAATCAGCTTACAAAACTAATCTTTTGAAGTCTAAGAATGTCTAATAAAGATACTAAAGATAATAACGATAGACCTCAGGTCACAAACAGCCGTCTCGCTTTTGTTAGTGTTAATTGCTTTAACACGTCTGCGATTATTCTTAGATTACATTGCCTGTATGAAATTTTGGTCTCAGATACTAAACACACTATGGTCACCTATCGTGTATTATCAATTATTACAGTCCTGAACCAACTTGAAAACTGTCAAGATGGCCAGTAAACTTTTGTTATTGCTTAAATTTGGTTTATATTTTCTCTTCTCTCCGTATAACGAAATCTCTTTATAACGAAAAAAAATGCTCGGTCCCTTGAAATTCAATAAAGAGTTTACACTGTATATAAAATTGATTAACTGACATATTGTCCTGACTGCATTCCATCACAATACGACAAGTCAGTTTGATACAAATAAATTATGAGAACAACCTGCTTATAAATTAGTTTTCCTGATAGTACATTATTAAATTATAAAGAATGCAATATGTTCATGAAGGTGAGCAAAGGTTTGGCATATTATGATTTTTGTAAAAGAAATAATTATTATTTATCTTATGTAACATTTTCATCTACGCTGTTTTGTCAATTCAGTATACCTAAACCATCATAGGACTAGTTATCCACGTACATCATTGTATGAAATTTATGTCGATATATTAAATATAATAAATATTAGAAAAAGCGATCTAAGAGGTCAATGTAGCGTATACTAAAAATCTACAGTTACTTATGTAAAATTATACCTATGTACGAAAACTACGTCGCTATTATAAAACTTGTCCAAATATTACATAAAATAACTTTTTTTATTATTTACACATTCCAAAAACCTTAATGCGGTTAAGGATTACTAAAAAAATATGTGCACTTGTAGTTTTTTTTTTTATATTTCTGTTTTTCATTATACTCTCACACGCGTCTTGATCGCATAACGATATCTAAACGTCCAAAAACTTTTTCTTAGTTGTTTAAAAATGGAGTGTGCATTTTTTAAACGCCTAACACGTTACTTAATTACCTAAAACTTTACTTTTTTTTTGCCGTCACGTCATAGTTATAAGTATATAAAACAGTATCATAGCAATATTTTGCAATAGTATCTAAGGATGGCAAAAATCAAAAGCTTTGCTTTTTAACATACTTTAAAACATCTTCCTCCTTAAAATTAAATGATGAGAATATAACAAGTTATCAAATGCACCAAAAATATAAAATTGAAAACAAAAACCATCAAAGAATCTTATAAAAACATTAATAAACAACTTATATACTTAGTTTCTGGGAAGTTTTAAAATTAGCTTATTATTTATCTAATACACTTTTTTGCAGACAAAACCTTAGAACATTGCAGTACATTTTAAAAAACGCAAGTCGCAAAACAAAATATCAACAGTTACTGTAATTTTGATATACATATTATATCACAGTATTTTTACCAAACAAATGAAATATTCAGCATACACATACAAATTTTTATTATAAATAAAGCATAAGGCGTTCCGCGCACGAAACTTTGGCGCCTCATCGATTTTGGGGCGACCAAATAACGTTCTACGATTGACGAACGTGTGCGGAGGGCCTTAAAATCAACCAAAAATCGTGGCATAACATTTTCTCTTACATTTTAAACCTACGCACTTGGTAACGTAAAAATATCACTACAAATTCAAGTCCATAATATAACAATGTTAGTATAATAAATGCTCCTTTTTGATATTAGTCGATTATATTCTAAGAGGTAGGAGAGGGAGCCACGCTTGCCGGCGCTTTAGGCGGACCACACACTAAAGACAACGCACACTACGGTTTAGAACATTCAGGCAGTGCAAATTCAATGGCTAGCCGCACACATGCAATATTATTGAAACAATAAAGTCAATACTATTCAACACATACAACAATAACGGCAATATGGCCCGCAAGTATGCAATAGTATTGTCAATATGAGCATTATTGTCAACAATATTGCTACCCAATGCCCTAGTGGCCTATTCTCGTAAATAAAACTTGTCAATTTATCGTATAGCTCCAGCGACCGGGCATGCTGTGGCGCTCGAACACTTGCTTGCTTGATTAGATGCGTGCTGTTACAACCCCACATACACCCCACTTAGTAGCGATGCTCGATGACCGATGTTAGACGATAAAACATCGATGTTTTAAAATCGATATTGCATTATTTAAACATCGTAACATCGATGTCACGGACAGATACATAATCGAAAAACCCAAACCCAAAATAAAAGTTGAAAAAACTTGCGGTAAAATATTTAATCACTATTGACTATTGCGATATCAACGCCATCGGAGAGATTATTATCTAAGGCTTTTTCAACCCTATATCAACAGCGCAACAGGTTAAAAGGTTCTGCGCTTTCGCAGATGCTTTTGAAGACGTTTGCAAAAAACATCGATGTTGCCTGACATCGATGTTTAGAGCTCGATAAACATCGAACATCGATGTTTGGCTATCAATGTCATTATCGATGCCAACATCAATTTTTTGCAACATCGATCATCCCTATCCGAAACTATATATAACAGTAACAGGTATAGGGCACTTAGTATGAACTTGAATAATGTTCATACCATGCGGCTTGCAAATTCATCATTTTTCATGGTTATTTTATTAATTAATGTATTATGTTAGATTCCGGAAGCCGGCGCGAACAGTGCAATTATAAGGTTTGGTAAAATCAATTACGGATACTTCGGGCATATGATCTACTGCTTATGTAAAGACGTTTAAGCAGAAAAATTGTCGTACTCGGAAAAAAATATCTTTATATGGGCGAGTTTGGGTTTTGGGTCGAGTCAACCCATACATGAAACGATTTTAATAATTTAATTATGACAATTATTTTTCTGCTTAAACGTCTTTACATAAGCAGTAGATCATGTGCCTGAAGTATCCGTAATTCATTTTTGGAGACCTTAAATAATACATCAGGTTTATGCTGTGGGAAGTCAATAGTGTAAAGTTTAAATATATAATAATATATATTTAATATATATTTTGAATAAAGTAGTATAAGTGAATTGTATTTTTCTAAAGACAATCGAGAACGCCGCCTAACAGAATGCGACTGCATGGTTGTCACTGGAGCTGATGAAATAAACGAGTTTTAATTACGAAAATTAAATCTGAATTACAACTTTCATGTCGTTAAAAGTAAAACATATTCTTCAGGTGCAACCATCGTTCAGTTTCAGACCAATTGAAATTGAGAGATAATGATAAAATGTCGATTATACATCTATCATTATAAATAGGATCATTAGTTTTAAATATTACAAATAAACACCAATTGGAATGCCTCTGAGTAAAGCTATATTATGTGTTTTTATTGTAATGTTTAATGTCGTAAATGAAATGATTGTACTTCAACCAACTTATTATTAAAATCAAAACTAGCATACAAACGTAAATAAAATGGGAGTTGTATTAAATGTGGACCAAAAATAATGGCTCTAATTTCCTAAAACATATCGACGCACGAACTGTAAAAATCAAATATACAACTTAAATAACTTATCGCTATTGTATTTACAATATATTACAAAACTATTGAGAATATATCAAGGTAAGGTATCCTAGGTCTTATTGCATTCGAGCAAACTAGAATAAATTATTCATAATTGCATGGCAGCAAGCATCCGAGAATGAAGTTCATTATTAATTTGTTCGAACGTTAAGAACAGTTAACGTATGAAACAAACCGATTTGAACAAAACTAAACTTAGTCAGACGGGAATAAAGGTGGTCTATGGTAGGGTTGCCAACCCCAAATTTAAATAGGATTTGAAGTTGGAAAAACCATGATAATTCAGTTTAAAAACAGGTCGCAGTAATAGAGTTGCATCCGTTAAATTGCAACTCTATTACTGCGTAAACGTAAATTACGTAAAAATATAAATAATCATATATTTTCATAAAAGTATTAAAATAAAATTAAAATAGAAAGAACAATTGTAAAAGTGGCGCTTGAATTCAAAAATACATGACATTTTAAAATCTAAAACGCTGTTTTAAAACTATCCAAAACTAGGACATATCCTGGAAAAGCAGAACAGTTGGCAACCCTAGTTTATGGCGTAAGACTGCCATATACAAGAAGCATGTTTCTCGTAACCCAGAGAGAAAAATAAAGTACACTCATCTTGCCCCATCTAATAACTAAGGGCCTGTTTCACAATTGACTCTTGTGCTAGATATCTTATTATTAGCAAATTTTGTCTCTGTCGCCCAGTATAAATAAGCTATTCAACACTTACTAGGATTGTGTAACAGGTCCTTAATATTATAAAATAGTATCGACACTTCCTGTTGATATCTTAAACATAGCAATAACTATAGCTTTTATCATTTGAATGTCGAGTCAAGTAAACCGTAGTGTGCTACTGCTCTTACAAATCTGTTTTCACCACATAATATATTTACCATATTATCATGCAATGCATCATTATTCTCAATGTAACGTTTAAAAGAGAAGGTAAGAAAGAGAATCAGTAACATTATTACAAAACGAGGTTTAAAGCGAGTCTAGCCTAACCCTCGGTTAAGCTTAAGGTTTATGTTCGTAAAGTTTGTTTGTTCATTCACCTTAATCTTGGTTTAAACTCCTTTTGTAATAAGTCTAGATCAAAATAAAAAGGGCAATAAACGGCTAATACTAGTGAGTCTACACTTGATTTCTTGTATAAAAACTTTCAAATTCATTCGGTAAAACATATTAATAAAAAAAACGTGAAGTATATAAAATAAAATACTTTTTAAACTTTCAAAAGAAAAAATATCTAAAAATACATTTCCTGTCTTTATTAGTGAATTATTGATATATTAATGATGGGGACAAAATTAAAATATGGTAAATGTAATGTACAGTGAAACAGACAAAACAGTCACTATCAACAACGACAATGCTAATGATATAGGTGAAACAATTTTTGACACAACTGTACTTTGCTTCCTATTGTGTGGAATTTATCTCTATCTTTGTAGTTTTTTTTTTTCAATCTAATTCAATAAAAAGTATATAGATTCAAGACTGTGTTTTTAATGGATTAAAACCGTAATAAATATACTGTGTCACCTATATTATTTCACATTTTTACATTTAACATCAAACACGTGTCTAATCGCTATCTCTATTATAATTATATTTTAAACTTCTGATATTAATAACATTGGAAAATACGATATACTCTATGATTTTTAATGAAATTTACGCATTATGCTTCCAAAATATTTTTTTTCTCCCACACATACTTTAATTGTACCTACTATTTTGATTTGTAAAGGTATTGACGAACGATTGCTTATACAAGAATACATTGAATTAATTTAGAAATTATCGTGTACAGACATTTTTGTAAAACTAATTGTCATTTTAAATACTTATCTTTCTTCCACGTTTTTATCGATAAGTAGTAAATAGAACATGACTATTACCAAGAACGAAGAAGAAATTATGGTGAAAGTGGAAAATGATTACTCCGGTTAATAAATAATTCACTTTTTTAATTAGATTCGGTAATTTTCATATTCCATACGTTATCTGTCATCCTCATCGAAAAACGATGATCGCATTCGCCTAGGGACATTAGGAATTAGTTGTACTGTACATGGGGCAGTGAATAACTCAGCTGATTGCTGTTCTTCTAATATTATTAATATCAGAATATAGTAAAAAAGTTAAAACCTTTGTATTGAGAGTGACCGTGTGATTACATTTTGATGTGATCCTCTGTGCCTATGTTAGCCAAGGTCTTTTTTATCCGTAACGCTGTGAGACGAGCCGCAGGGTTCTGATACCAACACTCCTTCATCACCTTCGCGATCGCTGATAGAATCTGAAATAATTTAATAAAATAAAATAATGTATATCCAAAAAAGATATACCAAAATTCCACACAATACTTTAAGCAATGTGTGTATGGAAAAACTTAATAATGCTTGTAGCAATATACAGTAGGACCACCACTTCAATGAATTTCGGCAATCATCATATCTTCATACATCTTTAGTCTCTCGTTTCAATATAAAAACAGAGATTTCCAAGGGCCATTAGCAACATGGTTTTACTGTACACATCTCGCACACGTATTAAATACTCTATATACTATCCCCCTTACTAATAAACGCTGTATAAGCTTTGAATACAGTGTTTTGTTCACATCACACAAGTGACATTTTTAATTCGATTGAAGAAGACAAAACATTGTGTAACTATTCAAAGCTTATAAGTGTTTATTAGAAAGGGGGTATATCATTAGCAAAATCATATAACTGTAAGTTTTAGTTACGTACTTAAATCCCATATTTTACAGACGGGTAAAAAATATGCTCCCCCGTTCTCCATGATCCGAAAATTGTCTCAAGACCATGCTAGTATACTACAGACTTATTATGAACTATAATAAGTTTCTTGACCTTCGCATGTTTATCTGCTAATAATATTGACGTGTACCGTATGAATGAGTGTTGCAATTCAGGCGATCATTTCGTTTAGTTTTTAAAGCGTAACATAATAAACTGAGAACCTCCTTTTGTTTTGAAGTTGGTTAAAAAAAGCTTTGTTTCATGCCGGATTACTACAGATATTTTAGCTACATACACACGCATACATAATAAAATGAGAAAGTTTTGTATATAACATCCGTGAATTGTAAAACCGTTAGATTATAATATACTAACTAGCGAGATTGTAAAATGTCGAAAGATTGCGAACCTGAACATTATTCTTACATTTTAACGCACTATCTTTCGTTATATTATAATATGTATATCGCAAAGAATCAACAAAAATATTTTTACAATGTAGCTAGTTATATTAAAATCTAACGGTTTTTACAATTTTACGGTGACATATAGGTACATTCAACTCACGCGCTGACAGTAAACATGTTTCGTATTGCGTTTCACAGTCTTATCACTACTACCGACTACGTTCTACAACAAAATGTGTAAACGTAATGAAATAAATGACGACAACTTAAACTTGATAATAATACGGTATTATCCTGTTTTTTTATTACCTACATAAATTAATATTGCACTGAAAATAAGACTATTTAATCAATATTTTCAAAGAAACTGCGCATTGTTTGATGCACTTTTGTGAGTCTTGTAAAAACGTCCCATACAAAAAACGTACTGACATATTGTGACGACACACGCTTGTAAGTTGTTACGAAATGTATGGTCATATGCACAAAATTTAATGATATAATATCCGAGGTTTGCGCGTTTAATTATGTAATACTTACCATAGTAAATATTAATGTATTTGATGTAAGTAAAACTAATTATGTAGGTTAAAACATAAATTCTTTTTACTTTTATTAAGTTGTAATACCTACCTAATTATTTCTCAATGTTTAAAAATATAAATTTTTGTACGAGTTATAATTTGCAAATGGGTCAAATGCATAACCTCAATTATTTCACTTAGGCTTTCAGCTCATTGTGTAGTCTGTTTTCTCAATCTTGTTTCGGTCTTTTAGTGCGTTCCTTAGGTATTTGTCTTTTTTTCCAGTCGGGTTTTTTTTTTTATTTGTATCTCTTTCTCTCGAAACGATTTTGAAGTGAAAACTTATTTCGGTGCGTTGGCCAATTTTTGAGATGGGGGAAAAAACTATTGAACTCCGACCTGACTCCGACCGACACCGGTGCGGTATGAGGTAGGGCGGGGAGGGTGGCTCGTGCGCCGTAACCTCGCCTGTGTACTATTGTTTTCACTTCAGTCGGCACACCCGGAGCGCGACTGTTTTGAAGTAAATACTTCTTTAGTGGCGCTGAACACTTTTCTTGGGATGGGTAAAAACTATTAAACTCGCGCGACAGGTCACGTGTCCTGATCGAAAATGCGTAAGATTCAATTTGCAATTGTTTTCTGTCTTAGTTTACGCGAGCATGTAACTATTTTAGTTCGTATTGACTTTTGACCCCAACCTTCCCAACACATTGACCATTGACATTGACCTTTGACCCCGACAATCCCCATCACATTGACCTTTACCTCCAATTGGGGGGACGCCCTCACGAAACCTCCCCGAAACCTTTTTTTATGTTGTTAAGCAGCGGCACATAGTACGGCGGCCGGACGTGCGACGACGAGTAAGCTAAGTGAGGACTGCACTCACCAGGTCCGAGTGCCACCTATTGGGCACGCTCGGGCGGCGTCTCTCGACGCAGACCACGCGCCGCATGTCCTCGAGCGCGGGGTCTGGAGGCACGCACTCGTAGTACGGCGGCTGGTATTCGTCCGGCGTCGCGCCGCAGCGGCGGGCCATCTCCCATAGCACTAGCCCGAAGGAGTACACGTCCGAACGCTTGTACGGATCGAACTGACGGGAGTCCATCGTCTCGTCTAGAACCTGGGAAAATAAACTCTGATTAAGCATAGGACTTTTTTTTAAAATAGCAAATGCCGTTTCATAGCAGTCGTAATACAGCGGCGAGCGGTAAATAACAACACCAAAACGGAAACCGCGTCATTTGCAAGTACACAGTTCCAGTGACGTCATGGATATCTGTATTATGGCCACTATAACATAATATATATATTGCTATCGCGCTCCTATCACGCACATTAATCTCGACCTGAGACGCATAAGGTCGAATGTCGAGATCAGTATCCCAAGCAGGAACATTTTGCGATATCGTTACGTGTACGTATATATTATTGTATGAAAACCATGAAAGCGCCTCTAGCGGACGTAAAAGTAACAAAATTTTCTTACAATTTTCCTCATAATTCTCGTTTACGTACACGTAACGATACCGCAAAATGTTCCTGCTTGGGGTACTGATCTCGACATTCGACCTTATGCGTCTCAGGTCGAGATTTTTAAACGCGATATCAATATATTCATACGCGAGTGATGTATTAGGTTACCAAAGCTCTAGAGGCCTAAGTAGTTTTGAAACGGTGCACGGTGGCATCACTAGCAGCTGATTTTAAGGCACCAAATCCTACTAAATGGCCTACATTTAATTTTGTATTTATTTACAAATTACAACAAATTTCTCTCTTATTTGAATGCATTATAATTTATAACACTTACCTCTGGAGCCATATAGCGTTTGGTTCCAACGCGATTCGTTGATGGCACGTCGACAGAATCGCTCGCCACGTTATGTCGTACTGCCAAACCCAAATCACCGATCACACAAGTGAGGTTACACTTCACCAGAATGTTCTTCGATTTGAGATCACGGTGGGCTATAGCCGGTTTTCCTGTAACCAAAAAAGTTAATACATATTTGGTAATCTAATATGGAGTAAATCTCTATAGCCTATTCTATATTTGACATGCAAAGAGACAGTGAAATATGATCACAGTGACTGGCTGCATTTAAAAGGTCAAATTCATATGTTATTGTTTCAACTATTTGGTAAAAGTCGTCATTTCACGAAGGTGTCTGTATTTCTGTACATGGTGTGTTAAAGAAGTCGACAACATCCCTTTGCATGTTTAGGATTGCAAGATTACGTTTATTATACAAAGTTAGTATTTGTAGCAAGCAAGCAAGCCCAAAGCACAAATACTGTATCCCACGGGAACTCTGTAATTTTTCAGGATAAAAAGTATCTTATTAGTATAGACTAGGTGCAGAGGTGCAGAGCTAAATGTTTTTCAAGGTCGAAGAAGGCTTACATAGAGTCAAAGTGTCTGACCAAAGTTTCAGTTTTGGCCGACCGTTGCCGAAATTCGTATTCGGTTTCGATCGTAAAACCAGTTTCGATCGGACACTACTGGTATATCTACCCTAGTGAATAATATAAGTATTTCGTACCTTTAGTGCCAACGATGTCCATATGCAGGTGTGCTAGACCGGTGGCGATAGACAGAGCCATCATGACGAGTGTGTTCGGAGAGTCTATAGTTCGGCCAGTAAGGAAGTCAAACAGCGAACCGTTCTCGTGGTAGTCTGTTATCAGCCATAGCTGAGTCCATGTACCGTTGTCTGAAACAACAATTAGGAATTATTTGCGTATTTTCATTCTTAAACACAAGGCAAAAAAAAATCCTGGAACTGGTCATTTTTAAATAATGCACCTTAACCGAAAGCTGTCTCTTTACGACCGCTATCCGATCATGATTTTAACGAAATGTCCATTCATTCGCGGGATCTCAACGTACTAATCTATTTATACTGTCACACACCTAGTTCATATTTTAACTAAACCTTACCTTTATTATCAGCTGCGATGAATCCCAGTATATTCTCGTGACGCAACATCACAGTCTGATAGATCTCCGCCTCGCGGAACCAGGAACTCTCCTCCCGGGAGGAGAATATCTTCACAGCAACATTCTCCCCTCGCCAACGTCCGCGCCACACTTCGCCAAATCTCCCCTTTCCTATTATGTCCACTAGCTGGATCTGTCGCGCTATAGAGCGCTGGACTAACAACGGTAGACCTGTAATGATATTGATGCTATATGAGGTCTCAAACAGGGGTGTTAATGAAGTGGTGTTATAAAGGAGAACCAGTCTTCGCCACCGCTGCAGCGCCGTGCCGATTGAGCGATACGAAGTAATGGTGTATGGCTAGTGGCTACCTTTAAACAATTTGTAAATAACTTGTTTACCTGAACCAGATCCTGAGGTAGTCAACTCAATCATATCTCTGATAGTGGCAGTGATCATGGGATGCCTGGTCTCACAGCACGAGTCCTCTGGCGGGAACAGCGAGTGCGATCCGCGCTTTATCAACTTCGGAGAACGTCTGGCCCACCAGAAACTAATGGCCGCGCATATACCAAGAACTATCAGCCCCATGATCCATGGTATTACTTGCCACGCGGTCGCCGATGGACTCGACTCTTTATTTTGAAAAAATATGTTAGAAATTTTGTTTAAAAACTAAAAATAAATTGTAATAACAAATGCATACGTGTCGCAGACCATAGTTTATGTGTATTCTTGTTCAAGGTGAACTTTTTACAGTCAGAAGAACTCCGTGACCGAAAAGCATTTTGGAATTGAAAAAAGTCACTTCAAAAGCTAATAATTCATGTAACTTGACTTATGGACTGGGACTTAATACATCTTCAATTCAAAAACGCGTTTTCGGTCATATTTTTTTCTGATCGTGCCACCGACAAACATACCTCATACCTCATCATGCTACATAATATTTAGCCTGTGATCATACCATTACCAATATGCCATTATTTTTTTAAGATTAAACCAATCCAGTGAAAGCTCTTTTAAAATGAAACTAAACTCCACTTTAAAGACATTTCCAAAATAAAATTATCCATTTTATAAATTTGTAGTATCAAAATATAATATTTCAACTAAATACACCAATTTGATGCCAAAAATATAGAAATATAGAAAAAAAATAATATGATTTAAATAATTAACTAAGGCATGCAAACGAAAAATAAAACCTATATAATATTATATAAATAATTATCATGTGGACTATCCAATATCCATATTATACCTAAAATTAAAATATAAATACTAGTAACAATAATAATTATTATATTAATTACAAATAACTAATGCACCCTGAAAACGATAAAATTTGTTTGACAAAGGACATGGTTAAAAATCCTTAAAAAACAAAATAAACAGCAATGAAATGTTTGTCAAATGGGCAAACCTGTTTTACGCCGGGTATAGAAGTCATGACAAAGAATTAATTCAAAAATCATAGTAGATAGAGATATGTATTTGTTGGTGTATAAACTGTAGGAGTATGTAGTTAGGTTGCTGTTGTCAGTGGGAAGGTGTAGGTATAGACTATAGAATATAATTATTGTAACGGAGCTTCGCTTCCGCCTTAACAATTGCGAAACTTCCGCATTAAATTGTACATCCGAAATCATACATTGTAAATTGTAGACGTATGTACGAGTATAGCTACAATTTCAACACCAAAAACTACACCTACATCTACCTATACCGACTAACTTAACTAAAACGTTTTTAATGTATTTCGGGAGTCGTCATTTTTCATACATCATCTCAGTTTGGTCATTTCCATAGAAAAACTCATGTTATTCTTGCTCATAACTTCTATACCCGGCCTGTTTTGGGATAGCCTTTGATGACAACAAATATAATTTAAACAACACATTGGCAACAAATTCATTGCTGTCGATTTTGGGTCAATTTTGGTCCATCACCTTTTACGAGATTGTCAAATAATTGGATAAAATGCGGCTTTGTCAAATCCTTTTAGGATTTGACAAAGTAAGCTTTAGCAAATGAGTATAGCACTCTTGTATTGTACAAAGTATTTACCACTTTCCAATCCCAAATAAAAAAGTTTAGATAAAAGAAGATCTAACTGGGAAAAAAGGTCTTTTAAAGTTAGTTCATCAATCATCAGTAATTATGCTCAACAGAATATGTATAATAAGCTTTAAAATAACTTTATAACCTACCAGTCAAATTACTTATTTTATTTTATAGCCGTTAATAAACTTGCAATTATAGTACCTGTTCCTATAAGGTTTATGTTTTGATAGGATCATTATTAACAATTACCGTGCATTTGTCCTAACTAATACATTATGTAACCATGCTTATTAAGAGTTAGTAAACCAAAATTCATGCAAAAAAAACATTAAAACCGGCACATGATCACTTACGTTAAGTCTTCCCGATGACTTGACATTCCACAAGACATAAAATGAACCTACCAAGTTGTATCTATTATGGACTGCAGCCCGGTCCGATTTTTTCAGTCTGCTCGGAGTTAATTGCTTCTTCAACATAGTCTAAACCACCCTATTTTCAGACAAGAATTTAGGAATTGAGTACAATTTATTGAACAATGCGTTTCAATGAAGTATCCCACATATGAGAACAGCACATAAGCGTACGACTAACAAGATACGGATGAAAAATGTACCTTATATCACGTATAATAGTTTGTTTGAATAATGTTGTGATCGTCAACTAACGACCTAAATAAATTTCCTTTCATTCTCATGCATTTTTGTTTCTGTATTTTAACAATGCATAAAATGATAATGGAACCACATTATAGTATATTATGCACCTTTGAAAACTTGAAATTAATATGCTGAGGACATCACAAGACAAAGCTACCCAGTTTTTTCACCCGACGTTACAATCCTAACGCCGTACCTGGAAAGATGTCACGGTTACAGAAGTCCGTCGCACAGCAAAATATATCAGCCGCCTCGGATTCTCGACACCATATCGGTTTGTCGCCAGGAGGGAATATCGTCTCCTGGTTCCAACATCTACGCCACAAAAATCGCATTAGTTCACAACCTAACTGGTGATCAACGCCGGTCTTAGTTAGAAAAAAAAAAGATTGTTAGAATTAAAGAAAATCACAGCTAAAAAACAAAAGAAAAACATGCAGAGTGAGCCAAACACCGAGTAGCCGGCGCCAGGGTTTTAGTAGGGCCGGTGGCGACAAGCTAGTGTGCTAGTTAGCGGCACATCGAGCGCACTACTGTCGCTCCTACCTGGAGGCTTCGTGGGTATCTTCAGGCGCCGCCCCTGGTTGCACATGTCAACCTTACAACACTCAATCACCACCGACTCATTCTTAGTTCTTGTCGTGGAGCAACTGAAGGGATGCTCCTTGGGTATCAGTGATTTCTGGTCGATGCAGCTGAACCGCGGAATCACCAATCATGTTTAGTATGTTAAAGCAAAACCAATGCACACTCGGAAAATATTGTTTGTTAAGATACGGCACATCATTCAAAACAACTAGTTCATTATCTTTTCATTAGGATAGATGAACTCTTAGTAGGTACATATTCAAATCACTATCGGAAGCATACTTGTTAGAATTGGCATCTCAACACAAAACTTATAGTATGGCAAGACAATTATAGTTCAAATAGTACATTCAACAAACCCAAAATTTGCATTGTCATGTACATTGTACGTATCACACGCCCACAAGTGTCAGAATCATCTTACCCACGGACGCGTGATGTAGTGTGTTTGAGAATTTCTCTCGGTAAATCTCGTCAGAGTTACAGAAATCTTTGTTACAGCAATAGGTTCTTGTGTCTCTGCACTTGAACGGATACTCAGGAGGGAAGGCTTTGCTTTTCAAACAGTATAAGGCCACCTCTCTACACAATATGTCAATGAATTCATTAAAATAACATTAATAACACAAATTACTTTTATGAGCCAATGAAATAATTTAGAATTGTGTTGATAATTTGCCAATTGTTTCCTTTTTAACTGATTTTAATCAAATAAAATATGTACCTTTAATACACTTGAAATGTGGTGTATAAAATTTTATTTAATTTTGTGGGTATCTTTAATATAAGTCATAATAATTACTGTGTGTACTAACTACTAACCCCATAAAAATTTTGCCAATGTTAAATTCATTATAAAGTTGATACAGCCAGCATCATATTATGTATATTATACATAATATAAATAATAATAAAATATTATAAATCTAAATACCTAAATGTTTAAAAATATAAAAATTTATTAACTTATTGAGTCAGTAGGACACAGTAGGTACATTTATCATCTTTACTGTATCAAAAAAGGTTTATAAGTAAATTCTAGTTTAATATTTTGTTATAATATATTATCTGATGCTGATTGTAATATTTTGATGTATGCCATACTTAGGCCGGGACTATACGGCACCGGTATCCAATGGGCGTGAAAAATTCTGAGCATTGAAATAGATCTCTGCACTAATACAATAGAGTTGAAAATCGAACATCTGAGTGTCGAGTCAAATGTCAATGTCATATTATATGACAGCTCGACACTCGAAACTTCCATTTTCAACTGTATTGAATTAGCACAGAGTTCTATTTTCAGTGCTCATAATTCTCTACAGCCTTCCGGATTCCGGTGCCGTATAGTCCCAGCCTTATTACTGTTATAATAGAAACTAGTACCTAAGTAAGGAAATTGTAACTTACTGATATGTGTGTTTTTGGACTCCATTCTCAAGGTTTGTGGAGGCCAAGCAGTAGCCATCAGTTTCACATGTTGAGTTTGGACAGCTTGGACTATCACTGTTGCAATAGCATTTTAGGCCTAAAAATTCGAGTAATAAATGTTCAGACAGATAGAAATCTTGTATACTTTATATATGTCACCCTAAAATTGTAAAAACCGTTAGATAGTAAAATAACTAACGAGATTGTAAAAATATGTCGAAAGATTAATAACTATATATTTATAATCTAATGAAAATTAATGTGTTAAATTATTATAGGCAGCATATTCGCGTTTCGGATGCGTCTATCGACATTCAACATTTTACAATTTCACTAGTTATATTACAATCTAATGGTTTTTACAATTTTACGGTGACATATAAAACACGAGATTATTTATAAGAATTTGATTTACTACAATAATAAGTAATCATAAAGAACAATGAATGTAATCATTTAAAATAATTATATTATAATATATTGATATTATTAATAATTTCAAGTTGCAAATAAACAACAGCATGTCAATACTTACAAGATTAATAATAAAAGTACTTTTTGAATCATATTTACAATTTAAATTTTATAAAAATATATTATCAGAAAGCTTTACTCAGTAAAAATAAATTCGCTCAAGTCTCAAAACCTTTTAGCTAAGAACTTGTGGCAACTTAGGTGTACAATTTCATTTTTGTTGATACTAAGATGTAATGTAGTTTGCATCTATGTGAATTTTAGAAATTATAGTTTCTGCCATCAACTAAATCTTATTAAATATATATTTTATATATACCGAGATTAAAGCTAGCAGACCGCAGAAGTCACGATTATGGGAGTTTTACCAATATAATGATTAAAAATATAAATAGCATTTAAATAAAAAAATGTAGTTGAATCAAATAATTTAATATACATAGAATTGTGGGAAAAAGCTGCATGTTAATAAAAAACAAATGTACATAAGTTGCAGAGCAGGGACCATAATTTGCAACTTATTTTGTTACTTAACAAATAAGCTTCAATTAAATTGTGAGTAGGTAATGGACACAGAATTCAAAACATGCAGAATGAGTGTTTGATCACATTTGTATGCAGCGCACTGTGTCCAAAACCATGGTGAAATACCGCCCAGCCCGCACTTTTTAATTTTTACTCTTTACACTTACAAAACAAATTGTTTTGTTATATTATGACAATTAGGTATTCAATAACAATTAATTGAAAAAAAGTTGGGTAAAATATTCCGTTACTCTGTGGCAACATAATATTATGTGTGGATAACCATTCCAATTTGGAGTGGTTGTGACTACCTCACTTTCAAGCGTGTTGACGGCTTCTGGATGATTTCTGTATTCTGTGGTAATGGACTACCAGTTTAAATTAGGTAAAGTTTTATTTCCATGAAGAGAGAAACATTATTTTCTCTCCTGTTTTTATAACCAAACTTTTATTCAACGAATCTAGCATAAAGGCAATTAAGTAAAATTTATTACACCAGAATTGGAAAACAATTGCATATTGCTCTATTTTACTGAACCTTTAGCTTATTGACATGAATTTGATAAAGAAACTCTAATATTTTTTGGAATTCATATCAAATCAAATTGACATCAAAGTCAATAGATTCAAATTTATGCTCACTCACGTCACAGTTCATAAAATATGTTACATAAAATTTATTTAATACCAATTTGTAATCCACCTTTGCAAAGCTAAAATAAACTGTTTTTCTTTTAAAAACTCGCTTTGTGCTGCACTGTCAATTAATTTAGTCATTATTATACTTGTAAAACAATATTATCATTGATGTATAAATGTATTTTTGCAAAACATGCTAGCTCTATATTATTATTCTTAAAAATACTTATTCTAACAAACATAAATACCAATTAACTTTATATGCTACTTATTGAAGACAAATATTTTGGGGAAAGTTAAAAAAAATGTTTTGTCTTCCAAGAATTTATTTATGAATTATATGTTTTACTTTTGCATTGCACTTCCATCCTTTCTCATTTAATTATAAACACATAAAATCCTATACTAAACCATGCGAACCTGTTTATATACTTAATATGTTGTTTATGCACTTACCTTCGACCACGTCCAATTTTCGACAAACGATTAATATAAATAGGATAAACCACTTTTTCTTATGTAAGTTGTCCATAATTGCATTCCTAAACAGCATTATATCCATTGTATTAGTCCCATACGTCTATGCACTTGTTATTGACACTCCAATAGCATGGGCCTCAGCCATTGAATAATTCTGAGAACATTATACGTCATTTTCCTTGGTTTATATCAGACTATTCTCTTCAACTCGAGAAAATTGAACTTACAAGTCGTCTAATTGTCACAATTGTAAATAGAATAATCTATTTGATGATAAAGTTCGGAATTAGATTCATCCGGTAGACGAAAACTTGGCGTAGGTAGGTAGGTACGTAGGTACCTAAGCAACAGAACAGTTTTTTATGCCGCGTCCGCACGTTTGCCAAACCTCGACAAGTCTTCACAAATTCAAACGTGCGGATAGAGCGTTTGCCATGGTTTGTGTAGGCTTGCAAGAGCTTGCGGCCGTTCCGATCGAGTGTCGGTTTTTTGACACAAATCAAAGGGAATTTGTCGCAAGCGCTTGCGATGCACCCACACGTTTGCGCGCGCTCAGTCTGGTTCACAGAACACTATTACTCGCGGCAGTGTTGCCAGAGCCTACTCAGCCCAGGTTGCCATTTTTAGGGTCAAATGTTGCCATCTCAAACCAAAAGTTGCCATTAGAAAAAATCTGTAAAAAAATTCTATAAGATGAAAGTTTAATAAAACACTATTTTTTGAAATTTCAAACTGTCATAACTTTGGAATGAATCAACTGATTTTCACGCGATTGGCGGCAATCGCATAGACGTATATTATAGACGAGGCATGTTGAGGCAAAAAGTGTCTCCAGTAAAATGGCCCCAATTTTTAAATTTTTGGGCCATTTTGAAATTCGAAGTATGGTAAAAACAAGATGGCTGACATTTGAGTTATGGTGAAAACCAAGATGGCGTAATTTTTTCTTGTATGAATTTTTTTTCTGCTAAATGTACGTCATAGCCTATCTTGAGTTGAAATCTTTGGACAATCGATGCAGTTTTTCATGTTATATGAAAGAACCGAAACTAAAAAAAATTTGATGAAAAATTTCGGAGTAATTACTAATTCCGAAAAAACACTTTTTTCGGTTTTATTTCCTTCACGATGTCTCTCGAACGAGTCAACCGATTTTGACCGGATTAGCGGTGATCGACGTGGTTTTTCAAGGTTAAAAGCTAGTTAGTTTAAAAGTTTTCGAAAAAAAAACACTAAAAAAATCACAGGTTTTTCGAGATTTCTTGAAATCTATCTGTCCGAAATCTCCGAATCAGTCCAAATTGTATTCAAAATCTAAGTTTGGCCAAGCCCTTTCGAATAGCGCCAAATTGGCCACAAAAATATTAATCTTCTTGACAAAAAAAGTGATATACACACTTTTAATACTAGAAATAAAAATAAACTGGCTACGCCAAGCTTTCGTCTTCACAAAGTTAACACCTCATTTGTTGGCAACAGTATACGCTTTTATAATAAATTACCAAATGAAGCTTCAAATTTATCATTACAAAAACTTAAAAGTTTTATCAAAAATAAACTAATTAATAAGGCTCATTATACAATACAAGAGTATATTGAAGACAAAAATCCATGGGTGTAACTTGCCTAAGTTCCGATTGTTCTATAATCAACAGTAGACACAAATAATATGAACATTATTCTGAATGTAGAAACAAGTTATTAATATTTATCTGTATGTCCTAATAATATATTGTGTATAATTTAGTTACTAAGCTGATGTATTTATATTATGTTTATGCTGTTTGACGTCAAAAAGCGCTTTCTAATAGGCCTACTTTGAATAAAAAAAAATTGAGTTTGAGTTTGATTGGTGAAAATGTTTAAAAGTTATAAGAGGTTCACATACTTACACATACACGGGCACACACACAGACATACAGACAGAGTGACACCCTCGCGGGGGTAGTCAGGGAAGCTTCCTGTAATTTCAGAACGTCGAGATCTGATGAGAATTCGATTTTTACAAAACGGGGTAAAACCAATAACTTCCCGATTTTTGAAAATCTTATATTTTTTTAGTGGGAGGTTAAAAAATGTGTAAGTGCCCATGCATTTAAAATCCAATATTAAAAACATGAAATAAAATTAAGAACTTATAAATAGATTTAAAAACAAAAGTATTAGAAAACCACGAAAAAAACTTCCCTTGCACTGCACTACACACTGCTCACAGACACACTTTCTTCCATTTTTGTTTTAGAGTTTTCATAAAATTACATCTCTAGCTTCACCAAAATAGACCTTTTGGTTGTTGAAATACGGGTACAATTTGTTTATCTACTAATTATGAATTGTTTTCATTTGGGAATAAAAATGTGTTCAAGATTTTGATTTTGTTCATTTCGATGTGTTCAGTTCTGCGAATGTTATTCGATATTTTTTTACTGATGATCGCGAGATAAGTCGAAAAGTTGCCAAATAGTTGCCATTTGAGCCTGGTTGCCATTTGGTTGCCACGAAGGGTCAAATGTTGCCAAAATGGCAACCAAAGTTGCCAAATGGCAACGCTGACTCGCGGAGAAGAAGGTCGACTTCATACAAAAAAATTGGGACCAAAATAGCGCCTCTAGTGAGCTGCCCCCTCAAACTTTTAACCGCCTTCCAACAAAGGAGGACTAAATATTTGATTATATGAATATGGCGGGAAATTGAAGATACGTAATTAAAGTTTAAGTTGACGTTAAATTCCTCTTTAGAGCTAAATTTTGCATTCCAACAAAACCGAGCGACCACCTCCACGCACAAATCATGACTATACGTCACAAAATGTTCGTGAGCCCTTAAATACATACGTCTAGAGTTTTCGATAGCGCGATCTAGAAGCGGCATAGTGTCTGTTGTGCGCCATCTGTTGTGGTTTTTAAGTAACTTTTATGTAATATTAACCATGTAAGACAGAGAGCGATATATTGAAATATAACCATTCTTGTCGCACCGAACTGCCCCCTTTTTGGTCCAAGGTCATTCATACAAAGTCGACCACCCCTGGTCTGGTTTGTGTACTGGAGACGGGCAGACGTGCCTACGCTCGCACAAAATGAGTGGTGATTGGTCAAATAAGACATCTTGTTTTTTCTCGAATGTTATCAGGCTGAACCATGAATTTGGGACCCGAAAAACAAGCATAATTATTGTATCTAAGTGTATAATACACTTAAATAAAAATCTTAAATATGTATATGTCACCGTAAAATTGTAAAAACCGTTATATTGTAATAAAACTAGTGAAATTGTAAAATGTCGATAGACACAATAAAAATCTTAAATATGTATATGTCACCGTAAAATTGTAAAAACCGTTAGATTGTAATAAAACTAGTGAAATTGTTAAATGCCGATAGACTTTGGACGCGAATATTCTGCCTATAATTTAACACATTATTTTTCGTAAGATTATAAATATATAGTTATAAATATTTCGACATATTTTTACAATGTCGTTAGTTATTTTACAATCTAACGGTTTTTACAATTTTACGGTGACATGTATAATATAAAAGTATTAAATATATTTCTGTTGTCTGGTACCCGTAACACAAGTTCTTCGAGAACTTACCACGGGACCAGATTGACGTGGTGTGAAACGTCCATAGATATTATTACTATTATGAGAAAAAAGTAGCCGGTGCGTGGCTAAGTACATTATTGAATAAGCCACTATACGGTTAATTTGTAACTTAATCCACCATCTTCTTTGCCGTTTTTTTTGTTTGTTTTTATTTATGTATTTTTTTACAACAATAATAATAATAACTCCTCACACCGATTTCGGTGACAGTTTTATTGAAACCAGGCTAGTTAAGCAGGAGTATTTTCATAGTGCCCAAGTGTGTGCGCAGTACAAAAAAGCACACTCTCTTTTACTCTCATAATCCCAATGCGGGAATCGAACCTTCGACCTCCGAGTCGAGAGCCAAGCTCTAACCACAAGACCACGGAGGCTGTTGTTTTTACAATAAAAATAACTCAAAGCAAATGCTATAGCCGATACCTACGAGCTCAACGTCCGTCATGCTTGCCTGTTCAGAACACACTCACTCGCAAGCGTGCGGATGGCGACGTTTGATTCTCTTTTCAAGTCAAGGGTTTGTGGAGATTTGGAGTTTGCGGCAAATGGCAAACGTGCGGACGCGGCATTACAGACATGAGACAGACGTCAGACCATGTCAGACATACCTACTGCCAAGTGCCAGCAGATGGCAGCACTACGTAGACAGCTTTTTTTTGTTTAATTCGTCCCGAAATGGAACAGGCTAAGGTCTTAGACCATACTGCCTCGTCTGTCGTTTGAGGTATTTCTTTGTCTTATTTCTAAATCGTCAAGTCCAAAGTCTAGTCAAAGTCGAAATAAGTAGTCAGGGTAGTCAATTAGTCAAGTCAGTCGATTCAGTAATGCTATCTACAGACACACGAATATGGTACGGAGCGTACAGCGAACCATATCCGGAGACCAAATTCGGTGTCGCTACCTTGTCGCTACACACGCACGAATTTGGTACGGTGCAGTGAAGCGAAACGCTCGACACTCGTGTGTTCGATTTTATGCTCTATTACATTAGCACAGAGTTCTATTTACAGTGCGGTTTTTAAACGACGTCGATGATTCCCGCAATTCATTGATAACGGGCAGTGATACCAACACTTTAAAAAATATTTCTCCTTAAATTTTACCCCTGATTACTTATACCATTGACAGGTCTAAGAGATAATAAGCTAGAAAGAATTTTGAAAAAGGTTATGTGTTTAACATAAAGACTTACGCGTGAATAACATAAAACTAACTTGTCTTAATCTGATTTCACTCTCAATACATTTTCATATCCCTGGCTATATACACACATTAAAATAATTTTTATTATTACATACAAATTGATTCATAAGGAGTAAACTCTAAACATCCTGTCCTCTAGTAAACCCCGTAGATATTTTCCCTAATTTTGGGGGGTACATCCCTAAGTCGGCAACACTGATACTGTTGTACGGCCAAACCGCCGGACTGCTCAACACACGCACGAATATGGTACGGAGTGAACCAGATCCGATGCGGACAAAGGTGAACTCTTCGCCTTCTTCATATGTTCGCCGGACTGCCCTACACACGCTCGGATCTGGTACGGAGCGTACCAGATCCGCTGTACGCTCCGTACCAAATTCGTGTGTCTGTAGACACCATAAAGTGGTAGACGCTTTACTAAAACTTCCTAGGGAGTTTTGGCGGGAAACCCAATTTAGCACGCATTTTGTAGAATGTATCACTTTTCCACACTAATGCACCTCAACGAATAATTAATGGTTAATATTCCACCACTATAACACATTAAAAACCGAATTAACACGAATTTAGAAAAATAATACAGAAACACAACATTGCTGATTGACTTTCCCGGCAAAACTCCCTACGTAGACAGCGCTGAGACAGCGCCACGGAGCCACGGAAGATGGCGCAGCACAGATAAACAACCAATTTTTTTATTGATGGCGTGCTGCGTAACAGCTTAAAACCATTTACCATTTGATTTCAACGCCGTATTTCTAAATACCTAGGTAGTCGAAATCGAAATATTCACATATTTCGCTCATAGTGTTTTTAGCGTTAATCTATCAGAATGGAAACTTACAAATTTCTATCTCAAGTATAGTTAAAAATGTCAGGGGGAGGATGAACAGCTTAAAAAGCACTTTATAGGACGACTAGCTTTTGCCCGCGACTTCGTCCGCGTGGAACAATACTTTGGGATATCGCTGAAATTTACCCGCGACTTTATTTATGACTAACGAAAGCGGAATCCTATTTTTTTAAACGGAACCCTAAAATAAAAGTAGCCTATGTTAGACCCTATAACATCAGCTATCTGCTAGTGAAAGTCCCTTGAAAATCGGTCCAGCCGTTTTAGAGATTAGTCGGAACAAACAGACAGACAGACCGACTGACAGACAGACAGACGGACAGACAAAAATTAAAAAAAAAAAGTATTTTATTGTAAGTACCGAATATACTTTCAGATTCATTATGTAAAAAGCTGTTAATTTGAAGTTACAAACAGACACTTAAATTATATTTAACTGTATAGATGTATAGATATTATATTTTAAGATATTATCAATTTGATGTTTATAAAATAACTAAACTAAACTAAACTAAACATTAACCCGCACGCGCACCCCCACGCCCACTTCGCAACGGGCCGTGCAGCAGAAATCGTAATATTTTAATTTCGCCATAACTTCAAAACTAAACGTCCAATTTTAATCATTCAAGGACCAAATATTATCTACATAAACTGTACTTAGTGATGAAATAATTTATTTTGATAAGGATTAATAACATGAGTAAAATAAACGCGTTTAAATGTAGTCCAAAAAAAATTCAAGATTTCTAAATAAAAAAATGGTTGTTGTGCCTCACTCGACATAGATAGGTATAGTGTGTCGCGGACTTTTTTGTAGATATTTATAAGATCTACAATTAATTAGAACATTGTATGGTTCTATCTTTTATAGTTTAGGCAGCGTACGCAAAATAAGTAACTTTTCTGGTTGATTTTTTACACCTTGTGTCCGAAAAACCCAAATATCTTACGGAACCCTATTTTTTTCCAAAATAAAATTTAGCCTATGTTACTCGTGGATAATGTAGCTTTCGAATGGTGAAAGAATTTTTGAAATCGGTCCAGTACTTTTTGAGCCTATTCATTACAAACAAACAAACAAACAAACAAACAAACAAACAAACATACAAACAAAGTTTTCCTCTTTATAATATTAGTGTAGATTACTTACTTGAAAATACATCATGTATTTGCTACAAATAGACGGGTCGCGCTAGGCGTATTCGAGGTGGTAAGTGGAAAAAATTCTAAAGTCGCTGAATTTTTGTGTGTTGATAAAGTACTCCATAGGGAGCTTATGATTAAGTTTTGTGCCATTTCTGCCCACTGCGTTTTCAGCAATTCCATTATTTGTGGTTGATTTTTTTATATGGCGATAAAATTGGCAATATTGATTTAAAGTTTAAAATATTAATGGTATCAAACTGGGACAGCTTCCAGAGTATGGAGACTTAATTTGCGTCGTTTTCGTCCAGTAAAAAATGACTTAGGGTAATTTTTTGAAAACAGCCTGTCTATTCTGTAAGAACATTTTCAAATCTCGAAAGCTGAATCCGCGGTGAGTGTCAAATTTTTATATGATATTTGACACTTGCCGCGGATTCAGCTGTCGAGATATTTGAAAATGTTCTTAGAGAATAACACTGCAGTACCGGCAAAAATTCTAAAGTGTGATAAACGACTATTTTCTGTTTAAGACCACTAAAATAGGCGTAATTCCAAATTTTGTGCCACATTAAGCGACTGCGATTCGAGAAATTAAGTTTTTTAGTTTCCCTAAGCTAAAAGCGCTCCAAAAACACATAATCGTTAAATAAAGTTCACGTATTCAATATTATTATGTCATAAAGAATCTATATTCCAAGTTTGTGCCTTTTTCATGGAGGGTTTAAATAATAAAATGCAAAAATAATATTATTATAATATGCGGTCGAAGTATTGTGGAATATTCGCACTACAACATACACATTACACATATACGTAAATGTCATTCATTCGACTACATTTCAAAATTTTATATTTCGCATTTTACAGCGATTACAAAATTTAAACTTGCTTTTGCCCACAACTTTGTTTGCGTAGCACGAATGACGAATCTGAATGTAATTGTCGCCTGATTTTATACAATACATAAATGCACAATAAAATTTGATATCCGATAGGCTTCCACATGAAACTTCGGTTATTCCGTTTCAGCCTGGTGACGTCCACTGCAGGACATAGGCCTCCCCCATAGATTTCCAGTGCGACCGGTCGCTCGCGGCCTGTATCCACCGACTTCCTGCGACTTTTCTCAGGTCATCTGTCCACCTGGTGGAAGGCCGTCCTACGCTTCGGCGTCCAGTTCGTGGTCTCCACTCAAGAACCTTTCGGCCCCAGCGGGCATCGGTTCTACGGGCTAAATGTCCAGCCCATTGCCACTTTAACTTGCTAATGCGCTGGGCTATGTCGGTAACTTTAGTTCTGCTACGGATTTCCTCATTTCTGATTCTATCACGTAGAGAGACTCCAAGCATAGCCCTCTCCATAGCTCTTTGAGCGACACGAAGCTTTTGAATAAGTCCCGTTGTGAATGACCACGTTTCGGCTCCATATGTCATCACCGGTAACACACACTGCTCGAAAACTTTTGTCTTCAGGCACTGAGGAATTTTTGACGAGAAGATGTTTCTGAGTTTCTCGAACGCTGCCCAGCCGAGCTGGATTCGACGGTTGACCTCTTTTTCGAAGTTGGACCTACCTAACTGGACTTTGTGCCCTAGGTATATATAGTCGTCAACAACTTCGAGCGTAGAATTTCCAACGGTCACTTGGGTGGGTACAACATGGGCATTAAACATAATTTTCGTCTTATCCATGTTCATACTAAGTCCCACCTGTTGTGAAACTCTACGGAGGTCTTCTAGCATAGTGTTAAGGTCTTCCAGAGTTTCTGCCATAACCACGATGTCATCGGCAAATCGAAGGTGAGTGATGTAGTCACCATTTATATTGATCCCAAGTCCTTGCCAGTCCAGGAGTTTGAACGCATCCTCCAATGCAGCGGAAAACAGTTTCGGAGAGATGACGTCTCCCTGTCTGACGCCGCGCTGCAATGGAATCGCCTTTGTGCTATGCTCCTGTACTCGCACGGACATGGTGGCTTTACTATATAAACACTTCAACACTTCGATGTACCGGTAGTCTATCCGGCATCTCTGAAGAGACTGTAACACCGCCCAGGTCTCAATCGAATCAAAGGCTTTCTCATAGTCCACAAACGCCAAGCATAGTGGAAGATTATACTCCTCGGTTTTCTGTATAACCTGCCGTAGCGTATGTATGTGGTCTATGGTACTAAAGCCTCTTCGGAAACCGGCTTGTTCGGGAGGCTGGAAGTCATCAAGCTTCCGTTCGAGACGATTCGTTATGACTCTTGAAAACAGCTTATAGACATGGCTCAGCAGCGTAATGGGTCTGTAATTCTTCAGCAAAGTCTTATCTCCTTTTTTGAAGAACAAGACTGCCACGCCCCTGCTCCATGCCTCTGGCGTTTTGCCCTCGAACAAGGCGGAATTAAAAAGTCTCTGGAGCATTTTGAGTGTTGGTGTTCCACCAGACCTCAGCAGCTCCGAGGTGATCCCATCCTCGCCCGGTTATCTAACACCAAAAAAATTACAATTTCAAATACCTAATGTTAGTTCTTGAAATTAGTCGTTTAACCGAATAGTCTCTTCAGCTACATCATATTTATTGTATATATAGTATCCATACTAATATTATAAATGCGAAAGTGTGTCTGTCTGTCTGTCTGTCTGTCTGTCTGTCTGTTACCTCTTCACGCCCAAACCGCTGAACCGATTTTGATGAAATTTGGTATAGGGATACTTTGAGACCCGAGAAAGGACATAGGATACTTTTTATCCCGGAAAATCCATACTTAATATTATAAATGCGAAAGTGTGTCTGTCTGTCTGTCTGTCTGTCTGTCTGTCTGTCTGTCTGTCTGTTACCTCTTCACGCCCAAACCGCTGAACCGATTTTGATGAAATTTGGTATAGGGATACTTTGAGACCCGAGAAAGGACATAGGATACTTTTTATCCCGGAAAAATGTACGTTTCGCCGCGATAAACGAATTTTGGCGCAACGGAGTTGCGGGCGTCATCTAGTTATTTAATAAAAAATAAATAAATTATTTCAACGCTTGAATTTTATACGTAGGTTGCTGAATACATGTTTCTAATACTCGTGGTTAAGGACTTATTTATTAGGTTATTAATTGATTGTAATAATTTATATAATTAAATACATTTTACAAACCAACAAAATAATATTTGTATATATTGTTATTCATCCCGTTGACAATTTTATATCTAGGGGCACGGCAGGGCCCCGCCAAGTCGAGCCTAGTGAAACATCAGAGCACTACGTACGAATGTGGACCGATCCTTGTACTGCTTTTCGATATATGTTTACTATGTTTAGCATTAATTTATAATAATGTTAGTCTTATAAAATAATTGATTTATAATACCTAACGTTAGTCTTAATTTAATTTGTAATTTTATTATAATTTTTAATTAGTATTAAAAAAATCATTAATTTGTGAAACTGGAAATAAAAGGTTTTTTATTTTTGAATTTTTATTTATTTATTATTGCTTGTTAGTTTTATGTTAAAACTAGCTGGTGCCCGCAGCTCCGCCCGCGTAGGTACAGTAAGTAGTATTAGAAGCTATGATTTTTTTATCTTTAAGTTATTTTGTTTTTTGTGTAACTGACCTTTGAATTACATCAATTTTAAACTTTGCTTGCCTTTTTGGGAACACTCCTTGACTTTTTATTTTTTTAAAGTCTCACGTTACGCAGCCACGGAAAAATTAACTACAAATAATCGAATTGCTGAAAAGGCAATAGGCAGACATGGCACAAAACTTAATTATTAACTCCCTAGGGACTACTCTATCAACTACATATAGGTACAGAAAAAATTCAGCAACATTAGAATTTTACCACTTCCCACTAAAAATCCGCGCGCGCTAAAAAAAAACGATCCGTCTAATGAGTCAAAATGCATAGCTTGAGCGTTTCATTACTTCATGAGCTTTTGTATAAGGCACACCCCACACTAGCAATATTTGAGCGTCGTCGTTGTGCCAGAACATTGTGTTCTCTAACAGAAAAGCTATGAACAGTGACTAAAATATTTTTTATCTTAAGCCTATTTTCTACTTTACGAGTTTGTAAATTCAAGCTTTATAGAGTTAGAGAACGTAGAGTGGAGTCAGAAGGTTCTAGACGAGATCTGAAGACATTTTTTATTGGCGAGTCATAATATTATGGTCTCGTCTTGGCATCATTAAACATGAAATAAATTTAAAATTGAAATTATAAATTTCGCATTTCGAACATTATTACTTGTCAAGTTGTCACATAAATTGTCATTTCATTTTGTCGTATTAAATATGAAACTTGGGCCCCTCCCCGCGTGGCGAGAGGCCCGCACCCCGTATTCGCCATTGATACATGATAAAAGTTGGTTTTTTACATTCTAATAAAAAATCCCGCGGATAAACATGATTAAACTTATAGAAAGTGTTTTGTAACACCATAATCATCATATAGATATGAACTCTACTAACTAAAAGTTTCATTAGTAGTTTTTATAGCGAGTTTGAGGAAAAAAAATGGAATATCTTTATACGAAATTGCCGAATGTGGCACAACTTTCTCACAGACTCAGATGTTAACACTCTGAACAGTTTTTTAAGATTTGTCAGACATTAGAATAGTTGTGGGCCTGGTGGGACCATGTTTTATATAGTAGCCGAATACCAGGAAACCCCTGGTTGGATACGACTCAAACTGCATATGTGCATCGGTTACTCTTTCCTTAATATCGTGAAAGTAAAATTTTTAGCTATAATTTACTTTTGGGCCAATATCCATGAAAGACACAAAAACCTAAATTGCTACAAACGCAGCCATCCAAAATGGCACAAAATCAAATTTTAGACTAAGAAGAAGGTCCGGAAACTATATGCAAAAAATAAAAGACTTTAGAATTTTTGCACCCTCAAAACTTATCCAGACCCGTCTAAAAGTCATACGTAATAAAATAGAAGTCTTTGAAACGTTACCTTTATTTAAAACGACCTACGATGAAAAAAATTATTTAAGAAATTCTTGATGAAGAGCTACAAGGATCATTTGTTATGGAACGCTAAAAATCGTCAATGTTTTTCAAAAACATATCTAATGGTACCTTGGTCCCCTTGGTCCTTACACTATAGAGTAGACGCAAGAAAAAAACCATCACCACTTAAAGTGTCCCTTTGGTAGTCCCCGGAGCTACCCCATAGCTTTTTTTGTGATTTTATTTTAGCACTTCGTCAATGTGGTAAATCCACATATCCATGCAGTTTTCATCTTTCTAGAACTAAACATTTGGAAGGTAATCCGAGGCCGGACACAGAGGCAGACTTGACGAAACTGCGTTCCGAGACATGAACACAATGAAAAATAAGGGAATTTTAAACAAGTCTAAGTTCTTGTTTAAATGTGCTTAAATACCAAGCATCGCTAAGGGGTTGTGGTGTGGTTTACCTACACCGATGGAAATCGAACCCACGATTTCTGGACGAAATTTTTAGGCATACCTACAAGTAGACGGATAACGTGATAGACTGATGACCACAACATCAGAGGAGTTAAATGGGATGGTGGTTACCTTAAAAAGTATGAGGGACTAGCCTTAAAAATTAAATTAATATAATAATTCACAAACATATTATACTTCCATCAATATAATTTATTTTCATCATAACAGTTAAACAGTACGGTAGAGCAACATAACTTGTAATATTAAGCTTTCATATTATATCATTACATTTATATGTCACTGCTGCGTAAATGCTAGTTGCAAATTAATAAGTATATAAATGCAATGAAATAACTAAATCTAATATAGCACTATATTTCTATTAATATTGCATATTATTTTAATAAAAGATCATTTATAATGAGGTTTTAACACAATACATAGGTTAAGTCGATGTTGATCTCTTAATTCCCATCATCCTACTACTCGTAGGTACTATAATTATAAATGTGAAAGTTTGTGAGGATGGATAGATGTATGGATGTTTGTTACTTTACTCTTTCACGCAAAAACTAATGAACAGATTGCGATGAAATTTGGTATGGTACTTGTTTAAGCTCTGGATTAACACATAAACTCCTTTTATCCCGAAAAACTACAGTATTCCCGTGTGATACCCGATAATATATTTACGCGGGCGGAGACGCGGGAAAAAGCTAGTTTAAAATATTTTCTACTGCATCTATCAAATTTCCTAGGGAGTTTTGGCGGGACACAAAATAGCACGCTTTTTGAAGTTGTACCACTTGCCCACACTTGTGCACGTCAACGAATATTTAATGGATAATATTCTAACAATATTACACATTAAGAACCGAATTAACACAAATTTTGCATGATTAGTGTTAATTTTTTTTGTGATCGCTATCGTAGAAAAAAACTGCACTGTAAATTGAACTCGAGCTGAAAGTGTCAAATATCAGATTTGACAACTCTACACGATTTTCAGCTCTATTGTATACAATAAAGCCGTTTTTTTTTCTGTCGAGACCACTAAAAACTCTTGTGGACACGTAGCCTTAAGGATCAACATCGACTTAACCTCCTATAAGGTGCAGCGCAGACGGCACCCTTTTTTGCGATCGAGGCTGAACACAGACAGTTCCGCACAAAGTCTACATGGCGCGCTGCATAAAGTCGTTCGCGGATTTTTCACAGACTCAAAGCACACGACGCACATCGATCATTCTGTCAGCAGAACAGTAGGGACGTCACGCTATGGATATCGCGCAGAGATCGCTATGTATTATTTTATACTTTAAGTACAGAAAAAGAAGAAGAAATAGAGAATTTTGGGTACATCCTATACTTTCGGAGAGATTACTGAAAGGACAGTTCCATATTAAACATTCAATTCTGAAACATCCGGATAAATTTTTAAATTTTATAAAATGTCTGTTTCAACATTTTATGAGCTGCTATTGCTGGTCTATTTTGTATTTCTTGTACCTATTAACATCGTTACATCGATCTCTGGCGCCATGGTATTATATCGCATACGTTAAGTCCATCCCTAACAAATGCAGAGTGCAGACTAAAGTGTGCGCCATGTGCGTTAGCGCACGTTAAAGCAAACGTTTTATTTTTTTCGCACACTTTTTGTGCGGCGCGGCACGACCAGGGGTGGTCGACTTTGTATGAATGACCTTGGACCAAAAAGGGGGCAGTTCGGTGCGACAAGAACGGTTATATTTCAATATACCGCTCTCTGTCTTACATGGTTAATATTACATAAAAGTTACTTAAAAACCACAACAGATGACACTATCCCGCTTCTAGATCACGCTATCGAAAACATTAGACGTATGTATATAAGGGATCACGAACATTTTGTGGCGTAGTAGTTATGATTTGTGCGTGGGGGTGGTTGCTCGGTTTTGTTGGAATGCAAAATTTAACTCTAAAGAGAAATTTAACGTTAACTTAAACTTTAATTACGTATCTTCAATTTCCCGCCATATTCATATAATCAAATATTTAGTCCTCCTTTGTTGGAAGGCGGTTAAAAGTTTGAGGGGGCAGCTCACTAGAGGCGCTATTTGGTCCCAATTTTTTTGTATGAAGTCGACCTTCTTCTCCGCGAGTAATAGTGTTCTGTGGGCACGACGCGGTCTGCCCGAATTACACGGATTTTTTGTGCGCCGGACTTTATGCGCGTCGTGTGCGTTACTGCATATAACTTCATAGGTTATAGTTTCACAGACTAAAAAGTGCGTCACGGACAGTCTGTCGTCTGCGCTGCCCCTAACCCTAAAGGTATATGTTGTGATGTTTAGTAGACATTTAATTGACATTACATTTCACTACTACAACATTACATATATCTAAAAAGTTACATATATTATTGGGCTACCAATAAAGATCTCGAAGAAAATGTCTTATAATAATTAAAAGCAGTAATTAAGCAAAGTGCTTATTGCTTTACAATAAAGCACTGCACAAATTTTCATTAAAGTTGCTATTTGACTATTAAGCGGTGATCTAGAAAATCTAAGAACCAACCTAGGAAATATTCATAAAATAGGCCGAAAAAAAATGTAATTTTGTATGTAATAATTATATCGAAGTTATATACAAAATTCATTGTGTTAAAAATAACAAAAGATTCTTAGAAATTCTATAAAAATAGTTTTGGTTTCCAGCTTTACACGATCAATAGAACAATGTATTATTTTTGGAGATTCATGTAAAATATTCTGTGTATAATTCAGCATATAAAATAACTTCAAAAACATTCACAATAAACACTAACTTTAATCCTACAGCCACACCAAAGTTCTCGTCAATGTACTTAATTGGAAAATTTGGCTAAAAATGTTAAAGATCTAAAATCGACATCATTCAACTAAACGGAGCTGAACCTTATGGGCCCCACTCACGTGCGATCGATCGTTACGATCAGCGATCATTTATCTCGTGTGCGTCTGATACACCTACCTACCTACTTTAGACAAAATATTTAAATACAGTGGTTTATTTTTTAATTTAAAAAAAAAAACTTACGAGATTACCCGACATTCAAATCGTTTACTTAACATCTCCTATCTTAATCTAGATTCTAGCCCGATAAAATTTTGATAATGTTTTTACGCCCCAAAAGAAATAAACTGATTTTCATTTACCTTGATTTCCAGAGACATGTGGGACGAACATGTGGGACGCCCTATAATGTGACGCGCTCGAGTTACTTCAAAAATCCCCTATTTGGTTTCCCTATTATCATATTGTAGTATGAGTATGTACAATGAATTTATGCATAATACCCACTAGTTTTTGCGGTGGGATAATTCTTTAGTACAGGGCAACAAAAGTTTTGAGCCGTTTTCTTGCTACGAAAGATAAGATGTGAGTGGGGACCTTTAGTGTGTGGCAGGATATATCTATGTTAAATAACTTACAGTTAAGTTTGTATAATGCGTACCTAAGTATAATATTTCGATAAATGTTAAGAATCGGACAAGTTATACCTACATATCAGAGGTAAAAAATATTCGAAAAATTAATAAAACCTTAAGTAGGTATACAAAATTAATTATAGATAATAATAATAATATAAGAAGTGTAACGTAAAATTTGTTTTCAAAACATTTTTAAAAATTATCTAAATTTGTACTTGCAAATCAAACTAAAAGATGCTGCCATTTTAAAAACTGTTAATGAATGGGCTGTCCCGCAAAGTCAAGAACATTTATCTACTAATACAGTCTTATCCTATACATTTAAGATTTACTACTGTGTTAAATTAATAAATATAATATGACATCAAAGATTATTACAGATCAATTTTATCGTATGTAGTATAACTACGAGGGTTGATCAAAAGTAGATACTACAAATAGCCCGGTTGCGCTGAGACTAAGGGCCGGTCCACATCTCCACGTCATATCGTCTTCGATGTGACTGTGCGGTGACGTAACACGGTGCGTTGACTTCGCCGCAGAACGACGCGACGCGTCTGACGTTGTCGTATGCTGATGTGCGGTCCACATTTAAAATTTGATATTTTTTTCTGCCATTAGGGGGCAGACACACAAAGCGTTATCTGGTGGCGTAAGTTATATCAAAAACGGTCAATAACAGTTTTCGATTCTTTTTCTGTCAACAGACGGCGCTGGTAGCGCGACGGTGCTTGTCGTATCAAAAAATTGTCAGACATCTCATGTCACGAATTCAAAAACCCTCATTGTCGGGTACGTTGAAGAATATGTATCGGAATTTTACAAAGCACAGCGACAATGATCTCAAAGCTAAAGATATGGCTATGACGTACACTTGACAGAACAATTATTATGTGCATACAAGAAAAAGTAAAAAAAAACGGCGATGTGGTTCGCCACCCATCACGTCTCGTTTCTCGCGGAGGCGAAAAGCGGACCATGGAGAGACGCTTGGCTACGTTGAATGTAAGAGGAGGAATGCATGGTAAGAATGAAAGTGGACGAGGTGAACGAAGTATGTAAGGATCGTAGCAAGTGGAAGGAAGTGGTCTCTGCCTACCCCTACGGGAAAGAGGCGGTCCTGCCTACCCCTACGGGAAAAAGGCGTGATTATAATATGTATGTATGTATGTATACAAGAAAAAGTTACGCCATCTTTATTTCACCATACCTCCAACGTCAAAATGGCCCCAAAGTGAGGCGATTTAAGTCGAGACCGTTTTTGTATCGACATGCCTTGTCTTTATAGACGGCTATAGGTACGTCTTGTACAGCGACGAGTAACGTGGCATGCATTTCATGCATTTTTACGGGGACATGAATACACATCATGTCAACGTAGGGTTGCCATATCTTACATATGACTCCCCGGACAAGACGCGTGAAAACCCCGGATTTTGGAGTACGAAACCCGGACATAGAACATTTTTACCCGACTACGGCAATGTCAAAAAGAAAGGAAGATTTATTATTGCTGTAAATCAAAAAAAAACTTAGGCCTTCCTAATTCTGCCTACAAAAACCCGGATAGCAAATAAAATCCGGCCCGGACGCTCCCCGGACGCCCTTTAAACTAGGAAAAATCCGGGGAAACCCGGACGGATGGCAACCCAATGTCAACGTAACGCGTCGCAACACCGCACAGTTTCACGTAGACAACGTCGTGAGGTGGAGAAGGGGACCGGTTGTAAGGTATAACGCGTTTCAAATGAGAATGGGAACGTCAATGACCTTTATCTGTCAAATATCACTTGAAAAGTGCGATTTTCAGAAAAACTTATGTGCATATAAATATTAATAGACTTGCATCGAATTTAAATAAAAACGTTAAATAGTAATCAATTATCTAAACATAAATTTAACTATCATAACAGTCTTAATTCGAAACAATATGGCGTCGACTCGATCCTATTCTCATTTGAATCGCACTATAATACACTTATACATTACATTAATATACGTCAGTAGAACATGTTAACATTTGATATATAATATTTAAACATATATCCATCAATAATAATTAATATATCCTATTTAATAACATACATGTCTATAATTGTATATTATTATTATGGAAATGAAAATATTATGTCAATTACGTATAACATACAAGAGACTTGTCAAAAAGTTTTTAATCACAATACCTACATTAATTCGTATAATTTATAAATCATATATAAATATCAAACGTTATATTCGAAAAGTCGTTTAATGAAACAACAGTAATATAATATATTTTTGTATGTTATAAGAATATAACTCACACTTTCAAACTAACAGAAAACCATTAGATTTATTTAAAAGAGACGTACAGTTGCTTCCTCATCTGGAGCATTCGCGTGTAACGTTACATATCCGAACATTACATCAGTGTAGGATAACCGAGCATTACGATGCGCACCTTGTCATGAGTCCGTCCGTACGGCGCTCAAAACGTTACATTACACGCGAATGCTCGTCAGTCAGGGAGATAGTATTGTAATGTAATGTTCAATGTCGAATCTATAACGTTAAATTACACGAGAATGCTCCAGGTGCATCTTAAATATTATCAGAATTTAAAAAAGTTTCTACAAAATTTCTTTCTTAAACCTCAAGTGAATCACGTTTTGTTTAAAAAATAACTGGAAATCTTTGATCACATTTAAGAGTTAAATTTTATAAAATTTATTTTAACATATTACAATATTTTATAATATAAATAAGTATATATATATATATATATATATAATATATATACCTACAATAATTATACTGTCAAAAACTTTAATTTTTATAGAAATAGTTTTCAAAATATTTTTAAAATCATTATTCATACGTAATACTTATTAATAAAAATATATAGTATATTATACTAATATAATATAATATTATAATGTTTCAAAATTTCAAGATTATAGTAGTACATAATTCGTAGATTAAAGCAGAAGGTTAAGTTATAACAATTAATAATAATAATATACCATTAGAGGTAAAAAAAACGACTAAAAAACCAACATTATATCCAAAACGGATAATTGTACACTAAAACCACGTCTTCTTCTTGCATCGTTATGTCGTTTTTCATATATCGTCTGTCACTTCCATAGAAAAACGAAGATAGCCGAGAGACATTAACAAGGTGGTCGTAATTATTACTATATAGGTATCATTTTTTTTTTTCATTTTTTCAATATGTAAACATCAAGATTTATTATAAGCATTTTAACTTATTTAATATAGATAGCTTTACTGTGGTAGGTATCGTATATGGTATATTAAATAGGTACCGTAATCTATTATGTAAACACCAAGAGAATATTGTTTAAAATTATCTTTTTTTCAAAAAAAGAGACATTTTCATCCCATTTATATGTCATGTTAGGGGAATGTATTTCACCATATTTAGCTTGGATACGACGAATATATGTTACGTATCTAATCCATCAGCATCAAAAACACATATCCATTGAGACGTCACATAAATGGAAATACTTATGATTGCAATAGGCTTTATAAGCGAATATAAATAACCTAACTAATAGCAAGTAAGGAAGTCTAAGGAAGGTTCCGTATCTATCAACGCGCAATAGGTTTTCTTTAAATTACTTAACAGTTTTTGTATGATTTCGCTCAAAATACAAGTTCCTATCTCTTATAGTTTAGAAAAGCCGGGGCGGCTAAACGTAACTTGTATTGGGACCAACTTATAAGCCACTTTGACGGCTGCTTACTCGAAAATGGTTAACTTTGGAGTCATGTAGGCAACATTGCCTTTACTTAAAAAGACCTATTCGTCGATAGGATGGAGTAAATTAAAAAGATTTATAATATTTGCTCCATTCATATTACAAAATTATGTCACCATATTATAAAATGATGTCAAAACCACTACTTACAATCTTTAATAATTATATTAAATTTCATCAATTTATATTCATAATTAGATAAGAGAAGAAGGGCGGACAGAGCAAATCTAAAATATATAAATCCTTGTACTAAAAAGAAGAAACATCGTGAGCCTGCACGGAATAGTCGCGAAGTCATTAATATTTCCATTCGCCCTTGTTTTTATGAGCATCATAATTCGGTTAATATTTTAGGTAAAAAGTTTACCAGAGACAATCAATATTTAGAGGTAAAATAATTTACCATCAATATGTCAAAATCGGGTTTTAAGTCTTTGCACGAAACTTGATTAAAAATGGGTGCGCCATTTTGAATCAAGTGACTTGCAGGGATCTGTAAATTGTAAAGTCATTTTTTACACCTCTCCATTTCTCTCAAGATCGAGATGATCTTGTTTCTTGTAATGTATCAAATTTGAGTATATTCTCACATAATATAATGTCTATAAAACAGCAGCGGGTGGCCGTGTTTGACGCCAGAGGTGCCCGAGAAATTAACGCAAGCAGAAGAACTTTTTGACCTTCACCCAGAAGGTAAGATCTTCGGGCTCTTCGATCTCGTTTCTCTCTATGTATCGAGATCTCTCCCGTAAAATCTCTGATCTCGGTATATCGGGCTCTCTAATCTCGTATGTCTCTATGTAGCGGACGTCAAAAACACTGCCTGCGGGGGACCACCCGCCGCAGGTAACTCTAGCGTTTGTTCGTCAGGGCGATATGCACAAGCAGGGAGGACAATTCCAAGTCCTCAGAGTAAGCATTGCGCAGGATGATACTACGGTATCCGGTGCGCAAACATTTTATGGGGTAGGTCGCTTGGCCGATGAAATTCGGGTCGCCAAACATGTCTTCGTCTTGCACCAAGAAACGGATCATGGCCAACTCTGGATTTGTCACCTCGAACTCGCAAATGTCGTTCCACACCGGATTTATGCCGTTGTCAGCTGAAATATGAATTTTATTTCTGATTAAACGAAGGCACTACACCAAATTATTATTGAAGTGAATCTTCTGTAGCGGCGTTGAAAGTGAATTTCAAGGTCGTGTAACTACATTATTTTGGATTTAACGCCATCTGTCGAAAGCTATTTATGCTTCTTACATAACAACTTAACTTTCTAAAGGCTCAATATACAGATGACGCTAGGTGACGAAGTGATGTTTTCAGGCACTATATTTTTGGATTTTAAATGATGAATGAAGTTGCAAATTTCAATTTTGCCACGTGTAATCTCTGCACGTCATGTTTTATTTTTTTCGAATATTGGCTGTGTTCCACGGAAAAAGGCGCATGTAAGCTCTTGTAAGCAAAATGGCGATTGCTAAGCGGTAAACGCTGTCAATGCTAAATGCTATTTTCCTCTAGGACACGTTATCCTCTTAAAACACTACTGATTTCAATATAAATAAAGAAAATGGCGGATTATGTCAGCACTACTGAAGTTAGTAAACGTGTCCTGGCCGACAACTGTAATTTTCTTTTTAGCGCTAGTAAGCGTTAACAAACGCCATTTTCCGCGGAACACAGCCATTGATTTTATTTTACTCTATATAATACATATTTGATACGAAATATTAAGCTTTATTATATTAGTGACTTTTTTGTTTATTTTGCCAGTATTTTTATCAAGGTAAAAGGGACACCAATGTCATCAAAACCCTGACACGGTAAAACAACTCAAGATCATGCTTGAACTTGCATTTTGCATTGCGATCAGATGCATTAAGTCAGTGACCGAACAAATTGGAAATAACATACATACATAATATTCTCACACCGGTTTCACATAGAGTTAGATCAAAAATAGATCTACACAATACATTTTTAGTAGAGTATAGTATTTTCTTCTTAAGTATAGTATTTTCATTTTACTACTAATTTAATTTTACTCATCCATGTGAATGAGTAAAATTAAATTAGTAAAATTTCTTGTGTTTTTCTTTTTATTATTTATTTATGTTGTTTAGTTTATTAGTTTTACCAAATAAATTAACCAAATTAAATATCAGTGAAAGAGGTGGCTACAATATGCTTGCTGATTTCGGGTGCTCATCTAACTTTAACCTTAAGTACATGGGTTCCGGTGCGCATTAACTTTTCAGAGAAATTTCCAAGACTCGTTGAGACCACCGGTCTTGGGTGGCTGGAGCCGGCACCTATCTGGCCCAATGAGTGAGTATCGCAATCCAGCGAAGAAACTCTATGAGCTTTCTAGGTACTCTGCCCGGTGGGGACAACCTAGATTTCGTTTTTAGGGTTCCGTATTTTTTGTAGCTTTTTAAGTTTTTCTAAGTATTCATTTCCTTTTTAGTACTTTTATAGTTTTTAAATATTTTAAGTAGTTAGCTATCAGTGGCGTGGGGTTCTTATAACTCCATTCCTATCGGCTTCACTTACCACTTACTTTTGAAAACTCTCATTCAAATCCCTACTTAATATCGTAAGTAACAGGGCTTCCCTATGAAGGAGAACCAGCCCTCGCCACTTATATAATTAACTTTTTAACTGTTACTTAATCTATTGAATTCATTAATCAACTATTATTTATAATAAACTATTATGTATAAATGAAGGTTTAAAATCTTTTTGAAGGAAAACTGTTTTAGGCCATTGAGTGAAATTTAAAGGTTCATGACACGAGCAAAACTATCATTTAAAATCAAGACGAAGAAAATCAAGTTTCACTTTTGCCATTTGTACTCTGTACCCGTTAAGCTAATTTAAAAACAACTTTGCAAGAGAACTTACCAACAGTCTTTGTGGCCAGTTTGAGACCAGAGTCGTGTTCCGTTCCGAAAATCTCAACTTCCACGAAAGGGCTTGCAGTACCCCTACCGGATTTAGCGAGATGACGAGCCGCGATGACTCTGAGCGACACTATTATGGCCTTATAACTCCTCCTATCGCTCGCACGTTTATCAAACGGATTGTAGCCTTCCTCCATCATGAAATTTGGCTTCAGGATGAAGCCGCATCCACCGTTCTCCCGAAATTTACCCATATTCAGTTGCATAGCTTTGTCTGGCGTCTGGTAATTGAGTGCCACCATTTGCGAGCCAGCATTCCAAAATGGTGTCGGATAGTAGTTCGACGAATCGATTCGCTGACCCTTAGGATAGATTCGGCTCATTTGGACCCCGTGGTACTTCATAAAGAATGCCGTCTCCTGTTGACACATGAGTCTCTCCGCTTTGGTCTCGGGGAACGAGGACATCTCTTGGAAAATGAATCCGTTGCTGCGCAATTTGTCTTGATTAAACGTTACGGAGCGGCAGTAGACGATGAGATCGGACATTTCTTTGGCAATGCGCCATTCTCTTTCCATTTTACGGTGTTTTAGAGACCGAGCACTGGCAGTTTGAGCCGCTTCTTTGATGGCGGAAAGCCATTCGAGAGCATTCTCGCGTGAAGATGCAGCCATATCGAAGGGGGCGCACATGGATGGACTCTGAATGCGTACGATCCATCGGGCAGAGCCACCTTCTTCGCCCACCACTAGTTCCACGACTGCCCCCAATACATCCACGACCCCTTTCTGCAATGATCCGAGTGCCGAATCGTTCTCCAAGCAACTCTGCACAAAAATATTAATTATTACTTAATATCTTATACTTATTCAAAGCTATAAAAACTGTCGACCCTATTGGTGGAAAACAAATTTCGGAACTATCGTATGACTGATATTTATATCTGGCTGTATAGTAAAATAGTAAAAAGATGCGGTTTTATTTTTATTTTGAAATAATTATTTAAAAGCGTCATGCTTTCATAGGTATGTTACCTAAAACTATTTTTTTCCTCTATTCTATGCTAGAAAACATGTTAATAAACATACGAAAATGGGTTCTGGAAGAACCCATTTTCGTATATCTTCAAAAATAACGAAGACACAGACAGAGAGTATGAATAGTGTAGCAATGGTAATTATATTTTTTACCCAATAACGGCGAAGCCAAAAGGAAGGGTAATGATTTTAGCAGTCTATGTATGTGTATGTATAATGTATGCATGTAAGTATGTAAAATGTAAATATGTTTGTCCCACCCTAGTGTCTAAAGTACTGATCCAATTTTAATGAATGATAGATTCACAGTAATGGCCCGGGTATAATTATTATAGGCTATAATAATTTACGTAGTCGGATTATATTCTAAACCCAGCACATACGCTATTTTTACAATGTAGGCGGTCTTGTCCAGGGGAATGTTATAGAATCACTTACAATATCAGGCATATGCGGCACCTCGATCTCTTGCACGTAGTTGGCGGGGAACCAGTGGTGCCGTTTCCCCCCGTAATCCCCCCTCCACCACCCCTCGTCGGGCTTGTCCACGTTGGTTATGATCGCGTGTTTACAGAACGACAACTCGTCGTCTTGTCGCGCGCGATAGTCGTATAATGCTTTCACCGTCACCTAAGTGAAAAAAAAAGGAAAATAAATGAACAAAAAAATAACAACCAAAAATATTGATACAAAAATTAAGGAAAAATGTGAAAAACTAAAATAAATATTTAAATCATAAATAAAATTTCATACAAGTTGGATAGGGCAAGAGAAGCAGAGTTTTTGTACATTTATTCATAGGCCATAGATCAGGCATGACCAACCTTCAATCAATTAATTAAGATGTGGTAGTGATTATGAAACTTAGGCCTTTTCATCCGGTAGATGGATGATTTATACAGTATTCTCCGAGCGAAGTAACTACTTGAAATACTGTAGTGCCTGGGACAGTTGGTTTTTAAATGTCGTATGGTTGCCCAAGCACTACGGCATTCTCACAACATAGCCTAGTCTAGAGGAATGACTGGTCAATACGTCTGCGGCCAACCATGTGCGGGTTTCCTCACGATGTTTTCCTTCACTAGGAAACTTTGTGAGTGAACTGGCGCTCAGACGCCATTAGTTGATGCGACCACGAATCTACCTTGACCATTTTTGTACCTATGCATTTCTGGATTTCTATCTGAATTATTTTCCTGTTTCGTCATTTTTTGACTCCTTTTATAAATAGTCAGCTGGCTATAGATTTTTTAACTTATTTTTTATTTCGTGTAAGTATTTACGTTTTCCAATCGATCATATTTTTGGAATGATATAAATAAGTAATGAAACACTTGAAATTCAAAATATCTTCTTCACGAGCGCGGAGCGAGCTTTTTTTCTAGATTTAAAGAACGAAGTAATATTATGGTATTCAAGAAACGCATTTGAGATCATTCAACAGTCAACACCAATTCACTTATTCACCGTATAATTCAGTCGAATACTGAATATATCCTACACATCGAAACAACGATATGAAGTAATGAAAGTGCAATATTATTTAATTTTATCTGCATTTTCTAATTAAAAACGGATAAACGGATTAACCGATTTTAATCTAGTTTGTTTTGAAAGCTGACATGATCGAGAGTGTTCTTAGCTATAATTCATTGTCATCAGCTCACTTGGCAATTCAGTGGTTACTGGTTATTATTATTTTTTATTCTGTTATGTTATTTTGTTACTATCTATAATACATTATATTTAGAAAATAATAAATATTTTATGAAGTTACAATCATATATTATATAATATACAAATTATATATTACGAAATGTTCGTAATTAGACAACGGGGTTAGTACGAATTGTACGACAGCATTTGAAACGTGTATTTTGACTTATACAATATGATATAATATGTATACATATGTGAAGAATAAATTTTCCAAGACCTTTCTTTTGATACCAAACACGCGATGACTATCTCGGTTTTTTTTAGATTTTTATTTTTATTTTGTTTATTTATTAACACACCTATGTATTATTAAACAAATATCTATTATTACAGGCAGCCTAATACAATAGATAAATGAAACTTATATTATAATACTGATTAAAATAAAAACACGACATAAACATAAAAACTAGATCTTAGATTCCGAGGTTAATTTTCGAAATGCAATATTTTGAAGAAATATATATAGCCTATGTTACCAGCGGCATCATTACGAATATATTGACACCTCATTTATCAAAATCGGACCAGTAATTTAGGCGCTACTACATACATAGTCTGCCAAAATCATTACCCTTCCTTTTGGCTTCGTCGGAGTCGGGTAAAAAGTAATATTAATCGTCTCATTATAAAGTGACCATGACAATAAACAATGATGGTACCAGTCAATGAAAACGCTAACCAAGATCTAGGACGTCTAAAAGGAAGGTTCCGTAGGTAACTATTATCGCTCAAATCTCAATAGGATTTGAGGGTACCGTAATACTCAAGGAAGTAGGAACCCATACTCCATAGTTGCCTTCTATCCGTCATTCTGTCTGTCTGTCCGCTCTCCCAGCTTCTGTAATAATTATCAATATACATGGATAAAATTTGGTATAGTTATATTTAATAGGTCTTTTAAAATAAAGCCAAGGTTTCATATATGACATTTTTAACAAACTCAAACATTTTTGAGTAATCGATAGTAATAAAACACGTTAAAAACTCTTTAGGAAAATTATTTTTAGCGAAATCGGGCAATAACTTTTGCAGTAATTCACAGAAATCCTATCGCACGTTGATAGTCACGGAACCCTCCTTAGATATGTCGTGACATGCTCTTGGTTAGGTTATTTATTATATTGACGACCTTTCAAGCAGGAGGCAATGCTCTGCAAACATGTTCTACAATGTCTCATTCCTCATGCATGTCGTGGGTTCGAATCTCGCCAAAGGAACAAAAACGTTTTTTCTTTGTTCCTGAAATGACTCAGGATGGGTGTGTATTAAATATGTGTACATAATATAATAAAAATCTTAAATATTATGTATATAATATAAAAGTATTAAATATGTTTCCATTGTCCGATACCCGTAACATAAGTTCTTGACTTAGGTACATGGTGCGAAGCGTCCATAGATATTATTATTATTTAATCATTTTAAATTAATTATTTTCTTAAAGAATGTCTAAACATTACTTAGGAATCACACTAACATGATCTATCAGCATGGAAAGTTACAAGATTCTACTTCTTAAAGTTCAGAAATTCTAGAGTGACCAAGTTGTAAGCCACAAGTCTTAATAGAACTAGAAAATTGTCCACTTTACAAAACAGTCGTGTATGAAACCTCGTCTGTATTTAGAAAGACGTACTTAGATACCCTCACGATGGGGTTGTTTGGGAAAAAAATTGTATCTTCACTTCACATGGAGCTACCCCTAAAATATATATTTTTTTATTATTTTATGCTGCCAAAAGTAAAGTATATACGCAATCTGTAAGTGTACAAAATTTCATTAATTTATATTCAGACAGACGGAGCGAAACTATAAGGGTTCCTTGTAGAACTACAGAACGCTAAAATGGATATTACAATTTGCATAAATAGTGTTATCTAGAAATTATGCAACACAGTCTCATTATATTACTCATTTAACTTTACAACAATATTGCATTGAGACAATCATATTTAATTGTAACTGACATTTTAAATGAATAAAAAATATTATAATTAAGTGTAACGAAGTACACGTCTCTTACCTTCACATATTTTGATAATAGTATTGACATTTCGCAGGTGCCTAAAACTACTAGAACTAGTGCGTAACATACCTTGGACGTGAATGAGTTTGGATCCATGTAACCCGGTGTGCCATAGACAGATGTGTCGTCGGGCTCCTAAAAAATATACAACCTTTAGAAATTGTCTAAATTCTCCTTCAAAAATCTAAATAACATTTAAAGCATGGGAAATCCGTTATTCATCATGGGTGTGCCAATGGGCCAGTGGGTCTGCTGGAGCTAAAAGATACCATGGCGTAACAGAAAGCTTTCGTGGAATAGCTCTTGAGTTGTGTTTCGCCATCGCCAACCAAAGGCCCAATTGGTATGGGAGTTAAAACACGTGGCGTCAATCTACATATTATCGGTAGACTATCGTTTTGTTTATGTGCCAATAAATGCTACTTACAGCAATAATTTGCCTGACGATAGCTTCACTGATCGGAAACCATAGCTTCACTTTCTTGTAAAGGGGATGCTTCTCATAGTATGACACCAATTCTACTAAACTCTCGAATTTTACGCTGCCAATAGTGTACAGCCTACCCTCTTGCTTGATCCTGCAGTGTTTTATTTCTCGTGCGCTCCTAAACATTAAAAAAATATAGCAAAATTAAAATTAGGTTTGGTAGCTACAATCTAAATCAACAAAAATCTATTGAAAAAGGTACATTAGTCAGTTTTTATTATATAGGGTAAACACTTTTTACATGTAAAGTAATGTAAAGTCAAGTAATGACATACGACAAAATTGAAGAAAGATTCTTTAAGTTTGTTCTTCAAGTTTGTCGTATGTCATATTACTTTCTAGAATTTGTTCCTTATTAGCAATACTATCAAATGGTGTAATAATACAGAATGTATACTTTTTTCCAAAATCGGTTATACAACCGAATTAATTTGCCTAGCCAGGAATACTCCTGGCTAGACAAATTAATTTATCAATAATCTAATTTTAGTTTTTATTACATTCGAGCTCACAATTACTGCTTTCAACATTTTTCGCCATTCCGTGTAGTTTCAGATTTCGCCCACCATGCCCACTTGAAAAATTTACCTGTATATTATTTCGTACTTATAAATATTACGTCGTACGCGTAGTACTTTTCTGCGATAAAAAGTAGGCTATGTGTTAATCCATAGCTTAACCATCAATAGCAATCCATGAAAATCCGTTCAATAGTCAATAGCTAGTTATAGCGGGAAAGAGTAGCTACATCCATAAATACAAACTTTCGCCTTTATAATAGCACCCCCTTACTAATAAAAATATTAACACATCTGTCAATGTCAAGTGTCTTTTCCAACGTATTAGATAAGTACGGCAACATTGAATGCTAATCAATATTTTTATTAGTAAGGTGGTCAGTAAGGGTTAAAAAGAAATAACTGTATAAATACCTAAAGCTGATAGCATAATATCCTTGTTCTTTCTCACTGGGTCTGACGAGAAACGCTCCTTCAGTATTGGCTTTTCTTAGCAACTCTTCTGCTTGTACTCTGGTGCAGAATGGATGGTACCATTCTTTTCCTTCATGTTTCTTTGGCTGTGGGACTGGTTCCTTTAGGGTTATAAGGAACTCCTTAAATAAAAAACACTATTAAAAACAATAAACGGAATACTAGCAGCTAAACTGCTAGCTTGGTAATAGAAATAAAATTATAAAATAATAAACGAAATGGTAGTAGTAAAACTGTACTGGTAGAAATAATACACAATCCAGTATAAAAATAAAGTAGTACATGGTAAGTAAATAAAAATATTGAGAAAAAAATATGATCAAGAATTAAAAAAAAAAACTAACAGCCAGTCAAAGGATTGATAACGATCGATAACTATATAAGTGGAATAAGTTCCAAATTCATTGAATCGGGTATTGGGTAACGAGCGACGATTTAAGCTGCGCGTCCACTGGATCGGAATCGGAGCGTACGCAGCATACGAATTTGTTGCTTTGTATTGATTTCTATGGTACTGCGTCCACTGGATCGGCATTTCTGCGCCTGAGACCGGTATTTATGCCGATAACGTCATCCGCAGTTGTAGAATATAGTGAAGTTCAAAAAACTTTTTTCGAGACATATGAATGTACCCAAAAAAACTATTATCATCTTCTAATAAATCAGAATATATTATAATGTATGAAATTCTCCGAAAATTAATATTTTTGAGTTTATATGATGAACCCATATCTTTCGTTTCCTCTTGTTTCTCTTTTCCTCTTCTGATAAAATACAGCTAATTACAACAATATCCTCGTCAATATCCGTTACTACCACGTTTAGGCTATGACGGACTAAAAATAACTAAATTGCCGATGATGAATCCGAATGCAGTGGACGCACCCCATCGGCATTTCGTAAATGACGACGCTTCGTGCCTTGCGTACGCTCCGATTCCGATCCAGTGGACGCGCAGCTATAATTTGACTACAGGCTACAGTTGACATAATATACCATACTGACTATCGACCAATCGACATGACGCAACCGATTGGATCAGATCCATATTGACATAAATAGTATAAACTGTTTACTTTCATGCCAATCCACGCCCGTACACCGCCAGTTCTGATCCAGTAGGTAGCGTCCAGCCTATATGACTATAATCATTATGGTGTATGGCTACACTGAGTCTTAAGTCCGTGGAATTTTTAATTTTTAATTTAACAACAATAAAATCGTAATTCAGCAACATAAATAAATTATAAAGCGCAGTATAAAGCTGATTTTCTAGCAACTAGGAAAAAATAGTTAACACTCCTTCGACATGCTGTTTCTCTGAGTAAAAGTCCATTCGCTGCGGAAAAGAAAACAAGCAAAAATTTCATAAACAAACGTTAGTTGAAACAAACCTGGCTACGCAGTGGATGTTGCCTGTAGTGTGTGATCAGGCTATACAGACTATCGAAGCACACTGTATCGATCAGGTAGTATTTAGTCACGCCTTTTTCTTGTTTGATTTTTATGCGGCAGTGATTGACTTTGCCCTGCCTCCAGAAGGAAAGACAATAGTCACCAACGAAGGTAACACTCTCTCGGACCAAGAAAGTCCCGTCGCCTAAATGCGCGTAGGCTTTCAGAAGTTCCTCTGCTTCTTGTCTATTCCCAGCCAATTTCCCGTGGAACCAGCACTCGCCAAAATGTAGCTCGTCTTGGGGAACAGCTTGCGACTCGGCCTCTGCCTCACTGTCACTTTCAGCATCCGTCTCCGCTTGGGCGCTGTAATGTTCGGTGTAGTACAACTTGTTTTCAGTGAGCACAAACGCGTGCGGATTCCATTCCTTATCGACCGGATCTTCTAGAAGCAAAATGCCGTTCTTTATCGAGTTGCGGAGATCCAAATCTTTGCCCTCCTCCTGGCGGACCGCAAACGAGTTCTCTTCCGCTCCGTCCGGTAGCTTCTTATGTTTCAGAATGATTTTTCGTCTCAGATCGTGTGGTGATGGTAGGGCCGTTTCGTTTTTCTCGAACGGTTGCACAAGTAGCATATCACCGAAGACATCTTGGAATGCGCTGGCCATGCGTCGTTGTTGTGGCAGCGAGCAGTTGTCTTCTATGGACAGTATCAGAGGGTATTCGGATGCAACGAATGCATGTTCTTTGATAGTTCGTAGTACGTCCATAAATTTGATCTTTGTGGTTAACGTGTGGCCGTGATATATGAAGGGGGTTCCATCGGGCCCGTCCCAGCAGTCTAACTCGATGCATCTGCAGCCTGAACGTAAGCATCGGACATAGGCTTCTAATGAAGACTCGCTTGAAAACTGATCCCCAGTTAGATATCTGCAAAAGGTTCATATTTTTAGACACGTAAATCAGATTCCTCTTACATTTTTTTGTTTGAATATTATACTTACGTGTTATGTGAGGACGATATCCAGTAATGCGACAGTGGTTTAGTCATATCCTGGTTGACGGTGTCATGTTTGCTGTCCCATATTGAATTTTGCTTCGAAAACAACATCTCCACAAACTAAAACGAAAGTTATTATGAACCAAAAGAGAACACAACTAACGTAATAAAGAGGCTTTCAATGATTTTTCGCGAAAGGATTTAGATTATCATTAGGATTTACATCTGACCGGATAAATCCGGTCTAGACCGGATTTTAAGGATATAGACCGAACTCCGCCCGGATTTCAGTCGAGACCGGATTTTTAATCGGCAGTAAATAGTCAATGATAACCATTGCCAAACACTACTGACAACGCTTGAAAAGTATAATTTAAAAGAAAAAAGCGTATACTACGTTTAAAACTTAATTAAAATGAAAGATACCATGTTAGATTAACTTACTTCATTGACGGTAAAGTATGGTTCAGAAATATCTCTTTGAGGATCACGCAGATAATCTCTAATGTACTGCGAAGTTTTGGGCTCATCTTCTCCCATACGATCATTTTGTTCCACCAGCAGAAATCTTTGGAACTCCATCAATGTGATGTTGGTGCCATTGTTACAATACGTCATACATTTATCAAAAATATCCAGAACATTCTGGAAGGTTAATTGTAATGAATAATAATGTAAAGTATTGTGACCATAAATAAAAAAACATTTATAATTAATTTCCCTTTCAAACCAACTTTGAGGCATCTTGCCTTTGGCCCCTCGATCACTAAGACACCACGGCGGCAGCACCAGTGAAATGTATCCTTACTACCCCTACTATAGTCCTTAGTAATATTATAAACACGACAGTTTGTAAGAATGTATGGACATATTTTGTTAACTTACACTTTCACGCAATAACTACTGAACGGATTTTAATGAAATTTGCTATGGTAATAGTTTGGATTAACGCGTAGGCTACATTTTATCGCAGCAAAATGTACAGTCCCAGTTTTGTTGTGCGTACAAGAAGCAATCTTTATAGAGCTGTACCTATAGAGCGGGAGGCAGCTCACCAAAACGCCAAGTATTATTAACGCGTTAAATCGTGCCTGTGTAACTGCGGTAACATGCACTGAGACTGGAGCCAAACTGCGACTTGAACCTTTTAATTGAATTAATTAATTTAATTTAATTGAATAAAAATTGAATTGAACCATTACGTGAATTGGTTCCATGGTGTCTGCTGGTGTCACCAAAAATGTGGTTTCCAAGTAAGCGAGGGCCAAAATAGGCAGGGTTAAGTTAAGGCAGGGTACACATAAGTTGGTACAATACACTATCCTAGTATAGCCTAATTATTCAAATAGGATTATACCAACATGAGTTTACACTTACATTCTCGTCGAATATCAATCGATGGTAAAGTACAGAGAAGTCATCAAATCCGATTTCTCCCCGCCTGTATGTGTCTACTTCTTGGAAAATATCGCGCAACTTATTGGTCGATACCTTGCAGTTGATTTTTGGTAAGAAAGCCTTCACATCTTTCAGTGTAACCCTGGTAGAAAGAAGATTTGTATCACGTGACTGTCTAGTTGGAAAAAAAAGTAAAAATATACAAAAAAATATTTAATAACTTATTTTCTAAATAATTCCCTTTTGAAATTGGGCTAAAATTTTTAAAATTATGAAGATTGTGTAGAGAAAATAGTTGAAAATTTAGCCGAATTTGAAATGAATTATTATTTCTGAATACTTTTTTTGTGTATTTTTACTTTGGAAGTCGGCTTAATTTTATATTCTCAAAAATAATTTTCCCTTTTTAGTACGTTAAAATAATAAATCGTACGTTAAAAAAATAATCCTCCTTTTTTGGAAGTCCGTTAAAAATATAATTTTTTTCTATGTTGCAGAAGACGTCAAAGACGTGCAAGGCTGCTTACAATGCACGATGTTATCCTATAGCCCATACTACATACTTGAGCGACATATTATATAATTACTTTAATCCCCTATTTCACCACTATGGGGGTTGAATTTTAAAAAATCCTTCCTTGATGAGAGAATGAGATGAATCCAAATGAGAATCACGATGAGCCAAGACAGACTATCCGCGTTATCAATTCGGTCAATCGAAGCTGAGTCTTTGCTAGTTAACTACGACACAAACCTAAAAAAAACAGTGTGGCTAAAAGGCGAAAAGTTCGACTATTTTAATTTCTATATAATAGTGTATAATTATTATTAGTCATCATTTGAATATCAACAATAAAACTCGTTTACTCATACATTATTTTATAATTTAGGTCACTTAATTTAACGGTTTTTTTTATTTACGAAGTAAAAGAGGTCTCGCGAACTTGATGTCGCCGATCTCCACATATTGCGGTCTAGCGCCGCCACTGCCGAAAAAGTAAGTATTCCCGTGGGATACAATATGTACGCGGGGGAGGCACGGGCAACAACACTAGGTATTATACAATTTTGTTTAGGATTTTAGGTGTAGTCTACGTATTTTATATTATGAGATAAAATAAATTTGTATGGAAATCGAGCCGATAAAATAAACTTTATTTTTAAAATATTAGGTCCTCACATATGAAATTGGCGTTTTATCGTACTGGTCACTTTGATCTCAAATATATCTATAAATCTTTGGTTAGGAATTCCTATTTCAAATTTATACCGCTATTTACTCATGCATTTGTGTTTCAAAAACTGGATCCTGTACGATAATCGGAAACGCTCATCGCAATGGCTGAACCCTGGCGAACCAGCCAAAGCCTGCCCCAAGCGAAAATTGACTCAAAAAAAGTTACTTGTGAGCGTTTGGCGGACCAGCTGTGCCGGTGCCGTTCACTACAGCTTTCTTAAATCTGGCCAGACGATTACGGCAGATGTCTATTGCCAGCAACTGCAAATCATTATGGAAAAGCTAGCTGCTAAACCCGAGGTTGGTCATTCGCTCTAGGCCACTGCTGCTTCAGGACAACGCCAGACCACACACTGCACAACAGACGGCTACCAAATTAGAGGAGCTTCAATTGGAATGTCTAAGACATCCACCGTACTCCCCGGACCTTGCTCCAACGGATTACCTTTTTTTTTTTCGAAATTTGGGTAAGTTATCAAGGGAAAAAATTCAACTCCGATGGGGCAGTCCAAAGCGCCTTCAAAGATTTTATTGATTCCTGTCCGTATAGTTTTTTTTAGTAAAGGAATCAATGAACTACCTATAAGATGGCAAAAGTGCATAGATACTTTGATTAAATAAATATATTATGTTTAAAAAAATCGACTGTATGTTCCTCCCTTGTTCCTCCTTTACAAAACGCTAATTTCATGTGTAATGACCTAATATTATAATTGCTGTATACACAGATGTATTATATTACTGGCTTTATATTATGATTGGAGGAATGATAAGAATTTTCCGGTGCTCCAACACCTACCACAGTCTTTGCCTACTACGATGTTATCACGCATGAAAACATAAAGGAGAGAAAAAAAATGCAGACCAGTGTTATCGAAGTAATTTGTAAACAAGGTCGCGAACATGATCCTAGTGTTGTTATTTAAAACCACTTCTCTTTCCTGGAAAGTAGACAAAGGACAACGCTAGCCAATCTAGGGTTCCCCGTTGCTAGAATACCTAGGCGCAGATTCAACGTATTGATTTTCTAGGTTCGCGCCGATTGCAAAATCGCCATCTTGTGTCGGCCATTTTGTGAAGATATAAATAGCTGTAGCCTGTGAGAATTTTTTACATTGATGTAAAATATATTCCAGGATTCCAGTCCCTTTTTTTTTGTAAATGAAAAATAAGTGCTTGATTTATGTGGGTTTCAGGGCCACGCTCGTTTTAAACGCCAAAAACAAAGATTTACCAAAAAGACTTTTGGATCTAGTGGCTAGCGACATAATTATATGCATTACTTAGAAAAACTAGCATAACAAATGAACCTACGTTTTACATAATATTATATACCTACCTACATTTTTCAATGTTAGGAAATACTGTGAAATCATAAGTCTCCCGATTTTAAATTATGATTTAAGTCAATAACCATTAGACAAACACAATTAGAAGTTTTGTTTACTAAGCACAAATATAAACAATAGACAAAAAAAGTTCCATTGGAAGAACTAGGTTGTTGCAACCTAAGTTGTTGAAGCACAGTAAAAAAGTGTTGCTTAGCATGGTCATTGGTTAGTGTTTGTTATTGTTTTAATAACAAATTATACAGATACATAATCCCACCGAAAACATTTTCATGTAAAGTGATGCCAACAATTACCAAATGACTCGCAGTGTCAAAAAGCTATCAGATCTCAGGTAAATAAAACCAAGCTTCTGACTTTACCACACTTCTTACTCAACACACCCTAAACCTACAAGCCTAACTACACACCTTTTACAACTTTACACCTTTTAGGGAAACTATTCACTATTGAGTATGAGGTACATAATATTTAATTGAATTATAAATGAGAAGAGCTGGTCTTAGACAATAATAATATTACATGGATTGTATGTTTGTTTGATTACAGTACTAAGTTGCAAAAGTTTTAAGTAAAAAATTATATTTCACAATATTACTAACTGATCTGGTACACGCCACAATGTTGATGAACTGGAATAAATCAATAAATAACTAAACTTATAACCTACACTTAAAATCTATACCTACCTACTTATCAACCTACTAACCTACCCACAAAACCTACACCAATATCACCACCTATAAATAATAATTAACAGTTGTCACATTGGAGACCCAAATTTACACTACCGTTGGAGAGAATATCATGTTTCACCACTGAAACAGTTTGTATAGAACTATAGAACAATTGTTTTATTTTTATTTACCAAAAAAAAAAGAAGATACAGATTAACTACAATATAAACAGTATTTAAAACCACTGAGGTTTGTCCAACGCTGCATACAGTCATATTCACAATTTTATTATTTTTCTTGCAATTTTTCCAATATTTCTCACTGTTTAAAACCTTCCTTGAACTTCCACAATTATTTGATGATCAAAATTAGCCAAATATTTTTGTAAGACATAGAAACTGCAATCTATTCTTATTTTGATTTTTAAATCTCTTACATCCTACTTTATGGGTATTCTACTAAAGTTCAGGGCTTGTCGCCAAGTAACCTTAGGTAAACTGTAAAATTAATTTATTGACAAAAATTCCTAACGATTCGACGCATATTTAGGATTTGAATGTGAATTTATATTTTTTTTTCAAGCCAGTGGTCGAGTTTGTTTTTGAAGGAGTTAACAGTTGGTGGTGGTTGGTGGTGCATAGACAACATCTTCATTTCTGAACAACTCGTTTACTAAGAAAGATGTGAGCGGCTAGAGTTCACAGGGTCTTGTTACAATCTGAGATGGTGACCGTAATGTGTCTTTCTTTATATAAAGATTTTCGAAGCCCTATATATTGCCACAACTTACTGTTATAAAGAGCACACTCAATTTATTACTGTAACTGTAAAAATCTAATGTTTGCACTTAAAAACTTTGTCAGTATAAAATGTTATGTATTCATTGATTCTTCAAACATGAAAAAACTTACCTTTCGTGTGTGTTTTCTATGACATAAAACTCTTTCCGCAGCCATCTCTCTATCAGCAAAGGGTAGGATGCATTAATGGCTTCTTCTATCAAGAACTTAAGTCCTTGCTTCCAAGCCTCGCATTCCTTGTCTGTTTGGGCTATAGTACAAACAAAACTAATTTTAAATGCAGTACAACACCAACAAAGATAAATATGCATAGCAGCTGCATTCATAACCTTGGCTCGACAATTCACGGCTACTATTTGACTCATAAATCTATTATTACCATAAATGTTGCTGAAAACTGTTTACCTGCAAACGACGCGGATCGAAGTTTGAACTCTGTGCCGAAGTAAATAGTGAAGCATTTGGGATTTTCTAGTCTCTTTGTTTCTTCGGGCCATCTTTCGAATTCCTTGGACGATTTGCCGAGACGTATTTCTTTTATGTCACGGATATCCAGGGCTCCTTCGAACGCGTGTCTTTGGTTTGATGTCCCATTTCTGTACCAGATCACCTGGTGGGTTTCACGACGAACCGAAAGGAAACGACGTTCGGGACGTTTCCGTGGATAGAATTTGAGGACGTTCGAACCCCGTTCAATATATGATATTAATTGATCAGCTTCGTGTATTAGTCTATCGTTGCCCCCGTTGTAGCAGACGGTATTCATTGCACTTCCGTTCACGGCAACGTTTAGGAGCAGACTGTGACAAAACGAAATGTCACATTTTTTCATACAATTGTGATTAAGTAAGACGCGAGGATTTGGATAACAAAATAAAATAAATATATTCTTACCTGTTACAGCTTCATACACATAGCACACACTTTAACTCCGCTGTTTTGTTTGTTTGACATTTCCAAACCAAATCAGTGATCGATCAGCGGTAGAGCTGTAGCAAACCGGATGTATTCGGTACTGAGTAACGGGTGCGCCATCTGGTACCGGGTAACGAAACGTTATATACGAATATACTTCGTTACTCACATTTTTCGTTATTCGCAGTACCTATCGTGTTATAATTCAAAAAGTGGTTCAAAATAAGAAAAAGTAAAAAAATGCACCTTACGCAGCTTGTTTTGTAATATTATGTAATAATTATATTCTACAAGTAAGTATGCTTTCCACAAATTACGAATGTTGCTACACCGCGACATCATACTATACGCGTACGCAATATGACTAGATTCGTTGCTCTAACATAAAATAACATAAACACGTTATGAGGTATCAGAAGTAACGAGTAACGTAACTAATGTTATAGTAACGAATACATACGGGTACGTTTTATTTCGTTATTTTACATCTGTATTTAGCAGTGAGCGGTGAGCGGGGAGCGCGGCGCCGCGCCGAGCAGACCTAGATAATGTTGCCAGAAGGTCTGAGCTAGATATTCCCTATTTTATAGGTTGTAAATTAATATTATATATCTATGGTTATAAATGAATACGTACCTAATAACTTATAATCGACAGGTATATTGTGTTGTAGCAAAGAATATATATTACTAACGTGGTTGTAGTGGGTTACTCTTTGAGTATATCTTTGGGGTTACTGGATAATTTAGTTACCTGATTAATTATTGTTCTGTGATACTAAAGAACACTCTTTAGTCTTTGGCAGTGCATTTCTTCAATACCTACCTACACAGTCCGAATTGGATATCACCAATACGAAACCAATTCGGCGAGGTCGTAAGTGAGTAAATTGCCTATTAGACGTTCGGCTTTAGTGACCCATGTAAATCGCCTATTACATTATCTACATTTTTTATTTTAATATTAATTTTGGGAATTTCTATTTAGCGCACTTGCAACCCTTATTTGTTTTTTTAGTTTTACCTGAAGTACCTATAGGCTATAGCCAGGGCCTCAGGGGTATTGATTTTACATTGCAGACTGCAGTACAGCCCACGCTATTGCGTAATAAATTTTCGGGAATTTTCCGATTTCCAACCTGAGCTACTTAACTATCTGAGTTACATAATACGAAATATTATATTCACAACAATATAATACAGACCCAAATCTAGTATATAGCCATCTAATGATGCAACAGGTGAGGTAAACAAACCTAAGTACCTACCTGTTGCTTTTCTATGAACTGTTATACACGTTGATTGAATATTACTTTTTTTATGTTTAATAAATAAAGCATTCTTCTACAACTAATATAAGGTCCCAAAAACTCTAAATGCCAACTTGTTATAAGTAACTATAATAGGTCCACTTACCTAATACATCATCAGTACCTGCCACCTGGGTAACCGAGCTTTGCTCGGAGTATTTTTAAAAAAATCACCGGGATTCGAACTCACCACATTCCAAATTTCCAAACAACGCAAAAAGGTACTTACGCATTACACTGTGCGCATACTAAGCTGCCAATCAGTCTCAATGAAGAGAGTCGAAATTATTGAAACCTACATAATATATATTGTCGCACGACGAAATGAAAAACATGCGCAGTTTCTAAGGGATACGACTATCGTACTAACCTAGCTAGATCGATTTTTCTCCCCCAAAACTCCCTGCATACTAAATTTTATGGTAATACTTGTAGCCGTTGCTGAGATTTCGATTATATACCTAACTATATAGGTACCTACAAGATTGTCTCGTTTAAAATATAAGATGACCATCAACCTAACAAACTCTAGATGACTCAAAGTTGCGTGTCGAATAAGATATTCTTTATTGTTTTCTTACGGCCCGTTTCAATAACCTATAGGTACAATGGTAGTATAAAACCTCACCACATATCACCAGGGGGAGGGGAGGGGTCTAAAAAGCTGTTAAAAACATCACGTGATTAATGGACGGCCCCTTGTTAGAAACGTCAATTTGGAAGTTATTGGTAAGTAGATAGGTTATTAAAACGGGCCGTTAATCGTATTGAATGGTATGAGGTATAACCTTATTACTTGGCCTGGTATCTACTATGTATCGGAGGACAATTACGGAGAGCATTTTAATCAAAGTTCTTAAGATATGATAATATTATGATAATTCCTTTGAGATTACATACAAACTTCGTAGTAAATAATAATTTACTAATTAGCTACACGCCAGCAAAACTTACGTCCGGAATACCAAACCGATTTGGTTTTACTGTGAGTTGAAGTCAAAACATAAAATTTATGAGCCTCGTGCGTTGTAAATGTCGCATAAATTTATTTGCCCTAGTCGAGGGTATATTATTCTACCCACGCTTCAATTATCTAGATCTACATAGAATTTTAGCACATTTCGGTTTGGCTCATGTGTGACCATCTGTACAGTCTTAGATGAATAAAAACTACTATATAACTTATCTATGAAACGGGTGAATAAAAAACACATAATATTTTAGAATTTATTAAAAATATATACTTACACTTAATTAAAATTCAAGTTCCACGAATATGACATGACCATGTCTACATAGATCGGAATTTGCAATAACTTACGAAGCTGCTACATTGATAAAATAGACATTATAGACTAATATAGAGTATCATTTTTTATAATTCATTGCGAGAATGTTCATGAGTGCTAATTCTCAACATGCATCTTAACATTAATTTGATTAAAATGTATATATCAGACCTCTGCCATGAATTTTGCGATAAGCAGCGCGATAGTGCGGGCAGACAGTCGCGCACGTAAAGTAAATTGCGTAGGTAAATCTTCATATCCAATAAGCAACATTTATCTAGCGACAAGTTTCCCAACCTGTGTTCCCAACATACTTGAAACTTAGCGCGGAACTTTTGTTTAACAACGTTGACTGTCTGCGCATCTACTACTAATCATCTTGCGTCCAGGCTGGGATCATCGCGCATAGTTTTGTAACATTGCCAAACAGTTTCGTGTCAATTGATTGCTAGTGAATACGCGGTTTAAAGAGTTGTACTACTGCCAAACGGAGGCCATGACGCTTGCCGCTACCACGAAATTCAAGGCAGAGGCCTAACGGTAGACTCTATATCGACACCTTATTCTACTCAGCTACTCACATTCATGTTTATTTTCTCATACAATTTAATCACAACTACATCAGTGATTATATTCTTATATCCATTGAAATATGTATTTAGCAAGTAAATCCATAATACACGAACAAGAGACTGAATTCTGATTCTAATGACATTTGACATATTCATCGGACATCGATAGCAAAGTACTAAGGGTTCAAGGGTATGTAGACATAGATTCAAGGGACAAGATGACGTTGCGAACCCAATGACGTAATGGTATTTTAGACTACCCGCATTTTTGCTCTCTTACCATAGTCTACATAATTTCGACGATTTATGTCAACGCTAGGGGTTAATTTTGGATCTAACTACGGTAACACGTCTTATATCTCATTTACAAATTCAGATCTACGAGAGTGTGATTTATTATTGTATACAGTAGTACAATATTCGTCTTTCAACTTTAATCTTATAGCTGAGGTGCTAAGAAACTCTTACAACACCAACTTATTTATGTATGTTTACATATAAATATGTGTACATATCTAAAGATGGTAGTTTGGAATGTTTGTGGCGTTTGTTCAGGCGGCTAACCATTTTGAATTCTACACGACTGTGGGTTTTTGTTATAAACGAAAATCCACAATTTTTCCGTGTCTAATAAATAATCTTACAATCGATAAATCGCTTGATACAAAAAATCATTCGACAGTCTATAAATGCCATATTGGCAAATTCATCAGTCACTTTGGTCCAAAGACAACAAAGATTCGCTTTATTTATATATTAGGGCCATACTCACGGTTCAGCCTGCGATAATTTTATTAACATTAGTTTATGGAAAGAGGTAGAGGAAAGGAGGACTATGTCCATACTTGAAAAATGTCCGTAAATAAGCGTTAAATAACAGTTCAAAACTGGCCATAATGGCTCTAGAATCAGAAGAGGGTATGATACTATTATGTAGTTAGCAATAAGAGATGGAGTGAAGTTGGTTGAGAGTTAGTTATTTACAATTTAACTCAACTAACTTCACTCCATCTTTTATTGCTAACTTCATATCATACCCTTTTCTGTCTCTAGCGCCATTATGGCCAGTTTTGGAACTGTTATTTAACTACTTTTGTTGGACACTTTTTAGCTTTTCTGCCTTACAGATATAGTCGACCTCATTTCCTCTACCCTCCATACATTAGTTAAAAGACCGCTTCCATATAAAATAAGTGGTTTGCCACCAAATTTATCCACTATTCTATTTAAACAAAAACATCAATCAGATGAAAATTAAACGTCAAAAAAAAATGTTTTTGGCACCGTAATGTTGTTCTTTACCTATTAGCTGAATAACTGCTTTTTGACATTCGTTTAAAAATGAGATCTCTTACAACACAACTAATTGTTACAAAATGTGCTGTGTCGTGTAATCGCATTTGCGATTTCATGTGCAATATCACAGCGAATGATTCACGGACATTGTTAATATACATCAAATAAAAAAGATAAATGTCCCACTTGAGCTGATTTTCTTGACAATTTAACAAATCAGTACTTTCTTGATTTGAGTACATATTTTAATTGATTTTAACTGAAAGAAAACCGTCGAAACTAAAGATAAATTCTGGGTCATCTAGGACTTATTTGCTTTCACATCAATTGTTAAATCAAAAATGAAAATAATGACTCTTGTCTATGGACGAAATACTTAAAACTATTCAAAACTTTTCGATTTCCATCGTTGGATGAATGTTAAAAAATATAAATATAATTTATACATATTAAAATGTAAAGTGTAGACAATACAAAATAATATCCAAATTCGATTCAAAAATGTATAAGATCAGGTCACATGTGGACGATGCATCCACATTGTGATGTTGTATGTGATTAGAATCAAAGATTTCAAAACTCAAGATTGGCTATGACGAATGATGATGAACGAATCTTCATACAAGAAAAAATAACGCCATCTTGGTTTTCCCCATACTTCAAATATCAGCTATCTTGTCTTCACCATGCGTCAAATGTCAAAATGGCCCCAAAATCTCAAAAGTGGGGCCATTTAACTGGAGACACTTTTTTCCTCAACATGCCTCGTCTATAATATTATATCATTTCACGTGTGTGTATGTATGTATTAATGTGTGTAGACGTGTAGCATCCCCTTCACACTAGCGATAAGGAAGCGACCGCCAGTGTGAGTGAGCCTTTAGCTACATCTTCTCTGCAGGCTTAGTATGCACACACCCTAGAAATACGATTTAAGAAACATTAATACCATTCGGAGCAAAATAGGTCTTATTGTAAGGCAGCAAGATCGATGCATCGGCGATAGTTAGAAACAACATAATATCTTTTCTTTCCGAGCTCATATGAGCTCACAAAATGGCATCTTTGGACAGCTTTAGAAATGTTGACTTCTATTGACGACCTTGTTACCATGGATTAAGAACTTTTTATGCAACACACTATTATGGGTACAATATTTCTTCCTTATAAATATTTTTTCGGATCGCCATGCTAAGCCTGCAGGTGTAACATGTTTCCATATAATAACTGTGTGTGTGTCTTCTTTGTGTGTGTGTGTTGTTACGAGGTTTTGGCGGCGCCAGTACCGTATGGCTCCGGCCTAGATGCGTGATGTGTGTGTGTGTTTTTAGGGCGTGTTGGCGGCCGCCATCACCTCGTCGAACGCCTGCTCGAGACAGTGTTTCAGTTCCGCGTACGACACCACGAGCACGCTCTGTTCATCTCGCGACATGAGTTCCACCTGGATAGAAAACACAAAATCAATAACAATTTTTAACATTGATATTGTAGCAACACGTTGAGGCATTACGAGTGGGAAATTGACATAATTTGTGGCGACGCATTACATTACCTTCGCGTTGGTGCCACCGTCGAGTTGGTTGAGGCAGTGCGTCAAATGCGCCTGGTCCAACCAAGGTCTTCCGTCTTCCGTCACGGAGTGGAACAGATAGTCACGGAACAGCTTCAACATGTAGCGGTCTCCGGTCTCAGACCAAGACGTGTCCATGTTTAACCTGGACAAAAAAATATAGGCGTTAAAAATTATTACTTCGCACGTCTTACGACTTTAAACGCAGCGTACGTGCATAGCCACTAGGTACGTCACTACCCACTACACTTACAGGCTACTCAACATACATTTTTTTTTGTGTGGAAGTGAAAGGGTTAGTCAAATCTCAGATTATTAATAAACATTAAACAGCATATAGGCTATCAGCAGAATATGACAAAATATTATATCGTTCCTTAATCCCCTTACGACATGCTCATGGGGAAGAAAAAGATGTCTAATAATAATAAGTCAACCCATCCACATTCAAAAATAATCCATAACTTTTTTGCTATGGAATATGTTTGAATGCGGAACATTTTGAATTTTGACAACTTCGCCCAAGAGCCAAATCGTCTCCACTGTGAATCATGATCTCTTCAGTGTCTTTCTTATCTTTCACACACATCATGTCAATCCCGAACAGTGATATATTCCTCGTAGGTATCACAATATCAATCAGGGCAAGGCAAACTGAGAAGACAGAAATGAGGTAAATTGAAAAAAAAAAAAAAAATTATGATACTGTGGTGTCACTCTGGCTGATTCATACTCTGGATGTTCATGGTCTATCACCCATCCATTCTATGAAAAGCATTTTTTTTCAATAGGTAGTGTCAATCCGGTCAATAAAACATAATATTATGGCCGTTTATTAATTCCAAATTTGTAGACCAAAACATAACTTGGCGCCTGTTTTGAAGAGTACCCTACTATTCTATTACTCCGGTCCATAATACAGAATATGGCCGTTTATTGATGCCGAATTTGTAGAGCAAAGAGTTACGACGGTTTTTATGAGACCGTGATTCACTCTCCAGCAGGTGGCAAATACATACTCTGGTCGTTCGTTGACGATGCCCAATTTAATGAGCAGACGCAGCAGGCGACCGTTGTCTATTTCCACCGCCAGTTGGTCTTCGAACGCGTCGGCGCGTCGCTCCAGAGCTTCAACCTTGTACAAAAAATGCGGATAATGTAATATTTTAAAGGCACCTTACACCTTGACACCTTGAAAGATCCGTGAAAATAATGTCAAAAATGTGAAAATTTGTTCTTTCGCGACGGAAGTAGTTTTTATTTTGAGTAGAATTAATGTGGAGAAAGTATGAAACTGTGGCAAAGAATATATATTACTAATGTAACTGTGGTAGGATTCAATGCTACAAATGATATTTAAAGGCTGATAATAATCTTAATTACTTCAGAAACCGTTAGGCCCCAGCCGATCAACACAGTACCGAGCGGCACGGCGCGCGCAGGTGGTCGCCGTAGACACCGCTTGACTAGAGCTCGGTAAACAGAGAACAGTAGCCATCTAAGGCCGTCTGGTGAGTTATTTGCCTACTCTTGCATTGGCGCAAGGACTGTCAAATAAATGCTAAAATAATGCAGGCAAACGCGAGCCGTTATACTTCAATGCGCGTGATCACGGCACAGCCCGCACTGAGAGCGCCTTATTATTCCTCATACGAGGTGGGTGCCTACGTGCGGATAGGCGCCTAGCGCGCACGCACTTATTCAAACCGATCGCGGCATATTTGTATGAAGATGTTCTACTGTTCTTATACTGTGACTAGAGTGCAGAGTGTCAAGCGACCTGACTATAGCACTCACATGCGCCACTGTTTGCCGTTGCTGCGCCGTTTGCCGCATTGTTAATTGTTCGCTACTTTGTTAGTTAAAAGCATACAAAAATATCCATAAAAGAATTACTTCTTAGGGTAGCCATACACCATATTTCCAATCGTCATGACAGTACAGACTTGATCTTATCTTTAGGATTGGCATGACAGTGGTGTAAATGGTCGAACCATTTACACCACTGTCATGCCAATCCGATTTCGGCAATGTCATGTCGATTAGACGATAGAAAGCATGGTGTATGGTTATTGGTTACCCTTATCAGTGGAGTACGACATTTATCACTGGAGCTCACACAAGTCAAATTGTCACTGCTTTGTGCTTAGAGAAAACATTGACAATGCCGAATATCTCTTACAAAGGTCAAAGTGTATTATTTTTGGCCGAGTACTAGAACTTACCTAGCCTACTGCTTAATGTCATCACAGTACCTGGGTGTAGAAGCGCGCTCCAATCATCGGCATGAGATCAGCTACAGAGCGGCGGGTCGGCGCGGACAGCAAGTACCTGGAAAATATTCAAATAAACAAAGGGGCTTCAAAATTCAATAAACTCAAGATAGTCTATGACGTTTTTGACAGAACAAATCTTCATAAAGTTAAAAGTTACGCCATCTCGGTTTTCACCATACTTCAAATGTTAGCCATCTTGTTTTCACCATACTTCAAATGTTAAAATGACCCTAAATCTCAAGAGTGGGACCATTTAACTGGAGACACGTTTTGCCTCAAAATGCTTCGTTTATAATATATACGTCTATGAATATACTATATTACTATCGGTGACACGGTTCGCCCCCACGTCGAGAAATAGGCTAGATTTTCTGTGGTGTGTACTCTCAGTCTACCTTTATTTGAAAACAGATATGTTTATGACAGACAGATATGTTTGTGTGTGTGTTGTGAGTGAGTGTGTGTGTGTATGCTGTGTCTGTAATACGAACAGGATGAGGTTCTTGAGGTCCGCCGAGTAGGTCCGCGACACGAGGTCCATGGACGCGGGCAGGTTGTCGCAGTGCACGGTGCGACACGCCAGCGAAAGGGCCAGCCGCCCTAGCGCCGTCAGGTCGTCCTGTTGTGCCTAAAATAATGACACAATCGTTTTAGTTAGGCCGATCGTGTCTCTCTATTCCGCGAATAGTTGTTCCGCGCTCTCGCTTGCACGCTCGGCTCAGACGGGACGTGACAATTTTTCGTCTGTGCAGCCGACGTTCATCAATTTATAAGACGTTATATATAGAAAATATTAACGTTACTTTTTTAAAATCTAGATAAATCTAACCCATCCCAGCAAGAAATATTAAAATCGTTCATTAAATGAGTGAGATATAGGCTATGATTTTTTAACTGACTTCCAAAATAACCTAACCAAGAGCATGTCAGGACATGTCTAAGGAGGGTTCCGTAACTATAAACGCGTAATATGCTTTTTTTTAAATTACTCCAAAAGTTACTGTCCGATTTGGTTCAAAATAATTTTCCTAAAGAGTTTTTAGCATGATCTATCAGCATGAAAATTTGCAAGTTTCTATCTCCTATAGTTTAAAAATGCTAGGGGGGGGGGCCAACTTACAAACTACTTTAGAGGCCGATTACTCGAAAATGGTCAACTGTATAAAAAAGTAACGTATGAAACCTTGCCTTTATTTTAAAAGACCTATTCTACGATACCCCACACGATGGGGTAGAGTGAAAAAATATTTTTCATCCCCACTTCACATGTATGGAGAGCCACCCCTAAAATATAAAATTATTATTTTTTTATGATCCGGAAACCGTGATCTATACACAATCTATAACTGCACCAAATTTCATCAATTTATATTCATAATTATAGGAGCTAGAGGCGCGGACAGACAGACAGACAGACAGACAGACAGACAGACGGACAGAGCGAAACCTTCCTTAAGTATTACGGAACCCTAAAAAGGAGGATTTAGATTTATGAAACGTCTTCGGATTGCATATGCACATTTTTCCAGGCATAAGACCTAGATTTACAACGACTCTAATTCTAGCTCTATAGACGAGAATTTATTTGTAGACAAACCCGTTCATCTTGTAAATATAATATTGCAAACTACATTTGCGTTAAAAAATTGCGTTATTATTTGCGTTAACTACAGAGTTTAACATAGTTATTAGGAAGATGGCAATGGCTGTGTTCAATGTAATGTATAAATGAATTCTACCAGTTAAAAGATGGTCGGTAAGCCTACCGTGTGTTAAACAGTAACAAAGAAATGCACACATCCTCACAAAAACACCGCGAATCATGCGAAGACATACCTGAGCCATATCGTTGTTGTTCGGATGTGTTATGTCAGCGATGCCACACCAAGAGATCCGCACGCGACACCCGTTCATCACCACTTTCGTTGGATCCAGGGACCTATTACGAAAAATACAATTGACTGAAGTTCAAAATTAAGTATATTTTCCGCAATAGGGAATATGCATAAAACATAAAAATAACTTAAAACAATAATATGATACTAAACTGAAAAATAAAGGCAATGGCGAGAAAATTTTCAACATCTGTTGATAAATTAGCAAAATATGGGCGGTCAAAATTTTGAAAATATCTCTTTCTAGCAAAACGGAATTACTTATGAACTTTCTATGAAAGTCGTGTTATGTAACGTCACGTTACACATTCGATCTCTCTGTCTAATAGACTACTTTAAAATTTCATATCTTTGTTATTTTTAATGATATCCAAAAACTGATTTTACCATACAACATAGATCTATACATTTTTTTTTAAATACTTGCATATTCCCTATTGTCTTATAATATAACAAGGTAAATAAAAATAAATTGCTATTTCAAACTCGGGAACGGCTGGACTAATTTGGCTAATTGTGGTCTTGGTTTTTTTATTGCATAAAATATGAATAGTACTCAATACTCATATGAGTAAATTTTTAGAGAAAACAGTACATAAAAGAAACAATATTTTTAAAGGTACAGCGATTTGTTTCGCAAGTCTCGTGAAAACGCTCCATACCAAAAAAATACGTGACTGACGTCACGATTAGGTATATTTGTAAGCTAGCTTCATCCCGCGGTTTCGCCCGCGTAAATATAGTATTATATTTCGCGCCTCGTCCTCGAGATTGGTAATTGAATTTATTTATTTTGACATGTAGTAACACCATCTGGCCCCACTCTTGCACTTAGTTGAGAATTTTCGTGCTAATTTTAATTTTTGTGCTGGCATCCCACCCCCACTAGCCCACTGTCGTCAGCCTCGAGGCTCCTCATTGACACTTTAGTGCCCGACCACTCAACACGTTTTACATTTATACACCGTTATAATGCCGAAACGTTCGCGGACGTGCGAAGAGGATTTGGATCGACTTTTGAACAAAGTCAGAAGATTAGAAAGAAAAATTCGTGATCGCGAAAACATCAACCCGGCGTGCGATCAAGCGGAACCGGCCGCCGCGCCGGCGCCCGCGCCATCGCCGCCACCTACCCTCACGAATCATGCACCGACAGGTTAGTTTTGAAATACTTAGCAAAATATATTAAAACGTATAATATGTACGATAGTTGGCGTTCAATCCATTGGGGATCGTACCTAACTTATTATAACGTATGTAAATCTTCGAAATCATTAGTATTGAAATACTTAGCAAAATATATTATAAATTATAGTTTGAAATTAAAATGTATACGTACGATAGTTGGCGTTCAATCCATTGGGGATTGTACCCAACTTAAATCAACGTACGTAAATCTTCGAAATCATAATAATTGGCGCTCAATTCGCTCGGAATTGTACCCAACTACCCACATAGTTTAACGGTTTGCGACCAATTCGCTTGGAATTGCTCCTTACTGAGAAAAAACGACAATTCGTTATTGACCTATATGTTAGCGTTTAATTCTTGGGGAATTACACCTAACTTACTATTTAAATGTTGGCGTTCAATTCACTGGGAATTGTACCTAACTTAACGTTTTATTGTTGGCGTTCAATTCGTTTGGAATTGTACCTAACCTACTGTTTTATATGTTGGTGTTCAATTCGTTTAGAATTGTACCTAACATAATGGTTTATTATTGGCATTCATTTCGTTTGCAATTGTACTTAACCTATGTATAACGTATAAGCAACAGTTTGTTGTATACGGCACATCGCAATTATCTTACTTAAATAATAATTGGCGTTCAAATTATTATAAATTACAAATCAATGAGAATTGTGCCTAACATAAAATAATAAGTCACAATCCGTATTCGGAGCTTAAGTTTTATATACTTATTGAATACTTTTACGCATATTGTATAAAACTTGAATTATTAAAATTATAAAAATGAAAATTACATTATTATTAATTATCTTTATAGGCACACAAGGACTCGAACAATCTGTCTGGTCTCAATACGACCTCGAACCGGGTCTCTACGATCAAAATTATGCAAATAATTTTGACTTTCAAGAAGTAGTACTTGATACAGACACGATAGAAGCTAGCGTTATTGAAGAGGTAAACCCAAACCCAATTACGCAGCATGTGGATAGTGAAAATACAGCCTTAGACGCTGATGCTCTTGAAATCCTTGGTGATGATCCATCAATAACAGTAAAATATGGAAAGGAAATTATTCCTGAACTAGCTTCCCGCCTTCAACACATAGCAACAACAGGACTTAGCTATGAGATGCGCAAGGATATATCTGCAAAATATCTAGTCCCATCTAACTGTTTACATATTGATGCGCCTAAAATTAACCCTGAAATCAAAGCCGCTATTCCAGAAGCGGTGGCCAAAAAAGAAAAAGGGTTAATTGTTAAACAAAAACAAATGGCACATGCCATTTCGTGTCTGGGGATAATTATATCCAATGAAATGAATTCTAAAAACAAAAATAAAGAATTATTGCAAAAGCTTATGGATCTAGCGAGACTTTTGTGTGACATTCAACACAACGACTCAATCACAAGAAGGAATTTTATAATATTTTCCCTTAAGAAAGACGTAAAAGAACATCTTTGCAATACGAAGATCGATTCTTTCTTGTTTAGCGAAGCTTTACCTGAAACGCTTAAGTCCGCCAAGACAATCAATAAATCTGGCACCGAGCTTAAAGCAAATACACCTGCCAAAACTAAACGACCAGTCCCTTCGTCTTCTACGAAGACTTTAAACCGCAAGCCCCTGGGTGCAGCGTACAGGCCGCAGACCCAGACAGGGAAGAAATACCAGCCTGCAGCTCCCCGTACGCAGCAGCTCGCGCACTCATCGAAGACGTCGTTGCGTCAGCCGGCAGCGAAGACAATTCCACAGCGCCGCCGATACTAGATACAGTTAAGTATGCTGGTCGCCTCCATTATTACCTCGAACAGTGGTCTCTTATAACAAACGATCGCACTATCCTATCCTGGATTAGCGGTTATAAGATACCTCTTATAGGCCCTGTACAACAGGATTTATTACCTCCATTGCACAAACATTCAGAATCAGAAAATGCTCTGTTTCTTGAGGCAATTATTGATTTACAAAGAATCGGTGCCATTTCAGAGTGTAAGCCGTGCAAGGGACAATTTATTTCAAGTGTTTTTCTAACGCCAAAGCCGAATGGTAAAATGCGCTTTATTTTAAACCTTAAAAACCTAAATCAATTCATAGTGACGGAACATTTCAAACTGGAGGATCTTCGAACAGCACTTAAATTAGTTACACGTGATTGTTCTATGGCGACTCTTGATCTCAAAGACGCCTATTTTTTAATAAAAATTCACGAAGATTCAAAAAAGTATTTACGATTTGTTTTTAACAATAAATTATACCAGTTTAATGTTTTACCATTCGGCCTTAGCACTGCACCTTTTGTCTTTACAAAAATAATGAAGCCTGTAATTAAACTATTACGCTCTGCTGGAATGATATCCACGGTATATCTAGACGATTGGTTGTTGATAGGACAGTCTCAAAAACAATGTCTTATAAACATTGAAACCACAAGGGCCCTATTAACATCCCTTGGCTTCATTATTAATACAGACAAAAGCTGCCTCCGACCCTCTATGGTTTGTAAATATCTTGGTATGATTATTAACTCACATGAAATGAATTTAAGTCTGCCAAATGAAAAAAGAACAAGAATCAGAAATGAATTAGAAAAATTCAGGAATTTAAAACGCTGCAAAATACGAAAACTAGCTCAACTCGTAGGTCTACTTGTATCCGCGTGCCCTGCAATAGAATATGGTCTTCTTCACACCAAAGAAATGGAGCGTTCTAAATTCCTAAATTTAAGATATGATGATGACTATAATAAAATGATGACTGTAAGTACTACATTGTATCCGGATATACAGTGGTGGTTAAATAAAATAGATAGTTCCGTTCATAGGATCCTAAACGATAACTATAGTCGTGAAATATATTCAGATGCCTCAACTACGGGGTGGGGGGCTGCGTGTAACGGATTGACAGCAAATGGCCAGTGGTCTAATTCCGAGGTACAAAAACACATTAACTATCTCGAACTTTTGGCTAGCTTTATTGCGCTCAAAACTTTTGCGCGGGATCTTTACAACTGTCAAATCCTCATGCGTATTGACAATTCCACTGCGATTGCTTATATCAATCGAATGGGCGGAATCCAATATCCTCACCTTACAGAGATAACGCGGGAAATTTGGCAGTGGTGTGAGGATCGTAAACTTTTTATTTTCGCTTCTTACATAAAATCAAAAGACAATGTAATAGCAGATTTTGAATCGCGAAAATCTCATCCGGACATTGAATGGGAGTTAGCTGACTTTGCTTTCTCTCGTATTGTTAACACGTTTGGTAGACCAGAGATAGATTTGTTTGCCAGTCGCATTAATTATAAATGTAAAAAATATATTTCCTGGCAACGAGATCCGGATGCCTTTGCCATCGACTCATTTACAGTGCCATGGGCGAATACTTTCTTCTATGCATTTCCTCCTTTTTCGGTTATTTTAAAGGCTCTTCGTAAAATTATTTTCGAAAAAGCACAGGGTATTATGGTAGTTCCTTTATGGCCTACCCAAGCCTGGTATCCACTTTTTCAATCACTCGTTGTATCTAATGTTTTAATGTTTCCACCTCATGAAAATGTTATAATATCCCATTGCAGCTCCCGTCGGATACACGAGACGATTACCCTGGTAGCAGCAGTCTTATCCGGAGCGCACTATCAAGACGGGGCGTGCCCGCGTGTTCGCTCGACATAATATTGGCGTCACTTTCGAGAAATACAATTAAACAATACGAGGTCAGCCTAAAAAGATGGTGGAACTTTTGTAGAAGCAACTCGTGCGATGTTTTTTCTGCATCAGTTCCAAATATTATTTATTTTTTGACTTTCCTGTATAATCAGGGATGTCAATATGGAACTCTGAATTCATGTAGATCTGCCTTATCTCTGATTATCGGCAGTTATATATGTAACGACGATAGAATACAAAGATTTCTTAAGGGCGTATTTCGTCTTAGACCAACGTTGCCAAAATACACGTCCACTTGGGATATAAATATAGTTCTAGATCACCTAGGCTCGTGGTACCCTAATGAAGGCCTTAATTTAGAAAAACTTACAAAAAAGACTATTACTCTTCTTGCTCTTACGACAGCCCATAGAATACAAACGTTATCTAAAATCAATATAAATAACATACGACATTCTACTCAATGTATTAGTATACAAATTCCTGATATTTTAAAGACATCTAAACCTGGCTCGAAGCAAACTATACTTTACTTACCATTCTTTCCACATAAAAACCAGATATGTCCGGCGAGGACTCTACTAGCGTATTTAGAAAAAACTCGCCCATTAAGAAAATCTGACATGTTGTTTATTGGTTTTAGAAAGCCACACAAGCCAGTCGGTACGCAGACCCTGAGCAGATGGGTGAAGTGTGCGCTGGGTGCTTGCGGAGTGGACACGACAGTGTTTACTGCGCACAGCACGCGGCACGCCAGCACGTCGCACGCGCACAGGGCCGGCGTCAATATAGACGCCATCCGCAACACGGCTGGCTGGAGTGGCAACTCGGTTGTGTTTGCTAAGTTCTATAACAGACCTGTGATTAATAATATTAATTCTGAATTATCACTAGCCAACTCAATTATTAACTTAGGTGATTTACAGTTTTGTTCAGAAACGTAACATTGTAACTGTTATAAATATTATAATAATACCTTATATTCTAGTTACTGAAATTGTTTACTGTTAATTGATTGTTAATTGTTATTAATCTTTAATAAAAGACTGATTTTGTAAATATGCAGTCCTATTATTATTGATGGTATTTCCTTCAAGACTTGCTCTCAAAGTCTACATGTCAAAATAAATAAATTCAATTACCAATCTCGAGGACGAGGCGCGAAATATAATTAATGATTAAACGAACTTACCTGTATGTGAAGTTCTATCATAATTATATGAAGCGCCTCGTCCGAAGAGATTGGTAACCCACCCACCCAAACTAATCGCTCTCCCAAAAATACAGGAAATACATCAATGAAGTGGTGTACTTACCTCTAAACTTAATGAGGAGCCTCGAGGCTGACGACAGTGGGCTAGTGGGGGTGGGATGCCAGCACAAAAATTAAAATTAGCACGAAAATTCTCAACTAAGTGCAAGAGTGGGGCCAGATGGTGTTACTACATGTCAAAATAAATAAATTCAATTACCAATCTCTTCGGACGAGGCGCTTCATATAATTATGATAGAACTTCACATACAGGTAAGTTCGTTTAATCATTAATTATATTTACGCGGTATTGAAATTGAACTTTGTACTTTTTAGGGATAATAAGTAGCCTATGTTTTAATCCAGAGCCTTAACTCATCATACCAAATTTCATCGAAATCCATTCAGTAGTTTTTGCGTGAAAGAGTAATAAACATCCATCCATCCATCCTCAGAAACATTCACATTTATAATAGTAGTAGTATATCTCCGATATTGTGCGATTAAGTTCACGCTTACTATCATGAATGTTTTGTATAATATGGTGTAAGTAAACTAATGATGTAGAATTATTTTATTAATTAAGCAAATAATTTGAAACTCTTTTGTATATTTAGATGTATCAAATGATCTACTAGGGATCGTCCATTAATCACGTGATGCCTAAAGAGGGAGGGGGGGTCCGAAAAAAAATCACCAAGTATCACCAAGGGGAGGGTATAAGGAGACATCACGTGTATTAATTTTCGAATCTAGTCTATGCATACCGAAATTATTATCGGCTGTAGATTCGTAGTGTTGTTTAAATACTTACAAGACAAATGACTCGTATAGTTTTTAATTGCTTAAATTATTCGATTAAACGGTTTTTTAAGTTAAATTTTTTCTTCAAACATGACCTGCTTACTATGTAAAAAAATACACGTGATCTTAGGTGGGGGAGGGGGGGGGGGTAGTATAAAACCTCACCACGTATCACCAGGGGGAGGGGAGGGGTCTAAAAAGTTGTTAAAAACATCACGTGATTAATGCACGGCCCCCTATACTACACATAAAATAATACCTCAATATTTCTAACTATATAATGTGTCCTAAAATCAATTACGAATACTTTGGGCACAATATCCACTGCTTATGTAAAAACTCAAAAAAATAATTGTCATACTGTAAGTAAAAATCATCTCATGTATGGGTGACTCTTCGCAAAACTCAAACTCGCCCATATAAAGAAAAAAACTCTTGTTACAATCATAGATCTGTCAAGAACTATGTATAACAATCGAAGAAAATAAATGTAAGGTGTTGCAATTTTATTACTGTTATTTTATTATGAGTGGACTAAATTATTTTGCGTAACTTCAGATACCATTTTATCAACTTCTGTGGGCCATTACTTACAATGTTTTTCCACATTCTAAATCAATTTCCAGACGAGATGAGATACGAGTGTCAGATAGAAAAATTGAGTATGACAATTATTTTTCTGCTTAAACGTACGTCTTTACATAAGCAACAGATCATATGATCATGTCCGTAATTGATTTTACCGAGCCTTATATAAATTAAACTAAATATTTTACATGTTCTCGTCTCGTTTCCATAAATACTACCTGCAAGCCAGCCCTGCCGCATGTATAACTCGCAGTGCAGCTGTCAACTGTACTATTACGCTCCATACCACCGCTTCTGGTAGTAATGCGCCGCACGCTACCGCACGCAGCATCGCGTTTTTCTAAACGAAAACAACTATTACAGCCTCACAGAAAACCGGCGTGAAACAACTATGGTGGCGAGAGAGGTGCATTTACGAAGAAGAAGGATTGACGTTTTTCGAGCGTATGTATATTCTGTCAGCGTATAATTGTAAAAACCGTTACATTGTAAAATAACTAACGAGATTGTAAAAATATGACGAAAGATTCATAACTGAATATTTATAAACTAACGAAAAATAATGTATTAAATTATAGGCAGGATATTTGCGTCGGAAGTCTATAAACATTTTACTTTCAATAGTTACATTACAATCTAACGATGTTTACAATGTTACGGTGACATATCAAAAAAAATCCCAACAGACTATACGGGTCGATGAATTTGTTCTAATTTCGTTTTCATCTCGCTTGGAGGAGACTGGGTTTATCAATTTATCAAACTTTTAAAATGGGCAGTCGTGTTTTATTATTTACTAGCTTTTGCCCACGGCTCCACTCGCGTTAACACAGAGTCCTAAGGTAACCGTACATCTTCCCGCGATAAAAAGTAGCTTAATGTCCTTTTCCGTGGTCTATTTTATATCTGTGCCAAATACCGTAATGATGGGTTAAGTAGTTCTTATAATATTTACACAATGAGTAAGCTATACAATTTGTTGCCTTTGTCTAAAACGATGGAAAAGTCGCTTAACAAAACATTGTATAGTTATAGATTATCCATTGTGTAAATATTTTTTATCAGTAAGGGGGATATTATATTTAAAATAGAGGGATAAACGTTGCGCCAACTGATCATATCAAGACGGCATTTGCCTCAGCTCTTCCTTATTGAAGCTACACTATTCCCACTGCGATTTTGCTCACCTGGTGCGTATAAGGTCGTGGAGCGTCCGGGTCTGATGAGAACGGATCCAGGTATCCGCTGTTAGAATCAGACACTGTACCACTGGATGCACCAGACAAGTATTTGCTCATGAGTGTCGCGCAGGCCGGGTTATAATCGTATACCAGAATCATTGCTAGAACATAAAGAATATTTAAATATCTATATAAAGAATACTTTAAATATTATGAATACTTTAAATATTTATATAATGACGACCTCTGTGGCTCAGTGGTTGAGCGTGTTGGTGCTCAAGCCGGAGGTCGCGGGTTCGAATCGAGTTTAAATAATGACAGGGTCCGTGAAAAAGACGATAACATACTATACGTCGATCGATCATATTATGAAGTCGTTACTTGATAGTATCTATAATGTAGTTTAGTTTGTAATCATACTGTAAAATTTATTCAAAATGCAAACAGACGGAACTCTTAAGCAATATCGCCTTTTATCTTTGTAAACTTGGACTAATTTGTGTACATTGTGTCTTATGCCACCTGCGTGACAGGCTCTGCCTAGTACAGGGGCATAGAAAAAACAACCCTGTGTGTAACTTTCATAAATAAACATTTCATTTGTGTGTCACTCCCGGTCCATATTCAATTTACACCAGAAGTTACGTCATTGTAAAATGTTCTCTAACATGCATGCAGTATAGCTTGTTTTCATTAGTGAGAATCACAGTCGAACCCTACATTTTGCTAACATAAGTAGCTTAAGATATACAAGAAAATTTGAGAGGGTATTAAGTATTTATAGTAGCGAAACGTTATTTGAGGCCGGCAACGCACTTGCGGCTCTGGGGGCTGTCGCCTATGGACAGGTGTCTATGGGCGAACACTGTTGCTTTCCAGAAGGCGATCCGTTTACTCATTTGCCCCCTATGTAAAAAAACAAGGGCGATACTTACAGTGGTCACCAAAGGCGTTGGTGGTAAAGTATTCATGGAGACGTATAATATTCGGATGGTCGATCTGCTTCCATAGATCTATGCGTTTCGACGGCACGAGCGCGTACGAGTGAATACGCCGCATGGCGAAACTGTTGCCGCTCTGTCTGTGGTTGACGCGGAATGACGTAGAAATGGCATGCGGTGTGGCTCCCTCTAGCGGCACCAAGTCGGAGTACATCTCTACGTTTTCTGGTAAATCTGCGAAAAAAAAAACATTAACCTTACTTTTTAAAATTCAAGTCTCGCTTCCCAAGCTTCGGGTTATTCACGAGTTTTGTCTGTGTCACTTGACATAAAGTAAGAAATTAACAAAACTAGCGAATAAGCTATCCGACGCTTATTATTTCGAAACATCAAACATCAACCTTAGTGCCTGTCCATGTCTCCACATCACGACGTCGTCAAAGTGAAACGGTGCGGTCTTGCGGAGTGCGAAGTGCACGGTACGGTAACCTCGTCGTCATTTTAACTATGATATTTTGTACGAGACTGTTACGAATTGTCTGGTACGGAGAAGAATTTACCAGAATTTAACAAAGGCACGGCGACGAGTAACATAACGTGAATTTGCACGTTACAAAAACCGTCAACGCACAGTGCCGCGGCACAGATTCACGTTGACGACGCGACGTCGTGACGTGGTGATATGGACAGGCCGCTCATAAAACTGGCGACTTTCAGGAACGTGTTTTAAAATTTTTAGACTTCTAAAAATATAATTTTGAATATAAAAAAAAAGAGATTCGTTTTACCTGGATATTGACGGAGATCAGGCTGCAAGTAAATATCATCGTTTCGCTGGTAAATCTCTGATCTTATAGTTTCTGGCATGTAAAACGAAGCGGCCAGACCTGTAATGAAAATATGTCTTAGAAAAGCCTAAAAACCATTTGCTCCACTCTTTCTTAGGCAAGGAAATGCGTTTTTCTTAATTCTAAAATTACTCAATTTTCAGTTACGCAATTTTCATCATGTCAGGTCATGTCTAAAAAGGGTTCCGTAACTATCAACGCATACACAAAAAGTAGGTACCAGCTAACTTGAACGTGAGTTCTATAAAATATTTGTTTTATCAGGATATTGTTCGGGTAGTACCGACTTCAAAATTATGAAGATTGAGTTGAGAATTAGTTAAAATTTTAGACAAATTTAAAAGGGGACTTATTTAAAAAATGAGCTTTATTTCATACTTTTTTGTGCATTTTTACTTTTGAAGTCGGTTTGCGTTTTTTGTTTTAAAAACAAAAATTCTCTTTTTAGCCATTTTTGTTATATTACTAGATGTCATGGCAAACTTCGTACCGCCTTAGAAGTTAGAATTAAATTTGTTGACGCACTGACAACAGCGCCTCCGGGTCCAACTGTAAATTTAAGACCCCAAAAACCTTCTTTGGCTCATGTACAACAACTTTGCTAAATATCATCACATGATCAAATGCATAGTTTACGATTCTATTAAGGACATACAGACAAACATTCATTTTTATATAAATATATTATTAACACATTTTAAGAAGGTTATAAATACGAAAAAGCCTCCGGTATTCTCACTCTCTCGGCAAAACAAACTCAAGCCATTATTTTATGCCAGTTTTCTGAGAGGCTGTGGTATTTCCCCAAATAAACATTACCGATCTGTGGACCTGGACCTACGAAACAATCACCAGTGATGATAAATGATTAGATACTGTATTTTTAAATAATAATTATTATCGTCGGCGGAAAAATGTAGCAGTAAGCATGAAATATAGGTACTATAGTGATGATAATGATTACGAATATAATTTTAGCAATAGCAAAATTTCAAAGACAATTATATCATTGCACAAAACTCTGATGAGTAGTCATTTTAATAATTTGTTAGTGTTTCGTGTGAAGATGGTGGTGATGATGATGGTGATGATTACTGTAAGTTACATTATATGCTTGCAGTTCTTTACAAAATGCCGAAATTTCCAATTATTTATCTATAAGGAGTCAGGAGTACAGTTCAGTACTTGGTGCAAAATTTTACTTTTTGGTTGCATATGCTTGGATTACTTCAGAGAAAGTCGAAATCACCATATCTGTCCATATAAATTTCGAGGATATAAAGTTCCCTCGATTCCTCATGGATCCCACCATCCGGTCACCGCTTTGGTGAAAACGGGACCAACTTGGGATTATACCCTTTACATCAAAAAAAAATTGAAATCGGTCCACAGACTTATTGATGAACATAAAAAAAAATACATTAAAATAAATATAATGTGCTATACATCCATCTTTTCCTTTGAGTATCCAACCAACCTTGGATACTCAAAGATCTCTTCATCCTTATAAACACCAGTCGTGCGTCGGAACTGACACACACACTTTTTTTAGGTTAATAGGGGTGTATATGTTGAAACTTTGCTGATTTTTTGTTGGTATAAATATTAACAATTGAGAATTGCAGGTTTGAGGTTACAAGCATAGCAAATAATAAGTACTTACGTCTAATCAATAAATAATTATATTTTATAAGATAACAATTGTGTATTTCCTATAATATTATGTAAAAAAATTAGCTTTTTAAACATTCAAATATAATAAAGGTATTACAACTTGGTAAAAATAATTAATAATTTACGTGTAGTTTTGTGATTAGGAACAATGTTAGTGTAAAAACTTCAGTTCAGGTTGCTTTCAAGCATATATTATGAAATATTTTCTTCTATTATTAGTTGTATAGACACCTTTTTATTAATATTTAAGGACATATATTAAAATATTTGGATAATATCCTTCGCAATTAGCAGATTTTATAGACGTGATATCTGTGCTATACGTCCATCTTTTCATCCTTATAAATGACAAAAGTTTCCCACCAATTTCATTCGCACATAAACATACTTTTATTGCGCGGAAACCGTACATTGCAATGATACGAAAAGTAGCCAATCAAAACCTAAATCAGTGCTTTGGATGTGCTGCCTAACAGACATGCAGATTTACTTTCGCATTTATAACATTAATAAAAAAAGATTTTTTAGGAATAAAAGGCTTCGCATATGTATGCGTAAAATTAAATATAGTAGCTATACATTAATATTAAATACAATGTATTGCATAATCGCATTCGCCATTTTGTTCCTGTATGTAGCAGACAGCAGTATCGATTAACGCTTCTGAGAACACGCGCTATAGTACAGATGTGACATACAGTACATACATACATAATTGCATACATGATACAACACACATACTGTATTTATATATTCCTGTCTGGCAGACCGACCGACATTTGAATTGCTAAGTTTGGGACGATGCCTGTTTATATGAACTAAGAAGAGCGCCAATTTTTTTTGCATAAAATCGCCTGTGTACCTTCAATTGTACACATTTCTATTTAAAATTCCTAACAATATTAATTTGCATTTTTAAGACGGCAATGGATAACCTAAAATTCGCTAGCAATAATATGTATTTTATAAGAATAATCCGTATTTTATAAGAATAATCTTTAACAATAATATGTATTTTATATGAATAATCTTTATTGTTTCAAGTTACACAAAAATCCATAATTAGTATACCCCTGGTCTCCACACTAGAATTCCCTGTGTCCTTCTCTCTTCCATCATGCACAATATAAAGAAAAAAAATTCTCAAGTATAACACCAGTTAACAGTATTTATACCTGCTATAATAACATGAAAAATAAAAAATAATAAAAAATAACATTTATATAGATTACAATAATAATGTTCTCGTTTTGCAGTCTGTACCATGTAATTAATATAATAACATATAAATTCGCTAAAGCAGCAATGAATTTAACAGCATGTAATGCACAAGTTTAAACAGATAACATAAAATAGATATGTATCAATTCTAAAAAATAGATTACAAAAATACAATGAAGCTAAGTATACTTATACTAAACAAAAAAAAAGAATTCGCAGCAAGCAACATATTATAATATACTAAAAAAATCTCATTACCTAAATAAAAATTGCATGATATTGCTTCTAAATTATCCCATATTCATACAAGATTTTCGTTTCTATTCCAAGCAAAATTTAAGAATGGTCTTAAATATTTGATAACTTTTATATCGCATCACACATCACAATATCAACAAAGTTTCAACTTTATATCCATACTAATATTATAAATGGGAAAGTGTGTGTGTCTGTTTGTCCGTCTTTCACGGCAAAACTACTGAACCGATTGCAACGAAATTTGGTACCTACACATCTGTGTAGGTCCTGACATGCTCTTGGTTAGGTTAGGTTAGGTTATTTAGGCTATAGACTATCTAGACTATAGCCTAAATAACCTAACCTAACCTAACCAACTACCAAGAGCATGTCAGGACATGTCTAAGGAGGGTTCCGTAACTATAAACGCGTAATATGCTTTTTTTAATTACTCCAAAAGTTACTGTCCGAATTAGTTAACAATAATTTTCCTAAAGAGTTTTTAGCATGATCTATCAGCATGGAAATTTGCAAGTTTCTATCTCCTATAGTTTAAAAATGCTAGGGGGGGGACCAACTTACAAACTACTTTGGAGGCCGATTACTCGAAAATGGTCAACTTTATAAAAAAGTAACGTATGCAACCTTGCCTTTATTTTAAAATACCTATTCTACGATACCCCACACGATGGGGTAGAGTGAAAAAATATTTTTCATCCCCACTTCACATGTATGGAGAGCCACCCCTAAAATATAAAATTATTATTTTTTTATGATCCCGAAACCGTGATCTATACACAATCTATAACTGCACCAAATTTCATCAATTTATATTCATAATTACAGGAGCTAGAGGCGCGGACAGACAGACAGACAGACAGACAGACGGACAGAGCGAAACTATAAAGGTTCCTTAAGTATTACGGAACCCTAAAAAGGACATAGGCTACTTTTTATCGCAGGGAAATGTACGGTTCCCGTGGGATACTTTATTTGTAGTTTCACGTATAACTACTAAACCGATTATCCTGAAATTTGACACAGATATAAAGTAAACGACGGGGAAGGACATAGACGACTTTTTATCGCGGGGAAATGTATAGTTCCGTGGGAAACTTTATTTACAGTTTCACGTAAAACTACTAAACCGATTATATCCAGAAATTTGGCACAGATATAAAGTAAACCACGGGGAAGCACATAGGCTACTTTTTATCGCGGGACATACACGATTCGCGTGGGTTACTGTACTTACACGGGCGGACACGCGGGCATCAGCTAGTTAAAAATAAAATTATAACTTAAAAGTTGAAGGAAAATATTTAGAACCTGTTGTACAAACTTCTTATAACTTTGAGATAGCTTATTTGCATGTTTTATATCTGCGATCTATCTGTCGCTCGATATAAACTAGGGACCAAATTTCCGAATAAGCTATCCGACATTGATAGAAGATTGTGAAACAGACCCTTAGGCTAGTTTCGTATCTTTAGTTTATAAGCCCAAGCAGGTTATATAAATGGCATAAACGAGACGAATTTTTAATGGTTTTTATTTGCAATCTGTTTCATTAAAACATTCAGCAATGCAGCAATTAAGAATGGATAAATTTTATCGTGGAGGGTTGCTAGCTGCTGCCTTTCATTGCTGATTTCTCTATAAATCTTTAGGTGTTTTTCTTTTGAGCCTTTGAAATGCTGTATCAACATTCAATAATTGTATTTGGTAAAATATATAATATTAAAGGATCGCTCAAAAGAGAATTGTGTGTGTCTATAGTCATTAGTGTGTTGTCTCTGTAAGCGCCTATTTTTTAACACCCGACGCAAATAAAAGGGTTGTGTGCATCGTAGCTCCAAAAAGTAAGAACTGGTATGATCTAGTTTTTTTTGTTTCTCACTCACACTCTCACACTCTCGATCACGTCAGATAACACTGACGTGATCGAGAGTGTTCGTAGCCAACATATAGCCATCATGATCAGCTCGCTTGTGGTTAACGATGACTAAGGTTAGGTTAAAAAAAATGTTTATAGGTTATTATAATCATGAGAGTACTTGTTAAACATATTTATGTCATCTTGTTGTAGCATAGTTTTTCAACTCTCTCAGCTAGGTTGACAAATCCTCCCATGCTTATTTTGTTAGTTATTTTTATTAACTGTTACTATGTATATGAGAGAAACAAAGATTTTTTTAAGGCCGCTTAAACTTGGCTGAAATATACTGCTATCAAATGGTGATTATGGCGCGGCTAGAAGCCAGCATAGGGGCCAGGTACAGACACCTGCTTCAATACATAAGCACCCCAATTTGTTGTTTTCTTTAGCTTAGTCAAATTACATGTTTTTTCACTTCATCCCTCTTCCTTCATTTTTTGTCAGTAGAGCCAGAGCTGTTTTGGCTGCCATTTTCGGCTAACCATACATAAGGGTTTACCTGACAAGTTTGCCTGCACAGTTATTATATACTTGAGCTGATACTGTATGGAAACCTGCACAGTTGTGCAACATACACACTCCAGTTTACCTGTATAAGCGAACCTGTGCAGTGTACATGCAAACCTGTTACTGTTAAACAGTTGCGTGTATGGCATTACTGACTTTTAAATCAGGATATAGGGTGACACACCCAATTGCTAGCACTGTACCAAATTATCGCGACCCGAACAAATAGTATAATTATAAGCTTCTCACTAATTAATTTTTGTTTCCACTTAATAAAAACAAAAATGTAATATTTCTGGAATCTACTGCCGGCGACACCATATTTTAAAATATAAAGTATTTTCCTCTGTAAAGGTTATATTTGGACCATCTCTTAAAGTGCTAATAATAATTGGTGCTCTAACCCTATATAGTAAATGTTGGATAGTAAAAATACCTTGTTTCGAAGACGACGGGCCCAGTATAGCAGGCGTGGTGGCATACATTTGTGTGGCATACGCTGATACTCCTGCCACACCGAGGCAAACCTCTGCACCTGTTGGCATACTATATACTTTAGCTTTTAATAATGTAAGTGTAGTATGTCTTATAATCTGGGTAAAATTCCAATGCTTTTCCTGTCATCTCTCCTTATTTGTTAATTAACAGGGACATAGTTTTGTTTCAGCTTTCGTTTTACATTCAGTGATTAAAAATCAGAGTTTGCCACAAAACTAAATACTCCTACAGCATTAATTTAATTACATAATATGTTAGAAGAATCAGATAGGGTCATAAAATCTATGAAGAGCTAACCTATAGAAGCAGATGAGTTGAGTGCCCCAGAAGTGTTGAGACTATCATTTGTGGAGTAGAAATATGTTGTACCACCAACATTTTCCTGCAAGAAAAATACTTTAAATAAGACTATGTATATCCAAATAGACTGACACATTGATATCAGTACTTTGATCAACAACTAGTAAATAGGGCATACTTTGTGAATTAAAACACACACATGCTCACACCAATTTCTCAATAGGCATATGCCTTGAACACCAGGAACTAATAGGAGCTGAGACCACCAAACCATGTAGATATAGGTATAAGTGATAACCGTGGGGTCTTAAATAACTACTTACAGTTTGTATAAAAAAACTTATAACCGATCTAAATTATATAGCCTATGTTACCCGGGCTATTATTACGAATCTATTAACACCCCATTTATCAAAATCGGACGAGTAGTTAAGGAGCTACTGTGGAACATACATTAAAACATAGAATGCCAAAATATTTACTTTTCAATGTTGCCATAAATAATTGTTTAAAAAACATAGATCATACCTGGTGTACTTGAGGGTTTGTAGGGACTGGAGGCAAGTTAGCAGGTGGAGAACTTTCCGGAGACTCTGGGAGCATGTTGGCTGGATAGTAATTGATTGGCACAAACTCACTAATCACAACCTGCTGTAATATGATTATTGTGGATTATAAAATAATTGATGTAAGTCAAGAATAACAACAATCAAATTCAAAGATGATTTAACAAACTTAAATGTCTCATAGAAGGTATTAATAAGCGCCTTTTGTTCCATAACTTGTTTCACACGTAAAAATTTAGTGCTCAGACTTATTTGTATTTTACCTTTACTGCTGAAATATTAAAGAAATAAGTTAATTTTTGAGAACTAATACTTGCTTGTTGAAAATTCTTTTATCATTTTAAATACACACCAACCAAAACGAACTTCTATTAACTATGTACTCGGATATTCTTTCCCTTTACACAAAATTGTCTATAATCAGCTCAGATTCAATGTGATCTAAATGTAGGCAAACTCAATATGGCAGTCGATTCTGCTTCTAATTTAAATGTCGAATTTCGTTGTTTTGTTTACATTTAAATTACATTGAATCAGAGCAGAGTGTACAGTTTGGGAAACTAGGATATATTTTGTTCATAATTTGTAAACTTGAATGACAATAAATATATTTTGTTTGTTACTCTTTCAATCAAAAATTACTGAACAGATTTTGATGAAATTTGGTATGGTAGTATATGCTCTGGATTAAAACATACCTACTTTTTATACAAAAAAAAAAGGATAGTGTTCCTTTGGGATATCTTACTTATGCTGGCAGAGCCGTGGGCAAAATCTAGTTACTTATAAGTAAGCTTGTAGGTACAATGTTTTTGTATTGATGGAATGAAGGTAACATAAATATATTTTCTATGCTTACCTTCTTCATGGATGTCGGAGAAGACTCTAAGCTCAATTTACCCATTGCCTGGTTTAGGGTTCTTGTTGGTGTTGATGTGGAGTGATTCTAAAATCAATCACTTATTAGTACAGCATTAAAAAAAACGAAAGTATGTAATATTCTTCACTGACCATGTAGGTTGCCAGTTTTGATTCCTGAGGCAGCCCATTGGGCGGCGAATATTGCAAGAACATCGAGGGATCCATCTCTTCTGGGTAGAGATACAGCCAACTGAGAAAGTACATCGACCAATTATAGAATTTTATTGACAGATGCAACAAACTTGTCTCGACATTATTGATTGCTTACCTGTGTATTATACGTATAGATTACTGTTCCATATCTTTGAGCACCCACTTGCTATATACTCACGTATACAATTTGTGATCGCAAAGTTACCATTTGACCATTTTCATTCACCTAATCGCCTACTACAAACTTCGTGAACTATGCCACATAAAATGCCAAATAGGGCCTATGTTGGAATCATAGTAGAAAAGAAGGTGGCCACTATTTATGTCCGTTAGTTCGGGGGTGTAATAATATAATAGCTACAAATAAAGAGGTATCCGATTAATTAAAAGGGACACGAAGACAAAATACAAAGACGTGAAAACTTTGATTCGACGAGCGACGTATAATTTTGTGACTATTGTGATTGGTTGTTTAATTGTCATAATAATTCGGTGTAGCCATTTGAAAAAATTAAATTGCCGTTGCCGTATGTTGCTGTTTACAAGAGACTTTGTAAGAAGATAGACATGAGATCCCAGACCCGCCATGTAGGAACATTTTTATCAGTAGAATACAAGAGTAGTCTGGCGGCGCCAGACTACTCTTGTATTCTACTGATAAAAATGTTCCTACATAATTTTGTTGTATTAGGCTACATTCCCACGAGAGTATTTTTGTGGTCGCGACAGAAAAAAAAATTCACTGTAAATAGAGCTATTAATATAAGCAGCAGGATATCTGCGCCAGTTCATTAGAGCTGAAAATCGCAGTCAAATGTCAATAAATGAATGAATACCCGCTAGTTTGTGTGGTGAGCCAATTATATTAGGTGCAGGGCGCCGAAGATATCAAAAAATCGTACTAACTTTCCTTACAGCATTTGAAATTATTCTGAAGTATGGTATTGGAATTTACACTGATTACACCCGTCAACAAAAAAAATATTTTTTTTGCGCATGGGTTTTACTTAATTTATTCTGAATATATAAGCAAATATTTATAAAAAAGTGCGATTACAAATCGAAAATATTTGCTTTATAAGAAGTTATAGCGATTTGACCATTTATAATTTTTGATTCCAGTTAAATTCGGTATTTGCGCTCTATTGCTGGCGAAAGAGAAGTATGGTATGAGGGTTGTCTTTCTTACATCCCTCCTTGTGTACGACGGTATGATCTCGCATATTATAAAGAAATATCGTGTTTAATATTTTTTTTCGCTGTATTATCTTGTACAAAATAGCTTCGAGAAAATGAAAAGGAGATGGTGACTCGTTTTGCTATATTTGTGGTGGATTTATTAAAGTGAGAGAGAAAAAGTGTTATTTAACTACAGATTTAAAGATTTGCGAGGCATAACAAGCTTACTTCCATCTATCTGTTACAAATCAAGACCAAAAATGGGCTTATGAAATAAATATATGAATAAAATAACGAGATGATTAAGATTTTTTTCATCTTCGGCTATAGGATGTCTCTAAAGAGGCAAATGTTCCATTCTCATTTTGATAAGTTTAAAGATAATATGGGAGCTTATTCGGAAGAACAAGGGGAAGGATTCCATCGAGATATAGCTGTTGGAATTTGAGAGACGTTCCCAAGGCCAGTATACATTACTGAAAGCATGTTAAGGATTGAGGGACTATATTTGGTGGTTAATAAGATAACTTCTACTGAACATAACACAAAAAGCAAAACTGTTAATTTTTAAACATTTTAACACTATTTTCAAACTTATTTTGTAAGATTATATCATAAAATTGATGCTCAGTATCTTTTAATAAATCACCTCTATGTAAATTTTTCATGTATTTTCATTGATTTGAATTTTTTCATTTTTTACACTTAAAAGCAAATACAGAACTATTTCTTGTTCTTATTATTATTTCTAGGTATAAAAGCAATAAAAATAATGTATGTAGGTATAACCCGTGCGCAAAAATGCTGTCGACTATTGTTATATACCTATAAGTACTTATTTATATGTTGTAGTTATCATAAAAATAAAAAAAACCTTATGGTGTCTTGGTCGTGGGTCGTGGGACACCAGATAGTATGTTAATTTCAAGTTCTATTCGAGGTATAAAGTAATTAATTATATTCGAGTATAAAATATAATTATGTTTTTTTTATCGAGAAAAACCTTACAAAATAATTATTTTAACACCTTTTATTTATTTACAATGATTTATATAAATATATATTAATAATAATTAATAACAATCATCACGTAAATTATTATACATTAGACACTCTATAGCCATCATACATTAGAATATACTAAAAATCTTACGCTTTTTAACGTTACGGGCGGTTTTTTCCGACTAGGGTACCCCTGCGCAGCTGCGTGACGGCCCTTAGGGAAATTTCGTTACAAAAATAGAAAATCATCATTGTAAAATGTTATATATTTTATAAAATCATTAAACTTCTAACCTTTGAATCTCCGTTCATACAAGTTTTGTTCCTTACCTTATTCTTAAACCAAAAAATTAGATTGATAAGTACTTCAAAATGTAAGCAAGTAAGTACTTACCTAAAGTAAGTATTATTTTCCGCATATTTGGCGTCTTGTACGTAAAAATTGGCCCACGGGCCACGGCACATACTAACAGACGTTATATTATGTACACAGTAATACTACAATGGCATAGACGTATATATTTAATATGTCATTTTATCAGTAAGAATAAAAGGCTAGTCTGTCGGGTCTGGGATCTCAGTGTAAGAATTTGGCAGAGATATCTGTCGCCACTCGCCATTCGTAGATAGACTTTTTTTTTAAACTATTGAAATTTATAACTGACTTGTAATAAAAGAAATATTTACCTAATAAAATAATAAGAGCACATTAGGAGTCAGTACCAAGGAATTTGTAAGTAAAACAACTATTACTTTCAAACTCCTTGCTCAGGACACGTATAAGGCTGGGACTATATGCATCGGAATCCGGAAATTTACATTACACATTAGGTAGGTACGTCATACGTGATTACGATATCCGATATTGCGCTGATAATATTATTAATTAATATTATCATGTGTGATGTGTTGCCCGTTGTAATGACTAAGACAGAGTAGAAGTTGCATAAAAATATTTATAAATTCTTATATATTTTGTTTCTCAAAGATTTAATACATAAAATTGGCTCAACCAACTGAGCCACGACCTCTGTGGCTCAGTTGGTTGAGCGTGTTGGTGCTCACGCCGGGGGTCGCGGGTTCAAATCCCGCCGAAGGAACAAAAAGTTTTTCTGTGTTCCTGGGTCATGGATGTGTATTATATATGTGTATAATATAATAAAAATCTTAAATATGTGTATAGTATAAAAATATTAAATATATTTCCGTTGTCTGGTACCCGTAACACAAGTTCTTCGGATACTTAGCACGGGGCCAGATTGACGTGGTGTGAAGCGTCCATAGATATTATTATTATTATTATTATGGTTTGTCATTACTCAATATAGGTAACTCTCGATTAATCGACTCGTAAAGCGCCTAGAAGCACCTAAACACGCATAAAGCTGGGACTACTCACTACTTATATTATTATGATCCGGAATTCCGAATCATAATATAGTCCCAGCCTTTGGAATTTGAAGCGCTGGAGAAAACTCAGAGCACTGAAAATAGAACTCTGGGATAATACAACGTCATATCTGACGGCTCGATACTAGACATTTTGATTTTCAACTCTATTGTAATAACGCAAACACAGAGTCAGTAGTACTCAGTAGCGTAGTGAGCCTCAGGAGTGCTCAGGAGTACACCGTATCAAAAATAATTTTTGGCCAGAGTCGTGTGTAAAAATTTGCCGGGGGTCCTTTAAAATTGATAGGTACTTACGACTGATACAGCGCGGCGGTAGTGTACGGTGTTATATTTTCAGTGCTCTAAATTTTTCCGGGCCCTTTGGAATTCGGATCGTAAGTCCTAGTCAAAGTTCGAATAATATCAATCATCAAGTTACAGTAATTTAAAATTTCAAATTTATTCAAAAACACATAAAAATAGAAACAAAACAAATATACATAATTAAATAGTATATATACCACGTCAATCTGAACCCGTACTAAGTTGAACTTGTGTTACGGGTATCAGACAACGGATAATATTTTTATACTATAAACACACACAATTCTATACTATACAATACTATACATAAATCTTATTTTCTATATTATTCACATTCACTCTTAAGGCGTGACTCCTGTTCGAAACATTACACAGAAAACACGAAACATTGGGGCGTGGCTATACACATTTGTCTAGGAATAGACAACGTGTTTGTTTTCGGAGTCGGACGGAAAACATTCTCGCGCGGGTAGAGAGGGGAAGAAATGTTTCATTTCTTACCTAGTGTTCACATCGTTCACATGACAGCTAGGTACAGGTTTTTTTAGGGTTATAGTTTTGCTTGTTGTGTTTTTTGTGTTTGTTTTTGTGATCGCTCATAATATATGGCTGACTTAATTAAAAAACACCAATTTTGTCAGTTTTCAATAGAAATGCGTAAAATGGCGCACATATTTATGAGTTAAGAAAATACTTTTATGAAACACCTAAAGTGGCCTTTTCAGAACCCCTCTTTTCTCCTAGATTCTACACCTACAATCACTAAAACTGCGAGCGCTAATACGTCTTCCTCGTCGGAACTTAGATCGTGTCTGGACAAAATGTTTTGTTTCGATCAAAAACATTTTCTGTAGCTGGAGACAGCTTGTGTATGAAAACAAATGTTTTTGTTTCATGTTTTCTGTGTAATGTTTCGAACAGGAGTCACGCCTTTACACACACACACACTGTAGTTTATCACGTATTGTCTTTTTTCGGCGACGTGATGCGCGCTTCGTTGGGGAGCCTTCCCCGAAACCTCCGGTAGACTACGTCAGGGGTGGTCGACTTTGTATGAATGACCTTGGACCAAAAAGGGGGCAGTTCGGTGCGACAAGAATGGTTATATTTCAATATATCGCTCTCTGTCTTACATGGTTAATATTACATAAACGTTACTTAAAAATCACAACAGATGGCGCACAACAGATACTATGCCGCTTCTAGATCGCGCTATCGAAAACATTACACGTATGTATTTAGGGCTCACGAACGACTCACTACGTAGTAGTTATGATCTGGTCGTGGAGGTGGTTGCTCGGTTTTGTTGGAATGTAAAATTTAACTCTAAAGAGAAACTTAACGATAACTTAAACTTTAATTACGTATCTTCAATTTCCCGCCATATTCATATAATCAAATATATAGTCCTCCTTTGTTGGAAGGCGGTTAAAAGTTTGAGGGGGCAGCTCACTAGAGGCGCTAATTTGGTCCCAATTTTTTTGTATGAAGTCGACCTTCTTCTCCGCGAGTAATAGTGTTCTGTGGACTCCAGACGCTCGACCCTTAAGGTGAAAGACATGTGCATGTGCAGTGATTGCAAATATGATTGATGTCACATGAAACTTGTATCTTTTTGTGCACCGAATAAAGTTTAATATCCGCATAGTTAAAAATGCAGTTCACAGTTCACACCGCTTTAGTCGCAAGCGCGAGGATCGAATCGGACTTGTCCGATAGTTTATTGTCATTTGTCAGCCATAGTTTAAAAAAATACTTGTCAAAATTGTTTTCATGATTTCAATTTGTTGGCACTTGGAAATTGTAATTTTCAATTTTAGCCGCAATTAAAGTGAATATCGGTGGAAAACAAAGCATTCAATTTGTTTGTCTAATCAGAAGCATTACAATAATTGTAAAAGGTAAACGTTTGTTTGCGTAATTTATATTACAAATAACAAAGTAGGTAATCTCTAATAGTTAGACGTCATAAACTCAATATTTAGTGCTAATCCAATTTAGAGGATGAAATTATTTACACACAATTCACTGATGCAAATTCTAAACAGTGTTCATAAAGGAAAACAGTATTTTGACTGTCATGTTCATGTCTTTTATTGTTAGCAGATTTAAAATGGAATCCTCATATCAAGGAGGTGTTTCTTTTGAAGACAACGATAATTATCAGCGATTATCGCAGACAATTACGAGCAATATCAAGAAAATATCTCAAAATGGTAAGTTTTAAACTATGTTTTCGAAATCCTTTGTATATGTCGTACAATATCTGTTTACAGTTCACTGAATCATGTGTTGTCTTGATTGCTATAGTCCCACCCATATTACGTTCAACGACACTGGTTTTATTTGTTGTATCATTTGTATTATTGTCTGATTTCTGTAAAATGATGATCTATTGAAACTTTTTATTGTTTATTGTATTTTAATTTCCGTAAACGTTCCTGCTACTATATCTTTTCTCTACCACAAAGGATGTAAAGCAGTGGTACTCAACCTTTTTGTTATACGGGCCACAAATACCTTTTAGAGTATTAGTACCAACATCATTCCAAATTAGCAATGTATAATGTATACACTTTAATAATGGAAAAAGACAAGGTGGTCACAATTAAAATAGATATAGGCGTGATTTATTTACCATAATTAATATTATATTATCTAAGGTATTTATATTGTTTTAATATAAATAAGAGCTTTCACAAATATTCATTTTGATTTTAGTTTCAATAAAGATAACATCAATTAACTGCAAAACCCTTTCCTCTACCCTCCATACTATTTACCTATTGTTTTACTCAGCGAATGAACTTTCTAAGATGGGTGTGAAATTTAAAATAGTTCACAATATATTTGTAACTCTAGGCGGGTCAATCCCACAAAGGCCGGGGGTCAGGTTGAGTGTGACTGATCTAAATTCTAAATGAACATTTGGTATGGATGTTGAATTTTATAGCATAATAATTTTATTACAACTATTCAAGGCATGTTTTCTATTGTTCTGAGTATCAAACTTACTATCAGTGATAAGGTTTAACATGAGTCATTGACAAACAAACAAGATTATAAATTGTGCACATATATTTCTACAACTTAGACCATTTAATAAGTGCACATTAAAAAAATCATTCAAATCCCTTCAGCAGTTTTTGTTTAAAAATGTACTTATATGGAGGTGTCCATCCTTACTCACCAAATACTCACAAACTCACATTTAACAAACACTTGCATTTATCATATAACTAGACTAGCATAATTTTACCAGTAATACGCGGTCAATTTTACCCCCTTGGGGGTTGAATTTAGAAAAATATTTCCTTAGTGGAATATGTGGAATATGCAATATTTCAAATTTCTAGCCTTAACGGTTTGGCCTGTGCATTGATACACCAGTCAATCAGCTTTGCCTTTTATATATGTCACTGTAAAATTGTAAAAACCGTTAGATTGTAATATAACTAGTGATATTGTAAAATGTTGATAGACTTCGGACGTAAATATTCTGCTTATAATTTAACACATTATTTTTCGTTTAATTATAAATATATAGGTAGTAATGAATCTTTTGACAATTTTTACAATCTCGTTAGTTATTTTACAATCTAACGGTTTTTACAATTTTATGGTGACATAATATCTATATATGGTGACATATCTATACTACAATTGGTAAATATTACTAGCATTTATATAGATAAACGCTAGTAATATTTACCAATTGTAGTTTATAGACAGTAAAACATTTGCAAATTATTACAGAAGTAAAGGTCCCCGAAACCATGCAAAGCATGTCCTAGTGGAAGGTTAAAGAATACAAGGAAAATATTTTATCCCCCTTACTAATAAAAACATTTACACAGTGGATAAGCTATTCAATGTTTTATCCTTGTCTAATACATTTGAAAATTCACTTGACAGACAAGAACAATACATTGTATAGCTTATCAATTATGTAAATATTTTTATTAGTAAGGGGGATAAAGTATTATCCTTGTATTCTTTAATTCCCCCTAGGACACGCTCTGTCTAATTTGTCTTCACTTTTACTAAATAAACATAATCTGTTACAGTATCTTCAATGTCCAAGATGGTCAATCAGCTACAGACTCCACAAGACTCACAGGAGCTGCGGAAACAACTGTAAGTTCTACAATTTCGCCACAAGTTTTTTACTACCTTCATAAGTTGTTAGTGGCCTGTATTCACAAACTTCCTGCAACCTTTTTTTGGTTGTTTACTATCTGTATCTAGCAACTGGTGGAAGGCTACAAATCAGACAAAAATTGCTGCATAGGCAATGCTTAATCCTCTAATTCTTAAGCAGCATAAACTTTGAAACAATATTTAAAGTAAATAAGAAAATGTTTCTTGTTTGTAGAACATAATTTGACTACCTTACATTAATTCGGGCATTTATTTTTGCCCTGTAAATATTAATTATCCTTGCAGGCGACAAATACAGAATTATACACAGAAGCTGGCCAAGGATACGTCTTCTATGATAATGGAGTTGATGAAGTTACCTACTGACAATTCAGCAAACAAACTGAACCGTGTTCGCCTCAGCGATGAGTACATGGCGACACTCAATGCATTCCAGGTGAGGTTCAAAATTATTACCTATGAATTTAATGGTGACCTTTAATTCATAGCCAATTCCTCGCGTTCCTCGGGCGTGTGAATGGCGCGAGCAGTGCCCGCATCGCTGACGCTCCCGAGGAACGCGCACGCCATGGGGGAGGCATAAAAGGGAGAATCGACCTTAGTGTTTAAAATAATTTTTACTGAATGCTGACATAAGTTCAAATTCAAATCAATCTATAAACATTAAACAGTCATGAACATAAGAATGTATTATGAACCAAATTCTATATTCATCATAATATTACTAAAATATTTGGTGTCATTGCTAAGTATACAAATGGCAAAATAATTGTAAATTAATAATTAATGTAATTGAGTATCAATTTTGTTGTCTATATAATAATATAGGAAATTTCGTGCTTATGTTATTTTAGTCTAACATCTAAACTCCGGCGCTCCTAGGTTTGACTAGTCAATGCTCAGATAGCAGAATCGACATCACACGAATTTCATGATTTTTAACCCCTTCCCCCGTCCTTGTCACAGCTGGTCACATTTGTGAGACCCCCCCCCCCCTCCCTAGTGTGACGTCACATATTATTACATCTAGAAATAATTATTGAATTGAAACAGTTCTACAATTTGTTTTATTTCATATTTAAATTATTTTTTTCTATCCCCTATCTACCAATAACTATTTGTTAAAAAAGTCAAATTCGTATCGCAAAAAACCGGCAAATTATTGAATGAGGACGTTTTAACAGATAGTTATTGGTAGATGTGTTATTGATACCGGCCGATAGTCAAAGTTTAAGCCCAAATAAATAAAATTTTTCGGCCATTGGCTCGAGTCCGCAAATTCCGAAACAGATATAGGTGTATTTTCGACATTTAGCTTCAGGCTTTGACTTAAAGTAGGTACTTTAGTAAAATTCGGAAATTATAATTTATTTCGGGGTTTGCCCGAAAGCTTTGGTTAAACCTAGGATAAAGTAGTAATTTCGGGAAGAGATCGAACTTTGACTGTAACATTAATATTTTGCGGCGCTCACGACTACAAGGTAGTGCTTTATTTAATTGCAGCCTACTGTGTATTTTTACATAAATCGTAATATATATCGTATAATCGTATAATCGTAAAACACAAGTATTTTCAAATAGCCAGGCAATTTAAATGTCGTGATGTATAGTCATTAAACTATTCTGAAATAAATCTGTTCGGTATTTATAATAATTAATCAAGGCCACACAAACCGAAATATTTAATCTCTGCACACAATTAATACGATCGCCTAACGATAACTATAACGAACATATTTCTGATAAAAATACTACCATAACTATACCTTATACATAATTATTACTATGTGGAATTATTAATAATGTTACACATAAAACGTGTGTGACGTAAAAGCTTGTAATAAATCACGTCATGTAACAATATGTTGGCATATTCTTTATTTATCCACCCCCAGAGATATTTCACGTAGGTGCGTGTACCACTTTTTTATTTTATTACTTGGCAATACGGTTCAAAAGTGGTACACCATATCTGTCGGTGACTCCACATGTTTAATATTTCAGTCCATTTCCCAGTACAGGTGGATAGAGTACTAATAGGAAAACTACTGAGCCCAATGTGAGATGGCATATATAACGCGTTTCAAATGAGAATAGGAACGTCAATGACCTTTTTCTGTCAAATATCACTTGAAAAGTGCGATTTTCAGAAAAACTTATTTGCATATGAATATTAAGTCTTGCATCGAATTTAAATAAAAAAAACGTTAAATAGTAATCAATGATCTAAACATAAATTTAACTATCATAACAGTCTAAATATTCGAAATAATATGGCGCCGACTCGATCCTATTCTCGTTTGAATCGCACTATACCACATAGCAAATCTATAGCCCACTTCTCGACCATGTGGGAACCATTGCATGACGGGAACCACGTTAATTGAATTTCGAACTCCATTTTGTTCAGATTTTACTTAATTATAGCATATAATTGAAAATAAAATTCTTATGTACAGAGAAACAGATTTAGACGTCCCCCTTCAAATACAACTTTCCACACAATCGTGGACACACCGTATTCTTGTGGTAGTGCAATCAAATCAAATACTAACTATGTAGCTGGTTATCTGTTCGTCTTTCTTTAATCTGTGATTGTAGTCTCGATATCCAATAGGTCGTTACACTAAAAGCCTTTAATACAAAAACACTATTCGGCCTTTAAATAGACTAGTGCTGTACAAAAGTAAAAAAAAAATATAAAAAGAAGAGAATATTATATAAGAAAGAATACTTATAACAAAAATAAAAGGAAAAATAATTTACGAAATGGTTTAATTCGGTTTCCGGCAAAACTACGAGTCCTATGTAAACCGTTTTTTACCCTTAAAACTCCTTCCTGAACTAAAATCGCCTGTAATTTATTTTTCGCTTAATTTTTGTTATATTCTCTTCCTTTTCCAGTGGGTTTCATCCTACTATCATTTTTTTTGTTTCAAAAATCTGTATTAAAGATTTTTAATAAAATTTTTCATGCTCTAGGATGTCCAAAGATCTGCTGCCAAGAAGACGAAAGATGATGTCAAGAATATCAAGGGACAACACATTAACATCGGGGATCCATTCGCAGTTGGTGAGTTTAAATTATCTAAAACGCCTTATTCTTAACACCACAATCTTTATATATGTCACCGTAAAATTGTAAAAACCGTTAAATTGTAAAATAACTAACGGAATTGTAAAAATATGTCGAAAGATTAAAAACTATATATTTATAATCTTACGAAAAATAATGTGTTAAATTATAGGCAGCATATTCGCGTCGGAAGTCTATCAACATTTTACAATTTTACTAGTTTTATTACAATCTAACGGTCTTTACGATTTCACGGTGACATATACAGATTTCATTTATGCGTGTGTATGTCACTAAACTTCTCCTAAACGACTGAACCGATTTTGATGAAACTTTTATATGTGTTCTGAATGTGGATTTGAGAATAGTTTAGATTTACAATTAGACCCGGTTGGTGGCGCTGCTGTCAGTGCGTCAACAAATTCAATTCTAACTTCTATTGCGGTACGAAGTTTGCCGGGACATCTAGTAAACCTGTATTAATGTACTGAGATCCTAGCTCCGCCAGACACGCCTTAAGGCCCCCACAGACGAGAGGCCGATCGTTTCAGCTGGAACTGACGTCAGTTCGGCCTGAACGGATTCGAGCACACACACGGAAAAAATCGCATCCAATCCAATTTACGTCAGTTCGGCCTGATCTGATTCGTGCCCACACACGGAACAGTCGCATCAGTCCATTCTGGTTTGCCGCGCGCTACGGTCGTGTTTATCAATTTTGTATTTAAACACCGCGAAAACTCATACAACGCTTGTACAAGATACACGCCCGCACGGCAGCGGGTCGGGCAAGAACTGAAGCGATTTGTCCACACACGGTCAGGACAGGCCGCGCGTTCAGGCCGATCGGTCAGGCCAGAATTAATGTTGCCAACTTAGTTATTTTACAAAATTTTACTAAATTGAGTATTTTATTCCCTCCTTGGTAGAAATTTAGTTATTAGTAGTGTTTAAGTAGGACAGAGCCAGACAGTAATGATATGCAAAATAGCTACTAAATACGTAATATTTCCTAGTATATTTTAATTTAATGGTAAAATTTATAATCAAATTCAATTAATGAAAAAAATTTAATATAATAAAACCTAAAATGCAGTGGTTTTTGGGGGGCTTCAGGAATTCCTAAGTTAAGTAGCCTCTTTAGTAGTTTTTTAGTAGTTTTAGTAGAAATCGATACGAGTTTAGTAGTTTCACAAAAAAAGAGCTGGCAACACTGGAACGAATCGCTTCAGTCCGTACGGCCGCCTGATGCGATCTCGAAATTGCACACACACGATACGATTTTGCATCCGTTCAGGCCGAACTGAAGGTAGACCGGACCATGTATGGGGCCCCTTACTGATAAAATGCGCACGTTACTTGAGAATTAGCCCATCGCACATTCCGGCGCATATGTCACCGTAAAATTGTAAAAACCGTTAGATTGTAATAAAACTAGTTAAATTTGAAAATGTTTATAGACTTCCGACGCGAATATTCTACCTGTAATTTAAGGTGGTTCGTTTCCCATACAAAAAAACAATGGACATTATTTAGGTAATTTCATACTATTACTACATAAATTTATATGCACATCTATTTATTTTGCAATACAATTGTCGCAAAATATATTTAAAATACTTAATTTCACACAGAAGTCACATTTTTATTGAATTTTCGACAAAAAGTGACATAAGTTACAAATGTCACTTTTTGTCGAAAATTCAATAAAAATGTGACTTCTGTGTGAAATAAAGTATTTTAAATATATTTTGCGACAATTGTATTGCAAAATAAATAGATGTGCATATAAATTTATGTAGTAATAGTATGAAATTACCTAAATAATGTCCATTGTTTTTTTGTATAGGAAACGAACCACCTTAAATGTCCACCTTATGTCACTTTTTGTCCACCTTATGTCACTTTTTGTCGAAAATTGAATTTTCGACAAAAAGTGACATAAGTTACAAATGTCACTTTTTGTCGAAAATTCAATAAAAATGTGACTTCTGTGTGAAATAAAGTATTTTAAATATATTTTGCGACAATTGTATTGCAAAATAAATAGATGTGCATATAAATTTATGTAGTAATAGTATGAAATTACCTAAATAATGTCCATTGTTTTTTTGTATAGGAAACGAACCACCTTAAACACAATAATTTTAATTGGATTACAAATATAATAGTTATAAATCTTTCGATATATTTTTACAATCTCGTTAGTTATTTTACAATCTAATGGTTTTTACAATTTTACGGTGACAAATATACAAACGTTCATTGTACACAGCTATGTAATAAACTACAATATAAAATACATTTTACCATTAAGTATGTAAGTCTGACAAGGCTGGGACTCGGTCCATAATAATACAAATCAAAAAATCAAAAGTTGCACTGTATGAACGTCTGTTACAGATTCTATCCTTAAGTAGTTCTTTTAAGTGTACCATGGGCTTATCGAAAACCAGCGTTCATTACTACTTTCGCCAAAGCCTACAACAAATGACTTTTCTGACAATTTCATGGTGGTATTTCGGTAAGCACTTGTCCCTTGCCATCAGGCACTCCACCGCTCGTTTGTAACAACAGCATCTTTCAGGTGGCAATAAGGAGCAGCTGGTTGAAATGGACGAGACCAACGTAAGGAAACAGGAGCAGATCAACATGCAGACGGAGCGAGAGCTTCAGGAGTTGGAGGAGAGAGAACAGGATATTAGACAGCTAGAGGTAAAGCCTCACAGAAAATTGGCGAGAAATTACGCTTGGTTGTTGTGTTTTGTAGCAAGGACTGAGGAATACCTACGTGTATTACATACGTAGACAGCTAGAGGTATGTTTGCCGTGTGTTACCAAGGCCTCGCAGAAAATTGGCGAGATATTACGGTTGGTTGTTGTGTTTCGTAGCAAGGACTAAGGAATGCCTAGCGTGTATAGTATTACGTAGTCTGTAATAAAAGTTTCATTTCAGTAACGTTTATTTGTATTCTATGGGAGATTCGTGTGCTTCGGCCGGATCTATACCACGGCCTCACATAAAACCAGCGTGATATAATGCTTGCGTTGTGTTTTGCCGAGTAAGTGAGGTTACCGGAGGCTCTAGGTGGTTTGGGATTTTAAGGCGCTGGTGTTGCAAGTGTCCATAGGCAGCGGTAATCGCTTACCATCGGACGATCCGTCTGCTCGTTTCATGATCCATATAAATCATTGTAAAAAGAATAATTTTTGAAATGAACAATTTTCCACCTTTTTGCTAAAAGATGGCTTCGTGCGAGTTTATTACGCCGCTTCTTCTCATCGGGTTAGTTCCCGAACCGTAAGTAGGCATCACGTAGGGACAATTCCGTGAGTGTTATTTAATAACCTGTATAGAAATAAAACTTTTTTGATTTGATATGAAATTGAACTTGTGTGTATTGCAGAGTGACATAATGGACGTGAACCAGATATTCAAGGAGCTGGGTGCGATGATTCACGACCAGGGCACGGTGGTCAACTCGATAGAGTCCAGCGTGGAGTTCGCCTCGCAGAACATAGAGGCGGGCACGCAGGAGTTGAGCCACGCTGCTAATTATAAGGTGAAGCATTACATCCTTGGGACCTGCAACGAAATTAACAGAAGATTGTAAAACACACATTGTTCTGTCGTAACTATGACAGTGTAAGCAGTCAGTTGGGTAGATTTAATGGTCGTTTTTAGAATTTTTCTCGCATTTTTTTAAATATTTGCCATCGATTCCTACTTTTTTTTCTAAATTAATATAAATTTATAAAATACATATTCTTTCATGTTTCAGAACAAACTAAGGAAGAAGAAGGTGTACCTAGCCATCATTTTGATCATAGTTATATCAATAATTCTTATCATTATATTCCGTTCGTAAACTTTTATTGACTTTTTCATTAGTACGCCATTTAAACTTTATTCAAACTCGTCTGATTACTTTAAAAAAAGATGTTAAGAATTTTCTAGAAATCGTATGAGTTTAATTAAGCTATTTCATATTATTTGCGAAAGAAAGCAATAAGATATATAATCGACATTAATTATTTGTAAGTTTGTCAAAAGTGTTATTAGCTTTTGTAAGTTATCGGCTAAAACACCGCAGCCAAAATCATTTACTTTTTTTGTGCACATTAACTTTACAATGTATTGTTTATTGTTTATAATATGTTTTCAATACATAAAGAGAACCGAAGTGCATTGGATATTGTAGTCTACGAAATAAATGTTTAGCAGTGGCCAGTCCTGTGTGTCGCTCACCGTTGGGAAATAATAATTCGACCAATTTTAGAAGTATGCCATTTGCCAACCTGCTGAACATTCATTTTTCAAGACTGTCCCCTAACCTTATAATGCCTTATATTTGCTATTGTAAGATAATAATTGTTTGTTTTTAAAATTTTTTGTTGTTGTAACTGTCGAGGATTTTGATTCTTTATATTATGGTTAATATGGTATTATATTATTATGGTTATTCAAAATCAATTACGGATATTGCATATTAGGCATATAATAGATTTACTGCTTATGTCAAGACTATTTAATATTTGTCAACTTTATTATTCGAATATGACTGGATTTATACGAATTGAAGGAATATTTAAAATAATTTATTTTCATAATATTAACATATTAGTAAAAAAGTTCTTGGATAAAGCGGAAAATTTTCGACTTATAAATTCCAGAGATTAAATATCGTAATTTTTTTGAAAATGATTATTATTATTTATTAATAATGTCGTCAATGATAATTGAAAACTGATTTTACTTCACTGTTTGTGAAATAAATATGAATATACATCGAAAAAAGAAATAAGATAAAAAATATTCTAATATATTTGAATAATTATTATGCACTATTCGAAAATAAAAATATACTAAAATTTGTCGAACATACCCAAGTCAAGACGTTTTGGCTGAAAATTATAAAAAAAATATACTCAATAAAATAACGGGATGCTGTTTACGGCACTGTTAAAGTCATTGGCATCACACAGCTGTTGTATTGATGCTACGTAGGCAAAGGTCCATGCTTCCTCTTTAAATCACCTATTTCTGCGAGGTTAATGACCTCAAAGCCATAACTAAAAAAAAAATGCCAGAGGGCATAGTTTTTTTTTTCATTCATTCATTCATTCATATAATCACGCCTCTTTCCCATAGGAGTAGGCAGAGACCGCCTCTTTCCCGTAGGGGTAGGCAGAGACCACTTCCTTCCACTTGCTACGATCCTTACATACTTGTTTCGCTTCGTCCACTTTCATTCATACCATCCATTCCTCCTCTTACATTCAACGTAGCGAAGCGGCTCTCCATGGGCCACTTTTCGCCTCCGCGAGAACGAGACGTGATGGGTGGCGAACCGCATCGCCGTTTTTTTTTTTCTAAAATTTTAATTATCTTTCTTCCTAAACGTCTTTACATAAGCCGTTGATCATAAATTGTGCCCAAAATATCCGTAATTGTTTTTGACAACAACCTTTTATTATTAGTGCTACAGTAATTTTATACTTACACATATATTTCTTCATGGTTAAATCGAAATTCTTTGCTTTCAAACTAAACGAAGTCATACAAAAAAAAAATCTTATTTCTCACAAATAGTTTTTCATTTAAATTAATAAGTTACGTGGTTTCAAAGAAAACCGCCATGATTCGGTTTTAAATATTAAACAAAATAAATTAAAGATATATCTAATTTCTACAATACACTTTTTACCTGTATAAAGGATGAAAACATGATATTAGTAAGGGATCTTAATATACGATATGCTATTTCGATGGAGTCCGCTGGGACGGACCCCCAATTATTAATTATTAATTTCTAAAATCTAATCAAAATCTAATAAATAAATAAAAAATGTGAAATTAGCATATTAAAATCTCCGTCGAAACAAGGGTTAAGTTTATAACAATGGATGATTTTTTATAACACGACATCCGTCCAAAACCTAATATTTTCATTTTATTAACAGATTTCACATAGCATTAAACTTCATATATATTTGAATTTTAATAATTTACTCATGAAAAAACTATTAACGGATTTAAAACCTAGTTAAAATAACTATTTAGTTATTTTATTGCCATTTTTGCTATCTAAACTATATAATGTCTCCGAAAATCAGTTATGGATACTTCGGGCACATCCACTGCTTACGTAAAGACGTTTAGGCAAAAAAATAATTGTCATACTCAAAGTAAAAAATCATCTCATGTATGGGTGACTCTCTGCAAAACGCAAATTCGCCCATATAAATAATTTTTTTTCTAGTATGACAATTATTTTTCTGCTTATACGTCTGTACATAAGCAATAGATCATATGCCTAAAGTATCCGTAATTGATTTTACCGAACCTTATATACATGTTTGTATAAGTTACTGTCAAATGAAAAATAAAAATGGGCTATAGGTAAAAAACTGAATGTAGGTCGGAAACATTTTAATAATAAATAATACTTGATATCTTTTATAATTCAGGATCACCTTAAAAAGGAATTTAAAATTAGCGTTTTATTGTATTGTTTAAAAGTTGAACATAGATTAAAACATGTTACTATATTATTTAAGACTTGCCTGCCCTGGGTACAACGCAACATAGTATTTAGAGACCAAATGAAGAATAAAGGGCCATACTGACCATCCAGCCTGCAAGCCCAAGGCCACGGACTTGTAGGTAATAGTTATTTAAATTAATGACACTAATGACGGCTATTAGTACCGGTGCTGGATGGGCCGTGAGTATGGCCCTTAATACTTAAGCCCCGTACTCACCGTTCAGCCTTCAAATCCGGGGATGCGTGCTGCGGCCTTGAAACGGACTACTAGTTAATGTAAAAGTTGACGTTTAGGCCGCGGCAGGTTCGCGTTGCCGTGAAATAATTTTAAATAATCTACATACATATAAGACTTAGTATCGTTTAAAAAGTTCAGCTTCACTGGCGGCCGCGCGGCCACATCGAACTCTTAAACGGTACTTACAAGTTATAACTATGTAGATAAAGTTTAAAATTATTTCACGGCGACGCAAACCTACCGAGGCCGGGCGTGCCGCGCCGGCCTCGTCGCGTCGTTGCCATTTCGGTGTGATTAGGCCCTAACCACAATTTAATAAGTAAAGAAAAAAAAAATTTTTAAATGGTTTGACTTCTGTAATTATTAAAAACTTTAAATATGGATATAAGTTTTTGTAACATTGTAAATAATTTAATTAATTTTATTAATAATCACTACATACTTAATTTGTATAAACGTTTATTAAATTGCATATAATTGTGCTTCTTCTTTAATGTTTAGCGCGTCTATTTTGTAAATTAGGTATCTACGCATTAAGGGGTTCCTAAATCCTACACAATAATTATATAACAATACATAACATTTGTTGAGTATTTAAACTCGTTAAAATAACACGCTGTAAATTCTGTAATCCGTGCTAAACAATTGTAATATTATACAACTAATGTGTGGGAAGTATCTTGGTAAATTACAATATACAGGGAACATTCCTCCTGTATATTTATGTATCTTAGTAGATATAGAGATTAAGAACGTAATATACATTGTTAGATAGTTCTAACAATGTATATTACGTTCTTAATCTCTTTCGGGAGTCATTTTTAGGGTAGCGTTGTACTGCAAGGAACTAACCTTTATAGTTTCGTTTTGTCCGTACTGTCCATACTGTCCGTCTGTCCGCCCTTGCTACATTCTGTAATTATGAATATTAATTGAAAAAAAAATTGTACAGCTTTAGATTATGTTAAGATTTTACTTTTAAAATCATAAAATTATAATAATTTTATATTCTTAAAGGGGTGGCTCTCCATACATGTGATGTGGGGATATATTTTTTTCCCATTCTACCCCATCTTGTGGAGTATTGGCGAAAAGGTATTTTTAAACAGAGTCGAGGTTTCATTAAACAACTTTTTTAATCAAGTGAACCATTTTCAAGTAATCTCCAAAGTGGTTTACAAGTTGCCTTCTCCCTCCATGACATTTCCAAACTATGGGAGTTCGAAATTTGCAATTTTTCATACTGACAGGTCATGCTAAATACTCTTTAGGAAAATTATTTTGAACGAAATAGAACAGTAACTTTTGAAGAAATTTTAAAAATACTTCATACATATTCTTTCGTTTCCATGAAAAATGATTGCCGTGGGGACACTTCCACTTTGTTTTAAAAAATGTATTTCGCTAAACTTTTTAAACTAATCATTAGATTAATTTAACTGGCAAATTTACACCCGATCATTTCACTACACCAACTTACTTACGGTAAACTAAGCAAAACATTTTGCGTCTTGAAAGGTTGATTTAATATTTCATAACTAAGTACCTATTTTAACTAAAATGTATCAAGTTGTATAAAGAAACTTGAAATATATTCATCAATCACAAATATTGTTGTTTCTTTTGTAAATTTTCCCATATCTGTGTTGAGTGCGAGTTTTTATCACTTCTCGGCCGTGAAGAAGTAACGACAATTTGTATGGCATCAAATTAGTTACCATTGTTTGCCACTAGGGGCGTTGTTTCGATGCCATAGAAATTGTAGATAACTTCTTCATGCTGAGTAGTGACGAAAACTCGCACTCGGCACACCTTAAGAGCATTGATCGGCGCGAGACTCAGATTTCACGAAAAACGCTACTTTTCAAATGCGTCTATATCTAACAAAAACTGGTTATTCTGATTTTTACATGTAAAAAAACACTAGAAAATATTGTATTCTAATTTTTCACTTATCATTTATTTTAAAATAATTTCAAACTTTTGAATAAAACTGACAAAACTAACCAGAAGTTTTTACAACTTTAGGTTCAGGGGCAATTTCAAAACATATAATAGCTAAAACCGCTTACATTTTTTAAAAACAAAAAATCTTTACAAACTTGTTGGATCCTCTTCTAGATTATCTATTTGTCAGATTATTTTTATATACGTTTCTATCTCATAAAAATAAAATTTAAAGAATGCGAAATTATCAGGAATTATAGTTATTTAAAATGATGATATTTATGTATTTTACTTGCTCCTTTTGTTTCTTACTTACATAATCTATGAGAAGAACCTTTTATCTTTAATATGCTATTTAAATTTTTAACTAAATTAGTTTGACGAATTTTATATGAATTTTTAAAACTACTAAATAAATCGAGGCGCACGAGCGTTTACAAATACTGTTGTAAACGCTCGTGCGCCTCGATTTATATAGTAGTTTTAAAAATTAATGTTTATGCGTAGGTCCTAGCGAAGGCTGTTTCTCCATCAAAGGGAAGCCCTAGCCTGTAGATGTGAGATCAGTTGTAGAACTTATTTTAATACTTATGAAACTAGTACCTAGACAAAAATGGTCGTGTCCGTGAATAAGTACACGTAGGTATCCATGATCTATATCCATTGAGTATGTTAAATGTAAAGCCGGTGAATCGTGTTAGAATATAAAACTCTTTATTTGCACAAAAAAAAAACATACACAACAATCATTAAATAAAGGAACTACAAAAAGGCGGGCTTAATGATTAAAGCATTTTCTGCCAGACAACCTAACAAAAAAAAATATAGATATACTGTGAAAATACTACATACACGTTACATTTAATATTATAATAAATTTAAATTAAATATTAATTATTTTATATAAACTACGTAAACATTACACAAATATAATATTTTAAGGTGGGGACATTAATAGAAAATTAATGAGACAGATGATGATTATGTGCTCAAGTGTTATATGTGTCACCGTAAAATTGTAAAAACCGATAGATTGTAATAAAACTAGTGAAATTGTAAAATGTTGATAGACTTCCGACGCGAATATGCTGCATATAATTTAACACATTATTTTTCGTTAGATTATAAATATATAGTTTTTAATCTTTCGACATAGATATTTTTATGATTTCATCAGTTATTTTACAATCTAATGGTTTTTACAATTTGACGGTGACATGCACACGCCACACGTCGCTACTGCGTCCTAGTAGTTTATTTTTGTAGTTTATTACTTCTATTTACGATCTAACAATGAGCACAGTACTACCGCAAAGGATACAAAATAAATAAACTCTTATTAAAAACACCTTTATTATAGACCAAAAGGAAAGTAAGAAAATAGAATAACAAAAGTACGACGTAGCATTAAGTCTGTAACTATATGTTATAGTTCCACTATATATTTCGATTGTATATCTACGAAGCGATAACTGTATGACGCGATCTAAAACACTATTTAGGAACAGCATACGACCATTTGAAATTGAACTCTATATTTATGTGTATTAAGCATCTTTTAGAACATCGTGTTGGTCAGAAGACACGCCAATTTCGTGCTAAATACATCTACATAGATCTCTACAGACCGACGAGCTACATTGTTTAACATCTATAATAAATAATACAACTAAACAAACAACAGAACTCACGAAATCACACAATAATTTATTGTAAAGCTAACATTAAAGTATAAACTTAATTTGATCACAATATCTCGTTAACAGGCCGAAATTCATATACATATATACTATATTATATAACAGCTCGAAATATTTTAATCACAATCATTCGTTTCATAGCCTTACAAATCTTCGAAACATTTCTGATCCCTTTAAACCATTCACCCTAATGCCGGTAAAGTTTACCCCGATTCGAGCATCGATTCGTGATATGATATGTTATATATATACATTATTACTGTAGTTTTATGGCAATATACTATCGCGATGCACGAATCGGCAGTAATCCCCCCCCCCCCCCCCCCCCCCCCGATCTTCCCTGTGAGTAAACTCTTTGATAACGCCTCCTCGGAATGAGATTTACTTAACGAAAACAATTTAAAGCTTACCTTACCTAGCTAACAAATATATTAAGCATTTTTTAAATTTAAAATTAAAAACTTAAAATAATAATTGACGAAAATCAGATATGGCTGTGGTAACATAATACTATTAATACAAACGAATTTGTAAATGAATTCCACATAAAGACAACTTCCGTATGGCGAAGACACGCACGATATATATTTGGATAGTGATCTCAGGATAACGATATTTATCGTATAGTGTATATAGTATAGTATTTCACGCATCGTGAACGATCGCTCGAAGAGAAAACTATCCAAGATAAATATCGAACGTGTAGCATTCACCGTTGATAATCGTTACAAAAAGTCCGTCCACATTAACACGCTTGGTCATTGTAATTATGAATATTTCGTTTAGCAAAGTCAAAAGCTTATATAAAAATGAACTACGTAACGGCTACAGTAAAACAATGACGCTACTGCTAGTGATCAGGACGTAGGCGACGAGTGTTAATGTGAACGACCCTAGTGGTTGGTTATAGTGGTCGGTGACCACTAGTGGTTAGTGGTTTAGCAGACCACGGCCTCGGAGATGGGGTTCTCTGTGATGCGGATGACGGGCGAGTGCCGGCACGCGCGGCGGCGGCTCGCGTCCGACAGGCGACGGAACGCCACTATCTTAGTTGGCGACAGCGGCGCCACTGTGTAACAAATATAAATTAGTAAAGGTCGACCCACAAAGGTGGAAAATGTAGAAATAGCATATCGAGAAAATCTTACAGTGAACAGTCTATGGTAAATAATGTAGCCTATCGTAAAGTAATATTCTCTTTGCCTCATTTATGGTTCCGTTATGTATAAGGAACCCTTATAGCTCTGTCCGTCCATCTGTCCGTCCGTCTTCCCTTGCTAACTTCGTTAATAATGAATATCTACAGACAAAATTTTTTAAAGTATTGGATTGCATATTATATTTAGCATCGTAAAATAATTATACTTTTGTGAAGTGGGGATAATTTATTTTTCATTTTATCCCGTGTAGGATATCATTTTAAATAGGTAATGGCAAGGTTTTAATATATGAGTTTATAATTTTTGAGTAAAAACCATTTTCGAGTAATAAAAGAGATTGAAACTTAATGTAACTTTCCATAGTGATAGGTCCTGCTTAATAGGTACTTACTCTTTAGGAAAATATTTTGAGCCATTTCGGACAGTAAATTTTCAAGTTATTAAAAAAATCTATTGCTCATCGGATAGAAACGTAACCGTTCTTAGACATGTCCTGACTCCTGACCATGGGCGTAGCCAGGGGGGGGGTTTAAGGGGTTCAAACCCCCCCCCCCCCCCCGAAATGATGGTCCTTGTGGATGACCCATATACAGAGGCGTATTTAGAAATGTTGCGCCCCAGACCAATTAACATATTTTGCCGCCCCAATAACCCTATCAGAAAGATGATTATTATAAGTTATTTTAGAAAAAAAAAACAGCCTAAAACAGAACTTTAATACTAACTTGTTCTATATGTATCTGTTTATGTTATATGCGTTCAAACTGAGAAAGCGAGCGAATTTTTTTACGCTTTAACCTGTAAAATCTTTTAATACTTTAAACCCTGAAAGAATGTTGTACTTAAAAAAAAAACGATAAAAAGGGTTCGCGGACCTATGGCACGCGTGCCATCGAATCCTCGAACGAAGGTCGAACGTATAGCATGCGACATAATATTTTAGGCACGTCACTGATCTCAAAATTTTGTAATTATGTAGGTACTACGAAAAAAGTGTGAAATAGGTAAGTATTACATGACAAACCCTGACAAACCTAACATAATAAGTTAGTACCTGGGCGACCGAGCTTTGCTCGGTTATTACTATTTATTGTAATATGGTGGTGTTTAGGTGATAATATACATAAATAAACTTAAAAAGTAAAATGTGAACAATATACAATCGATTTCTGTGTTAGTACATTAACTACATTTTTCTTAAACTTGTCTAAAACAATAAAAATTAAAAAATCATATATAAACTCAAACATATTATTAAAGAAAACAATAATTTTACTTTAATTTAAATTACAAAATGACCCTATTTTCACAGTCTTTGAGGGTTTAAAATTTGAACAGATTTAACCTATTAAATGGGGAAAAAATGTTGCTCGCTCGCTCCGCTCGCTCGTGTTTAAGATAAGGAACATATTATATTATTTTGTAGCGATGTTCTGTTTTAGCCGGTTCATTTTATGATATTTTTCATTTTATAATAAAGATAAGTTCACCGTTATTCAGTGTTTAAATTTGACGATTTAATAGATTTTAACCTATAGAATGGTAAAATTTTTGCTCGCTCGCTTCGCTCGCTCGTTTGGCTTACAGAACATATTACTATAAAATTTTGTACCGACTTTCAGTTTTAGGCTTTTGAGAATTATATTTTTCGAATTACACAGTCTCAGGGTAAACCCTAAAAGACTGTGCTTTAAAGCTTAAACAGGTAAAAACGAAAGAAAAAAATGGGCGCCCACTATTTTAATGTTATATTATAAAATTATCCTATTTCCATAGTCTTTTAGGGTTGAAAGTTTGAAGAGATTTAACCTATTAAGTAAATAGGAAAAAAATTTGGTCGCTCACTTCGCTCGCTCGCGGTTAGCATATAGGCCATTATTTTATTTATTACCGATGTTCTGTTTTAGCCGGTTGATTTTATGGTATTTTTCCGAAGTTCACCGTTATTCAGCGTTTATATTTTAGTTTAACGTTTGAACAGATTTGAACGTTTGAACCTGTAAAATAGGAAAAAAAAATTTGCTCGCTCGCTTTGCTCGCTCGTTTTTGGCTTAGGAATTTTGGCTCGTTTTTGGCTTAGGAATTAGGAAAGGTATTATAAAATTTTGTACTGACGTTTAGTTTTAATAGACTATAGATATTTGTATTTTTCCGAATTACGCAGTCTTTCAGGGTTTAAAGCTTAAACAGGTAAAAAAAAAAAAAAAATCAAATGTGCCCAGGACCTCGAATAGGTTAAAGACGGCCCTGGTTACTTAACGTACTTGTAGTCGTTTTATTTTTTTGAACCCCCCCGAAACTAAAACCTGGCTACGCCCATGCTCCTGACATGCTCTAGGTTAGGTTTTTTAACACTTTTGTACTATGATTTATTTATAGCAATAATGGTTTTTATAGTGTTTTTTTTTCTTAATATAATGTGCCTGAATACTTGATTACGTACTAAATAGTTTTTCAATACCAGTTTTTCAATAGGTAGGTATTTGTTAAACTGTGGTAAATAAGTAGGTATAAAAATGTAAACTAAAAAAAATCATACGATCCATTAAACGCTCTCGCGCACCGCAGATTTTTTATCGGCCAAGTTACTTATTTTACTCGAAGATTGATTTAAATAAAGTAAATAAACCAAACGGTACTTAGGGAACGTACCCATGCCGTTTAGGGGAGGGATCTTAATACGCTTGGTCACCGTTGGGGTAAAGGGGTTTAGGTTTTGTCACGTAGTTACCATCTTCTATGAAAATCTCGCGCGACGGACATTACGAGAAAAGGAGAAGGGGAGGTTTCGGCATACACTACGGATGGTCACCGTGGGTTGGGTGGTGAAAAATTGATAAAAAAGTGGTCATGTAGTATGGCTACGTTCCGATAAAAAGTCTTCGGTGCGACTCTAAAATCTAAATAATAGAAATAGCACCAGCGATACTTACTACTCAAGCCTCGTTCGTAATAATTTTCAAAGATATACCAGACGACGACCTACTGATACTGGCTAGTTTTTGCAGTGCCAACACAGCTACCGGTGGACGGAAACAAAAAAAAAGTTGAGTGCATGCGTGTATCCAAACATGTAAGCTAACACGACTCCATAGATAAAAAATGATTGGTCTCAGCACTCGACAAGATGCTGCTGGCGCATTTAAAAAATGCAGCAAGAAATAAAAAAAAACAGCTCAAGTCGGCATGCCCGAGACTATCATGTTGGCTAGCCGAACACCCACCATATTATCGGCAATAATGCTCATATTGACAATAATATTCCTTGTTTCATATTGCCGTTTTTTTGTTTTTGTTGTGAGATTTATTCTGTCAATAATATTGCACATAGGCTGAAATCTTCCTGTCATAATATGTACAATTACACGTACCGAATTCACGTACTCTAGAAATCGTCTTTACACACAATTATAAACCCACACTACAATATATAGTCGCCGCTTTCACGGAGCTGTTGTTAGATAGCGCAGTATCTAGTCGAGCGCAGATACCAATCATTTATCTAAGCACGAATCATAAAGCAGACAAAAATGTAAAGAATTTAGATTCTGGATTGGGATTGGTTGGATAGTTTTTGTAAAAGTCTTGTAAGTTAAAAACAATTTCATCATTGGCAGCTGGGTCTTTGGCAATAGTTTTTGTAAATTACTACAAAATATATTTTACACTTTTGTCGCATTTTATTTATTCGTGACAAAATGATAAATTTCTAGCAGTAAGCGATATTTTAAATAGTTAATGTAAAACTAAATTTAAGTTATACCTATACACAAAAATACATAATACTGTGTGTTTGTTACCCATGAAAATACTTTATTACATAACTACTATGTAGCGTTTTTTGATACTGAAAAAAATATACTGAAAAATCAAGTCTTTAAACCATTTCAATGAGATGCCATGGTTGCAACTTGCATATTATCTGTAACGCGTATCTATAGATATATTTGTGCAACGAAGAAATAAAGAAACCAAAAGAGATTTTTGATTTTGGGCCAGCTCTATGTACACCTAGTATAATAGGAAAAAAATATGGGAATTTCATAAAAATACAAAGAAGAATTTAAGAAGGGTACATGCTTTGATTAATTATTACATAGATACATTATATCCTTACAAAACTGACAATATTTCTGTGCCACGACACACATTGACATGGGACGCTGTCAATGTGTCAACGTCGCATAGTAACACAAAACACGGTATTACTCGCGGAGCACACTAACCAAAATTGGCCCGAGTCGGGCCAATTCGAATCTTCATTTTTACGCGTTTATAACATATCTACCTCTTTTTAATATTATATATCTATGGGTACATGCGTACAAAAATGATTAAATGAAATGAATTAAGAGTTTTTTATTGCGAGAACCCTATTTTTAGGGCGGCTATGACAGTTGTTTTGACTTGACTTTTGACGTAATTGACAGTTTTAGGATGAGACGTCTTCTTGAATGTCATACGTCTTTCTTTGTCAAAAATGACATTCTTTGTTTAATTCTGATCTCATCCGCCATGTTTTATTTTACGTTGTGTTGCTCTCCTAGACGAAGTTATTTTAAATGTACATTGAAACGAAGTGAAATTAAATAAAATAAGGAATAGGAAATAGTTACTATATTATTATGTAGCTGTATTTACGTATAGTTTGCATAGTGCTAGCCCACGCCTCATACATTTCTAGAACACCTCTTTTCAATTAAAATACACGAACTCCACCTACTGACTATATTAATAACTCTATCTTACGAATATTTAAATAAAATATATCTAGTTAAAATAACCTTTCTATTATCATACATTGATACGTGAAGGGAAAACTTCTGACATTATTTACGAAAATTATGCAAATGTATGAACTTTGTCACTGCAACCCCCTTACTAATAATCGCTGTATAAGCTTTGAATAGTTATACAGTGTTTTGTCTCCTTCTATCGAATTAAAAATGTCACTTGTGTGACGGGAACAAAACACTGTATAACTATTCAAAGTTTATACAGCGTTTATTAGTAAGGGGTTTAAAGTTTATGCAGTGGATGCGCACCTATCTAATATTATAGAATATATTATATTAAAAGATACATTACATTTGTTAAAAATAACGTTACACACACTACCTCAGCTCAGATTATTATTTACAGCTCACTACACTACCATTCGTTTGTTTATTAACAGTAGGCGTTGGATTGATATAATTTTGTCGCACGTTGACGTTTGTCAATGGCTGTGTTTGGAGAAAAAAGCGCTTGACAACGCTTGCTAGCGCTGAAAAAAAATTAGTTGTCGGTCAGGACACGTTTACTAACTTGTGTTAGCGATATGGTAACACAATCCTCCATTTGCTTACTTATTTTGTTTTGAAATCAGTTAATAGTGTTTTGTGCTATTTATTTAAATTATTATTCAAATTAACAATAATGTCAGCCCAAAAAATAGTGAAATATACGGTTTATTTACATATAATAACCCCCTTAAGGGCAAGTAAAAATATTTACACAATGGATAAGCTATATTATAATGTTTTGTCCTTGTCTGTCAAGCGACTTTTCCAACGTATTGTTACGAACAATAAGACTAGCGCCATCTAGCGTCAACCAATGAAACCACTTGGTGCGAACAGGGACAACGTTTTCACGTCTACTCAATACTAGATGGCGCTACTGTGCGAATATTCCGGAACAATTCAACCAGTTCACGCGGCTAGCGAATATTTTTGGAACGGTCTGGAACTCGATTCGGCCCATATAAATACGCCACAGAGATGCGAACGAGTCAGTTCAGTTTCGAGCTACCTTCGGGTGATTTCGAGGCGAAACAGGCGATAAGTAAAAGTGATACCAGTGATTAATACCAGTGATACCCGCGACTTGGCTACGACTTAAGGACACTGTTAGTGCTTAGTGTTTGGACTTAGTGCTTAGTGTTTGGACTTAGTGTTTAGTGTTAGACCTAGTGCTTTGTGTTGGACCTAGTGCTAGGGAATAAAGTCTTCAAAAGAGTCAGCAGGTCTTTTATCTCCAAATCTTCGAACCCCTAACACGTAACAACTGGTGTCGGAAGTGAGATTTGGAGATGCCATTGACTCCGAGAGAGGACTTCAAGGAGGGCGTCAGAACAAGGGCACAACGAGCTGCGGAGGCCACACCCACTGGGGACCAAGCTCCGCCCACTGTGGGCCAAGCCCCGCCCACTGACCCCGCCCACCAGGACCCGCCCACTGACCACGCCCCCCAGGCTCCGCCCACTTTGACCCAAGCAACGCCCACCGACTCCTCCCACCGGGTCACACCCACTGGCCCCGCCCACCGGGTCACGCCCACTCAAGCCCCGCCCACTGACTCCACCCACCTTGCCACGCCTTCCAGACAGGCCACGCCCACCAGACAAGCCACGCCCACCAGCAGTACCTTGGCTCTTCAATTGGGAAGTTTAATTGAATTAATGGAGCTGCAAAGGGCTGAAATTCAGGCAATGAAAGAATCACACGAACGCAGGCTCGGCGCTTTGCAAGACTCACAAGAACGCAAGCTCGGTGCTCTGCAAGAATCACAAGAACGCAAGCTGACTACGATCCAAGAGTTTCAAAAGGCTGAAATCAGAGCGATTCGAGAATCGCAAGAGCAACAGAAAGACCTTCAAGAAAAAGCGCTTTGGGCTATAAATGATGTCAGTGACACGGTGATTAAGCTTCGAAAGGATGTCGACGTAGTGGAAGAACGAGTTACTGGGTTAGGATTGGATGTTGAAAACGTGAAAACCGGCCTCACTGAACTACAGAAGAAAGTAGTGCGCCTTGAAACCACGGGAGTTGCGATGTCTAGTGGAACTACCGGTGTGGCACAAGGACCGAGAGTGAAAGTGCCGCCGTACGACGGCACTACTTCTTGGAACGCTTATCGTCAGCAATTCCAGACTGTTGCTACTGCCAACGGATGGACGGAAGAACAATGCCTGACCGCTCTCACTGTTGCGCTCAGAGGGCAAGCTTTGTCGGTCCTGGAAGCACTGCCACATACAGGTAAGGGGTTCCAAGACCTGATGGAGGCACTTGAATCCAGATACGGGGAGCGACACCTGGAGCACGTGTTCCGTGCCCAACTGCGTGACAGAGTCCAACGCTCAGGAGAAGGACTACAACAATGGGCGTTGGAAATTGAAAAACTCGTCAGGAAGGCACACCCAGGAGCCGACACCAAGATGGTAGACACGAATATGGTTCAAGCATTTGTCGACGGAATCAAAGACCTGGAGGTTAGAGCTGCAGTGAGGCTTCGTCACCATACCTCGCTAAGGGAAGCATTGGCACATGCTTTGGAGGTCGAGGCTGTTCGCCATGACATACGGCAGACCTATAAGATCCGCGAGGTCTCTGAGAAAGGAGGTTAAGGCTCCTACGAAGAAAAGTTCTGGAGCCATGTGCTACAAGTGCGGCGAGAAGGGCCATCTTCAGTTCAACTGCCCGCAGAAGGAGACCCAGATGGCAAGGATGAAAAGGATCGAGGAACAAATAGAGGAGCTGAAGAAGCAAGGGGCTTCTTGCCCTGCCCGGAATCAGGGAAACGAATAAAAGCCAGGACTGAGGGGCGAGTACTGGCTGACGCGGAAGAAGCCCCGATAACTGTTATTTCCCAGGCATGCAGCGGGAATAGTCTTGTGATTCAGGGGACTATTAACGGAACGGATTGCAAAATGACCCTAGACACAGGAGCCTCTAGAACAATAGTGAACCCAAAGCTGGTAAAAGCCGCAAGGGGGCACAAGAGGAAAATTCACTGTCGGCTTCTTACTGCCTCCGGTCAGCCAATACCCGTCCTGGGAGAAACGTCAGTCACGATGTACGTAGGGGGGTCCTCATACTCTCATAACGTTATCGTGGCCGAGATTATGGATGATTGCATCTTGGGGTTGGATTTCATGAAGAAACACAACTGCAAAATTAATGTCGCTGACGGAGTTTTCAAGTGTGGTGAAGAAGAAATCTTCATTCTTGGAGGCGCCTGCGGGAAAGTCGCATGTGTAAAGAAAGTCATCATACCTGGACGAGCGGAAGCTCGGGTGCTAGTGAAACTGCCGCCAGTTGGAATGAAAAAGTCAAACAGATGCGTGTTGATCGAAGGCACACCTACCAAGACATCGGCGCAAAAACTTATGACGGCGAGAACTCTTGTTAGTGGAAGCAGTAACGCTGTGGTCAAGGTTTTGAATCTTGGTGATCGCGAGATCTGCTTGAACAAAGGTGACGTCATTGGAAAGTGCGAGGAAGTTGTCTGGATGAAAAAGTGTAGTTCGATGACAAGCGCAGATTCAGCAAACAACAACAACTATGGATTAGTGACTGAGCTACTCGATGACTGCAAGAGTAATCTGACCTATTCGCAGAACATGAAAGCTAAGAAGTTTATACAGCGCTACGCGAATATCTTCTCCAGTCAAGAAGGGGACCTTGGAAGAACGTCGATAGTTCAGCACAGGATAGATACCGGAAGCGAGAGACCAATTCGTCAACGAGCAAGACGGGTACCAATTGCAAAGGAAAAAGAAGTTGAAGGCCTTTTGGAGGACATGAGAAGGAATAAGATTATTGAACCGTCTGCAAGTCCGTGGTGCTCACCTGTTGTATTAGTGAAGAAGAAAGATGGTAGCACGAGATTTTGCGTGGACTATAGGCGTCTCAATGATGTCACTAAGAAAGACAGTTACCCGTTACCTAGAATTGACGACACTTTAGATACCTTGAATGGCATGAAATGGTTCTCGACCCTAGACCTGAAATCTGGATACTGGCAGGTGGAAATTCATCCAAAGGACAAGGAAAAGACAGCTTTCTCGACCGGTAAAGGTTTATGGCAATTTAACGTCATGCCCTTCGGATTGTGCAACGCACCTGCCACATTTGAGCGACTCATGGAGTGTGTACTGGCAGGCTTAGTTGGAGAGGCCTGCTTGGTCTACTTAGATGACGTCATCATTGTCGGCCGCGACTTCGAGGACCATTTACGAAACTTGGAGCGAGTTTTCGCCAAGATAGAGGGAGCCAAATTAAAGTTGAACCCAAAGAAATGTCGTTTATTCAGGAGTAAGGTCAATTATCTCGGCCATGTTATCTCCAGTGATGGAATCCAGACAGACCCGGATAAACTGGAAGCAGTTCAAAAATGGCCTACCCCTAAGGACAAAACCGAAGTGCGAGCATTCCTCGGCCTATGCTCATACTACAGGCGTTTTGTTAAAGGATTCTCGGAAATAGCCAAGCCATTACATCGGCTGACAGAAGATAAACGACAATTTAGTTGGGATGAGACTTGTGAAGATTCTTTTCAGAAACTGAAGAAGCATCTGTGTGAAACACCAATCCTGGGGTATCCACAAACTGAAGGTCAGTTTATAGTCGACACGGATGCAAGCAACACGGCCATTGGAGGAGTGTTATCTCAAAAACAGGGTGAAAGAGAAGTTGTTATTGCATATTTCAGCAAATCTTTATCCAAGCCAGAGAGAAACTACTGCGTGACAAGAAGAGAACTCTTGGCTGTTGTAAAGACGCTACAACATTTCAACAAATATCTCATCGGCAGACAGTTTTTGCTGCGAACTGATCACGCAGCCTTGAAGTGGCTACTGCAATTCAAGAACCCAGAAGGTCAAGTAGCTCGATGGATTGAACAGCTTCAGGAGTATGACTTCAAGACGGAACACCGCAGCGGAAAGACGCATGGGAATGCCGACGCACTTTCACGAAGGCCGTGTTCGGAAGACTGCAAACATTGTGTTAAGCAGGAATCTAATGAAGTTACATTGAAGCTAACGAGAACAAGTCCTTTGGGTCTCTGGGAGAATGATGCTATGAGGGAGGCCCAAGAAGGAGATGACGACCTTCGGCACATCATTACATGGAAGAAACGGGGTGACGTCAAACCAATCTGGAGTGAGGTTGCACCCACTGGCGCTGTCACAAAGGCGTACTGGGCGCAATGGGACAGTCTGATACTTCAAAACGGAATACTCTACCGGAAATGGGAGAAGACTAACGGCAGAGAGTTCCATCTTCAGATAATTGTCCCAAGAACGAGAGTACCAGATGTTCTCCGTGAAATACATGATGGCGTATCAGGAGGTCATCTAGGTGTCAAGAGGACGTTAACAAAAGTGCGCGAAAGATTCTACTGGTTGCATTGTCGAGATGATGTACAGGATTGGTGCCGCAAATGTACTACTTGCGCTGCTGTAAAAGGACCACAGACCAGGAGCCGTGGGAACCTGCGGTTGTATAACGTCGGTGCACCGTGGGAACGGATTGCAGTTGACGTAGCTGGGCCATTTCCTGTAACGGAATCGGGAAACAAGTATTTTATGGTCGTCATGGACTACTTCACCAAATGGCCCGAGGTGTTCGCCATACCAAACCAAGAAGCTACAACAGTCGCTTCTAAGTTAGTCGAAGAAGTGATATGTCGCTTTGGTGTGCCTCTAGAAATCCATTCTGATCAAGGCAGGAACTTCGAATCGCAGGTGTTCCAGGAAGTGTGCAGAATTTTGGGCATGCATAAGACGAGGACCACCGCGTACCGTCCACAGTCTGATGGAATGGTAGAAAGATTTAACCAGACCCTTGAGAGGCATTTGGCGAAATTGGTAGACGACAAACAAAAGGATTGGGACAAGTATATACCACTCTTCCTTCTGTCATACCGAACCGCCGAGCATGAGAGCATAAAAGCTACCCCGGCGTATGTCAACTACGGTAGAGAACTACGAATACCAGTAGACCTATTGACAGGAGGGTCACCGGAGGGACCAGAGACCGTACAAGACTATGTCTGCGATTTAAGGGAAAAAATGCGCTATATACACGCCTTGGTTCGGGAAAATGGGTTACAGTCAAGTAAGAACATGAAAACCAGGTACGACCGGAAATCGAACACGAGCGGCTTCGAGGAAGGGTCACTGGTGTGGCTGCATAACCCAACTCGCCGGAAAGGGAAATCTCCAAAGTTGCAGACCAAGTGGGACGGACCATACAAAGTGCTTACCCGAATAAATGATGTGACTTATAGGATCCAAAAGCAACCAAGAGGGACATTCAAAGTGGTACACATAGACCGTCTGGCGCGGTACCATGGCAGTAACAACGATGCTCGGGACGAGCATCTCTAAGAGGGGAGTAGTGTTACGAACAATAAGACTAGCGCCATCTAGCGTCAACCAATGAAACCACTTGGTGCGAACAGGGACAACGTTTTCACGTCTACTCAATACTAGATGGCGCTACTGTGCGAATATTCCGGAACAATTCAACCAGTTCACGCGGCTAGCGAATATTTCTGGAACGGTCTGGAACTCGATTCGGCCCATATAAATACGCCACAGAGATGCGAACGAGTCAGTTCAGTTTCGAGCTACCTTCGGGTGATTTCGAGGCGAAACAGGCGATAAGTAAAAGTGATACCAGTGATTAATACCAGTGATACCCGCGACTTGGCTACGACTTAAGGACACTGTTAGTGCTTAGTGTTTGGACTTAGTGCTTAGTGTTTGGACTTAGTGTTTAGTGTTAGACCTAGTGCTTTGTGTTGGACCTAGTGCTAGGGAATAAAGTCTTCAAAAGAGTCAGCAGGTCTTTTATCTCCAAATCTTCGAACCCCTAACACGTAACAGTATTATGATTGAATACATATTGAAAAGTTATTAAATGGAAATAACCTACGGACTTCATCATGAAATTGATTTGAATACTTTATAAACATATATTTAGGTTAGGTTAGGTTCCCTGATTATCGCTAACTTAGCGCCCTAGAGGAAAATAGCCTAAACTGGCAGCGCTCACCGTTTAGCGATCGCCATTTTGCTTACAAGCGCATCAGAGCGCTTTTGAAATGTCCTTTTCATTCAATAGGCAAAATTTTCATTTTTTTGTGGTACCTATGAGGCTAAAGAAAAAATTTATTCAAATTTAAAAATTGAATTAGGGTAACACACTAATTATCAGCATCCCGAACAAATAGTAGAATTATAAGTTTCGTACTAATTACTTTTTGTTTCCACATAATAAAAACAAAACTTTAATGTTTCTGGTATCTATTGCCAGCGACACCATACTTTAAACTATAAAGTGTTTTCCTCTGTAATAATCGAGGTTATAATTGGACCACTTTTTTAAAGTGCTGATAATTGGTACTTTCACCCTAATTATGGTCAAATGTCGACCGCTACTCGCTAGGCTTAGTTGTAAAGAGTTAATCAATATTTATTTCAATAGTCTTTTTCGTTTGGAAACCAAAAGTACGTTATTTTGGTTGCGCAACCATGGCATTTCGTTTGAACATGGAGCTTAAAGCGTTCGCCGATACATACCAAATGTGAAGCCGCTTAACTCATATCCAGCCGAAAACATTAATGAAATTAAAGAAACATAAACTTCAAGTAGTCTTTCTTGCGAAGTGAAACCTCTTTAGTCGCGTTGAGAGTGAAATTACTTGAAGGTCGTGTCACGAAATGAGCGTGACAACAAGAGCGACACAATCTTTGATTTATGATTAAGGAAGTTTCACTTCTGCTACGTCTAACTCTGTACACGTCATGTTTTTATTTTTTATATTTAAGAATTCTAGAACATGCTTATAAAATATACATAACATAATATGGTTAAATATGGATGACTAGAATATATTTTTTAAGTTACATACTTTTATAGTTGGTCCATATTAATTTACATATTTTTAAACGTAAAATATGCAAAAAAAAAAATACAGCCGTGCCATATAATTTTCATCAATCACATCATATACAATAAATAGTAACACAATCTTAGTGTTGTGTTTCTGCACATGTGAGTTGCACATATTTATAGTGTTGCTTCAATATATTATAACCGTTTTACTTACCGTACCCCTCCCCTTGTAAGAAGAGACGGAAAGCTTCTGATATCTTCTGAGGTTGCTCCTCCAAAACCATCGCAGAATCAGAAATCTGAAACATTGGTGGCGACCATTGTTTATTGTGTATCTATACTAATTACTATACTAATATTATAAATGCGAAAGTGTGTCGGTCTGACCGATTTTTCATCCGCTGAACCAATTTTTATGAAATTTGGTATAAACATAATTTGAGTCCCGGAAAGGACATATAGTATTTTTTATCCCGAAAAAGTACAGTGTTCCCGCGGGATAATGTATTTAAGCGGGCGGAGCTGCGGGCAAAAGCTACTTTAATATAAACTAACGGCCGAATACTGGCACGATAGTTAAATTATGTGACGCCCAAGTCACACGCTGTCCTTGTCGTTTCGGCTAACTAGTCTGATTCACAAGATCCATTTCAGTGAATTTCTGTCCAAGGGCACCGAAAATGATGATCCAGGGCTCATTCGATTCGGAATTACCTCTAGAAACTTTTTGAAAAATTTCAAGAGGAGCTCGAAAATATTGCAAAAGTTATAAACAATTTAGTGAAAAAATGAGGGTATGGTTTTTTGAAAACATCTCAGAAACTATTAAAGATATCCGAATTTTGAAAAAAAAATCCTTAAAGAGAAGGAAATTTCCTAGAAAAAGATCCAAATCGTTAGATTGTAAAATACCTAACGAGCTTGTTAAATTATAGCACATTCGCGTCTATCATCATTTTACAATTTCACTAGTTATATTACAATATAACGGTCTTTACAATTTTACGGTGACATATACATTTTTTGACATTGGATATGTCTTTTTTAAAATTATAACTGCTGCTCTGAGTAGCACCATTGATACTGTTTTTCCCCGTCTTCTGTTTCCTTTTTGGTGCTTTTTTTTCATTTTAAATCCAAGAGCCGTTCTCTTGCGACAATTGGATATTCTGTTCGGCATATTCGAGAAATCGCCTTCTCGGAGAGTATACTTGGATCTGACTTAATTTTGACAAGAAAAATATAACACAGAGCATCAACGGCTCACCTTCATCCAAGTAGAATTGGACGGCTGCAGTCGGCCGTTGAAAGTGACAGTATCCTCCACGTGGGGAGACAGAGCACCCGTGATGTTCAGCACGGGGACCTTGATGGACGGTCCATCCCGGGAGATGCCCAGGTCGGTGCGGCTGGTGTAGCTCTCCAGCAGCATGGCGAGGTTGACGGCGTTCACGCTCCGCATGAAGTACGAGCGGTAAACCTGCACGAGATCCTGGTTGCGGTCTTCCGGGAACTGAAAGAGATGGTTGAAAGGTTTTTGGTTTGGTTACGTTTCTTCAGCCAGTCTCGGAGACTCGAGAAGTCTGGGGATACAATCTGATATCATTTTGGTAGAAATTTTTGTTTATCCTTCTAGTCCTAGCCGCTACGAGCGCCGCCTGCACCCCCTTAGTCGCCCCAGTACCGCGCGGGCGAGCACTCAGTTAAACGGTCTGCCTATAGATTAGAATGAGATATTTGAGACGTTGCACAGTATTTATATGCCAACCAGAAAGATAAGCAAAGCACATTACTGTGGCTACAAGCGTCATCGTCGTATTATGAATATCACAATACTTATTTTCTCCTCCCGACGAAAACAGAGGGGTGTTATAAGTTTGACACATACACACAGACAGACGTGTGTGTGGTGTGTGTGTGTCTGTCCGTGACATCGTAGCTCCCAAACGGATAAACCGATTTTGATCTAGTTTGAAAGGTGCCATGATCGAGTATTCTTAGCTATAATTCATCATCATCAGCTCGCTCATTGCTTGAAAATTCAGAGGTTACTTACATTTTTTTATTTTGTTTATTAGATATACCTACATAGTTAAGAGTTGGCAAAACCTATACTAGACTGGCATAGGCTATTAACTAGTATAGTTTAGAAGGCAAAGAAGGTATAAATTTACTTTAATTTCCCCAATATGTAGCACAATAAACGTACGTACGATGTTTAAATGTAGTCGATATAAAACAAATTCGCAATTAATTGCCACAATGATTCCCCAGTTAATCAAGATTTAAAATCGTTTTTCGCAAACAAAAGCAGCGCGTAGCAGTTTAAACTTAAATTACCAATATTTCAACGAATTCAATAAAAAAATAACAACAAAAATACAAAGATTATAATAACATTTCGCAATGCAGAATTATATTATGGCAAAGAGTAAATATCTACAAGTGATTTTGGTAAATAATAAACACTGTTATGAATTAATTATATATAGGTATCATGAACTTTTAAGTAAATTAATATACTTTAGTATTGCGCTGCGCTTTAGATAAAAGTTTATTATTAAGTATATTATTTTCGCATATGAAAATAACCAATAAAACATAATTCGCAAAGCAATTATTAGAGACATATTATGTTTCTTATAATTTACATACTATAGTAGATATAATACAAAGTTCCTGCTCGTCCAGTTTCTAATTAATATTTTCCTTTGCACTAGGACGCCTCAAAATATTTGAACACGAAGGAAGTGACCGCATCGACTGCACACGTGGTAGAAGTCCAAATTTACACGTGAGTATGTGAGCTCACGATTCATTGGCGCAGTTAGCGATAATGGTCGATCGGCAACTTTTTTATAATACCTAGTGAACTTTCTACTTTCACTATTTTCTGATCAAACTTACCGAAAATGAAATTATATCCAATCGATCTTTGCTCATGGGATTGAGGAAAACCAGCCCAACAACTGTTTAATATTCGGGCATTTTTTAAAAAGCGCCATAGGACACGAATGAACTGTGCTTGATACTAACGATAGTAACGTATACTGACGACACTAAAAGTTTGACGGGTTGAAAAATAGACAATAATGAAAAAACTTTAGACAAAATTTCGCAAGCATAATGAACAAAAATAGTAATGTAATAAATAAAAATTAAAAATTCCCGAAGCATAGCATCCCGCAGGCGAGAAAATGGCGACTAGTAAGGTCTTACCCGTCCGAAGTGATGCCACATGAGGTAGTCGATGACGTTCTGCGTCATGCCGCGAGACCGCAGCGCGCGGCAGTTCATCTTCTGGAACGCCCATTCTATCCAGCCGGCCTGGCTGGAGGTGCAGTTGATGAGAGTTAGAGCGTCCACCTGGAATCAATATAAAGGCCATCATATACAGTCCAGTCTACCTTTAGTTCGGACTGAACTGATGCAAAATCGTATCGTCTGTGTGTGATTTGGCCTCGAGGCAAGTTCGTATCAGTCGGCCGGATGGACTGAGGCGATTCGTTCAGATTGGCTTGAATGGACCGTGTATGACAAATCACTTCAGTTTTATATGTTTTACAAGATGTATAAAATTGTCATCGTTTTTTGATGACAAAATTATGATTATGATAATATGAACAAAATTATATATTTTTTAAGTTTAACTTAAGTTTAATTAAACTATTTCGAATGTAGGTACCTATTTTGTACTAATTTTGGCTATTTTAATCCAAATAAAATGAAGGGAAATTATTGTTACGATTTATTATTAGAAAAAATAGCTATAGAACTAAGACGTCTAAAATTAATTATTATTCTAATAATAATTAATTTTTGTCTTTAATCAACTAGCAGTTTGCAGCAAACTAGAACCAATAGACACGAGACCATATCTTGCAGCAAACCAAAACTGCACTTTCGGCCTCATGCGATCGGCCTATTCATGTATGGCACGCTTAAAACTTAGAACTTATTGGACGATTTATACAGTATTCTCCGAGCGAAGTAACCATTCTTGAAATACTGTAGTGCCTGGGACAGTCGGTTTTAAATGTCGTATGGTTGCCCAAGCACTACGGCATTCTCACAACACAGTTAACCTAGTCTGGTGAATGACTGGTCAATACGTCTACGGAAACCACTTGCGGGTTTCTTCTCTATAACTTCTGCGATAAATAGATATAGAGAGGGTGACACTCAAAACATCTTATCTTAGGCACATCCGGTGCGATGGAGATGGATTGTCATAATGTCTTTAAAGAAGTTTTCAAACTCGCCTAGGATAAGGAAAACTTGGAGGGGCACTCGAAAAGTGAGAGAGAATAAATAATATAATGTATGTTCGCTAAACAGAAGTCAAGCCAACTGAAACGCACCCACTCTGCAAAGTCGAAAAGGTGAATGTCTATGAATGCCACAATGTGAGCGAGACGGGAGAGTTTAGATTTCAATGGACATGGATGATGAGTTCTATAGTACCAGGATTATTTAATAAGTTGCCTATAAAAATTTACAAGCACGAAAATATATTTTGTGCAGGTTCGCTTTTTATATAATATTTACTACTCAAAGTATTGTTAAGATGGTATACTGGCTGTGATCCAATTTACATGATTTTTCTGTGCAGTGTGACAGGCGTTCATATATCACGCTTATGAAGATAGAATATTAACTTAGGGGGCGGAGACGGTAAAAATTTGTGACGTTTATACCTCGGGGCTTTCCACCTGTTCCTTGCTTATAGACTAGGGCTTTACATTTGAAAATGGTAAAAAGTGAAAAAAAAAGTAGGATAAAACCCATTGGAAATGGAAGAGAATGTAACAAAAATGAAAGGAAAAATAATTTACGGGCGATTTGAGGTCGGGTTAAGACTTGTAGTTTTGCCGGAAAACGAAATAAACCGTTTTTTACCCTTAAAAACTCACCCTGTTACACTTCCGGACCTCAAATCACACGTAAATTATTTTTCCTTTTATTTTTGTTATATTCTCTTCTTTTTCAAATGGGTTTCATCTTACTATGTATTTTTCTGTTTCAAAAATTATCGGCACTGGTCTATTAGTGCTTATACGTTTCACATGTTTGTACAATGCGTTTCAAATAAGAATAGGAATGTCAATGATCTTTTCCTGTCAAATATCTTGAAAAGTGTGGCTTGCAGAAAAACTTATTTGCATATCAATAATAATAATAATATAATAATAATAATATGTATGGACGCTTCACACCACGTCAATCTGATCCCGTGGTAAGTTTTCGAAGAACTTGTGTTACGGGTACCAGACAACGGAAATATATTTAATACTTTTATACTATACACATATTTAAGATTTTTATTATATTATACACATATTTAATACACATCCATGACCCAGGAACACAGAAAAACTTTTTGTTCCTTCGGCGGGATTTGAACCCGCGACCTCCGGCTTGAGCACCAACACGCTCAACCAACTGAGCCACAGAGGTCGTCAATAATAGTATTGCATCTAATTTAAATAAAAACGTTGAACAGTAGTAAATTATCTAAACATAAATTTAATTATCATAATAGTTATAATTCGAAACAATATATGGCGTTAAGTCGATCCTATTCTCATTTGAAACGCATTGTACCGGATAGACTCCGAAGCTATCCGAAGCTAAGAATACAATGTTTTGTGTCCTTGTCTTATACGTTGGAAAAGTCGCTTGACAGACAAAGACAAAACATTGTATAGCTTATACACTGTATAAACATTTTTATTAGTAAGGGGGTAAATGTTTATTTATTTAAATTACTAAAACTATTTTGATGAAATTTTGCTAATAACTTTTTGGCCTATCTAAGATGGGATAAGGATATTTTTTATCACCTTTACAAGTAGGGTTCCTCGTTTCCTACTTCCTATCACCTATGCAATATTTTTTTTGTAATAAAACAAATTCGTTGCAGTTTTCAAAGAAAGGTTAAATATTAGACAAACATAAACTACATAGGTACATATAATCACGCTTTTTTCCCGTAGGGGTAGGCAGATACCACTTTCCACTTCGCTACGATCCTTACACACTTGTTTCGCTTCGTCCACTTTAATTCTTACCATCCATTCTTCCTCTTACATTCAACGTAGCGAAGCGGCTCTCCATGGTCCACAACAGAAACGCCTAACTTTATTTTTTGGCCGTTACAAATATATAAAAAATATGAAATGTAGAGCCGAAAGTTTTATTAAAACCATTGAGGTGTGAAATGAAATACCAACATAAAGCAAATGTTGGAGTTCAAAATACAGAACATGGCAACAACAACGTGTAAAAAGACCGGAGTAATTTGTGAAATTCGTTAAAAATAACGCTGCATTTTTGCACTTTAATCAAGTTAATGTCGAACCTGCTAAAGTTTCACTGAAAAGTGATTGTTTTCACTTTTCAGTATTTTGTTTAATCTATTAATTGCATTTTGTGAATCGGTTAAATGTTATGTAAGAATTTTAGCTATTACCCCGTATCGGTTCAAATTACTTGCATAAGATGTACCACCAACACAATATTTCAATTAATATTAAAATACTCTTATGAAAGTCAATAAAAGTGTTTTACTATAAGTCGAATAAATTATATTTTACATAAACTTGAAGGTCGATTTTGCTAATTAAATCCTGCAATAATACAGTTGCGATCCAGTCCAGATAAATAATAATAATAATATCTATGGACGCTTCACACCACGTCAGTCTGGCCCCGTGGTAAGTATCCGAAGAACTTGTGTTACGGGTACCAGACAACGGAAATATATTTAATACTTTTTTATACTATACTTATATTTAAGATTTTTATTATATTATACATATATTTAATACACATCCATGACCCAGGAACACAGAAAACTTTTTTGTTCCCTGGCGAGATTCGAACCCGCGACCTCCGGCTTAAGCGCCACTGCGCTCACCACTGAGCCACGGAGGTCGTCAAAACCAGATATATTCTCAAAACGTCAAACTAACGTCAAACCGGTTTTGACTAATCCAAAATCCAAAAATCAGTTTAATTCATGGTATAGCAGTGGGTTTTTTAACCCTCAACGAAAACAGAGGGGTCTGTCTGTCTGTGTACGTGTGTGTCTATCCGTGGCATCGTAGCTCCCAAATTGATGAACCGAATTTGATTTATTTTGTTTCTTATTTAAAGCTGTCATGATCCAGAGTGTAGTGGTAGCCAAAAAAATATAACACTCTAGAACTATGCTAAAACGAAGTCAAAGAAAGGAAATTGTAGAGTAGGAGGATAGCTTTAGATCAAAGTTTTCTCAAAATGCAAAAGATAATGTAAATAGATAACTATCACTCGGGGTCTTGCCGTAGCCACACAACGCAGGAAAGTACATGAGGCCCGAGGGTGGGCCCCCACTAAAAGTTCTGCAACAACTCTGATTGAGGGTGTACATGGAACCAGCTCATTTTTGGTTTCATCAAAATTCTTCAGTTAATTCCCCCTCCAAATTTCCACCAGGGTCCTCAATAACTATATCAGTTACCTTCTCAGAGTTGGATAGAGCGAAGCGGGCGAGGACATTCGCGCCGAAGCCCACTCCGAAGCCGATGAAAGTTTTGAAGCCGAAGTGGACCATCACGTAGTTGATCTGGTTGGCCAGCTCGTCCATAGTGGGGTAGATGTACCTGTGGAAAGAAGGTTTAGTCAAAGTAAATTTCCGTGTTCAACTTCTGGGTTAAACATGGACAACATTTAGAGGTTGAAAAGGTCAAGAGGTTGAAAGAGGCTAGGGGTCGAACACGGAATAAAGGTTAATATAAAAGCGAAAAATATTTGTAAAAGATAGTTGAGTTGTTTAATGCTTTCAGCTTTGTATACTTTAAAAGATAATTTATATATCCTTCGCCAAAATGTACGGTTCTCGTTAGATCAAAATAATACATCTTAGATGATGAAATAATTTAAATCATAAATATAATTAATCATCCTGGTGCGATCATCATTGAAGTGAATATACAACTAAATATTCTATGAACATTTCGTTCGTCTATCTGTTTATTAAAATTCAGCAAAAATATGGTCATAAAATCACGTTTGTTATTTGGGAACTCAACTTAAATATATATTTATACATGTATATTACATTAATACATGTTACCCGTGCGAAGCTGGAGTGAGTCGCTAAATAATTGAAAAATTTAAATCGAATTCCAATTTCTGTCAAAACTCACTCACTCACACTCCTGACGTGAATGTCGCCATACTAAATAATTATCAGCGTGGCAAGAGCTAATAAATGAGAAAGATTTGAAATCTGTTGGAGGTGGGGACATTGCCCAATGCCCATACAGTTTTTTGCATCGTCCTTTGGTATGTTAGTAGTTTAGGCCCCGAATTAAAATATAGGCTATATTTTATTCCGTAAAAGTACAGTGTTCCCGTGGGATACTGGAATAATGCGGGCGTAGCCGTGGGCAAAAGCTATTACTACTATAGATTTTGCGATGTTCCTAAAATTTTACGTCGATAGCACAGCTTTATGTAAAGTTACGAATTGTAGGTTCATGTTTATTGACGTTTAAACGAAATTAAACCGTCGGGGCTCGAGTTCCTAAGTTCTAAGAATCTCTATATTCGGTAGAGCATGCACGTATCTAGTGCTGTATTTCTTGGAACTTAGCCGACTGCCAAAAGAGGGTTGTGTATTAGGTATATTGGATGTAACTACAATGTAACTTGGTGGAACAGAACGTTATGTGAAACTTTAAACTTTGAGCTTTAATATAACACATAGGTTCAGTTCAAACTTAAACTTTTTGTAAATAATGAAACCAAGTGCGTGTCAGGAGTCAGGACACGGCTTATAATAATAATGTCTATCTTTTATACTATAGATATATTTAAGAATTTTATTATATTATAAACATATTTAATACACATCTATGACAAATATTGTAAATATTCTGTTCCCACGGCGAGATTCGAATCCGCGGCCTCCGGTTTGAGCGTCGACGCGCTATCCACTGAGTCACAGAGGTTTATAGAAAGGTTCCTTACATATCAATGCGGTTTTTTATATTATTTGGTTTGAGTATAAGCATAGAGTACGAATTGAGTCATATCAAGGCACCGTACCGTACTGAAAAAGGCGATACTCTATATAAGATTAAAAACGGAAATTATTTGGCATGCCACCCTGAAATAGTTTTTTTACTGATACTCAAAATTGAAAAACAACAGCAATGCGAAGTTTTCGTCTCTTTTCTATCGGTTCTGAAATGTTGCTGTTCAACTAACGCTCCACATAATATCTATATTATCTATGTGAATCTACAATAGTATCAAGAGCATAGACAATACATAATAGATTTAGAGACGTAGTGCACGTACGGCATGATCACGTCATATCAATTAGCCGTAGGGCATCAGCTATCGATTCACTTACATACCTAGCTGGTAACCGTTGGCCAGACAGGGCCTGTTTTGTAACAATAGGGGGGATCGGATTACATCTGAAATATTTAGTTTCATTAATATATTCAGAAATATTGAGGCATTACCACTTGGTAAATGTAAAAAATAATTTATTTTATGCGTAGTTTACTAATTAAATACATTTAAAAAGTAGTAATTTTTTTTTTGCAAAATTGGTAAACAAAACCTACATCATTAGTTTAGTTACATCATATTATACAAAAACATTCATTATGGTAAGTATGAACTTAAACACACAAATATCGGAGATATTTATAAATATGTTCCTGTGGCCGTATACTTCATAGTTCATACCTACTTCATACACTTTAACCCAAGAGTGACGTCACTTGTAACCCGACTTTATGGAGCGTTTTTGTATAAATTTTGTATAGAAATCGCTGTACCTTTGAAAATATTGACTTTTGATATACGGTTTCTTCTGAGAAGTTACTCATATTTAAGAGTACTATTCATTTATGCAATAAAAAAATCAGCCCGCTTGCCTTCAAATATCCAACGTGAACTACTAATGAGAACTGTCGTAAAATAACCAATGAATGAGTGTTTTTGACCCGACTAGGAAAACGACCGATTCTTATTTCCATTTTTAGGGTTCCGTGATACTCAAGGAACCCTTATAGTTTCGTTCTGCCCGCCTGTCTGTCTATCTGCCTTACCACCCTTCTAGCTTCTGTAATTATGAATATAAATGGATGAAATTTGGTATAGTTATATAATGTGTAAAGATAAGTCGAAAGCGCTAGATAAGGTCTACATTTTTTCATTGCCTGAACAAAGTGATTAAATATTTCAATAAGTTAACTGAATCATAATAATCCCCAATAATTCTCGTATTTAACTTAATACTTTTAATTTACTTTCAATGAATTATAAATGAATCGTCTTGATCTCATAAACTGATTTTTGGAGTTATTACCAACCAAAACGCGTTTAACATTGGTCTGAAGTTTATGAGAATACCATTTTGCTGTTTTAACACATCGATATTGCATCGCATTTGTATAATTGTATGATTTGATTAGCAGAATCGACCAATCATTATGCATCATTAATTTTCAATGTAAATAGGCTTCGTATTCCACCATGCTAGTCTACTGCCGGTTGGCAAATTAGTCAATTACAAATAATCGAGTCGCGACTGTATTGAAACAGCTGAGTCATGTCAAGTGGAGGTAAATCGAAGGTTACATAACACTGCGGCAACAAACCTTACCTTTTACATGCTCTGCGCAAATACGTCATTATGTATCAGTTCATTAATAGTTTTGTATCGATTTGGTATTATTAATTATATTTATATTGTCATTTTTATATGAGCGATTTATTAGTTTAATATATGGATGAAATATTTAAAGAAATAATGACGTCAACTGTAATTTCTACCATATCTACTATGACCCTCATATTATATTATACCTACACATTTAAGGCCCCACCATTATTTTTTAAATTTATATAAAAAAAGCACATTAAAGATTACGAGGTCAATTCTTATGCCCTTTACTTTCAGACGTAAAAAAAACATTCTGTCAATACCGGTAGGTAAGTCCCTTTTGCCTTTTGGGCTAGGCGTCTGAGGTCTGACGTAGGTACTATCGCGGCGTACTATCGAGCGAGTTACATAAGACTGCGGTATGAGCACGTGGTCATTGTAATGATACTATCTTTATTTATTTTTGTAATTATTTATTATTGTAATTATTATTGTCTACCAACTCGCAATAGGCTATAATAGCGGTGGACTACGGACTAATCCTTCTAATGTCATTCCGATAGGCAGTTTGGTAAATTTTTTGCGTTGTTCGAAAATTTGGAATGTTATGAACGTTGTTCGAAAAAAAATGTGAATCTTTTTTTTTTATCTACTAGAGATCCGACCAAAGCTCGGTTATCCAGGTACTTACTCCATTATATGGAGTAAAATTAATCTGCCGCAATAATTTCATGGGGATGCGCATACCTAATTCCTATTATCTTACTAACATTAAAAATGTGAACGTTTGTGAGAATCGGATCGGATTTTGATATGGTAGTAGTTTAAGTTCTGGATTAACATAAAGGCTACTTTTTATTCTGACAAAGTGTACGGTTCCCACTAGATTTTTTCTGCGCGTAAGACGTCGCGTACTTCGTCTAGTATGACAATAATAAGCCTTAAACGTTACTAAGAACCTTACACTACACGCCATATCTTTATACCGACTTGCCACAACTAGTTTATTACGTTATAAACTAAGTAGTAAATAGTTTAATAGTTGATTGATAGAACGTATCATTATAATTAATCCATTAAATCGTACTAAAATAGTAATTGGTCATTGTTTGATTATATTATTTGGCTCTTACATCAACTAGACTCACTGTAAAGTGGACCTAGGGTCAGTTGACTAAACATCATAATCATCATAGTTAAGCAAAAACTTTGAGTACAGTTTTACGAGAATTGTGCGAACGGAGGAGTATGAAATTTGGAACAAAAAATAGGTTTTCGAACACCTTCCTCCACATGAACTTCATATGGAGGAAGGTAACCTATTTTTTAAAATCTTGCACAGAAGTATAAAGCAGTAATAAAAATCTATTTCCCGTTGTTATGTACGGAACCCAACGATTAAATAAGCCGTGTTCTGAGTACTGACACGCTCTTGGGAAGGTTTTTTTTTAATCTTTATTTGATAAAACTCGAGCCATCCAGTATCTTTTCAATTGTAAATGGCACAATCCTACAAGTCCTGATTCATGACAATGTCTAAAGCCCTGATTCTAAAACCGTAGACTCGATACATAAACAAAACGAAACACAGATTACCAAAAATCTGTCTTAAAAAAACTCTTAAAGTTTCTCGTTATTATGCAGAGTTTTAAGGCATATTAATTTCAGCCCGTATACTTGCCGTATCAGATGTGTCAACATATTCAGATCCGAACCTTATGAATATACGGCGCCAGGCTGTCGCGACGTTGCCCTATTGTTCAAGTTTATTCACCTACTATCATCATCAGCTTAAATTGCCATCATCAGCGTATGGGTCTGTCCTCGACGCGAGGAAACTCAGACTGTGTACCTACTACGTTAGTAACATATATTTTTGGACTACACCAGTCAACCGCGGGTTGGCAGCCTTGGTGTTCCCAGACTACTAGGGCCTGTTGCACAATAGGGGATCGTACTACATCTGAAATATTTAGTTTCATTAATATATTCAGAAATATTGAGGCATTACTACTTGGTAAAAGTAAAAAATATATATTATTTTATGTGTAGTTTACTAATTAAATGCATTTAAAAAGTACATTTTTTTTTGCGAAATTGGTAAACAAAACATACATCATTAGTTTACTCACATCATATACAAAAACATTCATTATGGTAAGTATGAACTTAAACGCACAAATATCGGAGATATTTACAAATATATTTCGGCGGCTATATACTTCATACACCTTAATCTACAAGTGACGTCATTTGTAGGTCGACTTTAGTATGGAGCGTGTTTACGAGATTCGCGAAATTTTATATACAAATCGCTGTACCTTTGAAAATATTGGCTTTTGATATACTGTTTCTTCTGAGAAGTAACTCATATTTAAGAGTACTATTCATTTATACAATAAAAAAAATCAGTCCGATTGCCTATCTAATAACAAGTGTCATATAGCTTATTTGCATGTTTTGTCTGTGTCGACAAAACTTCCAAATAATCTATTTGACTTATTAGAAGACTAGCTAGTGCCCGCAACTTCATTTCGGTGGAACTAATGATGGAAACTAAGATAAAAGTAGACTCAGTTACTCCGTTATAACATCTATCATACTATAATAATATGTATTTAGTACAAATTATTTTTTTACAAATTACACAGAAACTTTTATATATTTGAATGTTTGTATGTATGTAAAGTAAACAGACCTTTATCATACAATGTTCACTGTCAAAGCATCTGTATAAAGGTGGTTAAATGAGATGGTGGTGGAAGTTGATGATACTCTTTAAATAAAAATAAAAAAACTACATTATTTCTCTTGCCATCCAGCCTAAAAATACCCCAGAAAAAGAATTTTAATATAGGATAAAATACGGTTTCGATATACAAATTTGCATATGCCTATGCTATGCAGATTTGAAAGCCTTTGTTATGGATATGAATATAGCATTATTTATCACGAGCCAGCGCAACCATCCTCAGTTTCAATGAAACCTACATGAGATGATTGAAGATTGAAAGATTGAACAATATTTCTTGATTGCCATTAAAGCTTATTAATATTTCATGTATTATTTTTGTTATTATTCCTACATTTTTTTTAAATAACACAAAACTTGATATAACCTTTTTATAGCCACGTAGCTTGAGATAGGCTACGTATTTTGACATACCTTCCGACAAAGACTACGCTTTAAAAAATTCAATTTTAAATTAGGCTGAACGGAAACCAGACGACGCGACGTCGACAAGAGATCCAGAGTGATCAAGGATTTAAAGAATATTTTCTTACAAAAACTTTTATATTCAATAACTTAAAATATGTTTTCGCTCAAGATACTTGTTAAATACTTCGTATTTTAAAGAGAAACTCCTTTAGCAGCGTTGAGAGTGAAATTTCAAGGTCGCGTCACGTTTTTCACAGTTTTAGAAAGATTTGCTATAAAACGTTATTTTTATTTAAATTATTTGTCTTCTATAGGTATTTTGAAAAAAAGAATTAAAAGTAAACTTTCTTTTGCAGGTCAGTTAATATCATGAAAACGCCCATCTTTATTGGCTGGTAAAGACATCCTGTTATAAATTTCAATCAATATTATTTCCATTGCGAATAATATAACGTTACCAGCTGGTTTCGGTAGCAGCTGTATTTTCTGATCCAATATGCCTTAGACACCTTTTAACCAATAACAATGAATGGCAACTCACCGAACACGATAATGTTGGGGAAAGATTTCGAAGATAAAGGTATCTTTCCTTTTGATTCATTTTAACTATTTATAAAACACTAATAGAAAACATAGTATCGTATAGATTAAGTAGTTATGGACGCACTTATAAATCCTATCTAGACCACATTATATAATATAACTTCCAATATAAATTGATATATCTTCCCAAATTAAAAATGAGTACTCGGACCACCTTCTAGGATTTTTTAGATACTGTGGCGTCCTCCCCATACATACCAAAGTTAATTATTATCTATAAAAATTAGTACTCCTTGAAGAATATTTTCACAAGGATATTCTAATTTTTAAAAATCATCCCAAAGCTACAACAAGTCAAAAGCTATGATAAAATAACGTCACATTAATTACAATAGTCGACAGCATTTTTGCGCACGGGTTATACATACATTATTTTTATTGTTTTTATACCTAGAAATAATAATAAGAACAAAAAATAGTTCTGTATTTGCTTTTAAGTGTAAAAAATAAAAAAATTCAAATCAATAAAAATACATGAAAAATTTACATAGAGGTGATTTATTAAAAGATACTGAGCATCAATTTTATGATATAATCTTACGAAATAAGTTTGAAAATAGTGTTAAAATGTTTAAAAATTAACAGTTTTGCTTTTTGTGTCATGTTCAGTAGAAGTTATCTTATTAACCACCAAATATAGTCCCTCAATCCTCAACATGCTTTAGTATGTAATATGTATACTGGCCTTGGGAACGTCTCTCAAATTCCAACCATATCTCGATGGAATCCTTCCCCTTGTTCTTCCGAATAAGCTCCCATATTATCTTTAAACTTATCAAAATGAGAATGGAACATTTGCCTCTTTAGAGACGTCCTATAGCCGACGAAGAAAAAAATCTTAATCATCTCGTTAGTTTATTAATTGATTTATTTCATTAGCCCATTTTTGGTCTTGATTTGTAACAGGTAGATGGAAGTAAGATTGTTATGCCTCGCAAATCTTTAAATCTGTAGTTAAATAACACTTTTTCTCTCTCACTTTAATAAATCCACCACCAATATAGCAAAACGAGTCACCATCTCCTTTTCAACTTCTCGAAGCTGTTTTGTACAAGATAATACAGCGAAAAAAAATATTAAACACGATATTCCTTTATAATATGCGAGGTCATACCGTCGTACACAAGGAGGGATGTAAGAAAGACAACAACACCTCTTTCGACAGCAATAGAGCGCAAAGACCGACTTTAACTGGAAGCAAAAATCATAAATGGTCAAATCGCTATAACTTCTTATAAAGCAAATATTTTCGATTTGTAATCGCACTTTTTTATAAACATTTGCTTATAAATTCAGAATAAATCAAGTAAAACGCATGCGCACAAAAAATATTTTTTTTGTTGACCGGTGATTAACTAATTTCCCATTTAATTAATAACTTACCTATGGCACCTGAAAATAAAATTACGAACACAATTTATATTAAACGTAAATTAAAAACTTATAACCTAAACAAAATTGAAACCAACAAAAGCTAATAAAAAAAAAACTGGCCAAGTGCGAGACTCAACTCGTGTACAAAGGGTTCCGTACAAGACGACAAAAATCACGTTTGTTGTATTATTATCGCCCTCGTTAAATATTTTATTTTGTTTTTAGTATTTGTTGTTATAGCGGCAACAGAAATATATCATACTAGCTGATGCCCGCAACTTCGTTTGCGCAAAACTAACGGAAGCGGAACCCTATTTTTAAATGGAACCCTAAAATAAAAGTAGCCTATATTAGACCTTATAACATCAGCTATCTGCTTGTGAAAGTCCCGTGAAAATCGGTCAGCCGTTTCAGAGATTAGCCGGAACAAACAGACAGACAGACCGACAGACAGACAGACGGACAGACAAAAATTTTTAAAAATTATATTTTATTGTAAGTACCGATTATACTTTCAGATGCATTAAGTGAAAAGCTGTTAGTTTGAAGTTACAAACAGACACTTCAATTTTATTTATCTGTATAGATGTATAGATGTGAAAATTTCAACTGTCTAGCTATCGCGGTTCTTGAGATACAGCTTGGTGACAGACAGACGGACGGACAGATAGGATTTGTATTATGAAAATTATAAAATGTATTCCGCCATGTTGGATTTAAAATGATGTCACATAGCTAACCATTCATTATCATCCAAACTAAACGTGTATACAAAATTTCAGCTTAATCGGTTGAAGATATTATCTGCTTCAAAATTGAGTTGCAAAACCACCCGAACGAAAGACATACATTGCAAGTTAAATAAAAGCTTGTAATATGTAGTTGAGAACGCTATATATTATGTCGGGACAAACTCGACATGAGTTTATTGTCATATCATAATTTATCATGTAATTGGTTTTAAGTTATGTAGGTACTGATATAAATAAATAAATAACTTAAAAATCTGGCGCTATAGACTAATTAAAGAAAATTTATTCTGTACTAGTTGAAGAACGCAACTTCGTTTGCGCAAAAAACTGTATATCGTGCGGGAACCGTAAATTTTTCCGGAATAGAAAGTAATATTATGCTAATCCAAAGCCTAAACTACCAACTTAAGGACTACCATACTAAATTTCATAAAAAAATGCTTAGTCGTTTTTTGCGTAAAACTGTCACAAAAATCCATCCATCCAATCCATTTTCACAAACTTTTACATTTATAATAGTAGTAAGAATAAACCTATTAATTAATTTAAAATCAAGCGTTTCAGACTAATGAAAGCAAAATTATTTTGTATGAAACGTGTATGTCTTGGATGTTTCATACACCAATTAGATAGAAAGCTCTAGCGAAGATTTCTATCCATTAAAGTTTTATTTTATGTAGCGATATCGAAGAAATTTGACGACAGAATTTTAATAATGCAGAGATGCGCTTACTTTGTTATTTTGCATATCAAATGAGAACGTGTGTGACATAGATTGGCAAGCTCAAGCCGGAGGTCACGGGTTCGAATCTCGACGAGGAAACAAAAAGTTTTCCGTGCACCTGGGTCATGGATGTTTATTAAATATGTATATGTTACAGTCAATGTGATTAAATAGCTATTATACATAATGACTGGTCATTATATATAATAACTATATTGTCTAGATAATGTGATAAATTAATCACTTTGTCCGGATATTATTCATAATAGCTGGCCAAAGTTAGCTAAAGTAATAAACACGATTCAACTTAGTGATGCAACAGAACTCTGCTTCTGCTTCCGCTTCCGCGGAAGTTCTGCATGTCTTTTCACTTTCGTTTCGGGAAAACGGGACCAACCTCGGATTATAATCCAAGGTTGGTCCCGTTTTCACTAAAGTGGTGACCTGATGATCACATAAGCTTTGATCAGAACTCCTCAGTCTTTAAATATACGTGTTTGAAAATTTCGGCATTCAAACTCAAACTTAAGAACTGAGTTCAAAGAACTGCAAGCATAATATGCCACTATGTAACTTACAGTAATCATCATCGTCATCTTATTTTTACAACTATACAATACCTAATGGAAGCTTGGCGCGTATTCAATAATTATATATTCGATTGTTTATTTAAAACGTTAGTTAATAATTTAACATATATCACTAAAACCTTACCAAGAGCATGTCAGGACATGTGTAAGGAGGGTTCCGTAACTATAAATGCGTAATATGCTTTTTTTTAATTACTCCAAAAGTTACTGTCCGATTTGGATCACAATAATTTTCCTAAAGAGTTTTTAGCATGATCTATCAGCATGAAAATTTGCAAGTTTCTATCTCCTATAGTTTAAAAATGCTAGGGGGGGACCAACTTACAAACTAGTTTGGAGGCCGATTACTCGAAAATGGTCAACTTTATAAAAAAGTAACGTATGAAACCTTGCCTTTATTTTAAAAGACCTATTCTACGATTCCCCACACGATGGGATAGAGTGAAAAAATATTTTTCATCCCCACTTCACATGTATGGAGAGCCACCCCTAAAATATAAAATTATTATTTTTTTATGATCCCGAAACTGTGATCTATACACAATCTATAACTGCACAAAATTTCATCAATTTATATTCATAATTACAGGAGCTAGAGGCGCGGACAGACAGACAGACAGACAGACAGACAGACAGACAGACAGACAGACAGACAGACAGACAGACGGACAGAGCGAAACTATAAGGGTTACTTAAGTATTACGGAACCCTAAAAAGGGTAAAATTATTATAAAAAAAATATTTCATGAAGTTAAATTACTTTATATAGATCACAATAAAATTGTATCTATGACAATGTTATTATAATAATTATAATAAACATTATAATTATTATTATATAAAGGCAGATTGAAATACAATTTTATAATCTTTACCTGTACCTACTTTTTTATTACTTTATCCAATTCTTCGAAGATATTATATAAAATGGCCAGTCAATGTGATTAATTCTGTGTCATTTATCACTTTGTCTAAATTGAGTGTAAAATCCAAACACTTGTAGGAGTGAAATAAAACACAAATATTTGTCACTAGACACTTCCACTCTGTGTGGCGGTTGGGAACAGACTGCCCCCACGCCGCACGTACAGCGTATTATAAAGGCAAGCAATCCCCACTCGCCCTTCCAGTGTGGGCGTGTCTATATTTATTTATTCAATACACTACATCTACCTTTTACAAAATTAAAAATCAAGAACATAATATATTTTTACCAATATAATTATATCATTTCTCATAGAAAAATCTACCACCGGTTCAACCCTAACCCGCCGAGAAGAACCGGCGAAACAAACTCGGTCGGGCGCCACCTTTTCCCAAAAAGATGGAAAAATTACAATGTGAACGTACTGTAATTAACAAGTCACAAGTACAAAGAAACAACCTTGCAAGGTTGTATATTGTTCAATCGTTGACAAAATATATTAGCAATTTACTAACTTTATAAACAATTATAATATATCAAAATATATCATTTGAATTATTACTCATAATGCTATCCTCTCTTGTGCTTTTTATAGACAATTACCCGTCACTAAAATCTTTTTAATTGAGCTCTTGGCTCTTATAATCATTGGTTGAAATTCATGACCCGTCTCATACATACATTTAGATAAGAACAACCTTAATTAAGTATCTTAAAATACACTATAATATTGCCACCTGTATGTTATCTATTTATTTACAGCTTTAATACAGACTTTAAATATCGACTTAGTCTAAGAATACAAAATGTATGTAAATTGTACATATAATGGTTTTGTAGATAATATAAATCTTTGTTTAGGTTTGACGTGGTTAGGGGACCCACTTTAGGTTTGACATTTGTCATCTAAACACTTTGGCACCTGCTTTCTGCAGTATAATCAGTCCACATTTCATTGGCAAAAATCTTACCAAAGACTTTTCTGCCAAACCTACGTCATAAGCATAACTCATCCTTAGTTTTGAAATCTATAATTAATTAAACCATTAATCTTAAGTCACTAGAATGTAACTTTACAATGACGGTAAATTGTAAGTTATAGTCTAGAACCTAGTAGTATTATAATGCGTTTCCAACAAAGATATTAGAAACCCGTATATTTATGACGAACGCTCGAAAATTGTCTCACCCAAGAGTGCCTAAAATGCGAATAGGCGGACTTATACATCAGTACTTTCAAGTTCAAATATTGAACCTTACAGAGTAAGAACTAAAATCTAGATTGACAATTCAATCATAGTAAGTCATAGTAAGACAATTCAATCATAGTAGATCATTAGCTATTTTTCGAAACAAGGCTGTACTAATAGTAAGCAGTGAGACAATTTTGTCATTTCGTAATTGTAGGTGATTTTGTATTCGGGCTTAGTAATATCTTTTCTTGTCTCCAACCACGATTAAGTATATTTATTAATCAACAATATTACCATTTACCATCAAGTAACATCAACAACACAATTTCTTCAAAACAAACATAGTATATAAAATTAACTTGTAAAATCAAACATAATTTAATTATGTAAAAAACAATGTTACTCTCTTTGTAGTGTCATTAACTTGTAACCCATTTACTATAAATTACAATATTATAGTCCGGTCCAGGTGAATGGTTATCTGTGACCGTAACACAGGTCAACCCTAGCACAGAAGTCAGTCTCATCACATAATAATAAGTAAATACATGTACTTTCCATTGGTGATAGACTAATAAATTGATGAGATTGCTGAGACATTGGCATAAATTCTAATTTGAATAACTCTTTTTATCGTAATTGTATCCAGTATAATAAGACTTACAAGACATTGAACATTTTGCTGTTATTTAGATTATTAAGAGTTATAATTAGAGTCTCATACTGAAATGATTCTAACCTGTTCCAGATTGAACTGGATATAGCTACAGATTATTAAGTATATATTTTATTAAGTGTATACTGTATTGTGACGTCTTAACCCTGGAGAACCAACTATTATGCTTCAAAAATTAGCTATTTGCTACTACATAATATTATGGCACTACACATTTGTTACATCAATAAAGTTCGTAGTTCATAATCTACGACTTCAGACATTAGTACAGCAACCTGGCTGATTTATAGTATCTAACTTTAACGTTAAATGGTAGGTATAACCGACAACGTTATCCGCTATAATTAATCAGCCAGAACAGATTCATAATTTGCGTCAGTTAAACCTTGCAATATTTTATTTGGAAGTACGTGCTTTGTTAATTTATTTGTACTTTTTTTTTTATGCCATTCTTAGGAATTTCGACTAAACGTATATAATTTATTTTTCCCCACAGCTTACTCAACCTCTGAGATGCCTGTGTATCCCGATGCAGCTCAGGTTATTGCTACCCAAGCACTCAATTATTTGCTGCCTACTGCTAGCAAATACGTTGTTATTATTGGAATATTCAGTCCAAGATATACTATACAACAAGGACCAGAGCGTGATATCTATTACGAGTTTTTTTTTTTTTTTTTTTTGGAGACTTGTTGCACTCAAACTGTACATATTGACTGTATGTATTTCTATATATTATAATTTTGAATGTGTGACTTAACAAGATTAACTGTATGATAACTCACCTAGCATGTATTGATGGCAGAATGTAGGATCTATTTAAATATTGTAATTTTGTAAGACTTTGTGTATATCACATTCTTTCAATAAATGATTTGATAACTCTACAGTGGTGATGTCCGGGTTGCTGACATCACAATTACTAATATATTAAAAATGTGCCAACATGAACCGTATTAATTGTGTTAGAAAATTGTAATTAGGGCGAATGAATTTTAAGTTTAAATTAATTTCATAATTAGGTAACTTTATGACAATTTTAAGTCGACTATACTTTGAACTTGCTGTTCAACAATAAACTTAATTAAAAGTAATTTTACACGTTCTGGTGCGCGTTGTAAATAAAACCTACATCAACGGTATGGTTTTTTTTCTTCACTTGTTTGTAAGATTGTAATCCATAATTTTATTCTTTAAGTACCGTTCGGACGTAAGCCAAACTTTATAATTGTAGGTACCATTGGATATCATCCAACTACCTTTTTGGTAATACCAGATACCAATCTGATTTTAATCAAACTAACTCTTTGGATAATATGATAATTTGAACTTTTATCAGAACCCCAATTCCCGTATTTAACTTAGGTGCGATTTCACCATTCACAATAATAAAACTTAGTTCGCATTAAGCGCATTAATTCAACGATATCAACATCGTTTTACATCAAATTGGTTTCACTATATTTAAGCTAGTAGTGACAACGAAAATGTGATACCCTCGAACGCATTCAACGAAGTTAAGCCGATAACTGAACTTAATTATTAAAAACGTTTATTTGATTTTGATCAAATGCAATTTAGATTTTTAAATTTGCTTAAACGCGTAAAAGCGTTTCTCGCAAACTGACCGCATCCAACCCTATTGATGAAATTAGCCCTTAGACTTCCAATGAATTCTAAATGAATCGTCTTGATAATATCATAAACAGATTTTTGTACTTTGGACTAATCAAACCGCGTTTAAATTGGTTTGACGTTATTAAAACATCAGTTTGCTGTTTCAACGTGTTGAGACCGAATTCATACTGTTACAATCAACTTAAAAATCAACTAGGCACTGTTTGGTTACCCAAACTATCGCTTTTGCTTTAACTTGGACTATGTGTGAAGTTCATATATTTTGATAACAGACAACTACGACTTGTCCATCTTGTGATAGTAAGCAATATAGTTAAATCAAACAAACGCCTTTTTCACACACTTATTACTATAAAACATCGGAAGAACAATATTTTACTTAAGTAGGTAATTAGCTAACGAAACAATCGTTAGTTATCTACTCCAAAATAATACAGAGGGTATTTTCATCCTAAAACATTTATGGCAGAATGCACAGCTAAGTTTCTTTTATTTACAGAAAAATAACATAATTACCGTTTTGTAACAACACACACACAATGCATGGACACAATCGCACTGAAGTACGCCTTACCATCTTTGAAGGTCACGTCGTGACCGCTGTTCTAAAATTAATCGACTTTAATACATTTTTTTTATAGGAGTCCTTTGTTATAAATTTATATTCTTTGAACGAGGGTCCATTCTTGATACTCAGAACAAAAGCTTGGGTAATATAATTTCTTAAATTTTTTATACTCTTTACAATATTAAATCGGAAAAATTATAATATAATCACCGTCGTAGTGATTATATTCTCTTTGGGCACCGTTTGGTTTTTCAACCAAACTACCCTTTATAATTTAGTAGGTTCCGTTTGTTTATTCAAACTACCTCTAAGCTTTATCTTTGAAAAAGCTTTTCTTTTTTTTTTCTTTTTACTTTGTTACCACACAATAATTTATACGTACTTTGAGTTTTTCCACTATAGTGAGACATTTAATTAAAAAAGTAAGTATTAGTTACCATAATAGGGCAAGGTAAAAGTATTATGCATAACATTTATTCATCATAAAAGCTATTTTAGTAAGTTGAACAGATTTAATTCATTAGAATTCTACATAATATTATTTTAATGAATATTAAAATAATAAATAATTATTTAAAAACACAGTACAATATTAATTAAACTGTTATTGATCGTGAACTGCAATAGTCTTATTTTTTTTTTTTAATACACTATAGTTTCCGCATTCGGTTTATTAATTGAATGTATTTAACGTGGTAAAAAGCAAAAACTATTATAGGTACCAACCGACGAAACTAGCCGATTTAATACTATCAAACAATTTAAGTACTATTTCTTAAATTTTTATAAAAATTTTAGATCAACAGTTTCAAACTATTTATTTGAAATATTAAACCCCAAAAATATATTTAAATAGGAATAAGATATTGAATTTAAACAATATCGCTCAGCCTTGGCTAGTTCTGTCGATTTACCTCTAAAAGTAAAATATTTAAATTATTTTCCACATACCTTTGCGAAAAACCACTGGCAGGGTCGCCACTTGTAAAATCCAAACACTTGTAGGAGTGAAATAAAACACAAATATTTGTCACTAGACACTTCCACTCTGTGTGGCGGTTGGGAACAGACTGCCCCCACGCCGCACGTACAGCGTATTATAAAGGCAAGCAATCCCCACTCGCCCTTCCAGTGTGGGCGTGTCTATATTTATTTATTCAATACACTACATTGAGTAGACATTATAAATAATGGCTGGATAGTATATATAATATCCGGATTTATTACTTTGGCTGTAACATATATACGCTGTATAAGCTTTGAATAGTTACACAGTGTTTTGTCTCCTTCTATCGAATTAAACATGTCACTTGTGTGATGTGAACATTTATTAGTAAGGGGGAATATCTATATAATAATATTATGTATTATAAAAAAGTATTAAATACTAGTTTTCTTCCACGGCACCACCCGCGTAAATATAGTATCGGGTATCCCACGGAAATACTGTACTTTTTTGGCATAAAAAAGTAGCCTGTTTTAATCCAGAGCCTAAACTACGACCATACCAAATATCATCAAAATTCATTCAGTAGTTTTCGCGTGAAAGAGTAACAGTAATTCATCCAGTAACATAACACATCCATTCATCCATCCATCCTCAAAAACTTTCACATTTACCTGTAACACAAATTTTTCGAATAGTTAGAATAGGTCTCGGTATGTAGCGTCCATATTGATGTAGACATTGAACAATCACAAATGTAGTAAATGAATCACATATATAAAATAAATATATTTTTTTATAAAAACTATAACCCGATTATGTAAATTATATAGCCTACTACAGCATATATCCTACGCGGCTCCGCCCGCGAGAAATGAGGTTTTTGGCCACTCCCGACTGTACTCTAAGTTAAATCTGTATCTTCCTTATCTTACGTTTAATTACTATTTGTTAGTCCGAAGCATCACCATACCAACTTTCATTTAAATGGTTTAAACCCTTAAGTCGTGAAAGACAGTCAAAATATACACATAATAGTACACTATCCCTCGGGAAGACTCTATTAGGATAAAAAGTAGACTGCGCGTTTATCCAAAGCATAAACCACTACCAAACTTCATTAAAATTGGTTCAACCTTTTAGTAGTGAAAGGCAGTTAAATAGATTATCCCTCAGGAACACCGTTAATTTTAGGGACAAAAAGTATCCTATGTCCTTTCCAAGGGCTCAAAGTATGTCTATACCAAATTTAATCAAAATCGGTTCAGCGGTTACAGCGTGAAGAGGTAACAGACAGACAGACAAACAGACAGACAGACACACTGTCGCATTTATAATATTACTAGTATAGATTGATACCTAATTTATTAAAATAGGAGAAGTTTTAAATGCGCTACGATGGAACAAACTACATAATATTTAGACTGCCAAAATCATTAGTTTCGCTTTTGACTTCGCTGTAATCGAGTAAATATCAATTAATAGCCTTCTGCGTGAAAAAGACACAAGAAATTTTGTAGTAAGTCACGATGGTAAACGCTTACCATCAGCGTTCTGCTCGTCTGTCATGAAAATATATTTTTCATCCCCACTTTACAAGTATGTACAATGTAAAATTATTATTATTTTATGATGCCAAAACTGAGATCTATACACATTCTATTCCAAAATTCATACATTTATATTCATAAATACAGAAGCTAGAAGGGCAGACAGACAGACAGACAGATGGACGGACAGAGTAAAACTATAAGGGTTCCTTGAGTGTTACAGAACCATTAAAACAGCAAGAATTTTCCGATGAAAATAAACAAGACAAATATTTCATTAATATTATAACTCTCAAGTGGGAATATAATGAATTAAAATAATGATTAAAACAAGAGGCGACCTGTCCCGAGATATGGGTCAATAGGATAAGTTCGTGACAATTTATATAATCAGAGAATCCGAGATTTAAACCATAATTATTACCCACTTTAAACGTGAATGACTTTAGATCATTGATATAATAAGTATATTTTTAGCTTTGAAATTCTTTAATATTACTTAAAGAATTTCAAAAAGTTACATTTTTATTGTTTATATTATTAAAATGAAATAATTTAGTTAATATAGTAGGAAGTGTATAGAGTGCCGCAAGTGGCTTTCTATCGCAATCTGTTTGGGAACCGTAAGTTTTGCGATATAATAGTGACGCCGATTAGACAGCCGTAAAGTGTATGTGTCACTGTTAAATGTAAAAACCGTTAGACTGTAATATAACTAGAGAGATTATAATGAATCGGTAAGCTTACGGCATCCTAACCAATTGTATAACGTTACCGCTTGCGCCACTCTATACACTTCCAATAGAGTATTATCACAGGGGCAACACTCTCCACAAATGACAGCTCGAGCACCGGCGGCGTATCTCTATTCTCAACTGTATTTAAGTAAGCCTAGGGTTGACACCGAAATAAACATTCAAAAATTTGCGACGAGCCTGCACTAGTAGTATCATAATCAATGATATTATTTTGACATGGTCAAAGCGTAACGTTTAACGTTACGCTTTGACCATGTCAAAATAATAGGCAAGCGGACTGATTTTTTTATTGCATGAATGATAGTACTCTTAAATATGAGTAACTTCTCCTCAGAGGAAACCCTATATCAAAAGTCAATATTTTCAAAGGTACAGCGATTTGTATATAAAATTTCGCAAGTCTCGTAAAAACGCTCCATACTAAAATCGCCATACAAATGACGTCACTACTGAATTAAAGTGTATTAAGTAGGTATAAAGTATACGGCCGCAGGAACATATTTGTAAATATCTCCGATATTTGTGCGTTTAAGTTCATACTTATCATAATGAATGTTTTTGTATATGATGTAAGTAAACTAATGATGTCGGTTTTGTTTACCAATTACGCCAAAAAAAAATTTTTATTGTACTTTTTAAATGTATTTAATTAGTAAACTACACATAAAATAATATATTTTTTTACATTTACCAGCTAGTAATGCCTCAATATTTCTGAATATATTAATGAAACTAAATATTTCAGATGATGTCCGATCCCCTATTTTGCACCATCCTGTTCAGTTTCCAAACTTGCATAATGTAATTGACACGTTTTAATTCTTTTAAGTGTTTATTTTGTGAACACAAAAGGTCAATAATATGTTTACCCCGCTGGCCGCTAACAATGTAGACGGTTGTCTGTTTGACATTTCGTAGCGCATTGCTACGTCGTAGAGCTTTGTTACGTCGTAGAGCTTTGTTGCGTCGTAGGGGGATGCTACGGCGTAGACATACTACAACTTATATAGTTCACATTAAAATTATTGCTTCTTTGTCAGAACACTTTGATTTCTGAGCGTCATAGTTATTAAGTTCATTTATATAAAGCTCCAAATAATAGAAGCTTTCTTAAAGTATTATTTTAAATAAAAACATATAACTACATAAATACTTATACCTACTTTCAAGTACATAGTTCATTTTACGATATAGTGTTCGTAAAAGTTTAAATTGTCGCTAACTAAGAAATATGAACTTCGACCGCTACTCAAACATCTGAAAATTTATATTATTAAGTACACTTCACCTTTAACGTTGAAGAATATATTAGTGCCTGGGTTTACCGAGCTTTGCTCGGAGTTCTATTAGATAAAAAAAAAAGAATCAGAAAAATATACATATTACTGGGGTTTAATATTTAACCTAAAAATGCGCAGTTTCCCAGCTACCTAGACCGATTTTTCTCCCCAAAAACTACCTGCATTCTAAATTTCTTGTAAATTCTTGCAGCCGTTGCCGATTATATATACATACAAGATTGTCTCGTTTAAAGTATAATATATATATGCAGTATTCAATATGCTTCAGCTGTATTTTTGGTGTTTTTGATTCTTAATAACATAGCCTTATATTATTATTAGGCTCTAATAATATCCGACTACCGCGAAGTCAAAAGAAAGGGCTAATATTAAAAAAAAAAATGTTTTTGGCAGTATAGACTACCAAATGCACGTACGACTGCACGTATGTGTGTTTGTTCCACTCTAGCATCTAAACTACCGATCTGATTTTAATGACCGACGTCTCAATAGATCCGTAATTATAGCCCGGGTAACTTTATATAGTTTGCGTAGTCGGGTTACAGTTTATAACTTTTGATCATTTGTAATTGCATGTAATATAATGTTCTAATAAATAATAATAATTAGTAGATTGTTAGCCTAGGGTTGAAAGGAATCAATTCCCGAGGTAGTTAGACAATTTGTGTTGACTTTTTAATTTTTAAATATGGAACTTTCCGCTCGCCGCGGCACTCGCGGCTTATTCTCTACTACACATAAAACTCTTCACAGCTGACAGCAGTTCTATTTTTGAAGTTTTGAAGATATATACAAATTCATTCCGGCCCGAGGGCCGCAATGAATTTGTATGAGTTTTTCCCTCCCTATGAAAGGAAAGTAGCGTTTTTCACCCAATAATCAGATCAAAACAACACTACTTTCCGAGTATGAGAAATGAAAAATAATAATCAATGTTGTCTATGTTACATTTATTGTGTGTTGCTTTAAGTGTGGCTCAACAAAATTATAGTTTTTAAACCTTCAAGAAAATAACGTTTACCCTTTTGCAAAGGCTGGATACACACTTGCGACTCCTCCGTTGTTATTAAGGCTTCGCTTTCCATCAGGCGACGTATCTGCTCTTTGCACCCTATGTCATAGATAAACGAGCAGAAAGTTCGCATGATAGTATACGCAGTAGCTACAAGTGCGATCTGCGAAACCTCGAACCCTCCTTGGGATTTTAGCATGAGGTTTTTTTTTGTAATGAACCAGGAAACGAGCAGACAGATCGCCTGATGGTAAGCGATTACCGCCGCCCATGGTCACTCTCAACATCAGAGGAGTTACACTTGTAACTTTACACTTGTAACTCCTCTGGTGTTGCGACTTGCGTTCCTGGTCCTTAAAATCCACAATCCCCCCATGGGCCTCCGGTAACCTTACTCACTCGGCGAAACACAACGCAAGCGTTATTTCACGTCGGTTTTCCTTGAGGTCGTGGTTGATTTAACCGGTCGAGCCGGCCCATTCATGCCGAAGCGTGGCTCTCCCACAGTTAAAGTATAAGATGTTGGTGGTTGGTTGGATAAAGTGGTTGGTTAGTAAAAGGTCAATGTCCCGCATATCTTACTTGGAGCATCGTTGGGCTCTTGCCAATGTTCGAATAACACTCCTATAAACACGAGAGCTTTTTATGTATGTTTCCTTAGCGACACAAGTATCAACAAACTATTTCAGCAGCCAAAACGCTGACATTTTTAAAACTCTTCAATGCCTAAGAAGGCATTTTTAAAAACATTAGAGTTCACCTTGTGGTCGAAATTCGCCCATAATAATGCATATAATTTTTAAGTTTTAACTTCATAATGGTTGTTTTGCTTTAAGATAGAAAAAAAAACATGTCAACGTGTAAAAATATTTTTGATAATAACATAGATATTATATAATATTAAAAAGAGGTGGATAATAATAATAAACAATCTATCAAACGCACGCACGGGGGTTCTTAAAATACTACGCTTGGTCACCATAAGAGTTGATCACCAAGAGGTAGAAATAGGTAAAAAGTGGTCACGTAGTTTGGGTACGAAGACCTAAGATTTCTATATATTTTTTTGAATTGAAAATATAACTAAAATATCAAATTTCATCTATTTATCATTAATCAGGCTTGGTTAATCAAGCCACAATGGTTGTGCGATGTTAAGATCCAATAAGATCTCGGAAAATTCACATAAGCTATTGAGGGAATTTAATTAAAATGTACAGTGAGATAGGCTCGTTATGACGTATGAACGTTCTGTTTTCAGACGGTATTTTAACGGTATTTCAGATACTGCCTGTAAGTATTGTGTGTTTGGTCGATAGCAGATCTCAAAATCTTAATGAATTCTATTAGTCTCATTAGTCGACATGGCAAAATATATGAAATTGCGAGTGAAATTGTGAGATAAAAAGTAGGAAAACAGTTAACCTAAAGGCCATCCGTGCAACTTTACGCTAAGCGCTTAAATTTTATTTAATGCGTAATTTTTGAGCTTATCGAGCTCAAATATAAAAGTGTTTCTAAAAATGTTTACTGATAATTTTCTTTCATTAGATTTTTGAGCTCGGAGAGCTTAATAAGACACTATTTTTTGAAATTTAAAATTGTCATAACTTTGGAATGAATCAACCGATTTTCACGCGGCGGCAATCGATGCAGTTTTTTTTATTTGAAAGAATCGACAGCAAACATTTTTTTGATGAAAGATTTCGGAGTAATTCCGAAAAAACACATTTTTCGGTTTCTTTCCTTCACGATATCTCTCGAACGAATCAACAGATTTTGACAGGATTAACGGCGATCGACGTGGTTTTTCAAGGTTAAGAGCTGATTCATTTTTGGAGTAGATCGATAAAGTCGTTAAAAATTTATAAAAAAAAAAACACTAAAAAATCACAGTTTTTTTAGATTTCTTGAAATCTATCTGTCCGAATCGGTCCAAATTGTATTCAAAATGTAAGTTTGGCCAAGCCCTTTCGAATGGCGCCAGTCGCAATTAAAATCGGTCAAACCGTTCAAAAGTTATAAGAGGTTTACACACATATATACATACAGACATAGTGACGCCCTCGCGGGGGTAGTCAGGGAAGCTATCTGTGACCTCAGAACGTGATGAATCTGACCTCAGAATCTGATGAGAATTCGATTTTTGCAAAACGGGGTAAAAACCAATAACTTTCCGATTTTTGAAAATCTTAGATTTTCTTAGCGGGAAGTTAAAAAACTTTACCTGTAGGCGAGGTACCCAAAAATATATTTTTAGTGATTTTATTTTCGCACTTTGTCGACGTGGTGAACATATCCATGCAAAGTTTAATCTTTCTAGCACTAATCGTTTGGACGGTAAGCCAGACGTAGGGACGGACTGCAGACATGACGAAACCATAACGGTTCCGAGACGTAAACTACGGAACCCAAAATGTCTGCTAAAATATTATATTGAGAAATACTGTTCCCGCGGGTAGACAAGTTAATATTGTGTTCATTCACCATATAATGAAAGGCAACAGGAGGTAGTAACGAGTACAAAAGCTGAGATAAGTATTACCATTTTCCAGTTTTAAAATAAAACCATTTTTCTGTCTACACTGTTACGTAGGTACTGTTAGAAGTAAAACCTTAAAAATATGCCCAATGGCTCATTTTCTCGAACGTTGATTGTTTGGATATTTGTTTGTACTAATTTTTCAATCCCGCATTAAAACATTGTTCTTATGAAAATCATTTCATAAGAACAATGTTTTAAAAGTTTTTACTGTAAATAAAAGGAGCTAAAGTAACTTCAATCATAAGCGATTGTAACAAAGTTTGTGAATTTATTGATAAAGAAAATGTTAAAATAAACTCGATATTTATTAACTCAATATTCAGTGAAACTGATCTGTAATAATTTCGATGCAAACTTTACAGATGCAGTCAATAATAAAATCTTTAACTTTGTAACAATCTTTGCACACAGAACTTATCTTGTGTAATGTTTATTGATACTAAATCGTTATTCGATTGCAAAAGATATTTATAGTTCAGTATATACTAAAATTGTATCATTAATATTAATATATGTAGCGAAAACTTCTGAGCATTTTTTACGAAAATTATGCAAACGGAGGTGTATGAAATATAGCACAGTTAAGTTTATGTGGATTCCTCCACATAAACTTAACTGTGCAGAAAGCTATTTTTACGCCAAAAAATCAATTTTAAGAATTTTGTCTGTCTCAGTGTCTCTGGCTGCTTGTTCCGGCTAATTACTAATACGGCCGGACCGATTTTGACCAGACTTTCACTGATAGATAGCTGATGTTATAAGGAGCTACTTTTATGTTAAGGGTCCGTTTAAAATAGGGTTGCGTTTCCATTAATAGATCTACGCAAATGAAGTCGCGGGCACCAGCTAGAACTGTATTTAAATACCCTATACTCTAAAGGCACAACGTTTTGTTCGTAATCTTTGTAGAGATATAAGTTGGGCACCTATAACTACCTACACTTGTTTAGAGTGTAGATCTAAGTAGATATCGTTGCTTTTGTTTACTTGGGGCTGCAATAATGCAACTGCGTTTTCTCTTTGAAGTTTACAACTTTAAAATATAACTATACTTTTTTAAAGTCTTGAACGTCCTCCGCCTTATTAATAAAATATTTACACCGCAGATACGCGAATCCGTTATGCTGATAATGTCAAATACTTTGGAAAAGCCAATTGACTGAGAAATACTTGGATTAGCAACCGTGTTGTAAATATTTACACCGCGGATACGCGAATCCGTGATGCTGATAATGTCAAATACTTTGGAAAAGCCAATTGACTGAGAAATACATGGATTAGCAACCGTGTTGTAAATATTTTTATTAATAAGGGAGCTTAAGTTTTGTCTGTTGTGGAAATTAGCATCAAATCCATATTTTGCGTACTCGCGGCGGCTTTCCACAACACCTTGCACATACAACTTTTTAACAACAAGGAATGACGACAGTCAGTGGAACACCCTGCGGCCTTGAGGGGGCGTACAATGGCAGAGCCTTGTATTGATTTTTTTAATAGTCCGGCCCGCTGTCACAGAATACCATTACTATGTTTCTAGAACACTCGGCGATCATTATTTTTAATGAAGAAAATGAAAAGAAAATGGTTCTCGTGAACGCATGTGCAGTTTAAATATTTTATAACGTTTTTTTAATAAATAAATAATCCTTTATTTGCCAGAGCGAATGTACAATTCGGTCTTAAGTAATATACATTTCAGAATCATGTCATCAAATAAATTAATAGTATGCGAATGTCAATAATAAAATTTATGATAATTGTTAATTCATTAAAAAAATACTTAATTTAATGTAAAAAAATATTTAGACAAGACACAAAATTAAAAGAAAAGAAAAAAGAAGGAGAACAATACGTCTATGTCAGATTACAATAATAATACCTTAATTATGGAGGTTAGAGCTTTTATTAGTTAGTTTCCCGTGTCGACTTCGTTGGGTGTTGAACATTTTAACATATTATGTCAGGTCTTGTTAGACGTACTATAGTCTGATTCACAAGATCAAATTTCAGAGAATTTCTGTCTAAGGTCAGCGAAAATAATGATCCAGGGCTCATTCGATTCGGAATGACCTCTAGAAACTTTTTGAAAAATTTCAATAAGAGCTCGAAAAAATTGCAAAAGTTATAAACAATTTAATAAAAAAGGGGGTATGGTTTTTTGAAAATATCTCGGAAACTATTAAAGATATCCGAATTCTGAAAAAGAGGAGGAAATTTCCTAAAAAAAAGTCCCAACTCCCGGAACACTATCACAAATATTTATAATTTTAATTTAGAGGTGAAAATAGGGCTAAAGCGGATGATGCGCGTCCCGCGCGCTGAATTGAAATGGATCTTGTGAATCAGACTACTATGGTTTGTCTGCTGTGATTTATTTCCTGACTGCCAAAAGGGTTATATATTTCAACTGCATGTGTATAAATGAATTTGCATTAAAATTTTGCTATAATATAAATGCTGCGAAGAAATGGAAGTTTCGAAAATTTCTATTTCTTCAAAGTCGCAAAGTCGAGCGTAAGTACGAAGCTGACCGAGTTAATACAACCATTTCTCTATAACCATTCGTCCAAATCAAATGCAATAAAGGGGAAAAATTTATGTTTTAAACACTAGAGGCTATAAATTTAGTTATTTTGATAATCATTCATTATTGTTTATAATATGATCAATAAACATCACCTAACGACTTTAACTATTTCTTTAATATAAAATCTACTTTTTGTAGCTTAAATATATAATAAAAGTTAGACATAATATGTTGTCGCTGACTTTTTTGCGGCCATTATCAAGCTCTAACACTTCTCTCAAGAATTCAATCATCTCTCAAAGTTATAGGGCAGCGTTCGTGAAAAACGTTTTCATTCGACAGTTTTTTCTCAGATTTATTTTGTAAATCCGATACCACGGAAAAGTAATTTAATCTTACAGGTTTTTTACAGCCGCGGGCAAAAGCTAGGCATTCATATGTGACTGAATTAATACCGCGAAATCGTTCTGTCGGAAAAAAAGGATTATAACGGCTTAAAAACCGTCCAGACTCCCGTTCAACTTGTTAGGGCAGCTTTGTGGCTCAAATGTAAAGTCACTATCATTTTATTCCCTCAATATACTTTATTTTTGAGCGCAACCTAGACCATTTACCTGTAACGTAACATTTTAGATCAGATGTTGAGCATCACATTTAATAACTGTCACGAGCATTCATCTTCATCCAAATCATAGTACCGGCGAGTTTTCAGTGTTCAACCTCTAAATTTTCACCCCTCTTCGTAATAACGATGCTAAGTAGGACAAGGGTTGAAATCCAGGGGTTGAACATGGAACTGTACTGTAGTCTGTACAATATGTAATGCTCGGTCCTTCTACTCACCAACATAACGCTCCTCAACAACGTTACGTTACATGTCAATACTGACGATGAAGAGTCATTTCAACCGACCGAGTGCGAGTCGTAGGTTTTCGTATCATCATGTTACGGGCAATTTGATAAGTCCGAGCACTATTAATAATAGCCGGTCTGTATTCATAATGCCCGACTCAATTGGGCAATGTGATTAAAATAGCATGATTAATCACTTTTCCCGGCTATTATGAATAATGCCCACCCTATCTTGGGCAAAGTAATAAAATAGGTGAACTGTAGTGTTTTTGTGTATTGATTGAAATTAAACTTACATAATTTTCATGAAAAGTTAACAAAAGATAAACTATTGAACATAGTAAGTAGTTAAAAAATAAATAGTTAAAAATGAAATAACATCAGTAGTTACTTTTATTTTGATAGAAATATTACTTAAGAACAATTAACCCCTACAGCACAAGAACTCTTAGTGTAGGGGTTGCACACATACCTAAATTTGTTAAATTGTACAATTCTTCTGTGTTTTACCCTAATTTATACATATTATTTAGTTAAGAAATAATAAACGTTTTTTTTATTTATTATTATTTTTTTACAATATTTTAAAAATTAGTAAACTAAGAAAAATCAACAGAAATCTTACTAATATTATATATGTGAAAGTTTGTGAGGATGTATGGATGAATGTTTGTTCCTCTTTCACGCAAAAACTACTGAACGAATTTTGATGAAATTGGTATGGTAGTAGTTTAGGCTCTGGATTAAAAGTTTAAAACATAGGCTACTTTTTATTCCGAGAAAGTAGTTTTATCGAGGAATACTGTATTTACGCGGGCAGAGCCGCGGGCAACAGCTATTATCTAATAATTAAGGACTGTGCAAGAAAGTTATTAAGTTTATAATTATTTATTGAGCTTTTGGGACATTTTGAATTGCAAATTATGTTTGATTTCTTGCATTCACAACGTTTTGAATTGCTGTCAACAAGTTACAATGTTCGAAACATTGTCCGTCAAAATGAGAGTCTCTTCGAGCACATTCTCGAAGATTAATATCAACTTTTGGAACATTCTTGATCGAAATGAACTTTTCTTTACAAACAGTTCTGGAGTAGAGCTGTTTTAAAATACCGTGCTTAGTTTCTAGTGTGTGAAGATTTTTTCGATACATATCATAATAAGTAATAACAATTATAACTAATACGTCGCTGCGTGCGCGCGCGTTGCAAGGCACGGCCGCGCATGGCGCAATTTATCAACCCGGCCCGGCTACAAGTAGGGATTTTTTCATACTGCCCGGTCCAAGTGATAAATTCAAGCTATCTGAAACACTGATTTATTACATGGACCACGAGCCATCGGGCATTATTAATAATGGCCGGTCAAAGTGATAAATTAATCACTTTGCCCGACGTTCTTGGGCATTATTAATAATGACCGGTCTTTATTAATAATGCCCAGTTAATCACATTGCCCGTAACAATCATACCAATATTTTTATTTACGCGTACGCGTTTACTTATTATGTCGTTATTTTTGTACGAAGTTTTTCAAGTAAGCGCATTTTACAAATTAAGTATCTATATAAACTGAACTAAGTTATAATTTTCCTTTAAAATTTATATTACATGGACTACCATCATGAAATTTTTCAGATTTTTTGGCCCCAGCCGTTTAGCTTTTATTTTAACATAAAAAAGTTGTCGGTAAGCCGAAGACGGACTGACGGATATGACGATGTCGGTTTCACGATGTGAACTACGGAACCCTAAGAACTAGAAGAATATAAAATGGCAACTTAAAGATCTTCACCCAAACTGAAGTGTTTCTGTAATGCAGTGAAATCACAATAATTGTGAAGTTTTAATTACAGTTGAAAGGGTCGCGGTGGACATAAGCAAACTATTTTTCTAAGTGGGTTAAATCCGTATCGGGTCCGCCACTGAGCGTATGTAATATTCAGTGTTATTCAGTGACCCGGCTGTTAGCAAATACTACAGTTTACTTAAACTCGAAACGAAATGTCAGCCGTCCGTTTCTTGTGCACGATTTTTGAACGAAATTGGCCATAAAATTAGGATCGCTTAAATTTTTTTCGCGATTACCTCCGTCCGTGGACAACAACAGAGGTGTACAATTGCCTGGGTCCCAAATTCTAACCTCTATTCCTTTGGTAATCTCACTCACACGACAAAACACAACGCAAGAGATATTTCAGCCCCGCTCACTTGTTTATATTATTGCTAGTTGCTATTGCCAAACACGAATCCATCGTCGAACTATTGTGACAAAAATAATTGTATAGTTTTATAATTTCAGGCCCAAACTCTTCTTGCCAATAAAGTATCCTGTTTAAAATGTATGGGTTGTAATTAAAATGGAAAATAAAAATAAATTGTACACTAGCTGGTGTCTGCAACTTCGTTTGCGTGAAACTATTAATGGAAACGGAATCCTACTTTAAAAAAAACGGAATCATAAGAATAAAGTAGCCTAAGATATACCTTATAACATCAGCTATTTCAATGTCGGTCCATCATCAGTGAAAGTCCGATCAAAATTGGTTTCATTTTTCATTGGAACAAACAGATTAACAGACAAAAAAATGGTGTAGGTTAGGTACGTAATATAATAATTATACATAATAAAATAATATAAAGTAACATAACGTAATATATGCATTGCACTAAGCAAAGCAGTTAATTTGAAATTACAAATATACACTTAATTAGGTTAGGTACGTAATATAATAATTATACATAATAAAATAATATAAAGTAACATAACGTAATATATGCATTGCACTAAGCAAAGCAGTTAATTTGAAATTACAAATATACAATATACACTTTATATATTTGTATAGATTGGTCTGTTAGAGAACCGAGGATCTAATAAAAATTTGTAGAATCGAATAACACGATGTAACCTTTTGAATTATACATTACACTAACTATGGCTCCATCCAACAATATATATCTATGTAACAAAATCAAATCTTGAGATTGGTTTGCCCTGATTCCTGATTGGGTTCCTTTTGTTGCTTTAGAGGGAGACTAATACGTCACAAAGTTGAAAAACGCACATGAAATACATACCTACTCGTAAGATTTTAAATAGAAAATAACTACCCCTAAAATGATGCTATATGTTTATTATTATACTAGATGTTTCCCGCTACTATTCGTACGCGTAGAAGAAAATAACTCCGCGAGAACTGTAAATTTTGGCCACAATAAAAAGTAGTAAATGTCCTTCGCCGTGGTCTACTATATATCTGTGGCAAAGGTGTTGGTCCAAAATTTACCCACAGTCTACAGCAATGAAATGATTACCAATGTCTTCACTTTGAATCATATTTGATGTCACCAAAAGGGCAATCCCAAAAAACACCGAGCATAGAAGTAATGAGCAAAAAAAAAACATTTTTGTATGGGAATGATAGGCATGAGACGATGTATGAATTATGACAATTACCGAAAGACATTAAAATGTGGTTGAACATATTATGATGTATATATTATGATCGTATTGGTAGCAGGTGTATGTGTGGTTTTTGGTGTTGAAGTTGTAGGTGTAGGTACTCATACGTCATACGCCTACAAATTTCAATGTACGGAGGTACGATTTCGGATGTACGATTTCTTGCTGAAGTTCCACTGTTGTGGAGACGGAAACGAAGCTCCGTTACAACTCTAATTTCAACCTACACCTACTCACCTACAACTGAACTACATACTCCTACAGTTCATACACCAAACAGACTCATTCGCCTATACCAACATGTCCGTTACTATGATTTTAAATTTTATTCGTGCTCATAACTTCTATACCATATACCCGGCATATTTTAGGGGCGTCCCTTTGGCGACATAAAATATGATTTAAATTGAATCCATTGGCAAACATTTCATTCCTGTCGTCGATGGTTTTTTTTGTATGGAACTTGGACCATGTCTTCAGCAAAATCGGTCGGCAGTACTTTCGGAGCATATCAATGCAAACCAGAAACAAACAAATCTTTCCTCTTCATAATATTAATGACGATAAGGTATTTTCTTAGATAAATTAAGAATTATTGCCCAGAACTCTATTGGCCTATGTATGAATCTAAAAAAAAAACAATATAAAAAAACTGCATGCGTAGAAATTTAAAAGGCAATTACGACAACACGGACGCGCCTAGAATGTTCTCTTAACGTTCTATACGGTTCTGGAACCAGTCGCCCGCGCCGGAGGAAATAGAGACGGTGATTATTTCCGTGGCCATCAGCCGCAAGGCACTGCGGTCTATCTCAATTACACGATCTGTTTACAAGCTGTTTTTGTGTTACGTATTTTTTTATCCATATAACGTTTGAATGTTATTTTTTTTCTTTCAGGTTTGAAGTAATTTTGAGTCGAAATACGCAAGTGACAGTTTTAGTATATACGCAAATGTTTGCCACGAATCTAGATACATATTTAAATGTATCTCCTTTCAGTCCATAATTATACCAAAAGGAAATTTAGGTATAAATAACTTTTGACCGTACCGTTAAAGTCAACGCTAATCTCTTCTAGAGAAGCAGAGAGACAGATGGACGGAAAGAGCGAAACTATAAGGGTTTCCTAAGTATTACGGAACCCTAAACGGGACCCTACTACTGTATGTCGGTCTGTCTGTTACCAGGCCGTGATAGCTAGACACTTCCTTTTCACCGACGATGTATTTTTGATACTGCAATAACAACAAATTCTGATAAAAACAGAATAAAATAAACATTTACGTGGGTCTTCCATACAAAAAACGTGTTACGGAACCCTTAATGCGCGAGTCCAACTCGCATTTTTCCGGTTTTATTTTTATTTTTCAGACCTATGTTGTTAGTATCTCAGTCCCACCAATTAAACACACATTTTGCTCGTCAGGAAAATGCAGTAATTTCTGTGCAGTGTGTTACAATACTAGTTAGACGTAATAGGTACAGTAATTTAATACGCACACATAGAAAGGTATAATGCATTTGTTGGCTGTAGCTATACCAATACTTCTCAGTCTGACTTTAAATGTCATTTAAATATTATACATTTCCATATAATTCATACGTTTACAGCGTCTAGATTTTAGTCGATAAAAATTTAAATTGAAAATCTATATGATAAACGAGTAATAGCATAATGGAAGCGAAGCTTTAATCTTTTAATACCTACATGTAGAGTTTCCAGAACTCTCGCCAGGGTTGCCAAAATGTAAAGTTTTTTTTGTTTTTTTTTTTAACTATCAACCCTTCCTCGAACCCTTCCATTCTAGAGTTTCTTGCAACCCTACAATCCAACGGGCTCATAATATGTTACGGAGATTTCTCGGACAGGTGTTTTAACCGAATTCCAAAAAAAGAGGCGGTTTACGTTCGGCTGTATAAGAGATAGAAACTTGTTAGTTGCTAGTCTCTTGGACAAGTTATTATATTAAATATCATTAAAATAAAAACATGCATAACGTGAAACATGCCTTTTAACTTTATTTAATTGAATTTTTCAAATTATACCTACTAATGAACAAGTAGGTTTTATACGGTTTAATTGCTGGCTCAAGCCCACTTCACATTCTCGATTCAAATCTTGCGACACGGTTTTCAAATCGATCTGTATAAAACTTTGCGCATATTACTTTTCATAGAAATAATTCAAAGAGTTTAACGCTCTACTTTATTATGCACCAGTTTTAACCCGCAACTTTTTTTCGATGTTTCATATTATACAGAAATGTTACAATCCGGCCCGATATTTTCAAACTGCAAAATGGTATTCTCAAAATAAAAATAAAAAAACAGATTCGATGCAGTCTCGATAGGATAAAGCAGGAAAATGGTATTCCCATAAACATCAAACCCGTTGTGATTGGTCCAAACTTTAAAATCAGTTTATGATATCAAGACGATTCATTTATAATTCAATAAAAGTAAAATGAAAGTGTAGGTTACGAGATTTTGGGTTTTGGTATGTACGAAGAATGTAGAAGCTATCTAGCTTATAATACGAGAAGTATATAATAATATATCAGCTCATTAGCCTAAGTCATTACGATTTATTTGTACCTTTAAAAAATAAATTGAGTTCAAAGATCAAATACAAAAACAAAATGAGTTATGGTCGAAATGCAGCCGGTAGGCGGCCGCTAGCGTAACTTAATTGATCAATTTTATACGGCTTATGCACGGAATGGCCAGTTTTATATTCAAGTGCTCAATTCGCGTAAGCTCATTTTATTAACCACATATAATTATAAGAACGGGCCATTAACTAACTGGATACAAGTGTATCGAGTTGGTGAAATTCTAATTCAATGTTTTCGCCGACTGGACCTCGGTTCCAGATGCTAATCAACCCCCAAAATAACTAACGGTACTAAAGAGTATCTTTATCTATTTAATAATAATTATAATAATCAAAAGTAAAAATCAATCTGGCCCCGTACTAAATACTCGAAGAATTTGTGTTACAGGGAAGACAAAGGGAAGTATAATTATTACTAGCTGTTGACCGCGGCTCCTTCCGCGTAAATATAGTATCCCTCGGGAACACTGTATTTTTTCGGGATAAAAATTAGCCTATATTTTAATCCAGAGCCTAAACTACTTCCATACTAAATTTATTTAAACAAACATCCATCCATACATCCTCACAAACTTTCACATTTATAATATATATTAATGTATTTGACAGATTTTTATTCTATTACACACATATTTAATACACATCCATCACCCAGGAACACAGAAAATCTTTTTGTGCCTTCGGCGGGATTCGAACCCGCGAGCCTGAAACCCGCTAAGCCGCGCTTCAACCAACGAGATCAAACACTTAACCACAGAGGTCGTCAATTTAGAAATTAAATGAGACTGATATCCCCTTGAATGTTCTAAACCTTTTTGGCACTTGCTCCAGTTTGTTTTTGCCGATTTCAGGATCAGTAAATTCGAAAAGGCTCACCTCGTGTTTACTTAAAAGTTCGAACGGGCTGAGCTTCGTAATTAATGTTAGGGCTTTTTCGAATGTGGTGTGCACTTTTTCCGAAGCTGTATTCCTCTTCAGCATACCTAATCACCTAAAGCCACAATTCGAAACCTTAAGTTCTTTAATGTTATGTACTTGTTTTAAGAATTTAACTGTGAAATTGAGCTTGAAGTGTTTGTTTTTCAAGCGTGAAAGTGCACAATAAAAGTTTATGTAGAGACTAATAATTGTGGCAGAAAAGTTGTTATGCAGTGCCGCTGATTTCTTTTAAAACATTTTACCTTTCCTACCCTTAGTCGGTCAAAAATTAAAATTAGTCATATCAGTTGAAATTTTTTACAAACGAATTGTAAGTATTTCAAATGTTTGGCAAATAAAATATTGCAGACAGTGTACACACATTCATAGAGCACTGAGCCTAGAAAAAGAACTATAAATCTGTCACATAACTATATTATCGTAAATCAGACTCAATCATTGGATATGTGCATGTGTCATGGCCACGATATATCTTGGCCATCATACATAGTGGAGGAGCGAGATATGAAGGGCGTATTTTAATTTATTGAATATGGATATTTTTTTAGCTTTGACTTATCAAGCAAAAACATACGTATAGAGTACACGTGGCAGAAGTGAAACTTCATTCATCATTTACAATCTAAAAATAATCGTCGTGCCTAGATTACATCACTACAAAAATATAATAGAAAATAAAAATTTGTAGGTACACTTAGTGCCATTTGTGTAATGAGCTGTGCTTTAGAAAATTAAGTTGTTATGTAAATAGTATAAGTAGCTCCCGAAAGATGGCGAAAAACCAAAATTGTGTCGTGACTCGTGATGCGACCTAAAAATTTCACTCTCAACGCCACTAAAGTAGTTTTACTTGCTCGCTAAAGACAAGGATCGCGCCCGGGGCAGTAAGATCAAGAGTGGAATCTATATATAATATCTTTTTATTAGCGTTGGTAGCTGTACTTTAGCTTCTATAAATAATTTTGAAGGAAATTGATCTATCTTTATCTAGAAAAACGAAGGATGATGTTATTTATTTTCTTTAAGTAGTTTATTAACATTTACGTTTATGTATTTTACGTTAAATAGAGATTTTCTCCGAGAAAATATTTAAGACGTAATGCAGTGTTTACCCCGGAGCCAACACGCTCACGATCCGTTCACTATTTAGGTAAGATAACATTAAAGCCCTCTTCTTCTAATGTATCTGATTCATCACCATCAACAAGTACCATCTACATAGATTTGCGATTAGTATGCTGAATATATTTTTGTTGAAATGATACTATATTATCTACTTTGCTATAGCAACTGTGGAATATCCGTGAAACTTGTTTTATTACAATCTGGCGGGAGACGAGCGACATTTGCGTAAGCGTCAAAAGTTAAAACGTGCTTTAAATTTATTGCAATGACCCGGTTTAGCCGTGGTAAATCGTGAATCTCGACTGTGGTTCCAAAACTCGGACTGCTGAATATGATAATGTTTCTAAAATGCCGTGCAGGGTCTCGCTAAAACTCTTGACTAATTTGACTTTTAAAAATGTTAGTTTATGTCTCGACATTCTATTTTTCCTGAGATGGAACTACACACAATTCCTATTGTTACGAAAGCATACCTCTAAATGGAACGCTCTAATAAGAGAAAAATTATGCATAAACAGTGATGTCACAAAGACACGAGATACAAAGGCGCCAATTAAACATAGCTAGGTGCAATATGCACAGGTCACGTCAAACGCAACAAGATATTCCAAACAGACATTTCACGCCTCGATGAATCCAAACGCGGCTGGAATTTGGAATAACGGATATTCCAGAATACTTTATTTGACGTATTCCTTTCGTAATATTCTAAAAAAGTGTATGCGTGTAACTAGAATAAACATTCTGCACATTAAAATTAAGAAATACTTAATACGTTTAACATGCAAAATATCAAATATGATTTCACCGGAAATGAAATTTTTTGTGTCGGTTTTGAAGCAAAATTATGGCGAAATACTACGACACACATATCAGTTTTTATTTAATTAGTTAAATATATTTTTAAATAACGATTTATACAACTTAAATAACAAATAATACAAATGACAACTGGTGACATTTGTCATCAGACTATAGACTATAGAATATCGTTACTTCCGTCAGAAAAAATCTGAGTTACTCCCTAGTCGCGCCTAAGAAAGTTTTAATTCAAACCGGCTCATAAAATTCCGAAAACAACAATAATATGTACGAAAATGTATTACATTTTGATTTTGGTTTAACACTAGTCGTTTATTGTTGAATTTTTTAAACCTAGGAGAGTCACCTCACAATGCTGCAAAAAAAAACACCGCCTATAGAAAAACTACGTGGAAAAAAATTTTGCATCGTGTTTTGTCGAGCGAGTGAGATTACCGGAAATCCGAGGGTTATATATTTAAAAACACGGCAACACTCTCAAAGCTCCTTTATAATCCAGTTATCTCTGCTCGTTCCCGGTCTTATATATAATACTCACTCATCAGGTAGAGTGAGAGCGTCGTGTTCCTGTCCGGGCGCGTTGACATGGTACACGCAGAAGTTCTCCAGCAGGGCACGCATATCCACGTAGTTGAACAGGGCTTGGAAGCTGGTGCCTGCGGACATTTAGATGTTTTCATTTTAATGTAACATTTTTATTCTATTGTTGAAAAGATAGATAAGTTCTGAATGAATTGCCATCGATACGCAAATTTTATTTTCATGCGCAATTTCTAACAGCTTCGTTTATAAAACTAAATCTCTTTTTTTTTTTACTAATTAAATTGATCTAGATTCCATCCTCTATTACTGCGAGGACAGGTCCATTGTCATACAATAGGTTATCATATCCAAGGTTTTCATAAATCGAACAACAATTCGGTTAGCGGTCCAAATTTATTCCGTGTCACAAAACTCATGCATGCCAAATATCTCGACAACCAAGTAAATAAAAAAGTAGAATCCTACACGAATAACTCTGCACAGGTAAAATCTCATTTAAATAAGAACTTTTGTATGATTTCCGTATAGGAAATTGTATGAAATCGCAATGCCAAGGCGGAGCATAATCACAAAATGTGGCAATTGCAATGCGGAGTTGTAGCGAAAAGCGACTTCAGAAAATTACGGAGCACGCTGTATTGCACCTAACTATTAGTGATATTTCCAATTGGAAATATTCGCCCTTAATCCCAATTCAAGCATTCTCTTGATCAATTGGTGGAGTTAAAATTATTTAAATAATAAATCAAACAAAGAAAAGAGAACTTACAAAAAGTAATAAATCCAATCAAACTGCAAAAATTACTCTTTGCAGCTTTTGACTGTTACTAAACATATATGGTTGCTTAAAATTAATTAAAAAAATTTTGGGCATAATATAATCTACTAAGTCAAAAGGTAGGCTGAAAAATAATTAAACAATTCTACATAAAAATAATGACTAAATGATTATAACCCCACTGCGCTCTCTGAGGCGCTTAGGTAATTAATTACATAAATAGGTGACTTAAAGTGGAAGCAAAGACTTTACTCTTAATAACATCAAGAGAATTAGCTGTGTGAGGTCAATTACCTTAACAGCGCCGTAAAGCGCGTAGTGTAATTTTGTTTAACACAAATTAGTTTTTTTAAATTTTTAATTATTTTTCTGTCTAAACGTCTTGACATAAGCAGTAAGTAGATCATATGCCCAAAATATTTGTAATCGAATTCATACAACTTCATACATGAGTCCCAGTGTTTTGTTATACGTGACTATGGTATATCAATTACCTACTGGTATTACGGTGCCGTAGTAATAACACTGAGTTATTACATAGTAGATACTAGATACGTGAATAATTAGGCTGATGAAATAAAAATAAGGACGAATTGCAGTGAATATGGAGTTATTACAATGCATAAAGGACATTTCGCATTTAATAAAACAGTGGGAGCTGTAGCCTCTATTGTTTTGTCAGTTGTGTGCCAATTTATATAGTGCTCTAGAATTTAAAGAGAACTCTACAGTTAAGGGCCCAATTAAATTGTGGTGTATTATAATATGTATCTAAGCAAAAACTTAAGTACAGTGCGAACTTAAATACAATGCATGAAATTTGGCACAGTTGAACTGTATGAGGAGGAAGGTGTGCAGAAAACTATTATTTTTAAAAAGAAATTCATAGAAACACATAAAATTAATCAAAATAAAGTTACACACTACCTCACTACCATGCGTTTGTATAATAACAGTATTCAATCTTTCTTTCACATTCCATAGTAAACGTTTAGGTACATATTTTAATTGCGTACCTAAAAGGCAAAATAAGCCGTAAAACAGATGAAACTTAAAAATGAATAGGTATGTGAATTATAGTATAACTTCTACCACTAGCCCACCTCTAGTTTATATAAAATAAATATTAAATAAATTCGCAATGCAGTTTCTATTGTCATTTATAATTAAAGCAAGCAATTTCTTACAGCACTTTTATTATCGCTGAGTTACGGTTTTCGATCTGTCTCTCCCGTTCTAACATTGAATAAGAGAGAGAAATCGAATCAAGGTTTAGCGTTAAATCGCGTTAAAAAAAAGTTGAAATCGGGATCCGATTACCCCCGAATTGTCAGGTTTGTAGCTAAGAACAACCTCGATCACGCCAGCATCATTCAAACAAAAAATCTCACATTAATCGGACCTTTCGTTTAGCAGGTACGATGCCACGGAAATACCGGCAGGTATACATGTCAAATAGCCCTCTGCGATATTGCTGTTGGGGTTAAAAATAGGAATCTCGCAAGTAAAGTGAGAAATGATCAAGCGAGTCACGAGCTTGATGTTGGCAGAATCTAAAAACGCTCTACTAAACAGAACCCCAATTCCTGTATTTATACTAAGATTTTTCAATTTACTCTCAATTAATTATGAATAAATCGTCTTGACATCATAAACTGATTTTGGACTTTGGACCAATCAAAACGCGTTTGACGTTTACGAGAATACTATTTTTGTGTTTTAACATAACGCGAGACAACATCGAATCCGTATTTTGTGAGATTTTATTAGTAGAATCGACCTACAGAAATCGAACCGGTACATAAAAAAATTGTAAATTGTTTTTTATTTGTATCTAAAAACATTTGTTATAATATTATTTGGTTTAAACGTTAGCGTTTTTCACATCGTTTTCAATGGGGGACTTTTAAAATTTTACGTCTTGGAAAGGTCAAAGAACTAATTAGTATCTGAGGATAAAGGAAGAATGAAACGACCTTTTTCCCTTAATATTAAGTCTGAGCACGTTGATACGAAAAAAAGGCCCTGTCGTTTTCGTTAAAACACATTCACAAAAACCTAGATTTTATTTTAAATAACGGAAATAGGTTGCCTTTGGGTTCCGTAATACTCAAGGAACCCTTATAGTATCGCTCTGTTTGTCAGTCAGTCTATCCGCGCTTCTAGCTTCTGTAATTATGAATATAAATTGATGGTTATAGTTAAAGATTGTATATAAATCTCGGTTTTGTCATCATAAAATAATCGTACTAATATTATAAATGTGAAAGTTTGTGAGAATGGATGGATGGATGTTTGGTAGTAGTTTAGGCTCTGGATTAAAACCTGATCAATGGATAGGCTACTTTTTATCCCGGAAAAGGACTGTATTCCCGCGGGATACCCTATAGTATATCTAAGCGGGCGGAGCCGCGGGAAACAGCTAGTATTTAATTATTTTACAAAGCGGGGAATTCACTAGACGGACATACCTGCAGGCAAGCCTACAGGTATGCCCGACAGGCTTCGCTACTATTAGGTCTGTGTAGTGTATTACCGTCGCGGGCCGTCCGCGTTATAGTAGCGAAGCCTGTCGGACATACCTGTAGACTTGCCTGCGGGCATGTCCGTCTAGTGAATTCCCCGCTTTAGGGCTGGCTCTCCATATGAAGTTGGGATGAAAAAATATTTTTTTAATCTACCCCATCGTGTAGAGTATCAATATTTCAAAATAAAGGCAAGGAGTCATAAACATATGACTTTTTTCGAGTCGGTCTCTATTTTAAATTCGGACAGTAACTTTTGAAGTAATTCGAACATAAAACTATTTCGCCTTGATAGTTACAGAGCCCTTAGACATGTCCTGACATGTTCTTGTTTAGGTTATTAATTTAATTCTAAGTCTTGAAATTAATTTGAAAGTAATTAAGTTGAGCGTTTCACAAACCTAAAACTGCTGTAATCTGCATAGTAAACAGTACCTAAGCACCACTTGCGGCGTGATATTATGGTGTTATTTACAGATTTTCAAATGATAAGGCCGCGTTTACAAATTTAACATTAAATTGGCTGTTTTTCGATCAATTTTACGACCAACTAAAATCCAATCTAAAAAACTAAAAATTGTCACAAGTAAAGTACCTACTTCTTTATTTAAGGTTTAAAATGTAGTTAATAAAATACGATTTTTAGTAAAGTCAAAATAATTTTTCTAAACAAGCTGTGGTCATAATTCCGTTTCAGTTCGCGTGGTATCGCATTCACACACGCGTCTATTGCGCGTGAGCGAGTGAGATAGCGCGCGGACCGAATTGACCACAAAGAGAATTGGGCTGAACGGGCATTTTCTTCTTTTTATATACAAAAATTGATTGCAATTCAAATGTTTCGCTAAAACTCGAAATCGAAAGAACAACGTGTGTCGGGACAGCTAGTTATTATATATAAAGTATGACGACAATAAATCTGCTGAACATTCAATTTACTCAATTAAGTACGAAGTATGTATCTGCTAAATATTACGCGCAATGAGGACAAGGTTGGCTCTGTGAACTGCACGTAACTACTACAAGATCCGGTCCCGGTCGTCGCGAGCACTATATCGTCTCACGGGCGTATACCTAGTTAAACGCTAATTAAAATTAAGGAAGAGAGTAGGAACACAGGCTGTCACTATCTCAGCTTAGTAGAATGGCAAGGGTAGCTTGTGACTTGAGAGCCACTTAGTTTAATAAGCGTGTGTTTAATAAGCCGGCAACGCACTTGCAACTTCTCTGATGCTGCGGGTGTCCATGAGCGACGGTAATCTCTTTCCATCAGGTGATCCGTTTGCTCGTTTGCCCCCTAGTTTTATTTTAAAAAAAAAGGCGAGTGACGACACATCTTTGATGAACTATCGAACGAGTTGTGCTAATTCAGGCACAAGACAATAATCGCTTAACAGGGCGTTGGATTCTGCGCACGCACACGTCTTATACCTATATAAAAATGTTATGTTGGTTTGTGTTTGTGTACGCTTCAAAAACTCAAAAAGTTGTACATCGATTGAGCTGAAATTTTAGCATTATAGATAATTCGCATCAAGAATTGTTTTTATCTATTTTTTATCCGCGACCGCGAAAAAACTATATTTACGCGGGCGGAGCCGCGGGCAACAGCTAGTACTAAGTATAAATACGTTCAACCACGTCTGCACCCATTGCGGCCACTTGATTCGTGTTTAAATATTTTCACGCACCCAAGTGGCAAAGTGCTTGGAAACTGGTCGAGCAGGAATTTTGTCGATATTGTACCTACACAACGAAACCTTTATACTAGTTAGTTACAGTACCTACCTTTATTACATAATATTTGGTATTATGTAGGTAAATACACGCGTAATACTCTTACAAGTAGGTTAGTCATAACTCATAAGTCATATTCTTTAACAATAATAGCAACATTATAAAACTAATTTAATACAAATTAAGTAAACTTGGTTTGAATAACCACTTTTGCCCTTTTCAACTAGTTCCCGAAAGAGAACTCGACGTCGCAAATGAAAGACCGTATTCAAAATCTCAAGAGACCGCCCCAGAAAACTTTACGGCATATTTTAATGGTATATAATATGACATATTTTCAGCTCTCTTTCATACAGAGTTAATGAGATTTTACCATTATATAATTCTAAATTGCCATCTTAGACCTTGTTAATATTTGAAAAGATTCCCCCAGAAACTTTTAAAACTTGTTTTTGTTTTTTTTTTACATATTTCAAGATATTGAATCTAATTTGTTGTTTTGGAATATTTTAATAGCCATATTTCACATTTTCTTAATTCGAGATAATGTGATTTCGGATGAAAGCAGCCTAAATTGTTGAGTTAATGATGCGTAATAAACCTTCTTTTTATCACCTATGTTACGTAATATCAATTTATTTAAACGAAAACTTATGATATAAATATAAATACAAAATCGAATAACGTATTATCATAAGGGCGCTCCACATTCTCAAGAGACATTCACGCGAGAATCTCCGGAGATTCTCAGCGAGAACTATAGCGAGAACTTCTTTGGGTACACATTCTCACAAAGTTCTCAAATAGTTCTCACTACAGTTCTCGCGCTCGATGACGATGGACGCAGAAGCCGCTGCGACAAGTTTATTGTTATGCGCATAAGCATAATATAATTATAATAGGTTGTACATAATTTTTATGTCTCATGATTATTTAAAAAAAAAACCTTGATCAAGTTGATTTATTAATTCATAAACCAAAAATGATCAACACTTTATAATAATCATGCTAATGAAATAACTTCCGCTTAGAAATATTCTAAAAAGTTTGTCCAAGTTACGCTCATATTGACGCCACGCGGTACACAATATACAACCGTTCAAGTCTGCGGCTTGCGCGCTACTGAGAAACATGCGAGTGTGGAGTCAATACACGTTCTCGACTGTTCTCACGTCCTCGCGCTCCTTTGTCTCGCGTCAAAAAACCGACAAAAAGTGGAGAAAAGCCGGAGAACAACGCGAGAACTTGAGAAGAATACGCGAATCGCTTCCACATTCACGTTTTTCGCATGTTTCTTGCGTTCTCGCGAGATTCTCTTGAGAATGTGGAGCGCCCTTTATACTTTAAACGAAACAATATTATATATATATATATATATATATATATATATATATATATATATATATATATATATATATATATATATATATATATATATATATATATATATATATATATATATATATATATATATATGTCACCGTAAAATTGTAAAAACCGTTAGATTGTAATATTACTAGAGATATTATAATATGCTGACAGATTGTCAAATACAAATTTATCAATACAATTGTACGTATTATTTCTCGGTATAATTATTATTATGAAAAAGCAAACAAATATGGCGGCGCGGGGCACATACCGTATAACCAATCTGCACGGTAAATATTACAATATAACGAAAAATAATGCGTACAATTGTATGGAGAAATTTATATTTAACAATCTGTCAGCATATTATAATATCTCTAGTAATATTACAATCTAATCTATCTTTTTACGGTGACATACCTATATATTATATAATCGGTATCTTGAAAAGTGCCGCAAGTAGGTATTATCATGAAATTTAGTATGCAGGGAATTTTGGGGGAGAACAATCGATTTAGCCATATCATATCCCTTTTTTTGTTTTTCGAGGGGAAATGCTATTTGCATAATTGCAATTTAAGTATTAGTAATATTAAAGTAACAATAAAACTTCTTTTGCTTGATTTAATTAACAAAGCAACAGCAATTTGCCAGTCCCTCAAGTGCACTACAGCGAAGTGGCTCTGAAACTCTTTAATTTCAAAACGAATTCTCTTTTAGATTTATTATTATTCTTGTGGAACTGTAATTTTAGGTTAATTATTATTATTACAGTTTAGAGATCACACATCTTACTTTCCTAATATAATATTATAAATGTGAAAGTTTGTGAGGATGGATGGATGGATGGATGGATGTTTGTTACTCTTTCACGTAAAAACTACTGAACGGATTTTGATGAAATTTAGTGTGGTAGTAGCTTGAGCTTTGGATTAAAACATAGGCTACTTTTTATCCCGAAAAAGCACAGTGTTCCCGTGGGATACTGTTTTTACGCGGGCGGAGCCGCGGGTAACAGCTAGTTAGATTTTTTTTTAATATTACTTCAAAAGTTACTGTCCTATATCGCTCAAAATTATTTTCCTAACAGACAGACAGACATACATACGGCCAGACGGACGAATAGAGCAAAACTTTAAGGGTTCTTTGGGTACTATGGAATCCTAAAAATGACTGCTTTGGGCGCGTTGGATATTTTTTGAGATAGAAACACTAACCGACACTGGTGCTAAGGTTCCAAGTATTCGGAAGTAGGCAAAAAAAAAGCCGGCCAAGTGCGAGTCGGACTCGCGCACCGAGGGTTCCGTACAAAACTGTAGTGATTTTGTTACAGCTTAAAGGTATTATAGACCTGAGTATTTGATATGATTTTTAATTTAATACCTCTACGCGTTCATGAGGAAAGGGTTAGTAAGTTTAAAATTATTAAAAATATTTTTATTATAATTATGATGTAACAAAAAATTTACGGGTTTCGCAATTATTTTTTTTATCTGAGATATAAGACGTTGCTTCGTACCAAATTTCAAGATACTGAGTTCACGGAAAATACTCTGTTGGTTTTGATTCCCTAGCGAGTGTCGAAAATTTGCGGCATAAACGGCTGTATTTATTGATTGCGATGGCTTAGAAGTTTGATTTTTTACAGCTCCAAGGAATAGTAGATTTGAGTATTTGATATAAATTCCAGCTTGATACCTCCACGCGTTCCTGAGAAAAGAACCGACAGACAGACGTACGGACAACAAAGTGATCCTATAAGGGTTAAATTTTTCCTTTCGAGGTACGGAACCCTAAAATTCACTTGTTATGGGAGTAGCTTAATAATCGAAATAAAAGAATTGGAAACAGAAACAACGATGCACCGAAAATGTTTCCCGTTTGAGTACCTATTTCAGCACGATTTCTAGTGGAACTTTGGTACGGTGTACTCTATAAAACTGGCTATTCTATAAATCAAGCGTAATACTTAGGGCTATCAACTCTAAAATTATTGTTTTTAAACAAAAACTTAAACCGACTTCCAAAGTAAAAATACACAAAAAAGTATGAAATAAAACTTATTCTCTAAATAATTCCCCTTTTCGGCAAAAAAATTTACTATTTCTCTACTGAATCTTCATAATTTTGAAATCGGTACCAGCCCTAACAATATCCTACAATATTTTATAGAACTCACATTCATATTTGTTGGTACCGACTTCAAAATTAAGAAGATTCAGTAGAGAAATAGTAAAAATTTTTGCCGAATTTGAAAGCGGAATTATTTAGAGAATAAGTTTTATTTCATACTTTATGGTGTATTTTTACTTTGGAAGTCGGTTTAAATTTTTGTTTAAAAATAATAATTTTACCCTTTTTAGTTACATTTGTTAATTTATTATTAAAAAATCTTAAGAACGTTTAAAATAAACGAACGAATGTATAATTGAAGAAGCGCCAAGCTTCCATTAGGTATTGTAAATAAGATGATGATGATGATTACTGTAAGTTACATATGCTTTTTTTTTTTTTTATGAAATATGGGGGCAAACGAGCAAACGGGTCACCTGATGGAAAGCAACTTCCGTCGCCCATGGACACTTGCAGCATCAGAAGAGCTGCAAGTGCGTTGCCGGCCTTTTAAGAGGGAATAGGGTAATAGGGGAGGGTAGGGAAGGGAATAGGGTAGGGGATTGGGCCTCCGGTAAACTCACTCACTCGGCGAAACACAGCGCAAACGCTGTTTCACGCCGGTTTTCTGTGAGCCCGTGGTATTTCTCCGGTCGAGCCGGCCCATTCGTGCCGAAGCATGGCTCTACCACGTTGCAGTTATTTATACAATGCCGAAATTTACTTGTAGTAATTTGAAAAATCCTTTTGCGCGTTTATAGCCTCGAAATCCTTCTTAGTTTTTGGTTAAGTTATAATATAATAATAACCTTAGAAAAAATATAATATACGACACTGTGGCAACACTGACTACGCGTCACTGTCGCAGTTGCGACCATTGTTTGGTTGACAACCCTAGTCCCTAATCCCAGGTTATAAGCAACAGACGCGTTCATTTCCTCCAAAATATCGTCAGTAATCGATCTAGCTGGCTACAAAATCAATTTAAATTGCAATACTTGGACGACGACGACGATATTGCTCTTTAATTAAACAGAGCTTACACGAATGGCCAAATATGGCGAGACATAAATGGTACAAACATTACACTGAAATCTGAATATAATGATTTGTAAAATCAGTTATAGAAAATTTGGGCACATGGTAATTATGTGAAAACGTTTAGGCAGAAGATATATTATCTAGTAATGAAACGAAACTTCACCGCTGAGGACATGGACATCATAATATTAGCTGATTTAACTCACGACTGATTTAAAAACGTAAGTTTAAATAAGTTAAAAAACTATAAGCCGACTACTAAAAAGGGGTCTAAAAGGCCGAAACAAGAAAATAATTCAGATAGAAATCCAGAAATCCATAGATAAAAAATGGTCAAGTTAGAGCCGTGGACGCACCTACTTTATAGAGTTCGGAACAGTCGATGTCAAATCGCAGCCGTCTGTATCATCTAAGGGTATAATTCTAGAAACTTCTCTAGGTCTTAGGGTCAGCTCATACCTAGACGCGACGCATCTCGGTACATAAATGGTCAAGGTAGAGCCGTGGACGCACCTACTTTATAGAGTTCGGAACAGTCGATGTCAGATCGCAGCCGTCTGTATCATCTTAGGGTATAATTCTAGAAACTTCTCTAGGTCTTAGGGTCAGCTCACACCTAGACGCGACGCATCTCGGTGTGAACTGACGCTTAGACGCCATTAGTAGGTAGGTGCGACCACGGCTCTAACTTGACCATTTTTTATCTATGGATTTCTATCTGAATTATTTTCTTGTTTCGGCCTTTTTAGATCCCTTTTTTACGTAGTCGGGTTATAGTTTTTTAACTTATTTTTTATTTCGTACATTTCCGTTTTCCGATCGAACATATTTTTAGAATAATATTAATAAGTACCTAATCAAAACACTTGAAATTAAAAATATCTTCTTCACGAGCGCGGAGCGAGCCGACCGACATTTTTTGACATATTTGTGCAAGCACACGATAAATAATAATATATATATACATATTTGTGGTGTGCTTGCCAAGGCCTTTCTTTTGATACCTAACACGTGATGATTATCTCGGTTTAATTTTTTTAGATTTTACAATCTGAGGTCCAATTTTCAAAATACAGAATTAAAAAAAAATCTATAGCCTATGTTACCCGCGGCATCATTACGAATCCATTGACACCTCATTTATTAAAATCGGACTAGTAGTTTAGAGTTTTAGACGCTACGATGGAACATACATACATACATACATAGACTGCCAAAATCATTACTCTTCCTTTTGGCTTCGCCGTAGTCGGGTAAAAATATGTTTGAAATCAGCTGTGATGTAAATCATCTACTAGTGCGAGGTCAATGAACTCAGCGGCGAATATTCGTTCCAGTGCTAAATATTATATTTATTTGTTTCTGCCTAATCGTCATCACATAAACAATCAATCATGTTCCGATTTTTTTTTCCAAATTGATTTTACAATATGTTATAAAAACAAAACTTAATTACTACAGTAGTTAATAAAACAATTTTCTGGCTATGTACGGTTAGTTAAAAAAAAATCCGGTCAAGTGCGAGTCGAACTCGCGCTCGAAGGATTCCATACAAAACGTTTCCGTAAAAAAAAAATACGTTTCTTGTATGAAGTATTTGCTGTTATAGCGGCAACAGAAATAGATTATTTGTGAAAATTTTAACTGTCTCACTACCACGGTTCGTGAGATACAGCCTGGTGACAGACGGACAGACAGCGAAACGTATCAGTAATAGATTTCCTTTTTTTCCCCAATGGTTACGGAACCCTATTTAAAGGAAGGTTTAATAACGCGAACGAAGTCGCGGGCAAAATCCAGAGTTAAAGATAATTTCAAATGCATTATTTTGCACCCGCGCCGGTAATTAAAGTCCTGAGCGTTTTCCTTTTAAATTAAGTATTCTGGCCTTATTTAAACCCACAACTTTGTTCTTTTCAACGGTTCTTCGAAAAAGTCGGCTACAGGCGACGTAAATGAGGGGCGTATTCAAAACGTCCCAGAAACTTCACGTTTGCTATTTAAAAACAGTATAAACTTAACCCTTATTCATAATAAGCAAATATAATACTTTAAACGAGCAATTATTGTAAATATATGTATATGTATATTACTAGATGTTCCCGGCAACTTCGTGCGCGCTAAAGAGAATCTTTCGGGAACCGTACATTTTGCCGCAATAAAAAGTAGCCTATGTCCTTCCCCGTGGTCTACTCTATATCTGTGCCAAATTTCATTAAAATCGGTCTAGTAGCTTCGAAGCCTATTCGATGCTAACAAACATACAAACAAACTTTTCCTCTTTATTATATTATTATAGATATTATAGATAATCAGAATCTCAATTATTGGCATTCATGATATTAATTAATATCTGAAAAATTACATTACATGGGAAATCTACAGCCAAGGAAGCTTGAAATAACTTAATCTTTGAAAACTACAACATTGCAATTTCATCATTTAGATAGAATATAATAAATGTGATATAAAAAAATATTTGAAAAAATATAAAAACCGACTTCCAAAGTAAAAACAATAACGTTCTTAAAAATCACTAAAAAGTATGAAATAATTCTTACTGCCGAAATAGTTCCCTTTCAAATTCTACTAAAATGTTACTATTTTTCTACTCAATCTTCTTATTTTTGAGGTCGGTACCAGCCAATTTGAACGTGAGTTCTTTAAAATATTATTTGTATATATGTACAGGATGTCCCAGAATTCGACGTCGTCCCTTCGAAGGCTGATAGACCAGCTCATGACTCACCAGAATATCGTAATATGACCTTAGTAAAAAATCTTTAGTTTTCGAGATATTGGCACTTTTAATAATTTCATAAAAATTACACCTCATGTCAGTTTTTAGGCTGCCGCAATTACAATTTCCCGTATTGTGGGATACAAATTTGTATTGCGGAATCCTGACCAGTTCTGCTATTGACCACGGTTATAAAAAAAGCTAATAGAGTTTGAAATTTGTAGAAAAAAAGAAAACTTTTCCCTAGTCGTGATTTCAAAAACTTTTTCTCCTAACTTTCACTATCCATATTGAACAAAAAATACACCACACTAACCTGGGTTGTTACTTTAAAAAGTTGCTCATTTTATGTAGTTTTTGAAATAGTAAAATAGTTGCTATTAAGCTACGTCAAAATTTTTTTTTTGCTATTTTAAGTGCACAGAGAACACATTTTGAATGTTTTTCTTTAGTTAGAATTTCGAAGAAAAACACTCGTTACATTGAAATCACCCAGATGTTTACTTAAAAATTGTACGTTGAAGTGTAAGATGCTTACTAAACTTAGAAACTAAACAGAATACAAGGATTTTTTTAAACTGTAAGGAGAAATGCAAAGAAGGAGAACACATTAATAATATCATTTAATGAGTTAGACTCATTAGAGTGAGAGAATAGGTGACGACACGCACGTCTTTTGTTTGTTCTATATATGAGTTTGTTTATTAGTTACTAGTACGTTACGCTATTAATGTGCATCGTTTTGTTGTTTTTTTACTTTTAACGGATTTTGAATTGTAATTAGGACTTCTTTTGCTTAGTGACTCGGACTTAAGTGTGCTTGGAGACAGTAAAGAACTGACATGGCTCTCTTCTGGACTTTTATGTTTCTGTGATACGTGTCTTAGTAACCAGTCATTATGGCGTATACTATACATCAGTATGCTAACATGCATTACATTTACGGGGAATACAGAGGCAACGGCAAAGTCCAGATTACAATACAAAATCCGTTAAAAGTAAGAAAACAACAAAACGATGCACATCAATAGCGTAACGTACTTGTAACTAATAAACAAACTCATGTATAGAACAAACAAAAGACGTGCGTGTCGTCACCTATTCTCTCACTCTAATGAGTCTTACTCATTAAATGATATTATTAATGTGTTCTCCTTCTTTGCATTTCTCCTTACAGTTTAAAAAAAATCCTTGTATTCTGTTTAGTTTCTAAGTTTAGTAAGCATCTTACACTTCAACGTACAATTTTTAAGTAAACATCTGGGTGATTTCAATGTAACGAGTGTTTTTGTTCGAAATTCTAACTAAAGAAAAACATTCAAAATGTGTTCTCTGTGCACTTAAAATAGCAAAAAAAAATTTTGACGTAGCTTAAGAGCAAATTTTACTATTTCAAAAACTACATAAAATGAGCAACTTTTTAAAGTAACAACCCAGGTTAGTGTGGTGTATTTTTTGTTCAGTATGGATAGTGAAAGTTAGGAGAAAAAGTTTTTGAAATGACGATTAGGGAAAAGTTTTCTTTTTTTCTACAAAGTTCAAACTCTATTAGCTTTGTTTATAACCGTGGTCAATAGCAGAACTGGTCAGGATTCCGCAATACAAATTTGTATCCCACAATACGGGAAATTGTAGTTGCGGCAGCCTAAAAACTGACATGAGGTGTAATTTTTAAGAAATTATTAAAAGTGCCAATATCTCGAAAACTAAAGATTTTTTACTAAGGTCATATTACGATATTCTGGTGAGTCATGAGCTGGTCTATCAGCCTTCGAAGGGACGACGTCGACTTCTGGGACAGCCTGTATAAGGACGTAGTTGTGTTAAAATTAATATGTTTTATTGAAAGGATTTATACAATTATTTGGGCTGGTACCGACTTCAAAAATAAGAAGATTGAGTAGAAAAATAGTAACATTTTAGTAGAATTTGAAAGGGAACTATTTCGACAATAAGAATTATTTCATACTTTTTAGTGATTTTTAAGAACGTTATTGTTTTTACTTTGGAAGTCGGTTTTTATATTTTTTCAAGTATTTTTTATTTTTTTTCTTTTCAGTGGTATTATAATATTATTAACTAGTACCTGGGAGACCGAGATTTGTTCGGAGTTGTTATAGGACGATAAAATATTCAAAAATAAATAAAAATATAAAAGAAAGGAAATAAAAATAATCACACAAATATTTATCTGACCGGGTTTCGAACCCGAGACCAATTCGTTAACAACGTACAAATTACCATTCTACCATCCAGCTGAAGCTACATTTTATCGCGGCAAAATGTACGGTTTTAGCGAGATATCCTTTTGCGCGCACGAAGTTGCGATTAACGTCTACTATAGTTTAATCATGTGTTTTCAATGTAGATTTTAAGCACTTATGCATAAAACATGAAGTTATTTGGAGCAAGAGGTCCTACACTCACGATTAGTTCTTAGTAAGTGATCATCTTCTGTATAAAAAAATCCCCTTTTCCCTTGGTTATTCATTGCATAAACTGCTACACCAATTTTCGTAAAAATATTTTTTGTGGTGTTGTGTTGACAGATAAAGTTGCGGGGAAATTAAAAATTTGTAAGAAAACTTAACGATCATTAACTTTTCTATTAAGAGTTTCCTCTATTCCTCATGGATCCCATTATCATCGTTGTTAGGGTATATACGCTTGGAACAACATATTATCACTTTTGAGTAGCTCTGAATGTTCAAAGAAATCGATATCGGTGTAAAATACTATGAGAAATACCTATATCAACATAATATCATGATGTATAGTGTGATGATGATGGTGGTGGTGATGATGATTATTATTATTGAATAGTGACATATTATGCTTGCAGTTCTTAAAGCAATGTTGAAATTTCCAAACGTGTATATTTAAAGACTGAGGAGTTCTATTCAGTCCTTTTGGATCCAGGGTATACCTTGGCACAACTTTTACTTTTTGGTAGCTGTCAATGTTCAAAGAAATCGATATCGGTGTAAAAACTATGAGAAACACCTAGATATCAACAAAATATCAAGGTGTATGGTGTGATGATGGTGGTGGTGATGATGATTACTTAATAGTGACATTTGCTTGCAGTTTTATAAACAATACCAATTATTTATTCTGTGACAATACTTGAATTTTCAAACGTGTACATTTAAAGACTGAGGAGTGCTGTTCAGCCCTTTTGGATCCAGAGTATACCTTGGCACAACATTTCACTTTTTGGTAGCTGTGAATGTTCAAAGAAATCGATACCTATCGGTGTAAAATACTATGAAAAATACCTAGGTATATCAGCTGTGATTATGATGATGGTGGTGATGATGATTATTATTTAATACGGACATTTGCTTGTAGTTTTATAAACAATGCTGAAATTTTCAAACGTATATCTTCAAAGACTGAGAAATGCCGTTCAGTGCTTTTGGATCCAGGGTATACCTTGGCACAACATTTCACTTTTTGGTAGCATTTGCTCGAGTTACTTCAAAAAAAGTCAAAATCACTATCGGTGTCCCTATAATTTTTGAGGACTTCTCTCAATTCCTCATGGATCCCATCACCAGATCTACTATTTGATGACAATGGGACCAATCCAGGAGTCAATCCTTTACAACAAAAAAATAATTTTGAAAATCGGTCCACAAACGGCGAAGTAATCGTGTAACATACAAACAAAAAAAAGAAGAAAAAACATACACACGAATTGTAAACCTCCTCCTGTGTTTTGGAAGTCGGTTGAAAATTAAAAACCATACGTAAATAATATGACGTTGAATATATTGAATATCGGGATGGAATTAGATGACGTATCCGCGGGGAAATCTCGATCACAACTTAGCTCTAATCCGTATGTCCGTAACGACAAAATAAAAGTATCGGAAAATGCTTTACAGTGGAAATAACGGGGTCGGGGATCTCATGTTTTTTTCGCATACCTATAATGTAAGTAAATTTGAAATTGAGTACTCTCTTCCTCTCTCCCACATTTAGCGGGAATCAGTAGAGGTCTAAAAGGGCAGACAGTTGGTAGAGTCTGGCAAACGAAAGTTGAACCTGAGAAATGGCGGCAATAGGCAAGCGGACTGATTTCTTTTATTGCATAAATGAATAGTACTCTTAAATATGAGTAACTTCTCAGAAGAAACCGTATATCAAAAGTCGATATTTTGTATCTCGTATATCTCGCAAGTCTCGTAAAAACGCTCCATACTAATGTCGACCTACAAATGACGTCACTTGTAGGTATGGTGTATGAAGTATACGGCCGCAGGAATATATTTGTAAATATCTCCGATATTTGTGATTTGAACTCACCATAATGAATGTGTTTGTATATGATGTAAGTAAACTAATGATGTAGGTTTTGTTGACCAATTTCGCAAAAAAAAAATCTTGGTACTTTTGAAATGTATTTAATTACACATAAAATAATAAATTTTTTTTATATTTACCAAGTAGTAATGCCGCAATATTTCTGAATATATTAATGAAACTAAATATTTAAAATGTTGTCCGATTCCCTATTTAAAAAAATATTTGGGTAGCCAGGTAGGTAATATCCTAATTCCTATGAAAAAAATTAAATAACCTGATGAGTTTCTTGATACTTAGTACTAACATGATAAATATAATGTGAAAAAAAAAAAACTCTTTCAAGCATAGTCACTGAATAGTAGGTGTCGGTGTAGGTAACACCTCAGGTAAATACGTAAAAGGTGTAAAGTTGGTGTAGATAGATGTAGGTAGTATACTTAGTATATTATGTAGTTTGTAGGTAGGTAGTCAGTTTCGTTATAAAAACCACATGGAGATATCCTTCAAAGAAAGTGGAAACTAACAAACTTAACCTCGAGCGAATCGCCAAAAAGATACAAAACCTCACAATCTTTCGCGTCCCGTAGAAGGATCAATTCAGCATATTTTATGGCACTTTGTCTAGGCTAAGTAGTCGAAGCGAAGATGACGTCTGGGCTTGAAACCATTGGCTTCTAACTGGCGTAAGGACAGGCCCTATTTGAACGTTAAAATGTCTAGCGAGCCCGATTGGGGCCAGTGTGATTAATTGTCATCTGCGGTCCGCGTGATTCGAGCACCCTTGGCGCGCAACATGTCAAGGCAAAAGTGATGCTAGTTTACTTCTTTTAATAAAGTTTATACAAAATGTTCCGTGGGTCTCATCCTTACTTTCGAAATCACTGCTTAGAACACTGTGGAACTGTCTCTCAGTTTAATACCCTCTTATATCTATTAAGCGCAGCTGCATTACCACCGAGGCGAGTGATTCAAAGACTTTTGAAATAGGTCAGCAGAATGCGGGAATATTGTATCATTTGTATCGCTGTAAATTTGTGTTAATATTGATATATATTCTTAACCGACTTTCGAAGTTTAATGGATTAATGTCTTTTAAGCTTGAGAGATGCAGTTATGTATTTGTGTAATTTAATTTACAATACCCTATAATATTTAATAGACCTCACGTTCATGTTTGCTGGTACCGACTTCAAAATTAAGAAGATTGAGTAGAGACATAGTTAAAATTTTTGCCAAATATAAAAAGGGGAATTATTATTTTATACTTTTTTGTGTATTTTTACTTTGGAAGTCGGTTTAATTTTTTGTTTAAAAATAATTGTACGGCACCATCAAACTTTAGCATATATCATTTAGCCCCAAACTTATTTTTAAAATTGACGACAGTGTATGACTAATGTCATACGCAACTCAAATCGGTCCAGTTCGAAATTAGAATTTTTGTTTGAAAGAGTTGTTCCTCCTAAGTTTGTCCCATGATCATAAAGTGAGGATCTGACGATGGGATCCGTAAGAAATCGAGGGAACCCTTCGATTTTATAAAAGCACCTGTACTTTTTTTAGGGTTCCGTAATACTTAAGAAACCCTTATAGTTTCGCTCTGTCCGTCTGTCTGTCTGTCTGTCCGCGCCTCTAGCTCCTGTAATTATGAATATATTTTGGTGAAATTTGGTGCAGTTATAGATTGTGTATAGATCACGGTTTCGGGATCATAAAATAATAATAATTTTATATTTTAAGGGTGGCTCTCCATACATGTGAAGTGGGGATGAAAAATATTTTTTCACTCTACCCCATCGTGTGGGGTATCGTAGAATAGGTATTTTAAAATAAAGGCAAGGTTTCATACGTAACTTTTTTATAAAGTTGACCATTTTCGAGTAATCGGCCTCCAAAGTAGTCTGTAAGTTGGTCCCCCCCCTAGCATTTTTAAACTATAGGAGATAGAAACTTGCAAATTTCCATGCTGATAGATCATGCTAAAAACTCTTTAGGAAAATTATTGCGAACCAAATCGGACTGTAACTTTTGGAGTAATTAAAAAAGCATATTACGCGTTTATTGTTACGGAACACTCCTTAGTCATGTCCTGACATGCTCTTGGTTAGGTTATTTTTAAACTAATTAAAGAAAATGTTACTAAAAAGTAAGAGTTTGTGCCAAAGTATAGGTAAACTAAATACGTAACGTACTTTAACACATAGAACGCCTTGTCATTCACATGTGCCTGACCAACCATAGTATTTTTTTTTTGCTTGGCGTGGCAGCTAAAGGGTTAATAACTTTATTCCCCCATGGACCAAAATTAAAATAACCTCCGAAAATGAAATGTGGATGAAAATAGTACAATTTAAAAGTATTTTGTTTTGTGGTCACCACTTTTATAAAGCGGATCAAAAACGCCCAGTTAAAGTTCATTAAAATACAACAAAACTAATGCTTCTTGAAAGATTATTTTCACATAAGCAGCTCTCAAGAAAAATGTAATGATTCTTATAGTTATAACAATAACTGCTAGCAAAGCTCCTATGTAAATGTAAGAACATTTCACCAGTATTTTCTAGAACATACACAGAATCAAATGTATCTACTTTTTGTAAGACGAGGAGTGGCATATTGACATCTTTGACTCTTATTGGAGGCAAATGGCAATTTGTTCGCGCATCAGTTTCAACGGACGGAAGCCTTATAAGAATAAGTGTTTTAGATACGAAAAAAGTTTATCGACCGATACGAGACGCTAAAATTTTCAAAGTTTTAAATATCGCTATCTTAAAGTACTACTATACTCTACTCTCAAAGTACGCGCCGCGTAGGGTCTAGGTGTGGGTTGACCCTAACAGTGTTTCTTTTACTCCTTGTAGATTAGAAGCCCGAGTCCCGAAAAACGTCAATGTGGTCAGTGCCATGCCTTCTCCTTTTCTCTTTCGCCCAGTGTATTCTCAGGAGACCTCTCGCCCGCACCGTCAGCCGTGTCTGGATGCCTTATAAACATAATAGAGCTAGAGCTCGTCGTCAAAAAAGATCATCGCGAACAAGCATTAGATTACCTACTAGGGGCCTAAAAGTTTGATTTGAAACCACTGGTCTGACGGTTCTAATCCTGGCAGATTTTTTTATTTACCAAAATATGTGAATATTTTTTTAATAAAAAAAGGTCGTAAGGAACAAGAAAAACTGTTTTGATACACGGCTACGCACCAACTAGAAACCAATAAAAATGCGCCTGGTAGTCCTACTCTTGACCAGTTTCTAGCCAGACCACCCTGAAAGTGTAATTAAATGTAATTAGGAAGAAGATCAAGTTATACGTCAAGCTGTTTGTCTCCTAATCCTCTTTCGAAAACCGTCGGTCTGGCATGCTCAAACCTGACCAAAACTCAGCCAGATCGAGATAAAGCTACCTCCTGCGATACTCACTCATATGTATATGTCACCGTAAAATTGTAAAAACCGTTAGATTGTAATATTACTAGAGATATTATAAAAAGTCGACAGATTGTCAAATAAACATTTCTCCTTACAATAATTGTACGCATTATTTTTCGTTATATTGTAATATGTATTTACCGTACCGATTGGTCAAACAAATATGGCGGCGCGGGGCACATACCGTATAAATACGGTATGTGCCCCGCGCCGCCATATTTGTTTGCTTTTTCATAATAATAATTATATCGAAAAATAATGCGTACGTACAATTGTACGGAGAAATGTTTATTTGACAATCAAATATCTCTAGTAATATTACAAATCTATCGGTTTTTACAATTTTACGGTGACATATATAATAATTAATTTGCACTTAGTGTGATTTTAGCACACCTAGCGTGATTTTAATAGATTTATATGTTATCTTTCCGAATTTCAAATCTGCCACCTCATATTGCTAACACTCGATCCACTATCACGAAAAAATGGCGATGTCTTTAATATTTTGGCAATATCTCTTCAGTGACACATTTTACGATAAAAGTATATTCTGCAAAATTGAACTAGATATATAGTTTTCTACGCGGTAAACTTTATTTGGAAATATCAGTTAAATACATAGTACAAGTATAAGTATATATACTTTTTTCTTATTACAAAAGGAAATTCTAAGCTAATTTTGTGAGTGAAATGAAGGTTTATTTCAAGTTAAACCTGGAAGAAGCTGAACCTAAAAGTACCTACTATTAAGGAAGAGGATAGAAATCTAAGGGTCCATAGAATAAACCGAAATGAAAAGCTTTTAATTTGCAAGGCATTTCTTTGTAGTCGACTGCAGCTATTTCTAATAACAAAATTAAATTCTGTCAACAGGAAAGGTCCCGTCTCAGATTAATAACTATAAATTCAAAACACTTGGTCAGTTTTTATCATTATTTTAAAATATGACCTTACTGTATAGGTACATTAGTTATACACTGATTCCGGTACTAAAATACAAAACAGTCTAATAACTGCAATGTTTACACTCTTCGTAATGTTTGGGCAATGAACCCACTGAAATAGTGGTTATATAAAGTGTATCGATTTGCTAGAAGTAGGTCGTAACAGTTTTTGTGTAATAAACTATAATACCCAATAGACTATAGATAAAACTATTTCTGTTATTCTTCAGTTTGGTGTTTTTTTTTACAATGAACAAAATTTTTAACGTTTTTAGGGTTCCGTCCCGAAATGGTGGGTCGTTAGACGTTTCGCACCGCAAGGTTTGGAACCGCGGTGTGAATCGCCCCAGCGCTGCCCCCTTACTCCCGACACAATCGAGAATCGAATCAGTTCGATCTCAATAGCTTTTGGTACTCCCGACACCTACACTAGCGCACGATCGCGCGGTGGCTCAATTTGTAACTAGCCTGGATCGAGAAGTTCGTTAGATCGTAACTTTTGGTACTCCCGACGAAATCAATCGATTGAGAATCGAATGGCCGGATCGTAAACAAACGTCAAATTACACGATAGCTAAAGAGGTCTCATTTATAGGATCGAGTTTGCTTGTTTTAATGTATTTAACTAAATTATGAGATTTTTATTATAATACTAGCTTTTGCCCGAAGCTTCGCTCGCGTGAAATTGGGTTTAAGTCAGAGGGAAAGCTTGTTCGGGAAAATACCAATACCAAAATTGAATACATAATGGTGTAGGCACTGCACAGCCGTATCAGTAGTACTTTATTTGAATATTTCCTGCGACTTCATACACTCAAGAAATCTACCGGGAACTGTAACATAAATAAAATTTAATAAGCTGCAAAAAGTATTCTGTGTTAATTCTGGAGAAACTCCTACCATATCAAATTTCATCAAAATTCTTTACGTGTTTTCTTTACTTTACTTTATTGCATGAAAAACTAAACATAATAATATATTGTACATACAAACTTTCGCGTTCAGGTATAATATTAAGTAAGGATTCCTTTGTAGCCGATAATTAGTGTTTTAACGATTTCGAAAATCTTTTGAATGGGAAGATGTTGTGGACTTTAAACTTAATAAAAATAATTTGGATTGTGATCGCCCATTCTAGTTAGGACAACGACAGAGTTTGAGAGAGAGATGAGTTAGCAGTACGACCACTAAGCCATCTAGCTTCTCACTTATTCGTCATATAATAATCATGCACATTAATGATTAGGTAGGTAAATTTTAACCAATTCAAATATCTGGTTATTTTATAGCATTTTATACTATGTTATTCTTTAGATTGATAAAACTTTTTGTAGGAATGAACCGATTGAATTGAAATACCTACACAAAATTATAAGCGGAGCTATCCTAATTCCCAAAAATTTTCCGCGATAAAAAGTGAGTCCTATGTGTTAGTCCAAGGGATAAACTACTACGGTAACAAATTTTATAAAAATCCGTTCCGTAGTTTCTGAGAATATAATTAATGCGGCAATCGCAAATATTTAGGTGCCTAGTTTTCCAAAGAGCTTTAAGATTTTCACACGATTTTCATCAAATAAACTTTCGCATTCTTGTCAGATTTATTTTTCAACACGATGACAATATATTATGTCAAAATAAAAATAAAGCTTCCCACTCACGGGCTATCGATTGCTTCGATCAAATTGGAAATAAATTCGTATTTTAAAGTAAATTGCTAACGACAAACTGTTACACAAAATGATTAGTGTAAGACCTACCAGCTAGTTTTTGCGGTGGGGGTCAAAAGTTGGAACAATATTTACGCGTATATATACGAGTTTCATATAAAAAATGTAGTAAGGCGGTCCTAGGATCTCAGACTATATTTAATTTTTATCTCAACCGATTTACTTGCAACTACGAATCCAGTAACCCCCTTACTAATAATCGCTGCATAAGCTTGGTATAACTAATACAGTGTTTTGTCTCCTTCTATCGAATTAAAAATGTCACTTGTGTGACCTGAACAAAACACTGTATTAGTTATACCAAGCTTATACAGCGTTTATTAGTAAGGGGTTAAATGTTTAAATTGTAAAGACTAAATCGATCGATCGCTTGTGAGTGGGAGCTTTAAATCAAAAGCACTAAGGAGTATTTATATCAGCTTTAAAGCAAATCGCTCCCAAACAACTTTCTTTCCCTTTTTATTCCCGTTAGGGGACGAATTTCAATAAACTATGATACACGAATTCCATCAATTCTGTTACATAATGTTTGTGCAAAATATGAAGTAGATTGGACCAAGGAATCACGTTGCCCCATACAAACTGTTTTCCCCCTTTTCACCCCCTTAGGAGTCGAACTTCGAAAAATCCCTTCTTATCGGATCCCTATGCATTACAAAGAGCAAGCCCTGCAAGTTTCAGGTCTCTACGATCAGCGGTTTAGGCTGTGCGTTGATCCGTCAGTCATTCAGGACAAAGGATTTTATATGTATAGATGGGTCGTCTATAAGCATTATTTATTGTTATTAAGGACCTAATAGAATAAGGATATTATGTAAAACTTACGAATAATTACCCGCTTCAACACATTGGCAATGGACATGGATTGTAAGGAATTTCGATGAAATTATCGCCTTAAAAATTATTTATTCGTTTTATTAGTCGCAGATTTAACTCCTCTTATGAAGAAACCAACTCACCGTTATAATATTATGTAAAGTTACTTAAAACTTTTACGCATTCGTTTACACAATCATGTTTTACAATATATTTTCACTTAAGACAGGAACCGAGACAAACGAAGTCTACATAATATGATCTATATTAACGTACTATCATAATAATATGAAGACTTCTTTTGTCTCAATCACATGTCTTTGAATATACAAAGTACTATTGACTTCACAACACTTGACTTTCTGACAAATTATATCAACATTTGACTTTGACATTTGACAGACCGTCAAATAATAAAAAGAATAACAAAACTATTGGTTATGGTCACAGTTTTGTTTAGAAAAATAACCTTTATAAACCTACCATTGCATAAGATTGAGGTTGATTCATTTGAATAAACAAATATAAAATTATATTTAATGTGAAAAATATATAATTTTTACATATTTGTAATAATCTTCACCATAGACTACGGCACTCAGCTGTAACTTGTTTACTTTGTGGACGTGACGTCAGCAACCGGATACAGCTAACGACGCTGATAAGACACGATCTCAACGCGATCTTGATTTCGATACGATTTTGTTCGGGAGTACGCATCAGGATCGAATCTAGATCAAAATCGAAATCGGATCAGACTCGTAAATCGAAATTGTATCAGTTTCGGGAGTAAGGCCCCTGTTTCTGAATGGGTCGATTCGGACTGCAATTCAAATCGACTAAGACGTTTTTGAAAACATTCCTTTTTTTGGATGAATACGAGTACATAGTACAACTATGCGCAAAATAACATAAAAGTACAAAATAAGCAACGACCTTATTAACATTACGACGACAAAACTAACTTTCAAAGTAAAATGCACAGAAAAGTATGAAATAAAACTTACTTTCTAAATATTCCCCTTTTAAATTTGGCTCAGTTTTAACTATTTCTCTACTAAATCTTCATCATTTTAAAGTCGGTACCAGCCCAAACAATATCCTGAATAAACAATCCCACCAAAAGCATTCTGTAAAAAACTAGCCAAGTCTCGATGGAGCTGCTTGTTTATCTCTAAAAAGTAATGAAATCTAGACAAAATCGTGCCAAGTCTAAGGTTCCTTACTGCGGTTTCTTTATTATTATAGTTAATGTTGAGTGACTTGGCCGTTGAACATTCTTTATACTTTAGTGGGTACAAGTCAATTTTGTTTATATTTGTAACTACCTGTGTTTGTTAAGCGAGATAATAGCCCATACTGGTATTGGTAATTGGACGCTAGTGTCTCATTTTAGGCTGTTGTTGATTGTACAACACACATATTGGAGCAATGGTGTCATGGAGCCCCTTTTGTACCCTTGTGTACCCTTCAACGGCCAAGTCACACAACATTAACTATAATAATAAAGAAACCGCAGTAAGGAACCTTAGACTTGGCACGATTTTGTCTAGATTTCATTACTTTTTAGAGATAAACAAGCAGCTCCATCGAGACTTGGCTAGTTTTTTACAGAATGTTTTTGGTGGGATTTCACTTCTTTTTGTAGAAACGTGGGCATATTGATTTATTTTCCTAGATTTTAGTGTAATTTGTTTATTTAATTTGTGTAATGTTGGAGTAGAATAAAGTTCGAGTACAATAAAGGGGCCTGAAAATGCGGCAAAATGGTTCTAGTAAAGAATGGTACGGCAGTGTTTGCTTCGCGCTCGACTTGGCGGGGGCACTCCCGTGCGCCCAGATCGACGTTCTGGTCTTATCTAGAGGTTCTCAAATAGGGGCCTGAAAATGCGGCGAAATGGTTCCAGTAAGGAATGGTACGGCAGTGTTTGCTTCGCGCTCGACCTGGCGGGGGCACTGCCGTGCCCCCAGATCGACGTTCTGGTCTTATCTAGAGGTTCTCAAATAGGGGCCTGAAAATGCGGCGAAATGGTTCCAGTAAAGAATGGTACGGCAGTGTTTGCTTCGCGCTCGACTTGGCAGGGGCACTGCCGTGCCCCCAGATCGATTATCCTAGTTTTTATAGTTTTCCCTTTATGTGGCCATTAAACCCCAACTCTGTACCAAATTTCAGCTCTCTAAGTTTATGGGAAGTACTAGTTCTATTTTGATGATCATGAGTGAGTGAGTGAGTGAGTGAGTGAGTGAGTGAGTGTCGTAAATGCGAAACTTTGCTTTCGCTTAACTTCGGAACTAAATGACCTACAGACTTGAAATTTTGGATTTTAAGTATGTGATTATAGCTTATTGGATGACGAAAATTTCTGCGTTCTGGTCTTATCCAGAGGTTCTCAAATAGGGGCCTGAAAATGCGGCGAAATGGTTCCAGTAAAGGATGGTACGGGAGTGTTTGCTTCGCGCTCGACTTGGCGGGGGCACTGCCGTGCCCCCAGATATGGTATGTTATCCTGAATAAACAATATGGTATGTATTTCTAGAAGTTGCCGCTATAAAAACAAAAACTAAAAATACCTAGTCCAATATTGGTATTTTCTTGTGTGAACGGATTTAAAGATCAGCTCCACTCAAATCTCCCTAGGGCCGAAATTCTGAAGGTCAAGTTGTCAAGTTGGCATCGCTCTTGGCATCTTTTAAAATAAATTGCACTGTAGACATAGGAATTGAAGTATAAGGCGTTATTGAAAGCTCCATCAACATCTCTAACCACTGAATGGATTGTGCTGATGTTTGATAAATATTATTACGTACAAGAATGAGTCGGGGGTTCAAAGTGTTTAAGCTGAAAAAAAAAAACTCCCAATTATTGGTCTTTTTAGGGTTCCGTGCCCAAATCAATAGTGCGCGAGTCGGACACACATAAATTATACTCGTATAAGTCGGTACTCGGTACTTAATAAAAAGTAACCGGACTTTTTATTAAGTACCGAACTACCGAATTATACAAGTTTAATTTATGATCGGTTCGGAGCGAACTGAGATAATATATGCGAGATTCACATAATCAGTACATAGTATAAAACAAAATCCCTTTTTTGTCTGTCCCTATGTATGCTTTATCTTTAAAACTACGCAACGAATTTTGATGCGGTTTTTTAACAGATAGAGTGATTCAATTGGAAGATTTTTATGTATATAACATGCATAACATTACTATCTACTATACTATCATTAGAAACCTCTAAAATTGTTGCTCAGTAGAGCAAAACAGATAATTTTAGAGGTTTCTAATGTCCAAAATAAACACATTTTTTTGCGATTACATTGCAAACGCTGGCTGAACCCTACGAGATGGATCAAAATAATGTACTACTAGAGTATTGTACACTTTTAAAATATCTACAAAAAAGTCCGCGTTTGTCTATCTCTTAGGGATAATAAGCCACAATAATAATAATTTTTAACGTTTTAATTTTTACGAGAAATTGTGGCTTATTTACGAAGCGATTTTAAGCAATACAGCATTAATCCTTATTCAATTAAATACCTTAAATTCATTGTGCGTTTAATATAGATCAATATGGCCCTTTACGGCATGTAATTTAAATGAATATTTTCAAAGATATTACAGATTTAAAATGCAGGGACATAGGTGCGCTTTTGCATCGCGATATCGAAAATGCTAGACGTTTAATACGTATATAAGAGACTCACGAATATTTTGTACTGCAGTACCTACTGCAGAGGTGGTTGATCAGTTTTGTTGAAATGTCAAATAACATTTGAATGGCAATTTTAATGATTAATCACTACACAGTACATAGTATAAAACAAAGTCGCTTTATCTGCCTGTCCATGTGTATATCATATGCTTAGATCTTTAAAACAACGCAACCACGTCGATATAGGTGATTCAATCCTGTTTTTACCCTTTGGGTTACGAAACCTTTAAAACATTTTCAATATTGTATACAGAAATATGTTACAGTGAGTAGTTATTTGCTGAAGAAAATTTTTCTCCAAAAACACTATTCCACGCGGGAGAAGCCGCAGGCAAAAGCTAGTATTATAATATATAAATTAATAGTTCAATCATATCTGGGTGATTTTTTATTCCGGTCCGAGATACAAGGCACGTTTTGCATCAAAAATAGAATATATAATATATACAAAAGCATTTGTGTCAAAGCTCAAGTATATTTTGAAAGGTGGTAAATTTTAAAAGGTTGATAAATTTATGTCACCCTGTTATAGCAGGGGCGACTCGACGGGGCGCACGCGTCGCGCGCCGACGTACGCTCCAATCACGGGCAAGTCGCAACGTCACTAAATTTCAATATTTTTATTATTTTTTATGAAATACATTATATTTCTATGTATAAATTAGTAAATAATTAGTAGTGCTATGTTGTAATAAACCATAATGAATGTTGTAAACCAAACATCACCAAGTTATAAAAAAGAAACAAAAAGTAAACTAAATATGCCATGGTACTCTACATGCACCTATTTTACCGTTTCTCTCGAAACGGAATAACTCCAAGGGGGGTTCGGGATTTTAAGGGGTGGGAACGTAAATCGCAACACCTGAGTAGTTCCAAGTTTAATTCCTCTGGTGTTGCGAGTGTCCATGGGCGGCGGTAATCGCTTACCATCAGGCGATCCCTCTATTCGTTTCCTGGTTCATTTCATAAAAAACCACCCATATAGAGGTAAAATATAGGCTCAGCGTAACATTATTGCTACCATCGCATATTTTAGAATAGAACTCAATCTCAGTGTAGATTCTAGGTTACACCATTTCTAGGTTATACCAAGATATTAAAATACGAACTACAATAGAACTACATATCAACATCAGCTTCGTTCATTATGAAGAATTGTGCCATGAATATGAACTCTATGAATTTGAAAGAAAATAATATTTTAATGAGAGTACATAATTTATTTTATAATACTCGTATTGTTATGTTTCTCGCAGATATTTTTTATAGCTTTGATAATTTCTAGAGGACATGATGTTGAAAAAATCAGAGTATTAATATTTCAGAATAGAATACCGTATAAAATTCTAAATCAAAATAATTACTGCCTAACCTACTTCTTATATGTACAAAAATCTGACTAAGAGAAAGTCAGGACATGTCTAAGGAGGGTTCCGAAACTCTCAACGCGCGATAGGTTTTTCAAATTAATGTAAAAGTATAACTAGAATAACTATTCAAAACACTGTATAACTATTCAAAGCTTATACAGCGTTTATTAGTAAGGGGGTATAGGTACAATGAAAAAATACAAATCTGCCCACAAACGGCGGAGTAATCGCGTAACATACATACAAAAAAAAACATACAGTCGAATTGTATTAAAAAGGATGTTAGTGTTAATAAAATTAGGGCAAGACGAAGTTCGTTTGGTAAGTAGGGTAACGCGTTCTCATTAGTGACCTCTTATGCTGTCTAACAGAAATTCTAGGTGACATATTTAGATGAAAAGCTCAGGACTCAGTTAATTAACTACAAACATCGTTACATAAAACTAAACCACTTCCAAGTGCACTATATATTTCTCTAGGAGTTCTGTTTGTACAAAATCTATGCTGACTTTGAATAAACTTGTTAGCTGGAAAGTAAAGGTTGTAGGGTAACAAAAACAACTTGTTAGGGGTAACGTCATCGTATTTCTCGCTGAAAAAATAATCCATAAGTACAACATTTTTAATTTGCACATACATAGAGATGCTTACGCCTCTTTCTCAAAAGGCATAAATAGGTAAAGAGCTCCGAGCCTCAGTAGGGTAGGCAGAGGCCACTGACAAAACCTGTAGCCCACTTCTTGCCCACGCGGGTGCCGTACTGATGGGATGCGATTGGCGAACTACTATCAATAATTTAATTGTACAATTTTAATTCACCATGTACAATCAGAACCATGAAGAAGTGGAGATAATAAATAATAAATTGTTAATCATATTAAATTAATATTCGTTGAAATAAGTAAAATTACCATAATTATTTATCCCACCCCCTGCAGATATGCGATTCATTCCGTTGTAATACAGAACTTTAATTCTCGTATTTAAAGTAGACTTTCGTTGTATTTTGATTGTATTACTCGTATAAGAGATATGTTATCAGAAACTGATTTTGTGAAGTTTGGACCAATCGTTGGTTTAACGTTTACGAAATACCGTTTGTCAGTTTAAGCGTATCGGGACTTGATTGTAATTGTTTTATTGCAGGTTTTTTGTAGCAGAATTGACCCTCTTATGCAATTACGCTTACAGCAAACATAATTTTGTCTTTGGTCGCTGTGGGTAAGACTGGGAACGTGCTTAGTGCTAACTCCTTCAGATCCTGAAATTCAGATTAATTTGATACTCTTATACTATAGAATCGTGAATGTTCACCGAATTTGACATTCAAAGGATATCGATCTGACATATTCAGGATCTGAACGATTCAGCACCCTTGTGGGAAATGCGTGTTTAATATGGAGACCTGGCTTTCGACCTGAATTTGACATCCTTTAAGTAAGCGTTCTCGGGCTTGTTCCATAGTATGTACTACTCCATAGTGTTTCAGTACATACAATGAAATCTAGAAGGGCAATGATAATATTTTATTCAGCTCATGAAAACAAAGAAACTTTTCATCAGTTCGCACAAACTTGAGGATCGTGTTGCGAATTTTGCATGAGTGTGGAAAGGCGAACAGCTGATATGGAAATTTAGACTGTGCGCCCACGGGAGACACAATATGTCACCGCGACATTTTTTCTCTCATACATCTTTATACACGATATAAGTTAGAGCATGTCAGTTAGGTCCATCTGTTGCTTAGACGCTGTTGTCATCCTTATCCAATCTACAGATATAAAAAACCTAACCAAGAGCATGTCACGACATGTTTAAGGAATTAATAATACGAATTAGGGCCAGGCCACACGGTGCGGTACGGCTGCGGCGCGGCGCCTGAGCGGTATCGCAACGGGTCTTTTACATATAAAAATGTATGGTATGCCACACGACGCGTCCGGCGCCGCTCCGGCGCCGCACCGCAGGCGCACCGGACAGCGGCGCGAGGCGGGGCGAGACAGATGAGGCGGGGAGGGGTGCACACAGGGCGACGCCGCATTGATCGTGTGGCCGCCAGTGCGGTGCGGAGTATTGCGGTGCGGTGCGGCGCCGCGCCGTGTGGCCCGGCCCTTACTCCAAAAGTTATTGTCTTGATTCCGCTCAAAATAATTTTCCTAAAGAGTTTTTAGCATGATCTATCAGCATGGAAATTTACAAGTTTCTATCTCCTATAGTTTAAATGCCAGGGGGGCGACTAACTTATAAGCCACTTTGGAGACCGATAACTTGAAAATGGTTAACTTAAAAACATGCCTTTATTTTAAAATACCTATTCAACGATACCCCACACGATTGGGTAGTATGAAACAATATTTTTCATCCCCACTTCACATGTATGGAGGGCCACCCCTAAAATGTAAAATTATAATTATTTTATGATGTCAAAACTGAGATCTACAGTTTTTAACTATACCAAATTTCATCTATTTATATTCATAATGACAGAAGCTAGAAGCGCGTTCAGACAGCCAGACGGACAGACCGAGCGAAGCTATAAGGGTTACTTGAGTATAACGGGACCCTAAAAATCTCAGCGACATTTCTGCCTCTTGCGGACACATAGTCATGGTTTTATTTTTTCTTACGCTAACGTAATAATTAATATTCTAAGGATGGGAGCCGGACTCTGTCGGACATGTTAATTGTTATAGTATATGGATTATTTTTCACTTATATAAAGTGAAAAATAATCCATATTTGGAGTTTACTCCTTTAGAAATGATTTTCACATATAAGCCTGGGGTATGAAAATCTATGGGAGTAACACGAATTAACGATGTCACACGGTCATACGGTCAACTACCATCACCAAATTTTACTTTTTAATGTAAACTCCAGTCGTGAGTCGCATATGACACACATACTTTTTTGTTTTTAGAATTTGTTATTATATAGGAAACAGAAATACATCATACAATATAGCCTTACACAACATACTTCCTATCATCCAATCGGCATGACGATTGGATCAGTTAGAACTGACCGTGTGTGGATTTGAAATAATGAGGTGCATTTGGAACAGTCCAAATGCTATAGGTTTGATCGAATCTACAGAGATTCGATCAAACCTAGAGCACCATGCCGATTTGACGCAGTATGGTGTATGGCTACCCTAACAAGTTAATCAACCGCTAATAATAATCGTTATCCTCCAAATTAACTTATGTTATTACAACTTCTAAGAAACTCGTTCAAGTTTAAACCCTATGTTACGAAGTTTATGACGTAACTAGGTCACGGAGGTGAATTTTCTTTACAACTTTTCGGGAAAAATCCCTTTATGCGGGTTCTCTTACTGTTTGTAGGTGTAGGAGCACCCAAGTATTATTGCTATTGATAAGACAGTGGCTAATGCTATGTAACAAAAATCAATGATAATAATATTTAGATTTTTTGATAAATTTAATGAATAGTACCTCCTTTACTCAAGCGCCTGAATTTTATTGCAAAAATCACATTGCAAAAAGGAAGGTGTCCAAAAGAATTTGGAAGAAATATTTCTCGCACTTACACGCTGGTAATTAGTTCTTTGCATAACAAAATCCTGGTAACTAGTACTTTGCAGAAGAAAATCCAACCATCGAATACATAACCCGCATTTTGATAGTCGGTTATACAGTAGCCAGCTTACGTAAACACCGTTAATTTGCGGCGTGGCCTCTCGCGCGCTCGTGCAAAACCGTTTAGCTGTTAGCAGGTAATGGCGCTCGCTCTTGTGTTTGTGTTTAGTCCAAATTAACTTCATTTATACCATCATTTTTCGTGTTTTATCTTTTTTAGTCTCATATTAACCTTTCTCAGAATACCTTTTATGGTCATTGTAAAGAATTTGGTTCGAAGCGATTGCAATCGCAGTTCTAGTAAGCGACGTAATCGCGATCGGTCGCAGCTGCGGAGTTCGTCCCCCTATAATAAAAATATTTACACCGCGGCACAGAATAAATAATAGTCCACCACACCACGGTCAGGCTTAGGTATCTTATGTCTGACTCTGTTCGTCAAGTGGCGTTATGAACCGAATTGTATTTGGGTATCTTCTCATATAAAAATCTTAAAAAGCATAAAAATCTTCAAAAATCTGGATATATTAGGTTGGGGAAAAAGTTTCTTCGCATTTTATATAAAAATTCAAAAGGTTTTTTTATAAAGTTTATTTACAAGTGACTAAAGTATATAGGTGCCATTTTGTTTGATAACTTTTTGCCATCTTGTTGGTAGGTACATGATCCCATTGCTATAAAATTTTTGGGGCTTCTGATGAAAAAACTGCGACAAGTGGTTTTGGCAGTCCTCTTGTGATGTCAACCTGACACTGCCTAAGGAATTCTGCAGCGACCGAAACAGGTGGAAATTTGAAGGTGCAAGGTCAGGACTATACGGCGGATGCATTAACACCTCCCAGCCAAACTCCCGTAATTTTTTCTGAGTGGCTAAAGATGTGTGAGGTCTAGCGTTATCATGGTGAAAAACCACACCCCTTCTGTTGATTAATTCCGGCCGCTTTCTCTCAACTTCTTGCTTTAATCTCATCAGTTGTTCGCAGTACAGTTCAGAATTGATGGTCCTGCCTGGCGGTAACAGCTCATAATGAATAATGCCCTTCCAATCCCACCACACACACAGCATCACCTTGTTGCGAGTTAACCCGGGTTTCGCCACAGTCTGTGAAGCCTGACCGGCCTTTGACCACGATCTTTTTCGCACATTCTTGTCGTACGTGATCCACTTTTCATCACCAGTTATCAGCTTCTTCAAAAATGGTTCGGTTTCATTACGTCGTAATAAAGAATAACAAATGAGTACACGGTTCATTAGGTTTCTTTCAGTGAGCTCATGAGGCACCCAAATATCGAGCTTTTTTGTGTACCCAGCTTCTTTCAAATGCGCCAAAACCGTTTTGTGGTCAATCCCCAGTTCTTCAGCTACATCGTAACTACTAATATGCCGATCTTGCTCCACTTTTTCAAAAATGGCAACAGTTTTGTCCGTAACCGGGCGACCAGAGCGACGTGCATCTTTGATATCAAAATTTCCGGATTGAAAACGCTTAAACCAAATTTGCGCTACTCTCACAGATACTGCATTAGGTCCATAAACATCACAAATTTTTTTCGCGGCTTGTGTTGCATTTTTACCTTTTTTGTAATAAAATTTTAAAATGTATCGAAATTCTTCATAAGAATCACTCATTTTAACAATAAGAAAAACAAATGAAAATCTCAAATTTACCTAATTTGAATTAGGAATTGTCTTCTGTAAAATTAAAACTTTTTAATGATACCAAAATCAGCCAGATACAATTGGTATAGCCCAAGATATTTTATCTGGGGGCACGGCAGTGCACCCGCCAAGTCGAGCGCGAAGCAAACACTGCCGTACCATCCTTTACTGGAACCATTTCGCCGCATTTTCAGGCCCCTATTTGAGAACCTCTGGATAAGACCAGAACGCAGAAATTTTCGTCATCCAGTAAGCTATAATCACATACTTAAAATCCAAAATTTCAAGTATGTAGGTCATTTAGTTCCGAAGTTAAGCGAAAGCAAAGTTTCGCATTTACGACACTCACTCACTCACTCACTCACTCACTCACTCATGATCATCAAAATAGAACTAGTACTTCCCATAAACTCAGAGAGCTGAAATTTGGTACAGAGTTAGGGTTTAATGGCCACATAAATGGAAAACTATAAAAACTAGGATGATCGATCTGGGGGCACGGCAGTGCCCCCGCTAAGTCAAGCGCGAAGCAAGCACTGCCGTACCATTATTTACGGGAACCATTTCGCCGCATTTTCAGGCCTCTATTTGAGAACCTCTGGATAAGACCAGAACGTCGATCTGGGGGCACGGCAGTGCCCCCGCCAAGTCAAGCGCGAAGCAAACACTGCCGTACCATTATTTACTGGAACCATTTCGCCGCATTTTCAGGCCCTTATTTGAGAACCTCTGGATAAGATCAGAACGCAGAAATTTTCGTCATCCAGTAAAGTATAATCACGTACTTAAAATCCAAAATTTTAAGTCTGTAGGTCATTTAGTTCCGAAGTTAAACGAAAGCAAAGTTTCGCATTTATGACACTCACCCAGTCACTCACTCATGATCATCAGAATAGAACTAGTACTTCCCATAAACTCAGAGAGCTGAAATTTGGTACAGAGGTAGGGTTTAATGGCCACATAAAGGGAAAACTATAAAAACTAGGATAATCGAAGATCTGGAGTACCTGGTGACCCTTATTAGAAAACACAAGAGCCCAACCAAACTATTAGAGATCGACATACTACCTTTACAAAAAATATTCAACTTGGTGGGCCACTTCATTTGATGTCAAAAATCAAAGGTCTGAAGTATCTGATGAAGAACCCTCAGCTGGTCTCAGCTGATTAGAGATATGGTAATGCCCCCTTCTACTATTGGTACATAAAAAAATCGACTGTCATTGCAAAAATCCAGTGAAGTAGGACACATCTTCTAATTTAATCTAGCCCGTAGCGTCCCACTGCTGGGCGAATGCCTCCCCTTCTGCTTTTAATACGCATATAAATAAAATTAAAGGAAAACTCTGGATAAGACTGGACTGGCTTTTATACTTATATGTACTTACAAGTTTACAAGAAGAAATAGTCGAACAATTAACTTTATTCTACTCGAACATTACACAAATTAAACAAACAAATTACACTAAAATCTAGTAAAATAAATCAATATTCCCACGTTTCTACAAAAAGAAGTGAAATCCCACCAAAAACATTCAGTAAAAAACTAGCCAAGTCTCGATGGAGCTGCTTGTTTATCTCTAAAAAGTAATGAAATCTAGACAAAGTCGTGCCAAGTCTAAGGATCCTTACTGCGATTTATTTATTATTATAGTTAATGTTGTGTGACTTGGCCGTTGAAGAGTACACAAGGGTACAAAAGGGGCTCCATGACACCATTGCTCCAATACATGTGTTGTACAATAAACAACAGCCTAAAATAAGACACTAGCGTCCAATTACCAATACCAGTATGGGCTATTATCTCGTTTAACAAACATAGGTAGTTACAACAGAATCTGATATAACATTACGTGTAAACAAAATTGAATTGTAACGTATAAAGAATTTTCAACGGCCAAGTCACACAACATTGACTATAATAATAAATAAATCGCAGTAAGGATCCTTAGACTTGGCACGACTTTGTCTAGATTTCATTACTTTTTAGAGATAAACAAGCAGCTCCATCGAGACTTGGCTAGTTTTTTACTGAATGTTTTTGGTGGGATGACAAGTTTATACATACTATAATGCGAAAAGACTTTTTCCCCAACCTATTATAATATAATTACGACTTGCGGGCCAAAGCACACTGAAAATTGACATTTATTTTTTTTTCCTTTCCTTTTCCTTTTTTTTTCTCGCGTATATGAAAATCATGACAGCGTCTATACAAAAGACATGTTTGATTTTGGGCCAGTTCTATGTACACTACATAGGTAAATGGGAAAAAAATATGGGAATATCATAAAAATACGAAAAAATTAATTTGAAGAAGGGTACATGCGTACAAAAATGATTATTTGAAGAGTTTTTTATTGCGAGAACACTATTTTTAGGGCGGCCATGACAGTTGTTTTCACTTGACTTTTGACGTAGTAGACAGTTTTACGAAGAGACGACGTCTTGAATGCCATACGTCTTTCTTTGTCAAAGGTCATGTCATTGACAAAATGACATTGTTTAGTTAATTTTGATTTGATCCGCCATGTTTTATTTTACTTTGTGTTGCTCTCCTTGACGAAGTTAATTTAAATGTACATGGAAACGAAGTGAAATTAAACAAAATAAAGAATAGGAAACGGTTACTATATTATGTAGCTATATTTACATATACTGTACGTAGGGCTGGCCCAGGCCTCATACATTTCTTGAACATCGCTTTTCATTCGTTAATGTTACGATTACGTTTCTGTTAATTGCAGGGCCGGATTTAATATAAGTGCCGCCCTGGGCACTGAAGGAAATGCCGCCCTATCAGTGTAATTTTGAACCAATATCACGCTTTTTAGTATCCCTGTACCTGTATTTAACATGTACTGTCACATTTAGTATGACCCCCCGCCATCCGCTGTGACGTAATATGTGGATGGACCCCTATGATTGGTTTTATTATATATATATATATATATATATATATATATATATATATATATATATATATATATATATATATATATATATATATATATTATACAATATAGATACTTCAATAATATAAAAATATTTGTTTTTGTTCTAAGAATTAAAAAGGACCATGCAAAAAAATTTGTATGTATTATCTCTGATAATAATTAATATTTAGTATGTCGACTATCATCAGGAGTGGGGTTTAACGTTACCGTTATAAGAATTAATTATGAATATATTGTGCAATGTTGATAATTGTAAAAAAATAATGTAGTGTTCTAGAAATTATTTCTTTCACTTTTCAAATTTTGCCGCCCTACAAAATTTGCCGCCCTGGGCACTAGCCCCGACTGCCCCTAGTGTCATCTACCACTGGTTAATTGTTCCGTTACGTTTCTGTTAATTGTTCCTGCCCAGGCCCTCTGGCTGCGGGTGGGTTGCAAAAGTTGAATATGTCACCGTAAAATTGTAAAAACCGTTGGATTGTAATAAAACTAGTGAAATTGTAAAATGTTGATTGACTTCCGACGCGAATATGCTGCCTATAATTTAACACATTGTTTTTCGTTAGATTATAACGAAATCGCTATCACCTGGAGCGTACTATAAACCGATCGAAAAAACGCATGACAAGAAAACAAACATTTAAACAAGAAACAAAATGAAGTCCAAAATATCGCTTTGTTTAATAACATCTCCTAAAATAAATCCAAGTCGTGTCACCGGAGTTGATTAAATTACGACCGGATTCAAATTGAATCAAGACTAACCGAATCATAAATGAAGGAGGCTTATTGACGGCAAATTGCGCAGCGAGTATAATAGTCGCCGACCGCCGTACAATTTATGGTTCGCCGTGCAATCAAAGAATATATATTACTAACGTAAGTAAAATCCCTAAACGCCAGTTTAGACATATGTATCTTAAACCTCGTTCACACGCATCCGTTTTGCAGCAAAAAGTTAAGAAGACGGATTCTACCGGGTTAGAGTTCAATTATTATATAGATACCAACTAATTTAATAGCCAAGAAAATTTTTTTATTTTATTTTTTCGCTCGATCTAGATTTAAAAGCAAACTTAAGCAGCTTCAGATAATATTTAGCTGAAAGAAGAAGATTAATAATACACAGATTAAGGCAAAAACCGAATTGCATCCAGAGGAAACTATTCAGTATTTCAGGACATTCCTAAAACGAAAAGTGTGAATGACTGTACATTTTCACGAAACCCTCGCCAATATGCGGACGCGACTTGTTATGCGATGTTTTAGAATTATTTTCACGATTTCTAGCATTTTCGCCAGTCATGTACGAGTTTTAATACCCTACGTATTATAAACCGACCAAGTGCAAGTCGGATGGGTTCCGCACAATCGGCGAAAAAATCACGTTTTTTGTATGGGAGTCGTTTATTATTTATTTTGTTCTGTTAGTGTTTGTTATCATAGCGGCTATAGAAATACATTTTCTGTGAAAATTCTTTCTTACGATGACGGAGCCTGGTAACGGACAGACGGACAGAGACGGACAGACAGCGAAGTCTCACTTATAGGGACTCGTCTTTACCCTTTAAAGTAAGGAACCCTTTACCCTAAAAAGGAAATCCTAAAAAATATGCTTTGAATCAATATTTTTTCATTTATCTTTGATGGTAAAATATATAGGCAAAAATTTAATTCTTATATCTTATTTCTAAGTATCACAAGCTATTAACACGCTGTGAAAATAACGTTGGAACCTATTCATAATCTGAAAAATCAACTTGTTCAAAGGAAGTAATCAATAATAAGGCGAGGTATTGAATACAGAATGATATGGTAATATAATGGTACTATAATCGATCAGAGCGAGACTCCTGTCTCTCTAGCTAGTTCCAATACTCAATATAAAAGGAAATTCTTTAAAAATATACAAATGTCTTCCATTTATATTCATAATTTGAATCTAGAAGGCGGGCAGACAGACAGACGGACAGTTATAATTTTATAAATGCGAAAGTTTGTGAGGATGGATAGATGAATGGATGTTTGTTACTCTTTTACGCAAAAACTACTGACCGGATTTAGATGAAATTTGGTATAGTAGTGGTTTAGGCTCTGGATTAAAATATAGGCTACTTTTTATCCCTAAAAAAGTACAGTGTTCCTTTGGTATGGTGTATTTACGCGGGCAAAGCCGTGGGCAACAGCTAGTGCAGCGATAATGAATATAATTCAACAAGAATTTCTTTACTGCGCATTGACCCAACGCATTGCTCTAGATTTTTCTCGAACGCTTTAAAAGCACTTGTTTTTATTGGCGAAATAGTACATTGTATATTGCGAAAATCCAATTTTCAGCACAAAAGAGAATTAAATGACTCGCTAGAATGAGCCGTGTTACGTGTTTAGGTTTGCTTAGTTTAGTGATTTTATTTGATGGAAATCGTAGGCATGCTTTGACTGCCGCTGGAGTGAAAACAAGGGACGGACACAAAGGGAATTAGCTGCAGTTACAGTAACATTTCCAACGCTAAAGGTAGCCTTCTGATCTATGCGACCGAGATACGAGAATGCGACCGGCAGAATAGCGAATCAGTGCCTCTAGTCAAGATGCATTCGATAATTTCGACGGCGAACTTCGAATTCAAAAATGTATGGGATTTGACAGAAGTCATCGTTGTGTGACATGTCGCTTGCGATGCGTTATGTCAAATCCCATACATTTTGTTTTCGAACTTTGCCGTCGTAATTATCGAATGCATCTTGACTAGAGGCCCTGGTTTTCTAGTCAGGCTCAAACAGTCGCGCGACGCGGGTCGAGAGGATTGTTTAGTGCTCCGCCTCCATATAAATTCATACTAAGCAGCACAGGCGAGGCGTGCATATAAGCCGGCTTCCCTCATGAATATGACTTTAAATCTATTATTTAATATATATTAATTTTTAAAATACGAAATTGGTTCGTTACATAGTTTTAGTACAATTTTCTGGGTGCATTGGACGCAAAATATTGTTAAAGTTTGGTACCGTATTAAAAAAAATATATATTATGTATTTCCGGGAAGCCGGCTTCACTTATGTATAAAAAATTATATACATAAGGGAAGCCGGCTTATATGGACGCCTCGCCTGTGCTAAGCAGTGGCGACCTCATTTTGGTCTCGGGACTCTCGTGTCGCGGTCTCGTGTCGAACGTCGCGTGCATCGGAAGGCTACCTTTAGAGACTTTATATTCCGAATTCTGTTTCGAAATCTAACGAGAATGTTCATCGTCATCATATTAAGCTAAATTATCGACTATTATATTATGTTTTCGGTTACTTAAAATAAGAAGGACTTATCCAAGACTTATACACTAATTGGGCATCTTTCTAAACTTTTAATGATTATTCACATTTTGAAATATGCAATTTCAGACGTATTAAGTACTAACGTTTTAAGCTAAGTAGGATAGACAAATTGTTTGCAGCCTTCAGTTTCTCAACTCTCGCAGAAAATGAAGGAATAGTATACTTACAGACCTACATTTTATCCCCTTCCCACGAAAAATGTTTTCCTTACGAAATAATTTATTATTACATAATATTACAATAAAACTGATTGTTGTAATTTCTAAAGTTTTAATATAACAATAATTTAAATATTCAAGTAAATTGTCAAGCACTGAGCGAGCCGATAATGAATTCAAACAAGAAACCAAATCAAAATCGGTCCATCCGTTACAGGGTTACGGACATACACACGCAGAAACACACACAAACACACACTTCAAACTTACAACACCCCTCTGTTTTCGTTGGGGGTTGAAAAAGAAGAGCTGTTCAAAAAGTTCAAAGGACAAATTACACGGGAATTTTCACTGAATTACAAGGCTCTATAAACCTTAAGTTTAAGGGAACCAAAAGGTCAAGATACTTATTACAACCTCCTCTTACGGACAATTAGCTTTTAGTGCTATCATCAAGATCTATGGTTCAGCCAGTTATTAAAACTTAACTCCCGAGTGAAACGAGGGAGTTATGTAGAGTCCTGAGTAAAGCGAGGGGTTCAAGCTGCCCAAGACGAAGACAGGCTTTATCGGTATCGGTATCGGTATAAGGTACATACTCTACTTTTCATATCTACTGCGAGGCAATAAAAACCCAGGGCTACAAAAATATAACATTTATTTTGTTAAAAATTAATATTGATATTCGACACATTTGTCCAGTTATGGAGGGACAGAGTAATATTTTTATTAGGAACATTTATGGAAGTTGTTGTGGAGCAGTCTGCAGTACATAAAGATTCAGGAACTTGCGACTGACGATTTTGACACGTGAGAATATTAAAATTATAGGCGGCCAGTTCGATTTTCGAATAAACTCTCAGCAATACCATATTATTATTGAAAAACTCTATGAGAGATACGTATGTATTAGGAATTTTCATACGAATTTTAACGTTCCAAATTCAAATCACTTTAATCCCTTGGAAGTTTCATACAACATTATCTCCCTTGGGAGGCAATGACATGCTTTACGTTGAGATTGCGTGATATATAATCGGACATTGTCGAGCAGGTGGTATGAAAAACTAATTACTGAACTAAACATTACTTTTCTTCATTGTATGAGATATTTCTTCACATGTCATCTGTTTTACATAACAGGCCTGCATAAAGGCAACCTTACGTGGTAGAGCCATGCTTCGGCACGAATGGGCCGGCTCGACCGGAGAAATACCACGGGCTCACAGAAAACAAGCGTGAAACAGCGTTTGCGCTGTGTTTCGCCGAGTGAGTGAGTTTACCGGAGGCCCAATCCCCTACCCTATTCCCTTCCCTACCCTCCCCTATTACCCTATTCCCTCTTAAAAGGCCGGCAACGCACTTGCAGCTCTTCTGATGCTGCGAGTGTCCATGGGCGACGGAAGTTGCTTTCCATCAGGTGACCCGTTTGCTCGTTTGCCCCCATATTTCATAAAAAAAAAAAAAAAAAAAAAAGATGTAAGAAAATAACAGATATGGCTAATGAAACTATGAAGAAACACATAGTATTTTGTTCACAACACATACACCATACACATGACATACACATTACACACACATCATCAGCCAATCGCCGTCCACTGCTGAACGTAGGCCTCCCCGAATGAGCGCCAACCACCCCGACCTTGCGCAGCTCTCATCCATCCGCTGCCAGCCACCTTCTTCAAATCGTCGTTCTGTATTATATACATTTGAAATGGTTCTGTTATTTCGGCTTTATAGTAACATAACCAAATTTTGTTTAAGCTGTTTTAATTACTTTAGGAATAGCAAAATGTAATTTAGCGAAAGAAATATTTTTTTCGATTTCTCAAACACCAAGTCAATGGGCATCAGTGATCAGACCTAATTAATAAAGGGACAGCTGTTATAACCTCATTTCAGAGTATTGAGTTTTAGCACGTAGTAATTAAATTTTTACGATATGAATAAAAGCAACGTATTGCACGCAATAAAATAATACAAAAATCCTTTAGAAAACAATATAGATACAAATGTAGTATTGTAGGAAAATCTTTAAAAAAGTAACTACATTAAACGGGACACAGGACAACGCCCACAAGTCGAGAGTTGCGATAGCTGTCATCAAAGATGCCGGCTTTGAAGTAATGGAACATCCTCCATATGGCATATTCACCAGAGCTCGCTCCTAGCGATTTCTATTTATTTCCGCGGTTAAAGGAACACTTCATTTTGAAGACTACGACGCGGTGATCGCTGCTGTAGAAGTCTTTCTAAATGAGACTTTAGCGATTAAAATGAAGGCTTTTTCAAAAAAGGAATTGTAGGTTTAGAAAAAAGGTATACCAAGTGTATAAACCTAAAAGGTGAATACGTTGAAAAATAAAATAACATTGATAATAGTTAACTAGTTCATTGTCATTCTAATATTTTAATGAACACCACTAGTACCTACCTATTATATATATCCAAGCACTTAATATAATATGGTAATAAAAACAAAATTAAAGATGTTAAGTGACGGACACACACATACAGACACATTGCCAGATATGTCAAACATAAAGCACTCTCCAGTTTTCGTCGGGGGTTAAAAGAGCCGCGCCTGCCATGTCTACTCTTTCGTAGAGCTGTAAAGTTGTGTAACATGAAATTCTCAGCAGCGACTAAAATTTAAGATAAATCAATGCTTATTCCGTACGTTTCTGTCGTGAAAATTGATTTAAGTCTTGCGCAGTTGTGTTCGTTAAATGCAGATACAGACTTGTTAGATGTAAAGGACTTTTTTCTAAAGGAAAACCAACACGTGTAAATGCGCGGGGCTAACAGTCCGTTCTGGCATGTTGATGCCAGCGCATTTCCCGCAGTTCAGCAGTTTGATACAATAATGATGATTAAAGTTAATGAAAGCTCGTACTTCAGAGCCGCATCAAAGTTCAAAAAGGAACAAGGTATTCGGTTTCTGTCGCAATGTTTTCAGAAAATATTTCTTCTTGTGTAAATATGAATAAGGAACCCTTTATACCATATCCTTATTCAGTCTGATTGTATTCAGACTTTGAGAGGCAATAATCGTTATATTTTGTTGTTATACCAAAACATTACATTCGTTTGATCTCTTCTGGTATGGAGTGTAAATCTTGTCTCATACGAAGAACTTTGCTGTTTTTTTGTTAATAAAAAATAAGGTTTGTTCCTACTACATAGAATTAAAGCAAATTATTTTTCGTATAAAATCTAATATATTTCGTAATAAAAATAATAAATAATACGTCCCTGGCGACTCATCCTGGGTCATAGTTCGAAAAATATTTCGAAAATAAAAGATGGTGCTCATATTGATATTTTACTCTCATTTCAATTAGATTTTGGTATGCATACAATTATTATCATCACCGACTACTCATGTATCTGGTGATGGGGCTCGGACCACTAAGCAAGGCGCGAACCTATCTCAGTTCCAATTATTTTCGTTAATTAAAGCACGTAGAGATGTGATTTTACCAACATTTTAGACTCAAACACCGTTTAATTAATATTCTGGTCAATAAATATGCATATTCCGTGCACATCGGTTGATTGAGATATCTGACACTCCGTAATTCCCTGTATAGACAGACAGCCGATGATATACGTCACAATCAGATACAGAATGTCCATTTCAATTTGCCTAATTTTCAGTCATTCTTTGTAAATAAACCAGTTAAATAAATTACTAACGTCGTGAAAGAGCTTTTTAAATTTACATTTAAAATGGAAGTTGCACAGTATGATGTTTGCTGATGTTTAAAACAAAATTATAAAGTCATTCGCGCGCAATAAGATAGATACATCGTCCACAATTATAGTAATCGTGTCCTGAATGAGAGTTTTGGTCAGTGCCCGTTGTAGAGAAGTTAAACTACAATATGTATCATACAATATATTGTATAGCATCGAATTAGTTACCACTTACCATTGTTTGCCACTAAGGACGTTGTTTCGATACCATACAAATTGTAGTTAACTTCTTCACGGCGAATAGTGACATAAACTCGCAGTCCACACTCTGAACTTCATAGCTATAGTAATTAGGTCGACAAGTTGTACACAGGCTTGTCGACAACCGTGCGTTTGTCCTTCCTCCAGACCAAAAAATGTCAGGTATATTTTTTTAAAATCTAGGTACTCACAGTTAAGCCCGATGTCATGGTAGGTGAGAATAGCCGGCTTGGAGCGGTCGCCCTGTACCATCACGCTGACATCACCGCGGTCCGTGTGCACGCGGTCTTCCAAGATGGCGTCGCTGAATCGGCGCGAATTCGGCAGCTGCAGCTGAATGTTCTTCAGCTCGATGTCGTCCATGCTGTCAAGAGACAATTTGCTGTTGAAAACATACAGCGTTAATTGTGACGTAGTAGGTAAGGTCGCGCGGACATTCGCGGTCTACCACTTTTGAACTTTGCGTAAGGTCAAAATGGTACACAGGAAATGTCCTTAACTGTACATAGTACAGTGCATAATTTATGTTCAGAAACAATTGATTTACATTATATATGTCACCGTAAAATTGAAAAAACCGTTAAATTGTAAAATAACTAACGAGATTGTAAAAAAATGTCGAAAGATTCATAACTATATTATATTTATAATCTAACGAAAAATAAGGTGTTAAATTATAGGTAGAATATTCGCGTCCGAAGTCTATCAGCATTTTACAATTTAACTAGTTATATAACAATAACGGTTTTTACAATTTTACGGTAACATATACAAACAAGATGCCTGCGACTTCGCGCGCGCAAAAGAAAATCGAGTGGGAACCCGTACATTTTGCCTCGATAAAGTAGCATATGTCCTTTCCCGTGCTATACGCTATATCTGTGCTAAATTTCATCAAAATCGGTCCAGTAGTTTCGGAGCCTATTCGATGCAAACATGCAAACAAACAAACAAACTTTTCCTCTTTTATTATATTAGTAAATTTAGTATATAAAAGTAAACGCGACGTTAATTCACATTTTTGGTAGGTACAAGTTGAAATTAGTTATAGTAGAGTCTGAGAACTATTCCTCTACGTATTGCAATTTCACGTCAAAAGAAATTTATTTCGCTTTTCTATCGAGTTCAAGCAGGAGGTTTAATTGAGTTAAGGCTCGGACTGTAATTCAACTGGAGCGGGGGCTATTAGGTAAAGTAGATCGGTATCTATCACGGAAACTATTTTGTACCGTGAATTATTTTAATTACATTCCACCGATTCTGTAAGTTTTTTTGCAGGGGTTTTAGAATATATAACGCGACGTTCTAAGAAATGATTTTAATATATTCTTAATTCTATAATAATAATTACAGACATGATAACATCTTATAAATCGATGAACGCCGGCAGCACGCACGAAAAATTAGCACGTTCAGTTTGACTGTCACGTTCTGCCTAGCCGAGCGTGCAAGCGAGAACGCGGGACAAGCGATCGAGAAGCACGATCGGCCTAATGCTATCTACAGACACACGAATTTGGTACGGAGCGTACAGCGAACCATATCCGGAGACCAAATTCGGTGTCGCTACACACGCACGGATTTGGTACGGTGCAGTGGAGCGAAACGCTCGACACTCGTGTGTTCGATTTTATGCTCTATTACATTAGCACAGAGTTCTATTTACAGTGCGGTTTTTAAACGACGACGATGATTCCCGCAATTCATTGATAACGGGCAGTGATACCAACACTTAAAAAAACATTTCTCTTCAAATTTTACCCCTGATTACTTATACCATTGACAGGTCTAAGAGATAATAAGCTAGAAAGAAAGGTTATGTGTTTAACATAAAGACTTATGCGTGAATAACATAAAACTAACTTGTCTTAATCTGATTTCACTCCCAATACATTTTCATATCCCTGGCTATATACACACATTAAAATAATTTTTATTATTACATACAAATTGATTCATAAGGAGTAAACTCTAAACATCCTGTCCGCTAGTAAACCCCCGTAGATATTTTCCCTAATTTTGGGGGGTACATCCCTAAGTTGGCAACACTGATACTGTTGTACGGCCTAACCGCCGGACTGCTCTTCACACGCACGAATATGGTACGAAGCGTACCAGATCCGATGCGGACAACGGCGAACTCTTCGCCTTCTTCATATGTTCGCCGGACTGCCCTACACACGCTCGGATCTGGTACGTACCAGTACCAGTACTGGAGCGTACCAGATCCGCTGTACGCTCCGTACCAAATTCGTCTGTAGACACCATTAACGTTTGGCTTGAGATGACGTTATCACGCAAAATTATCGTCCGTAAACCAACTTAGCAGATAACATTTTTTTTATTTATATACAAAAATTATTAAACAACTGTTAAGTGACAAAGTGAGTATAGAGTTCCGTATATCAAACACATCAAATCGCTCATTTTGTTTGCGAGATAAGAGCTTCATAATATTTGCGAAACAATTCACATTAATTTTAAAAATTTAATTCGCAAAAATGTGGAATACGTCACTATGCAAATCCCTATTCTTTACAATCGACAATACTCAATGTCTGCAATATCAGATTTGAGAAATATTCTTTTGATGTCCCCGCTCAAAATCTCTCGACCAGTTTCGTTATACGATTCACTAACGGTCCAAAAAAATATTCAATTGCAAATAATAAATAAGCTGTAAGCATTGTTGAAACTAGAAGTATGCTTTACTGATCATTCAACATTATCATCGACAAAAAGAACAGAACCTCTATTCTCGTATTTAAAGTAGACTTTCATTTTACTTTGATTGGATTGAAAGTGAAGCGACATGTTACCATTAACGGATTTAATAAAGTTTCGACCAATTAGAGTTGGTTTAACGTTTATAAAAACACCGTTTGACATTTTTAGCGTATCGGGACTTGATTGTAATTGTATTCATGCTGATTTCATTTAGCAGAATTACCCCTCTGATTAAAAAATCATCAGTCCAAGATATCAGTCATCCGAAACTCAGCAAAGGGAATGGCATTGTAATATGGGTTTGAATGACTAATTTTGACATTTTTTAGTAATTAGTAAGTTTATTTGTACACTACCTTGTGTAGGTACTATCGAACAAGTTGTCGCACGACCAGGCATAATATGAAAATTGAGGCGTCCTAGTGCAAAAGCAAACCTTAAATACGATTAATTAGAAGTTAATTCAACAATATTCAAAATTTATTGGAAAAAGCATACAATATTTTCACGTGTTTTAAATATTTTGCACGAATCTGAACGCGTTTGCGAATAATGTTTATTTTATTTTGTCACTGTCTGGAATAAGAAAAGCTTAGTGCAATATATCTGTCACCGTAAAATTGTAAAAATCGTTAGATTGTAAAATAACTAACAAGATTGTAAAAATATGTCGAAAGGTTAAAAACTATATATAATTACTAGCTGATTCCCGCAACTTCGTTTGCATAGAACTAACTGAAACGGAACTCTATTTTTTAAACGGAACCCTAAAATAAAAGTAGCCTATGTTAGACCTTTTAACATAAGCTATCTGCTAGTGAAAGTCCCGCGAAAATCGGTCCAGCCGTTTCGGAGATTAGCCGGAACAAACAGACAGACAGACCGACAGACAGACAGACGGACAGACAAAAATTTTAAAAATTGATATTTCATTGTAAGCACCAAATATACTTTCATATGCATTAAGTGAAAAGCTGTTAATTTAAAATTACAAACAGACACTTCAATTTTATTTATCTGTATCTAGATGTATAGATAATCTAACGAAAAATAATGTGTTTAATTATAGGCAGCATATTCGCGTCCGAAGTCTATCAACATTTAACAATTTCATCATATATTACAATCTAACGGTTTTTACAATTTACGGTGACATAATATCCAATATATTGCACGAAGCGTTTCTAATATCTTTGCTCGATACTCGAAAACCTGTCAAACAACTTTTCGTACACGCGTCCATATGGGACGATTGAAGCCGGAGGCATTAAGGCCGGGACTATAATATGGTCCGGAATCCGACGGGCCGGGGAAAATTCAGAGCAGTAAAGTTACAAATCAGCGCTGATACATTGGGTGCTTTCTTTGACCGACGAACGGCAATTTTTTGGTATGCGCTATAAAATTCCATGTCAACCAGAGGTAATTCGTATTAATATATAGAAATTACCCGTCAATTTGTAAAAAAAAATGACAGTTAACTAAAAATAAAGATTTTAAATTGATATTAAAATTAAATTAAAATTTCAAAAAAAAAAGTTTACAGCGAATGCGACAAAAAATGCCGTTCGTCGGCCAAAGAAGGCACCCAATAGAGTTGAAAATCGAACAGACAAGTGTGAAGTCAAATGTCAATGTCAAATATGACATTCATGTGTCGAGTTGTCATATTTTCTACTCGTGTATTAGTAGACAGTTCTATTTTCAGTGCTCTGAATTATCCTCGGCCTTATTCCGGACAATATTGCCCCGGCCTTAACCAGGCCCATTCCTTATTTATTTATTGATGGGTAACTGAAGGCCGGTTGAGTATAAGGCCGTATCCTCCACATGTCAATTAAGAATATCGATTCACGGATCCCAATTAATTTTGAACTTATCGTCTAACTCGTGCGTGTCTTGGATATCGCTGATTGCTTAATTAATGCAGTGAGTGTAAGAAATGCTCTGTCTATCATCATAATCACACGGCTCTTCATTGAATTACATATAATATTGTCGTCACAGTGTTTTTTAGAGAACTCCTCCAAAACGATACACTTAAATAAAAGTGTCTCCAATTTATTGAAGTGAAAAGTCCTTTAGCGGTGTTGTGCACTTTTCTTGGGATGGGTTAGATATGTTAAACTCCTGTCAGGACACGTGACCTGATCGAAAATTCGTAAGATGCAACTTGCAACTGTTTGCTGTCTTAGTTCCCTTACGCGAGAATGAAACTATTTTAGTTCGTATATTTTAACCTAGATGGCGGTTTTTCCAATTTAATGTTCAGGTTTTCACTTCTGCCGGCGCTCTGTACTCTGAACAAATAAAAACAACGGGTTGCACTTCGGGAAGTGCAACCCGTTGTTTTTATTTGTACAGATTCATGCAATCTAACACAACTAGATACAATTCCTTTGCTTTACACTAGCGACTTAGTATGCACAGTGTTCACGACATTGCAATAACATGTAACTAAGCCTAATCTCTCGCCAGGGACCTTAGCTATTGTCAAGTTAATCCGATCCTATCGGGTGTGGACGAAAACTTAATCCTTATAGTGAATGCAGAATAAGGCTTTAAGCAAATAGGGATGATGACTACATCTACAATATTTAGTTTCATTAGGTAATATATTCATAATATCGAAGCGTTACTACTAGGTAAAAAAATATAATATTTTATGTGTAGTTTATAGTAATTAGATACATCTAAAAAGTAGTTTTTTTTCTAAACTTACAACTTAAACACAAATATCGGAGATTATGATTTACAAATATGTTCCCGCGGCCTTATACTTGATACACTTTAACCTACGCGTGACGTCACAGCTAGGTACGACTTTAGTATGGAGCCGTATCAGCCGATTTGCCGTATCATTTTTACTATCATATACTGCTGTTTACTACCGTTTTTCCTATTCACCATGAGCTAGGGATAGTGAAACACATTTTTGAAACCCTGTTTACTTTTCCACATATATAAAGTATTACATAAACACACACTTATATACCTACAATCATAAATATTCACGTTCAAAGTTAAGAGTACAACCAAATGCTATGTACTCGTATTATCATCACTATTTTTGTTAAAACTTTTCAACCATTTAATTTACGATTCAGATCTTTAATATTTACTGTACTAAATAGTTTTATCTATGTACTACAAAAATAATTACCTTAAAATAGGCCACTTTTTAAGATAATATGATCAAAATAAAGTAAGGTTCTAAAACAAAAATTTTACACTGGTGATATGAAATTAACACTTATATTTTGTTCACTAAACGTTCACTCAGTTTACAATAAGTTTTAAGCACTATATATCGTTCGTATATATTATGTCACCGTAAAATAGTAAAAACCGTTAGATTGTAAAATTACTAACGAGATTGTAAAAATATGTTGAATGATTCATAACTATTATATTTATAATCTAACGAAAAATAATGTATTAAATTATAGGCAAGATATTCGCGTCGGAAGTCTATAAACGTTTTACAATTTCACTAGTTATATTACAATCTAACGATTTTCACAATTTTATGGTGACATATACACGCACTATGTGTACCTAATATCACTGCGAGGCCGCTGTCCCTAACACAAACAATCGGCAGTATCTTAGAAAATATTAAATTATAGTACGTTTTCTAAACTGTCTTATTTTTCAGACCACTATTCATTTATGTAATTAATAAAAATACAGAAAAAAAAACCGTATTATACATTATTAACGGTACTCAAAAACAATTTAATTTAATATACCGAAACTCGGTATAAGTTACGACTTACGAGTTTCCAGTCCATTTTAGATATCGACAACCAAGAAATTTTAAAGGATCTTCACGTTACACGAGAAATATGAACGAAATTTCGTGGCTGGAAATACGCTACGTAACATAATTTTCAAGTTAATTAACCTCAAACACTCATGATCATACGTATTATGTCGTTTAACCTTACACGAAATCTTATTTAACAAGGGTAAAATATTGGTTGAAAGTTCAAATGAAGAGTTTAAACGTTTGAATATAAACTTTAATAAGGGTTTAGTGTTTGCTGCGAGTATTTCTATTAATAGAGCACAGAACAATAAAAATTTAGAGTTAATGATGATGAATTATACCGCATCATAATCGGACCTTTCGTTTAGGAGCTAAGATGCCACGGACAGTTTTGTGTCGGGGGTATAAAAACCGGCCAAGTACAAGTCGGACTCGCGCATCGAGGGTTCTGTACAAACCCAAAGTATATAAATACCCGGTAGGTTTTGATTCCCTTGCGAGTGTCGAAAATTTGCGGAATAAACGCTGTATCTTTAGATTGCGCTGGCTTAGAAATTTGATTTTTTCAAAGCTCCAAGGGACAGTAGCCCTGATTATTTGATATAAATTCCAGCTTGATACCTTCACGCGTTCCTGAGAAAAAGGGTCTTGACAGACAGACAGACAGACGGCCGGACGGACGGACAGCAAAGTGATTCTATAAGGGTTCCGTTTTTTCTTTTCGAAGTACGGAACCCTAAAAATGAATACGGAAGAGTTATAAATCTGCATAGTAGACGACGAAGACGACATCAGAAATCATCATCATCACCATTATTATCTACCAATCTGTCACATCTGACAGCATTTACATTTTTACGTGATAACGTCTTATAAATCGATGAACGGCGACTGCACGCACGAAAAATAGGGAATATGCACGTATTTTTTTTATTTTTTTATATAGAGATATCTATCTTGTTTGGTAAATCGTATGGTGAAATCAGTTTTTGATATCATTAAAAATAACTAAGATATGAACGTTTAAAGTAGTCTATTAGACAGAGAGATCGGACGTGTATCGTGACGTCACATAACACGACTTTCATAGAAAGTTCATACTAAATTCCGTTTTGCTAGAAAGAGATAGATTACAAACTTTGACCGCTCATATCTTGCTCATTTATCAACAGATATTAAAATTTTTTTCGCCATTCCCTTTATTTTTCAGTCTAGTATCATATTTTTATGTTTTAAGCTATTTTTATATTTTATGCATATTCCCTATTGTCACGTTCCGCCTGAGCCGAGCGTGCAAACGAGAGAGCGGAACAAGCGATAGAGAGGCACGATCGGCTAATGATGTCATCACGTAAAATGATCGTCCGTACCGAAACCGATTTAACAGACAACCATTTTTTGAAGTAAATATTACTTAGAACTTTTCTTGGGATGGGTAAAAACTCGCGCGACAGGTCAAGTGTCCTAATCGAAAATGCGTAAGATTCACTTGCACTTGTTTGCTGTATTGGTTTACGCGATCATGAAACTATTTTATTTACTTTTGATCATGTCATACATATTTCCCTTTGTCATGACGGACGTTATGTTTGTGTAGGATAGCGCAATACATGAATATTGTATATTATATAATATACTTAAATACTACTACAATAAATGATAGTACTTTTACACTGATAACAATTAATTAAAGCAATTCGTGCAAAGTTATTCTCTAACCATTCCAAAATATCAAAAATGGACAACGTTAATATTCAAATTTTTACTTCTGCCGGCACTCCCAGAGTGCAACCCGTCTTTTTTTCTATCTAAGAGGCAAACGAACTCTTATAGTATAGTTGAAAAAAAAAAGATATATTAATTATTATGAGAGAATTTCGACAACAGGGCGACCTCTACTTCGAATAAAAAAGATAAAAGTAACCTTTAGTAACTTCTTTGCTAAGCTATTATATATACTACTAGCTTTTGCCCGCAGCTTCGCTCGCGTCTGAGAGAAAGCTTGTTCGGGAAAATACCAATACCAAAATTGAATACTTAATGGTGTAGGCACTGCACAGCCAGTTATATTTTATTTGAATGTTTACTGCGACTTCGTACACTCAAGAAATCTACCGGGAACTCTACCATAAATAAAATTTAATAAGCTGCAAAAACTATTCTGTGTTAATTCTGGATAAACTACTACCATACCAAATTTCATCAAAATTCTTTACGTGTTTTCTTTACTTTACTTTATTACATGAAAAACTAAACATATTATTACGTACTGCATACAAACTTTCGCGTTTAGGTATTATATTAAGTATGGATTTCTTTGTAGCCGATAATTAGTATTTTAACGTTTTCGAAAATCTTTTGAATGGGAAAACGTTGTGGACTTTGAACTTAATAAAAATAATTTGGATTGTGATCGCCCATCCTAGTTGGGACCACGACAGAGTTTGAGAGAGAGATGAGTTAGCAGTACGACTACGAAGTCATCTAGCTTCTCACTTATTCCTCATATAATAATCATACACATTAATGATTAGGATTAACCTAGGTAAAATTTTAACCAGAGCGCTCCCAGCGGGCTGAACATGCCCGCAGAGGACGCGCGTGGAGGTGGGACCGCAGAAGAAGAGGAGTGCCGGTATTACGGTGCGCCGTTCTCACTATCTTCTGCGGCCGTGGAGGGATCGCAGGGGGAGAGGCGTGATGGTATTACGGTACGCCACTCTCCCTACCCCCTGCGAGCTGGCGGGGCCGTTCCGTCAAAACGGCGTTGGTGGGGCCGCAGAGGAAGAGGCATGTCGGTATTGCGGTGCGCCGCTTGCCCTATCCTCTGCGACCGAGGTGTGGTCGGTGGCAGAACCATAGACCTGATCCGCCACCGGGTACCAGTTTATCTGGTACCCATGGCCTCCTAGTAGCAGACTCAGGGGGAGTCTGCTACAGTACTGGTGGAGGCCGAGGAGGAAGCGCACCAAATACCATCTGGTGCGCCCATCGTGGAGGGCCTTCGGGCTTTCATGATGGAGCCGCTTGTAGGCGGCTGCGCCGGCGGGGTCGCGGATGTGTGTATCGTTCCCACGGCCCCGTCAGAGGGCGGTGAGGAGGAAGATGGGGGGGTTTTTAGTGGGTATACCATGAGTCCCACATCACCACTTGGGTGCCTCCTGCGCCTGGGTGGTAGGTATGCGTAAAGCATTTTCCCCCCCGGAAAAAAAGGTAAAATTTTAACCAATTCAAATATCTGGTTATTTTATAGCATTTTATACTACGTAATTTTTTAGATTGATAAAACTTTTTGTAGGTATGAACCGATTGAATTTTGTAGGTATGAAATACCTACACAAAATTATAAGCAGAGCTATCCTAATTCCTATCCGTGTGGAACCCGTAGGTAGTAGGTAGGTAGGTAGGTAGTAGGTAGTAGGTACCCAAAAAATTTCCGCGATAAAAAGCGAGTCCTATGTATTTATCCAAGGGCTAAACTACTACGATAACAAATTTTATAAAAATCCGTTCCGTAGTTTCTGAGATTACCGCGCACAAACGTACAGATCAAAAATATTTTAAGAAAATCTTAAAAGTCATTGTTTTGGGTTAAAAACTGAAAACCTATGTATTAAACACTCATAAATCAAGCATTACATATAACAACAAAAGAGAAAGAAATTTAATTATACCTACACTCAAAATATTCTACTGAAATAGTATGTAATATCATAAGAATTATGAATATATTTTAATGCAGCAACCGCAAATATTTAGGTGCCTAGTTTTTCAAAGACATTTTCATCAACTTTCGCATTTTCGTCAGATTTATTTTTCAACATGATGACAATATAATATGATGTCAAAATAAAAATAAAGCTCCCCACTCACGGGCTATCGATTGCTTCGATCAAATTGGAAATTAATTCTTTTTTGAAAGTAAATTGCTAACGACAAACTATTACATAAAATGATTAGTGTAAGATCTACCAGCTAGTTTTTGCTGTGGGGGTCAAAAGTTGGAACAAAATTTACGCGTTTATATACGATTTTCATATAAAAAGTATAGTAAGATGGACCTAGGATCTCAGACTATATTCAATTTTTATCTAAACCGATTTACTTGCAACTACGAATCCAGTAAATGTTTAAATTGTAAAGACTAAATCGATCGATCGCTTGTGAGTGGGAGCTTTAAGTCAAAAGCACTAAGGAGTATTTATATCAACTTTAAAGCAAATCGCTCCCAAACAACTTTCTATCCCTTTTTATTCCCGTTAGGGGATGAATTTCAATAAACTATGATACACGAATTCCATCAACTCTGTTACATAATGTTTGTGCAAAATATGAAGTAGATTGGACCAAGGAATCACGTTGTCCCATACAAACTGTTTTCCCCCTTTTCACCCCCTTAGGAGTCGAATTTCGAAAAATCCCTTCTTATCGGATCCCTACGCATTACGCAAGAGCAAGCCCTGCAAGTTTCAGGTCTTTACGATTAGCGGTTTAGGCTGTGCGTTGATCCGTCAGTCATTCAGGACAAAGGATTTTATAAGTATAGATATATAACTATTTATTCAAAGGCTCAACGTACTTTTTCATTCAATGGACACAAAAATTTGGTTTTGAATTTAAATTAAATCACAAGATAACAAGATTAAATTAAATTTCAAATACAGCACATTGTTTTGTAAAACAATGCCTTTATTATTCTGAAATGCACGTAAATTAGTGATTGTCGAATAATTTCAGGAATAACTCGGTGAATTTTGAGTAGATATTACCTACTGAGAAAAAATATAATAAGTATGCAATTTCATTTGAGATTCTTTCGTAAAAAGACAACTTATAAATTTCAAAATATTTATTAATGTATTTTTATTTTCATGACTGACTTTATTTTACTGACTAGCTGGTGACCGCAACTTCGTTGAACTAATCTACTTATTTATTTACAGACTGACATACATTTTGTGCAAAGTACTTTATTTGAAATTACAAACGGACACTTTAATTTTATTTATTCGTATAGATGTATAGAGTTTTATGGAAGATTCTTCCTTTCATAGTGTAATGTAGTAATAAAAATTTCAATTCTTATGTAGGTACATAATATATTAAATGCACTTGGCAATTACTAACTAAGATTGTTGTTCTAACAATTTTAGTTAGTAATTACCAAGTGAAATGAGAAGTTTTAAACAAGATATAAATGAATTGTCATTTCGACTGCTATCGAATTAAACTTAACTGAACTAAAGAACTCAAGTTGAGCCAAAGGAATGGCGAACTCTTGACGCCGTTTGTGTTCCCTTATCTTTGAGTGCTTCTTCTTCAAATTTTCCAAATTGAGGCTCGATTTAAATAATGTTTTTCAATTTAAAACCGATGCGTTATTACTTGTTATATAAATAGCACTAGCACTTCGCTCGCGTAAATACAGTATCCCACAGGAACAATGTACTTTTTCGGGTTAAATCGTATGTGTAAATCCAGAGCTCAAACTACCATACCGAATTTCATCAAAATCCGTTTAGTACCTAATTTCTGCGCGAACATAAACATCCATCCATCCTCACACATCTCAACACTTATCAGGACACCAAAGAAAAATAAACTACTTGAAATCAAATTCCCGTTTCTAAGGAATTAAAACGAATATGCCAACAACTTAAACTATTTACCATACACTTCTAGGAAAATATCTGCATATATCTTTTTAAATTTTTAAGAGAGACTGACAAGAATATCCCTAGAGGAAATTTTCCAACAGAAGTCCGTTCGATTCGTGGACATGTGCATTTTATAGTGTTGAGACTTACATAGCAACATTTGCTACATATATTTTGTTTTATAGGCTGCGTTCACAGAAAATGTCTTTCAATTGTATATATTATACTTTCTGAAAATTAATCAGGGGGTCTGTCGTGAAATCGTTATTATTGGTAGGTATAAATATAAGGTTGTTCAAATCCTATTTTATTTTATTTAACTTTTTTTTTCGGAAATTATTAATTATTTTTCTGCCAAACGTAAGCAGTAGAATAAAGTCGTATTATGATCAAAATATTGTTAACTGATTTTGATCAACCTTATGCTTACCTTAAGCTGATTTATTAACATTTTTAATTATACAGACACCTTAGACGGTTTTTACTTATTTATAATCATAAACTAATTACTGCAAATTGTGAAAGATTGCACTATAGTCTATTAGATAGCGAATCATGCGTACATATGTCAAAATGGCTGTCTCTAATTTGTCGATTTAGTCAATTTGTGCGCATTTTTCTCTGACTTCTTACTCGTTACGCAGACGTCAGGCACCGAGACAAACGGTCATTCATAACCGTGACCTACGTTTGAATGGGTTGGGTGATGTGTATGTGTATTTGCATGTTCCCAATACTACTAACTTATAGACAGTTAAATTAGATTTAAATAAATGTTAGCCCAGAAATAAGGTCGCTGTACAAACTGTGTCCCGCTTCGGAGTCGAATCGACCGGGCGCATTGGCAGTTGGCACACAGCCAGGGTAGGTAGGAGACAGTACTTTCAATTTGTGAACGCTTGTGCCAAGCACGATGTCCTAGGAATATTCGCGCTCCGCTTATCACGAGGGTTGTCGAGGCGCACCTTACTTTAATTACTAATTAGATAGCTGACTAGTCGAGAGATTTTTTACGTGGGTCAGCTCGACTGGATAAATACCACGGCCTCACAGAAAACCGGCGTGAAATAGCTCTTACGTTGCGTTCGCCACGTAAGTGAGGTAATGCTCGTTTCCTGATCTATTTTATAAAAAGAAGAATTGCAAAAAACAACTATTTCTAATAGCCATGATCCGACAGTCATATCACTCATGTCTAATCACTAGTAATCCTCATTTAATGTAGGTACGTAATGTACGTTTGTTCTAAGGGCTTCTGCCTTAAAGCCTAATATAAAAGTGTGACATACCCAATACCAAAAAGTAGAATATATAATACAATACGTACAGGGAAACAGCTTTCATAGAGAGATACAAATCGATCCAAATTTAAAAAAAATTACGTCCCCTTCGTCTCCACAATTATTCCACAAAATTCGAACCGTACATTTTGCCGCAATAAAAAGTAGCCCTATGTCCTTGCCCGTAGTCCACTCTATATCTTTGGCAAATTTCATCATAATCGGTCCAGTAGTCTCGAAGGCTATTCGATGTAAGCAAACAAACAAACCTTTCCTCTTTATTATATTATTAAGTATAGATATGCACTCAGCACTAACTACCTAATACGTTAGTACTGTTAGTAGGTACTATGTAGTATGTACTCATAATAATACTTTTGTTCACTGTTGAGCGTACATTGCAAGTCCAATGAAAAGATTAATCTATCGTGGATCGCTATTCGCTGACAGTATTGTTTGTAAATGAAAAACTAACGTATGCTCAAAACATAACAAAAAGTAATTAACGCGCAATTGTGTGTTTTGAAGCGAAAACAAAACCATTTTTCAAATATCTCTCACCCTTTGAACGTTCCCTGAACTTTCATAATTATTTCAACATCAAAATTATCCAAATAAGTCTAGACTCCAGATGTTCTCTGCAATTGCAATTAATTTTTAGCAGTGCAATAATGCCACGGTTAATTACTTTTAAACAGCGCTTTTTTGTTCAATTCCATATCAAATAATCTTCTTCTTAATATATAAATTTCAATTACAATGTCTCTCTAAAACTCGAGAACAGCTGGAACGATTTAGCTAATTTTGGTTTTGAAATAATTGTGGAAGTTCATTGAAGGTTTAAACGATGACAAATATTCGAATATTTATAAACTCGACCGGCTCCAGTAGGCTGGGAAGAGCAGATATGTGTTATCAATAAAATTTGTAATGAGTTGATATGGTGTTCCATACAATAAAAGATATTTGGTTGGTGTTCCGTTATGTTTAAAGTTTAGGAACCCCTGATTTGAATTCATTGAATTTATTGAAGCCCATTAAATTTACGCTTTTAAAAATATTGTTTGTATAAAAATATCTGACAACCCTTTTATCTTTTATACGTAGCGTTACAAGTTTCAAATGTTATTTTTGAACTTGCAACGCTTTGCAAAAAAACTTTGTAAATGTAAATTGTGAACTTTACGTCCTACTCAGAGTCTAGTTTCACGAGCTTGCGGCCGAATACTCTTGGGTCATTCAAATTTTAAATGTTACTCAAATTTTGAGTGACTTTCAAACACAAAATATGTCTTACGAGCTCTGCGTTTAAGATCTTCTCAAACATTCAACAATTTGAGTGACGGTTCAGTAGAGTTAGGTTATACCATAGAGTAGAGGGAGTTCATACTGACTGCCATTGACAGTAAAATATTTAACTCTCCTTATTGAACGATTGGTTCAAGTCTGAAGGTCGATTCTGCTAATTAAATCCTGAAATAATACAGTTACGATCCAGTATTGATATAACTGAAAATAGTATTCTCATAAACGTCTAACCAACGCCAAACCCGTTTTGATTTTTCCAAATTCCAAAGATACGTTTATGATATCAAGACGATTCATTTATAATTCAATAAAAGTAATGTGAAAGCATAAGTTAATTACAAGAATTGGTTCTGATGAACGTAGCTAAGTAATTACTAGTCATTTTGTTAACATTATCCTTATCTTGGTAATCACACCGCACCGTCCTAACCAGTAACTAGTAACGATTATGACCAAATAAAGGTAATTATTATATACATCTCTATATAATTCCTTATGCACATATAAAGTATTGTATCATAAGCTATTTGTGAAGTCGTAACATAAAGAGTATTACATATTAACAAAGTCGTACAATAACAGTCGAGGAATACCAACTCGAGTACGAGATTTGTGGCCAAATACTAAAACGCTTATCAAAATTAAGAACCCCTCCTATTCACAGGACGTCGCTGTCTCTGCTAAGCGAAATGACAAGGACAGTATGCGACTTGGCCGTCACTTATAATTTAACAATTGTTCCATTATTCGGCCGTCGTTTATGAGCTACGGTTTATGGACTGTAGGGATTTCCCTAATTACATATCCCGATATTGCCAAGGATTAGGCGAATTGATGATGATGAATGATAAGAACTCTGTCGATCACGTCAGCTTGTAAAAAATCTAGATCAAAATAGATTCATCCGTTTGGATCTTAGGAGATATGATACAACGGACAGATATAAGCTGCACACAAACTTATAACATTTGTATCTTAGAGCCCTTAACTCCTGAGTTATTCAAGTATGTATGATGATTATGATCTAAGCAAATAGATAATATAAAATCTTAAGTTATTTATTTTATACACGCGGGTGGAACAAAAACTATTATAGGATTTTATCCACATATAACTAAACCGGAACATCTACGCGTTTACTATTTGAATTGGAAAAGTTGAAGCGCAGGCTCAAGTATTTTGTAGTAAATATATGCCTTCAAAACTTCGACAAGTTTTCGCCAATCTCACAAAATCGATAGGATCAAATGCATTTAAATATTTCGTACATTGCAGACAAATATAGTAACTAATAAGTATTCGTTTATTTCTCAGTTTGGATGTAGCCCGCGACAAAATTATGCGGAAACCGTACTTATTTCTGCAATAAAAAGTAGCATATGTCCTTCCCCGTGCTCTTTATGCCGAATTTCATCAGAATCGGTCCAGTACCTTCGGAGCCTATTCAAACAAACAAATATTTCCTCTTTATAATACTTAGGTATATTTATTAATGTAGATTGGAGTTACATCGATGATTTACTATATGTTGTTAATAATTAATTTTTATATGAAAATATATTATCAAACCTCTTGTAAAATCAATTATTTATTCATTGTCCAGTGTAGGACACCTACACACAGAAAATCAGCGTTGTTCGCGGATCGCTTGAAATGTTCGGCTGTTTATAATCTGTGTAGATCCAACTTAATTTAAACGTAAAGAAAAAATACTAGTCACCGTAATATTGTAAAACCCGTTAGATTGTAATATAACTAGTGAAATTGTAAAATGTTGATAGACTTCGGACGCGAATATGCTGCCTATAATTTAACACATTATTTTTCGTTAGATTATAAATATATAGTTATGAATCTTTCGACATATTTTTACAATCTCGTTAAGTAGTACTTTTACAATGTAACGGTTTTTACAATTTGACGGTGACATGACTTTATTGCACGGTAAATAATTGAACATTATAGTACGCTATTGTTTCCTTGTTTAGGTACGCTTAAATTCAATTATATATGTGTGCTGAGTTGCTGACTGCTGGGACGCTGAGTGCAAGGTGGTGCAAGTTTTTATCACTAGCCCCCTTACTAATAAACGCTGTATGCTTTGAATAGTTATACAGTGTTTTGTTCACGTCACACAAGTGACATTTTTAATTCGATAGAAGGAGACAAAACACTGTATAACTATTCAAAGCTTATACAGCGTTTATTATTAAGGGGGTAGAAGTATAAGTTACACGCCGTGAAAAGGGTTACTGCAATTTGCATAGCATCGAAACAACGCTCCTAGTGGCAAACAACGGTAACTAATCCGATGCCATACAAATTGTAGTTAACTTCTTCACGGAGTTTTTGTCACTTCACGTAGTGACAAAAACTCGCACTCAGCACACTGATTGAAGTATCTTTGTAATATCCCCATAACACTATCAGACAGTCTTTTCATATATTTAACATAGACATCAGTGGCATATAATAGGTAGGAATTTGGATGAAAGTCTTCAAAAAGTCAGGAATGGAACCCCACGCCACCGATAGACACAGAAACACGGTCGTAACTACTACGTTTACGGATTATATTTGTCAGTTACACGTATTATGCCCGGTTACAGAGGGTTTTGGCGGTTCATCTATTCAATAGCGCTGTTGATTGGATGACGCGTTGGCGTTATCCAATCAAAATCGTTAGAATTGAATAGATAAACTAGGTACCGACAGAAAAGGTCAGAAACCGGACATGAGTCATGCTCACCGGACACCACATTTAGATCTATTAAGTACTAGCTTTAATGCAGGAAACACTGTACTTTTTCGGGATAAAAACTAAAAAGTAAATTATATTTTAATCCAGAGGTTAAACTACTACCATACTAAATTCATCGCAATCCGCTCTGTAGTTTTATAGTGAAAGAGTAACAAATATCCATCCATCCATCAATACATCCTCATTAACTTTCACATTTATAATAGTAGCAGGGATGAGCAGTATGATCGCCTACACGTCTATCTCAGTCAATAAAACTTCACAGGAATTTAAGCTCAATATTTGAGATCATAAAGCGGTATGAATTTTATCCGGGTTCTTGTTCGATAACTATTGGTAATCTGTCTTCCTCAATTAATTTTTAGTTTTTTTTTTTTGATGAAGTCTGGCCATCTAGAGATGGATACGCCAAAAGACGATCTTTGCTCTAATCTGCATAATGAACGAAGTAGACTTTAATTTTACTTTGATTGTATTATAAGTGAAGCTACTAGTTATCATAAACTGATTTTGTGACGTTTAGATCAATTCAGAACGCGTTTGACGATAGTTAAACGTTTACGAGAATACCGGTTTGGCAGTTTTAGCGTATCGGCATTTGATTTTTGTATTATTGCAGGTTTTTATTTAGCAGAATTGACCCTCTGGGCTACCCAAAATGTGCCCTGAAATTTCGCAGCATCCATCAAGGGATGTTGTAGAATGACGCGACAATTCATAGAAATACTCTGTGACTCCAGAACAAAGTCTTGTACAACATAGATAAACTGCCAGAATTTTAAAGGCTCGATTTCTCACGAATATCGTATCGTGACATCTGGGGGGCAATTCTGCTAAATAAAACCTGCATTAATACAATTACAATCAAGTCCCGACACGCTTACACTCTCAAAAGGTGTTTTTATGAACGTTAAACCAACGTGAAACGCGCTCTGATTGATCGAAACGTTATAAAATCCGTTCATTGTAATATTTCGCTACACTTTCAATCCAAACAAAGTAAAATTGACTCTTTAGAGACATACTTTAAATACGAGAATTGAGGTTCAGTATTGCAGCATTTAGGGTTCTTTTACCATTCGCGACATTCAATATGCGAAACAGAGGGTCAATTCTGCGAAATAAAACCTGCACTAATACAACGTACAATCAAGTCCCGATACGCTAAAACTGCCAAACGATATTCTCGTAAATATTAAACCAACGTGAAACGCGCTCTGTTTGATACAAACTTCAGAAAATCAATTTATGATAACATGTCGCACATCTCATAATACAGTCAAAGTAAAAATATGGAACTATAAATACGAGAATTGAGGTACAGTCGCAGTAATAAGGAATAAGTACAAATCGAAAATCGGGGAGCATCGCCAAATATTTGGGAAGCACCTGGGCTATACAACAAATCTTGACAGATTACGTTAATAGGCAATCGGACTATTTTTTTAATTGCATAAATGAATAGTACTCTTAAATATGAGTAACTTCTCAGAAGAAACCGTATATCTAAAGTGAATATTTTCAAAGGTACACCGATTTGTATAAAAAATTTCGCGAGCCTCCTAAAAACGCTCCATACTAAAGTCGACCTACAAATGACGTCACTTGTAGGTTATAGTATATGAAGTAGTATATGAAGTATATGGCCGCCGGAATATATTTGTAAATATCTCCCATATTTGTGCGTTTAAGTTCATACTTGTCATAATGAATATTTTTGTATATGATGTGAGTAAGCTAATGATGTAGGTTTTGTTTACCAATTTAGCAAAAAAAAATTTTTTTTGGTACTTTTTAAATGTATTTAATTAGTAAACTACATATAAAATAATATTTTTTTTACATTTATCAAGTAGTAATGCCTCAATATTTCTGAATATATTAACGAAACTACATATTTCAGATGTAGTCCGATCCCCTATTGATGCTTATCGGCCGATTTCAATAACTCATCTACCAATAACTAGGTATTCGTATTTGTTAAAAACGTCACATTTGGTATCATTTTTTGCGATACCAAATTAACGTTTTTAACAAATAGTTATTGCTAGTTAAGTAATTGAAGCGGGCCGTAAGAGATTGAACCATAAATGTTATAAAAGTTTATTTCTGGATGCACGTATATTTCAAGAGCATAAATCGACGTTAGGAACTTCAACCATCCTGCTAAGTGTGATTGACGCCTACCTTTAGGGTCGATGCACTAAGCTTAGACAATAGACATAGGTGATAGGGTACTTCAGACTCTAACTTAGCAGTTATTGATTAGTTAAGTTTGAAAATTTGATTAGTTAAGTTTGAAAATTGAACTCAGATATTTAAGAAGTAAACGAATCAAATTAAAGTACATAAATACATAGTCTACCATAATCATTTCCCTTCCCATGTGGCTTTGGCGTAGTCGATTAAAAAGTTCAGTTCGATTAAAAAAGTTCACGTTTCATTCAGAGGCGGATTATCCTTAAGGCAAACTAGGCATGTGCCTAGGGGCGCGGCGCGAGGGTACTAAGGGGCGTGCGGGCGGAATTGTAAATAACCTAACCAAGAGCATATCAGGACATGTCTAAAGAACTATTCTACGATACCCTACACGATGGGATAAAGTGAAAAAATATTTTTCATCCCCACTTCACATGTATGGAGAGCCACCCCTAAAATATAAAATTATAATTTTTTATAATCCCGAAAACGTGATCTATACACAATCTATAACTGCACCAAATTTCATCAATTTATATTCATAATTACAGGAGCTAGAGGCGCGGACAAACAGACAGACAGACAGACGGACAGAGCGAAACTATAAGGGTTCCTTAAGTATTACGGAACCCTAAAAAAGAAAAAAAATAGTATAGCATAAAATTTAATTGGTATATCGGTCAAACTATAGTACGAGGTATTTTTAATATAGGGGCGCCGAAGAGCTGATGCTTATCTAGGGCGCTCTCAACGTTTAATCCGCCTCTGGTTTCTAGGCGCCGCGCTACGCAGCAAAATTCGAACTCTTACAACGAAACGTGTATCTTCTTGTGTAGTAAACGTTAAATATTTAATCGCTATCTAAATAAAACCGGCCAAGTGCGAATCGCACTCGCACACCTAACGCCACACTATTCGGTAGAGGCGAGAAAAAAATCCCCACTTGTATAAGGTGCCTCAAAAAATTTTTTTTCGTAATTTTATTTTAGCACTTTGTCGACGTAGTAAATGCACAAATAACCTTGCATATTTTTATCTTTCTAGCACTAACCGTTCGGACGGTAAATCAAAGACGGACAAACCCATAAGGAAACTGTAAAAGTTTAGTATTAACTTTAAAATTCGTAACGTTCCGTACGTTACGAATTTTAAAGTTAATTAGAACGCTTCTGTCAATTGTTCCTGCTTGGGCTACTGTATATGAGCAAGCCATTATTGTGAATTAGTCAGAATACATTTGTATGACTTTCTATACACAACTTCTAGAAATCCATTTATTTGTTACATTTGATACTGACGAGAACACAATTTCTTTATCATATTCTGTAACTCGAGAGGTACCTGTCTATAAATATTTTCATATTCAAATTTCCAGTCCATATTCTTTATTGTTTAAATATTAATTTTATTGCCGCAAGAAGCTCAAACTTTATTTTTCTTTATAAGACTCATGGGCCATTTAGAATTTTAGACCATTATTTAATAAAGACCAAATAACAAACATACCTAACTATTATCCTCTTAAATAAATGGAAGTTATAGAAAATAGTTTAAAATTAAAAAAAGTTGAATGTAATTTTATATTATCATATCCACACTCAAACCCATCAACAAAACTTGGTAATTACTATTATGTACTTTATCACCTCAATTAAATTCAACACTGTGGTGTCTCATATTTTAATACATAAGTATCTTTCTTATACTATGTGTTAGCAACACATCTTGAATATATATAATCAGAATCTCAGAACTCAGAAACGACTACAAGTATTACCATGGAATTTAGTATACTTACAGGGAGTTTTGGGGGCAAAAAATTGATCCAGCTAGGTATTATCACAACACAGTTTTACTTACACAGTTTAAAGCAACAACAAAACAATAAAAAAATTGCTAAACATGTCACAGTGCACAAATCAGAAAAAGAAAAAATTGAACAAGTCTACTTCATAAACATGTTGCTTACCTAAGAAGAGCAGTTTCTTCGGAGTTAGGCATTTTTTCAGGTTGTTTTAATATTTCACTGTTAGTGTTTCTGAAAAAGGACATTGGGTCTTAGTATTTGGTATTTCTGCTATAGCTTCAAATTTATCAAAAAGCTGTGTCAGTAACTACATACTTACTTATTCAAAACTTTATGACTTTCAATCTCAAACTGTCTACAAAGCGGTTCTAGATGCTTCTTCACATTAATTTTTTTAGGAATTATGTCTTTAGCATCAAACATAGCAAAACTTCCTTTCCCATCTAGGTTTTTATAGGAACCACCTTTTAATATGTGCTCCATGAATACTTTAAAATCAAAACAAAAAAAAAGCTTTAAGCACACATAAACAAAAAAATGCAGTAAACAAAATATGTATGTTCTTTTAAAACTTTCAAACTATAAAGTAAACTTCAATTTATAAAGTCATGTTCAAAACTATTGCAGAGCATGTTACGAAACAACAGTAAGGAAAATTAAATTACCATCAACATAAAGTAGAAAACATAAGTAAAACTACACACCTTGTTTTGCTTATCTCCAGTAATTAAATTGCAATGCTATGACTTCACACGACTTTAAAAATATGTTTCACAACTCAATCACTAGCCATGCAAACGACAAGTGGCAGAGGATCCCCTAGTTTCCACCGTCTAGCAAGGTACATTACGTAGCTTACTTCTCACTGCTTGTAGGACGCATGCGCGGTTAAATACGTCAATTATTCAATTTAGAACTAGAGCGATTATTTGAAAAAGTACCTAGGCATTTACTTTTAAATTGCATGTACCTTGTGTAAATATTGTTAAACAACAGCTGATTTGTTCAAAGTGATAACGTTTTAGGAAAACAAATAATTAATCTTGATACTATTGTTTGTATTGAGGGCCGAATTTTATTTAAATTTAATAAACGTTATTCGTTCGTTTTTGATGCTTGTTATGCATATAATTCCATAAATATTTGTATAAAATATTAATCAACTTTGTTTAGCTAAATCTAACTTGACAATACTTTGTTTATAATAGTGATGGGATTCGAGTTGCTTTTTACTCGAGTGACTCGAGTAGTTTTTATATTACTCGCACTCGAGTTAAATTTTTGACAACTCGAGTTTCTCGTGACTCGAGTTGACTCGTACTCGAGTGGTTTATACCGAGCCGAGTGAGAAATTCAAGTTGTGATAAGTTTACCCGCTGTAGGTTCTCTTTGAATTAACCATAGAACATTTAACTAACGGGAAGACCTAAGATAAAGTACCTATAGATTCGCAGCTCTTGTAACCACTAGAGTGCATCTCGCTCACCCACTATGTGTTGCCATGTACAAACATAGCCTTCAGTTGTAGTATTTTTGTCTTGATCTTAGGATGCACACGTAAGTTTTCTCGTCGTAGTCAGTAATAAATAAGAATCGTAGAACGAGTTTTTCCTTGCACCACTCATTATTAAAATAAGTAAATTTCAATATTTTAATACTGGCGATTAAATTTAGTTAGATTTAATTCTAGTTATTTTTTATGGGTCAGAGGTTAAAAGAAAACATGCGATTAAAGTACGATCGTACCTGGATTCTCAGTCTCGATCGAGACCTATTAATAAGTTAACTCTAGGCCAGCGGCGTGCACAAAATTATGACACTGGGTATGCGGCGGAGTAGCCGGTCACAAAAACTTTTTTTTTATAGATATTTAGCATAGCCACAGCCATAGATAATACAGATATACATTAGTATAGATGCGCAACTCTAAAATTGAAACTGAGTCTTGCAAAAGTTTCGGAATGTCGTTTTTAGATGGCGTTGTACCGTTTTAGTTACTATCAAACCCGCTAGATGTAAGTAGTACCGCCTGATAATTTTTATTGAATTAAATTATGGACAGAAATTAAGTTTTATCGAATGTCGTAGACACAACAACGACCAAGTTCCTCTTTAATATTGGGATATGGTTGCTGCATAGTAAAATGTTCGCGAGCCCTTATACATACGCCTTGTGTTAGCGATAGCGCGATGTAGAAGTCGCTTAGTGGCATCTGTTGTGACTATCCGAAAACTTTCAAACTGTTAGTACCGGATATTCATTTTTAGATGTCTCTGTTCTCTGTTAATTTGTGCATGTATGAGAGTTTCACCCCCCGCCACAGCCAAGCGACGGATCTCTAAGTCGGAAACCATGCCAACAGAACTAACAGAACTTCATAACTTTTAACATGTAACTTTCGACTTACATTCCCTTTTTGCTGATTTAATTGTTGTAACTCGGGTACACACCTACCTTTAGACACCATTTGAATCTTTCCACTGAATGACAATTGTGAGAACTTATTATTTTTAATTTTTAATAAACACGCATTTTCAACACAACATTTTCAAATAACATTTTTAAAAAATCAAATCAATTAAAAAGCAAATCACTACAATTTTTATAGAACTTCAGTAATAAACTGTTAAATGTACACACTTTCAAATGTTAAAATGAAAAATCTTTTAAGAAAACTATAAATATTAAATATAATAGCAAACGAAAAATAACAATGCGTTTTCACATGAAAAAATGGCTTCATTGAAACACATTTCTGATATTTAAACAAATAAAACCTTACTAAAACAAAATTGCATCATGTGCATACATGAGTAAAGATTTTACGTCAATTATAATTAGTCGCATTATAGGCCACCGTGCCACGAATATACCCGATTACTTCCGAGACCCGACAACTGCCGAACTTCGCCGAAGTCGATAGCATGCCGCTGGAGGCGGACGAGTCGCGCCTTGGGATATTCATAGGTGTGTGCGTTTGCGAACTGTGTACGGACACTAAAATTACTACACACATGCGAACAAATCTCCTGCGAGACGACAAGGTATGACTCATGAGTTGCATCACCAATATACGCCTGGCAAACATAATGTTCATGCAAATAGGTGCTATTATAAAATATTAGGCGTTTTTAAGTTATTATATTTTATGTATTCATTTATTTACTATTAATTAAAGTCATCTAAAACGTACGAACGTTTTATTAAAATATCTGTGAATGGTAAGTAATGCACTGCATTTCTGCCTTTAAGGAGCGCACGCCACTGCTCTAGGCCAAGACCGAGAGTAATAGTTAAATTAACAAAATATTATGTACGTGGTAAAATATTTATAACTCAAGAACGGCTGAACCGATTTGGCTGAAAATTGGTGGACTATCTTGAAATCAGGAGAAGGACATAGGATACTTTTTATCCCGTTCACGAGGGACTCAAAACTCGAGAACGGCTGGATCGATTTGGCTCATTTTGATTTTAAAATAATTGTGGAAGTTCAGGGAAGGCTTAGGCAGTGATAAATAATGAAAAAGGTGTAGGTTGTAGGTGTAGGACTAGGACGTAGGATGCATTATAGGTAAAGTCATTTATACATTCCAGTTCATGTTTATGAAAGAACAACGTGTGTCGAGACAGCTAGCTATATTATATATTACTAGCTGGCCCCGACAGACGTTGTTCTATCTTAAATATGAACTGGAATGAATAAATGACTACACCTGTTCCTACTCCAACACCTACTCGTACATTAACTCATACACCTATTCCTACCCATACTCCTACACCCACTCCTACACCTACACTTGCTCCTACACCTACAAATACTCCTACACCTACTCCTACAACATACACCTTTTCCAATGTTAAAAAAAAGAATTTTTGAAATCGGTATAGTAGTTTTTGAGTTTATTCATTACAAACATACACGTAAATGAATTACTTTACATAAAAGATCTATGAGGAATCTAGGGAACTCCTCGAAATTTATATACACATATGGTGATTTTGACTTTTTCTGAAGTAGACCAAGCATAAGCTACCAAAAAGTCTTACTATTAATACTGTTAGGTAGGGTAGGTATTTCTCTTAATATAAAAATTAAACAATGTCAAAAAAGTCAATAGTTTTTATTTAAGTAGATGTTTCAAACATTCTTCATTCACTTCAACACATTTAAAAAGTTAAACAGTTAAAATACATAATATATCAATAAGAAACTGGCCCGTCGAGAAGAACCGGCGTAAGAAGATCGCACGGGGCCACTTTTTAGCAAAAAGATGGAAAATTTGTTCTTTGATTAATTACCTATGTATCCAAAATTTATGTTTAGTGAGGTTTGCGGTTAGGGTTAGCTGTCACCCTATTACTCCCAACCACTCAACTATGTTTACCACTCCAAATTACAACTAAACTAGTCGTTTAGTTTATAACCCTAAAACTTTGACCACTAAGTAATATCTCAGTAACTGTGGGTTTCCTGATGAGGGGAGTGGGGGTTCAACCCTCCCCCTCCCCTTCCCTCTTAACTCCCTCCTCCCCAAATCGTGGAATCGTGGGATATTATACTAAATTTTTACCGAAAGAACTTTAGTCAGTATATTTTGGTACTAAATTAAATAGCAACACTAAGACAAATATGTTTTTAGAATATGTTACGAATTATGTAAAAAATACAGATTTCATCTCACTTTCTATGGAAAATATGACTGTATTTACATCCATATAATTATCATCATTCTTATGTTATATGCAATCACAAACTAAAAAAACACGAGCTATAGCTAATTACGAGTGAAAAGTTACGGCAGCACATTTTCGTTCGCTGCGACTTTTGCACCTCAAAATACTGCATCCACACATTGTTAAAATACTTAAAACTACACGGAGTCTCTATCTCAAAAGAGTATATAACATAAAACACACCAAAAAACACAAAAGAGTTCAATTATCACGAAACCTCACTCTTCACAGTCATTTGTTTGGCACAGGAATGTCAAATTTGACAGCTTTGTGCCATAAACCCGGTTACAGCGAAAGGGACAAAACATAACATTTTTGTCTCGTTTCTTCACAAGTATTGACCAATTTACGTTCTCTCTCTAACAAGCTGTGACGTCAGGAGCTATCCTGCCCTGGGGAAGACGAAGACTTCATACAAATAAAATGCTAACAGCTTGCGACACTAGCGCGCCAGTATTTGATCCGTGAAACTTCTTTGGCGCCAGATTTTAAACGTTTATTATTACCTAAATTGTGTAAGAACATAATAAAACTGTTCATATTTGTATATCATGAAAGTTCCTTGTTAAAATAAATTAAATTGGATTAGAAATTATTAGTAGTAGATTATAATATTTCATTTTGACTGATAGTTGATATAAGAGGTTTCTTGATTATGTATGACGGGTTTAGTTTGACGGAAAATTCTATTTTTTTACATTTTGTTTAGATATTTTTGAGTAGCTTTTACATTAATGCGAAAATTAATATACATTTTCTATGTAAGATTAATATTGTTTTATTCGTTTTAAAATTTTGGTCACTCGAGTTTTACCTTTATTCAGAGTAACTCGAGTCAATAAAAATCACTCGAGTTTTATCTTCACTCGAGTGGCATTCGAGTGAGAAAGTTACCAGTACCGAGTGACTCGAGTGAAAAAAAATCACTCGAGTCTCATCACTAGTTAATTTTTTTTTTTGTTTAATTCGTCCCGAAATGGAACAGGCTAAGGTCTTAGACCATACTGCCTCGTCTGTCGTTTGAGGTATTTCTTTGTCTTATTTCTAAATCGTCAAGTCCAAAGTCTAGTCAAAGTCGAAATAAGTAGTCAGGGTAGTCAATTAGTCAAGTCAGTCGATTCAATAAAGTGGTAGACGCATTACTGAAACTTCCTAGGGAATTTTGGCGGGTAACCCAATTTAGCACGCATTTTGTAGAATGTATCACTTTTCCACACTAATGCACCTCAACGAATAATTAATGGTTAATATTCCACCACTATAACACATTAAAAACCGAGTTAACACGAATTTAGAAAAATAATACAGAAACACAACATTGCTGATTGACTTTCCCGGCAAAACTCTCACTAGTTTATAACTTTGTAAATTTGTAACTTTTTACTCACGTTTTTACTCTATGATTTGTGACGTATGACATTGACATTTACGTCAGAGACAAGAATAGTTTTTTTTTCTCCGAGATGCTAAGCCATGAACATAATGCATGGAAAATAATTTTAATATAATTTTATTGTTCAGATTTACGTAGTGAATAAATTAAGGAAAATAATATGTTGGTGATAATAATAATTATTATTTTAAATGTCGGTGAAATTTCTTATGCGTCGCTGGTTGTTTTCTATTAGGTACATACTAGCGCCATCTCATGTTTATTTTACAATCTACATAGACAAGTCGCTTTGGAAAATCTAGATTGTAGTTTTGTTATACCTAAACTCAAACTCATTGTAATTTTAAAAAAATCACATAGATGTCAGTGAGATGTTACAAAAAAAGCTTTAGCTTATATGTGTAGCTCATAACTACTTAATAAAAAAATAAAAAAGTCCGTCACCACAGAACACATAATACTCTCCGTCACTCGTCATGTTGGCAAGGTCATAATTATTGTGATCTAGAGGTAAATTTTAACTCTGAAAGCTCTGTACCAGTGGTCCCCAACCTTTTTTTTACGCGGGCCACAAACCCGTTGTACTCCTGGTGTCGCGGGCCGCAACCAAAATTTTTTAGGGGCAAAAAAAGAGTTGAATATCGATTTATTAATAGAATAACACAAGGTAGTTAAAAGAGTGAAACTTAAGATGAGATAACGACACAAAATAAAATAACAGATATGTATTATAATAATTATGTTCACTCAGTGAGATTTTTGGAATTGTGAACGCTTTTTCACAACTTTATCTAACGCGGTTACTTACAGATTTCACGCGGGCCGCAGATAAAGGCCCGGCGCGGCGGGCCGCATGCGGCTCGCGGGCCGCGGGTTGGGGATAGCGGCTCTGTACGTACTATAAGTGGTAAACTTGGTCCTGAAATCCAAAACATTATATATTTTTTGGACACCACGGGACGACATTTGTAAGTAGCTAAGATAAAGTACCTAGGTAAGTAGGTACGTACTACGTAGGTACGAGTAGGGAAAACAGTTGACAGTTGGTACATTTTTTGTTTTTTAATCCTTGATTCGTACTGGGTCCTATTTGAAAAAAAGGCACAAAAATAAGTAGAATCTATCTGGCTACACACTCAAATCTGTGACAGCCATCAGAATTATAGTGGAAAAATGCAAATTTACCTACAAACTAAGGATAATAAAAATGTACCAAGTGTGAAGTGGGGCTCTTGGTGACTTGATCCCCAGTGGTCTCCCATACAATCCATACATTGCTATGCAGCTTAAAAAAAGCCTGTGTGGTGTCGTGGGAGTTGGGACACCCTGGGACACCAGATAGGCACGAAGTCCATTATTATAAAAAATATTAATTTTAAGTTCTATTTGAGGTATGTACTTATGAGAAAAATAATTATTCGGGTATACATTTTTTTTTATCGATAAAAATCAAACAATGCGTGCACGCGGTCACATTGCGAAAAACTCTACTTTCTCGATATGAAAATAAGAACTAGAACTATGATTGCTTCCGATATGAACCCTAATTGAGTACCGTTTCTAGATCACAGATGGCGTTACGTATTTGCTTTTTTTGCAATTGCGTTATTTGCTGGTACCAACTTCAAAATTAAGAAGATTGAGTAGAGAAATAATTGAAATTTTTACCGAATTTAAAAGGATAATGATTTAGAATAAAAGGGGAATTATATAAAAATAAGTTTTATTTCATACTTTTTTGTGCATTTTTACTTTGGAAGTCGGTTTTAATTTTTAATAATTATTTTTAACGTTACGGACGTTTTTGCCGACTAGGCTACCCCTCCGCAACGCCCCATAAGGAACTATCGTTCCAAAAATAAAAAAAGGTGATTTGATCTTCATTTATATTATCTTACACTAGATACTATATTATGATCCGGAATCTGGCGGGCCCGGGAGAATTCAGTGCACTGAAAATTATAGTTAATTTAATAGAGTTTAAAATCAAAATGTGCTGTCATGCATGACATTGACATTTACCTCGACACTTGTTCCGAACAACATAGTCCCATACTTGAAGCCTAAATCACTATCTTAAAATATTATTGCAGTATTTTAGCATTAATTACATCATCATCATCAGCCTATCGCTGTCCACTGCTGAACGTAGGCCTCCCCCAATGAGCGCCAACCATCCCGATCTTGGGCAGCCCTCATCCATCCGCTGCCAGCCACCTTCTTCAAATCGTCGGTCCATCGTGCCGCAGGACATCCTACACTACGTTTGCCTAAGCGCGGTCTCCACTCTAATACTTGTCTGCTCCATCGATTGTCTGTCCGTCTGCAGACATGGCCGGCCCACTTCCACTTCAGCGTGCTAATTCGTTGAGCAATGTCGTATTTTATCCACCAGAGATACCCTTAACATTGCTCTTTCCATCGCACCAACCAAACCATTTTTCTTCGCTTTTTTATGGATTGTGGTACTCCTTCGTATGACGTACCTACAGACTAAAGTATGGGCAAAGTTCTTCGACCAGTTTCTAAATATATTCCTTGGCACTAGGACGCATCAAAATACATCGACTTTAGACGTGATTGAAGTCCGTATGTACTAGTGATGTAACGAATATTCGCATTCGCATTCGCGAATATTCGCACATTTTTGTATATTCGCATTCGCATTCGCAAAATTTTTGCGAATGTTTTGCGAATATGACTATCAAAAAACAAAAGCAAATGTGCGAGTTTCTTACGCCGGTTCTTCTCGCCGGGCTAGTTTCCGAACCGGTGGTAGGCATAATGTAGGACAATTCTATAAGTGTTATGTCATAACCTACATGGAAATAAAAATTTTGAGTTTAAGTTTCAGTGAGCGGAGCGGAATGAATGACGCTTTATTAAGATCATAGATGAGTTCGTATGAACTCGGCAATACTCGAAAGATATGAACGTAATGAACCCATATACGAACCTTGTCCGAACGCGACTGCCGCCAAGCCATAGACAAATTGGCACCAAATATGAACAAAATCTGAATATTCGCATTCGCGAATGTCGGTAGCAGATATTCGCATTCGCATTCGCGAATGCTAAAAAATAGACATTCGTTACATCACTAGTATGTACACGTGATTATTTTTTATGTAAGCAACCAGCAAACTAGTAGCCGGTTTGCCTGATGGTAAGCGATTACCGCCGCCCATGGACATTTGCAACACCGGAGGAGGAGTGCATGGATACGAGTATAATATGACGACGTATAAAATTTAGCACATCGACAAAGTGCTAAAATAAAATCACGAAAAATATTTTTGTTGGCGTAGGTACTTACGGTAGAACACTATTGCACGCGGGCTAAGCAGTGGGCAAAAGCTAGTTAAAAATAAACAACAGAAAAGTAAGTTCTTATACTCGTATTTAATCAACATCAATTAAAGTTTTATAGCAATCAAATTATAAAAGTTCAAATTAAAATATCATTCACATAAGTAAATCAACAAAATAAAATTATAAAAATAAAATTAGAAATCCGTAGGCAATGCTGACAAGTGACAACTTAAAAACTGTGAGAAAAAGTGCTAAGTGGTGTATTAGGTAGGTACGTAATTATAGAGCTAGCGCTCGCCATCGAAAAAAGAGCTCATCGAGAACAAGCATTGGACCACTGCAGATCGCTAGGGGGGATTCGAATCCTCGACCTCCGGCTTTAGCGCCAACGCGCTAACCATTGAGCCACGGAGGTCGTCAAAAATCAGTAATATTATTGATTGAATGATTATAAAAATAAATCGATTATAGTCTATACTTAATATAATAAAGAGGAAAAGTTTCTTTGTTTGTATGTTTGTTTGTTTGCATTGAATAGGCTCCGAAACTACTGGACGGGTTTTGATAAAATTAGGCACATGTAGAGTAGACCAAGGGGAAGGACATAGGCTACTTTTAAACGCGGAAAAATGTATGGTTTCTGTGAAATTAACTTTTACGCGCACGAAGTCGCGGGCAACATCTATTCGATTTTCGATTCGATATCGATGTTTTTGTGTAAAGACGTTTAAGAAAAAAAATTGTCATACCTACTCAAAAAATTTTTTTTTTCAGATATAAGTAGGTACCTACTTTTGCCGAAAGTGATTGAGATGATTTTCTTAGTTTGAGTATGACACTTTTTTTCTGCTTAAACGTCTTTACATAAGCAGTAGATCACGTGCCTGAAGTAACCGTAATTGATTGATTTTTTGATACCTACCTTATGCCTCTTAATTATAAACTATATTGTTCAAAATTAAAGGGTCTCTACCCTCTCTAGGGTAAGCGAATGCCAAAATTCTGCTTCACATAATATTAATGGCATACAGGTGCGTTCTTCTTCAAAAATATCGCAATCCTGTTATAACGAGACCACAACCACTTTACTCCGATTCTATTTACGTACCTAATTGTATACTTACATAGGCATTTGTTTTTCGAGATAGAAAACTGCTGACATCTTCCTTTCACAAACCACACCCGCCGCTTCGTCACAAATGAATCCGAAGTTATCCATTTTAGCCGACTAAAAAAAGCGGATGTTACTTATAATTAACCTCAGTATGATGTTCTACGTTTAAAGCGCGGCCACATACTGATTTGTATAAACCGTGGCGTATTGTTAATTCTAATGCAATGAAGTGGAAAAACAGCGTTCCACATCGATATTGTGATTGTACTAATGAAATCAGAATATACAGTATAACATACAGTACAATATACCTACACTAACTAGTAATTAAAATATGCATGTGCGTCTGTTAACAATTTATTACGTACTAGATGTTCCACGTGACTTCGTGCGCGCAAAAGGGAATCCCGCAGTAACCGTACATTTTGCCGCGATAAAAAGTAGCCTATGTTCTTCCCCGTGGTCTAATCTATATTTGTACCAAATTTTATCAAAATCGGTCCAGTATTTTCGGAGCCTATTCAATGCAAACCAACAAACAAAAAAACTTTTCCTCTTTATTATATTATTACGAGTAGTTTAGATTAATCAGCGTCCGTGGTCTAGTGGTTAGAGCATTGGCTCTGGACTCGGAGCCCGGAGGACTTCGATTCCCGCATTAGAACAACAAAAAATGTTGTTTCCAAGTTTGGTTAGGACAATGCAGGCTTATTACCTGATTGTCTGACAAGAAAGATGATCCATGCGTCGGATGGGCATGTAAAAAGTCGGACCTGCGCGGTGCGCCTGATCTCTCGTCAGTCGTGTCGGTTATCCGTCCCACTGGATTACGAGAGTAAAGGAAGAGAGAGTGCTCTTGTGTACTGCCCACACACTTGAGCACTATAAAAATTACTCCTGCGTAACTGTCACCGATATCGGTGACATTATTTTTATGTACTTTATCAAATCATTTGGCTTACTTAAATAAATTAAATCAAATGATAAAATATGATTATTATGATGATATTATAATATCATTTGATTTGATAGATTTTTACAATCTATTTAATTCTGGTAACACCTCAGAGGGTCAACTCTATTAAATAAAACTTGCAAATGCAATTGTATTTAAATAAATACAATTACAATCAAGTCCCGATACGCTAAAACCGTCAAACAGTATTCTCGTAAACGTTAAACCATCATGAAACTCGTTCTGATTGGTCCAAACTTCACAAAATCAGTTTTATATTTTGATAACATGTCACTTCACTTATAAATTATAATACAATCAAAGTAAAATTAAAGTCTACTCTAAATACGAGAATTGAGGTTCAGGTTCCACCCGCGGATATATAGAGAACTGCTTTGAGATTGAGTTTGACACATTAGTTTGGTAAAATTGAATGTTCACTAGCTTTTGCCCGCGACTCCGTCCACGTAAAAACAGTATCCCACGGGAACACTGTACTTTTTTCGGATAAAAAGTAGCCTATGTTTTAATGCAGAGCTTAAACTACTACCATACCAAATTTCACGCAAATCCGTTCAGATAGTTTTTGCGTGAAAGAGTAACAAACATCCATCCATCCTACTAATATTATAAATGTGAATGTTTGTGAGGATGGATGGATGGATGTATGAATGGATGGATGGATGTTTGTTACTCTTTCACGCAAAAACTCACCGATTTTAATGAAATTCCTATTACTAGGCTTCTTACTTAGGCTATTACTAGGCTTCTTTTTATCACGTAAAAGTACAGTGTTCCCACGGGATACCCGATAATATATTTATGCGGGCGGAGCCGCGGGAAACAGCTAGACCAGTGGTCCCCAACCTTTTTTTTACGCGGGCCACAAACCCGTTGTACTCCTGGTGTCGCGGGCCGCAACCAAATTTTTTTAAGGGGCAAAAAAATATGTTGTTTAAAAGAGATGTTTGATTTTGGGCCAGCTCTATGTACACCACATAGGTAAATAGGAAAAATATAAGGGAATTTCATAAAAATACAAAAAAAAGTAATTTGAAGAAGGGTACGTGCGTACAAAAATGATTATTTGAAGAGTTTTTAATGCGAGAACCCTATTTTAGGGCGGCATTGACAGTTGTTTTGACTTGACTTTTGACTAGTTGATAGTTTTAGGAAGAGACATCTTCTTGAGTGTCATACGTCTTTCTTTGTGAAAAGTCATGTCATTGTTAAAATGATCTAATCCGCCATGTTTTATTTTACGTTGTGTTGCTCTCCTTGACGAATTTATTTTAATTGTGCATTGAAACGAAGTAAAATAAAATAAAATAAAGGATAGGAAACAGTTACTATATTATGTAGCTATATTTACATATAGTGTACATAGGGCTGGCCTACGCCTCATACATTTCTAGAACATCTCTTTTAACGATTTAATAATAGAATAACACAAGGTAGTTAAAAGAGTGAAACTAAATATTTAAGATGAGTTTACGACACAAACTAAAATAAAATAACAAATATGTATTATAATAATTATGTTCACTCAGTGAGATTTTTGGAATTGTGAACGCTTTTTCACAACTTTATCTAACGGTTACAGATTTCACGCGGGCCGCAGATAAAGGCCCGGCGGCGGGCCGCGGGTTGGGGATAGCGGAGCTAGACCATCCATACATGAATCATGAATCCATCCAATCCATCTTCACAAATTTTCATATTTATAATTATTTATTTACACTTACTGCACAAAAACAGGTATACCATAGGCGGACCTAATGCCATAATAATTAATATGTCATTCTTTACCAGTCCAGTCCAGTCCCAATTATAGTAGTAAGAGTAGTACCTAGGATGTTTTCTAAATTAGATTAGAAGTGATTGCTAGTGTAGGGTAGGTAGGTACTAGGTATTAGATATCTAGAGGTAACTAATGGGTACTGATTATTACCACAGTAAACCGAGAACAGTAGGTCAACTATGGCCGCTCGGTGAGAAATTTGCTTTTATTTGCGTTGGCGCAACTATTTTAATTCTGTGCTATAATATCAAGAAAATAAAGATTGTTAATATTTACAAGAATATTATAATTATTTTATTTATCGTAGTTATTACAGATATTAACAAAATATTGATAATTATTCTACAAGAATATTAATAAGTACCTTAAATTTATTACTTTTCATTATTTTATGATATAAAATATGACAGATAGTTGGATCTAGTGGTCCTTAAATGTGGACCATAAATGTTATAGGTAATTTATTCATAAAATAATAATACTTACTTAGGTATACAAAGACGTTATAATAGGTAGTGTTGGAATAATTAGCATTAGCAATAATTATTAATTGCTAAATGCCCATTAGCAATCATTAAATTATTCGAAGTTGCTAAAAAAAACGAATGCTAATATTATCGTGCGCAGCAATTAATTATCTGCGTTCATGAATGAAAAAAATACGCGACCGCGCTAGTTCGCACCGCGGCGCTAAGTACTAACTGGCAACGTGCTAACGCTACTTGCTAATGCTAAAATCCGATGCGAAATAATTTTGACTCGACGCGCGACGCGACCCGAGAGTTCACGATGCTGCGAAATCGATTTTAGCAAATAGCATAGCAATAGCACGTAGCATGCTAAGACATGAAAATTAGCATGCTAATGAAATTAATGAAAAATAGCATTAATTTCCATTACTAATAATAGGTACCTACTTCTCAGTAGAAACTCGAGAAATAAAACATGTTCTCGACAATACACACGTACTTATGTAAATGAGTAGACCATAATATGAGCTAACGGTCAGTCAATACTCAATCGTAAGTAGGTATGTTTTTACCTTTATAATATTTTATTAGGTAGTGTCCGACCGACTGTTCGGTTTCGGTCGAGTTTCGGTGGAAAATCTGCCGAAACTACGATTACTACGACCGTAACCGAAACTGCTTTCGGGAGTTTTCGCGCTGTGATTGATCATGTTCGACGCTTCTAAGCGACGATGACATTATTTTGTAAGAGGACATGATTTATTTAGCTTCGTTGCATTTATTTTAGATAGGGCAAAAATTTAATTTAATTATCCAAAATTGCGGCGGTGTGGTTCGCCACCCATCACGTCTCGTTTCTCGCGGAGGCGAAAAGCGGACCATTGAGAGACGCTTGGCTACGTTGAATCGAAGAGGAGGAATGGATGGTAAGAATGAAAGTGGACGAAGCGAAAGAAGTATGTAAGGATCGTAGCAAGTGGAAAGAAGTGGTCTCTGCCTACCCCTACGGGAAAGAGGCGGTCCTGCCTACCCCTACGGGAAAAAGGCGTGATTATATGTATGTATAAAAATTTTTGGTTTTAGTAGTAAAAGTATATTTTAATTTTACACCTTTACGGTTGGTATAGGTACATAATTCAAAGAACCACTAACTCGCGCTTTGTCTAAACGTCATTTTCAAATATAGCTATTGGGCCCACGAGCTGTTTGACTATCTTGCGTTACGTGCCTTGTGCCTAAATCCTAATTCGCTTAAGAACTACTTTGCTGTACACCTAAATCTTTTATGGCATAATTCACGCTATGCTTGAAATTGTACGATATTCTATTTTCTCATAACTGTGGGAAAGGCATGCTTTAAGGCTCTAACTTTCGTTACGTACTTCGCGATTTGATTTAGGCATATAGGAGAGTTAGTCGTTTTGTGAATTAGTTATGTCAAGCTTAAAGGATTTAAGATACATCATAGCATGGACTAATAACATTTGTGTTTAGTCCATGATCATAGTTAATAAAATAATTCTTCTACAATAAACAATTGTAAATACTTATATAGTGCTTTATCGTAAGGTACAAGTTTTATAGCCGTATTAGGATGGATCATACACCACCACATAATTATAAATTTCTTCGCCACACTGCCGCCGCGTTAAAAAATTAACCCAACCAAGAGCATGTCTGGAGTCTATTTCTAATTACTTCAAAATTTATTGCCCGATTTCGCTTAAAATAATTTTCCTAAAGAGTTTTTAGCATGATCTATCAGCATGTTAACTTGCAAGTTTCTATCTACTATAGTTTATTACTCGGTTGAAAAGTGGTTGACTTTGTAAAAAAGTCACGAATGAAACCTTGCCTTTATTCTAAAACGTCTATTCAACGATAGGTACCCCACACGATGAGGTGGTATGAAATAATAATTTTCATCCCCACTTCAGATGTATGGAGCGCCACCCCTAAAATATATAATTACTATTATTTTATGATGCCAAAACCGAGATCTATATTAACCGTCTTATTGGGGCTAGATACTGGTCTGGGCCTTACTAGTTACTGCCTGTTCTTTTCTTTGCATTTTCTGAGAACATTCACTATGGTAATGTATATTTTTTTTACATTATCAGAAAGGAGAGATTTCAACGAAAAAAAAGCCCACCGACTTTTTGAAAAAAGCTGATATTATGACGGGAGAATTTTCGATTGGAAATAATTTTTCGATATTTAGTCAAATTATGGTGAAAAAAATACAGTGTATTTGGGACATAAAAAGGCATATTTCGTGTTTTTTTTTGTATGAGATAAAAACTTGGTTATTTGAATTTTTCACATAAATTTTGAGTTTATGTGAAAAATGTGTAAATGCAAAAGTTGTAGATATTTTTATTATCTACAACTTTGCCATTTGAATTTTTTCTATAGGACTTGTAGTTTTGACGAAAATCGAGATAAGCCGTTTTTTACCCTTAAAAACTCACCCCCTTATACTTCCCGACCTCAAATCGCCCTCATAAATTATTTTTACGTAACTAGTGTCTCGTGATTGGTGAACGTCATTTTATTTTAAACACGGTTATTGTGAACCGTGTTTAAAATAAAATGACATTATTAACATACATTCTCGCCTGTTTGCTGAGTTTCACGGCAAGTCTTGTCTGTTATAGCATACCTATTTTCTTCCTCAATAAATTCCATTTATACGGATAAATAAAACTGAAGTATCTGTTAGTTATTTAAAATTTCAAATTAACAGCTGAAACATAATATGAAAGTATATTCGGTAGGTAGGTACTTACAAGAAAATATTAATTTTTATACATGCAGATAAATAAAATAGAAGTGTTTGTTTGTAATTTCAAATTAACAGCTTTTCACTTAATGCAATTTTTAACATTTTTGCCTATCCGTCTGTCTGTCTGTTTGTTCCGGCTAATCTCTGAAACGGCCGGACCGATTTTAGGGGGCAAAACTGGCAGATAGCTGATGTTATAAGTATGGAGGATAGAGATAAGGAGAACCATCTCTTATGGGAGAAAAGTTGAAAAAGTGTCCAGCTGTATGCTATAAATTAGGGTTGTAACGGAGGCCTTTTTAGCGGAGGCGGAGGTGAAATTTGAAGTGGAAATAATTAAATAAATTCATGATTTATTAAAGTCAGAATGTTTCTGATTTCACGCGATTCAAATAAAAATGACTATTATGCACTTAATCACTTAAAACAATCACGACTCAATTACAACTACGCAATACCGAACGATTCGACAAGTTGATTCCTGTTCAGTGTGACCATATGTGGCAGGATCCTGCCCTTTTGGTCATAATTTTAGCCTCTGGCGACTGGCAGTATTTGTTGACGTTTAATTATTTGGCAGGATGTGGCACTATTTCGATATTAGCTGGCAGATTTGGCAGTAAAATAATTCAAAGATTCAAAAGTTTATTTGTAGTATTTAAGTAGTATCGGTAAAAAATGTGTTAATTTAAATATCAGTAGGTAATTATAGCAACTCTCTTTGGGGTAGAGAATTCCCCGTAAAATATCTTGCCAATCTCGAACTCAACTTGCGAGTTTTTTTTATTATGATGTTGATTCTCGCAAATCAACATCATAATAAACAAAAAACGAAAAATTTTGTGCATTTGTACTTTAGAAATCGTCTAAAGTAAAAATACACAAAAAAGTATGAAATAAAACTAATATTTTAAATAAGTAATGGGAATTATTTTCTTTCAAATTCGGCTAAAATTTAAACTGTTTCTCTATTCAATCTTCATAATTTTGAAGTTAGTACTTACATGTAGCTACTTACGTTTTACATGTAAAACAAGGCGTCAGTAAATATAATGATTGCATTTCATTCAAATTTCCAACCAACAAAATAAATGATGCAGTAAAATACAAAAGCGATGTTTAAAGAAGTCGATGAAGAAATCAATGATGCAAATACAACTAATGTGTAATGGTAATTTAATTTTTAAACTTTTAACTACACTGCATTAAACGAAACTACCAAAAATCTATATTTTAAATTTCGGCATTATTTGGCATTTTTAAAAAGTATGGCAGGTTTTATCAGTTTTTTAAACTCAGTGGGGCAGGATAACAGATTTGAAGTTGGTCACACTGTCATTCGTTAATGACTAACGCACGAAGTATACATACCATGAGTCCGAACAGTATAGGCTTTTCCTTAATATTCATGACACAATAATAAACCCAGATCTTAGTTCTCTTTTCTGCCACTGGCTGCGCTGGAATTTTGGACGTACCGATGCTATTGTGGCGGACCAATCAGCGCACAGTCCTGATTCGCGCTTGGTACTTCTTGAAATATGGCGCGCTCTACCGGCAAAAAATCTGTCCCACAAATTGAGACCATTAATTTTAGCATTACGTTCGGACTCCTGAGGGGCAATTCTTCTAAATAAAACCTGCATTAATACAATTACAATCAAGTCCCAATACGCTTATACTCCCAAACGGTGTTTTTATGAACGAATGAAACCAACGTGAAACGCGCTCTGATTGGTCGAAACGTCATAAAATCCGTTCACGGTAACATGTCGCTACACTTTCAATCCAAACAAAGTAAAATTGACTCTTTAAATTGTCTTCTTTAAATACGAGAATTGAGGTTCAGCCGGTTCAGGTATCTAACTTCGTGCATTCACGCCCCCACCACCGCTCGCCCGTGTTCCCGCGGCAAAAGAAAAATCTTGACCATTTCACGCGCAAACACGCACCCGGGCCTCTAGTCAAGAATCAAGATGCATTCGTTAATTTCTACAGCGAAGTTCGAAAACAAAATGTATGGGATTTGACGTAGGTATATGTACTCTTAGGATTTGACATTATGGCATCGCAAACGACATGTCACTTAACGATGACTTATGTCAAATCCCATACATTTTTGATTTCGAAGTTTGCCATCGAAATTATCGAACGCATTTTGACTAGAGGCATAGAGCGGCTGCGTCGCCCAGTGTCGCTCCTTGCGCGTTGTATGTAATCGTACATAAACCTCCATTAAAACTCCGCATCAATTTTGCGGAGGCTCCGCAGTAACGGAGGCGGAGGTGGAGCTCCGTTACAACCCTACAGTTCAAAAATATTTCACAATGGCGCTGATGCGCAAGAAGATTATGGTATGAAGTTAAGAATAAGAGATGGAGTGAAGTGAGTTGAGTTTAGTTATTTAAAATTTTTGACGACTTTAGTAGAAGACTATTTTAGGGTTCCGTTTAAAAAAATAGTGTTCCGTTTCCGTTAGTTCTATGCAAACGCAGTTACGGGCATCAGCTAGTTCTTCAATAAATTCCATTAATATATTTTATAGGACACAAACCGATCGTTTCTCTTTATTCCTTTTCAGCTCAAAAGCTGTTTCTGACTGCTTGTTATCATTGTAAAGAACCAAAGTAAAATGCTGTTGTTTTCGAATATCACAACCAGAATATACAATATTTTCAGTTTTTAAAAGCGTCAGTTCTTTGTAAAATATTTTTCAGTTTTTTTTTTCATAACGTTTCATCTTATGGCTTTTTGATGCAATATTTTTTTATCGGCTTTTTGAAAAGTACATAATAAATCAGGAAATAAATTGTCTTTGCAATGGCATATATCTACGATCAACCATTGACGAAATAGAGTCATCACTATAGATTTAGTATAGTATATTTCATAGTATAATATACTTAATCTTAATTTTAATACTTATGTAATTTAATGTTGTAATTCACTTCACATCGTCATTTTTTAATTTATTACTTAATATCACTTACTTACTAAAAATATTATTTATTACATAGTAAATAATATTTTTAGTAAGTCAGTGTGTTATAGGTGTTATATATTCTCCATAAAAATTAACATACATATGTTAATTTTTATGGAGAATATATAACACCTATAACACTAGTTTACAAAATTTAACTTTTTTTATACCCCAAAATAAATGTATATTATGAATATGTGAATCTACCTTAAACCTAAAAGTGTTAGCAGAAATATTTTATCACGTCACAATTTCTTCCTGCAGTAAAATGTTTTTTTAAACTAACTAACGTGGTGACGACAGTTGATCGTTTATTTGTTCGCTTCAATCGACTATTATCTTGTTTCGGATTAGTTTGAAATAGAGTAGAAAGCGTAAACAAAATTCTGACCGTTTTTGTTATGTTTGTGGACAGTTTATATTTTCAAAAAAGAGAAGACCCATTGTAGAGTCGTGCATGTGTTCCATTATTAGAATATAATGTCTTATTTTCTTCAATAGTATTCATTCAATAATATACAGGATTATTTTTTCACCAGTAAATAAATCAACATACGTAATTGATGTCAAAAATAAAAAATACTAGCGATTTTTGTTACTACCCCTTTGAAACAAAAAAAACAAAATTATCAATCCCCAAACTTATCCGCTAAACTAATAAAAATGTGGATGCATTAAGGCTCCCACAGACGAGAGGCCGATCGTTTCAGTTAGAACTGACGTCAGTTCGGCCTGAACTGATTCGAGCACACACACGGAAAAAATCGCATCCAACCCATTTTACGTCAGTTCGGCCTGAACTGATTCGGGCCCACACACGGAACAATCGCATCAGTCCATCGTTTGCCGCGCGCTACGGTCGTGTTTGTCAATTTTGTATTTAAACAACGCGAAAACTTATACAACGCTTGTACACGATACACGCCCGCACGGCCGCGGCTCGGACAAGAACTGAAGCGATTTGTCCACACACGGTCCGGACAGGCCGCATGTTCAGGCCGCCGTCAGGCCAGAATTAATGTTGCCAACTTAGTTATTTTACAAAATTTTACTAAATTGAGTATTTTATTCCCTCCTTAGTAGAAATTTAGTTAATATTAGTGTTTTAGTAGGAAAGAGCCAGACAGTAATCATATGCAAAATGGCCTAGTTAAGCACAGAAAAAAATCTTATCATAATAATACAATTAATACATTCGTCCGTAATTTTCTTAAAACTACCCGTTTAATTACTATATACGTAATATTTTAATGTAATGGTAAAATTTATAATAAAATTCAATGAATGAAAAAAAAAATATAACAAAACCTAAAATGCAGTAGTTTTTGGGGGGCTTCAGGAATTCCTAAGTTAAGTAGCTTCTTTAGTAGCTTTTAGTAGTTTTTAGTAGAAATTGATACGAGTTTAGTAGTTTTACAAAAAAAGAGCTGGCAACACTCGAACGAATCGCTTCAGTCCGTACGGCCGACTGATGCGATCTCGAAATTGCACACAGACGATATGATTTTGCATCCATTCAGGCCGAACTGAAGGCAGACCGGATCATGTATGGGGCCCCATACGCATCTATCGATGCTTTGTTGCTAACTCGTGCGCCGCTGCCCAGCCGATCGCTTACCCCACCCCGCCGCCCCCTACCTCGTACCGCACCCGTTGACGCCTTGTAGTTAGTGCGCCCATGCGGTATTAGATTGGTTATAGGATAAATTAATTGAAATGACAATTTTTTTTAAATTTGTGGAATGTATTCTATTATCGATACCAATGACGACAAAGTATTCCTGTATTATAGAATTCTAGACCACCGGACATCTAAGTGTTTTTTTTTCTTTTAGTTTTTTATTAACATACATAATATAAATAGTTTGGTTCACTTTTTACGCAGTTCGGGTTTATTGATTTTTAAAATTATTTTATTGTTGATATTGTTCGAACTACCAGAAAATTCTTCAATTATTATTTTTGTTCCCATCTACACAAAACCTACTTAACAGTATCTTGAAGCCGCGGTGTTCAGTTCGGCCTGAACGGATTCGAGCACACACACGGAAAAAATCGAATCCAACCCAATTTACGTCAGTTCGGCCTGATCTGATTCGGGTCCACATACGGTACAGTCGCATCAGTCCATTCTGGTTTGCCGCGCGCTACGGTCGTGTTTATCAATTTTGTATTTAAACACCGCGAAAACTCATACAACGCTTGTACACGATACACGCCCGCACGGCCGCGGCTCGGGAAAGAACTGAAGAGATTTGTCCACACACGGTCAGGACAGGCCGCGCGTTCAGGCCGATCGGTCAGGCCAGAATTAATGTTGTCAACTTAGTTATTTTACAAAATTTTACTAAATTGAGTATTTTATTCCCTCCTTGGTAGAAATTTAGTTATTAGTAGTGTTTTAGTAGGAAAGAGCCAGACAGTAATCATATGCAAAATGGCCTAGGTTAAACACAAAAAAAACCTATCATAATAATACATTCGTCCGTAATTTTCTTAAAATTACCCGTTTAATTACTATATACGTAATATTTGCTAGTATATTTTAATTTAATGGTAAAATTTATAGCAAAATTCAATGAATGAAAAAAATCTTCAGGGGTAGTTATTTAGTACTTTTTACTAGAATTCAATACGAGTTTAGTAGTTTCACAAAAACAGAGCTGGCAACACTGGAACGAATCGTTTCAGTCCGTACGGCCGACTGACGCGATCTCGAAATTGCACACAGACGATACGATTTTGTATCCGTTCAGGCCGAACTGAAGGCAGACCGGATCATGTATGGGGCCCTTTAATCGCGGTTGAACAGTTTTAACTGCGAGTCTTTGGAAAAACGCGTTTTGACTAGTAAGAACTAGTTTTAACTGATATTAAATTTTGAGCATTAGTTAATTCTAGTTTTACAAAGGTGTTCAGTAAAATCAAGTTCTAACTAGGGAAAACGCGTTCTATCTAAAAACTGGTTTTAACTGTAACATATATATAGCCTAAAGCCTTCCTCGATAAATGTACTAATCTAACACAAAAATAATTTTTCAATCATAATCATAATCATAATCTTTATTTGCTAGAATATGGTAACAAAATTGGTCTTAGCTTAATTTAATAATATTTAGAACACATATTCTGCTTAAGGCATGCAAATTTTAGTAGTTTAAGATTTTAATACAATTTTATAATATCAAATATAGCTTAGGCATACATCACTGGTTACATTAATTATAAATACTTAATAAAATTGTAAGAAATAAATTAACTATGAGGTACAATAAGCATTAATTATTTAAAGTCCATAAGATTAAATTTTTAAATAGAAACATGTCAAAATATTATAAAATATAAATCAAGTCAAACTTAATTATATTGTACAAGTATATTAAAATAAAATAGTATATTAGATTGTCAACATTTTAAATCAGTCAAACTAAATTAATAAATTCAAAGTGCATTACAAGTAATAAAAAAATTAATGGTCATCAGATAAAAAGTCATTTATAGAGTAATAGCATTTCATAAGCAACATTTTTTTAAATTTATTTTTAAAAAGATTAATATTGAGGTCTCTAATATGTTTTGGTATTTTGTTATAAATTTTAAGGCCCATACAGAAATACTCTTTGCCATTAATTCTTTTCTACAAGTATGTACGCATAGTTTGTCACCATGGCGTCTGTTTCTTATTACATTATCTGATAATCGTGGATAGAGATGAGAATTACTTTTTACAAATAATGCAACCTCAAGTAAATATAGAGAAGGAAGTGTCAGAAGCCGGTATTGTTTAAATCAATTCTATACTCAAAGGTTTAAATATAGGCTGACAACTATCTGTATTTTTTATTTTAAACATGGCTCTAATACAACGTTTTTGCATCTTAAATATAAATTCTTTATCTGTGGCATTTCCCCAAAAAATTATGCCATACCTCAGAACCGATTCAACCAAACTATGATAAGCAGTGATGACTGTGTTAATGTTGACCGATAAAGAAAGTTTACCTAGAGCATAAGCTAAGCTGCTTATTTTTTTGGCAAGTTCTTGTATATGCTTCTTCCAGTTTAATTGTTTGTCTATTTCCAGACCTAAAAATCGTGTTGTCTCAACTTCTTCTATTTTATGATTATTAAAGACTAGACTAATATTTGATGAGTTCGGAGATCTTTGACTAAAGTGTATTATTTTTGTCTTATTTAAATTAATGATTAAATTATTATTATCCAACCATTCAATTAAAGATCGTAATGCGTTATTAATGTCATTTTCATACAAAATAATATCTTTACAGTTTACTGTAATTGTGCTATCATCAGCAAATAATGTCGTAGGTTGGCTAACTGAGATTGGCAAGTCATTTATGTATATAATAAATAAAAATGGACCTAATACAGTTCCTTGAGGTACACCAAACTCTATTTTTCTCTGGAAAGATCTGTTTTTCCGAAACCCTTTTTGCTCGTTGCATAAAATATTCTTTTTTTCTAGAAATGAATAAATTTGACTATAGAAATACTTTTCAAAAATTTTTGAAAACACTGGAACTAGTGCTATTGGTCTATAAAACTCTTTTAATTCACGGTTTTCTTTTTTAAAAAGTGGTTTAACAATCGTTATTTTAAGATCATGCGGGAAAGTTCCTGTCGATATACACAGATTAATTAAGAAACAGATATGAGGACAAATCAATTCGTTTACAGCTTTAATAATTTCTGTATAAATTCCATCAAATCCAACACTATGTGTATTTTTAAGAGATTTTATAATTTTATATACGTTACAATACAATTCGAACCAGTAACTACTACCTGAAATTAGCGCGTTCAAAAAAACAAACTAACTCTTCCGCTTTATAATATTAGTATAGATTAGTTAAAGATGTAAACAGAGATATTAGGATACTGCAATTTGAAAAAAGAAAAAAACTCAGCAACAGCATCAACTATCCCGCACGAAGTAAAATGTACAACTATGAAATATGATTGAATATTGATGGATTAAGAAAATTTCTGTCATTACTTACCTTCTAGTCCAGGGGTTTTGAAGATCGAAGTTCCGAAGGTAAGTGATAGAAGTTACAATAAAATATTAGTCTGATTCAAGAGCGACGGCGGGGAGCGGACAAAGATACAGGTTTTACTTCCAACAACTTCACGGCATGTTGTATAGCAAAGATTTTGTATACTTTCAGTTTCAATCGCTGTATAATAATGATTAATGAAATGTGTAGAAATATTCAAATAAATATTTTACATTCAATTCAAATAGATGTGAAATCTTGTAGTTTGCCCACACCACACATTGCCGTACAATGCGCCGGCTTTGAAAATCACGCGCCAGCCGCACAGTATCAGCCGCGCAAACTTGAACAGAACATAAAGTTTTTATAGGATAATTTGGTCAAAATTTAAGGTCAATTTCAAGTTAAGGAAAATCGAATACTATTGTATGAAACAGTTGATTTTTTTTCAAGTAGGAAAGTTGAACTCATAATTAAAGTTGCTTATATTCAAGAATATTCATTCCTGAAAGTTTGGATAGTGACTGAAAAACACCCGGTATATTTTTGTTTTAAGGACATCCTACTACTATTATTATATATGAGGAAGTTTGTGGGAATGGATGGGTGGATGTTTGTTACTCTTTTACGCAAAAAACTACTCAACGGATTTCGATGAAATGTGGTATGGTAGTATTTTATCCCGAAACAGTAGGTATAGTATTCCCGTGGAATACTGTAAATACGCGGGCGGAGCCGCAGGAAAAAAGCTAGTCCTGTACATTTTCGAGTTTTCACACCTCTGTCTTGTACCACACGCAAAATGTTTTATTCGAAACTCAAATGGCTTTATTGGGGCGATTTGATCCATTTCATAAATTTGTTCTAGAAACTTTTCTTTCTCCAGAATATGTTACGGGAAAATATTGCCTAAAAGTTTCTGCAAGGACGAATAAAAATAATATGTTCTCTCTAATTTTAGTAGGTATAACAAAGATTTCAAAACTCAAGATAGGCTATCAGAAACGCATATTTGACGGCACAACTCTTCATACAAGAAAAAGTTACGCCATCTTGGTTTATACCATACTTCAAATGTCAGCCAATTGTTTTCACCATACTCCGAATGTCAAAATGGCCCCAAAAATCTCAAGTAGGGCCATCCAGTTATAGGATACACTTGCCTCAACGTGCCTCGTCTATAATATTTAATACTAGACAAAAGGAAATCTCGTAGAACCGTACATTTTGCCGCAATAAAGAGTAGTCTATGTGTGCCAAATTTCATCAAAATCGGTTCAGTAGTTTCGGAGCCTATTCAATGCAAACAAACAAACAAACTTTTCCTCTTTATTATATTAGTATATACTTGACAAAGTTTCGGATCCTCGCGTAGCGTATGCATTTTTATCAAACCTAATGAATGACGTAACTTTAATGTCGAAGAACCATGCATCGGAGTTAGCAGGAATAAACAGATTCGACTTGAGCAATGCCACGGCCTCGCAGAAAATGGGCGTGAATTAACGCTTGCGATGTGTTTCGCCGTGTACCTATTAGTGTGAACAGTTCCCCAGGAGCTGAGGGAAACTAGAAATCCAAGGGTTTAGGGTACCTAATTGGGAATTTGGAATATTGGAAACGCGCTCGTAAATCCTCTGAGATTTCCATCGAGTGCGTTGACAGCAGCAATCGATTACCATTAGGTGCTCTGTCCGCTCGTTTCCGCGTCTTTTAAAAATCCTCCATCTATCATTCAAAAATCGTACCAAATTGATCTTAAAACAGAAATTTAAAAAAATTAAAAAAGAATTTTCATACTTTAATATGTATAAAAATTACATCCCTTTTCGTCCTGTCCGTCTGTCTGTCTCGTATCGAATTAGACATGTCGGAACCTGCGGTGTCAGCCGTCATCCTCCTGGTTTAGTTATGAGATAATGACATTACTTATATTTTTATTTTTCTTTTAAAATGGAATCCTCATTCTTATTGTGTAGATAAAAGTATGTTTAGTTCTGTATATTTTTATAACATATAAATGAATATTTGCACACTATGCATGTAATAGAATATGTGGAAATATAAAATGCTAACACCTTATTGTACCACATTCCTAGCAAATAAATGATTTACCTAATTGATTGACTGATTGAATATTGCTCTGTAAAATTATTTACAAGATAAATAGTTTACTAAATTTCTATATTTTTAAAGATACTGTGGATTTTTAGAGCACTTTCGGGAGTTTTGTGAAATAATAACAATAAAATAACTTTCCACTGTGACACCATTTCGGTGACGGTGGCCGGTTTCTTTGAAACCAGGCCAATTACGCAGGAGTAATTTTATAGTGCCCAAGCACTCTCTCTTCCTTTACTCCCATAACCCAGTGGGACGGATAACCGACACGACTGGCGAGAGATCATCATTTTGAGAGTTTCATAGAGTAGACGGTTGAAATTTTGACAGGTGTATTTCTTTTGCCGCTATGACAACATAATAAAATAAATATTTAAGGTAACCAGGTATAATACAACAAACTTGAATTTTTTTGTCGTTTTGTACGGAACACTTTGTGCGAGTCCGACTCGCACTTGGCCGGTTCTTTATTTTTCATCTCTGTGATACTACACAGGTATTATTATTTTAGCTAATAAGACGTAAGTCGTAACATCTCTGACTTTCATTATCAATGTTTTGCTATTAATTTTCGATAGTTACATTGTTTCTTACAGATATCAGCGAAGGTGAAGTAAAAGTCGATATATTTTTATTAATTACTAGCTGATCCCGGCATTCCCGGCAGCCGTCGTTCTGCCTTTTTTTATGAAATCGACCAGTACGCCAAGCAGGAACATTTTGCGGTATCGGTACGTGTACGTAAATTTTGTATAATTTTACTTACTTTTACGTCCGCTGAGGCGCTTTCATGGTTTTCATACAATATTTCTCGCTTACGTACACGTAACGATACGGCAAAATGGGGTCCATCCACATATTACGTCACACCTGATGGGGGGGGGGGGGGGGGGTCATACAAAGTGTGACAGTAGATAGATAGATAGATAGATAGATTTATTTATTTGCATAGAATGTAGGTAATACAATTAGATGTTACAATGGTTTTAGAGCCTTATACATTCCACCTTACGGCATGCAAAAATTTAATTGTACCAAAAAACAAAAGTTGATTTACGTAATATCTAGTCCAATTAATTTAAGGTATTATTATTCACAATTACAAACAAAATAATTAGAAATTTAACTCATAGTCCGAATGTATCAATAATTAAAAAGAGAGAAAAAAAAAATAGGATATGACGTGTCAACTGTCAAATCTGTAGAGAGGTTAGAACAAAGATTATTAACAAAGGGTTAGAGCTACATTATACATAAAACATTGAAGCATTGAGGCATAGAAACGTGGCATTTTAACAGACATGTGAACAATTACAATTTAACAGTCATTCATACAACATTACAAAGTCATTCATACAACAGTAGGTACATGTTAAAGACAGGTACAGGGATATTAAAAAGCGTGACATTGAGTTCAAAAAGTCGAAATTTTGCGTGACGTAATATGTGGAATAGGGAATATGCACGTATTTTTTTTATTTATTTATATAGATCTATCTTGTTTGGTAAACCGTATGGTAAAATCAGTTTTTTGATATCATTAAAAATAACGAAGATATGAACGTTTAAAGTGGTCTATTAGACAGAGAGATCCGACGTGTATCGTGACGTCACATAACACGACTTTCATAGAAAGTTCATACTAAATTTCGTTTTGCTAGAAAGAGATAGATTACAAACTTTGACCGCTCATATCTTGCTCATTTATCAACAGATATTGAAAATTTTCACGCCATTTTCTTTATTTTTCTGTCTAGTATCATATTATTATATTTTAAGCTATTTTTATATTTTATGCATATTCCCTATTGTGGATGGCCCCATGTTCCTGCTTGGACACAGGCAACAAGCACGTAAACTATTACCGCTGCCCATGGACACTCGCAAGTCGCAACACTAAACAAAACTAACCAAGTTAGTCCTGAGTCCTGACGTTCTCCAAAATTTCCACATATTATCATATTAGATCAAAATTAGGCAGATCGATCCTCGAGTTCTCGATAAAAAATGACAATGGTTTATAAATAAATTAAAATAAAAAATAAAACATTCAACAATCATTACTATATTAAAATCGATTCGTAACAAACCTATAATTTAAATAAGTTCTCTGGTAACTAAACTTTATAATAACTTTAGAATACAATAATACATAATAGGTACAATACTACTTTAGACTACAATATTAATATTTAAATTCATGATGGATTCGCTTTATTTAATGTTGTTATATTTATTTACAATTCAATATTTTATATAATTATTAATTACATAACATTTAAATCCCATTACCAAAATTATTTATTTTGATTTATATTTATAGTTCTTTTCCTCTAGTTTTTTTTTTAATTTATACAAATATATTTCATTACTGCTTTTTATTTATATCATTTTTAGGGTTTCGTAGCCAAATGGCAAAAAACGGAACCCATTGATTCGTCATGTCTGTCTGTCCGTCCGTATGTCACAGTCACTTTTTCCGAAACTATTAGAACCATATTGTTGAAACTTGGGAAGTAGATGTATTCTGTGAACCGCATTAAGATTTTCACACAAAAATTGAAAATAAAAAAAATGTTGGGGGTTGCCCATACTTAGAACTGAAACTCAATTTTTTTTCATCAAAGTTCAAACCCTTGTGTCCGTATCTATGCATAGGTCTTCAAAAATAATATTGAGGTTTCTAATATCATTATTTTCTAGACTGAATAGTTTGCGCGAGAGACACTTCCAAAGTGGTAAAATGTGTGTCCCCCCTGTAACTTCTAAGATAAGAGAATGATAAACTAAAACAATTGTATGATGTACATTACCATGCAAACTTCCACCGACAATTCGTCTGAACGAGATCAAGTAAGTAGTTTTTTTAATACGTCATAAATCGTAAACCGCAATTTACCTTTCATTCAATCAACTCAAATATAAAAAAACATTCAATTTCATAAACATAAGCCTTATGCATAAACTGTGAACCATTATTTTTTATTACAAGTTTGTACGGAACCGGCTAAGCGCGACTCCGTGTCGCGCTTAGCCGGTTTATTTAATTAAATTATGTTCCATTTCATTTAAGACAGAATAACGTGTATCGGGACAGCTAGTTTATTATATTAGTAGGATATGACTTGGTATATCAAGCTAGCAGCTAGCTCCCATCAGGTTTTCTTTGAAACTTTATCATACTTCAACATGATATTTTGTGTAAACACCGGAAATCTTACAACGACACTGTTTACTCGGCATTAACTCAAATAATTAGAAATTGCAGCCGATTAAAAGTAAAAAGTTAGGTACCGTTACCGAGAATGTTGGAAAGTTAAAACAATTTCTAGAAGTAAATTTCCTATTACAAAAACTTATTAAAAATATATTTGCTATCTTACCTAGAAACTAGTTACTAGTTTATATAATACTAGCTTTTGACCGCGGCTTCACCCGCGTGGAATAGTGTTCTTGGAGAAAAAAAACTAATTAGGCGAATAACTATCTACCTACAGCTATATACTTCTGATACAATATTGAAAATATTTTTAGGTTTACCCAATGCAAATGGTTAAAATACCCTATCACCTCGATGCAACATGCGCGACCGCTTGATATATATATAATATTATTATTATTATATTAACTATAATAACTTTACGATATCTTATACCTTAAAGACTATTTAAAAAAAACCGCATCAAAATCCGTTGCGTAAATTTAAAGATCTAAGCATACAATACAGATACAGGCAGGACAGACAGATAAAGCGACTTGTATTAAATACTTTGTAGTGCTAGTGAATAGTCAATTTGTCATTAAAATCTTATTTGACATTCCAACAAAACTGAACAACCACCTCTATGGATATTCCTTAAGAACTGCATTACAAAATATTCGTGAGCCTCTTATAAGTCCCGAGTTTTCGAAAGCGCGATATAGAAACGCGACCGCGCCGTGCCGGAACACTATGTGCCTGTATTTTAAATCTATACTTATATTATAAAGCTGAAGAGTTTGTTTGTTTGTTTGAACGCGCTAATCTCAGGAATTACTGGTACGAATTGAAAAAATATTTTTGTGTTGGATAGTCCACTTATCAAGGAAGGCTTTAGGCTATATAGTATACAACATCATGCTAAGTTCAATACGAGCGGAGCACCAATCAAGAATGTTACAAAATCGGGTGTTTTTTCCTTTTGAGAGCTTTCGCTGCGTACGCTGAAGTTTCGCTAAATGATGTATGACAGAATAATTGTTCCCCTTTAAAAGTTCTACAAAATCAAAATCCGTTGCGTAGTTTTAAAGATTTAAACATGGAACAGCCTCCGTGGTCTAATGGTTAGAGCCAATGCTCTCGACTCGGAGGTCGTGGGTTAGATTCCCGCATTGGAACAACAAAAAAATGTTGTTTCCAAGTTTGGTTAGGACAATGCAGGCTGATCACCTAATTGTCTGACAAGAAAGATGATCCATGCGTCGGATGGGCATGTAAAAAGTCGGACCTGTGCCTCATCTCTCGTCAGTCGTGTCGTCCCACTGGATTACAAGAGTAAAAGGAACAGAGAGTGCTCTTGTGTACTGCGCACACACTTGGGCACTATAAAATTACTCCTGCGTAACTGGTTTTCAATTAAACCGGCCACCGTCACCGAAATCGGTGTTATTATTATAAAGTCTGCTGACAACGTACAATACATCAAAGACGGAATTGGTTCGTCACGTAGTGTTAGCGCAATTTTTTGGGCGCATTGGGCGCAAAAAATTGTTTTGGTTTTGTAAAAACCAAAACCAAAAAAATTATATGTTATATAATATAATACATAAGGGAAGCCATCTTGTGTGCACGCCTCGCCTGTGATACATATTTTATTATAACTGTACAATATAAGTTAATTTTAGCTTGTTACGCTAAGTGATGTTATATGATGCCCTTCATACAAAATTCGGTCACCGGTTACTTTACCCATTTAAATGACAGTCTTGGCTCTTGACCTATAAAGAGATAAGCGCTATCTCTTATGCAACATGTATTAAAAAAATATTATGTTAATATGCCTCTCTAGGTATCTCTTGGATTTTTTCTTTATAGGTAGGCACACATATAGCTATCGCGACACACGTTGTTGTGTATTAACTATATATATACTGGAATAAATAAAAAACCGGCCAAGTGCGAGTCGGACTCGCGCACCGAGGGTTCCGTATAAACCTGTAGTGATTTTGTTACAGCTTAAAGGTATTATAGACCTGAGTATTTGATATGAATTTAAACTTAATACCTCTACTAGACTAGGCATAGGCTACTTATCAGACATATATACGGTCCCATGGGTTACTGTTCTTACGCGCAAGGAGCCGCGGGCATCAGCTAGCGTTTTGTATTTTAGGGGTTGCTCCCCATGTTGCAATATTTGAGGTGTCGTCGAATAAGTTTAAAACACAAGCTGTTGCCCGCGGCTTCACCTGCCTAAGTACAGTATCCCACGGGAACACTGTACCTTTTCGAGATAAAAAGTAGCCTATGTTTACATTACGAGCTCAAGCTACTACCATACCAAATTTCATCAACATCCGTTCATTACTTTTTGTGTGAAAGAGTAACGAACATCCATCCATCCTCACAAACTTTCACATTTATAATATTAGTAGGATTTTAGAGTAATCGACCTCCAAAAGTACCCATGGCATGGCATGGCTTTGGCTTTTGACTATAAGGCATGTCTAAACTAAACTTTTAGGCATGTCTTAACTATAAGAAGTTGAATGTTAAGGAAAGTTACAAAAGTTTCTGATCCTGATAGGTTCTGTGTAGGGACCACACAAAAGTTACACTCTTGGTTCCTAGCGACTTCATTATAATATTTCTAATAGTTACTCAGTTTCGTCCTAACCTCCGACGTAAATGGTATAACAAGTTAAACGTTGTATACGTACGTAATATAAGTGAAAAGAAAATATAATATTATCGGGACTCTACTTATTACATGTCGCTCCAACATAATATTATAAACCCCACAATTTTGCAAAATATATTTTAGAACAAAAAAACATTATAAGCGACATCGCATATCTTTTGAAATAATAAAAAAAACACCCTTGCGTGTTTTCAAATATATGAACCCGAGAATAATATTATGTTCTTGCTCTTGGTTGGGTTTTTTGTTAAATTACTATTACTATGGCGATAATATTTACAAGTCGTACACCGGCTTTGCGGTGAATGGTGATAGTATATTATTAGGTAGATCGTACTAACCTACCTAATAAATAATTTCACAAAATAATAATATCAATCTTTAAATTTAAGCAAACCTACTTTGCAATATTAATTACTTACTTATAGAATTATAACTTTTGTTACGTCTGCAAGTGCAGTCTATGCAATAACTTTTTACAAACAAAGACATACTTACATATAGGTAGGTATACAAATACCAGCCAAGTGCGATTTGGATACGCGAACGAAGGGTTCGGACTTCGGACTTCCGTACAAAACGGCTAGAGATTCCCGTTTGTTGTATGGAAGCCCCACTTAAAATTTATTTTATTCCGTTTTAACATAAATTGTTGTTTTATGGACAAATAAAAAATTGTATAAATTTCAAATCTCTAGCTATCACTGTCTATGAAATACAGCCTGGTGACAGACGGACGGGACGCACGGATGGACAGACGAACTTACCCAGCGAAGTCTCGAATTTATCCTTTGGGTTCGGAACCCTAAAAAGTAGATACAATCAGAAATTGTTAACTTTGCAGAAAATAGGGTAAACGACCCCTTATCTCTGTTACCACATATTAGCAATCTAACGGAGGCCAAACACTGATTTGATCTGTCATTCTAGCAAACAACCAAAAATAATTTACATTTTGCGGATTTGGAATACGTTTGCCGCAGCTGAATTTAGCCTTAGGTTTCGTGCAAACGAGCTACAGACTGCACCTGTCGCGTTGCTCCCGTGATAAGTTCTCGAAGAACTTGTGTTACCCATAACAGAAATATATTTAATATTTAATACATATTATACACATATTTAATACACTTCTATGACCCAGGAACACAGAAAACTTAACTTTAATAACGAGTTTCAGTTCGTTATATTATAATATAAAGAAAGATAATGCGTAAAATTGTAAGCAGAGAATTTATTTAACAATCTATCGACATTTTCTAGTTGTTACAATCTAATGCTGTTTGGCCACCACCACCGTCAACGGGACGTCAACAAGAACGAGATTATTTCTGGTCGAGATTGAATTGAAGGGACGGGCGTGCAGTGCAGTCGACAGTGGTAAATTTACGTAGATATATCTCTACTAAGTTCCATAGACTGTGTCTCTACTTCGGCGCCATCATGTCTTTCTCGGTGACGCGGACGTCCCGTTGACGGTGGCGGTGGACAAATAGCGTAACTGTACTTACAACATGACGGTGGGTGAGATATATGTTGCGATCTAGCATGAGTAGATTCGCCACACATGTCGAATTTTATGCGGCAAGTCTATGCAAGATATAAAATGTCGCTCTGAAAATCTCATTGGCCACTGGTAGCTACCAGCAGTCTTCAGTCGTCAGTTTGCGCTGAGCCTAAGGGATATATTTAATATTATGGACCAAAAACGTTATAAAGGACTAGAGCTGAAGCACATGAAAAAGTGCTTAACCGAAATTCTAAAATATCCTACTACTATTATAAATCTGAAAGTTTGTGAGGATTGATGGATGTTTGTTACTCTTTCATGCAAAAACTACTGATCGGATTTTGATGAAATTTGGTATGGTAATAGTGAATTAACACTTAGGCTTAATCCGAAGTTGGTCCCGTTGTCACCAAAATGGTGACCTGATGATGCCATCCATGAGAAATCGAGGGAACTCCTCAAAATTTATATGGACTTAAAGATACGCAATATATCTGTATAATCTATACTAATAATATAAAGAGTTAAAGTTTGTGAGTTTGTATTTTTTCCTCTTTTAGTTTTTCTTTGCGTCACTGTTTACAAAATGGAAAACTTGTAATATCGTATTATTTTCGAAAACGAGTTCCACCGTGGCGCCAGTGCTGCAGAAACGGCTCGAAGGATTAATGATGTGTATGGCGGCGGTGTCGCAAAAGAAAACATAGTGCGTTTTTGGTTCCAACTTTTTCGTTCTGGATTTCGACCTGCGGAACAAGCCCCGTAGACGGCTGGAGACCAAAGTTGATAATGAAGAATTGAAGGCTATTGTGGAAGCGGATCAATCGTAAGCCACGTCCGAGTCAGCTGCAGGCTGTGAGTACATAAATAGCAATGGTATATTACTTTGATTAAATAAATATATTATGTTTAAAAAATCGACTTTATGTTCCTCCTTTACAAAACGCCAATTTCATATTATGTAATGACCTAATACTTATATCACCAAAACATTTTAATGTAAAGTGATGCCAAGACGATAGCATATGACTCGCACTGTCAAAAGTTATCAGATTTTATGTAAACCCAAGCTTCTGACAGTACTAAACTACTCACTCTACACACCTTAACTCTACAAACCTAACTTCACAAACTCTATATTTTAGTCAAATTATGTGACTTGGGAGAATGTTTTGGGTGATATTGCACTTCTTTTTGATAGTTGTTATCACAATATTTTATTTTTTTTCTTTTTACTAATAAAACAAGAATTCCTACAACAATTTTCAGACCTTAGGAGTAAAAATTTGCATAGGTAAGTCTCTTACAAACTTTCATCTCCTAGTTTAAGGGCTTAGAGGATAAAAGTTCCAGGATTGTAAATTTTTATATTGCTTACATAAGCAAATACTACCTTACATACCAAAATTTAGCTTTCTAGGACATCCGGAAGTACCCTATAATTTTGTTGATCATCAGTGAGTCGGTGACACAGTTCAATAAAATCTAAAGCTTAGACCTATGAAATCAAATCTTTATGTTTAATAAGTCTGCTACTGGGAACAAATCCTGAAAATTTCGTTTATCTGGTATAATCTAAATCCATGTTATGAGGGATCAAAAAATTGATGAAACGCTTCGATAAAAGGTGGTCTAGTTAAGTGAAACGCAAGGGCACTACTCTTGCACTTCGCTTAGCTCGTCTTGGCGGAGACACTACCGTGCCCCCAGATCAATTTATGTTGGTTTATCGTCGCTAGAAATATTCTATTCCTAACCTACTTGCTTTAGAAAATCTAAGTCGGAAATAAAATTTAATAACTTTGTTCGTAAAATAAAATACGTAATAATTAAATTATGCACAATGCCCATTTTTATTAAAGTTACGCAATATGAAGATGAATTTCTAAATTATAATATTATGCTTATTGCATTTTAGCAATAATAGTAAATATATTTATTTACATATATATAAATGGTAATAATTATATATTATTATTGATACGGTCTATTATTATATATATAGTTAATTAGTTAGATAATAGGCAATGGGCAATCGGACTAATTTTTTTTATTGCATAAATGAATAGTACTCTTAAATATGAGTAACTTCTCAGAAGAAACCGTATATCAAAAGTCAATATTTTCAAAGGTACAGCGATTTTTATAAAAAATTTCGCGCGCCTCCTAAAAACGCTCCATACTAAAGTCGACCTACAAATGACGTCACTTGTAGGTTATAGTATATGAAGTAGTATATGAAGTATATGGCCGCAGGAATATATGTATTTGTAAATATCTCCGATATTTGTGCGTTTAAGTTCATACTTACCATTATGAATGTTTTTGTATATGATGTGAGTAAACTAATGATGTAGGTTTTGTTTATCAATTTCGCAAAAAACAAATTTTTTTTTTTGGTATAAAGACTCGCGAAATTTTGTATACAAATCGCTGTACCTTTGAAAATATTGACTTTTGATATACGGTTTCTTCTGAGAAGTTACTCATATTTAAGAGTACAATTCATTTATGCAATAAAAAAAATTAGTCCGCTTGCCTATTATGGATATTTTGGACACATTACTATTTATGAAGAGGCAGAAATTTAAATAAAAATTTCGAAAAACAAACTCAAACTCAAAATTTTTATTTCCATGTAGGTTATAATATAACGCTTATAGAATTGTCCTACATGATGCCTACCACCGGTTCGGAAACTAGTCCGGCGAGAAGAACCGGCGTAAGAAACTCGCACGTGGCCACCTTTTAGCAAAAAGATGGGAAAATTGTTCTTTTCAAAAAAATATTTTTACAATGTTGTAACTTAATCTATATAACATTAGTTATAAGTACATAAAACATACTTAAGTACATAAAAGCAGCCTCGCATGGGGCCATCTTATTCCCAAGGTGTGCAATCGTTAATGAAATCACTGACTTTATAATAACCTTTAGCACACAAACGTTCTTTAACTACTTTTTTTAAATTTATTAATAGACAGACTTTGAACGTTTTCTGGGATTCTATTGTATAGGCGTATACATTGACCTTTAAAAGATTTACTAACTTTACTTAGTCTGATCATCGGAATGTCTAATTTGTGTTTATTTCTAGTGTTCATGCAATGATTATTACTTTTCGTATTGAACATATTTAAATTTTTTCTAACATACAACACATTGTCTAAAATGTATTGAGAAGCGACGGTCAGAATTCCTATTTCTTTAAACTTTTCTCTCAGAGATTCAAAGCAGGACATTTTGTAAATAGAACGTATTGATCGCTTCTGCAGCACAAATATTGTATTGATGTCGGCGGCATTTCCCCATAAAAGAATGCAGTAAGACATTCTACTGTGAAAATAACTAAAATAAACAAGTCGCGCCGTTTCTTCGTCAGAAATTTCCCTAATTTTTCTGACTGCATATGCTGCAGAACTTAGTCTATCTGCAAGATTCGCAACATGGGGACCCCACTGTAATTTACTATCTAGTGTTATACCTAAAAATACAGTGGTGTCCACTAAGTTCATTTTCTCGTCATTTAATAGTATATTGGTTTGAACTTGCCTAACATTGGGCAAAGTAAACTTTAAACATTTTGTTTTATTTGAATTTAAAAGTAAATTATTAACATTAAACCAATGTACTATTTTAGAGAGAGCACTATTTACCTCGTCGTAATTTGACTGTTGTCGCTTCACATTAAAAATGAGTGGAGTGTCATCGGCAAAAAGTACTATCTCATTATCATTATCTTTAATTAGATACATTAGATAAGGTAAGTCATTTATATAGACGAGAAAAAGAAATGGGCCTAAAATGGATCCCTGTGGGACACCTAATTCTATTTTGGTCCCATTAGACCTTTTACTATTTATTTCTACCCTTTGAGTTCTATTTTTAAGGTAAGAACTCAAAAGGTCGAGTGAAGAGTCCCGTATACCATAGTGGTGCAATTTTCTGATCAATGTAGCATGCTCAACACAATCAAATGCCTTGGAAAGGTCGCAAAATACACCTAATGCATCCTGCGACCCCTCCCAAGCTTCAAAGATTCTACAAAGAAGACCCATACCAGCATCCGTAGTGGATCGACCCTTGGTAAAACCGTATTGATTATTGTGTAATAAATTATTCGAATTAAAATGTACTAGTAACTGTCTTAAAATTATTCTTTCAAAAATTTTACTAAAAGTCGGTAGGATCGATATAGGCCTGTTATTTGTCGGATCAGATTTATTTCCAGCTTTGAATAACCTTGCTATGCTTCATTAAGTCAGGGAAAACACCACTTTTTATACAATCATTGAAAACCATCGCTAGATAAGGAGCTACGATGTCAATTATTGATTTAATAATTTTTGTAGACATTCTCCAGAGATCAGCAGTGTTTTTAATATTCAACAACTTAAATGTGTTAATAATGTCTCTGGAGTCAATTTCTTTAAACTTAAAATTGACATCACATTCCTTTACATTGTCTCTGAGTAGTTTTTCAGCAACTGCAGGTGATGAATTTAAATTTTTTGTAGTTGAGACCGGAATGTCAGCAAAAAATTTTTCGAAGACCGTCGCAACTTCTAGGTCAGTGGTTATCTTTTTATTTTCAAAAAAAAGTTCAAAATCGGAGCTACGACAGGTGACGTTTCCAGTCTCACTAGCTATCACCTTCCATGTAGTTTTAATTTTATTGTTAGAATTTTTAATCTTATTCTTTATATAAAGAGCCTTAGCGGCTTTACATACTCTTTTGAAAGTTTTTGAATAATTTCTAACATATGTTTTAAAGGTTTCATTATTGTTAATATGTTTCTGTTCATATAATTCATATAATCTTTGCCTGCTTATTATAATTCCTGCAGTTGCCCATTTAATAAAGTTGCTTTTTCTATTTTTAAAACTAACAGTTTTAGAAGTAAATATCTAAATTAAATTACATTACTTACGCTCTTTACGGGCGGCGCTGTTAAGGTTATAGTAGTTTTTAAGCATTGCTTAAAAACTCTATACTCTACCCACAAATGCACGATACAATATATTTAGTCGATACAATATTTTGTAGACTATTTATTTTCTGTCTATGGCTCTACACTCAGTCTATCGTCTACATGGTATATTATGTATAATTGTATAGCCAGTTAACTAGCATATAATATTAATATTTAAAACATTAAAATTCTAAATTATTCAATAACCAATATACGCGGAGTACCTTCTGTTGCACACAAGACTCCAACTTTAAAATTACATTAATTAAAATTAATAAAATTTACATTCCAAAAAAAAGAAAGTCTAAATTAATTCAACTCGTGTTATAATTGAGATATCAACAAACGCTGTTAGTGCACGTTTTGTTAATAAATTGCACCTGTATGGCCCGCAAGCTGGTGTACCTACCATTTGTCGACCTTACTACATGGTGATAAGTTCCAAGAGACCATACGGGGTTTGACAGCGACTGTAAACAGTCGAAGGTTTTGCTTTCACCTTGCATACTTTCTAAAATTCATGTGCAAAGTGAAACATGTGCGTTACCTATGGCCTATGGGATATAAGACTTCGTTAACATTCTGGCCAATTAAAACGTCGGATATTCCATATGGCTTTTTGGGAGAGCTCCGTGACCTAGTTGGGTAGACCGTCTGGTTCGCACTCGAGAGAGTGCAGGTTCGAAATTCAAATCCCAGGTTATGGCGTGTACCAATGAGACTTTTTCAGATCTCAAGTACATTATACGGACGCTCTAACGGCGAAGGAAAACATCGTGAGGAAACCCGCACACTGTTGGCCCCAGACGTATTGACCAGTCAATGCATCTGGACAAGGCTGACTATGTTGTGAGAATGCCGTATGTGCTTGGGCAGCCATACAACATTTAAAAAACGTCTGTCCCAGGAATATTAGTTACATTTACTTGACGCAGACATATATATGTTACCGGCCAAACCCGATTTTAGGACAAACTAGTTTTGTCTAGGCTTAACTGGTTCTTCCTATACGCGATAGGATTGACTAGTATATCCTAGTCCAAACTACTTTGTCCTAAGCCCGACAGGATAAACCAGTTTAGGCTAGGCCAAACTAGTTGATCCTGATATTAAAACGCACACTCTAGGACAAATAACTATAGGAATATCGTTAAGGACTGCAGCTACGAAACATTCAGTTGGATCAGGCCAAGGTTTCGTGAGATGCGGCTGCATCAAAAACTGTTCCATAAAGAGATGCAAGTGCAATTCTAAGTGCCACCAAAGTACACCATGTAAAAATAAATAATAATTTTAATAACTGAGATTGAGAACCAATAAATATCCATAGTTTTTAACGACGAATCATTATCGTTTTAATAAAAATTATTATTTTTCCAATTACGGAGTATTTTATTCAGTTTATATATTTATTTAGACTTTCTAGATATAGCATAATATTTAGACTAGACCGAACTAGTTTATCCTGTAATATGCGTATAAATATCAGGATCTATCAGGATCTATCTATCTATCAGGATAAATAGCCTAGGCCAAACTAGTTTGGCCTAGGCTAAACTGGTATATCCTGTCGGGCTTAGGACAAAGTAGTTTGGACTAGGATATACTAGTCAATCCTATCGCGTATAGGAAGAACCAGTTTAGCCTAGGCAAAACTAGTTTGTCCTAAAATCGGGTTTGGCCGGTAACATATACATTGTACGGAAAGTGCATTCTTCATGAAGCTATCACGTGGATGACAAAACAGCACTTTTATATTTTAGGGTTATCGTAAATCAACCTAACGAAACAGCTCACAAAACAGATTTATTTTTCGTAAACCATTAAGTAGGTCGTACAAAATACGAATGCTTCAACCATCGTAAATTCTAGGCATTAATTTTTACACTATACCTAATATATAAGGTCCAATACTAACTGAAGTTCCTAAGCGGGACACCAAAATTTAATTTCGATGTTTACGTTACATAGCATTCTAATAAAGTTTTAAGACATATTTAGCTAAAACACATTAAGTTATTTAAATATTTAATATAATACTTACATAAAATTCTTATTTTATTGCATGCTTTTTTGGATTACGGTATATCTAATGTATTTTTTAAAATCTTTTTACCATGCCGGTATGTAGCCGGCATTACTCGCATTTTAAGCACACATCAGTCAGAGATACATAAAGTTCGTGCTAAATTCCTAAATCTTAATATCCTTTCTAGTTTATGCGAAAATATCGCTGTATTAAGTGCTTTACCTTACTGAAACTTTTTAATTAGCTTTTAACTTAGGTACACTGTACAGGTATACCTATTATCTAGGTAACTTTAACATATCATTAAATTTCATCAACTACTTTCTAAGGTATCCAGCCATTATTGGTAAACTCGTAACGTTTTAATATTTTTTGGTATTTTCCACTTCTCTCTCTTCTGCGATGACCCATGCATAATGAAGATTATCCAATCAAGTTTAATTAATTTTAAATCCCGCATCAAACAACATTCGCTGAATGTTGTTCTTAATTTTATAATTTATTCGCAAGAAAGTGTGCAAGGTATAGTATTGTGTAAGAATTCATAACATAATTTATTCAAGATGCTAGACTTGTGTTTCTACCTAGTTTTTGGTTCCGGAGTCCGACTAGTTTCCTAATACGGCTTGTATTAAAGATGTCCGATGTTTCGACACAAAAAGAAACCCGGCCAAGTGCGAGTCGGACTCGCGCATTAACGGTTCCGTACAAAACGGCAAAAAATTCACGTTTGCTGTATGGGAGCCATATTTAAATAGTTATATTTTAATTATTTTTTTGCTAAAGCAGCAATACATCACCTGTAAAAATTATAACTGTCAATCTACCACGGGTCATGAGATACAGCCTGATGACAGGCAGACAGACAGTGGAGTCTCGATAATAGGATTCCGTTTTAACATTTGGGTACGGAAGCCTCAAGAGTATTAAAATCTTTAGTTATTATTATTTATTTGTCAGCATTCACGATATCAATAAAATTGCACTACAACTTACAAAGTTACATGAGTATGCGAATGTGAAAGCTCCATTTAATGTTTTAGGCACAAAATCAATTTCTACTGTAGTATTTTCTACTTATCCACAAGCTAAGTTATGATTGAAGTTTCCGAGTATATTTTGATACAGCGAGTATATTTTATATACCTACAAATTTTTTATACAAAAAATTCTAACCTCCATATTGCTGTTATAAAGCAGAAAGTTTGTGGTTTCAGACGCGTGGGAGTTAGTTGAAGCTTTGCCAGGCATTAAACGACTTTCATTGCAGGACGCCGGTATTTTAGCGCCTATTTACTTTATATAAAGTCGTGCGTTCGTTTACTGCGTCCGGCTCAACCGAGCGCGTCTTTATAAGTTCACACCGCGACTATACGCTGCATTTTTAGCATAGCTATTCAAAATTGAACTGTATTGTATCCTTTTGTGTAGACAAAAAGATATATATATATATATGTCACCGTAAAATTGTAAAAACCGTTAAATTGTGTTATTAGTTATTACTAGAGATATTATAATATGTTGACATATTGTCAAATAAAAATTTCTCAATACAATTGTATGCATTATTTTTCGTTATAATTATTATTATGAAAAGGGATATAATTAATCGAGCGAACAAAAAATAAGTTGGCGGCTGCACGTGAGCATACTGTATTACTGAATTTGGCAGCGAATTAATATGTTGGCGACTAAATTACTAAACTGGCGAAAACACTCGATTGACAAAAAATTCAAAAGTCGGCAGATAAAAAGAGGCGAAATTTAATCCAAATTAGCACCGACATTTATAAGTTGGTGACTTAATTTCCGAGTTGGTGACCATTATACCATATAAGCAGCTATAAAACCAGATTTGGTTGATAAATTAATGGCTGCTAAAAATTCAATTTGCAGGCTACGGAAAAGCCTATTTTTTGGATACTGTTGGAGTATGTTTTTCTTTGGCATGGGTGTAATTTTCTAGGTTTCTGGGGGTGCAGAATAATATGAAAATAAAATCTGTTTCGTAATTCCACAATGGCGTAAATTTTTGTTTTTAATATTAATAAAGTTGTTCTTTTCCAGGTTTCTGAGGGTTCTGATTACAAAATTGTCTTCCAATTTCATTTTCCAAAATGGAGAATATTCAATCTTCGTAAAATGAATATGAATACTAATTTAAAAGATCTTGGGGATGCTAATTAGGATTGATGATTATTATTACAGTATGTTATGTAGTTCAAGGTAACAGCTATGTATAGAATTTTTTCAAAATTCAGGATTCATGAATTTTTCTGCCATTCATGAAGAAAATATACGATTTGTAGGTTAAGAAGGGGGAGGAAATTTTCATTATTTTTGCAGTAGGATGCACCGTTTCTGAGATAGAAACGACTATAGAAAAAAATATGGCAATGCTGTACTGAGATACGAGGGGTGTATCAATTTATAGAAATGTTGGAAAATTCAAGATTTTCGATTTTTTTTCCTCCCATCATGAAGAAAATATGATGTTGCGGGATTTCTAAAGGGGATGAAATTTTCATTATTTTTTCAATAGGATGCACCGTTTCCGAGATAGAATCAATTAAAAAAAAAAAAGAAGTATATGCTGTACATTGAGATACGACGGATGTTTATAGCTATAGGAATGTTGGAAATTCAGGATTTTCAAAAAAAAATTTCTTCCATCATGAAGAAAACTATGATGTTGCGAGGTTTCTAAGGGGGACGAAATTTTCATTATTTTTTCAATAGGATGCACCGTTTCCGAGATAGAATCAATTTTATAAAAAAAAGAAGTAAATGCTGTACATTGAGATACGACGGATGTTTATAGCTATAGGAATGTTGGAAAATTCAGGATTTACGAAATTTTTTTTCTCCCATCATGAAGAAAATATGATGTTGCGAGGTTTCTAAGGGGGACGAAATTTTCATAATTATTTCAATAGGATGCACCGTTTCCGAGATAGAATCAATTTTATAAAAAATAAAGTAAATGATGTACATTGAGATACAACGGATGTTTATAGCTATAGGAATGTTGGAAAATTCAGGATTTTCGAATTTTTTTTTCTCCCATCATGAAGAAAATATGATGTTGCGGGATTCCTAAGGGGGACGAAATTTTCATTATTTTTTCAATAGGATGCACTGTTTCCGTGATAGAATCAATTTAATAAAAAAAAGAAGTAAATGATGTACATTGAGATACGACGGATGTTTATAGCTATAGGAATGTTGGAAAATTCAGGATTTACGAAATTTTTTTTCTCCCATCATGAAGAAAATATGATGTTGCGAGGTTTCTAAGGGGGACGAAATTTTCATAATTATTTCAATAGGATGCACCGTTTCCGAGATAGAATCAATTTTATAAAAAATAAAGTAAATGATGTACATTGAGATACAACGGATGTTTATAGCTATAGGAATGTTGGAAAATTCAGGATTTTCGAATTTTTTTTTCTCCCATCATGAAGAAAATATGATGTTGCGGGATTCCTAAGGGGGACGAAATTTTCATTATTTTTTCAATAGGATGCACTGTTTCCGTGATAGAATCAATTTAATAAAAAAAAGAAGTAAATGATGTACATTGAGATACGACGGATGTTTATAGCTATAGGAATGTTGGAAAATTCAGGATTTACGAAATTTTTTTTCTCCCATCATGAAGAAAATATGATGTTGCGAGGTTTCTAAGGGGGACGAAATTTTCATAATTATTTCAATAGGATGCACCGTTTCCGAGATAGAATCAATTTTATAAAAAATAAAGTAAATGATGTACATTGAGATACAACGGATGTTTATAGCTATAGGAATGTTGGAAAATTCAGGATTTTCGAATTTTTTTTTCTCCCATCATGAAGAAAATATGATGTTGCGGGATTCCTAAGAGGGGCGAAATTTTAATTATTTTTTCAATAGGATGCACCGTTTCCGAGATAGAATCAATTTTATAAAAAAAGAAGTAAATGCTGTACATTGAGATACGACGGATGTTTATAGCTATAGAAATGTTGGAAAATTCAGGATTTTCGGATTTTTTTTTTCTCCCATCATGAAGAAAATATGATGTTGCGGGGTTTCTAAGGGGGACGAAATTTTTATTATTTTTTCAATAGGATGCACCGTTTCCGAGATAGAATCAACTTTATAAAAACATAGTAAATGCTCTACATTGAGATACTAGGAATGTATAAAGCTATAGAAATGTTGGAAAATTCAGGATTTTCAAATTTCTTTTTCTCCCATCATGAAGAAAATATGAGGTTGTTGGGTTACTAAGGAAATTTAAAATGGATGACTTTTTTGTAATCAGCACCCCCAGAAACCAATAAAAGGACACCCATATTATTTTTATAAATTTAAGTATGTCCGCCATATTGGAATTTCAAAACGAATGTCATTTTCGTATCCAGCACTCCCAAAAACCTGGTAAACGACACCCATATCAATTTTACGAAAAATAAATATCCGCCTTTTTTAAATTTCAAAATTAATCTACACAATAATCTACACCCCCCTAAAAACGAGAAAAATTAAAAATTGGGAATTTTGTACGCTCCTTTATGTTTTTTTTGTGTGCGCTCGTTTTGCTGCTTGTATGGTTTTTGAGTTACCTACATCAGGGAAAATAAATGTGCCTATTCTTAAATTAAATGTGTACTCACAAATTGTCGCCAAGATGGTTATTTGTTCGCTAAAATATAATCTGTCTGCCAGTTTGGAAAATTCAGTGGTATTATTTAGTCACCAGATTTGTAATTTTTTTGTTCCTTACATTCTGTCGCCAACTTGGTTATTTAGTATTTAATATTGGGTATTTTCACATCCAACATTTAATTGTTTTGTCGCAAGTTTAAATACATGCCTTATGAAAAAGCAAACAAATATGGCGGTGCGGGGCACTTGCCGTTTAACTAATCGGCACTAAATATTACAATATAATGAAAAATAACGTGTAAATTGTAAGAAGAAATTTTTATTTGACAATCTGTCGACATTTTACAATATCTCTAGTAAAATTACAATCTAACAGTATTTACAATTTTACGGTGACATAATATAATACATATTCGTATGATATCAGTTGTGCAGAGCGTGGTGCAACTTGATATTTCGAACAACATTTTTGTATATTAAGTATAGCGTTTTTGATGCTCTCCAACGATCTCACTTTTTAACCCCCGACGCAAAAAGAGGGGTGTTATAAGTTTGACGTGTCTGTCTGTCTGTCCGTCTGTGGGTGTGTCTGTCTGTCTGTCTGTGCACCATAGCTCCCGAACGGATGAAGCGATTTCAATTTAGTTTCTTTTGTATTAAAGGTGACTTACATGCGAGTGTTCTTAGACATGTTTGATGAAAATCCGTTGAGCCGTTTAAAAGTTGTGGGGGGTGAAAGCGGGGAAGAAAAAAGGAATGTGCAAATATACTCGAGTAAGGTCTCAAGTGAAAGCGCACTGAAAGAGAATATTTATGACTTAATCGAGAGTGAGCTTCATTTGATGAGAAAATTTGTGGTGGGAAGATCAGCCGTTTGAAGATGATCAGCTCTTTTCTAGTTGATGAGGGGATCTGACTAACTTTCCAATGTCCGATCGATTCAAAATTTGGTACTGTGTTACTTCAACGATATTCAAAGAACATGGTAAGGTAACCATGACCTGATCAGCCGTTTGAAGCTGATCAGCTCTTTTCTAGTTGATGAAGGGATCTGACTAACTTTCCAATGTCCGATCGATTCAAAATTTGGTACTGTGTTACTTCAACGATATTCAAAGAACATGGTAAGGTAACCATGACCTGATCAGCCGTTTGAAGATGATCAGCTCTTTTCTAGTTGATGAGGGGATCTGACTAACTTTCTTATGTCCGATCGATTCGAAATTTGGTACCGTGTTACTTCAATGATATTTAAAGAACATGGTAAGGTAACCATGACCCGATTAGCCGTTTGAAGATCATCTTTTCTTTGTTAGTTGATGAGGGGATCTGACTATCGTCCACATGTCCTATCGATTCGAATTTGGTACCATGTTACTTCAATGATGTTGAAAGTATGTATTATGGTAAGGTAACCATTATTTATACCTACTTTAAAAAGGATACAATAAAAGTAAAATTAAAAATTTTAAAAACCCCCCGACACAAAAAATAAACTCTAAAAAATAATAAATAATATTTTAAACCTATTATAATTGTCACATACATTATGTAAGTTGAAATAATTTTATTTTCCAGTCGTAGTCTCGTCGGGGGACCGCTATGTGAAAAAACAGGTGTAGTCGCAGAATGAACAAAAGAATTTACTCCGAAAAAAATTTGCTCATACTTACCTAAATGTAATTCGTAATAATTAATTAGCTGTTGTTGTAAAAAAACTTTATAAACTTTAGCGGACCCCGACGAGGCGACGATTGGAAAATAAAAATAGTTCAACTTACATAATGTATGTGATAATATAATTATAATAGGTTTAAAATATTATTTATTATTTTTTAGAGTTTATTTTTTGTGTCGGGGGGTTTTTAAAATTTTTAATTTTGTGATAAGCGATGACCATAGATAATCTCAGGAACTACTGGTTCGAATTGAAAAAATATTTTTATGTTGGATAGTCCATTTATCGAGGAAGACTTAAAGGCTATATAATACCACGCTGCGTCCAATAGGAGCAAAGAATCAATGGAAAATGTGGAAAAAACGGGGAAAATTATTCATCTTTGAGGGCTTCCGTTGTTTGTTTGAACGCGCTGATCTCAGGAACTGCTAGGTCGAATTGAAAAATTATTTTTGTGTTGATTAGTCCATTTATCGTGAAAGGCTTTAAGCTATATAACATTACGCTGCGACCAATAGGAGCGACGCATCAGTGAAAAATGTTGCAAAAACGGGGAAAATTATTCATATTTAAGGGCTTCCGTTGCATGCGCTGCGTAAACGGTTCAAGCTACCTAAAAATTATGTATGCAAGAATTATTCCTCTTTATATGATCTAAAAAATGTCCTGAACAGTCAATCTATCTTTTAAGATTGACTCGATATAACCTTTTTTATGGTTAACCAGATCCGATGCGGACAACGGTGAACTCTTCGCCTTCTTCATATGTTCGCCGGACTGCCCTACACACGCTCGGATCTGGTACGGAGCGTACCAGATCCGAGCGTGTGTAGCAGCATAATAAGCAGGTGTATTTCAAGCAGTATAATGGTGTCTACAGACACACGAATTTGGTACGGAGCGTACAGCGGATCTGGTACGCTCCGTACCAGATCCGAGCGTGTGTAGGGCAGTCCGGCAAACATATGAAGAAGGCGAAGAGTTCACCGTTGTCCGCATCGGATCTGGTACGCTCCGTACCATATTCGTACGTGTGTAGAGCAGTCCGGCGGTTTGGCCGTACAACAGTATCAGTGTTGCCAACTTAGGGATGTACCTCCCAAAATTAGGGAAAATATCTACGGGGTTTACTAGAGGACAGGATGTTTAGAGTTTACTCCTTATGAATCAATTTGTATGTAATAATAAAAATTATTTTAATGTGTGTATATAGCCAGGGATATGAAAATGTATTGGGAGTGAAATCAGATTAAGACAAGTTAGTTTTATGTTATTCACGCATAAGTCTTTATGTTAAACACATAACCTTTCTTTCTAGCTTATTATCTCTTAGACCTGTCAATGGTATAAGTAATCAGGGGTAAAATTTGGGGAGAAATATCTTTTAAAGTGTTGGTATCACTGCCCGTTATCAATGAATTGCGGGAATCATCGTCGTCGTTTAAAAACCGCACTGTAAATAGAACTCTGTGCTAATGTAATAGAGCATAAAATCGAACACACGAGTGTCGAGCGTTTCGCTCCACTGCACCGTACCAAATCCGTGCGTGTGTAGCGACACCGAATTTGGTCTCCGGATATGGTTCGCTGTACGCTCCGTACCATATTCGTGTGTCTGTAGATAGCATTATCTTTGTTTTTCGTACTGTGACTGACAGATTAAATCCTAACCTAAATTAAATATAAAAGTTGAGATTTTAAGAAGTTTTGCATCTTTAATTGTAAAGCTGTTTACATCAGCAAGATATATGCCTTTACATAGTATAAAATGTAGTCGCTTCTGCTGTCTGTCCGCGGAGATCTTTTAAGCTACTTAACGGATTTTAATGCAGTTTTCAGCAATAGATGGAGTAATTCAAAAGGAAGGTTTATATTATAATATGTATAATAAATACAATGTACATTGCACCCGTGCGTAGCCTGTCTGTCACCTGTGCGGGTCGCTAGTCTTTATCTATATCTATACATATAATAAATCTGTAGAGGGGTCATGTCTGTACTTTAAAGATATTTAAGTGAAACTCAAAATGGGGGGTCTAAAAAGGCCACAAAACCTAAAAATAACGTTTTTGAAAAAAATGTCTGTCTGTCTGTCTGTCTGTGTGTTTGTTATCACATCACGCCGAAACCACTGGATGGAATAAAATGAAATTTTGCAGGTAGGTAGCTTAGGACCTGAAGGGTAAAATAGGATACATTTTATCCCGAAAAACGAAACGGTTCCCATGGGATCTTCAAAAAACAGTACCTACCTATTTGACGTTATTTCAGGCAATCTATTCGACGTATTTAAATGAAACTTGGCGCAAAGGTAGATTAGAACATGAAATAACTAACAGGATATTTTTTTTCTTGGAAAACAAAGTTCCCACGGGTTTATGAAAAACTGTATTTTTGAACCTTCTTCACAAACCGGAATTAATCATCATTTTTCGCATTAAATCATCTTTTTAACTGCATTATTTTGTTTTCTTTTGAAATAAAACTATTAAATTAAAACCTCAAAAATAAAAACGGGTTGCACTTCGGGAGTGTCGGTGAAGTGAAACATCTCAAAGTGGGGCTATTTAACTGGATACACTTTTTTTTCCATAGTGTTTTCACCATACGTCAAATTTCAAAATGGCCCCAAAAATCTCAAAAGTGGGGCCATCTAACTGGAGACACTTTTTTCTCCAGTGTTTTCACCATACGTCAAATTTCAAACTGGCCCCAAAAATCTCAAAAGTGGGGCCATTTTACTGGAAACACTTTTTTCATTTAACTGGATATACTTTTTTCACCATACGTCAAATTTCAAAATGGCCCCAAAAATCTTAAAAGTGGGGCCATTTAACTGGTGACACTTTTTTCTCCATAGTGTTTTCACCATACGCCAAATTCAAAATGGCCCCAAAAATCTCGAAAGTGAGCCATTTAACTGGAGACAATTTTTTCTCCATAGTGTTTTCACCATACGTAATATTTCAAAATGGCCCCAAAAATCTCAAAAGTGGGCCATTTAATTGGAGACACTTTTTTTCTTCATAGTGTTTTCACCATACGTCAAATTTCAAAATAGCCCCAAAAATCTCAAAAGGGTGGCGAAGCGTCGCCACGGCAATTTTCACCACGCCAAAAATTAGGTTTACCCTCGCCTATAGATGTTTCAGATTAATAAATCTATTCTCTATCCTACTCAATACAAATAATAAATAGCGAAGGAGTAAAACCAATCCCCCCGATGGTTGCACGCCTTGTCGTGGCGGTGGGGCTTAGTAACCGTGGACTGGTCACCCACGGTGAAGCTAAGAGGCAACCGGGGCCGGCCTGTTTGCCGCCGGCTGGCCCGAGGAGGGCGCTCCCAGCGGGCTGAACATGCCCGCAGAGGACGCGCGTGGAGGTGGGACCGCAGAAGAAGAGGAGTGCCGGTATTACGGTGCGCCGTTCTCCCTATCTTCTGCGGCCGTGGAGGGATCGCAGGGGGAGAGGCGTGATGGTATTACGGTACGCCACTCTCCCTACCCCCTGCGAGCTGGCGGGGCCGTTCCGTCGAAACGGCGTTGGTGGGGCCGCAGAGGAAGAGGCATGTCGGTATTGCGGTGCGCCGCTTGCCCTATCCTCTGCGACCGAGGTGTGGTCGGTGGCAGAACCACAGACCTGATCTGCCACCGGGTACCAGTTTATCTGGTACCCATGGCCTCCTAGTAGCAGACTCAGGGGGAGTCTGCTACAGTACTGGTGGAGGCCGAGGAGGGAGGCGCACCTTATACCATCTGGTGCGCCCATCGTGGAGGGCCTTCGGGCTTTCGTGATGGAGCCGCTTGTAGGCGGCTGCCGCCGGCGGGGTCGCGGATGTGTGTATCGTTCCCGTGGCCCCGTCAGAGGGCGGCGAGGAGGAAGATGGGGGGGTTTTTAGTGGGTATACCATGAGTCCCACATAACCACTTGGGTGCCCCCTGCGTCTGGGTGGTATGCGTAAAGCATTTCCCCCCCCGGAAAAAAAAAAAAAAAAAAAAAAAAAAAAAGGAGAAAAACCAAAACAAAAAGGTTCTTTAAACTAAGAATTTACTTCAAGCGGGATGTCAACTTATCTGGAGGTTCATAATAAGTTGGTAACATTTGACAGATAAGTAACTACTATGCGAAACCCCCCAAATTCCCCTCGAGGCATATCTTAGTCATCTTTTTACAAATTACAAAAACCTCAAGACCCCCTCAAACATTTTTTTGACCCCTCCAATAGCTTTCTCACGAAACCTTCCCTTGAAAATGTAAGGATGTTTGTTACTCTTTCACGCGAAATTACTGAAAGGATTTTGATGATATTTGGTATGGTGGTAGTTTAAGCTCTGGATTAAAACATAGGCTTAACTTATAAGCATTACTTTTTATCACGAAACATTCCCGTGGGATATTTTATTTACGCGAGATCTATACTAATAATATAAAGCTGAAAAGTTTGTTTTTGTTTGTTTGAACGCGCTAATCTCTGGAACCAGTAGTTCCAGTACGAATTGAAAAATCCTTTTTGTGTTGGATAGTCCATTTACCGAGAAAGGCCTATAACATCATCATAACTCAATACGAGCGGAGCACCAATCAAGAATGTTACAAAATCAGGTTTTTAGGGTTCCGTAATACTTAAGGAACCCTTATAGTTTCGCTCTGTCCGTCTGTCTGTCTGTCTGTCTGTCTGTCTGTCCGCGCCTCTAGCTCCTGTAATTATGAATATAAATTGATGAAATTTGGTACAGTTATAGATTGTGTATAGATCACGGTTTCGGGACTATAAAATAATAATAATTTTATATTTTAGGGGTGGCTCTCCATACATGTGAAGTGGGGATAAAAATTTTCTTTCACTCTACCCCATCGTGTGGGGTATCGTAGAATAGGTCTTTTAAAATAAAGGCAAGGTTTCATACGTTACTTTTTTATAAAGTTGACCGAAAATGGTCAATCAATGGTAATCGGCCTCCAAATTAGTTTGTAAGTTGGTCCCCCCCCTAGCATTTTTAAACTATAGGAGATAAAAACTTGCAAATTTCCATGCTGAAAGATCATGCTAAAAACTCTTTAGGAAAACTATTGTGAACCAAATCGGACAGTCACTTTTGGAGTAATTAAAAAAAAGCATATTACGCGTTTATAGTTACGGAACCCTCCTTAGACATGTCCTGACATGCTCTTGGTTAGGTTATTTTTTCTTTTGAGAGCTTTCGCTGTGTACGCTGCGAAAACGGTTGAAGTTTCGCTAAAATTATGACATAATTGTTTCCCTAAAAAGTCCGCGACTGTATACGTCTATCTTTTAAAGTTGGCTCACTATAACCTTTTTATGCTAACCAAATTTGTTCTAAGAGTAAGTATAATTTGTGAAGTTGTTATCATAAATATGATACTAATCCTTATCCAAGTAAAATTCATTACGAGCATTTAATCTAGAAGAAATTTACCGTTTACATTATTTGATTTCAATGAGTATTTTATAAGATATCGCGGTAATAAAATAATCAAGCGCGCAGCGGGCAGTCGTGAGGGGGAAGCGCGTTCTCCTTCTACGTAAATGAAAGTCGCGGGCAAAAGCTAGTATAATATATATTTCAAAAACAAAAACTTTGCTATCTCGAAAGGACCTTGCAAAATAAACGTACAAAGTAACAACGTATACCCTATACGTTGTATTAAGAAAATAATATTATGAAGTTTCTGGTAACATTTCTCCTCTCATGTCACGAGAATTTTACATGTTTATGTCTAGGAATTTTTGATAAAAGTGGAACAAGACTCGTTTGCCGCGAATGAGGATAACGTCACCATTCGCGTGCGTGGCAAGCGCAAAGGAGAGCCGCGTCAGCGCAAAACCACGTAGGCGATAAAATATATTCATCCTTATCTAACGCACAGCGGAACGCGTTAGACCGTGAAAGCAGCATTTCATACGTGTACAGAAGCGGACGTCAAGTAAAGTTTACGCGGAACGCAAGTTCCCTATCAACCCAGTGCGACTTGCGAGTTCACGAATTCTCAATTCAGTTACTTCCCAGCGGCCGCAGGCAGCGCACGTACTTATTGCGTTCATTAGAACTTTTCGTAAGTTGAATCATGTTGCGTTGCGTTCTGGCTGTACTGGCTCTGGCTGGGACCACGTTGGCCGGCTCCGAGGTCACCGAACTGAAAGTCGACGTAGTCAGCCTACCAGAGGAATGCACGGTCAAGTCCAAACATGGCGATATGCTGACCATGCACTATACCGGCACACTGGACGATGGACACAAGTTCGACTCGAGGTACGTCAAATTCCATTTGAAACTTGTTGCTTTAATTCCTAAGAAGCTTCTAAAGTAAACACATGAAGTAGAATTCATTCATCGCCTTAGATTTAAATAAAGAAGCAAGTATTCATATCTCATTTCAAACTTATGAAATAAACGTTTATTTCATAATATGCTTTACATTATTGTCTCGACTAAATATCTGACTAATTTGAAAGTCAGCTATTTTCATTTGCGGCTGAGTTTAGATGTATTGTATGATTTAGTCGTGTCATCTCTAGTCAGAAACAGTGTGTGAACTACGTCATATAAAACTGTACGGCTGGTTACCGTTTCATGCCGATTATTTGATATTATTAGTTATATTATATCTCATATGTTATTAAATAACTATTTTAAAAATATGTGTACTGCAAATGTATTTCTTTGCTTACAATGAAATGTATTAAACTAAGCTCTTTGCGACTTCCTAGTATTATGCGCATTTATTTTGAGTATGTAGTGTATGTAGCCCTAAGATATGTTTTACGATACAACATACACGTTGAACTAGTTATTAATTATCATTAGAACTTTAAAAATTGAACAGCTTTTAAATAAATATATTTTTGTAAGCTTCTTATCTTTTTTGAAAATAAGAAGAAATGCTCGATTTACCTAGGTAAGAATAAAAAAATGTGTATTATCCCGCTCTGAGAGAAAGCACATTGGAGAGCTGTACATTTTTAAAACAGATGAGCTCCACTAAGAATATTTTCCGTAAATCTTTTTTATTTTATTTTATTTTGCAATTGTGCTTTTTCGAATATATATCCAAGTTTGTTCTGAAAAGGATGGAAGGAAAACGTATTTCTAAAATTATTTTACAATTTTTATCGATATAGATATTTTATTATCTACATATTTTATATTGTTACGTGTAAAAAAAGTTATATTTTGTGTATGTTAAGTACCTACACTCATTTTTTTTGTTCTACGTCATCTACGTAGAGCAAAAAATTTATTAGTAAAAATTATACACAAAATATCTATAACGTTTTTAATAATCTTTAGATCTAAGCAGATTGACCATAACTATCATACAAATTGAGTTTTTACTAAATACTGCGTAGTAAGTAATATAAGTAGTAGATAGTTAGTAACATATTATAGAGGACTACCTTTAGGTACAATATTACTTACTATATAATTTATTTTAAGCCAGTAGAGTCGCTTACTTACGCTTTAAATATGTGAACTTTGACCATTATACATTATTTTATATTAAAATATCGTAGAGCAGTTCAGTCGTTACCCGTTATCGCTGTCGAATCATTATTTTTATTTAGTAGCCAGTGTCCGACATTTTATCTGCCCCGGTCCATATAATGTATGATACAACTAATTTAATTTTATTATTATCATGTTGCATAATCATCATATACCTATAAGCAAAACATTGAGTACAGTTTTACGAGAATTTACGAATGGTTTATTTTGAAAAGCACAGTTAAAAGTTTATGTGCATGTTTGCATAAAGCTTTTCTTTTTAATAATGCTTAGAAATACATACAAATAATAACAATAGTTACGCTACTTCACTTTCCATTTAGAACATTTACAATTTTTTTTTGCGTATCAAGAGGAAAAAGAACTCCGAGAAAGTAGAAAGTCAAAAGTTAAAATAATGTGATAAATGGTTGAATTTCGACGACTACGATAACAAGCTAATTATTATTAGAACCTATTAGCAAATTCTTATAAGAATCTGAAGTTACGCTTCACACACAAACATTAACAATACACAATCAACTGCAAACACCGAGCAAAATGAAAATCTTTTAAGTACCCCATTCATATTACCCCACGCCTGTGGTTTATGCCCCTAAGTAGGGATACAAGTGAAATAATTTGGAAAAGTTTTAGGTGTGTTGAATATCATTAGGAAATATTGCTACACGGAGCCGTGCACGACAAAGACACGTTAAAAAGTTGGGTTTATTTTCTAAACTACGCCCAACTTCTGCAATTACTGTAAATATCGTATATTTATACTGCTTTTGTGACAACAATTTGCTATTTTTAACCCACTTCCAAAAAAGGAGGTGGTTATACGTTAGGCTGGCGTAGCGACTTCAAAATTATGATGATTGAGTAGAGAAATAGTTAAAATTTAAGCCAAATTTAAAAGGGGAATTATTTACAAAATAAGCTATCATACTTTTTTGTGTATTTTTACTTTGGAAGTCGTTTTAATTTTTTGTTTAAAAATAATATACTTCCAAAACTAGTTATTCGCGACGGATTATCACATTATTTTATATTTCTTGACCTAGCTCTAACACTGTAATTAATGATAACCGGTGGAAAATATTAAATATATCAGGAACATAGAATGGAATATATGGAATATATATAAAATATAAATATATCAGAATATATACAAAATATATAATATATAAAATTAGTATCAGGGGATCTAATTTTTCTAGATATTATATATTACGCAGTCGCACCTTATTTTTAAAAAAAATTGTATCAAAAGTCAAAACTCAACTGATTCAGTCGATTTTTATTGCAAAAGGCTGTTATAAATTGTTATCAAACTACGCCCATATAGTTTACAAATCAACTTTGCTCTCAGGGTGATAAGAAAACTAGGTTTTATTGTGCCTTTGGAATTGTTTCCGAGTTTTATTCTTACCCTTACTTACTCGTAAAACAAGTAGGTAAGCCGTAACTTATCCGCCAATTTTGTCCGAAAGACATAAGACATTGACGAATTTAGACTCCATTTGTCTGAAACCCTTTAATATGCTTATATTTTTCCAATATGCGTTACGATAACGTACCGATAAATTACGAAGCTATGAATGAGTGACAGGGATATGTAAGTATCAATATGAAACACATACATTATATCTAATTAGCAGTGGCGAGGGGTACCTATAACTCCATTTCTATCGGCTTCCCTTACCGCTTACCTTTTGAAGACCGACCCTCAAACAAATTCCTACCTATTATGCAGGCTCCGGCTTCCCTATGAAGGAGAACCAGCCTTCGCCACTGCTAATTATAGGTCTACCAGAATCTGATGGCATTTAAAAAAAAATAAAAAATGTGATTTTCATATGGCAATGTCAAGTATGACCCGTCAAATCAAAGTACGTGATCTGTCAACCGCTGCTAAAATTTTGTGATTATGTTCTTGGAATTGGTTGTTTTTGTGAAAATATCCAAAAAGGCAATTCGATCTCAAGCGAGAAATATTGTTTTCTATGTCTATAGTAAAATACAGAAAGAATAAGGTGTAAATCGAACTCAATCTTATAATTTAAAGCTCGTGGTAGAGTTGACCGGTAAGTTAGCGTGAGTTGTTTTGATACTTTTAGTTTTTTTTTATATGTTCTTAGGTAACTATTGTGACTTCTTTAAAGGTATTTCCATTTTCCAGTATTACTAATTACTATACGGTGAATCGTAGCTGATGGCACATTGAATGATGGTTTGTTTTACATGCCTGGTAAAAGGAGGAGAGGAGGAAAAAAGAAAATCAACATAAGACAGTTTCGATTTATAGTTGATTAGGAATAAAGTAAACGAGTTCTATACAGTTCGGAAGGAAATTCCAACATTAAATAAACTGTAGCCAATTTAATTGTATGTTATTCGTAATAAATAAGTATATAAAGTAATTCATGACTGATTTATTTTTCATGAAATATCATTATCATTACATAGTATAAAACAAAGTCCCTTTTTTTGTCTGTCCCTATGTATGCTTAAATCTTTAAAACTACGCAACGGATTTTGATGCCGTTTTGTTAACAGATAAAGTGATTTAACGGGAAGGTTTTTAGGTATATAACATGCATAACATAGTAGAGGTACACAGATAATTTTAGAGGTTTCTAAAGTCCTAAAAAATCACATATCTTGCGCTTATATTGAAAATGCTGGCTGAACACTACGAGATAGATCAAAATTATGTACTACAGTTTTATTATTCATCTTAAAAAAGCCTACAAAAAAGTCCGCGATGGCATATGTCTATCTCTTAGGGATAACCCACAATAACCATTTTTTATCCTTGACTTTGATTTTAATTTAATAACTTATTTACAAAGCGATTTTAAGCAATACAGTATTAATCCTTATCCAATTAAGTACCTTAAATACATTGTGCATTTAAGATAGATCAATACTGCCCTTTACGGCATCTAATTTAAATGAATATTTTCGAAGATATTACAGATTTAAAATGCAGGGATATAGTGTTGCTGCGCGGCGCGGGCGCTCGCGTTTCTACATGCGCTATCGAAAACGCGGGACGTATACAGTATAAAGAGGTTCACGAATATTTTGAACTGCAGCACAGAATACGTATAATAGTAACTGCAGGTCTTAATTCTTAAGAAATATCCAGAGGTGGTTTGTCAGTTTTGTTGGTCAACTAACTTTACTTATTACATAATAGTACATAGTATAAAACAAGTCGCTTTATCTGTCTGTCCCTATGTAAGTATAGTATATTGTATGCTTAGATCTTTAAATCTACGCAACGGATTTTGATACGAGTTTTTTAAATAATAGTCTTTAAGTATTTAGTCTTTAAGATATTATAAGATTATGGTAAAATTTATATTCAAGTGCGATAAATTTAATTTTATGTAAGTATATTATCAAGTGGTCGCGTATGTCGTGTCGAGGTGATAGGGTCCCATTTTTAACAATTTGCATTGGGCAAACCTAAAAACATTTTCAATATTGTATCAGTAGTATATTGCTGTAAGTAGGTAGAGAATTATTCGCCGAAGTAGTTTTTTCTCCAAGAACACTGTTCCACGCGGGCGAAGCCGCGGGCAAAAGCTAGTTTTCTATATTATACACTGAACATTCTTCATACAGTCTTATTATAATTCATGTTCAATAATACTAAAGACATAATTAAATATTAACCAGTATCAAGATCGTTTAATCCAATTTCCCCAGTATTGCACACTACAAAATTTTATTTCCCTATTTGCCATGAGATTCTGGTACACCTATAGTCTCTATCATTATCCGCACCATATCCGATATCGGATATAGTGCGGATAATGATAGAGTAGAGATACCGCAATAAGATGTAAAAACGCTCTTATACCAATCGTTTGTAAATTGTAAGGCTTGACTGTATTATGGTTTATTTCTAGATTTATGTGGTATTTACCGATGAGTTCTTGCTATTTTCAACAATATTTCGCTGTAATTTGATTTTAGAAGCACCGACAGTCTATATTCGGTTAACACTCTACACTATAGTCTATAATTAAAAATTCATATAATCGATTAGGCCGTATAAAGTATCCAACGGATTGTTAAATGATTTTTAAACGCATTAAAATGTGAAAAACTGATTCTAAATAGAACTATTTATTATATTTCCATTTTGAATTCGGTTTTTCACATTTTGAATAATTAACATATTATTCGCGTTTCATTGAAACTATTTTAAAATTTACCTCAATATTAAGCAAACAACTGAACGTATGTCTGCCTGTCAAGACACATCGATCCGCGTTTAGCGTTTAGAGTTTATTAGTAATTTGTATGTGATTGAACCTAGTTTTAAACGTGACAACTACTAACTAGGTGACGCTGTACGAATCACACACAAATGCCTAGGGACGAAATGAAATTAAATATGTCCTGTTACTATCAGCTGTTCTGAAATTAAGTTGCGATTTAAATAATTATACAACGAAAACATTGTATAACCAAAGTGTAAGTCCATCCAATCAAAAATATATGTACAAACATTGAAACCACAACTGTATGTTTTTCACAATATTCAAATATTTTCCAGTTCTCAGCAGTCAGCACTTGACCAATAAAACTATCGACCAATTACTTGGCTAACATTATATAATCTACCTACATGGCTCGCAAATAAACTTTCTTTTCCCCGTGTGAAATTCTTTGAGTGTTATTCCACTTCTGAGTAACTTGATCGTATATGTAGCTTACCTTAATTTTACAGCCTCGCTTTGGCTCCACACTTAACAGAGTTGCCTTGGGAATGAGTATACAGGAATTTTAAATGTGTATTACAATACACCGTCTGAACAACGCATAAGTGATGCTAATATTTATGACATTAAACTTCAATTTAAGTTCAGATGCAATCTCTTTAGGGTTGCGAGTCAAGACTAGGCGTAGGTTATATTTGTCCTTATTTATTCACCCTATTTATTCGCCCGTGGAATTATTTTGACATAATTAAAGTTTAAAAGATGCTAGTAGAAGTTCAGTTATTAGATACCGATAGATCATACAGAATTCAAATAGATATAATTACGTTAGTATCGCATAATGGTAAGGAGATGCCACAGATGACAGAACCTCCTGCGATATGGACATGCTGCAAATTCCATATTTATATAATAGATACCTAATACCCACCTTACTGTGTAGCTAGTACCTACTGTAGTATCTAAATATATAAAAGGTAAACCTGACTGACTTATCTATCAACGCACAGCCGAAGCTACTAAATGGATTTTGCTGAAATTTGGCATTCAGATAGTTGTAATGACGTAGGCGTCCGCTAAGAAAGGATTTTTGAAAATTCAGCCCCTAAGGGCGTGAAAAAGGAGTTAAAATTTTGTATGAAAACATAACTCCACGCGGACGAAATCGCGGGCAAAAGCTAGTGAACTATAAACATATAAGAAAGAAGATAGAACATCTTAGGATTGAATAATAATCTATATCTATATCTATACAGATAAATAAAATTGAAGTGTCTGTTTGTAACTTCAAATTAACAGCTTTTCACTTAATGCATATGAAAGTATATTCGATACTAACAATAAAATACCAATTTTTTTAATTTTTGTTTGTCCGTCTGTCTGTCTGTCTGTCTGTTTGTTCCGGCTAATCTCTGGAACGGCTGGACCGATTTTCGCGGGACTTTCACTAGCAGATAGCTGATGTTATAAGGTCTAATATAGGCTACTTTTATTTTAGGGTTCCGTTTAAAAATAGGGTTCCGCTTCCGTTAGTTCTGCGCAAACGAAGTTGCGGGCATCAGCTAGTCTTAATATAAAATGAAACACACCGCGGCGGGTTCAAGATACCTGCACTTTCTGCGTGACGCGCAATATTCCTGAGTTGTTTATGGTTGAAAGATTCAAGAACCCTGGGAATTCAAATAACTTTTATGACATCTGGATTCAGAAGTAAGTACTCGAGGAATCTTCATTATTTATAATTGAATTCTATCGTCATGATCACACTACATTGTCCTCGCAAACCACTGTAGCTTGATCAAAGAAACGGTGTAGACCAAAGATCACTTCGATCGATCGATCGATAGTAGTTTCACCGTGGGAATCAAACTCGTGACAGACAACTCTAACCACTGAACCACGAAGTAAAGTGTACCAGTAACATAGTTTCGTTGCCAGTGGACCGTTAAGGAAGAAGGAGGTCGAGGAAAAGGTGTTAATTGACGAAAGCATGACCTGATAATGAATGATCAATCAGATCAGATGACAAAGGTACAAATCATTGGCAATTTATCATCTAAAATTGTAAATCGTTGAGAAAGCCAGCTTTTTAGGGTTCCGTAAGTAATACTTATGGAACCATTATAGTAAAGCTTTGGTCGTCCGTCTGTCTGTCTGACCGCGGTCCTAGTTTCAGTTATAATAATAATAAATATGAATAGATGAATGTTGGTATAGTTAAAGACTGTACATATAGATCTCGGTTTTGCCACCATAAAATAATAATAATAATTTTACATTTTAGAGGTGGCTCTCCATACATGTGAAATGGGGATAACAAAATTATTTTCATTCTACCCTATCATGTGGGGTATCGTTGAATAATAGGTCTTTTAAAATAAAGGCAAGGTTTCATACATGACTTTTTACATAGTCGAGTAATTTTGAGTAATCGGCCCCCAAAGTGGTTTGTAAGTTGGTCCTCCTGGCATTTCTAATCTATTATAATATTGGAGATAGAAACTTATAACTTTCCATGCAGATAGACGATGCTAAAAACTCTTTAGGAAAATTATTTTGAGCGAAATCGAACAATAACTTTTGAACTAAATCAAAGAGAACCTATTGCGCGTTGATAGTCATGGAATCCTCCTTAGACATATCGTTACATGCTCTTGGTTAGGTTTTTCCTTAAAAAAATCTAGGAAAAAGCGGGCTTTGCGATCAAAAAATTAATAATTAATAGTTAAAACTATAACCCGACAACAAACTATATTAATCGGGCCATCATTATTAATCTATTGACACTTCATCCGTTAAAATCGAATCAGTAGATTAGGCGCTACGATGAAATAAACATATATACATACATAGACTGCCATAACTTACTATTATTAATAATAATAATTATTCGCATGCCTATATGTTTTTCCTAATGTTTCTCTTTCTTTGAAGAAAAAGAAGGGTTTAATTGTAAGACAGATACCCAATTATTTCTGTATTTAAATTAACTACCTAAACTAGGTGTCTGTCGCAGCCGGTATTAACTAGTCTGATAGGTAGTCTATGAGACGTGATTTTATCAATTTTCATTTTAAATTTTCATTAGGAACTTTGTATTTGTGTTGTCTGACGACCGTCCGTCCACTGATAGAAATTTAATGAGAAACTTGTCAATCGCAAAAGAAAATTAATTTTCGTATGCGTAGAGATTTGTAGGTGATTGGTTTAGTGTTCAATTATAATGGAAAATTTTATTTGAAATACACTATTCAATTTTAGTCCCCTTTGTAAAAGTTGATTATCCTACCGTAGGTAATATAGAAGATACCACTAAATATTTTAATCTTGCTTTTCGCTTAAGCAAAATACATATTTTTTTGTGTTTTTCCATAATATATTTATTTGTTAGCCTGTCAACTTGTATGGGATGGTAAAAATAAAAGAGAATAGAGGTCCATTAGCAATTCTATCTCGCATACCTGTCGGTAACTCACTTATTGTTTGAGACGCAGAGATTTAGTTACCTTTGACACGTAACACAATAGTTGAAGCCTGTTGCTGAGCATTCGTTTTCAGCCCGAAGGTACGTTACTAATATAATTATAATAGGTATAATATATGTATATGTCACCGTAAAATTGTAAAAACCGTTAGATTGTAATAAAACTTCCGACGCTAATATGCTGCTCATAATTTCACATATTATTTTTCGTTAAATTATAAATATTATAATATTATAGTTTTAATCTTTCGGCATATTTTTACAATCCCGTTAGCTATTATACCATAGACGTACATTATAGACGAGGCATTTTGAGGCAAAAAGTGTCTCCAGTAAATTGGCCCCAATTTTTAAATTTTTGGGGCCATTTTGAAATTCGAAGTATGGTGAAAACAAGATGGCTGACATTTGAGTTATGGTGAAAACCAAGATGGCGTAACTTTTTCTTGTATGAATTTTTTTTCTGCTAAACGTACGTGATAGCCTATCTTGAGTTGAAATCTTTGTATTATACAATCTAACGGTTTTTAAAATTTTACGGTGACATACTTTACCTTTCGCGACATACATACTTTGCCGAAGGTCAGGTTATAAAGGTCTCCAATTTTTCCGGTCGGGTATTTTTTGGATTCCGCACCACAAAAGAACCAAACAGAAACAGAACAGAATGTTTTTATTATATGTATAGTAGTACAAGTACAACAAATAATCTGGAAACTTCATCTTTGTAATTAAATCACTAAAAATTCTAAGGGCGTCGTAGACGTCTAACTTGGCCTTTATTTCAGAAAAAAAAAATAAGATTTAAATATTAATTGTTCCACACAATGGAAGCATCCATGTGATATGTTTGCATCCTGTCTAAAATTATCATTGGAACCTAACTAGACAAAACGTCAAAGACTATCCTATACCATAAACAGGAAGTTGCTATGATCGGACCACTGCTCTTTGAGCATACACTTTAATACTCCAGCTGCAAATTATATCTTGCGCAAAATATGTCATTGGATATTTTCCTAGAAACGTATGCTGCAAGTCGATTCATATTTTGTTCTGATACTTAATTCTACAACCCGTCGGAAATATCTGCGAACCTCGCTGGAATGCGCTTCCCTCGCGTTTTACCGGATTTCGCCCCGTTTTCGCGCCTATCCAGTAACGTTGCAACGCAATTACCGACGTATGTGTATTACCTAACTATTCTCGCTTTAGTAATCGCATTATTGTTTCTCTGTTTGGTGAAATATTCATATCAATTTGCATGACATCACTAAGCCAGGTTCGCAGATATTTCCGACGGGTTGTACATTATTAATCGAATTGTTACTCTGTTGTAGTATTGAGATACGGTGCTGATTACCAGTTACGCTCCTTCTTTTAGATACATTTTGTCGGCCAAAACTTAAAACGGCCAGTGCGAATCGGACGTTCTGTACAAAAAGGCCAAAAATCACGTTACATTACTTTGTTGTATGGGAGTTTAAAAAATAGAATACACTTTTAAAAATATTAATTAATAATTATTGTATTCTGTTTTTATTATTTGTTGTTGTAGCGGCAACAGAAATGCATCATCTGCAAAGATTTCAACTCAAGATAGGCTATCACGTACATTTAGCAGAAAAAAGTTTCATACAAGAAAAAGTTACGCCATCTTGGTTTTCACCATAACCAAAGAATATATATTACTAACGTACCATAACTCAAATGTCAGCCATCTTGTTTTCACCATGATCATCTGCTGTCATCAGGTTCATGAGATACATCTAACAGCCTGGTTACATACAGGCAGCGGAGACTCAGTAATAGGGTCCCGTTTTTACCCTTTGGTACGGAACCCTAAAAAGGATGTGTGCGGCAATATGCCGTAGGGCGTAGCGTCAATGTTCGAACTGCGAACCGCAGCTAAAGCTGGAATCTGCGGTCAGCATGCACACGCTTTATTTTTGTTTTGGAATGTGTTGTTACATGCCTAAAACCTTGCACATTCATATTTACAAAGAAATAAAATTGAAGTGTCTGTTTTTAATTCTAAATTAACAGATTTTCACTTAATGCATATGAAAGTATATATGATACTTACAATAAAAATGCAATTATTTAATATTATTAGACGGACTGCCGTCTGTCTGTTTGTTTCGGTTATTCTTGAAACGGCTGGACCGATTTTCACGGGACTTCAAGTGACAGATAGCTGATAGTATAAGGTGTAACATAGGCTACTTTATCTTAGGGTTCCGTTTCAGTTATAATATATGTATATGCAAACGAAGTTGTGGGCACCGGCTGAGTGTTTGGTGAGTTGTAAAATGAAATTTGTGAGGTTTCATTGCATACAACGAATTCTAAAATGGAATGCGTATGGTGCTAATAAATGTGCGTTCAGCTAAAATCTTAGGAACCGCTACTAGGTAATGCATACAGAACCCCAAAACTTGAATGACACTACTAATTACATGGATTTCGTACTGTGTGAAATACATTAGTGCTTTATTTGTGTTCGTTTACATTGTGCCATTGCATTAGCTCCATTGTTGTCCAATGAAACAAAAGTTTCCAAGTCCCAAGATCTCAGATTGTGGCAATTATGATTCTGTTATTATCTGATGGTACATGCAATTCGACATCTATGATGGTAATTAAAAATTTTTGGAGTTGTTTTAATTATTATTTTTGACGTGATAACGTCTTATAAATCGATGAACGCCGGATGCATGTACGAAAAATTGTCACGTTCCGCCTGAGCCGAGCGTGCAAGCGAGAGCGCGGAACAAGCGATAGAGAGGCACGATCGACCTAAGCGTTCGGCTTGTTGATAATATTATCACGCAAAATTATCATCCGTTAATCGACTATAGACAACCATTTTGACGTGATAACGTCCTATAAATCGATGAACACCGACTGCACGCACCAAAAATTGTCACGTTCCGCCGAGCGTGCAAGCGAGAGGCATGATCGGCCTAAGCGTTCGACTTGTGATGACATTATCACGTAAAATCATCGCCGTAAAACTAAAACCATTTTCACCCTGGGGTCGGTAATCGTCCATTATAGTCCATAATCATTTATTTAGGAAAAATAAAAAATAGGGTTTTTTTATTTTTTTATTTAAATTTTCTTAGGGTTCCGTTTAAACAAAATTGGTTTACGTTTGTATTTTAGTTCCACGCAAACGCAGCTGCGGGCACCAGCTAGTATTCAATATATTTTATGTGAGTGAATTTCATAACTTTTTATGTATGCAGTATGCACTATGCTATTCAATATACGTGTACCTACTAACTTCTACCTAGTATTGCGCAAACATGAAGTAATGAAATTATAATGAATCGAATCGATTATAAGCAGATTAGTGCAGTTATTGATATATTACGATATGCTGCAATTGATTAGCCATGCATCCATTTTGATATACCTAGACCAGCGGTTCTCAAACTTTTTTGGTGACGGAACCCTTTTGGAAGGCGAAATATTTGACGGAACCCTACAATAAAACTATTATTTTATAAATGTATTCTATATAAATAAGCATATAAAAATGTAACAGTTACAACTTATTACATACTAATAGTAAGTTACTACAAAAAAGTAAAAGAAAATAAAATGACTAAAAGTACATTAAATACTGATCTTTAACCTATTAGAAGCCCTGGGCACATTATGGGTCCCCATTTTTTTTCGTTTTTACGTGTTTCTTTCTGCTTTATACCCTGAATTTAAACTGTAAATCGAAAACATAAAAATTGATACTATGTTTTTTAAGCCAGACACGAGTGAGTTGAGCGAGCGAGCAAAATTTTCCCCATTTTACAGGTCAAAATCTGTTCAAACGTTAATCTAAAATACTGAATATCGTGAACTTCGGAAAAATACCATAAAATCAACCGGTTATATTGAACATCGATACTAAATAATATATGTTCTTTATGGTCAAATTTTTTTTCCTATTTAATAGGCTAAATCTGCTCAAAATTTTAATCCTAAAAGACTGTGAAAATAGGATCATTTTGTAATTTAATTTAATGTATAATTAATGTAATTTCCGATTTGCAAAATAAATGACAGATAAAAACTTATCATGTTAGGTTTGTCATATAACTGAACCTTTATGGTTTGAACCCCCAAAACCCCCGCCTGGCTACGCCCATGGCTGTTGGTAATTGCTGAATACTCCACGCATACTGCTTCAAAAGCAGCAACATTCGCCTTCATTAGAAGACGTTTAACGCTTTTAAGCCAATGTTCCATTCTTCTTTATTAATAAATAATAATGGTAAATGTCAGGATGGTTGGGTCAAAATAAAACACGATCGTTACTGCGTAAAAGAGTTGAAGAAAGAAGAATGAATGTACAAAACTGATAGAATTAGAATACAGCAGTAGAACAATAAATAAGTTATCAATTCGCTAGGTAGCTTGAACTTAAATAGATACTTATCGCTCCAAACACTAATCGTTGACTGACTGAGTGTCGAAGCCCGATCGGCTGTTACTGTTGTGATTGGCGAATGAGTTTGGCTGCGCCTCATAATACGACGCGTAAAAACGTTCGACCAGAGAGAGGTGTTTTGTAGATTTTTTTTTATACGTTCTCGCGGAACCCCTACAGGGGCTTCGCGGAACCCCAGGGTTCCGCGGAACACACTTTGAGTATGGCTGACCTAGACAGTAGACTGTAGGTTCATTACGTGGTCTCTCGAGATTCACACACGTATTAAATAAATAAAAAAAACCGATCTGGCATGTCGATGACAGCGCATTTACCGCAGTTTGAACCGCGTGCAATAACGTATTTTGACGTAAGACGGCAGTCCAAACCGTACAGCGGGTCTAAAAAGGCCACTTGCGCAATATCATCGCAATATTGCTATTTGACACTAAAGCAATTCTGCTTGTAAATCTGTCAAATGAATGCATTTCAGCCAATTTCTGCATATGAATTGTATATCCAAATCTTAATATGAATTGCAATTCAAGTGGCCATTTTACGATCGCTGTCATCTTTCATACAGTAATTCATAACAAGAATTGAAAATGAATTGCCAAAACGGCCTTTTTAGACCTGCAGATCCTTCCGTGGTTTGGAACGCAGTCCGCGGTCTTATCTTTACATGTGCAGGGCGTTAATGATTTATTACAAATTATAATATTTATGTTGGTAGACTTGGTACGGTCACCGATAAGCCGATGTACCATGTTTTGAACCTCATCCCTATTGTAACAAGGTCGAAATGTGATAAACCAGATCTGTCGTCGACTGTACAAGGTAATAATGTGGTTATGTTCATAAAATACAGAGAACATGTTTTTGTTTTTGACAGTGCTAGTGGTATGGTATCGTCTTGGCAACATTTTAACATGAAAATGTTTTTCTAAATAATTCAAAAATGTATTAATTAAGATATCATGACAAAAACCATCTCGCAGCAAAACATTATAAAGAAAAAAATATTATGCTCTTATTGCAGTTACAGTACATACAAAATATATCATATTACATTTAGTACCAACATATATTGTACCTTCTATCTTATCAAAAATGTAGAGGTCCGTTTTGATAAACTTTTGTACCCTTGAAGCGCCCCTGAAAGTAAGATACGATATAGTCATACGTTTATAAATATTGTCAATTTCTACACTAATATTATAAAGAATAAATATTTGATTGTGTAAACAACTCAGTGGTTTCAGCCTATTTAGCAAACGCATCAAATAGGCTGAAACCACTGAGTTGAAAATATATACGCTCTTATTCATAAAAACTTATAGAACACCTAAAGTGTTCTATAAGATAACTATAAGAAGATTGACAAAATTTTTTATTCATAACAGCATTATATCAACAAAGAGTTCTATAAACCTATCATAAAGTTATAGAGGCCAGGACCCTACTTTAACAGTACTATAAGATACAAGATGGCCGAACTCATAACAGCTGATTACTAAAAAACTGACATTTGACACAAATATTTTGTCAATGTTATTTTGGAAACAAAATAATTATTTCTGATTTTATAAAATAATGCAAGCTTTACACATATTTGATGTCATTGAACAACTAGAAATACGCGTCGAAGAAAAGTGTACAGAAGTCTCACAGAAGTAGGGTTGATCCGTTTGCTTTGGACGTCCGTCCTTACTATGGTCCAATTTTAGGTGTATCAGTACTAACCTTATCTTCCTCCAACCAGTTTTCACTTCTCTGCCTTTTAATAGTCGAGATCAATTGCAATGCCATTAAAACTACTTTAATAATAATGTTAGGTACTACAAAAATAAATTCAAATAGATACAATAAATTGATCGTTGACAACAGTTGACAACTTGAAAGTATTTGACGTTCCGTATTGCGTAGACAACAAATTATTGTACCTAGTTTTATACATATTATCTATGATCGATTCAATATGTTCGTCCAACTTGTTAGCCAACTTCCTAATAATGGCAACATTTTTGCTTAAAGACAATTGTTAGTTATAGAAGGTTTATAGAACTGTTATGAATAGACAATTTTATCGAACGTTATATAAGCCTATCGAGCATTTTAACTATTATCCGTTATAAACGTTTTATAAGCTTTTTTTATGAATAAGACCGATAATATATAATAATTATTACTTGCGTACCTACATAGAAACAGCTTTCACAGAACGATCCAAAACGAGTCAAATTTGAAAAATTGACGTCTCCGTCAACGGTCCACAGTTTTTTCACACAATCAAAAATGGATACATGTACTGTATGTGTAGTAGTGTTACTAGTGCAATAAAATCGAAGGCTAATAATGTTGCTGTTTATCTGTTCATCTACTTTAATCTTTGCTAAAAGCTAAAAGTTCTTCGGATACTTACATGGGGGCAGATTGATGTGGTGTGAAGCGTCCATACTCCATAGATATTATTATTACCCATGTTATGTAATATACACATATTATTGTGTGTGATAAGTAGTTCGCTGTATGTAAGCGTTCATATCTCATTGATAAGAGTTCGTTACTATAGGCAATAAAAATATTATCTCTTAATTTGGACTACTACGAGTGAATTTGACATTGCTTTTGCCTATATGGAAATTAAAAATTATCAAAGAACACCAATTTAATATTTTTCATTGGTGAATATAATATATATTTTTTCTTGTTACGAGGCTTGCGCGAATTTTTTCTTTGTTTCTTTCATAAAATTAATTAATAAGTTCAGAGGCTACAAAAATATCAAGAAGCAGCTCTGCGAAAGATGCTTTGCGATTTCAATAGCTTTGCTTTAAAAAGTAAGGATATGTTTTTCAAGGTTTTGAATTGATAAAATAAAATTTACAGAAATACTTAAAAAGGTATTTCGTTACTACAAGATTTTTATACCTTAGTTTTTTATATATTTTTTTACAAGTTTGATATAATATAAGTATGTAATACTTATAACCATAGATATATAATATTAGAAAGAGGTAGATATGTTATAAATGCATAAAAATGAAGACTCGAATTGGCCCGAGTCGGGCCAATTTTGGTTAGTGTGCTCCGCGAGTAATAGCGTGTTTTGCGTTACTATGCGACGTTGACACATTGACACGCGTCCCATGTCAATGTGTGTCGTGGCACAGAAATATTGTCAGTTTTGTAAGGATATATAACGTATCTATGTAATAATTAATCAAAGCTTATAACAATTACCTATTTATGATTTTGGATTAAATGATAATTTCGCTAGTCATTAACAACGCAATGTTTTGTGTCCAATTAATGTATTGTTTATCAGCCTGTTTATCGGTTTTAAAATGATTAGAACTACCTTGATAATTCAGATAATAATTAGAAACGAAAATATTAATATAGTTGTATTAATTAAACTTCTTGTGTCTATTGTTTTGTCATTGAATTGTCTATTGTCCACATGGACAAGGAAAGCGGGTAGCAGACAAGAATATAGGAACTAAAGGGTGCCTCTGTCAAAGACAAACTGGGGAGTGAAGGAAAATTATAAAAGAGATGTTTGATTTTGGGCCAGTTCTATGTACACTACATAGGTAAATAGGAAAAAAATATGGGAATATCATAAAAATACGAAAAAAATAATTTGAAGAAGGGTACATGCGTACAAAAATGATTATTTGAACAGTTTTTTATTGCGAGAACACTATTTTTAGGGCGGCCATGATAGTTGTTTTGTCTTGACTTTTGACGTAGTAGACAGTTTAACGAAGAGACGTCATCTTGAATGTCATACCTCTTTCTTTGTCAAAAGTCATGTCATTGACAAAATGACATTCCTTAGTTATTTCTGATCTGATCCGCCATGTTTTATTTTACTTTGTGTTGCTCTCCTTGACAAAGTTAATTTAAATGTACATGGAAACGAAGTGAAATTAAACAAATAGGAAACGGTTACTATATTATGTAGTTATATTTACATATACTGTACATAGGGCTGGCCCCTTCTTGAACATCTCTTTTAAGTTATTGTACGATAATATAACTGTTAATTCTCTTCTATATTTATCTTAATCTATTGTCCACAATAATTAACCAAAATCTCTAATATCTGTAAAATCTGTATTTTTAGGGTTCCGTAACCAACTGGCAAAAAACGGAACCCTTATAGATCTGTCATGAAGAACTTTTACTTATATACCTACAGGTTTGTACGGAACCCTCGGCGTCCGACTCGCACTTGGCCGGTTTTTAAAACTACATCAACATTGATCGGTAATTAAGGGTTATTATTGAGTAGGAGTATAATTAAATTAATTAAGCTTTATTTCTATATATTGCTAAAAATATACAATATACCTAATGCCAAATCATCATACCAGTGCTGTGTAACACGCTCGATAAGTAATTAGCGATTGGCAATTTAATTTGTGATAGATCAATGCACGGATAACACTGCCGTTGTCTAATTCCACAATATAACAGTTTCACTGCACAAATCCCGGCCCGATTTGGACACGTTTTGTCGAACTAGAAACCTTAGTGCGAACGAGCCGACCATACTTTAGCAAAATAAAATGGATTTTTGTAAAGTTTTCAAATATTTTGAAGATGTAATAGCAATGATATTAATATCATTCGCTTAGCCCTGGAATCTGGATATGATGAAAAAAATTGTACTCCCTTTTAGTCTGTCTCGTAGCGCTTCCTACGAGACTTGAATTTGATACTGCTAATGTAAATAGGCATGTTGCCGAAAAAAATTTTTCCGTCTATTCGGTGTTAGACAACATGTTGTATATCCGTAAAAATAACGTAGATATAAACCATTGAAATTTACAATATGAAAGAGAGCGATATATCGGCCCTGTGACGTCACAACCTGCTACCGCCATACATATTTTGTCATTAGAAAATGTATAGCGGTAGCAGGTTGTGACGTCATGAATCGTTTTGCGAGAAAGGGATGGACAATATTTTTTATTTGCTTATATTTTTAATCGCGTCAATCTAAATACCTATTTCTTTCAGATTTATGTATATTTTATCAACAATTTTAAAATTTAATTTGTAAAACTGTGACATTCCACACTAGGCAACATCCCCATTGTACATTTACCCCGTTACTAATAAAAATATTAACACAGTGAATAAGCTATACAATGTTTTGTCTTTGTCTTATACGTCGGAAAATTAGCTTCACAGACAAGGACAAAACATTGTTTAGCTTATCCATTGTGTCAATATGTTTATTCGTAAGGGGGTACCTAAATATTTATTTATCAAAATATATTAAGGTATCTTATCCCTATTAAATATCTAATTAATATATATTTTTAACGTTTAAAAACAAATTATTTTTACGCTCATTCAGAATTTTATGAAAATCCATATCGACGATGGCGTACGTGTTTTTAGATATCGATTCGTAATTTAATGCCCTCTCTAGTCAATAAAATGTGATTGTATGTGGTCCAGGTGAAGGATGGCGGGAGAGTTTATGGTCGGGTGAGGTTTGCCCTTTAATATTTAATATTATTGCAAAAAATACAACCATTCCATCGGCATTCGGCACAACCAAGTGAACCAGGGATACGCTTTTGCGATTTTATGGCGATATGTTTAAATCTTTAGATTGATCAAAGATGAGATTAGATTAATAAACTTTATTTTATCGCTACTTTGTGCGCGCAGAAGTTGTTTTCGCATAAACTGTACATTTTTCCGCGATAAAAATTAGGCTATGTCGTTCCTCGTGGTTTACTGTAGTACATCTGTGTCAAATTTTAACATGAGAATGTTTTCAAAAGCCCCTCAATGCACAAAGCAAATTCGTATCATTGGTCCATGATTGATGTCATTTATGGAATTGACTCCGATGATTTCAAATATGTAGCTATTTTAATTGACTATACCAAAATCCAGTAATAAGCGATTACCATTTGCAAACATCCAAGTGTGGAGGCAGGCATTTCAGATATTTATTGTTTGATGGATATGATGCCGAATTAATTTTGAGTAGGTATGTTATTCATACGTGCACGCATCATTAACGGTTCTGACTTCTGAGTTTTACTATTTGACTGTAATCTATATTAGGTAATTTTTAATTTTATTAGGTCTTTATATATATAAAGAGGAAATATTTGTTTCTACTTTCTTTGTTTGTTTGACTTGAATAGGGTCCGAAACTGCTGGACCATTTTTTATGAAATTTGGCACAGATATAGATTAAACCACGAGGAAGAACATGGGCTTTTTTTTATCGCAGCAAAGTGTACGGTTCCCGAGAGATTTCCTTTAGCGCGCACGAAGTCGTGGGCAACATCTAGTACCTAATAAGGTATGCTGTGATGTATATACGTAATTATCATAAAGAGGAAAGATTTATTTGTTTGTTTGCATTGAATAGGCTCCGATACTACTGGGTTAATTTTGATGAAATTTAGCACGAATATAGAGTAGCCCTCGGTTAAGTACATAGGCAAAGAATATATATTACTAACGTACATAGGCTAGTTTTTATCGCAGGAAGATGTACGGTTTCCTTTTGATTTACTTTTGCGCATGAAGTCTCGGGAAAGATCTAGTAAAAGAAGTAAGCTAAAAAAGCTAAAGTATCAAACGGCAAAAAAATCACGTTTGTTGTAGGTATGGTAAAAAAAAAAAACTTATTTTTTTTTCTGTATTAGTTTTTCTTTATAGCGGCAACAGAAATACAACACCAGTGAAAATTTTAACTGTCGAGCTATCACGGTTCATGACATACAGCCTGGTGACTGACGAGCGGACAATGGAGTCCTAGTAAGTAGGATATACCACGGATAAACACTTTGGCATGGAACCCTAAAACACAATCATTTAAATTTCCAGTACAAAATATGTACACATTTCTTTTTTTTTTTGCGTGTACCTATGTCACTGTTCATGAGTACGTGAGCGCTCTTTCCTCGAGTTAAGTGTAACCTGTGTAACATTTTCAGTCGATTTAGAACAATGATCTATATCTGGATGTGACCTTGTTTAAACTGCTCATTGTTTATAGATTTTCTCATTAAAATTGTAAAATTTATTGCAGCAGACATTTAAACAACATCTATGTATTGTTAGTTTTTGAAAGTCTATTGCAGAGGTCAGTCTGCAAAAATTTAAAATCGAAAGTCAATTATTATCGAATTGAATTTGAATTCCCACGCAGTGACGCGTGTTATGGATTTTTAGGGGATTTGGGCACGGACCAAAGAGTCAAACGGGACCCTATTACTGAGACTTCGCTGTCTGTCCGTCCGTCTGTCTGTCACCAGGCTGTATCTCTTAGACAGTGTTAGCTAGATAGAAATATTCGCAAATAATGCATTTCTGTGGCCGCTTGAACAATAAATACTTACTAATTAAAAAGAGAATATAACAATAGTCCCGTTCTTCGTATTTATGAAAGAGAAGGCATGATATATTTTTAACCCAGGTTAAACTTTAACCCAGGTCTGCGGAAGTGGGCGTAAGTATGTGTTTCATCTTTCCTCTGTCTTGAATTATGTGAGAGCGATTGTATGTCATGGGACGGAAGTGTGTAACAGGAAGTCAAATGAACTATATATAATTGTTACTGTTATATTAACAATATTATATTGTCAGGATCTACATCATATGCGATTACCTTATTTTGTGAAGTAGGATTCTTCCATTTTTTTAAGCCCAACGAAAATAGAGGGGTCTGACGTGTCTGTTTGTCTGTATCTGTCCGTGGCATCGTAGCTTCATCCTCCATTTGGATGATTCGATTATGATCTAGGTTTTTGTTTGAAAGCTGATATGATCGAGATTCGAGTGTTTTTAGTTATAATTTATTATTAGTTTGCTCACAGCTTGAAAATTCAAGTGTTTCATAAAATTTTAAATTTCGTTTATGTTATGTATTAACTTTTTTTTTTGGATCAAATAAAGGTCGAAAGCAATAAAATTCGACACAAGCAAGTGAGATTTTTGTCGAAAGTAGCAACAATCGAGAGCGCGAGCGCTTCCAGTTATTTATATAGGCCGTTACCTCTGTAACGATGCGGTACTTCCCCCTTCCTGAATTATTAACACATGCCATCCAAGAACTTGAATCTACAGAATTAAAACTTAGCCGAGCTCTTTCATATTTTACCCACTTACGTTGTTTTTCGCTGCTCAACCCATTTAGGGAGTCGTCTAATTAATGCCCGCCGAGAAATTGCGGTCTCTAATATAAAGCGCCGTTAGTGATATTATGAACGTTTGTACAACGTTTACGCGTTGCGTTGAGTTATGCAACTTATTTTTAACCCCCGACGCAAAAGAGGGTTATAAGTATAACGTGTCTGTATGTCTGTGTGTCCTTGGCATCGTAGATCCTAAGCGTAAGGTCGAATTTACATGCGTTTTTATTGTTTCAAAGCTGACGTGATCGAGATGGTTCTTCGCTATAATTCATTATTATCATCAGCTCCTTCGCTGCTTGACAATTTGGGGGTTACTATTTTTTTTTTTTTTTGGTACCTACTGTTAAATTATAAAGGGCTTTTATTTTGCTTAAACCTTTAATTGGGTTCATATTAAATTGGCCGGTAACGCATTTCTAATGCATCTGGGGTTGTGGGTGTCTATCACACGGTAGTCGCTTACCATCAGACGATGGAGTTGCTCGTTTACCTCCTATCCTATCCTTCCATTTATTTTTTAATTTCCAATCAAATGCGAGACTAATTAGCTGAACTTTCAACCATATTATATCTAGTTAATCTGGAATATCTAAAAACTAATCTTAGTACTTTTTTTGGTTACTTCAACTTTGGTAAGCCTATTTTTAATACTGCAAACTTAAAGTGTGTTATATCCACTTATAATGGCTCCCGTAAGGCCCATAAGATTTCTTCATAACACTCCTAAATACAAAATGTACTATAATATTTCACATTTTCGATCTCTTAGATGCAAGAACGTGCCTAAAATAACTTACTTGGATAGATAGATCACTTCAAGCTATCTACTTTGAATGGTGAGCCACTGAGCCTACCTGTTAATGCATATTTTTAACCGCCGACGAAAAGAGCCCCTCTCTTTTTAATTTTGACGAGTCTATGTGTCTGTCCATGGCATCGGTTGTTCCCAAACTGATATACCGATTTGATCTAGTTTCTTTTTAACCCCCGACAAAATGAGGGGTGTTATAAGTTTGACGTGTCTGTCTGTCTGTCCGTAGCATCCAATCCTCCTAAACGAAGGGTCCGATATAGATGCGGTTTTTTGTTTGAAAGCTGACATGATCGAGAGTGTTCTTAGCTATAATTAATGATCATCAGCTCGTTCACGTTCACTGCCTGATAAGTGATAATACGAGGGTTATCTTGTTGATGAAAGCTTCTAAGCAACTTCCACTGGTCTGATCGGTTCAATATATTATATCGTCTTGGCACTTTAACAATATTGCCTACCAGTGGCGAAGGGTTCCTATAACTCCATTCCTATCGGCTTCCCTTGTCACTTACCTTTTACAAACCTTCATTATACAGGCTCCGGCTTCCCTAAGGAGAAGCAGCCTTCGCCACTGTTGCCTACACTTGGTAAAATTAAGCTGATGCTGCGGCATCACCAGGAATCCGTAGAATACCCAACTCCTCACAAAGTTACTGCAGAGTTGTGATCTCAATGAATAGAATATACATAAATAGTGATCATTAGCACTTGATGATGCTGTATTACTTGGAATCTGCAAAAATTCCATTCAATAAAGTACAGCAAACGTATCTATCGTCTTTGGGCTCATTGAAACGGCTCCAATGAATAGGATGTATATAATATTATGTAGATAGTGATCGTCTGCAGACTGCACCTGATACTACATCGTGATACTAGATTCTAGAACTTTGCTTATTACATTAAATGTATGCAAATTTTGTAAGTTCTGGTAAAAATATACATATTATCTACTGCCTACATATCGTATCTACTACCTACACATCGCGCGTCGTATCTATAGTCCATGGAATCTTCCACTTATGGTCAATAGCATGGGCATAATCAGAATTTCAAATTGAATGGACTTCGCAGAGACCAGTTAGAAGAAAGTTGTAATTGAATTAATGTAAAAAGTATGAATTAAAAACAACATTAAAAAATTTACGTAAACCCCGACACAAAAAGCTACTCGGCGTCGTACATATAAAAAGATATATAAAATATTGAAAGGCTCTATACTATATAAGAATAGAAATTTATTTATTTGATTTATATAGTTTTTTTTGTGTCGAGTGTTACTTAATGTTTCACAGCTGACATGTTTGAGAGTGTTCTTAGATATAATTCATCATCATCAGCTGTTTAGTTGTTTGTTATATTTGCTTCAGTCTTCAACATAGTCTACTTAGTACCTACTAATCTTTTAAAATATATAAAAAGTGAGGATGGATATACATATATACGAGTAATCTATCCTCATTTTTAGATAGATGTATATTCATGTAAAATTGTAAATAATGTTTCACGCAAAAGCCTTAACCGATTTGAATGTTTATCATACAGAATATAGTTTATAGCCGGGAATTTGTATTATCATTAGTATATTTATTTTCTTATTTTATATATTATATACTTTTAATTAAGTCGTTACTTATTTTAATCGAATCAAGTTACAATTTGAAATTCCGTTTAATATTCCATCCAAAATTTAATTAATTTAATTCCTTCCAGTAACGATTTCTATGTCGCAGTCTATGTATGTATGTATGTATGTATCCGTGGCTATAGCTCCGTGGCCTAGTGGGTTGATCGTTTAGTTCGCACTCGAGAGAGTGCAGGTTCAAATCCCAGGTTGTGGCGTGTACCAATGAGACTTTTTCAGATCTCAAGTATATTATACGGACGCTCTAACGGTGAAGGATGTTCGTGAGGAAACCCGCACATAGTTGGCCCCAGACGTATTGACCAGTTCATTCCTCTGGACTAGGCTGACTATGTTGTGAGAATGCCTTATGTGCTTGCGCAACCAATACGACATTTAAAAACCAACTGTCCCAGGCAGTACAGTATTTCAAGAGTGGTTACTTCGCTCGGAGAATACTGTATAAATCATCCATTAACGGACGTAAAGACCTAAGTAGCATATATTTATGTATGCATGTATATAATCAATGTCTGATTGTTGCAATATAGCGCCTAAACTACTGATCCGATTTTAATAAATGAGGTGTAGATTCGTAAAAAGGGCCAGGGTAACATAGCAGTGGCAAAGGCTGGTTCACCTTGATATGGAAGCCCTACCCTGTATACTCGTAAAGGTAGGAATTTGGATGAGGGTCTTCAAAAAGTAAGTGGTGAGGCCGAAAGGAACAAGGAAAGAGGAAAAAGGAACTGCAACATAGGCTACGTAATTAAAGTAGTTGGTTTAGTATTTATATAAAAAAATATGATTTAAATACTTAATATTTGTAAATGTAAGAAACGTTTCATTAAGGAAAATTCCAGCTCACATTGTTACAACAAATAATATTAAATGTAGTTAATATTGTAAATTGATAGATTTCTCATCTTGAAATGATGTGCTAAACTAAGATTTATCTTAATTGGTAGTTTGTACCTGATTAATATTCGAACAAGCCAAGAGTTTATTTTTGAAACGAAACAAACTAATAAACTGAAGTTTACATGTAAACAAATATATAAAGTAGTAAAAAGCAAGATAAGAATCTAGGGTTGCTGTCTTTAAAATCAACATCTGATTCCTGAGTAAAGTTCGAGTTCATGTTTTGCACAATTTCACATACAATTGGTTACAAAACAACGCTGCGATAACGCCTGCGTGGTCCAGTGGTTTTAGAGCTTGACTCCGGAGGGCGTGGGTTCGATTCCAGCATTGGAATAACAAAAAATGTTGTTTTAAAGTATCTTAAGGACAATACAGAATGATTACTTGATTTGTCTCATAAGAAAGATGCGTTGGATGGGCATGTCAAAAGTCGGTCCTGCGCCTGATCTCTCACCAGTCGTGTCGGGTATCCGTTCATCTGTGTTATGAGTGAAAATAAAGAGAGAGAGTTGACCCTGACATTTATATTCTATCAATTTAACATATCACTTATTTACATTGCAAAATAGTTGCAATTTGTACGTCATACCTTAGTAGGTATGACGTACAAATTGCAACTATTATCTTGGTAGTTTTGCTAGTGCAAAACTACCAAGATCACAACCTAAGTACAAGAACCGACTTTAGTGTTCCTTCCATGATTATTCTTCTTCAAATAGGTATGCATCAATAATTATTGTACGTTGTAAGCAATGGCTAGATACATGATTTTCTTCAAAATAGCTAATTACAAGTTTTCGATCCTAAAGCACACACTGGCGATTATAAAATAATTATTTATGATTTTTTAAATCTTCATCATCGTGATTAATAAGTCGATCTTTCGTTTTTGGAAAAGAGACCTGAAAATTGGAAATATTAATTAGTATTTTTTGGAGGTTTCACTACTATCGCGTGCTCGATTTTTCTGTAAGTGGGCATCCCTGTAGAGTGTAGGTAGAGCCATGAATTGTGGACACATGTGTGCGGCTGAATAATGCAAGATCCGTGTCCGGGTTGCGATCTCGTGTTTTACGGCCGCGATTGGCCTGACTCCCACTTTTATTGGACTCACTTACTTATTAATAGTATTCAAAAAGAATTGAAGAAATTACTGCCTTGCATAGTCACGAACATTTGGTGGAAGACGGCCACTTTAGGCGTTTTATATTATATTTCATATATTTTAACACTTGAAACATCAATTTTGACAGTTTTCAATAGAAATGCGTTAAATTGCGCACATAATATGAATAATAATATGAAAAATATTGCATATGATTCATCTGATGTTCATCTAATGTTCGCCTAAAGTGGCCTTTTTAAACCCCCAAGAAAATAACAACCAGATAGGTACGTGAAGTTCAAATTTGCTCTTTTAAATTGAAATGTCATTAATGTCAAATCTTCGTCATTACCAATCACACCTCAACTTTGTGTTGTTGTGGTGGTGCAACAACGTGGTGTTGCTGCAATAAGTCAGGCTATATCATCGTCATCATTATCATCATCATATAATATGTACTTATAAGCAAAAACTTTGAGTACCTACAGTATTACGAGAATTGTGCGAACAGAAGAGTTTGAAATATTTTCGGCACACTTAAAGTGTATATGGGGAGGAAGGTGCGCAAAAATCTAATATTTTTAATAACCTAACCAAGATTATATAGGGACTTGTTCAGGGAGGGTTTCGTAACTATCAATGCGCAATAGGTTTTCTTTGATTTACTTAAAAGTTACTGTCCGATTTCGCTCAAAATAATTTTCCAAAAGAGTTTTTAGCATATTATGATCTATCAGCGTGGAAACCTGCAAGTTTCTATCTTCTATAATTTAGAAATACCAGGGGGAACAACAACTTATAAACACCACTTTGGAGGGCAATTTTTCAAAAATGGTTGACTTTGTAAAATAGTCATGTATGAAACCTTACCTATATTTTAAAACACCTACTCGACGATATTAAAGAATATACATATATTACTAACGTAACGATATCCCATACGATGGGGTAGAATGAAAATATATTTTTCATCCCCACTTCATATCTATGAAGAGCCACCTCTAAAATGTAATAGTATTATTATTTTATGATGCTAAAACCGAGATCTATATACATTCTATAATTATTAACTATACTAATTTCATCCATTTATATTCATGAAACTCTGATCAACTCGGAGCGTATTGGAGTGCAACATTTATTAAAGGCATATCTAACAAAATTCACCATACTTTAGGTTGTTTAGTTCCACAAAAAAGAACCCAACAAGCCCTTTTTGTGTCAAATCCCTGGCCGGTAACGGTACAGTGAAAAAATATTCCTTGTGAAGTACTTATTACAATGTATTTCCCTACAACGCATCGCACCGGTGCCTAGTACATAAATTATCAAGATTACATTGTTGACATTCATTAAAAATTACTTGTGTTGCAGTACGTACAAAGTTCGATTAAAAATGTAAGGTATATACTTACTATGGATCGATATCATTGAATACAAAACACGGGTGTGGCCTTAATTTCCTTTGGTATGTTTTTTAAAAACATGGATGTAAAATATAGTCGTGTGTATACGCCGGAGTGCTGAATTTTGTACGTTATGTTCACATTATGAAGCATTTACCACATTATTAATAGCTTATTAAAGTAATCATTAAAATTATGTATATAACCTCTTTTTAATATAATAATACATCTATGATATAACCTTATTTAAAAAGAAGCATCTGATTCTATCCAGAAGAATCTACATTAGGAGGTTTGCCTTTTCAAAAAAACTTTGTATTTTCTTTGGAACAGGCAATTTTATACAATACATTCGACTCCAAATATAAAATTTCGACTAAAAGTGTCCCAAGTGTTTAAAATCTACATAAAATATAGCTCTCTCTAAATTCCTATTATTTACTAAATATCAATATTTACAGAATTATGGCTTACAAATATTTATATTATCAGCAAGTAAAATAAGGCACTATAAATAAAAAGGTTTCGGAGGTAGGTATCTTGTACCTAGGTACAGTGCGACACGCTTGCGACCACCGTTAATAATTAAGAGCACTTTTCTTCTCGGTTACAGCGGCGTTCATTTTAACCGTACCACGCAAAGAATTTTATGGCAAAATACGTCAGACAAGATTCTCTTTTACAATAATAACACTCATAAATTTACTCGATTGTTAGAACAAAAGCTTGAACAAACGAACCTAGTTTGAATAAAATCTTGCGCGGTCTGGATAATGTGACAGTTAATATAAGATTCGTTTAATTTTTACATTAGTATGGCGACATACTTCCTCGCCAGACGCGACATGTCACACTTTTATTAATCCACACTCTAATATTATATAACTTAAAAAAGTTTCCCAAATTCTACTGCATACTAAATTTCATGGAAATATTTGCAACTGTTACAGAGATACTGATTATAATTATAATATACAAGAATTGCTCGTTAAAAGTATAAGATAAAACATAAAATGCACAACATTTTTAACCCGCAAATACCTACAGATATCAAATGTGGACGGGTGAGGGGCATTTTTCTGCCTAGTAAGTTACCGTAAGCCGCTCTAGACAAATGCTTGAGATGAACGGTTATTTTGCGAATGTTTTTATTTTATAAAATATGTCTTTTGTACGCGGCAAGACAAGGTGTGTACTTAATCACTTTAGAAAGGCGTGAAATCTCTACAAATACGAGCATGTAATATGTAGAGATAATATGTTTTTTATGTTCTATTTTTTTTTTGACAGACTATTGCGATTGTTTTCATTACTTTGCTCAAAAATCGTTGCATAGGTGGTAATCACTAATTCTTATATTAATACAATTATACTATTAGCATTAAATCTATAGGTAATATTTAGGTAGTACTTACATCATTTGTTTGTTCAAAGCTTTATACAAACGGCCATCTTGAAACTGTAAAGGTATTCAGTTTGCGGAAAAAACCTAAATGCTACAAGTAAAAAGTTTTGCTTGTTTTGCCGCGAGAAACATTCTATCTGTAGAAAACTAAAGAAAGAAAATTTCAGTTTCGAAATGATGGTCTTTCATTATAAAAACTCGCTTGCCGCGTCATAATTAGTATTTCTGCTTCAATTCATTTTTCTCTTTTTTCTTTTTGATAGGTACCTTATATTTTTTATCTCATCAAAATTCAAATTAGTTATTTTACAGTTGAGAAATTGTTTATTTTTGGTTTTAATATAACAAATCCGAGATTTCAACGCCCATCTTCATAAACCTATCAATTTCCCATAACAGCCAAAAATCGATTATAATTTTTAATCGATTACAGTTTCGCTAACAGTGTATCGGTGTCTAAATTTCGGGTATTGAAAGCAAATTAATCTTGGAAGCTACACCAAAGATTAGGTCAATACTACTCCGCTAATCTAGGATTTGATTGATCAAGGAGAGATCTATCGCAAACATGTCTCGGTGCTGGTTGATTTTAATACAGTAAACCAACACGTTTGATTAGAACTTGATTCACTCATAACAGATGAAAATAATTATGTTATAACAAAAAATGAAAACCTACTTTGCAAGGAAAAATTTGAGACTGTCATTTCTCTGACTGTCAAGATCTGTATTGTCCGAATCCGTAACTGGACCGAATTGAAATAGAACCACACGGGAAGCACCAGCTTTTAAAGAAAAAATAATAGTTAAAATCGATTCACCCAGTCGAAAGTTCTAAGGTAAGAGATATAAAAACAGTCGAATTGAGAACCTCCTCCTTTTTTGAAGTCGGTTAAAAATAAAGAGATTGGGGAATTTGCTACGGTATTATCAACGGCGACCAAAGATAAAATTGGGTTAGACAGACGTTATCGTTAATTTTATATGTTTGGACTGGTTATAGCAAATTAGCAATGGATTGTGCATATGGAGGAAGTAACCCGTGGGCCTTCACGTTTAAATAAGAAACAAGCAACGCTACTGCAATTCTGTGCGAAATCAGAAGTATCTACTATCTTAAATGGTACTTACCATTAAAAATATGTAAGTTTGTGAGGATGGATGGATATCCATCCTGACAAACTTCATCCGAATGTTTGTTACTCTCACTCAAAAACTATCTACTATCAATTAAATGTGGTATGTTATTAGTTTAGGCTCTGGATTAAAACAGGCTACTTTTTATTCCGAAAGGGATTCACGAGGGATTCTATTTACGCGGGCGGAGCCGCGAGAAAGAGCTAGCTAGCACTTTATTAAATGGTATAGAAATGTTTAAAATGTAAATGGTCGCTTAAACTCATCCCGTTGCACCATCATCTCAGAAACAGCGAGAAATGGTTAGAAACAGCCAGAAATGGTTAGAAATGGCGAAAAATAGCGGGACAGACCCGTAGACACCGGTCGACTGCTAATGTCGAACGTCAATCCCCGATAGCGGGTGTTCAATTATTCAGTATTTTACTTTAATAGTCGGATATTTTAAAGTACCGAGGCATATCTATCGCATATATCTTCGCATGGCGTTGTGATGTCAGAAATTGTTTCTTTTTCTCTTTTAATAATTGTAATGCATTTTGTTATTTTAATAATAGCTACATACTAAGAACATTTTGAAATCACCAGTCACGAAAGCAACTACATCAATGATAATAACAAATAATAACTCCCCACACCGATCTAGTTACGCAGGAGTAATTTTACAGTACCCAAGTGTGTGCGCAGTACACAAGAGCACTCTCTCTCCTTTACTCTCATAATCCAGTGGGACGTATAACCGACACGACTAGAGATGAGGCGCAGGACCGACTTTTTACATGTCCATCCGACGCATGGATCATCTTTCTTGTCAGACAATCAGGTGATCAGCCTGCGTTGTCCTAACCAAATTGGAAACATCATTTTTTGTTGTTCCAATGCGGGATTCGTTCCCACGACCTCCGAGTCGAGAGCCAATGCTCTAACCACTAGACCACGGAGGCTGTTAGAGGCTAGTACATCAGTGATGATGATGATGTCATCATCATCACTGATGTACTAGCCTCAGATGATGTCATCACCATTATTTTCATCATCTCATCATCATCAACAATCATTAATTTTAAGCTTAATGTGACCTTCTTACTTCAAAAAGCTCACAAATAACGGATCTTCACTTGATTGATCGCATACCCTTTTCTAATAAATATTTAATAACGCTGAGAGCAATTCGTCAGTATTACTTACGAAAAATATTAATACAGTTCGAAGACACATCGCTTTTAAGACAGAAAACGGGGAACGTGCTCGCTTTTAATTTTTATATTGAACCGGAAAATATTTGTTTGGATATTTCTTCTTTTGCTTTGGTAACTAAATTATTTTAATATGTAGTTGCGAACGGAGAACCTCAAGCGGCGCAAATATGATAACCTTAGCGGGGATCTCACATTTAAACCGTTTGGGGTTCAAACTCTAGGGGTCCAGGTGCGCACAAACTTTTTAGAGAAATTAACAAAAACCTCGTGGAGACCACCCGAGACCCCAGAGCCGGAACCTATCTGACCCAAAGAGTTGAGTATCGCAATCCAGCGAGGACTTTCTAGGTACTCTGCCTGGTGGGGACGGCAAGGAAGATTTCTTTTTATCATTTTACGTAGCTTTTAAGATTTTCTGGTACCTATTAATTTTCTTTTTAGTATTTTTATTGTTTTAAATTTTTATGTAGTTGGCTATATATATTAACATTATAAAAAATGTTAAGTAATTTAATTAAAGAAATATGTTAGGACAACTGAATTATGATCATGATAATAATTATATTGTTATTATGATTATTATCACAGGCACAGGTTTAATCTATTAATTATACCAAAAAATAGAATAGAAAGCTATAGTTAGTATTTGGAGCAAAGCTTAATAAGGATGGTCTATCAAATGACATAAACTTAAATGTAAATATTAAACTGCAAATAACTGTGTAGTTTACTCTATAGCCGGTATTGACATTGTAAGACTGCACTCAGTTTCTTTTGAAAGCTTATCGAATATCTTTGAAGTCTTTGTAGCTCAGCCCGTAATCGCGTTAGACTGAAAGCGGCCGGCAAACTATAAAGTACTTCGCCACAACGGACAAATTTTAAAACAATAAAAATAAGTTTCTTCTGTTTTACGTAGCTATGTTTAACAAATAAAAAAGTCAGAGAAGCAATTCTATTAAATAAAACCTGTATTAATACAATTACAATCAAGCCCCGATACGCTTACACTCTCAAACGTTGTTTTTATGAACATTAAACCAACGTGAAACGCGCACTGATTGGTCGAAACGTCATAAAATCCGTTCACGGTAACATGTCGTTACACTTTTAATCCAAACAAAGTAAAATTAAGGCTACTAATTTAAATACGAGAATTGAGGTTCTGTCTAAAAATTAGGTACAAAAGAGCGAACGAAAATGTCGTGTCAATTTCAACGAATGTAATTTGTATTTTTCTCTCGCCGCGGAACCGTTTTGGTCACAGAGACAAAACAAAATGAGTCTACACTGTGTTACGATTTTGATTGAATTATTGTCTGCAGGCAGGGGACTTCCAATCATAATAAAACTCTTACGCATTAAACATACTAACATAGCGAATTCAAGACCGAGGCAAGTACGTACCTACCCTGGTTTCTGAGTATCCTACCAAGGCTTTTGCCTCTATCTATCACGTTTGCAATGATTGCTAGAATATTCGATATCTACGTATCTACTACTGCTTAGTAAAACTTGTTAATCCACTTTCAATCAACCTTGAAACACCAACAATAACAGTTGTTATTGTTTAAAAATTATCACTACGTAACATACATGAGATAGATCATTTTGTACGTATTCTACAGGACACATGAATTTTTCTAAATCAGCAAAATTCTTATATTATTTTCCGAAATGCAACATAAATATGGACCGAAAAATGCAAAAAGATGTATACCTACTTATATAATCACTTGCTAAATTAGTAGTTGATTTGATTAGTAATTGCACCTGCATAACCTTTTTAAAGATGTTTAATGGATGTTTGCGTAGTAATGGAAACCATGGGCGTAGCCAGGATTTAGTTTCAGGGGGGGGGGGGGGGTTCAAGAAAATAAAACGTACATTACTTTCGGGGGGGGGGGGGGGGGGGTTGTGTTTCAAGAAAGAAAAACTAAAAGTACATTAAATACTAGTCTTTAACCTATTAAAAGCCATGGGCTCATTAGCTAATGGGCCCTCATTTTCTTTCGTTTTTACCCCTTTCAGCTTTAAACCCTGAACGAATTTTCTAATATGTTCTTTAAGCCAAACACGAGCGAGCGAAGCGAGCGAGCAAATTTTTTTCCCATTTTATAGGTTAAAATCTGTTCAAACGTGTAGCTAAAACAGTAAATACATACATACATATAATCACGCCTTTTTCCCGTAGGGGTAGGCAGGACCGCCTCTTCCCCGTAGGGGTAGGCAGAGACCACTTCTTTCCACTTGCTACGATCCTTACATACTTCTTTCGCTTCGTCCACTTTCATTCTTATCATCCATTCCTCCTCTTACATTCAACGTAGCCAAGCGTCTCTCCATGGTCCGCTTTTCGCCTCCGCGAGAAACGAGACGTGATGGGTGGCGAACCACATCGCCGCCATTTTGGATAATTCAATCATTTTTGATTATCCATTGCGTTTCCACGGATTGGTGGAGAGGGTAGGGATAGGGAAAGGGAAGGATAGGTGGTGTGGAAAGGAAGATTGGTAAGTTAGAGTGGGAAATAGGGAATGTAGGATATTACCGCCCAGGAGGGCAAGGGATAGGACAGTAATAGCTAGGGAAGCCGGGGTCGCATACCCGTATACTATACCACAACTACCGGACAGGTAAGTTGGGAAGAGTATCCCGTCACATAAAACAGTAAATAACGGTGAAATTTAGAAAAATACCATACAGTCAACCAGTTAAAACAGAACATCTGTTCTCAATAATTTAATATATTTTTCATATGTTCATATACATTTTCTTTCCTACTTAATAGATTAAATCTGTTCAAACTTTAAGCCCTAAAAGAGTGTAAAAATAGGGTGATTTTGTAATTTCAATTTAAGTAAAATTTACGTAATTTATAGATGACAAAATTAAGTTAGATTTGTCATATAATACTTATTTCATACTTTTTTCGTCGTACATAATTACAAAATTTTGTGATCAGTGACGTGCCCAAATTATGTCAAAATATTGTGTATAGGTTCGAGGATTCGATGGCACGCGTGCCATAGGTTCACGATTCCTGTTTAGGCTATTGATTTTATTGTTTTTTTAGTACAACAGTCTTTCAGGGTTTAAAGTTTAAAAATATTTTACAGGCAAAGGAGTAAAAAACTTCTCAGTTTGAACGCATTTAAAATAAACACATACTTATAGTACAAATAAGTATCAAAGTTCTGTTTTAGGCTGTTGATTTTTTTTAATTACTTTAAAAAAATCATCTTTCAGATAGGGTTACTGGGGCGGCAAAATATGTTAATTGTCCTCGGGCACAAAATTTCTAAATACGCCTCTGTATATGGGTCAGATCTCTGTATATATATACCAGCCGGCCCATTTCGGGGGGGGGTTTGAACCCCCTAAACCCCCCCCCCTGGCTACGCCCATGATGGAAACGGAATCATTTTTTTTTCAAACCCTAATTTAAAAGTAGCCTAAGTTACTCCTTATAACTTATAAGACAGACGGACGGACAGCGCGAAACTATAAGCGTAAATACCTAAATATTGATGAATTTCTTGTTATTTCACAGATTTTCTCCTAAGTTTTAAGTTTAATACCATTCGTTGCATACATAGCACTGGACAATTTTCTCGCCAAAGCCTCAGACTAAAAATTCAATCAAGAAATGATTTCAATTTTATAAAGACCAGCTCATTTCACGGTAATTTCACAACGCCGGAAAACATTGAACAAGTTTTGTGATATTTTTAGTCCTTACTAATATTATAAACGCGAAAGTTTGTAGGTACTGTGTATGGATGTTTGTTAGTCTTTCACGTAATAACTACGGAATAAATCTTGATGAAATTTGGTGTAGTATTAGTTTATACTCTTCAATAAGTAATACATGCGGCTTTTTTTATCGCAGAAAAATGTACGGAGCTCCGTTCTTACCCTTTAGCTAAAGAACCATAAAAATAAGTCGATCTCTGTTTAAGCTATTCCTCTCTTAAACTACAATGTCCTATACAATGTAGGTACTTAAAATTCTCCGACTTCTAGTCCTCTAAACTACTCTACCTATTTCTTCTCCAACTCCTAGACACATTACAGTGTAAAAAATCGACCAAGTGCGAGACGGACGCGAATCCATGAACAGTTCCGTACCAATATCTATACAACTATTAGTACAAATATCGAGAAAAAAACGGCGGCTCCACCTACGTAAATACATTATCCTTCGGGAACACTACTTTTTCGGGATAAAAAGTATCCTATGTCCTTTCCCAGGACACAAACTATGTCTGTACCAAGTTTCATCAAAATTGGTTCAGCGGTTAAAGCGTGAAGAGGTAACTAACAAACACACTTTCGCATTAATTATAATATGTATTAATAAAATATATAAGAATATATCACATAATATTAGTATAGAAGTATACATTTCTAAAGCTGATAAACAACTCAGTATTCGGTGAATATTTTAAACATTTACCTGTTGTTATTAATATCGAACCGAACCGGTGGCACAGGGTTGCACAAAGGCGACTCTCTCTACAAATGACAGATCGAGCACCAGCGAATGTCAGCCATTTGATGTATGCCTAAATCGCACCTATCCGCGCCGCAGGAATCGAGTTGCATACGATTTCATACAAAGATTTATAAAATTCGATGACTTTAGCGCGTGCGGCTCCTGCGGCGCGTATAGGTGCGGTTCACCTTAAGGTTGACATCGAAATAATTTTAAACGTCGCATCAGACAAATCTAGAATAAATATTTTCAATTTATATACCTACTGTCAATTATGTGAAAGCACGAAACGACCAGCGGCCAGCCCCGTGTACGAAAGTCCTGGCTGGAAAACTCACGCCCCGCCCGCCTCCACATTCGCCCAGCCACGCACACACAGCTGCGAGATGTCATTCGAGAATTGAGTAAATCGGTGGAATGACGATTCTTTATGTTAGTAACATATATTCTTTGTCGTTAGTAGGCATCACGTAGGGTCAAATATTCCGCGAATATTTTTTATTCTAGCAAAAAAATTACCTTCATTGTGTAATGGGAGCCCTGCTAATATTTGTTTTATTCTGTTTTAGTATTTGTTTTTTGTAGCGGCGACACTAAATACATCATCTGTGATTTCAACTGTCTAGCTACCACGGTTAAGGAGGTATAAGCCTGGTGACAGACGGACGGACAGCGAAGATTCACTAATAGGGTCCAGTTGTCACCCTTTGGGTACGGTACCCTAAAAAGGCGGCAAGTTTCATAAATACGCCGCGGCGTCGCCTCGGCTAGGTTAGGAAACAAAGTGTTGTCATCTATAAATATTAAATATCCGAGTTGCCAACACATCTGGTTCACTAACCGCGCGGTTAAAAATTCAACACTGCGCTACTCATTGTCCCGTCTTCGAACTTGGATATTTTTTCATTTTTGCCCTTTTTCGCCCATTACCCTACTACAAAAATATATCTTAAGTGTGCTCAAAGTAAATAAATACGCTAATAAGTGATTAGTTACTATGAAACAATAGGTTTATTATTTATACTAAATGTTTTCCTCGACTACAGTTACCATCTGACCGGATAAATCCGGTCTAGACCGGATTTTAAGGATATAGACCGGACTCCGCCCGGATTTTATTCGAGATCGGATTTTAAATGTGTATAGATCTCGGTTTTATCACCATAAAATAATAATAATGAACATTCATAGTACGTACCTACATATTTTCATTTTAACTTGTTAATAACCCCTATATTATTTCAACTACACCGTAATTATCTTTCACTTATTAACATAAAAGTCATAAACATTATACGCCAATGTATTGTTAAGAAAATTATAAAACATAAAAGCCAAGAACTCTATAACTTTAAATACATATTCATAAAGATGAGATATGCTCCACCATTTGTACGGGCTCCACCTACATGTTTCTAAATATTTATATTTGCTACATTTTGCCCAATGAGCCTCTTTCTTACTTTCATACTTTCGTGAGACGTTTTTGTAAAAACTTTTATTACTTTTGGAATATCGTAGCGGTTGTTTATTTTCGCTCTTGTGATCAGACTTTTCGAGACAACTAGGTGTTCTGTTGTCTCTTAAGATTATAATCATAATCTCAATAAGATATAATATTATGATGTTTGAAAGTATAAAGTCGGCTATACATGTCGTTCGAGCGTACCGAGCGATGGCCAACGCTAACGTGTAGACAGCCGATATAGGTACCGTGCCTTGTCATCGCTACACATACTCAACTTGTATACATACTCAACCAACTAGGCGAGCGACCGGTGTCTAGTTGGTTGAGTATGTATGTTCATACTAAGCAACACCTGTTGCGTAACCGTAAGTAAGTGCGTAAGAGGTAATCAAGCATGGTGTTAAGGTATTCCAGAGTTTTTGTCTCCTCTCTCGATGTCATCGGCAAATCGGAGGTATTAAGTGATGTAGTCGCTATTTATATCTGGGGGCACGGCAGTGCACCCGCCAAGTCAAGCGCGAAGCAAACACTGCCATACCATTATTTACGGGAATCATTTCGCCGAATTTTCAGGCCTCTATTTGAGAACCTCTGGATAAGACCAGAACGTCGATCTGGGGCACGGCAGTGCCCCCGCCAAGTCGAGCGCGAAGCAAACACTGACGTACCATTATTTACTGGAACCATTTCGCCGCATTTTCAGGCCCTTATTTGAGAACCTCTGGATAAGACCAGAACGCAGAAATTTTCGTCATCCAGTAAAGTATAATCACATACTTAAAATCCAAAATTTTAAGTCTGTAGGTCATTTAGTTTCGAAGTTAAACGAAAGCAAAGTTTCGCATTTATGACACTCACCCAGTCACTCACTCATGATCATCAGAATAGAAGTAGTGCTTCCCATAAACTCAGAGAGCTGAAATTTGGTACAGAGTTAGGGTTTAATGGCCACATAAAGGGAAAACTATAAAAACTAGGATAATCGAAGATCTGGAGTACCTGGTGACCCTTATTAGAAAACACAAGAGCCCAACCAAACTATTAGAGATCGACATACCGCCTTTACAAAAAATATTCAACTTGGTGGGCCACTTCATTTGATGTCAAAAATCGAAGGTCTGAAGTATCTGATGAAGAACCCTCAGCTGGTCTCAGCTGATTAGAGATATGGTAATGCCCCCTTCTACTATTGGTACATAAAAAAATCGACTGTCATTGCAAAAATCCAGTGTAGTGGGACACATCTTCTAATTTAATCTAGCCTGTAGCGTCCCACTGCTGGGCGAATGCCTCCCCTTTTGCTTTTAATACGCATCAAAATAAAATTAAAGGAAAACTCTGGATAAGACTGGACTGGCTTTTATACTTATACTTACACGTTTACAAGAAGAAATAGTCGAACAATTAACTTTATTCTACTCAAACATTACACAAATGAAATAAACAAATTACACTAAAATCTAGTAAAATAAATCAATATTCCTACGTTTCTACAAAAAGAAGTGAAATCCCACCAAAAACATTCTGTAAAAAACTAGCCAAGTCTCGATGGAGCTGCTTGTTTATTTCTAAAAAGTAATGAAATCTAGACAAAGTCGTGCCAAGTCTAAGGATCTTTACTGCGATTTATTTATTATTATAGTTAATGTTGTGTGACTTGGCCGTTGAAGAGTACACAAGGGTACAAAAGGGGCTCCATGACACCATTGCTCCAATACATGTGTTATACAATCAACAACAGCCTAATATAAGACACTAACGTCCAATTACCAATACAAGTATGGGCTATTATCTCGCTTTACAAACATAGGTAGTTACAACAGAATCTGATATAACATTACGTGTAAACAAAATTGACTTGTAACGTATAAAGAATTTTCAACGGCCAAGTCACACAACATTAACTATAATAATAAATAAATCGCAGTAAAGATCCTTAGACTTGGCACGACTTTGTCTAGATTTCATTACTTTTTAGAGATAAACAAGCAGCTCCATCGAGACTTGGCTAGTTTTTTACAGAATGTTTTTGGTGGTATTGATATTTGATGCCAAGTCCTCGCTAGGAGTTCAAATACATCCTCTAATTCTACAGAAGACAGTTTCGGAGTGATGACGTCTCCTTGTCTCACACCGCCGCGCAATGGAATCGCCTTTTTGCTTTGCTCCTGTAATCGGACTGACAAAGGGGCTTTACTGTATCGACATAACGATATATCGTATAAGTGTGTTCTATGGGAATAGCCTCTTCGGAAAACGCGTCTGGTTCTGGTGGCTCGAAGTCGTCCAGCCTACGTTCGAGAACAGCTTATAGATGTTGCTCAGCAGCTTCTTCAATTTTTTAATTCGTCAGCAAAGTTTCGTCTCCTTTTTAAAAGAACAAAATCACCACGCCAAAAAGTGCAATTTTCCGTGCTCCATGCAAAAAAATCCCATTGTCCTTTTTATAAGCCCTACAAAAAACGTTCGTGTGTGCCAAACAAATATTATGTAATAACAAAGCACTAATGCCTACTAATTATACAAATACAGTGTATATTATATTTGTATCAATGTCTCTAATTAGAGTCAGGGTTCAAAGCCGATTGACGGCGTGCCTAGTACCTGATCTTTGTACGCTGTATTGAATTAAATTACTGTTTAAAGCTGCTTGCAAGATGTAGTATTAATTAGTTGAAAACGAACACTGTGGCCAATTAAAATTGACTTACACATAAAATAGTAATAATACCTCATCATATGTCTGATTATTTAAATTAAACTAAATATTTTACATGTAATCAGCTCCCCAATTATTAGTTCGCATACAATATTGCATATTACAAACTAAAAAAATAAATACTTACACGTTAACAGTTTGTTTGAAACTCAGTAAAAAGTTTATGAAACTGTTAAAACATCCGTCTGCCGATAGTTAAGATGAATTCGTAGACGGAGCAATAAACTTTCATTAAAACTTGCTAACTATACCGCTGTTACCCGACTTGCTCTGGAAATTCAGATTGATAAGTTTCATTCTTTGTTACGCGTGAAATCTTTGAATTTTTAATCCTTTATATGTCGAGTTTTTAGGTTTATCTTCTATCTATACGACACAACTGATTGACTAGTGTATCAACGCATAGGCCCAAACTCTTAAGACTAGAAATTTGAAATTTTGTACATGTATTCTGCCGTCCAGACAAAAAGAGTTTTTGAGGTAGAGCTAAAAAACATGGGATTATTTTGAAATTGATGCTAGTGATTTTGTATAAACAATAATTGTTAATGTTGTCGTGAATGTCTTATGACAACATTAACAATTGTTTATAGAAAATAATTAGCATCAATTTCAAAATAATCCCGTGTTTTTTAACTCTACCTCAAAAACTTTTTTTTTGTCATTTAGCCCCCTTTTAGTTTGAAGACGGCAGTATTCCTCATATTATAACGTAGGCATCCACTAAGAAAGGATTTTTCAAAAGTCAACCCTCAAGGCGTTAAAAATGGTAAAATAGAGTAAAAGTTCAAAATCTAATTTCACACGGGCGAATGACTGTTGAATACAAGTCAGTATTCAACCAATATTACACATTAAAAACCGAAATAACACAAGAAAATAACACGAATGCACAGCGTTGCTGATTGACATTCCCGGCAAAACTCTACAGGTAAAGTTAAACGGGGCTATTCCTATTATGGATATTTTGGGCTAGTTCACACCGAAACGAAACGATACGTCAGACGGAACGCTGCATTTTTAAGCTATTCAGAATCCAATTTTTTTTTGCTACACAAAAAGATCAAGTTTCATAATATGACATTTGTCACACACTGCACATGCTCTGTGCGGCGCGGTGCAACTTGACATTCGAACTCTTACTGTAACGTTTCACAGTTGCCCATTTGCACTAAACTTAAGGATCGCCTAAGTTCTTTCCTAACTTGATTATGCTTCTCCTAGCAAAAAATACTATTGCACTAACCTTAGGCCATTACTAAGTCCACTTAGGATATTCTTAACTTTATGAGCCCGATTAGGAAGTGCGTAAGCGTAGGCAACACATAAGTCGGGTGTTTTATCAAGTTGTCTGTAGATTATTTGTAACTATATCAATTATCTTTATTCGTCGTGGCTTCGTGAGAAGACTTTCGATAGGATGCACGGGAATTCGTCGCACAACAATCGCACAAAAATTATTTTTTCCTCCGCCGTAAAGTTTGCGGTTTTTACTTTTTATTTTAACTTATTTTCCATAATAGGTATATCAATAAGGATTCCAAATCAATCGTAATGTATTAATCGTAATGTATAATTTTAGTCAACAGTAAACACGTATATTATTTAACTGTTTAACGTGTAATGACAAGACAATTGACAGCCTTTTGGTGAATTTACGTTACCAAACAAAATAAACCAAGGTCTTATCTTTTGTCACTTTTTAACACACGACGGAATCAATGTAAAAAGAAGGCCAAAATATTTTCTATGGACTATATTACTTATCCGGTTTATAAAACTATAAACAACCAATCTTTACATTCGTTCAATCATTCACTTAACTAGGCAATGCCTAAGCTACGACATAATTAAGTTATATCTGTTAGTGCAAACAAAATGTTTAGCTAGGCTGTTCTTATGTTTAAATGTATCTTAACTAGGACAGACCTAACTTACGTTTAGTGCAAATGGGTATAATATCCATTTGCACTAAACGTAAGTTAGGCCTGTCCTAGTTAAGATACACTTAAACATAAGAACAGCCTAGCTAAACATTTTGTTTGCACTAACAGATATAACTTAATTATGTCGTAGCTTAGGCATTGCCTAGATAAGTGAATGATTGAACGAATGTAAAGATCGGTTTTATAAACCGACTAAGTAATGTAGTCCATAGAAAATATTTTGGCCTTCTCTTTACATTGATTCCGTCGTGTGTTAAAAAGTGACAAAAGATAAGACCTTGGTTTATTTTGTTTGGTAACGTAAATTCACCAAAAGGCTGTCAATTGTCTTGTCATTACAAGACGTCAAACAGATAATAATATATACATACGTGTTTACTGTTGACTAAAATTATACATTACGATTAATACATAATGATTGATTTGGAATCGCTATTGATATACCTATTATGGGAAATAAATTAAAATTAAAAGTAAATACCGCAAACTTTACGGCGGAGGAAAAAATATATTTTGTGCGATTGTTGTGCGACGAAGGCCCGTGCATCCTATCGAAAGTCTTCTCACGAAGGCACGACGAATAAAGATAATTGATATAGTTACAAATAATCTACAGACAACTTGATAAAACACCCGACTTATGTGTTGCCTACGCTTACGCACTTCCTAATCGGGCTCATAAAGTTGAGAATATCCTAAGTGGACTTAGGAATGGCCTAAGGTTAGTGCAATAGTATTTTTTGCTAGGAGCAACCTAAACAAATTAGGAAAGAACTTAGGCGATCCTTAAGTTTAGTGCAAATGGGCATAAGAGTTCGAATATTAAGTTCTTGTGTAATGAATAAAGTTCAATATTGAAATAATCCTCTCGGTTTGGTGTGAATTGACTCTTTGATAACAGTTTTGAATCGCGTAAAAACCACGCAGTTGTCAAGATATCCATCACTCATTTGAAGGTTTAGTTCATTATCTCTGAAACATTTAATTGCATTTTACAGATTTCTTGCTCTTCCCGCGCAAATAAAGCATCCCATGGGAACAATGTACAATTTCGGAATAAAAAGTAGCCTATATGTTATAACCATACCAAATTGCATCAAAATCCGTTCAGTAGTTTTTGGGTGAAAGAGTAACAAACATCGATCCATCCATCCATCTACCCTCACATACTTTCACATATTTTATAATACATAGTACGATTTTCAACAAAATTAATTTAATATTATATTTCTATAATAAAGTAACAACATTTTATCAAGCACTTTCATTTTAATTTTAAGTTAATTTAATGCAAAATTGTATAAAATTTATTCATTTATGAAATACCAGAATTTGAAGTGTACTTTATAATAATTATCGATATCGGAATTCCACAGTTTATATTTTGAGATGTGTCGAAGTCTGTCTGATATATTATTAAGTTGGGGTGTGGGGGGTGGGACGAGGGGCGGGGAAGTGAAAAATTCAGCACCCCGTCCGCCATCACGCGAGACGTGATGCTGTGGGTTTATAAAAATACTTATTTATGGTTCTAAGGCTTGTGCTCACTTGTGTTACTGAAACCTGCAGTTTAGTGGTCCGTGCACACTGTAGCTTGCTTCACCGTAATGGACTGAGGTCCGAGGCCTGCCCGAAGAATATAAGGGTATATTCTTACCCCCTTACTAATAAACGCTGTATAAGCTTAATTACAGTGTTTTGTTCACATCACACAAGTGACATGTTTATTTCGATAGAAGGAGACAAAACACTGTGTAACTATTCAAAGCTTATACAGCATTTATTAGTAAGGGGGTAACTGATAAAATGTATATTATCAACGTTGTTTTACCATATAAACGTTCGCGTTGTTTTGTCATAAATAAAAAAATAGATGACTGATTCTCATACCTACCGAATATGCAAAAAAAAAATCACAGGAATCGGTCAAGCTGTTTCGGAGGAGTGTGTCCTATAACACTATGATACGAGAATTTTATATTAGTGTATACAATGATCGTATGCACAATGCACATTGCACACTCGCTAGTTTGCGCGATGGGTCAATTTTCAGGTACAAGGCGCTAAATTCTCAGTAAGAATTTAAACCCTTAAAAGTCTAGTGGGCCTGGGATCTCAGTCCATAACGTAAAATGTGCAGCCTTACGGTTTTGGACGAGTAACACAAAACGTATTTTAACGTTTACGCGTCCCTTGTCAATGTGTGTCGCGGCACAGAAATATTGTCAGTTGAGTAAGGGTATAAAGTATCTATTTACATAGATGTAACAATTAATCAAAGGTAACTGTAACCATACTTCTAAGGGTTAATTCACACCGTAACGAAACAATACGAGACATAAGCTGCATTTTTAAAATAGCTATTCAAAATTAAACTTTATTTATTTTACACAAAAAAAATTACACGTTTCATTGTAGGAGTTCGAATGTCAGGTACGCCGCGCTTCAAAGCGTACGTGCAGTGTCTGTCTCATCTCATGAAAAAGTTCGAATTTGAGTACCTATCTTAAACATGGATACTGCACGTATTACCGCAATGTGTACCGACCCTAAGTTCTATAGAGGTTCCCTAGAACTTGGAAATGTGGTTACAGTTTACATTAATGGGTCATAACTTGACAAGTACTGAATCAATTCGGTTTCAGTAACAGCTAGTGAGTTCACCGCTTAACGTGTGAGTACTTAACATAAACTGCTGTTAGCGATACGTACGTAGTGACCGTAACATATAAAATTTATATTCCTCACCCATCAGTGTCTGGATTATATTAATCCTTTTAAATGAACGCGGACGTGAAGTATTTTTGTACAACAAGGAAGCGGCATTTAGAAGTAAACGTTTTCAGAAATTGATTTTATGACGTCGAGCGTCGTTGGTCAAACGATCAAATTTTTCTGAAAATGTTTTTTGTAGGTACTAGCTTTTGTCTGCGGCTCCGCTTGCGTAAAAAAATTATCTCACGGGAAAACTACTTTTTCGGGATAAAAAGTTGTATGTTTTATTGTACCTATGTTTTAATCCAGAGTGTAGAACCTAAACTACTACCATACCAAATTTCATCAAAATCTATCCAGTAGTTTTTACCGCAAAGAGTAACAAACATCCATCTATACATCCATCCTCACAAACTTTCACATTTATAATATTTTTTGTTGGATTTGTTGGATTTGTTGGATTTTTCTTCTGCACTAATATATTAAGAGGAATGGTTTGATTGTTTGTTCGTTTGTTTGCATTGAATAGGCTCCGAAACTACTGAACCGATTTTAATGTAAATAGGAAAGACATTATTATGTCTTTCCTATTTACATTAAAATCGGTTATACATAATAATAATGTTTATGAGATTTTTTTGCGCGCACGCTCGCAGGCTAGCGTCTAGTCGCTAGTATTTAAACAGGACCTTTAATCAAGAATTCAAGATGCATTCGATAATTTCGACAGCGAAGTTGGAAATCAAAAACGTATGGGATTTGACATACTTGCCTCTAAGTCACATGTCGCTTGTGATGCTTTATATGTAAAATCCCATAAATTTTGTTTTCGATCTTCGCCGTCGAAATTATCGAATGCATCTGGATTATTCTTGACTAAAGGCCCTGTATTTTAACTATATTTGTATTGGGAAATTAAATAGATATTTTCTTTATGATTGGTCTTGCTGGGCACATCCCATTTAATTTACGAATGCTTGTAGTACATAAATAGAATATACTAGAACATTAATATAATTATGAAATAGTATGACATAATAGCTTGATGAAACTTGTTAGCAATTATCCGCTTTCACTTCTCAGTATGTATGTGTATGGTCGCGAAAGTCTTACGATGGTTATTTTATTGGTCGTTTATAATAATAATAATTACTTTGACCCAAAGATGTGATGTATCATGCAACTAAATACAAAACCGACCAAGTGCGCATCGGTCTCGCGCACGAATGATTCCGTACAAAACGGCAAAAAATATTGTTTGTTGTAAGGGAGCCCCGATATTTATTTTATTCTGTTTTTTGTCTTTGTTGTTACAGCGTCAACAGAAATCATACCTAATCTGTGAAATTTTCAACTGTCTAGATGTCAGACAGCGAATTCACAGTAATGAGATCCCGTTTTAACCATTTGGGCACGGAACCCTAAAAGTAGATGTTTTAGGTCAGCAAGAAAAGATAATTGCCATTTAACCGATTTAATCGCTTGATCACTAACGCTAAATAAACAGGTCTAGTTTTGTGCGATGTAACAAAACAAAGAACTTCGAAAGAAAGACTCAAACATCTAGTCATTTCCGTATCCTTAGATTCTTTACACGCGAATGTGCCTTTATTTTATAATCGGTTTAATACTTCGAAGCAGATTACTACAGAAGCTATTAATCTCACAAAACAATGGCAAAACCCATAACAGTGAAAGAGAAAGCGAATATAAGTCTTTTTGCTTTTTTCGAAGGTTGTCTCTACTTGACGATCTTTTGGGTTCTTTTTTTACGACGTTGGCTCTCGTTATAAGTATTAGCATGTGAGACAAGGAACGATAAATGTTACTTCGCTTACTAATAGCCGGGTATCTATGCTATAGTTGTTAATCTGAGGTTTAATAGGCTACCAGTGGCTAACTCCATTCCTATCGGCTTCATTTACCACTTACCTTTTGAAGACCCTTATCCAATTCCTTAGCTACAGCCTAGGGCTTTCCTGTGACGGAAAACCATCCTTCGCCACTGTAGGCTACTCAACCCAAAAAGGTTTCCCGATTTATTGCAAAGCTTTGCCGTTGAAGCTAGTCAAGAGTCAGCTGATATATAGTAGGCATAAACAAAATAACCATCTGGGAATATTCCCTTTCAGCATTACCAGGTATTGCCAACAGGGAGTGCGCTTCATTATAACGAAACTCAAACGAGCAGAATTATGTAAATTTCACTTTTTACAGTTAATCAATTTAAATGGAAAGTTTTTATTTGTTTTATTCTTATGAATAACGAATGCAAATTAACAATAGCTCACAACATGGAGTAAGAGGATTTTCTACCACCGACACAAAAAAAATGGAGGCTAATTTTTATATGGCAAAGCCAAAGGGAAGGATGTTTGTTCCACTATAGCGTCTTAATCCGATTTTAATTATTGAGGTATCAATAGATTCGTAAAACAGCCTGGGTTACATAGGCTATATTAATATACGTTAAATACGTAATCGGGATATAGTTTAAGAAAATATATTATATAGTTAAATAAATATTGTAGTTCTATAATAATCTATATTGTACCGTCTGCGTCCTGCGTGTTTTTTTTATTATTATTTGATATTGCATAGATACGTTTCATTTGCTCTATGTCCAGATCACATCGACGCGTCGATACGTAGGAAAACGTATTTGCTGTAAGTAACAAAAATGGCGTAAGTAGACTGAATACACAGTTAGATTCAGAAAAAAATTCTGCGTCGAATTATCTGGGTCTCATATCGCTACGACGGTAAAAAATTAAAAAATTGGGTATATTTATGAAAATCTTACTAGTAAAATTTGCTGTAAATCATGTAAAAAGGGTGTTTTTTACACAGCAAAAGTGATAAAATTACAGCATTCTTTATGGAAGAAAGTAAACTATGAAAAGATTACTATCAAGTTACAACATTCTTTTGGGATGCGATTTAAATACAAAATTACTGCGTTCTTTGTGTCCCTTGCGGAAAGATCGGTTACTAGTAACATAATAATTAACTTAAAGAATTTTATTTGTACCATACATACTAACAATTCTTTATTATTACCAATTAGGTATGTGGTATTAGTAATTTTTAGAGCTAGTCTTACATCGTTTTAATAGTACGCATTTTATTAAATAATATTTCAATTACAGCATTTTAAATGTCTGGAAATCTCCCCATTGATTTCACTAAATTACTTACGACATTCTACGGGTCTTGAAAATGAAAGTCATTTGCTGTAAGTAGCAATAAAAGCTACTTATATAAAATAACGTTAACTGAAATATTTTGAGTTTTTTGGTTCTGGTGAAAAGTTGGGTTTTGGCTACTTACAGCAAATACGTTTTCTTGCGTCGACGTCCTTATTATATATATTTCTAGATTTTATTGGTGAAGCCTTCAGCGTTTTACATTCCGCATTGGTAGCATTTACAATCAGGAAATATATTGCGCCAAGGTAAACAAACTTACCTTATAATAAAAATTACCTATATGCTTTATTTTGCTTATTGCATATTATTATACATATGTGCTTCCTTTTTTCTTACATTAATAAAGTACACGTAATTACGTAATTACAAAAGCCTACCTATTATACCGGCTAGGGATTCTCTATGAAAGAGAACCAGCCTTCACCTCTGACACCTATTATAACAGCACCTTATTATACGAAAACTTATAACCTACATGTACTAACCACTATCTATTTTTACAATATACAAGTACTACCTACACCTACTACCTACCGCTAGTGTCTACCCCTAGTATCTACCCCTATAATCTACAGAAGTTAATGACCACTGAGGGTTGAAGATTATAACAGTTATACTAATATCGGTATAAGGCAATGAGGGTTAGAAGGGTGAAAATTGAGTGATAAATGTATTTTTAATACCAAAAAAAAAATTAAAATTGGAATAGGCAACCCTAATCATTTAGGAGTTAGGGGTATGTAAAATGTAGCAGGAACAATTGACAGATGTGTAAACGTAACGTTAGTGAAGAGATTTGTACGAAAATTATGACAGCAGCGCCCATACAAGAGTTTGATTTTGGGCCAGCTCTATGTACACTATATAGGTAAATAGGAATAAAAAATATGGGAATAATTTGAAGAAGGGTACATGCGTACAAAAATAATTATTTGAAGAGTTTTTTATTGCGAGAACCCTATTTTTAGGGTATTGTTTTGACTTGAGTTTTGACGTTTTTACAGTTTTATGAAAAGACGTCTCCTTGAATGTCATACGTCTTTCTTTGTCAAAAGTCGTGTCATTGTCAAAATGACATTCTTTGGTTAATTCTGTAAGATCCGCCATTTTATTTTACGTTGTGTCCTGCTCTCCTTGACGAAGTTATTTTAAATGTACTTACATTTAAACGAAGTGAAATAAAATAAAATGAAGAATATACAGTTACTATATTATGTACGTATATTTAAATATTATTGTGTACATAGTGCTGGCCCACGCCTCATACATTTCTAGAACATCTCTTTTACATTGGATAACGTTACGTTAACGCAGCTATAAATTGTTCCTGCTAGGCCGCCTGATTAGTGCAAGATAAGTATGGAAAGAAGTATGTGAATACTGAATACTTGAATAGCGAGAAGTGAGAACACAATTACAATAGTTTTCACTCGATTTCGACTTTCGCGCGCTTAACCTCACTTTCACACGCGTCCTTTCTTAAACCATTAACGACTTGTGTCGAATATCTAAATAGATTTAAAAAACCGATTTTGCAATTATCATAAATATCAATTAACCGACTTTTCAAACAGGACGAGGTTTGCAATTTTTGGTACAACGAAGTAGGTTGTTAAATATTTAAGATTATGCTGTCCGTCTGTCTGTCATCTCTGTATCTCATGAGATACCGCCTGTTGACCGTTCATAAACCGTGATAGTTAGACAGTTCAATAAATTTTCACTTTTATGTCTGCTGCCTATACAGTATTATACATGTCGCCTAAAACAACAAATAGTAAAATGGAATGAAACTAAATTTCGATGCCGTTTTCTACGGAACCCTTCGTGCGTTAGTCCGACTCGCACTTGACCGGTTTTAGCTGTCACATAATATGACAGACAATGAATGTTCGGCCAAACTTCGTATTATGCGGGCCCATCAATGGTTTTATGTAAATTCTAAAAGTTATTCTTAATGCTAGCTATAACGAATGTTATAGCTGTCACAGTAAAAATGTAAAATCCGTTAGATTGTAATAAAACTAGTGAAATTGTAAAATGTTGATAGACTTCCGACACGAATATGCTGCCTATAATTTCACACATTATTTTTCGTTAGATTATAAATATTATAGTTTTTAATCTTTCGACATATTTTTACAATCTCATTAGTTATTTTACAATCTAACAGTTTTTACAATTTTACGGTGACATTTTACGGTGACATAGTTAACTTATAGATACTGTATGGAAACCTGCACAGGTTTCTATACAGTATCAGCTCAAGCTAACCTGACAGGATAACTGTGCAGGAAAACCTATCAGGAAAACCTGTACGTGTACAGCTAGCTAAAGTCTGGAACTATATGCTCCGGAATCCGGAATGTCGGTGAAAATTCAGGCCATTGAAAATAGAACTTTGCGCTAATACAATAGAGTTGAAAATTGAAGTTTCAAGTGTCGAGCTGTCGTATAATATGACATTGACATTTGACTCAACACTCATGTGTTTGATTTTCAACTCTATTGTATTAGCGCAGATTTCTATTTTCAATGGTCAGAATTTTCTACGGCCTTCCGGATTCCGGATCATTTAGTCGCAGTTTTAGAAAGTTCAACCAAATATATGACTAAAATTTAGCCATTTTCACAATCAGGTTGAGACGTGCACATTGCATACTTAGGTACTGCATACTAAGTATGTAAGTAGTAATATTATGTGACTTTAGTATACCTGTATGTAAGTACTATATAGTTACGCGTAGCTAACCTTTCGATTGTCCTTGCGATAATCCTAAACGGGTTATGTTATATAAGTATTTATTCATACTTATGTGGGTAAGAGAAAGTTTAATGCTTATTCATACCGTCTTCGTATGTAATACTTTACGTTTCTTGATTACCTATGAATGTACCTACTTATCTTCAAGAGGCACCTCTCTTGTCGTTTTATGTAAATGACGACCTCTAAGGCTCAGTGGTTAGCACTTTGGCGCTCAAACTGTGTTCCATGGTCGTGTACTAAATATGTATATCTATTTTATAATAAAAATCTTAAATATAATATGTTTTGTATAAAATCATTTATAATTCCGTTGTCTGGTACCCGTAACACAAGTTCTTCGAGAACTTACCACGGGACCAGATTGACGTGGTGTGAAAGCGTCCATAGATATTATTATTAATATTATGAAAATAACAAGTAAGGGGCAGTTACATACAGCTAGAGCTAGTATGTCATTGCCATAGAAAAGCGATGATTTCCGAACAACATTAAGAAAGTAGCTGTCAGCTGTACTGTACCTATTTGTAAGGCAATTTCTAGTAAGATACTATTTTCCCATTCATCGTCGTTACAGGGTAACTTGTAAGTCTGGAAGTGACTTAGTGAATGTGGTGTAATTAAATTATGGACAATAGCCAATTGTCCCCTTCGATACATCATCTGCACTCACCTACGTTGAGATATCTTGTCTGTTCAGTGTCTAATCAATAAATAGACACAGGTAGAATTACGAGTAGGTAATATAATCGTGTAATATAATTAGTAATTACATTTCACTGAAAATATGTTACTAGATAGCTAAGTCAATACGAAATTTTGTGTAGTTACCGTACCTGATAAAACTAAAATGATTATAATTATCATGTTTTGCAAAATTAATTACATAATCTTTATGAACATGATGCCTATGACTATGTTTTTCTAATTTCAATTTTTTCTGCCTTTACATAGTTTGCAAATCATTTTCTCAAAGTTTCTGTAATTGATTTTGCAAAATGATATTATATACCTAGTGATTTTTTTTTTTGTGCAAATAAAGAGTTTTCTATTCTATTCTAAAAAAAAATATGTTAGGTTGTCTGGCAGAAAATGCTGTGACCGCCTTTTTGTACAGTTCCTTTATTTAATTAATTTATGTGTAAATATGTTTTTTGTGCAAATAAAGAGTTTTCTATTATATTCTATGCCTACTTAGGAACCAAGTATAGCTATTTAAGCTTTGTATTCAGGTACATTGTCGTTACTGTAACATTAACAATCTTATATCATTAGCGGCATATGTCTCATTAATAGTTATAATACCGCTGCATGCATGTTAAGCTTCTTAGAAGCTTAAGAAGTGAGCATAGTTATGGCAATCGTATCGCACTTTAGTAATGAACAGACATACAAAACGAAGTGACAGAACTTTAATTAATACTAGCTTTTGCCCGCGACTTCGTCCGCGTAGAGTTCGGTTTTCATACAAAATTTTAACCCCTTTGTCACCCCTATGTTGTAATTTAAATAGATTAATATAGTTGAGAAACTTATACAGTGGTCGCATATATTATTGTTCAAAACCAGGACATTGGACCAGGATTGAGAAATTAAATTGAGCAATTTTACAAAATCGGTCTTAACTCAGCAACAATAAAAGAGAAGAAAGGATACTCAAGGAACCCTTATATTCCCCATTAATAACTAACAAACAACCATTTTCACATTTGTCACATCTAAAGTTTCTAAAATCTATCTATAGAACTGCACATTGCTGATTTTTGACCAATCTAAATAAAGATGATCTAAATGCACTCTTTGTAAAATGTAACAGCCAATACCCAAGATTGCAAAATTCCTATGACAGTCGTGTTTTGCAAAGATGCTGAAAATTGATTTCGGTATCAAATAATCCGGCTTTTGCTATAATAATCCTAGGATTTTCGTAAATATCCTAATTATCCTACGACATAATTATATAAATTTAAAATAAGCCTAGTTCATATTATGTACATAGTTCATATTATGTATATATAGACATGTGATGATGATGATGAACTGATGTTTCTAAGACTAAACAATATATGTAGTTTAAATATGCTGTGATAAAGTGTAATGTTTCGGCCAAACACAAAGGCCTACATAATAATGTTATTCTGTGAAGCAATTTATCTGATAGTTTGGCCAAATATATGGACATTCTGCCACGACGCAATCGTTAATATAATTAGTGTTGCTAATAATACAATGGTATGTTTAGAATACGTAAATAATTGCTAATTTAATATGACCTAGTGACTATTAACCATAAGCTTAAACATTTGACTAGGTCCTAGTCAAATGTTTAAACTTTAAATAGTAATTGGGGATTTTAGGACTGCACGCGATTGTAGGTACTAAGCCTGGTATTATATTGTCCGGAATCCGGTAGGCCGGGGAAAATTCAGAGCATTGAAAATAGAACTCTACGCTAATATAATAATAGAGCTGAAATCGAACACAATGAAAGCTCGACACTCAACATTTCAATTTTCAATTTGTATTAGCGTAGTTCTCTATTGCACAGTATAAAGATGATCTATTGTCAGTGCTTGCAGATTCTTTTGACCCGATTACGGCGAAGCCAAAAGGAAGGGTAATGATTTTGGCAGTATATGTATGTATGTACTATGTATGTTTGTTCCACCGTAGCGCCTTAACTACCGGTCCGATTTCAATAAATGACGTGTCAATAGATTCTTAATAATAGCCCGTAACATAGGATAACTTACGTAGTTGGGTTATATATAAGTTTATAATATAAGGTTCTATAGAAAAATAATATTATGATACATACAAACAGTAATTAATTTTGTTTTATTTAAATGTGTTTTGTTTGTTGTTTAGGTACCTACTTGTTATTCAAGTGAGTGTTTCATTGTTACAGTTACGACCGCGAGCAGCCATTCACTTTCCAGATAGGTGTTGGACAAGTGATCAAAGGATGGGACCAAGGACTTCTCGACATGTGCGTCGGTAAGTTCGTTTAGATTTTAGTAGCTCAAAGAACTTGGCCTTTTCATCCGTAAATAGATGATATTTTGTACTGTATTCTCTGAGCGAAGTAACCACTCTTGAAATACTGTAGTGCCTGGGACAATCGGTTTTTAAATGTCGTATGGTTGCCCAAGCGCATACGGCATTCTTACAACACAGTCAGCCTAGTCCAGAGGAATGACTGGTCAATACGTCTGGGGCCAACCTTGTGCGGGTTTCCTTACGATGTTTTCCTTCACTGTTAGAGCGTCCGTATAATGTACTTGAGATCTGAAAAAGCTTTATTGGTATACGCCACAACCTGGGATTCCAACCTGCACTCTCTCGAGAGCCACGGACCCTCACTACTTAGTAGGTACAGCTTGGAAAAAAAGAATATGACGAGATGACAGCAGGAACTAAAAACATTTTCAATTGTATCCTCTAAGTCCTAAACCTAAGATCCTTTGCCAATATTAGATTGGATTGAAATTTAATATACTTATTTGTTACATTCCTCTTTTTAATTATTATGAATACATCTATGGTTACATTATAATATTGTATTTAAATTAAATAATATGTCATTCCAAAATCCAATCTAATAAGGATATATTGAGATACAGCAATGCCCACGGTGCAATATAGGTACAGTCGGTGTTGGATACAGTCGAAAATATTTTAGTTCCTGCTTGACCACGTTATTTATATTATTTATATAAGTAGAGCGACTAAATAATTAATAAAAAATATAAAAGAAACTAAAAGAATCAGGAAAAAAATCTTCTGACCGGGATTCGAAACCGAGACAAAATTTGCCAACTGGCAACTACGCAAAAAGACCAAAGCTACAAGCCGCCAACAGGATTCGACATTGTAAAATCGAAATCTTATTACGCGACAAAAGAAAGAAACATAATATTATATGTAACTTAAAAATGCACAATTTCTCAGAGATAAGTCTATCACCCCCTGTATCGTTTTAGCGGGAATATCTATTTAGTATTTACAGCCGTCCCAGATTCCAATTACACATTTAATACAAGATTTGCTCGTTTAAAGTATAAGATTAGTAAGACTGTAAATATTTAAGACATTAGTGCTATTTACTATTACTTACTAACCTTGAGAAACGCATAATGACTTGAATCTACGATTATAAGTACCTACCTACCTACCTACCTACTGGTAAAAGTTTCTTAAAAATCTCCTAATACAAAATCAGTAAAACATTTTGCACTTAACTAGGTACATATATTATATGATATAGATGTTGCCCGTGACGAATATTAATTTTATGTGCTTCTAAGTATTATTTTTAAAAAAGTACACACTTTCCTCCACATAAACTTCTCCTATGCCAAATTTCACACTCCTCCGTTTGCACGATTTTTGTAAAACTGTAAGTAATATAATATTATGATTTAATTGTGTTTGAAAAACAATCACAGGTTCTTGGGAAAATCCATAATTTTATGGCGCACCACCAGGCGTTCAATCTGCTCGTTTTCTGGTACCTTTAAAAAAATTAAAATCTTCAAATTTCTCTTTTCAGGCGAGAAACGTAAGCTGACGATCCCATCGTCCCTCGGCTACGGAGAACGTGGGGCCGGTAATGTGATCCCACCCCACGCGACTCTACACTTCGACGTGGAGCTCATCAACATCGGAGACTCCCCCCCGACCACCAACGTATTCAAGGAAATCGACGCCGACAAAGACAACATGCTGTCTCGCGAAGAAGTGAGTATAGAGTTAGCGTTCCAGGCCATGGATAAAGATGGCGACAGAGAGCTGTCGAGGGAGGAGGTCAGTTGTTCCAAATTAAGAGGTGGTGGGCTCGCAACTGGTCTACTTTCTATCAGCTATAATAATTGACGTGCTATATTCGTCGCATCTCAAAATTCTCTATACGTATATAAAAGCTAAAGATTTCAAAACTAAAGATACACTATGACGTACATTTTACCGAACAAATCTTCATACAAGAAAAAGTTACGCCATTTCATCACATAAACTTGTACATCACATTACCTCAAATGTCAGCCATCTTCATTTCAGCATACTTCAAATGTCAAAATGATCCCAATCAACTCCAAAATTGGGGTTGTGCAAAAGTGGGGCCATTTAAGTGGGGACAGTTTTTGCCTCAAACGCCTTTCTATAATATTATGTAGTCTATGATGAAATTATATTAATAATACTAGCTTTTGCCCGCGACTTCGTCCGCGTGGAACATTTACTTTGGGATATCGCTAGAATTTACCCGCGACTTCATTTACGTGGAAGGAGAAGCGCTTCCCCCTCACGACTGCTCTCAGCGCACCGCACATCATTATTGCGCGCTGATTATTTTATTATATCTTATAATCGATATCTTCTAAAATACTCATTGAAATCAAATGATGTAAACGTCAAATTTCTTCTAAATTAAATGCTTGTAATTAATAACGTATTTATTTGGATAAGAATTAGTATCATCTTCATGAAAACACCCTCACAAATAAATTTGAGAACAAATTTGGTTAGCATAAAAAGGTTATTGTGAGCCAACCTTAAAAGATAGAGACATACAGTTGCGGATTTTTTTTTAGAACTTTTAAAGGGGAACAATTCTGTCATACGTAATTTTAGCGATAGCAGATAACCGACACGAGCACGACTAACAAGAGATCAGGCGCAGGTCTGACTTTACATGCCCATCCGACGCATGGATCATCTTTCTTGTCAGACAATCAGGTGATCAGGCTGCATTGTCCTTACCAAACTTGGAAACAACATTTTTTATTGTTACAAATTCCAATGCAGGAATCGAAACCACGACCTCCGAGTCGAGAGCCAAGCTCTAACGACTAGACCACGGAGACTGTTAAAGTGAAGATGAAAGTATATTTTATACAAAGCGAGCTTACTCATGTACAATGTTCCAATTTCCAAATAGAAGGTTTGAGTCGAAGCCAGATTGTTGCTGTACCATCGACTTCGTTCAGTAATGGACACATTCCATTCAATAAGTTTGCATATCTAATGCCTAACCATAGATGTATAATAGTCTGCCTAAAGCTATTTATTCCCTTCATTGTAAAGCGGAAAATCAAAAGATGTGCAATATTGGTCGAATGTGTCCGATACACACAATATGCAATGAGTTACTTAGTTCCCCTCATGTCCTCAATGAATGTGGGTATTTTTAAGGCAATATTGGCTAGGTAAACCTTTTTTTATGTAATGCGACAGAGCAGACGGATCGCTTATGGTAAGTGATTACCGCCGCCCATGGACACTCGCAAGTCGCAACACCAGAGGAGTTATATTTGTAACTTGCGTTTCTGGTCCTTAAAATTCCCAATACCCCCTTGGGCCCAAACCTTATACTATCGTTTTCTGTGAGGTCGTGGCATTTATCCGGTCAAGCCGGCCCATTCATGCCGAAGCGACGTGGCTCTCCCACAGACCTTATTTAATGTCTGCGAAATTCTTGATAATACATTGCACCCGTGCGAAGCTGGAGTGGGTCTCTAATATAAAACAATAAAAAATAAAATTTCAATTTCTGTCACCCCACTCTTGAAGTGGATGTCACCACTGAATGGAATATGCATAAAACATAAAAACAACTTAAAACATAATAATATGATATTAAACTGAAAAATAAAGAAAATGGTGAGAAAATTTTCAATATCTGTTGATAAATGAGCAAGATATGAGCGGTCAAAGTTTTTAATCTATCTCTTTCTAGCAAAACGGAATTACTTAAGAACTTTCTATGAAAGTCGTGACACGTTACACGTCCGATCTCTCTGTCTAGTAGACACGTTAAACGTTCATAATATCTTTGTTATTTTTAATGATATCCAAAAACTGATTGTACTATACGGTTTATCAAACAAGATAGATCTATATAAATTATAAACAAATAAAAAAATACGTGCATATTCCCTATTGTCAGTGTAGTAAGAGCTATAAACTGAGCACAGAATTACAGAAAAATTCTGTATTCTGAGAAACTGAGATAGATTTCAAATCTGTTGGTGGGTTGTGACACTGCAAGTGACCATACAGCTTTTTGCATGGTCCTTTTTAGGGTTCCGTAATACTTAAGGAACCCTTATATTTTCGCTCTGTCTGTCTGTCTGTCTGTCTGTCTGCCTGTCTGTCTGTCTGTCCGCGCCTCTAGCTCCTGTAATTATGAATATAAATTGATGAAATTTGGTGCAGTTATAGATTGTGTAAAGATCACGGTTTCAAGATCATAAAAAAATAATAATTTTATATTTTAGGGGTGGCTCTCCATACATGTGAAGTGGAGATGAAAAATATTTTTTCACTCTACTCCATCGTGTGGGGTATCGTAAATTTTTAAACTATAGGAGATAGAAACTTGCAAATTTGTAGGCTGATAGATTATGCTAAAAACTCTTTAGGAAAATTATTGTGAACCAAATCGGACAGTAACTTTTGGAGTAATTAAAAAAAAAGCATATTACGCATTTATAGTTACGGAACCCTCCTTAGACATGTCCTGACATGCTCTTGGTTAGGTTATATTTACATAAAACTGAGTATCAGAGGCAAATGATAACTATTCGAAAACTTCGCGGTAGAAGTAGGTACCTATATACCTTTTGGTTAGGTGAAAAGATAATATGGTTCGTCAATTATTATTGTTTCCGATATTATATATTCAGCATTAATATATTTTAACTCTTTTGGCAAATTTAATGCATGCATCAAAATTACAGCCACATACTCGTAGTACCTACTAATAGTAATTAACCTGACTACCTGCTTTAAAATATTACTTACATCAAATTAAAATTAGATAATTTGATATTTATATCCTGAAACTTACATAATTTTAGCTTGTACCTACATATTATTTTCCTTCTATTTTATTTGCCTACTTCTTCCACCATCATTTAAACATTTTGAACGGTATAATCTCAGATCAGATAAAAAAGTGAAACCAGAGTTCAGCGAACCATACAGTGAGGTCGGTCTGAACTACGCCTCACCGTGTGCATTGTTTCACACATACACTAAACTTATCTTGTAAGGCGAACTGTCACGCGACCGCGGCGCGCGTAAAAAACCTGTCTCAATTTTTGTTTCACAAAGCTCTGTCTTCACATTTCTATTTGGTCTGCCGTCTGAGGGTATAATAACTAATCAGTAACTTTCTTCTTTTTGCAGGTAAGCGACTACTTGAAGAAGCAAATGGTACCATCAGACGGCGGTGAAATTAGCGAAGACGTGAAGCAAATGCTCGAGAGCCACGACAAGTTGGTCGAAGAGATCTTCCAACACGAGGACAAAGACAAGAACGGTTTCATAAGCCATGAAGAGTTCTCTGGGCCAAAACACGACGAACTCTAAGTTTTATTAGTCGAACTATAGGTACTATGACTTAGTGATTTTAGTGTTTTTAGTGTCCGTTGTATTTTGAAAATTGATATTTATTTTAATGTAATTTTTAATGTTACTTATTTACTTAGGTACGTTGAATATTGGAATCGCTCAATTCCATGCAAACCACATATTTTTATGTTCACATATTTTTGTACTTATGTTGTTAATGAAATATTATTTTTTTATATTTGTTATTAAAGTCTGAATTTGCAAATATTACATATTATTATACTTACTTACGTATACATAATTTTATTTTTAAATTTTTATTGTTTTTTTTGTTAGCTATTATAGGTAATACCTAATTAGACCAATATTATGTGTACCTATTTGCACAAGGTATCTGTTGTAGCTACCAAAATTATTATGTCACTAAAATTAGTGTAATTGATGTTAAAGTATCTTGTATATTATGCTGAATGTATGTATCCACTAGGCATTATAATAATACATATATAATATATATTGTACCTAATTATCTACTTTTAGGTAGTATAAGTAAGTAGGTGAAGTCATAAGGAAACCTTTTTGTAAGCGTAGTTCTAAATTCTAATGTCTCTATGTACTATTTGTAGGTATCAATTTTCCAAAATTTCCAACCGATATAGGTACAAGAGATTAGTATGCTTTTACACTTCACAAAGTTTATAAACACCGTTATAAAAAGGAGGAGGCATAATAAATTCTTACTTTTATATGCCACCTCATAAGTTTTAATAAACGAATAATAAAATATGATTATACGTGAATTTTTATTTTTGCAGTTCCTATAACCCACTCTTATTAATATCTGCTGAGTATTTTGTATGAAATATGAATACGCCAGTATAAATGTCACCATAAAATTGTAAAAACCGTTAGTTTGTAAAATAACTAACGAGATTGTAAAATATTATGTCGAAAGATTAAAAAAAACTATATATTTATAATATAACGAAAAATAATGTGTTAAATTATAGCCAGCATATTCGCGTCAAATCTCAAATCAACATTTTACAATTTCACTAGTTTTATTACAATCTAACGGTTTTTACAATTTTACGATGACATATAAGACATGTAACAAAAAGGGTAGCTATATCAATCCGAAAATTTAATAAATTTCTCCAAGGAACATAAGTAGGTCAAAATAAAAAAAAAATTGGACCACGCAATTTATTTGCAATTTATATTAGGCCGATTTTGTTTCGCGCTCTCGCTTCAATACTCATCTTACTTTTGAATGACTAAGCTTAAATATTATTGAGGAATTATAAAACTTCATTTATACTAATATAATAAAGAGGACATGGGCGTAGCCAGGGGGGTGGTTTAGGGGGTTCAAACCCCCCCCGAAGTGGGCCGGCTGGTATATATAATACAGAGATCTGACCCATATACAGAGGCGTATTTAGAAATTTTGCGCCCGAGGCCAATTAACATATTTTGCCGCCCCATTAACCCTATCTGAAAGATGATTTTTGAAGTTATTTTAGAAAAACAATCAACAGCCTAAATCAGAACTTTGATACTAGCCCCCCCCCCCCCCCCCCGTAGTCGTTTTATTTTCTTGAACCCCCCCCGAAACTAAAACCTGGCTACGCCCGTGAAAGAGGAAAAGTTTGTTTGTTTGTTTGTTTGCATGGAATAGGCTCCGATACTGTAACGATTTTTATGAAATTTGACACAGATATAGAATAGACCACGGGGAAGGACATGGGCTACTTTTTATTGCGGCAAAATGTATGGTTCCACGATTTTTTTGTCGCACACGAAGTCACGCGCAACATCTAGTAAAATATAATTAGGTAAATACTTACCTAGTAGGTATACACCTACTCGTATACATAATGAAGAAATTAAAATTGTTGAATTAAGTAAGGGAACACTTTGTACTTCGGAGCCAATTGTACTCGTAGGTACCTTTGCCCAGTAGTCTTTATCTAGGTAGTCCTGAGCTTGAATTCTAATGCCTGGGGTGTTCGCTACGTCTATACCAACCATCTAAATCTAATAAGTAAGTTTACCAATGGTTTACCACCACAGAAATAAATCAAGAATGGAACAGGCTAAGGTCTTAGACCATACTGCCTCGTCTGTCGTTTTATTTCTTATTTGTCTTATTTCCTTCTTATTTCTAGATCGTCAAGTCCAAAGTCTAGTCAAAGTCCCAATAAATAGTCAAGGTAGTCAAGTCAGTCGATTCAATAAAGTGGTAGACGCTTTACTGAAACTTCCTAGGGAGTTTTGGCGGGAAACCCAATTTAGCACGCATTTTGTAGAATGTGTCACTTTTCTACACTAGTGCACCTCAACGAATAATTATTAATGGTCAATATTCCACCAATATTACACATTAAAAATCGAAATAACACGGATTTAGAAAAATAATACAAAATTATACAACATTGCTGATTGACATTCCCGGCGAAACTCCGCCAGTTTTAGATTTTTTCGACGTTTGCATTTTTTTAAGGACAAAAGTTTAATTTTTAACAAAAAAAGTCTGCCAAAGCCGAAACTACTAGTACGAGTAATATTACGATACGGTATTGAAATTAACTCAAAGCTCTCCTTGATTTGGAACTTTGACTGACTTGAACAAAGTTTAGGGTAATAAAGTTTAGTGACGAGATCAAGCGCGGATCTACTTAAATGGGCCTTATGGGCATGCTGAAAGAGAATATAGGCTCGCAGCCCTATTAGATTAGTGACGTTGTTAATAATTATTATTACAGTCTGTTGATTTAAATAGGGCGTTTGAATAGGGCGCTATATTCGTATTTTTTTATATTATACAAAGCCTGCAAAATCGATCCTGGATTTGCAGGCTGAACGGTCGTATGGCTCTTCTGGTCGGTCGTTTAAAAAATTGGAACCGGTAAAATATTTTGAAGGGGGTTGGACCCCCTAAACCACCCCCTAGCTACGCCCATGCGCTCCGTTAGTGATTTTATTAATACAGATTTTTGTAACGTGCGTAAAATCATAGATATAACAGAATCGAAACCTACCCTTCACTTAGGCTTTGGAGCCCAAAAATCGCGTAAAAATTGATTCTCTTCGCTATGGTTTATACGAGTGACGGCAACACCTTAATTATTAACAGTAGATGTTGGACGTTGGTGGTGGTCGTGTATATTTGTAGATCGCTGCAAGCTGAAAATATGAGTTTTTGTCCTCCGATTAGCACGTGGTCGATTTATGGTTGGCTGTGCCCACAACCGACGATTTAGAAATACGGTGTTGAAAACATTACGAAAATTCTATTCCCACCTTTTTAACTTGACACTGGCAAATTATTTTAAGCCGAACGCCATATAAATTTAAAAAAAGTGTCAGACAGTTATGAACTGACAGAAAATGTCAACAAAATACCAAGCATCGGTAAAAAAAAACATAAAAATCAAAAATGACAATTCCGTGAAACGCGTGAAACCACAAGTGGGTTTGCTGCTTTCTCAAATATAACATGAAAATAAATTTTATAACTGAGTTGGAGTGTTTAAAAATGTGTTTTAATTTTTAAAAATATATCACAACAAAATGTTATCTAACAGACGCTTAGTATTCACGTGTGCCATTTTTTTATGCTGTAATACTGCTCTTATAATCTTGTTCGTCAAGTTCAATATAGGTGAAAGGTGTTATATTACTATTAACGACAATGAATCCATTCTTGCTGTATTACCAGAGAACTTTTTAAGCATCGGAATAGACACATCGCAAGTTCAACATCACAATACGTTGGATTTTTCAAATAAAAGGTTTCAAGAATTGGCTGCGGCGTTAGCACCGGCGCGAATACGCTTGGGAGGTACCCTGTCTGATCTGCTTATATTTAGCGCTGATGAAAATCCACCCTTACCATGTCAACATCACTCACAAACGTCCAACAAGTCTGCACATCCACCCTTAGAATGCTTCTATTTAACTGGCCTGAAGTGGACGCAAATCAACGAATTTTGCAAAGCAACTAATTTAAAACTTCTTTTTACATTAAATGTTCTATTGCGAAATGAACATGGCTGGAATCCTCACAATGCACTGGAAATACTCAAATTTTCCCATGAAAAGAAGTATGAAATTGATTGGCAGCTTGGTAATGAGCCTAACTCTTTCCATCACGTTTTTAATGTTACTATCACTCCTCAAATGTTGGCTCATGATTTCAGAAAACTAAGAAAGCTTCTTAATACAAATGGTTATAAAAAATCCTTGCTAGTTGGCCCTGATACTACCAGGCCCCAGGAACATCAACCTAATTGTTTGAAGTATATGGTAGAATTTCTAGGGAATGGTTCCCACAACATCAACATTAGATCATGGCATCAATACTATCTCAATAGTAGGACAGCAACATTAGAAGAATTCTGGAATCCCAAAACTTTTGATCTGTTAAAGGAGCAAATAGAAATTATGAAAAGTCACACAAGTGACTACAACAATATTCCTATGTGGCTCACGGAGACCAGCACATCTTACGGAGGAGGAGCGCCTGGGTTGTCCAATACATATGCCGGATCTCCATTATGGGTCGACAAGCTCGGTTTGGCTGCAAGACACAATATTACATCTGTATTCCGACAAAGTTTCTATGGAGGCAACTACAGTATGATCGATCATGATTTTGAACCACTTCCAGATTGGTGGATCAGTGTTCTTTACAAGAAACTTGTTGGGAGTAAAGTATTGAATCTCAATTGTAAATGTTCTCATTTTCAGAGGATGTATGCCCACTGCGCGAATAAAAAATACACCAACGATCCCACTGCAGTTACTATTTATGCTGTCAATTTGCAGATGGAAAAGGCCAGATTTTTGCTAAATGGCACTGCTTTTAAAAGTAATAATTTAGACATTGATGAATACATCATAAGTGCTCCATCAAATAACAGAAGAACAAAAACTATACTTCTAAATGGATGGCCATTACACTATGAATCATCAGTACCCAGTTTTAAACCAAACCGAATAAAATATGGTAATCATATTTCAATGCCTCCATATTCTATTGGTTTTTGGGTTGTTAAAAATACATCAGTTGAAAATTGTAAGTAAAGATTCATTTTTAATCCCAATAAATGGGCATAAAGTTATTAATTTTATTTTAATTATAACCAGGCAATGCATTTTGAGTCCTACTGCGCTTTAAGAATATTTAATAGATAGGTTATTTAATGTAAATGATTAATATTGTCAAACCATATTTTAGAAAAAAAAATCATATTTATTATATTTTTTAAATTCCTAATTATTTAAAACTAAGATGATTAGGTTGGTATCATAATAATATCATATTTAATCTCAAGAATTTTGTGTAATAAAATAATGTAAATATGCTAATAACAAATACTGTGCACAGTCAATTTACTTTGGAGTTTCAAAAGCGCTGTTAGCATTAGCTGTTTTTTCATTTTGTCTACAAAATGACGTCATTCAATCGTAGCTCGTAACATTTTATCATTGGGCTTAATAAGTATTTATGAGCTCAGCCTCGCTTGTCAGTCAAGGAAGATTCGTAAGCAACTGACCTTTAGATAAGATCTAATTAGAATATGAATATATCTTACAGATATACAGCATTTAATTATGATAAATATTGTATATTAATGTTATTGATGAAAAAAGTCACCATACTGTGTTGTGTGGCAAAGAATAGGAAATGAGATCCTATATTCTGTATGTGATGTGTGAAATTTTGCATATAATTTTCAATATTCACTACTTCTGATAATTGATTTATAAAATCGTTGAAGATATGATTTAACTCGACTAATCTTAAAACTTAACTAAAATTCAAATTAAATTTATGATGATCTATGTATATACTTATGTATATACTTATCGCACACCTAGTATAATTCTTCTAGGTAAGATAACTTTAAGACAATGATATGCAGATTTTATTTTATAATATTACCTATCATGTCTGTCCAGAACATAAGTGATATTATTATTTTATTTATAAAACAACTTACAAGATAAATAAAAGGAGTTGTTAAGATTTTTTAAAAGTATAATTCTCATAAAAAAGTAAACATTTGATTTGAAGATTTAAAAATTGGACATATATACTTAATATTTAAAATCAACACATGTTAAAACGATTTTTTATAAAAACTATAACCTGACTACGTAAGTTATTTAGCCTATGTTACCCGGGCTATTATTACGAATCCATAGACACCCGATTTATTACAATTGGATCAGTAGTTTAGGCGCTATGGTGGAACATACATGTATAGTTACATACACTGCCAAAATCATTACCCTTTTGGCTTCACCGTAGTCGGGTGAAAACTAAAATTTACAATACTTTCAACTAACCAAGTTGAAAACATTTACAGTACTGATACTGGCTTTGTAATTACTTACTTAGATGTCTTATAACCAGTGAATAGAATCGGATCATTACAACTGTTGAGAAAAACGGTGCCTAATCGTAAGACTGATTAGATTTAATATAATATTCTATATTAATTTTCCAATTGTGCCTAATAATTTACTTGTGTATACTTATGAGGTTATGACATGGACGTTTTATTTAAATAATATGTTGACGTGACACATTCTACTCAATTGTGTGCGCGGCTCTAAGTATGTGTGCGTGCGCGTTTAATATATAATATAATTACGTGAATTATATTGAATCTCAAATCTCAATTCTTTCAATGAATTGTAAATGAATCGTCTTGATATCGTTAACTGATTTCTGGAGTTTGGACCAATCGTTTGACGTTTATGAGAATACCATATTATATACTGAATCTCAAATCTCAATTCTTTCAATGAATTGTAAATGAATCGTCTTGATATCGTTAACTGATTTCTGGAGTTTGGACCAATCGTTTGACGTTTATGAGAATACCATATTATGCTGTTTATAACCGACGAAAATCCGGAGGAGGCTCTCAAATCTCATGTAAACGCATTTTTTATGTAGATATGACCATCGACCATGCATAACTTTTTACAAAGTAGTCAGATTTTGATAGTAACACATCGAGACTGCATCAAACTGTATTAATGTAAGATTTAATTAGCAGAATCGACCTTCAGCTTAAAAAATGTGTCTCAGTGACGCGGCCCATAGTACGTCCATACGCAGAGCTATGTGTGGGTAACATAATATATTAAGTATACCTTACCCACACATAGCGTCGCGCGCACAAATGAGTTCAAAACTATCTATATTAAACTAGTATTAATTCTATTACATTATGGATCAACTTTTATATTTTTATATACCTACTTAAATATATGACTTTGACTGTATCTCAACTTCGAACATGCCTTCAGCTTGCATTTTTACAGCACAATAATTATCTACTGCCACTTTCTCGTTAGTTACCTACCTATAAAAATATTTACATTTACAGCTTGGCCAAAAAGAATGATGCGGTGACAGCAGGAAAAAATATTTTTATTCAGAACTAGCGACCCGCCCCGGCTTCGCACGGGTACAATACTGATACTAATACTATAGAATGTCGCCCACTTCGCAACGGGCCGTGCAGCAGAAATCGTAATATTTTAATTTCGCCATAACTTCAAAACTAAGCGTCCAATTTTAATCATTCAAAGACCAAATATTATCTCCATAAACTGTACTTAGTGATGAAATAATTTATTTTGATAAGGATTAATAGCATGAGTAAAATAAACGCGTTTAAAAGTAGTCCAAAAAAAAATTCAAGATTTCTAAATAAAAAAATGGTTTTTGTGCCTCACTCGACATAGATAGGTATAGTGTGTCGCGGACTTTTTTGTAGATATTTATAAGATTTACAATTAATTAGAACATTCGTCGGGCTCTTGTCACCGCCGGTGTGCCAGCTATACTGGAGCCCTCCGGTCTGGCGCGCGACGATGGCAAGAGACCTGATGGAATGACCCTGGTTCCTTGGAGTGTGGGACGGGCTCTTGTATGGGATGCTACTTGTGTCGATACTCTTGCTCCGTCCCATGTCCAGGGCACTTCGAACTGTGCGGGCGCGGCTGCAAACCAAGCAGAGAACCTCAAACGGCGCAAATATGAGAACCTTAGCGGAGACCTTATATTTGAACCTTTTGGGGTGGAAACCCTAGGCGCATGGGGTCCGGGCGCACATAAGCTTTTTAAAGAAATCTCCAAAAAGCTTACTGAAGCCACCCGAGACCCCAGAGCCGGGAACTACCTGGCACAACGGATAGCCATTGCTATCCAACGAGGCAATGCTATCAGTTTGCTTGGTACTCTGCCAGATGGGGACGACCTGGGGAAGTTTTTCTATTTATAGACTTTTTTAGAGATAGATTATTTATAGATGTCTTCTTTTTATTAGTAGGTATTAATTTTTAGTTTTTTATTTGGCTCTAGTTTTATTGTTAATTTTATGTTTCTTGTGTTATCTAAAAATTAACTGGAATAAATAAATCGATTAGAACATTATATGGTTCTATCTTTTATAGTTTAGGCAGCGTACGCAAAATAAGTAACTTTTCTGATTGATTTTTTACACCTTGTGTCCGAAAACCCCAAATATCTTACAGCACCCTATTTTTTCCAAAATAAAATTTTGCCTATGTTACTCGTGGATAATGTAGCTTTCGAATAGTGAAAGAATTGTTGAAATCGGTCTAGTACTTTTTGAGCCTATTCATTACAAACAAACAAACATACAAAGTTTTCCTCTTTATAATATTTAGTGTAGATAAAAGCAAGGTTTGGTTTTCTGCACGTTAAACAAAAAAAAAGGATTACTGCAGTTACCAATATAATAAAATATTAAAATATAACAAATATGTAAGTTCAATAAAATTTCAAATGATAGGTAACTACCTACCTACAAAAAATGTTTTAGTTAGTGCTGTTATCGCGTCACAACTCACAAGTCACAACCCACACTCTTTTTTGCCAAGCTGTATTTATTGGTGATGCGTTATGAGTTATGACTAAGTACATACTAGTTTCACAAAAGTGCAGTTAAGAATATTGAAATTGTTCACTTAAGCAGTGTTATTACATTCCTAAACATATAACTTATATGAGTATCCCATAATATTATAGTGTGGGGATGTCATCTTTATATTTAGAATTTAATATTTGATACCGCTACTGTTACAAATTTTAATAATGTTTTAATGTTATCATATTATATTATATTGTGTCATGCGCATATTATATTTTCATAAAAAGCTTAATAATAATGTTGAATATAATGTACAGTATAAAATAATGATATCCCAAGATGCCGCTTGATGCTTTAAAATATCTTCATAACTATATTATGTATTTTGAGAGTTGGTGACTACATAAATAGTATCAGAACTAGTTTAAATTGAATGAAATGTCTTTATTACCTATATTTAACAATTCCTGATTAGTGTGTATGCGATTGCAGTTAGGTATAAGATACAGGAGCCAAATTCTCGCAACTATTTGTGTTCATAATCCTGTTTCGCTTTAAAAATACTACTTAGAACTAAATGCTTAGTAAAGAGGTCAAAATCTATTAAATGTAGTTGTTAAACTACTACACTGCAGCGTCTGCAGCCATCCACTGCACAATAATTACATTTAATTTCGACGCCGTATGCGCGGGATCATGTGCGAGTTGCGACTCATGCGAGTGCTCTGTGGCGGGCGTGCGGCGCGGCGTGCAGCGGCGACCCTTTTTCGATTGTTTCGTAAAAGAAACGCCGAGCGGTAGGCAAATAACGCCTGTCCTAGCGAGTGACGAATGCCTGCCAAAACAGGATTATGATCACAAACAGTTACTAGAATTGGGCTTCCAGTTGGACTTATAGCGTCCACCGCCAACGTCAACGAGAACGAGATTATTTTTGTTCGAGATTAGATTGACGGGACGGGCACGCGGTGGACAGACGGCTATAGTAAATGTATCGCTAAATGTATACAGTAACGCTACTTCGGCGCCGTCATGTTTTTCTCGTTGACGTCCCATTGACGTTGGCGGTGGACAACAGCGGGTCAATTTATTTCTTAGCACAGCGAAGCGAAATTCTGAAAATGTAAATTGTAATAGCTATGTAAAATTCACTCCTATGTCTACAATATAATTAAGTATTCCTTCTGAGATAGAAAGAAGCGTTGGTCGTGCACAGATGAGAATTCGCACGTCTTCTTTTTATATCAGGAATATGTGCCAGTGGCATGGGGTTCCTGTAACTACATTCCTATCGACTTCACTTATCACTTTAACCTTTTGAAGAACCTCATCCAAATCCCTGCCTAGTATATATGCTGGGGCGGTTCCCTATTTTTTTGCATAAAATCATATGTCATAATTTTACTTGGCATAATTTCATTTGACCTAAGTAGTTTCGCATAATATTCATTTGGCATAACTTTCTTAGCATATTTTTTTTTTCGCATAATTACTAAAAGCATAAATATATTTACGCATAATGATATTTAAGCATACTAAGTATTATATTTACGCATACTTCTTTGTAGTTTTTTTTCACATACTTGTAAATGATAAATGCTACTGGGTTAAGTTAAGACGAAACAACAATTATAATTGTAATTTTCGAATGATTACGAAATTAAACCCCGGATAAACAACATGAACTGCTATCTAAGAACATGCAGAGCCATAACCACGAGCCCAATTCACTTAAGGATAAAGAAAGTTTTGTGTTTGCATTACATAACCTTTCGTATTAGTTATTTTAAATATGTTAGCGGCTTACGGGTGGCCCAAGGGCCACCCCGCCACAACTTAACCTACTGTTACACATGTTACTGGGTATAATGAGTGTAATACCTGTTTTTAATGTTTCATAAATATGCGTTTAATTACCTTAACCGTGTTTTCATTATGTCGTTCCATTTTATGCATATTTGTGCCTTGTGATAGAATGCCTTGAATTTATAATGACAAAAAAATATGCCTAACAAGTTTATATGCCAAAAAACAATTATGCCAAAGTATTATTATGACACGAAAAATTATGCCTTACGAGTTATGCCTCATTAAATTAGGACAAAAAAGATTAGTCTAAATGATATTTATGCATAATGATGTAGTATGCCAAGAAACCATTATGCTAAAGTAATATTATGCGTATCAAAATTATGCCAAGTGAGGTATGCTAATGCTTTGCTGCGCTTGTATGCATTGACCCTTTGAAATTTGAATTGTGTTTGAGAAAAATGAATGATTAGCAGGTTGGTTAGGTTAGTAATTACTAGTTTCCAACGGTCGGTGACGACTTTACAATACAATACGGACAGATTATTACGAGTGTTAAACATTCATTTTCCTGACTGTACCGATGTGTGTACCTAGTTGATAAATATTATAATTAATATAATTTTATGACGGTTCTGGTTGTTAATCGCAATGGCTCGATGTTTGTCAGTATATTTACATAAAGCCTACCGTTGATGTTAGTGAACGGATTCATAATTCATCAAGCTAAATAAATTATTTTCTAATTTATTTTGTGTATTGCAATTAAATAAATAACAACCTAAATAACGCAGATTTTAATTTAAATATTAACGATTGCACACCTTGGGAATAAGATGGCCCCATGCAAGGCTGCTTTTATGTACATAAGTATGTCTATGTACTTATGACTAATGTTATATAGATTAAGTTACAACATTGTAAAAATATTTTTTGAAAAGAACAATTTTCCCATCTTTTTGCTAAAAGGTGGCCCCGTGCGAGTTTCTTACGCCGGTTCTTCTAACTAACCTAACCTAACCTACATGGAAATAAAAAAGTTTGAGTTTGAGTAGAGTAACCAAGAGCATGGCACCAAGGACGTAGGAATAATAACGGCAGGACTTGTCCAGGCCCACCGCTAGCTGTTTCGTCGCTCGCGGGCTTTACCGATTATGCCGCCCTACGATTACTTAATTACTATGAGTTTTGTCAAAAAAGGTGATGAGTCGCTCGATTTGCCGCCCCCTGGGCGTGCCGCCCTTGTGCGGTGTACGCATTTGCACGCCCGCTTACGGCGGCCCTGGACTTGTCAGGAGGATTCCGTTACTATCAACGCGTAATAGGATTTCTTTGAATTACTTCAAAAGTTATTGCCCGATATCGCTCAAAACAATGTTTAGCGTGATCTATCAGCATGGAACTTACAGGTTTCTATTTCCTACAGTTTAGAAATTATAAAAGGCAAACCTGACTGACTCATCTATTAACGCACAGCCGAAACTACTAAACAGATTTTTCTGAAATTTTGCATACAGATAGTTGTAATGACGTAGGCATCCGCTAAAGGATTTTTGAAAATTTGTCCCCTAAGGGGGGGGTGAAAAAGGCGTTAAAATTTGGTATGGAAACCGAACTCCACGCGGGCGAAGTCGCGGGCAAAGGTCAAAAGTCATCTATTTTTTTTTATCTATGGACGCTTCACACCACGTCAATCTGATCCCGTGGTAAGTTCTCAAAGAACTTGTGTCACGGGTACCTACCAGACAACGAAATATATTTAATACTATTATACTATACACATATTTTAGATTTTTATTATAATAAACATATTTATTACACATCCATGACCCAGGAACACAGAAAAACTTTTTGTTCCTTCGGCGGGATTTGAACCCGCGACCCCCGGCTTGAGCACCAACACGCTCAACCAACTGAGCCACAGAGGTCGTCGTTTTCTGAAATTTAGCATACAGATAGTTGTAATGACGTAGGCGTAGGCATCCGCTAAAGGATTTTTGAAAATTCGTCCCCTAAGGGGGGTGAAAAAGGCGTTAAAATTTTGTATGGAAACCGAACTCCACGCGGACGAAGTCGCGGGCAAACCGCGACTTCGTCCGCGTGGAGTTCGGTCTAACTAGGTTCGGTCGGCTAATCATCTATTAATGATACACAGGTCTGTCGACTGTACTCTGCATCATATATTATCTGAGCTTGTCACATTATATTGCAATCTATTAGGCCTTATGATGTCAACAAGTAATACACAAAACGTAAACATTAACAGAGAAAAATTTACAAGGGGCGAGAAATGCATCTTCATACATTTAGTGCTTACATTTGCGCTGATTTTAATTGTAGTTTTAATATATTTAGCTCACTTGTACGCTGTAGATCACACCGTGTATGATGTTTTCAAAACTCGAAGATCCTTCGAATCTAGTAAGTATTTGTTTTATGCATAACAACAGACAACTTACCTTTCAGAAACCTGATACCAAGTAGGTACTTAACTACTTAGATTATATGAACGGCGAAGGAAAACTTTGTGAAGAAACCAGACCATAGTTGGCTCCAGACGTGTTGCAGAGTCATTCCTCTGGACTTGTCCTAGATAGGCTGATAGGCTCTAAACAAATGCTCACTGAGACGTAAGATAGTAGGTAAATGTGTAGTCATCTTTTATGCAGTGTGATTTGCGGAATGGTTGTTTTTTCAAATGGATATAATATGCTAGAGAGGTTAAGACCTATGTAGTATGTAGCTTCATCGGACTAACTAGCCGGGTTGCTAATAATAGAACAACGATACTTTATTTTGATGGTAGGTACTTAGCGCCATCTACTGGGCGGCATAGATCTAAAACAAGTTTTGGGCGCGAATTATGTGCTGTTAGAATATTAATATTCTATAAATACTTAAATAGATTATAGTATATATAAGGATAATATTAATAAGGAAAGCGGATAATATGATGTTGAGTTGTTTACACACCTAGCTACTGTTAGCTCGTAGACTGTAGTCATATTTTTCAGCTAGAAACCTGCAAATTGGCATGGCGTATATAAAACTAGAATCGCCTGTAGCTGTATGTAACACAATACTCTTTACAACAAGTTGGTCTATAGCACCTGCCTTTTGTGTTACTATGCGCTCTGAACCTGACATGGCTAATGTATTATCCCTTTGGAGAATTAAATACACACCAACAAATCCTGATGAAGATGGTAAGGTGCCTCCTAATCCACTAATAAATGAAACATTTCATGGTTGAAATGGTCAAAAATACCACAACCCAAAATAAACGAGTAACTAGGCTACTAGACATAAATGTACGCTTTCACTTCTTGTGTGTTTGTCTAAGATTCTGTTAATAAGGAATATGCACGAATTTTTTTATATAGATCTATCTTGTTTGGTAACCCGTATGGTAAAATCAGTTTTACTTTTTGGATATCATTAAAAATAACAAAGATATTAACGTTTAAAGTAGTATATTAGACAAAGAGATCGGACGTGTAACGTGACGTCACAACACGACTTTCATAGAAAGTTCACAAGTAATTTCGTTTTGCTAGAAAAAGATAGATTAAAAACTTTGACCGCTCATATCTTGCTCATTTATCAACAGATATTGAAAATTTTCTTACCCATTTCTTTTATTTTTCGGTCTAGTATAGGTAATATTATTATGTTTTAAGTTATTTTTATGTTTTATGCATATTCTCTATTGATGGAAGCCTTCAGACACAGGTAAGCCCCCATTTTGATACTAATTCTTTATTTACTTACCAATAAGACAAATAGTTCTAATATCATAATTATAATACCTATAATTGGTACCTGTATCATGAATCATGATCTTAATAATTTATTTGTATAATAATCTCTTTGATTCAGATCTTAAAATAATGCGGACAATTGTTCACCCGCTTTTCATTAGATATAGTTTGTCCCACAACATTGGCTTATTTCAACATGAACCAAAGGATACAAGAGAATTCATACGTAAGAAAAAACCTCAATTCTCGTATTTAAAGTAGACTTTCATCTTACTTTGATTGTATTGTAAGTGAAGCGACATGTTATTGTAAACTGATTTTGTAAAGTTTGGACCAATCAGAGCGCGTTTTAGGTTGGTTTAACGTTTACGAGAATACCGTTTGACAGTTTAAGCGTATCGAGACTTGATTGTAATAGGCAATCGGACAAATTTTTTTTATTGCATAAATGAATAGTACTCTTAAATATGAGTAACTTCTCAGAAGAAACCGTATATCAAAAGTCAATATTTTCAAAGGTACAGCGATTTGTATAAAAAATTTCGCGAGCCTCCTAAAAACGCTCCATACTAAAGTCGACCTAAAAATGACGTCACTTGTATATGAAGTAGTATATGAAGTATATGGCCGCAGGAATATATTTGTAAATATCTCCGATATTTGTGCGTTTAAGTTCATACTTACCATAATGAATGTTTTTGTATATGATGTGAGTAAACTAATGATGTAGGTTTTGTTTACCAATTTCGCAAAAAAAAAATTTTTTTTTGGTACTGGAGCGGAGCGAAATTTTGTATACAAATCGCTGTACCTTTGAAAATATTGACTTTTGATATACGGTTTCTTCTGAGAAGTTACTCATATTTAAGAGTACTATTCATTTATGCAATAAAAAAAATCAGTCCGCTTGCCTATTTTGAATAGCTATCTTAAAAGTGCAGCGCCGCGTCTCGCATCTCCGCGGTGTGGAGACAATGTCTGACTTTTATACTTTATATATTCTGTCAACAGCGATGGCACTACCATTTAGTATGAATGCTAATGGCGATAGAAACATGATCATTGGAAGTTGGGCTGAATCTGCATTTAAAGGTAGTTAAGTTTTATACTATTACTAGCTGTACCCGACATACGTTGTTCTGTCTTTACTATGAACTGAAATAAATAACTACACCAACAACCGCACCAGCTACATATACTACTTACTAACAGCATCTACAACTACCTACAGTCTACACCAGAGGTTCCCAAACTTATTCCGTCTAACGCCCACTTTGAAAATCAGTTATTTTGTAGCGCCCCCCATTTTACCTTTAAAACCTTTATAAACACATTAGTCTCGCCTGGAGTACTCTTTTATCCATTCAAAATTAACCAATATTAATAATCAACATCGAGCAATGACAGTACTACTCACATCAGCGTCCCACAATTTTTTTCTGGACCCTTACGGCCCCACTTTAGTCCTCCAGCGGCCACGAGAGGGCGTTATCGCCTACTCTGGGAAAGACTGGTCCACGCCAACCAACACCTAAACTACTACAACCTACACGTGATGTGTGAAAGAATTATCGACCATAAAATATCTGGGATTCTAGAATAGAATAGAAAATATAGCCTATAATGATAGCAATTTGAAGATATTTAATATTGATGACATATTTTGGTCGAATTGGATTTCAACAGAATACCTATATTTTATTTCAGAAAAAACAGGCGGCATTAATTACTTTCCCATCAAGATTATGGAGCCAGAACGTTGTTATCAAATTATGTCTTTTATTGAGAACATTCGAGAGTACGAGTTTTGTGCGATATTTTCTGAAAAACATAAATCAATAATACGTAAGATATTTTCGAGATTTTCTAAAACTTCAACATTAAATTTTGTTGGCATAGTGGTATATTATAATAGTTTTTTTATTATTTTCAGAGCATGGTGCTTTAGTTACCAAGGATAATAAAGTAACTGGTATTTTCTCATGGGGAGATAATAATGGAAAAGTTCTACCATTTGTGATCCTAAATATTAGTTTCTACCAAACTTGGATACGGCAACAAACCCAATCAAACTTAGAAATCGATGAAAATTCGTTATGATTATGTATTTTGAGAATATTATTTCTTTGCTACAAATATTATTTAATATGCAAATAGAATGTGCCACGTCGTTTGTAGCTTAACTAAAGCTTAAGACAAGTAGATGGCTTGTATGTAATATTATATTAAGTACCTCGGAGATCGGAGTTTTGGTAGGACTAAAAATAATCAAAAAATAATTAAAAGTAATAAAAGGACCACAAAAATATTCGTCTGACCGGGATTCAAACCCGAGACACCAATTCGGGTAATTTTCCAATAAAAAGTCCAACACTAAACATGCCGCCAATCGGATTTTAACATTTAGTAACAAAAATCACTCATATCTTCTTAGGCGACGAAAGACATAATATAAACCTAAAAATGCGAAATAGCTATATCGATTTTTCCCCCAAAGCTCTCTGCACACTAAATTTCATGGAAATACTTGCCGTTTCCGAGTTTCCGACTATATTTATACAAGATTTGCTCATTTAAAGTATAAAATATATCAATATCCTAGGACCTAGACTATATTGTTATACGTTATATTGTGACCAAAATAAAATCGCCGTTTGATTAATATGTTTTTTACTTATTCTTCTTCTTTTTAGGTTTCTCGGTTTCGGTTAGAAACCGCTTATAGTTTACATTTTTGTAGTTGAACTGCTTCACATTTTTCTTATTCTTGTTGTGTTTCTTGATATTCGTGTTCTCTATTTTGTCCTCCGTTTTGTTGTTTTTCATTTGTTGTTTCGTTGTTGTTTGCGCTTTGTTCACTACCGCTTTTTTCTCCACTTTCGCTTTCACTTTATCGATGGGCCTCTTCTTGATTTCCTTTTGGGTTGGTTTCGTTTCGTTTTGCTCCTTCTGTATCATTGTCTTGGTCTCCTGCAACTTCACGAGCACCTCGGCCTTAATTAGTTCGTCCCCTTTGCCGATGGCAGCGATCTTAGCCTCCTTTTCTTTGTACTCTTTTATTTCTTCCATCTGAAAAAAAAGTTGATTGAATATTAATACCGTCGGACATTTAAACTACATTGCTGGGGGTCAGGTCAGGAAAGTATTTTAATTTAATAGAAAATATTTATTCAATTTACAATAATTTATAACATTATTGTTACTTGGTATGTAAATGTAAAGCTTACCTCTAAAAATTACCTTTAAACAAAAATTTAATTGTTTACTTTTTTTTAAACTGACGATGAATTAAATCTATAAATAAATATCTCATATTGCATTTTTTTTTTCTTAAAGTATAATTATAATATTACCTGTGCTAGCGACCGATATTTCCTGTATCGGTCGTAGGGAGGAATGAAGTATCTCGTTTCAGCGCTGTTCTCGCAAGTCTAAGGAAAAATAACAACATCAGTATGTTTAAATACTCTTATAAGAGGACGCATAAGATATTTCGATTGCGGGGATGCCTATTTTTAACCTACTTCCAAATAAAGGAGGCGGTTATTTTATCACTAATTACCAAAGATTACACTATTATATATTGTATTATACCGACATTTGAAAGCGATGAGCAAAACAATTAAATATTATATTTATAGTTTTTGAATTACATGAAAAAAAAAACGTTTTTGGAATCAGTTTTCTTTGAAGAATTAGACGAAAAACGAAACGTCCGCGTTTCGTTTTTCGTCCCTACGATTCTATCATCAATGCGTCTTCTTAAATAAAAAAGTAAAATATACGCTCTTTAATCTATTAAGTCATCCTAGGTGAAGTTTTAAATTACGTACCCATTGCTATAAGGTTATTTGTAAGAAAATTAGAAGGAATATCAAAAAACTGCTCAAAAGAGCAACATAAATTCTACAAAACTAAAACATCATTGGATCACAATCTATATTATAAAATACATAGGAACATATAAAAGTTCTAAAGAGAAAATTCTGAAAAGTGACAATATATTTACAGTAAACTATCATAATGTAGTAATAAAAATATCTATGGACGCTTTCACACCACCTCAATCTAATCCCGTGGTAAATTCTCGAAGAACTTGTGTTACGTAATTTGGTACCACGGAAATATATTTAATACTTTTATACTATACATTATATTTAAGACTGATTATATAATACAAAATTAATGCCACGGATGTCGTCAAATATATTCTCATAAATTGCTTTGAAAATTCAAGCTGGACTAGTTCAACTTACGCCATTATAATCCGTGTTTTCATTGTACGTATCGTACGCAGTGTCAAACAATTGAATGTCTGGCTGGAAGTGGACAACATTCGCCATGATTAGATACGCTTGATCTAAATTAATATTTTCTTCACTGAAAACCAAAAGGCAGGGTATTAGTTAAATATGTTTTTTTCTTCAATCGCGTATTTATTATATCCTAACCACGTTAATAATAAAAAAATACACTAATATTTTAGCCTAAAATCTATATATTTCATTCTAGACCATGTACTATGAAATTTAATTCTTAAACAGGCTGCCCATTTTCGTACCTAGCACACCTACGAAAGTAACCCTAACTAGCGGTCCCCCGACGAGGCGACGATTGGAAAATAAAAATATTTCAACTCACATAATATTATACGTAACGATAATAATTATAAAAGCTTTAAAATATTATTTTTTAGTTTATTTTTGTGTTGGGGGTTTCCTTAAAATTTTTAATTTTACTTTTATATAAAATTATAAACTATTCGATACCTAAGCTAGCAGATTTTTTTTTATGCACTGGAAATAACCGATTAATTATAATTATTACTTTTGAATTACCCCCAGTACTAAAGGATTAGATTCACGATAAACTGGTAGCTGTGAGCCCGTCTATCCGTTCGAGCCGAAGTAAAGTAACTAATTAGTAAATAGTAATTTACCTGGTCTCTGGCAGCTGCGACAGGTCGTGTATATTCTCGACAGGCATCTGAACGACGTTCAACATGGTACTAATGCTGGAGGGCATTTCGTATAACTGAGGCTCCAACGGCATTTCTCGGCACTGAAAACACAGGTAAACTCACCGATTGTGGACACTACATTATTTATATGCTTGGTTGACAGTCGTCTCTAAGTCTTACGGTAGCCTTTCGAAGCGAGCGTCAGTGACGCCACGGCAGTGCGACAGATTAATGTAGTACTGAATTGTATGGGACGGCGACAGTATTGTGCAGCATCACTGTCATCGTTTCATACAATTCGGTACTACATTGATATGTCGCAATGCCGTGGCGTCATTGACGCTCGCTTCGAAAGGCTACCTTTACAGTACCTGGCCGAAAATAGTGCACCACGGTGTGAAGAGATAAACGGTAAGTTTCAGCTTTGTACTTTGTAGTATCATCTGTCAAGTACGGTCGCAGAGTAGATATGAGCGCCGCGCCGGCGCGCCGCCGCCGCCGCCGATTTTGCCACGCCGCCGCCGCCGCGAAAATACATCGGCGCGCCGAGTGAGCGAGAGGGATAGTCATGATGTGTAATTTCAGTCAATGACTATAAGCATTTTACATATTACCTAAGTCATATATACCCATGTAAGCCTTACTTAATTCGTGCTTTAAACGATGAGACGAGCGAGAATATCCACATAAGTGACACCTATCTCATCAAAAGAGTTCTGCATAAAAGACAACGTGATTACTAGAAAGGCAGATCTACTGATTGATCGAGTAGATCGCATTGATAAGACCTTTGAGAATAAGAAGTTTGCGCTATGCGCCTTCCTAGATATTGAAGGCGCGTTCGGAAAAATACTCCACCTGATCTATTACCCTGATAGCCTGACTTACTATAGAGTGAATCAAAGCTACGCTAAACAATAGAGTAATGTCATCAACTATCATGGGCTTGACGCTCAGGAGCAGGTTTACCCAAGGATGCCCACAGGGAGGGGCGGGGTACTGTCGCCGCTGGAGCGGTCCCTGGTAGTGAATGGGCTGCTAAAAGAACTGAACAAAAGACGGTTCTATGCTTAAGAATACGCTGATGACCTAATTCAAATAATAGCTCACCATACCGATTTCAGTGTTGGTGGCCAGTTTCATTGAAACCAGGCCAGCAGTTATTCTAATAGTGCCCTAGTATGTGCGTAGTATACAAGAGTACACAAGCACTCCTCTTTTTTTACTCGCGTAATCCAGTGGGACGGAACACTGACACGACTGACGGAGGCCAGGCGCTGGTTCGAATTTTTACTTGCCTATTCGATGCATAGATCACCTTTCCTGTCAGACGATTAAGTGATCAGCCTGCAATGTCCTAACCAGACTTGAAAACAACTTTTTTTTGTTGTTCCAATGCGGGAATCAAACCCACGACCTCGAAGTCGAGAGCCAAGCCCTAATCCGACCTAGCGATACTAGTGGTGGGCAAATGCGCATCAGTAGTCGCTAGGCTAATTCAATCAGGTGCAAAATTGGTGCAAAAGGGTCAAGTTAATGCTAATAAGACAGTCTTGATACCTAACACCAATAAGAGGAAGTTGAAGGGACTAAAACCCCCGACACTCTTCGGTAAAACTAGTGAGGTCGAATATCTTGGAGTGATTCTAGATATTATGGGACTTACTTGGAATAAGCACATCGAGGACATTATGAAAAAGGCTAGATGCGTTCTGTGATCCTGCCCAAGACTTGTCAGCTCTAAATGAGACCCTCGGTCGAAGGCAATGCTGTGCTTGGTTACACACAGCTATAGTGAGGCGATTGTCACGTATGCGTAGTATGATATGCTACACACACAGAAAAAAGCTGTACAGGTCAACTGCATCAAAACATTAAATATTGTACAGAGGCTGGCCTGTCTGATAATCATGGGTACGATCTCTTCGACACCCACCGCTTCACTTGAAACCCTGATTCACCTGACTCCACTTCCTCTATTCCTTGTTCATATTATGGAGGCTAAGAAGGTTGTTCTCAGGGCCATGGTGGCAGGCAGGATTAAAAGGGCCTCAACCCTACTTGGAACTGCAACAGTCTCTTCTTGAGAGACCTGTCATGGCCATGCCATCGGATGCCATGATCAAGGTGCATAGCTTCTAGAAGCTATACCCAGTTTTCATAACTTCTAGAGAGGAAAGACAACCGGGATGGCACTGGACTACGGGGGCGTGCCACCTACAGACAGATATGCTTGTTTGGGAGATTTTGCACCGTGTTTCAAGCTGAGATCTCCGCTATTATTGGTTGATCACTAGAAAGCCTACGCAGTCAGTTATATAAATGGCTTCGACGTCAGTTCTTGAAAATGTGAACGTTTATAAAACGAAAATAGAAAAGATTACAGTAATTACGCTCTTTTGAATCAACTGCCAATTCTAAAGTAGTTCCTACTTTGGAATACATTGTATTATTACATTGTCTTTTACATCACTACAAAAAGTTCCATTATTTGTATTGCATTGTAATTGTATGTTACCCAATAAATAAAGTAAACTACACTTTTTTTACTACCAAGTACAAACTTAAACCCTTTCAAGGTCACGCCGCCGACGCCGCCGCCGCCGCCGACGCCGCCGCCGCCGCCGACCCAAAATAGTAGGCGCGCCGCCGCCGACCTACTACCCATCGGCGCTCATATCTATCGCAGAGCACTAATCTACTCGATACTTGTCTCTTTCACTCGCGCACGAATATATGGCTATCGCGCTCCTACCGTGTACGCGATTGCAATATATTCTACGTGTTCCGCAACCGCACTTTAACATTGCCGATGTGACATATGTCGCTGGCGCTGGTATTTAAGGCGAAGGCTGTTTTGTGCATGAGAGTAAAGCCTCATTTACATAAGAAGAGTTTCTTGATCGCGTGCAGGCGACAATATCAGGCAAGAATATTAGGCATAGTGTGAACAACCGTTACGAGTTTTGCCGCTCGAAAGGCAATTGTCGCCTCTCGAATACATTGTGTATGAATAGGAGACTGTCTACTCTGCAAAAATCTCGCATACGATTTTGTTCATTATAAAAATGGAGGCGGTACAGGATGGTGTTATTGTGGTTGCAGCGCTTTTGAGACATAATCACATAACACACTAAAAACGTCTTCTCACAAAAAAAAATTGGTTACGTCTCACGAGTCTCTCATCAACACACGGTGCGATACTCTCTTTGTTTAATGTTTAGACAAGTCGAAACTTGTTTATATGCGAGTGTCGGCGCAAAAAAACTCGGGTAATGTGTAAACAAATTGAAAGGCTGATTATTATCGCCTTCAGTGCTAGCACGAACTTTGTCGCGACAAAACCCTTTAATGTGCGAAAAAACCCTTTAATGTGCGGCAATTTACCGCCAGTGGTGCGAAGGACATTCGTATTCGCGAAGATAATTCGCGATAGAACGAATTCTTTGGCCAGACGTGTCGCGACAACGCAAATTTTTGCGTTATCGCGATAGTGTGGCCACAGCATTCGAGACTCGTATTCAATAATCGCTGGATTGATGTGAGTTTTTACCATCATGTAAACAATTAAAGGCGAGAATGGCGAGTTCTCGGATACGAGAATATGATACGATATTCTCGCCCAAATCGTACCATAAACTCTCCTTGTGTAAATGAGGCTTAAATAATTTTATTTAAACAAAGCCGACATTAGCCGAACATAATATCTTTTCAGAGGTACACTTTTTTCGGCCAGGTACTGTACAGTTTATATTAATGCTTAGCACGGGGCCAGAATGACGTGATATGAACAGCCCATAAATATCTATACTAATATTATAAAGAGGAAAAGTTTGTTTGTATGTTTGTTTGCATTGAATAGGCTCCGAAACTACTAGACCCATTTTAATGAAATTTGGCACAGATATAGAATAGACTAGTACGGGAAAGTACATGAGCTACTTTTTATTGCGGAAAATGTAGGGTTTCCACGAGATTATATTTTTGCCCGCGACTCCGTGCGCAAACAAACAAACATACAAACAAACTTTTCCTCTTTATAATATTAGTATAGATATTTATGGGCTGTTCATATCACGTCAATCTGGCCCCGTGCTAAGCATCCGAAGAATTGTGTTACAGGTACTAGACAACGGGAAGAATAATAATTAATAGTTTTATACTACACATAAGGTGCTCCCTCATCTGGAGCATTTGGGTGTAATATAACGTTACATATTCGAGCATTACGTCAGTGTAGGATTTTAGCAGTCTATGTTATTCCATCGTAACGCCTAAGCTACTGATCCGATTCTAATGAATGACGTGTCAATCATTAATTCATTACATAGTATAAAACTAAGTCCCTTTTTTGTCTGTCCCTACGTATGCTTAAATATTTAAAACTACGCAACGGATTTTAATGCGGTTTGGTTTTTAGCTATATAACATGCATAACATAGTAGAGGTACACAGATAATTTTAGAGGTTTCTAATGTCCTAAATAAACACATTTTTTGAGCTTACATTGCAAACGCCGGGTGAACCCTATGAGATAGATCAAAATAATGTACTACAGGTTTGTTAATCTTAAAAAAGCCTACAAATCTGCGATGGCATATGTCTATCTCTAGGGATAACCTGCAATTACCATTTTTTATCCTTTACTTTAATTTAAATTTAATAGCTTATTTACGAAGCGATTTTAAGCAATACAGCATTAATCCTTTATCCAATTTTGTGTCTACCTTAAATACATTGCGCATTTAATATAGACCAATATGGCTCTTTACAGCATGTAATTTAAATGAATATTTTCGAAGATATTACAGGTTTAAAATACAGGGACACGTTTCGGCGGCACTCGCGACTCAGGTATACTCAAGTCTGTCGGCCACCATAATTGGCATACACTATAGTAAAATATAACTCACCGAAAGTATCATTTTGTGAATAGTGTTCAGATTCTGCCTGACAAACGGCGGCATGGGCTGGCAGCATGTACTGACGTTCTGCATCTCGCGGGGCAGTGTCTCCGCCAGGGCGATTAGCATGTGATTCGGCAGTAAATATCTATAAAAATATATGTATACCTTATAAAAATTCATGAACAAAAACCTAACTGAGAGCATGTCAGGACATGTCTAAGGAAGGCTCCGTAACTAACATCCCACATTAGTTACTGTCCGATCTCGCTCCAAATAATTTTCTGATGGAGGATTTCGATTGGAGGCCGATTGCTCATAAATGGTCGACTTTGTAAAAAGTGATGTATGAAACCTTTTCTTTAAAAGACTTATTCAACGATACCTTACACGATGGGGTAGAATGAAAAAAAATATATTCATCGCCACTATGTGAAGTGGGAATGAAAAATGGAGAGCCACCATTATAGGTGTCTGTATATAATATGTCTGTGGCGTCATAGCTCCTAAATGAAATGCTATTAAATGGGGAAGGTATGGAACTAGTAAATACAGCAGTGTTTTTAGGTATTACATTAGACGCGAAACTTCAGTGGGGCCCTCATATTGCTGGGTTGGCCGACAGACTCAGTTCAGCAGCATTTGCAGTAAGTAAAATTAGACAATATTCAGACGAAAACACAGCAAGGCTTGTGTATTTTAGTTACTTCCACAGCATAATGTCCTATGGCATTCTGCTATGGGGAAATGCTGCAGATATAAATGCTGCTGAAGCTAGCTGTGTACAAGCTGGCCCCCAATACCTCATTGAGAGATAAGTTTAAGGAAACTGGGATCTTAACTGTAGGCTGTAGCTTCTCAGTATGTTCTATCAAATGTATTATATTATGTTTAAAAAAAATTAAGCCAATTCAAAAAGAAAAGTGACAACCACAATAGAAACACTCGAAATAAGAATAAGCTTGATGTACCAGTGACTAGACTCAGTAAAGTAAAGAATTCGTTTAAAGGCCAATGTATACGCCTATACAATAGGATCCCAGAAAACGTTCAAAATTTTTCAATCCAAAATTTAAAAAAAATGTCAAAGAACGTTTGTGTGGTAAAGCTTATTATAAACTTAAGAGCATTGATCGGCGCGCGACTCAGATTTCACGAAAACCGCTACTTTTCAAATGCGTCTATATCTAACAAAAACTGGTTATTCTGATTTTTACATGTAAAAAAACACTAGAAAATATTGTATTCTAATTTTTCACTTATACGATATTTTTCACTTACGATACCGCAAAATGTTCCTGCTTGGGGCACACCGTACAGGTACTACTTTAGGCTAGTAAGTGCGAGTCGGCCTTGCGTACGCAGGGTTCGTACATTTTACATGTTTACTTATTATTCGGTTATTTTTGTCTTGGAAGTAAGCGCATTTTACAAGTTAAGTTTATTAAATAGTTATATGAGTCGTTATAGTTTTCCTTCAAAGTTCATCACAATTATTAAGTCTTATTTACTAGAGTAAGAAAGACGACAACACTGCCTTCTTTCTTGCTCTATTAAATAACAATTCTACAGAAAACGACAGAGGAACGGCTCAATGAGAATTCAATTTGAATCCTTGAAGGATGTAAATTAAGCTTGTGTGTGCCCAGGGTAAAACCTGTGAGCTTGACACTTACCCAGTGCTCTCGTCAAGGCTTCTGGCCTGCGCGTCTCTCCATTTGTACATCAACCTCAGAGCGGCCATTTGCCTCGAGTTGAAGTTCTTCTGTGAACGTACATACAGCTCCAAATGACTGGTCTCCGTCAATTCGTTTTTCTTATATGTCTGTAATAATATTGGTCTACTGAATAAAGTTAAATAATGATTAAATCCTACTACTATTATAAATGTGAAAGTTTGTGAGGATGGATGGATGGATAGATGGATGTTTGTTACTCTTTCACGCAAAAACGACTGAACGGATTTCGATGAAATTTGGTATGGTAGTTAGTTTAGGCTCTGGATTAAAACATGCTTTATATCATGGACCCGTTGCTGCTTTCGTCCGACTTTTCTTTTGCCCGAGGGTCCGCTCCATTTAGTGGATTTTATTGACCACCTTTTGTCCTTGCAGCGCGCGAGGTGGCCAGCCCATTGCCACTTTAAGGTAAGTGCATCTTTTAATGCACCTGTGATCTTTGATTTTGGCTTATTACTTAACCTTTCTTATTAAATAGTAATCTCTTTGTTAATTTCACAACCACTAACATAGACGCGTGCCTGATGCCTATGAACAAATCTTTTGTATCGAACGTCGAAAAAATCGTGACGGGGTCGCAAGACTTTTTACTTAACTTTTTGGCTTTTTCGTGGGTCGCGGCGTAAAAAAAGGTTGAGAAACGGTGTATTATACTAAAGTCCAAAAATGGTACATCGAATTTATCAGCGACCATAAATCACTATTCTATATAAACAATATTTTGAGGTTTGCAAAATTTATGCATATTGGAATGCGCGTTTATGTTGCGCATATTATAATATAAACGCAGCATATTTGTGTTCTACTATCAGGAAATCTAAATCATAAACGTGTAGTATTATCATAATTTATTTGTATTATAATGATGGCATGCAGTCAAATAGTCAATGGCACGTCATTAAGATATCATAATAATAACATATTATTATGAAGAAAATACAAATGAGGACTATCGTTTTTTGGACTATCTGACTCACCAGCAGGCTTAGCATGGCGATCCATATAAATAATTTTAAAGAAGAAATATTCTATTCAAAACAGTTCGTTGCAAAATAGTCCTTAATCCATGATAACAAGGTCGACAATAGAAGTCAACATTTCTAAATAGCAATATTTTTAAAATGGCTGCCGGGAAATCTTCTGTCAAAAATGATCAAATTTTCAAGTTTATGACAATGTAAAGAAACTATTTGTCTAGGACCACCATGATGTGGAGTGGTTGACATTATTGTGGGACTTTTTGACACTAAATTAAGAAAACTTGAGCTGTCAAAAGAGGCCATTTTGTATGCTCTTGCTCGGGAAGAAAAGAAATGGTCTTTCTCATAACGACGATACATCGACCTTGCTACCTTACAATAAGACCTGTTTTGCTCCGAATGATATTAATGTTTGTCTATTCTTCGGTGTTTCTACTACGCGCATGCTAAGCCTGCAGGTGGCGTAACGCAACTAAACGTATGGCCATGCCAGTGTTGTACAGTCCCTTTTTGCTCGAAAAAAGGCAGTTTTTTGGAGTTTACTCCTTAAGAAACGATTTGAATTATAAGACCCAGTATGGAAATTTTATGAGGAGTAAAATCAAGTGTAACACGGAAAGTTGAGGCGTTACGTAGAAAGAGACTAAACATATTTGAATGTGCAAAAGAATGAGATGGAATACATTACACAGCGTAATATGACCCATTTTTATTTTTAAATTTAAATATGTTCAAATTTGTTCATTTACAGTCCTGAAAGCAGCTCGTTATTACTGTCAGCTTTATTACTATTATTATTATTTTGTAACATACCTTATGTAATAAGCTTTTATTGAAGTAATATAAATAATCCGAATTATTACAGATATATGTTTGGTTCTCTTATTCGATATATCATAATTATCGTTCGTAAGGAGGAAACTCCAGTTGTGCGTCAGAGCTGACACACACATACTTTTTTTTCTTAGCTTCGCTTTTAAAGCACTAAAAGTTAACTTAAGAATGTAGGATTCATTTATCCGTAACTTTGCCAAAATTAATCCAATGTATTGCTAAATATTCGCAACAAAAATATTAATAGAAATTTCACCTCACGCTACACAAGCACCCCTAGTGGCGAATCCATACGCGATATTATGACAACGGTCAAACTGCTTATGCATTAGATTCCCAGATTTACTGATCCATGATCAGAAAAGACTTTCTCAAACTAGCTGGGCCAATATCCCAATTGTCATCTTATAAATTATTTATGTATTTGTTCGCCGATTACCTACATTCTATACATTAATATTGTAAAGCAATAAATTTAATTGTTTGTTTGTATTAAATTGGCTCCGAAACTTCTGAATCGACTGTGATGAAATTTTGCATAGATATAGAGTATACCGCAGGGAAAGACATAGGCTACTTTTTATCGGGGCAAAACTTACAGTTCCCTTCGAGATTCCCTTGTGACTATAGTTTTTAGCATGATCTATCAGCATAGAAAATTGCAAGATTCTAAGTCTTATAGTTTAGAAATGCAGGGGGGCTTGATTTATAAGGGCAACTTATAAATAGGCAAAAAAAAATGAGTTATCGGCCTCCAAAGTGATTTATAAGTTGCCCTTATAAATCACTTTGGAGGCCGATTACTCAAAAATGGTTGACTTTATAAAAAGTTATGTATGAAACCTTGCCTTTATTTTAAAATACCTATTCAACGATACCCCACACGATGGGGTAGAAAGAAAAAAAATGTTTTATCCCCATTTCACATGTATGGAGAGCCCCACCCTACAGTATAAAATTATTATTAGTTTATGATGTCAAATCCGAGATCTATACACAATCTATGACTATACCAAATTTAATCCATTTATATTCATAATTACTGACGCTAGAAGCGCGAACAGACAGACAGATGGACGGACAGAGCGAAACTATAAGGGTTCATCAAGTATTACGTGAACCCTAAAAATCGTTACTTACCACACCACACACTGTTCGGCTCTCCTCAAACACTGACAGTAACAAATGCGGATCACCGCCGCCACTCTCCAGCAGTTGAGCCTTCATCTGCCGCCAAATGTAGATCAAATAGTGCGTGTCCATTCTCGCGTACTTTATCAGTTCTTCAGGCAACGGCCTAATGCGCCAGTCGGCCAGCTGGTATCTGCGAATTAAAATATTAATTTGAGCATGTAAATATTAATTTGATTTCATACAATTAATACAAGATGATTTATTGATTTCTTAAAAATGTAATGATGCAATAGCAATTGTTATCAAAAATGAGATTGTATATACACATATACTTTAGTGTTAATCTTGTATATTTACTGTTTAGCCGAATTTTATAGTAAATGTTTGACACTTTTATTTTACTTTATCCCCCTTACTAATAAACGCTGTATAAGCTTTGAATAATACAGTGTTTTGTTCACGTCACACTAGTGACATTTTTAATTCGATAGGAGACAAAACACTGTAACTATTCAAAGCTTATACAGCGTTTATTAGTAAGGGGGCTAATGTCTAACATTTTGAGATCTTCTGTATGTTTCAACTCCTAACCAAAAATACAGGGTATTGGGAATTTCTCCTTTGTCATTCTTTGTTTAATATTGGCGATACAAAAATATCACATTTTCATGACTAGTGTTGTTTAAAAACTCCTGTAAATGCAAGTGCTTTACTATTTTTATCATAACTTACTTTTTATCAGCATCTACATTACAATATGTCAATAGTAGATGTTTCAGGGATCCTCTTGGTAATCTCAGAGCCCTAGCGGCTTGATGTGTGTCGAACATACCAACAACGTAAACGCCAAAGTCTCTTTGTAGCCAGAGCATATCCATTTCGGCACCGTGGAATATCTAAAATTTACACTTGTTTTATTTAATTTAACATAATTTAAATATTATTAATATTAAACCATGTAATCATAATACTGATTACTATCATTGTCCTTACGACTATATCCTATGAATTTAGCCATTGAAATGAACTGGTTTGCCAGTGGACCTGCCACTGTCAGCTGAATCACCTCACAGCTGATTTCTGAAACAGCCTTTTAATTATGCTTTGGTTTTGAAATCAGCTGTAAAGTGATGATGTTTAGTTGCATTCAATATGTAATATGCCAAAATATTGCAATGAAACTAAATGTGTTTTACCTTTAACTTCCTAGGATCAGTGAAGGAATGGTTCAACTTGTGAATATGCTCCCGCACTGCTATGGCGTCTACGATGAAGTCGCCGCCACTAGTCGATATTTGAATTAAGCAGGTAAAACCTGGAAATAATACGTAGTTTTTTTTTTATTATATTTTTATTACAATGGAAATTTTCTATGTGATAGATTAAAGAGTGTTAAGGTTTCTCTACATCTTTTGATTCTGACAACGTGTTTAATTTCCGGCCGTAAACGTGCTAGATTATTTCAATGTCATAGCCAACAGATACAGTGTATAGATTTCAGTTTTGATATCATAAAACAATAGTATTTTTATATTTTAGGTTTAGGTTTATCTCCATACAAGTGAAGCGGGGATGAAATTTTTTTTTAATTCTATCCCATCTTGTGGGGTATCATTGAATAAGTCTTATAAAATAAAGGCCAAGTGTTACATGACTTTTTACGAAGTCAACCATTTTCAAGTAATCTGCCTCCAAAGTGGTTTATAAGTTGGTCCCCCCTGGTATTTTTAAACTATAGGAGATATAAACTTGTTAGTTTCCATGCTGATAGATCACACTAAAACTCTTTAGGAAAATTATTTTGTGCCTTAATCGGACAATAACTTTTGAAGCAATTCAAAGAAAACCTATTGCGTTTTGAATACTACTCAGACATGTTCTGACATACTCTTGGTTAGGTTATTTACCTTGATAAGATCGATATGAGTGATGTTCGAGATCAACAGCTATCTCGTCAACAGTATCCAAATGGTTGACCAAATCATCAATGGCCGCCTCTGTTTCTATATACATATAGTTCGTGTCCTCTAGCGGAGGGGGAAAAGGCAACATTTCCCGATCCGGCTCAATAAACTCTGATGGTGGATTGTATAACTTCAATTCCACCTTGTAAGGATGGTCATATCTGAAAAACACATTTTATTATTAGTTTTCTGAAACCTTTTGTTTGTTTTGTGAAAGCTCCTTTTTGTTTGATGTCTGAAATTAATGTACCTATATATAAGTAATTTTAATAGATAGAATAAAGTTAAAAGATACAGTGCCTGTCCAAAAAGAATGGACATCAATCTTTGTAGATTTATTTTCTTTTATGCAGTTCGCCTAATTCCTATACTGGCAGTGTTAATAGAGATAAATAAACAAAACCACCACCATATTGTTTTTGGTCAGTGACTGCAAAGTGAACAGTGTAATGTTGAGTTCTCCTTGTTCAAAAAGAAACTTTTCCACTAAGCTAATTTATAGCTATTGTAACAAAAATTTAGGGGCCGACAAATGAACCGAATCGAAAGCAAATTCTTTTCCCACAAAAATACGCATTACAAATATAAATATGATTATTACATATTATATTTTTTTTAATAATAATATAATGACGATTTCACACCTCGTCAATCTGGTCCCGTGGTAAGTTCTCGAAGAACATGTGTAGTACCAGACAATGGAAAATATATTTAATACTTTTTATACTTTACTACTATTTAATATTTTGTAATACACATCCACAACCCAGACACAGTTCCCTGGCGGGATTCGAACCCGCGATATCAGGCTTAAGCACCAACGCACTAAGCAAGGGTCATCAGAGACAAATAAAACTCACCCCACTGCTTCACCCATCTGATTGTACAATATTTTCAGTACAAATGGTACAATGTTATTCGGTTTGTCCGCCAATTTCGGAACCCACAATGTGTCAGAATTATCAATGACATCCTTAAAATTCAGCTGTGGTCGTGGTATATTCTTGGCTCCCATAAGCGTCGTCGAACCAATCTGAAAATATTATAAAATTATTCTTATGGTGTAAAATTGCAAAGATTGCTATTAAAATCCTTATGAATGGAATAAATAGTTAATATTATGTTTTCTGGTGAAATTCGTCTTTTTCTTAATTTGTTTTACAACCACTGCTCATATAATAGTTCTTTGTCCAGACTGATTTCAAAATTATTATTTTAGGAACATCAATATGATGTTTACCTGAACAACTGATATTATTGGCTTATTGTTCCACGCAGATACGTTTTTCTGCCCTAAACCGTCACTTTGTGTCTTATTGCCGGTTGATTGTTCAATGTCCAAGTCCAGACGGTCCAACATATTATCATTCGCTTCCACCACCTTCCCTGTGTTATATTCTTCGTCATGGCTGTAATATACAATAATGAATAGAAAGAAGATAATTACCAAAGTCAAATTGGTATTTATGAAATAGATACCAATTTGACTTTAGTAAAGTCCAAGAAAATACATTTAATTAGACTAATATGCAAGAGTTTGAGTTTCACTTTCTTTTAAGCAAAAACTACTGAACTAGGGTGTTAAATAGGCTACTTTATACACTGAACAAATGTACGGTTTTTATAAAGATTTTATTTAGCGCAAACGAAATTGTGGGCATCCTCTAGTTTTAAAACTTAATACAGGTAAACCGGAACGTGAATGTTTTATAACTGCAAATTTACATATAGTATTAGCTTACCTGACAGGTATAACTGTACAGGCAAACCTGTCGGGTAAACTCTTACGTGTATGGCTCGCTTAAGAGTGACATATATTTAGAATGCATGGAGAAAATTGCGAGGATATCTTCAACAAAGGACGAATGTGAGAATCACGTGTACTCAGATTGGCCAGGATGCCCCCTCTATAATGCACTTATGGACTATTGGACACTCGAGAACTGTTAACATGCAAGCAATTGTGAAATTGATGCCAATCTTATAATTTAACATTTACTATAACCTAGGTGTAATTTGTTCAATAACAATATATTCAAGCAAGTCTTAGCTGTATAATAAATAATGATTGTAAAATAACATACATCAATTCAAAATGGAAACATTCAATAAAATTCGCACAACACCAAGGCATATACAAAAATTGCATTTATGCTATGTTTCTAAGCTAACAGATTTATACGTTAATATAATGTTACGTAGTCTATGTTACACGGTCTATTAATAAAAATCTTTTGACACCTCCTTTATTAAAATTGGACCGGTAGATTAGGCGCACCGGTGGAACAAACATACACACATACATTCATATGTATACAGACTTCCAAAATCACCTTTGGCTTCACCGTAGTCACTGGTAAAAAAGCTTTGGACTTCTTATTCTACGAAAGATTTATTTTTCCATATTTTTAGCAAGCGTTATTTTCGCTGGTTTTAGTGAGGATGTCACTAAAACCAGCGAAAATAACGCTTGCGTTGTGTTTTGCCGAGTTAAACTCCTCTTGTCCTTGTGTGGTGGATGTCTATGGGCAGCACTCAGGCAATGCCTCAGCTCAATTTCAGGCAATATTAAAAATTGTGAATTAAATAATACTATCGCGTTCACCTTATGGTTGGTAAAATGATTGCTTTCTTTGTTATTTGTGAACAACAGTAATAATGAAAACATAAAGTAAATCTTTGTTAAGCATCCTTGACAACATTTCACTTACCTAACCTTTTTTTAATTGTTATTTTGTATAATTTAAGAATAATAATAATTGCAGTGCAATTTAAAATAGTAAACAATTAATAGGTAGATGAAAAGACTTTCGCAATTGCTGTATAAAGTACACTAACTACATAATTTTTTGTCCAAACGCTAAGCTAACTAACAAGTGATAATGCTAACAAATTAAATTATCAAAAAAAATATATAGGTATATATTTTTGTAAAAAAAGAAATTTGCAAAAATAGAAAGTATGCATTCCGATTGAATATTTATAACAAATAAATGCAGGATTAGATTGATCTAATTTCCAATTGGTCCAATTTGCTTTAAAAATCCGGTTTAACTGTGCAATTAAAATCTAATACTAAATTAAAACAAAAAATAATAATTATAACATTATAACTTCTATAGTAAGTAATTCATTACCTAATTAATGTTATGACTTATATACAGTTGACAAAAATCTAAGTGCCTATGTAAGTGCGCTACGCATATCTGACATTAGTATTCGAAATTACTCATATCTTTCTCTCACTCATTTAGCGCCATAACGCATTAAGTAACGAAACGGTTTATCCTCCCATAAAAAGTTATCACTTCAAAAAGAAAAAACCATGCTAAGCAGCTTTTCACTTTTACTTTACTTATACATTTATAACTTCACTTACCATTGCAATTTGATCTTTTGTGAATCAGCCGATAGTATCTGATTTGATTGTGAAGCAACATTCTTTAAAAAAGTGTCTGTAACGACATTAAAACCGGTCACAGTTTTATAAAACCGATAAGAAGCTGCTGACGGATAACGTCTTGATGTTTGAACTGTTTTGTTGACTGCAACATAGCCTTCCTGTAAAATAACTAATATTAGTGAAATATTATAAGTTTCTTAAAGGTGGAAGGTAATAAAGTAACTAGCCAAAACTAATGCACATAAAGGCTTATCTGGTTAGTGTTGGCTTTGTAGAGCATCACCTCTGTCAAACACTGCCATTGTTGTTTTGTGCTTATAAGAAAATGCTTACTAAACATCCTCATCAACATTCTGAAAGTCAATTCTGCTAATTAAATCCTGCAATAATACAGTTACAATCCAGTCCCGATATTATAAAACTACAAAATGGTATTCTCATAAACATAAAACCCATTTTGATAGGTCCATACTCCAAAAATCAGTTTATTTTCAAGACAACACATAATTCAAAGTATTATTTAAGTGTAAGTTAATTATCAGAATTGGGGTTCTGATGTTGGCATCTCCTATTAAGGGTATATGCCAAAAGAAAAAGTAGGAGAATGCTCTACAAAGCCAACACTATCTCTCATCAGAGGTTGATGAGCATTCGTTTTGGTCAGTGACAGTATAGCATATAGATGGTTCCTATTGTTTTTTTACAGTATTCCAGCAAGTTCAAGCATTTTATGATCATTCACTTTTATCTCAGGAGTATGCACCTCATGCGGTGTATTCTGACCACAACTACTTACCGCTGCATGGCTGGTATGGTGAAATACCTTGACAATAGACAACAACAGTTAATATGTTCCCGTCTGATTAGCTAATGATTTTATAAAGAGGCAAAGACAAAACATTTACCCTGTTTTAAACATATCTTCTTATTTTTAGGATCAATTAATGTTCTATGAGAACCAATAATATTAAAATTGTAATAATGTAGTGATATGGTTACATAGAAGTAATTGCTAAAGAGCACAATTACAACTAGTGACTAAATTTAATAAACAAACAAAGAGTTACTATATTAGTTACAAGAAATTATCAACACGAATGTGTTTTATCTGTTTTATGTGTGTGATGAAACAAAGCCCAACAAAACTATTCAAGTTTTTAATATACAGCTAATAATTTTAATGAACACAACCTCCATTTTTAACCAACTTCAAAAAAGGAGGAGGTTATTGTAAGGAGGGTTAATGTGACTCATTTTGTCAAGTGACCCAGAATCCAAGTCAGAAATTAATAAAACAATACCAACTTATATTTCCATGACTCATTTTTTAGTAAACACTGGTTTATTAATTTCAACTAGCCTTAAAAAATATATTTTATATCAATACGTTATGAATATATGTCAAGACAATACATAATTGAAGCCCTAATATCTTTAATAATATATTTTTATAAAAAAAAAGCTTATAATATAATTATTTAGAATAATAAGTCACTGTGTATGTTCCCCAGTGTCACAGTTATCCCAGTGGTGAGGACAAATACACTTTAAAATGTGCTTTAAAAGGTTGGATTTGTTTTATCTTTGCCACCTTATCTTACACAACAATATCATACAGTGTGAAACAAAGAATTTACAGACATACTGTATCTTGTTGCTAAAACAGCTTGTATTTCGTATGCATTAAGGAAGTTTTGGTAGTATTTCTCACCCATATTATGCATACAAAGGTAAAAACTACTTGTCAAGGATAAAAACAGTAGGTATCAAGGTACTTTTAACAAAATGGATACATCGAAATTACGTGTGAAATAACTTTTTAAATGCAGCAAGTTACAAACATTTTTTAAATTCTAGAAATGATAATGAATATTATTGTTATAAACAGTGATTATTACGAAATAACACATGTCTAAAGAAACGTTTCGTAAAAATATTTTCGTAACTAACAAGTAGGTACTTTGAAGGTACTTACAGTAGTTAAAGTGTTCAAATGAACTTGAAATTCTGGAGCTTCTGGGTTTAAAACAGATTCCATTTTAACGTCGAAACAAATTTAAGACACCATACATAAATAAAAGTGTAACATAAAATTGTTAGCACGCGCGTGACGAACAACACAGCACAAGGCCACAGTAGAGTCAGACATTTATAAAAATAAAAGTATTGTCTTTGGACAGATCAAAGACAATATAAATATTTTGTCAATGGATTTAGTAATTATACTGGATAGCAAACACCGAATTTCGTACTTGCTAAAAAGAACTGTATTACAAGAAATTAAAATGCGTTTCGCAATGCATTTAACACGAACAAATCCGAGCCGAGCGAGATAGACAGTAAGAGGCCGTGTGTCTCGTTCTTGCATGTTGCCACTGGAAAAATATTTGTGTTCAAAAATTAATTATCTTGAAAATTTATAGCTGTTTGATTTTAGGCCAGCTCTATGTACTACACTACATAGGTAAACATGAAAAAAATATGGGAATTACATAAAAATACAAAAATAAAATAAAATTAAGAACATTGGGTCAAGGAATTTGTAAGTATTATATACAACTGGAAAGAGCTCTCGGCATCAAATCTGTGCCGAGAGGGAGATACAATACAAACCGCTCCGTCTCTTTTTAACAAGGGTGACAACAATATTTTTAATTTGGGGACAAATTAGTTGAAGTTTGGAAACATATTATGGTGATTTCAACTTTTTCTAAAGCACATGCTATCAAAAAGTAATATTTTGCTCCAAGGTATACCCTGGATCCAAAAGTATAGAACAGAACTCCTGACTCATTATAGATACATGTTTGGGGATTTCGGCGTTGTTTAAAGAACTGCAAGCTGCAAGCATATGTCACCCTGTCAATTAGAGTAAACATCATCATCACTACCACTATCACACCATACATCATCACATTATGATTATATAAAAGGTACTTCTTATAGTATTTTACACTAACACGGAGATCTTTGAACATTACTCTGCTGTTTATGGACCTATTTGAAAAATTATTTTGTTGTTGTAAAGGGTTTAATTCGAAATTGGTCCTTTATTCACTAAGGTGGAAACCGGATGATGCGATCCATGAGGAATCGAGGGAACTCCTCGAAATTTATATCGACACATATAGTGATTTTAACTTTTACTGAAGTAACACAATGCAGCATATGCTCCTAAAAATAAGATGTTGAAACCAAGGTATACCTTGGTTTCAACATCTAATTTTTAGGATCTAGGGTATACCCTATATCCAAAAGCACAGAAAGAACTTCTCAGTCTTTAAAGATACGCGTTTGGAAATTTCAGCATTGTTTAAAGAACTGCAAGCATATGCCTCTTTGTAACTTACAGTAATCATCATCATCACCTTAACAACAATACCTAATGGAAGCTTGGCGCGTATTCAATTATACATTCGATCGTTTATTTTAGACGTTCTTAAGACGTATTAATAACAACTTAACAAAATATATAACTAAAACGGGTGAAATTATTATTTTTAAACAAAAAATTAAACCGACTTCCAAAGTAAAAATACATAAAAAAGTATGAAATAAAACTTATTTTCTAAATAATTTCCCTTTTAAATTTGGCTATTTCTCTACTTAATCTTCTTAATATGGACTTTAAGCCACCACCACGGTACCGGCAAATATGAACGTGAGTTCTATAAAATATTGTCGAATATCGTTTGGGCTGGTATCGACTTCAAAATTAAGAAGATTAAGTAGAGAAATAGCCAAATTTAAAAAGGAAATTATTTAGAAAATAAGTTTTATTTCATACTTTTTTGTGTATTTTTACTTTGGAAGTCGGTTTAATTTTTTGTTCAAAAATAATAATATGTCATAAATGATAATACAAGTTGCTGAAACGTATATTATAGAGTGACTTTTAATTAGTGTAAAACACTTTACCACGTGATAATGCTCATGATAACAAACATCTTTCCCAAATAAACTTTTTAGAGCATTTATTATAAGTGAAAATTCCTTTTGCGGCACTGTGTACTTTTCTTGGGATAGGTAAAAACTGTTAAACTCGAGCAGGACACGTGAATCTGATCGAAAAGTCATAAGATGCAACTTGCAATTGTTTACTGTCTTGGTTTACGCGAGCATGAAACTATTTTTGTTCGTATTTACTTTTGACCCTAACTATTGACCTTTGGCCTTGACCTTGACCGCCAATCATCCCCATCACATTTACCCTTACATTGGCCTTTACCTCCAATTGTCCCCCCACGAAAATTGTCTCCAGTTAAATGGCTTGACTTTTGAGATTTTTGGGGCCATTTTGAAATTTGACGTATTTTTTTTACTTTTAATTTATTTTTTACTTTGTACTTATCGCTAGATAGGTTTCTCAGACTGTTCATCTCATTTGATTGCATTAAAAAAAACTTGTCGGCCATCTTGGGTGTTTCGCCATGTTGGATTTTCGAGTTACTCCCAGCAAGCCCTTTCATTTCATACCCATATTGTAGGATTGCATTCAAATTGACTGTCGGCCATCTTGGATGTTCCGTCATGTTGGATTTTCGAGTTTTTCTTAGCAATCCCTTTCATTTGATACCCATATTGTAGGAGTGCATTAAAAATAACTTGCCGGCCATCTTGGATGTTCCATCATGTTGGATTTTCAAGTTATTCTCAGCAAGCCCTTTCATTTGATACCCATATTGTTGGATTACATTAAAATTGACTGTCGGCCATCTTGGACGTTCCGTCATGTTGGATTTTCGAGTTTTTCTCAGCAATCCCTTTCATTTAATACCCATATTGTAGGAGTGCATTAAAAATAACTTGCCGGCCATCTTGAATGTTCCATCATGTTGGATTTTCGAGTTATTCACAGCAAGCACTTTCATTTGATTGCATATTCATGCCAACCAAGATACTCGTCAAGACGAATCATACGAGCCCAAACTCGATGGAACCCCATCGTTTAATAAGAGAGTTCCTATGGCCATATTCTAGCTCCCTAGTTACCATATAGTATCAAAGTACTCGTCACGACGAATTAAACGAGCCGAAACTCGATGGGGTTGCGTCGTTTAATTACGGAGTTCCTATGGCCACCTTCCAGCTCCATCATCAGATCCTGGTTACTATATAGTATTAAAGTACTCGTCAACATGAATCTAACGAGCCCAAACTCGATGGGGTTGCGTCGTTTAATTACAGAGTTCCTATGGCCACCTTCCAGCTCCATCACCAGACCGGTTACTATATAGTATCAAAGTACTTATCAAGACGAACTAAACGAGCCCAAATTCGATGGGACTATGCGGTTTTATTTCGGAATTCCTGTGGCTACCTTCCAGCTCCATCATCAGATCAGCTCCACGTCATCATAATATTCCATTGTCATGCGGTTTACATATTCGTGCAAAATTTCAACTCAATAGGAAACCGGAAAGTGGATCAAATTTAACTTGCAAGAATCCATTACAGACTGACAACGGGACCGGTAAAACTAAATAAAAGCTTATAAAATTAAACACAAGTTCTTCGAGAACTTACCACGGGACAAGATTGATGTGGTGTGAAGTGTCCATAAATATTATTATTATATTATAAGTCATCCTATACAGATAAACCTACCTACTAATATTATAACTCTGTCTGTCTGATGTCGCCCGCCCGTCCGCGAGGTTCTCACGTAACTATGCGCACATAATAAGCACTCAGGGATTAAGAATTTTTCTACCAGTGAAAGAATTTTTCAAATCTGTTAGGTTTCAGAAATTATCAATAACATACAAACATACAATGGTTTCCTCTTCACAATATCATGAAGGTAGGTAAAATAATATAAATGTCCTATATTCCCTAATAAATCATATTGTCACCCGAACATCTAGAATGTTCCAAGGGAAATAGGCGTTTTGTGTTGCAACTATTCTATTTTCATTTCTTCCATTTTACTGTACCAAAATGCAAATAATCAAAAAATAAATAACAAATTTCTAATTATCGGTTAGTAAGTAGGTAGGTTCTAAATAATTAGTGATTTTTATTTTACATTTCTCTCTCAGATTATGAATAACATAATATTTAACCGATTTTAGTAGTATTTCTTTCTTATACACTATATCGCACATAAAATCTACCAAACCTGAAATTTAAGGAATATCTAATTGGTAGCTAACTACTTAAAAAATTAAAACTAGAAAACCTTAAAAAGCTACAATAAAAAGAAATCTCCCAGGTCGTCCCCACCAGGCAGAGTACCTAGAAGGCTCAAAGAGTTTCCCCGCTGAATTGCGATATTCACTCTTTGGGCCAGATAGGTGCCGGCTCTGGGGTCTCGGGTGGCCTCAATTCGTTTTTTGGAAATCTCTCTGAAAAGTTTGTGCGCACCCGGACCCCATGAAATAAGAGTTTTTTTATTTAGAAATATGGTGTGGAAAACTTTACAAAAATTCAATTTCCCGCCTTTTTAACTTGACACTTGCAAATAGTTTTAAGTCGAACGCCATAAAAAAAAACACGTGTCATTGTTGACAGTGACATGAATAGATGACAGAACATCTTGGATTTCATTTTGTTCGTACTTCGTACCTACGTATTTTACTGAAAAAGTGTAAACAGTTGTAAAAAACATCAGAGTACGTATGACGCACATCATACAGTGGGTTTTCAAAGCATACCACAGCCTTACCGAGCAGCATCCGCGAATGCTCTTCGCGGTTGCGCATTGGCGTCTTCGCTGATACGCAGATGTAGAAGCTCAAGTGTGTAAAGGACGGAAGATAAGGTTCCATCGAGCGGAGTTAATTGGGGTAGGTATAACTGTGTCGATATTTTGTGGGATAGGCACAGGGGCTGTTTATACTATGTGCTTTTTAGTTTCTTAATGCCTACTCATGGCGTAATTTCTTGAACCGTTTCTCGTCTTACATACGACATTTTGTAGATTCTTTTTTAGTCTCTGACATGACTCTAGAAGATCCATTTTACGTCGTCAAAGAGTAAGTGATTTCCCTTTTTTTGTGTACCTACCTTAATATAGCGTAGATGTTTAATTGTTGCTAAAGAACCGTAAATATTCATAAAGTGTTGGAACTTTATAAGTAATAGGTAGGTACTGTATTTATTTTTAACTGATTGTTAGTAAATAAGTCTGTCTGCCATTAGTAAAAATTACAATTAGTTACCTATGTTTAGGAATTTTCTAGGAATAACATTTGTTTACTTTGGAAAAACTAAAATGTAACATCTATACTAATATTATAAAGCTGAAGAGTTTGTTTGTTTGAATGTGCTAATCTCAGGAACTACTGGTTCGAATTGAAAAATTCCTTTTGTGTTGGATAGTCCATTTATCAAGGAAGGCTTTAGGCCATATAACATCACGCTGCGACCAATAGGAGCAAAGTATCAGTGAAAAATGTTCTAAAAACGGGGAAAATTATTCATATTTGAGGGCTTCCGTTGTGTGCGTTGCGTAAACGGTTCAAGTTATCAAAAAAATATGTACCTATGAAAGAATTATTCCTCTTTAAATGATCTAAAAAATGTCCACGACAGTATATGTCTATCTTTTAAGATTGACTCACTATAACCTTTTTTATGGTAATCAAATTTGGTCAAAATTTGGCATTATTGCGCCATCAGTTGACGCGGACGAAATCGCGGGCAACAGCTAGTCTTAAATAAAGTAAATAAATTAAGTTCTGACTAAGTAATTAATAATAGGTATGTTATGTTCAATCACAAACCAATAATAGGTTTCTTCTTTAGATTAGAAACAATGGTAGGTACATTTCTTCTTTAAAAAGCAATACTGTACCAGAGGTTCCCTTACTGGTTTCTGCCCGACCTATGGGTTGGGGAGTATAGTCATAAAGATGAATAAAGAAGAAATAATTTATTATTATAGCCATTAAATAATATCATGGTTAAAAATATTGTTATGAAATAAACCTTTTTATATGACATGGATTATGGATCCCATATCAAAAAACATAACCTAGTCAAGTAATTATTATAATAAAAATTTTAAATGATTTGATATAAGGTTCCATATTATTATCTTTAATGTTTAGGAACCTCTACAATAGACAATTATTGTTTCATTATTATTATTGTGAGCCACAAATTAATTTTCATGATATCTTCATATAATGTAGGAAAATAAGAGCTTCTATTTGATGTCAAGTATTTACTATTATCAAATTGTTTTTGGCTTTGAACTAATAATACCTACTAGATTCCCGCGACTTTGTACGCGCTATAAGGAATCTCGCGGGAATCATACTTATTATTGCGATAAAAAGTAGCTATTTCCTTATATTTGTGTCAAATTTCATCAAAATTGGCTTAGTAGTTTGGGAGCCTATTCAATGCAAACAAACAAACTTTTCAAATAGATTAAGTAATTAAAGATTTATTTATTTATTTTCCCACCAGGAAAAGCAGTGGCTGAACTATAAGGCCCACTTGCGCCAATCCGGGTTAAAGTTAACCTTGGGTTAAAATATCATGCTTTCTCTTTCACAAATACGAAGAACGAGAGAGATAACATGATTTTTAACCCAGGGTTAACTTTAACCCGGATTGGCGCAAGTGGGCCTTACTGAACCCAATTATAGTGCTTTATATTTTTTGATATATTTTTTTGTAGATTTGTCTGAAGGTTTTAGTCAATGAAGTGAATTTATTTAATATCAGGTAGAAATAATGTTAATAAAAAAATGGAAAGGTCATTTTTTAATTACTTTTAAGTAATAATTTTAAAAGGGGTTGTTATTTAAAATCTGTACCTCTCTACATTACTCAATATTTGTTTCTCTAAAACAACAAGACTTAGGTTTAACACCTCTTATTTCTTTCACATTCATATAAGGCTGAGGCCCCATTATATAAGCCATATAATGGTATATTATGTAGGCTATAGGTTACTTAAAATAAAAACCGTCACTTCACACAAGTTTTTTTATTAAGATTGATTATGCAGTTTTTCATTGAAATAACATGCAAACAACAAATAAAGGAAAATCAATTTAAACATAGTGGAACTTATGTGGACATTATTGTTATTGCTTTTAAATTATAAAATGGATATTGTTAATAAATTGTATATTACAATTATTCGTCAAAATACCAGACAGACAATATGTATACTATTGTTTTAATAATGCTTGTAAAAACACGCCATGTTATAAATATGGGTAGGGCTGTGATATACGGGGTTTATTTTGCGCCGTTTTGACACGCCCTAGTTGTCAGGAGTATGATGAGTGTTACGGGCATCACAGACTGCGAAGATACTCAATTTTATCTTAAGACTAAAACGTAGTGATTATATTCTCTTTGCTTAAGACTAGTTGTCCTGACAGACGTTGTTATGTCTTAGCTATGAACTGGAATAAATAAATAACTACAACTACGCCTCTAATATTTTTCACCGTTTAAACCTTCCCTAAATTTTCACAATTATTATTTTAATACCGAAATTAGCCAAATCCAGCCAGTCCAGCCGTTCTCGAGTTTTGGTGAGATTGCAATTCATTTTTATAGATAAGAAGAAGATACCTAGAATAATTGCCTGCTTATGAAAATATATGGTATCCACTATCTTAGCCGTCTGTGTTTATTTTATATAGCAAGCGATATTTTGTTTTAACATAAAATATTATTCTATATTCGCCGTCTGTGATGCCCTATAATGTGCGCTACAGCCGTAATGATTTATTATGTATGTGATAGATTGGTAGAGTCATCCTGAATCTCATATTTTGTAATGCTACAATAGTCAATACATATCAATGTATTTAAGTATCCTTGCAAAGTTTAATCTTCGTTTCAGTTTTTCCGACATTGCGTAAACTTGACAGCAACAGTAGTCGCGACTCACGAAAGAGCAGACCACTTTTATCTTTTGCAATGAAAAATATACTCGTGAACAAAGGAAACAGAACGTTACCTATGCTATATTATAATTGGCGCCATCTAAAGACCTTCGCTTACAATGTACTTTGAATGCGACAATATAAACAATCAAGTATAAATAAGTATCTTCAGCGCAACTGAAAATCTACGTATGCAAAGGTTAAGGGAAGAGGGATTTTTGATTTGCCGCACCAGTATCTTAGATTTCTCGTGTCTTTGGGTATTTTCTATGGTGAAAACTTATATTTCCTAGGGCGTGCTGTATTAATGTTATGTGTTATATTTAGTGAGGTGTTTCGAGCGTTAAATAAAACAAGAGGACTTTATCTTCGCTGGCAAGATATATCTAAGTCGCCGATAGTTCCCAACAGCCCTGAAGTAGAATGGACTTCAACAGAGTTGAGGAACGCACTCCGTAGCATCGAATGGGACTTGGAAGACTTGGAAGATACTATAAATATCCTTTATAATATGCCTTACTCAGATTATTAGTTAATAGATGTTGCCCGCTACTCCGTGTGCGCAAAAGAAAATCTCGCGGGAATCGAACATTTTGCGACGGTGAACTGGATATCTGTGCCAAATATCATCAAAATCGGTTCTGTAGTTTCGGAGCCTTACAAAGCATTGGCAAACAAACAAATCTTTCCACTTTATTATATTCTTATTAGTAGATATAGATTAATTGATAGTATTTGTGTATTTTTTCCCATTTGCGTAAATTATAATTCTAATTCGAAATATTATATCATTTAGGAGGGTATTTCTAATCACGCTTTCTTTTCTCTCGTAGGTATTAAAAATCTCAAAAAGAAGTAGGTATCGGACAATTTTTATACTAATTGCTAGCTGTAGACAGTCTGAACCAAATTTCATTACATCCGTTCAGTAGTTTTTGCGTTAAAGAGTCAGAAACATCCATCCATACAATATCCATCCTCACAAAGTTGCACGTTTACAATAGTAGCAGGATTATGTTAATAAACTATATAGCTTTGAAATTTACATTAATGTTTACTTTAATATCTTAACAAATGTTCACGTATAGTCGAGAAGAATTCGTCTAAGTTTAAAGTAGACAATAGAGAAATAAGTGATAGAAGATCATTCATAGAAGCTACCAAACAGGAGGTGAAGGTAAAATATTTATTCAGAATATTACTTACCATAAGTGCCGTTGCACACGTACCGGTTGCCGGGTAGTTGTCTAGTCGGTGCCGACTGTCCGGTATCGGTCCGGTCCGGCCGGTGCGTATGAAAGCGTGCTACGTGTTCCATATGTCACCGTAAAATTGTAAAAACCATTAGATTGTAATATTACTAGAGATATTATAAAATGTCGACATATTGTCAAATAAAAAAAATTTCCTTACAATAGGGAATATGCATAAAATATAAAAATAGCTTAAAATATAATAATATGATACTAGACAGAAAAATAAAGAAAATGGCGTGAAAATTTTCAATATCTGTTGATAAATGAGCAAGATATGAGCGGTCAAAGTTTGTAATCTATCTCTTTCTAGCAAAACGAAATTTAGTATGAACTTTCTATGAAAGTCGTGTTATGTGACGTCACGATACACGTTGGATCTCTCTGTCTAATATACCACTTTAAACGTTCATATCTTCGTTATTTTTAATGATATCAAAAAACTGATTTTACCATACGGTTTACCAAACAAGATAGATCTATATAAAAAAATAAAAAAAAAATACGTGCATATTCCCTATTGTACGCATAATTTTTTTTCTCTCTCTAGTAATATTACAATCGAACGGTTTTTACAATTTTACGAGTCCGGCCGCCGCACAGTGTTTTTCGTAGAACAAACTGAACGGCCAAAAATAAAAAAAATTAAAGTCCCTCGAATTAAACTTTTTTTCTATTAAATATTGAATTAATATTATTTTCTACCATGCGATGCATTTTTGACGTCTAATTATTATTTGGTATATATAAAAATAGAATAATACAATATTTATTTCATATTTTAAATTTACTTATGGATAACTTTTACTTATTTAACATTTATTTTTTATTTTAAATATATATTTAGCCTATTTGTGGTTCCCTAAGTAATTCTAATACGTCATGAGGTATGGCTTTGGCTTTTCTTCTCGGTATTTTCCGCAAGGAGGATATAAAAGGTTGCGATGTCACAAATAAATATTGGATTAAGTCCATATTGGTCGCCACTCGGATTTTTTTTCTTGTATGGTGTTCTCTAGCATTTTTCAGCTCTTTGTTACGGGACTCCCGGGCTTCTTCGGACATTTGTCCAATAGACTAGTCAACAAGTTCAAAAACGTGAAAAATAGAGATAAAGGTCCTAAAAATATGAGCGATGGCTCATTCGATTCGGAATCACCTCTAGAAAAATGTTTTTGAAGGATTTTGGTGCAGGTTAAAAATTGCAATTGTTATTAACAAAATAAGATGAAAAAAAAATTATATTTCGTTTTTTGTTAATAACTCGAAAAATATTAACATTTAAGCAATTTTGAAAAAAGCTCGTTAAAGAGGAGGAAATTTCCAATAAAAAAGTCCTAACTCCCGGAATTCTATCTCCATTATTTATAATTTTAATTAGACGTTGAAAATAGGGCTCCGCGCGGCAGTTACGGCATGCGCGCGCCGCCGCTAAAGAGAGTTCAGCAATAAAAATAATTTTTTTATAACATAAAATGTGATTTTAAAAATTTGAAAAAATTCTAGTATCTTCTTAACACTTGAAAGAATCGAGCCCTGAAAAAAAAAAGTTTAATCACCATTTTTCAAAAAGTTATTCAATTGTTAACTAACCAATTTTTTCTCAATCTCCATGGGCATAAACAATGGGATGAAAGGTATAAATAATTGGCCTATAAATTTTAAACTTCGTGGAGCCCTTTTGATATATGTACTTTATAAGATCCTGCGGTTTATTTTCATTAAAGTTTATTAATTTGTTAATTATGATTTTTTATAACTATTGAAAAAATAAAAATCTAAAAAATGTTGATAAATTTTTTTTATTCAATTAATATTTAGCTATGCCTGTTTTCACATTGAACAATGGCAGTAATTAACAAAGGTTATGAATTTTTTACGTAATTTGTTTATAAAATTGTTATAAACAAATAGAGAAATTCAATATTTTTTTTAAATTTTTTTTTTCCTATTTTGTTGTTTGGGTCATTCTAAGTTAAGAGGTAACTCGTTGTATGAAGTGACGGCACGGCATTTTTTTTTAAATACTTTTATTTAAGTATACTTTTCTTGTGGAAACTCTTAAATTGAACATGTTTACAAAGTGGCCAGTCAATTTATTGGTTTTATCTCATTTTATAAGTGACCAGGGGAAATACTCAGTACAGGGGAGAGACAAGATGCATAGGGGAGGATTCTTTATGAACAGAGAAGAAATAGACATATAAAAACAGGGTAATTTTTAAGAATCAACTTTATTTTTTCATTTTTATTTTAATTCTATATAATCAGGCTCTTCATGTTTCTTAAGCGCTATGTACAAAACATGAAAAGTCCTTACTTTTCCCTTCCATCAAAACATAGAATATATATATATATATATATATATATATATATATATATATATATAACTTTACTATCAATAGACAATAATGAAATAAAAATAAGCAAAAACTTGTTTTAAATATAAAGTTAAACTTTGCTTGTACAAGTAAAAATATTATTTTTAATCTATAAAGGTAACTAAAAAAAAAACTTAATTTTTCCTTAAACCCACTTTCAAATATATCAATGGATTCAATAAAAGCATAAAAATATGCTGACCTCTCTCTCTCCTCTCATTTTTAAGTTAGGGGTAGATAGTTCTTCTTCCTGATCCCAGGTGAGAAAAGAAATATCATCATCATTTCTTATTATATCTTGAATTGACTTTTCCTGTGCTGCATGTGCTCGCTTGTTTATATTTTAGTAGGCGGTGGGTCTTCATTACTCGAACAGGGTAGTGTTACAGGAGCATCGCTTATAAATGGAGTCCTAAACGACGTCTACGAATTTTTGATTTTTCTCTCCATACTTTTCTAGTCCTCTGCTGCTGCCATTTGCTTCACTGTCATAAAAGTTCCTATTTCTTTCCTCTTTTCATATTATCCCTTTCCTTACTTTCCTTAACTCTTTATTGAGCGTACTTATCCGGGTCATTTTTAATTTTAATAATGACCCGGATAATCATAATCGTTCTGCAATAATTTTTTTGGAGCTGCTCTTCGCGCGTTATTTTTGCCATTTTTTCTGTAAAAAAGTAATATTACATGGTAAAGCTAAGATAGACATCGTGCCAAATAAAGGTTCAGAGAAAACGACGAAGTATTAATGAAAACACATACAAATATATCTCCCCTGGACATTAGGTATCTTCCCTGCCATCGAAAGAGCCAGGGGAAATACGCCAGGGGAGATACATTTTAGATTGATACCTAAAATAGCCGTTAAAGTGTTTCTCGTATACAATACACAACCAAGCGTAACAATGTATGCACTATTCGGTTCCCTATTTTTTCGCATAAAATCATATGTCATAATTTTACTTGGCATAATTTCATTTGACCTAATAGTAGTTTCGCATAATATTCATTTGTCATAACTTTCTTAGCATAATTTTTTTTCGCATAATTACTAAAAGCATAATAATTGTTAGGCATACTTATTGTAAGGCATATATTTTTTTACGCATAATGTTCATTAAGAATAATATTTTTTTGCATAATATTAAAAAGCATAAATATATTTACGCATAATGATATTTAAGCATACTATTATATTTACGCATACATCTTTGTAGCATTTTTTTTTCACATGATATGAATGATAAATTCTACTGGGTGTGCGAGTTAAGACGAAATAACAATTATAATTTTACGTCTGATTACGAAATAAACTCGGACAAAAACACGAACTGCTATCTAAGAACATGCCAAGCTAATTATTTTAAACATGTTAGCGGCTTACGGGTGGCCCAAGGGCCACCCCGCCGCAACTAAACCTACTGTTACACATGTTACACTAGGTATATGAGTTTAATACCTGCTTTTAATATTTTATTAATATGCGTTTAATTACCTTAACCGTATTTTCATTATGTCGTTCCAGTTTATGTATATTTGTGCCTTGTGACAAAATGCTTTGAATTTATTATGACAAAAAAATATGCCTAACGAGTTTATGCCAAAAACCAATTATGCCAAAGTATTATTATGACAAGAAAAATTATGCCTTACGAGTTATGCCTCATTAAATTAGGACAAACAATATTAGTCTAAATGATATTTATGCCTAATGATGTAGTATGCCAAAAAACCATTATGCCAAAGTATTATTATGCGTACTAAAATTATGCCAAGTGATGTATGCCAAATGAAATTATGACAAATAAAATTATGCGAAAGAAGAGGATCCCTGCACTATTCACTGTGTATATTTAAGTATATGTTAGTATTTTAACAAATAATTGCTAAACAAAACTTACCAGGGGAAATACTGCATTCACTCAACATTTCTGCAACTAGCGACTGGCGTGACTGAAATGGCCGACAAAATTGCTGCGCAGTCAGCTTATGCGCCGCTTGCTGCTAACTTTACGTTACATCCTATGTACTCAAGGTCCCAACTTCCATAGATTATCAAAAAAAAAACTGATTTTTAAACGAAAACAAAAAGCCAGGGGACGATACACGAAACACGGAGGACAAATTTCGACGATGATATTTATTATAAAAAACTGGATAATAAGTAATTTTACTTGCAAGATACTGTTACTAAGTTATCTTTCTGTATAAAATTAATGATGCTAAAGTAATTATTGAATTTTAATACATTCATAATTACTGGTTTACAAATAAATTTGGTTGAGGGACAGGCCAGGGAAGATACTTTTTTCACATATTAGAGCTTATTGTGACTAAACTACGAACATTTATGTAATAAATTTAAGTGACCACGTAGAAAACATTTAGTTTTAAGTAATGAATAGTTTAAATATGAAGTGTAAAAAAAAAAAGGCATTTTTTTTGTCTTGGCCATCGAAAGTACCTCTTAACTTAGAATGACCCGTTTACAAAAAATTATGATTTTAAAAAAATTTTTTTTTCTTAATTTTAATTTTTAATTGTTTAAAAACGATTTTTTTTATATTTCGATTGTTTAAATAATTAGTTAAGAAAAAATTTTTCTTTTAAAAATCATAATTTATACTTTTAAATAGATTAGAAAAAAAAAAAAATATTTATAATTTAATTGTTTATTAGTTTAACAATTTGTTATAAACAAATATCGACCAACGTTATATTTTTTTCTGAAGCAGAAAAAAATTATAAAAATAGCTATATATAATAAAGTGCAACCGGAATTTTATCAATTGTTTTGAGCATCTGAAAACATTTTTTTTCTAGTAAGTCGCACAAAGTCGCACGAATTGGTTATTGTAATCCTATTGCATACTAATTAAGCTACAGCTAGCACCAAAAAATACGACACGACAGCACCCGGCTATAAATCAAAATCATTGAAGAAGATGAAAAAAATACTTTTTTTCGTCTTATTTATTAAAAAAATTATAATCTTATTATTATTACTTTAAATTAACATACATATACTTACCCATATTGTTTAAGACCGTTATTACCATAATATGAGTTTAAAAAAAGCTCTTAAAATCGACAGCAACAACCTTTGCGAGTAATGGAAAGATGCGAACTAGAATGTTCACAGATAGACGCTCCCCCTGATCTATTGTGTTTGAGCCAGTCTGCGTCGGCCAATGCTCATTGTTTGCCAATTATTCGATTGCTACCTGGTAAAGCACCTTAATTACTATTAAAAAAAAACTTATTAGAAACAAATATTTCCCAAAATTACAATCGGTATTTTGTTCGTTCAGTTCGTTCTACGAAAAACACTGTGCGCCGGCCAATACCCGGTGATCGGACGCACAGTGGTGGGCCTGGCGGCTACCCGGCGAGCACCCGGCGGCGCCGGACCGGCCGAATAAATATGCATACGTTTGAAAGCTATCGTACATGGCCAATGGCCATACACTTCGCGACTGCCTACACGGCACCGGATACCTGGCAACCGAGACGTGTTCAACGGAACTATGGGTCAGTTCACGCGGCGCTGCATCTGCTAGTCAAAATTGAACTTTATTCACTACATAATAATATATACGTTTCATATGACATCAGTGTGCGCTGTGCAGCGCGGTGCAACTTGACATTCGAACTCTTAAACGTGTATAAACTATAATCTAATGATTAAATGCAGCGCTGCGTCGCTTATCGTCTCGTTTTAGTGTGAATGACCCTTATATGAGGGAATTGATAAAATATTGTAGAAATTATTCAAGCTTCAACCTGTGTCCTGTGAGAGTACAACTAAATCTTTCCGCGCTTTTTATAACAATTTAACGAAGTTAATATTCAATTAATATATTTTACTGACCGATAATATAATTGAACTTTAATAAATAATAATTATTACTTATTTGCTCAAAGTACAAGTAGGTTCATATTGGTTTATCACTTAACAATGGTTCATGTCCTTTTATGTTCCACTATCTTTTTAAGTATAGTACCCACCACGAGAACTGTACATTTTTACGCGATAAAAGCCAATGCCTTCCCCGTGGTCTACTGTGCTGTCTGTGCCAAATTTCATGATGATCGGTTAAGTAGTTTCTACGTGAAAGCGTTAACAACGTAACCAACGAACTCACATTCACATTTTTAATATACTTAATGATGTTATCAATGTATGTTCTAATTTCTCTATTTCAGGTAATGAAAGGTAAAATGAGTCTCAATAGGAATAGAGATAACGACGGGACTGCACGGGAGCCGCTGCTCGGCGAAGAGAGCCCCATGCATTTCGGGAACACATGGACGGCTACGCCTAAATACTCCAAGTATTCGAAACTGGCGAATCAAACGGACAGTCCGAACAGATTTGACTCGTACGACAACGATATCATGTCTATGCAGGAGAAAATGCTTATAAACCAAGACGAACAGTTACATGTCATAAGCAACTCTGTGGGTTCATTGAAGACTGTCTCCAAGCAAATCGGTATAGAGCTCGATGAACAGGCTGTGTAAGATACATTTTTATCTACACTTGAATTTCCAAAACTTAACAAGCTTTTTAGGAAAGTCAACATTTATCTAGTATCGACATTCTAACTACACTGAAATGTTTTTTTTTTCGGAAAGTCACACGTTTTTTTTAAGAAAGCTGTAAAAAACTCGCACGTGGCCATATTTTAGCAAAAAGATTGGGATTCTATTGTATAGGCGTACATTGACCCTTAAAAGATTCACTTCCTTTGATAAGTCTTATTACTTTTTTTATATGATTGGCAAATGAGCTCACGATTACGTGATGGTAAGGAATTACCGCCGCCCTTGGAAACTAGTTACTCTCTTAGTGAGTTACTATTTATTTAGTCACATTATTATGAATATTTTTTAATTATTGCAATGGATATTCATAAAAATAATTTAATTATCCAAAATGGCGGCGATGTGGTTCGCCACCCATCATGTCCCGTTTCTCGCGGAGGCGAAAAGCGGACCATGAAGAGCCGCTTCGCTACGTTGAATGTAAGAGGAGGAATGGATGGTAAGAATGAAAGTGAACGAAGCGATCTCTGCCTACCCCTACGGGAAAAAGGCGTGATTATATGTATGTATGTATTTAATTATTGTGTGTAATTCATCTATATACCTTCTCTTAAATCCCTTCGATAATATACAACATTAAATATTTTTTAGGATGTTGGATGATTTGAATACCGAGCTAGAAAACGCTGACTCCAAACTAGATTCAACTTTAAAGAAAGTCGCCAAAGTGCTACATATGAACAATGGTAAGATCACAAATAGCAAAAGATATCTATACTTACATTTAATTTTGTCACAAATATTATATATATAGTTATATATATATATATATATATATTTAAATCGACGAAGACTTCTTGCGTCCTTACAAACTACCACCCTGTAGCGTCCACTGTATGTGGCAAGATTTTACATGTTATTAATGCGTATATGTGTAGTTTTTATCAGTATGATATCAAGAGTCGACTTGGTATCGCGTTATATAATGAAATATGAATATTCAGTTTTGGAAATTTCCAGGTCATTTAGTACTTCCGTTCACCGCCAAAGCTATCCAGCACACAGTATATATCCGTATACTTCTATACACTGCATGGATGCTTGTACTTCCGTTCACCACCAAAGCTATCCAGCACACAGTATATATCCGTATACTTCTATACACTGCATGGATGCTTGTACTTCCGTTCACCACCAAAGCTATCCAGCACACAGTATATATCCGTATACTTCTATACACTGCATGTATGCTCTTACCTCTCATCAATTTGTTCAAATCAATTCCGTATAATGCCCTACATATATTACCAACATTATGCAGATAAAGCTACACCCTTCAATCTTTTATGAGATTGTGATTCCGAATTACTGTTTTTGTATTTTTGTAAGAAGGGTTATTTTTTTCGCGCGTATCTTTTATGTATGTATATTAAATAGACGTCTTTTTGATTTAAATCGACCAAGTGTGTGTTGGTTAAATTTAAAAAATCTAAAATAAAATAACTAATTTAAAGAAATAAAAACAACCCGACTGACGACCGACTTCATAATTTTTTTGTGTATAATTACTTTGGAAGTCTGTTTAATTTTTGTTTAAAAATAATAATTTTACAATTTTTTGTGACATTTGTATTTATCGAATACGCGCCAAGCTTCCATTAGGTATTATAAATTAGTGTCCGACCGAGTGTGCGGTTTCGGTTTCGGTCGAGTTTCAGCAAAAAAACGTGTTTCGGTTTAGTTTTGGTTTTGTCGAAACTACGACCGAAACCGAAACTGCATTCTGCATGTGCATGGAGTTCTCGGGCTGTGATCGGTAATGTTCGACGCTTTTTTAAATTCCAACTAAGCGACGCGCGACGTGACGATGACATTTTATAAGGTTTTGTTACAGGACATGATTTATTTAACTCCGTTGCATTTACTTGAGATGGGGTAAAAATAATAAAAGTAAGTATTTGATTTTACACATTTACAGTTGGTATACATAAAAAAATACTAATTATAATACTAAATTTTTGAAACAAAAAAAAAGTATAGTAGGATGAAACCCACTGGAAAAGGAAAAAAATATAACAAAAAATAAGGAAAAAATAAATTACGGGCGATTTGAGGTTGGGAAGTGTAAGGGGGTGAGTTACATGGGGTAAAAAACGGCTTATCTCGATTTTCGCCAAAACTACGAGTCCTATGGAAAAAAGTAAAATAGCAAAGTTATAGGTGATAAAAAGATCTACAACGTTTGTACTTATTTACAGTTTTTTCACATAACTTCATACATTTATGTGAAAAATTCAACTAACCAAGTGTTTGTTCTTTTTTTATATTTATGTTATTACAAAAAAATTCACGACATTTGGTGAAAACGTACCCGTGTGTTTCAAATATATTGTAATTTTTTTTATTTAAAATATTTATTTTTTCACCTTATTTTGACTTAATATCAAAAAATTAACCCTAATTTTCAGTCGAAAACTCTCACGTCAAAATATCTTTTTTTTTTTTTTTAAGTCGGTGGGCTTTTTATTCGTTGAAATCTCTCTTTTCTGATAATGTAAAAAAATACATTACCACAGTAAAAGTTCTCAAAAAAATGCAAAGAAAAGAACAGGTAGTAAGGCCCAGACCCGCTTAGCCCGTTCCCCACTTCTCTCTGAAATACCTTTTGATGGGCTAAAATTATCCGTAGGTCACTCATGTATTTAAGCTATCTTAAAATAGCAATAAATAAGCATCTATGGATATAATTTAAAGACGATTGGACAACTTACACAAAATATTGTAGATGAAGACATTTACAATATTTTGTAGATATTTTCTACTAAAATATTTTGTGCCTAGCTTCAATAAGAATTGAGGCTAGGCGGGTCTAGGTTATGTGAAAAAAATATAAATATAAAGTTTGCACGCCTCATACTATAATCAGGAAACCGTAAGATGAAAAATGATCGCTTAAACAATGACTGATGTACCACAGCGTCAATACATATCCTTAAATAGAGCCAATAATATTATAATATAATAGCCCCCAATAAAAAAAGGTATGGTGACTACAATAAATATTTCTTAGTGTTTTGCCATTTTTTATATATTTATTTACGTTTTTTTTTTTCTTGCATCCGTTGCACATAAAATATATAATATGCATTAAGTGATATGTAACAAATATGTAACAAACAATAAAAAAAATATCGGCAAGCGGTACTGAGAAATGGGAAAATAATAAAAGAGAACTTGGAACGAATAAAACTGGTTATTCTATCAAAAAATGTTAATTAATATATTTTTAACCATTTAGAATTTAATAACGCCAAGCAACAGGGCTGATCCTTAGGATAAACGGAAACGTTTAAAAAAAGATTCATCTCATTTCATTGCCCATATTTTTCTTAATTTATGGAACAAACAGCCCTACGGACAGCTTTAGTTTTTTTTTTTATTATTTCATTTTATATTACATAAATTAAATTAAATAAGTAAAAAGCAAAACAGTCTACAGTCATGTTTGAAGTTCGTAGTTGTAAAAACATAATTTTTTTTCAAATTCGAAATTCAGTTTATTATTGAATTTCGGGTATTTCAACAGATTTATGTTGTGAACTTGTCACAACGCGGCCTTTCGAGAGTAGATCACAACCGAGGCGTGCTTAAAGGTGTAGAATTGTAGATCTTTCTATTAGGTACCTACAAATTTGCCATTTGACTTTTTCCATAGGACTTGTAGTTTTTCCAGAAATCGAGATAAGCCGTTTTCTATCCTTAAAAACTCACTTCCTTACACTTCCCGACCTCAAATTGCCCGTAAAATACTTTTTTCTTTTATTTTTGTTAAATTCTCTTCTTTTTCCAATGGGTTTCATCCTACTGTAAGTTTTTTTTTTCACTTATGACCATTTTCAAAGGTAAAAGCACTAGTCTATTAGGCTTACGAGGTGTTTGACTAGCTTGCATTGTGCCTAATTCGCTTAAGAACGACTTCAATTTAAGCCCGAAATTTTGTTCATAGATTAGAATGATGGAACGTTTGACCATATTTAACTGTCACACCGTTGACCGTACACGACAATGACACTTTTGCGATATTCAATTTTCTCATAATTATGAGAAAGCCATGCTTAGTTAATAAGGCTAACTCTCGTAACCTACTTCGCGATTTAATTTAGGTATAACGAGATAGTCGTTTCGTGAATTGGGCTAAGCTTAAAGTATTTAAGATCCGTTGTACATAATAATATAGCTGTTTTACAATAAACAATTGTAAATATTATAGTGCTTTTTCGTGTTTTGCTCGCAATACAGATTTGTATAAATAAACTACTAAGCGGCAGTAAATCAAAAGCATGTTAGGACATGTCTTAGAAGGGTGTTCTTTAACTATCAACGCGCCTTCTTTGAATTACTTAAAAAGTTGTAGTCCGATTGCGCTCAAAATAAATTCTCTAAAAGATTTTTAGCATGATCTATCAGCATACAAACTTTCCAGTTTCTATCTCCTATAGTTTAAAAATGCCAGCGGGGGACCAAATTATAAAACCACTTTGGAAGCCGATTACTCAAAAATGGTTCTTTGTAAAAAAGTTATGTATGAAACCACGCCTTTATTTTAGATCTTTTCGACGATATCTCACACGATGGAGTAGAATGAAACAATATTTTTCATGCCTATTTCACATGTATGGAGGAGCCACCCCTCTAAAATATGAAATTATTATTATTTTATGAATGTAGAACCCATTTATGTTCAAAATTACAGTACCTAGAGGGGCAAACAGAAAGAAAGACTAACTGACGAAGCAAAACTATAAGGGTTCCTTGAATACTATGGAACCCTAAAAAGACTGACTGATTAAACTAACGTTTCCTTTATTTTTCTCTCAAAACATGATCCTTGTACCTACGGAAGTTTCGGTTGCAGCCGAAACTGAGACCGTTGCCGAAATTAGTTTTCGGTTTCGGTCGTAAAAACCAGCTTTGGTCAGACACTATTTTAAAATAAGATGATGATGATGATTACTGTAACGTACATAGTGGCATATGCTTGCAGTTCTTAAAACAATAATGCCGAAATTTCCAATATCTTTAAAGACTGAGGAGTTTTGTTCAGTTCTTTTGGATCCAGGAAATACCTTCTTATTATACAGGTTATAATCTTATTTTTTTGGTAGCATAATATGCTTAAGTTACTTCAGGAAAAGTCTAAATCACTATATTATATGTCTATATAAATTTTGAGGAGTTCCCTCGATTCCACACGGATCCCATCATCAAGTTTCAATGTTAATGACAACAACAAAATAATTTTACAAAATATAAGTCCATAGACGGTAGAGTAACGTTTAAAGATCACCGTGTTTGTGAAAAATACTAGGAGAAGTATCTTTTGTATCATCATAATGTAATGATGTATGGTGTAATGGTGGTGGTGATAATGATGATCACTTAATTGCCATGGAAGCATATGCTTGCAGTTCTTTAAACAACGCTGAAATCCCCAAACATGTGTCTATAAGGAGTCAGGAGTTCTGTTCTGTACTTTTGGATCCAGGGTATACCTTGGCGCAAAATCTTAATTTTTGGTAGCATAATATGCTTCTAGACTACTTCAGAAAAAGCTGAAATCGCCATAAGTATCCATATAAATTTTGATTCCTCATGGAGCCGATCATCAGGTCACCACTATTTTTAAAACGGGACTTTGGGGTTATACCCTTTAGATCAAAAAAAGAATTTTGAAAATCGGTCCATAGACGGCTGAATTATCGTCTAACATACAAAATAATAATAAAATATTATACAGCCGAATACATAACCGCCTCCTTTTTTGGAAGTCGGTTAACAAAATATGCGATGCGACCGCGCTGCTGGCGCTGACGACCGGCTCGCTTCCCGCCCCCGCACGCCCCACACCCGTGCACCCTAAAAGGCCCCAGTAGGATCAAGGCGGTGTCCTGATATAAGAAAAATTCTGGACGCAAGATGATGATCGTGGAGAACTGAAAAAAACTTTTTGTGTATATTCAGGGAGACGCAATATAATCGGTAAACTAAATGCTCAATATACGGTACAAAATATACGCTTCTCAGTAGCGCCCTCGAAATTCCACGCGGCCGATGGCTGAACTACGAAATACGCTGAAAATCATTCTAGTGATGAAATTGAGTCCATGCCAATTTTTTGCCTATGCATTCTAATGATGAAAAGACACCCTTGGACGAAAAATGAGGGTCGGTTAATCTTGCGTCCGTATACCGGACGCAACAAGTCGGTCGGACGCGGCATCATTCGTAAAAATCGCCATGTAGGACGCAACATGATTCGCAAGATGCATATATATATATATATATATATATATATATATATATATATATATATATATATATATATATATATATATATATATATATATATATATATATATATATATATATATATATATATATATATATATATATATTTAAATCGACGAAGACTTCTTGCGTCCTTACAAACTACCACCCTGTAGCGTCCACTGTATGTGGCAAGATTTTACATGTTAATAATGCGTATATGTGTAGTTTTTATCAGTATGATATCGAGAGTCGACGTGGTATCGCGTTATTTAATGAAATATTAATATTCAGTTTTGGAAATTTCCAGGTCATTTAGTACTTCCGTTCACCGCCAAAGCTATCCAGCACACAGTATATATCCGTATACTTCTATACACTGCATGGATGCTCTTACCTCCCATCAATTTGTTCAAATCAACTCCGTATAATGCCCTACATATATTACCAACATTATGCAGATAAAGCTACACCCTTCAATCTTTTATGAGATTGTGATTCCGAATTACTGTTTTTGTATTTTTGTAAGAAGCGTTATGTTTTTCGCGCGTATCTTGTATATATGTATGTATGTTAAATAGTCGTCTTTTTGATTTAAATCGACCAAGTGTGTGTTGGTTAAATTTAAAAATGTAAAATAAAATAACTAATTTAAAAAAATAAAAACAACCCGACTGACGACCGACACTTCATAATTTTTTTGTGTATGATTACTTTGGAAGTCTGTTTAATTTTTGTTTAAAAATAATAATTTTACAATTTTTTTGTGACGTTTGTAATTATCGAATACGCGCCAAGCTTCCATTAGGTATTATAAATTAGTGTCCGACCGAGTATTCGGTTTCGGTTTCGGTCGAGTTAAGGCAAAAAAACGTGTTTCGGTTTAGTTTTGGTTTTGCCGAAACTACGACCGAAACCGAAACTGCATTCTGCATGTGCATGGAGTTCTCGGGCTGTGATCGGTAATGTTCGACGCTTTTTTAAATTCCAACTAAGCGACGCGCGACGCGACCATGACATTTTATAAGGTTTTGTTACAGGACATTATTTATTTAACTCCATTGCATTTACTTGAGATGGGGTAAAAATAATAAAAGTATTTGATTTTACACATTTACAGTTGGTATACATAAAAAACACTAACTCGCGCATTGTCTAAACGTCATTTTGCAATAGCTATTGTAGACCAATGCCGATAGTTTTTGAAACAAAAAAAAAGTATAGTAGGATGAAACCCATTGGAAAAGGAAAAAAATATAACAAAAAATAAGGGAAAAATAAATAACGGGCGATTTGAGGTTGGGAAGTGTAAGGGGGTGAGTTACAAGGGGTGTTTTTTACCCCTTGTAACTCACCCCCTTACAATGACGTTTAGACAATGCGCGAGTTAGTGTTTTTGCTTATCTCGATTTTCGGCAAAACTACGAGTCCTATGGAAAAAAGTAAAATAGCAAAGTTATAGTTATAGGTGATAAAAAGATCTACAACGTTTGTACTTATTTACAGTTTTTTCACATAACTTCATAATTTATGTGAAAAATTCAACTAACCAAGTGTTTGTTCTTTTTTTATATTTATGTTATTACAAAAAAAATCACGACATTTGGTGAAAACGTACCCGTGTGTTTCAAATATATTGTAATTTTTTTTTATTTAAAATATTTATTTTTTCACCTTATTTTGACTTAATATCAAAAAATTAACCCTAATTTTCCTTTTAATTTTTAGTCGAAAACTCTCACGTCAAAATATCTTTTTTTTGTGGGCTTTTTATTCGTTGAAATCTCTCTTTTCTGATAATGTAAAAAAATACATTACCACAGTAAAAGTTCTCAAAAAAATGCAAAGAAAAGAACAGGTAGTAAGGCCCAGACCCGCTTAGCCCTATCCCCACTTCTCTCTGAAATACCTTTTGATGGGCTGAAATTATCCGTAGGTCACTCATGTATTTAAGCTATATTAAAATAGCAATAAATAAGCATCTATGGATATAATTTAAAGACGATTGGACAACTTACACAAAATATTGTAGATGAAGACATCTACAATATTTTGTAGATATCTTCTACTAAAATATTTTGTGCCTAGCTTCAATAAGAATTGAGGCTAGGCGGGTCTAGGTTATGTGAAAAAAATATAAATATAAAGTTTGCACGCCTCACACGCGTTTTATACTATAATCAGGAAACCGTAAGATGAAAAATTATCGCTTAAACAATGACTGATGTACCACACCGTCAATATATATCCTTAAATAGAGGCAATAATATTTTATTACAGTAAATTATAAACAGTTTATTTGGAATATTGATATTTTTTTTACATCTCTATCATTATCATCTAGTACAAAATAATTTATGTATGCATTACGAGTATGATACATCAGCATGTGACCCCTCTTGCCCCCATTAATACCGTATTTTGATGATTTTACAATAAAACAAGGTATGGTGACTACAATAAATATTTCTTAGTGTTTTGTCATTTTTTATATATTTATTTACGTTTTTTTTTCTTGCATCCGTTGCACATAAAATATATAATATGCATTAAATGAACAATATTATGTAACAAATATGTAACAAACAATATAAAAAAATATCGGCAAGCGGTACTGAGAAATGGGAAAATAATAAAAGAGAACGGGGAACGAATAAAACTGGTTATTTTATCAAAAAGTGTTAATTAATATATTTTTAACCATTTAGAATTTAATAACGCCAAGCAACAGGGCTCATCCTTAGGATAAACGGAAACGTTTAAAAAAAGATTCAACTCATTTCATTGCCCATATTTTTCTTAATTTATGGAACAAACAGACCTACGGACAGCTTTAGTTTTTTTTTGTTATTTCATTTTATATTACATAAATTAAATTAAATAAGTAAAAAGCAAAACAGTCTCCAGTCATGTTTGAAGTTCCTAGTTGTAAAAACGTCAATTTTTCTATAAGTTTATTATTGAATTTCGGGTATTTCAACAGATTTATGTTGTGAACTTGTCACAACGCGGCCTTTCGAGAGTAGAGCACACCCGAGGCGTGCTTAAAGGTGTAGATATGTCTATTAGGTACCTACAAATTTGCCATTTGACTTTTTCCATAGGACTTGTAGTTTTGCCAGAAATCGAGATAAACCGTTTTCTATCCTTAAAAACTCACTTCCTTACACTTCCCGACCTCAAATTGCCCGTAAAATACTTTTTCCTTTTATTTTTGTTAAATTCTCTTCCTTTTCCAATAGGTTTCATCCTACTATAAGTTTTTTTTTTTCACTTTTGACCATTTTCAAAGGTAAAAGCACTAGTCTATTAGGCTTACGAGGTGTTTGACTAGCTTGCATTGTGCCTAATTCGCTTAAGAACGACTTCAATTTAAGCCTGAAATTTTGTTCATAGATTAGAATGATGGAACGTTTGACCATATTTAACTGTCACACCGTTGACCGTACACGACAATGACACTTTTGCGATATTCCATTTTCTCATAATTATGAGAACGCCATGCTTAGTTAATAACGCTTACTCTCGTAACCTACTTCGCGATTTGATTTAGGTATAACGAGATAGTCGTTTCGTGAATTGGGCTAAGCTTAAAGTATTTAAGATCCGTTGTACATAATAATATAGCTGTTTTACAATAAACAATTGTAAATATTATAGTGCTTTTTCGTGTTTTGCTCGCAACACAGATTTGTATAAATAAACTACTAAGCGGCAGTAAATCAAAATCATGTTAGGACATGTCTAAGGAGGGTTCTGTAACTATCAACGCGCAATAGGCCTTCTTTGAATTACTGAAAAAGTTGTAGTCCGATTGCGCTCAAAATAAATTCTCTAAAAGGTTTTTAGCATGATCTATCAGCATACAAACTTTACAGTTTCTATCTCCTATAGTTTAAAAATGCCAGTGGGGGACCAAATTATAAAACCACTTTGGAAGCCGATTACTCGAAAATGGTTCTTTGTAAAAAAGTTATGTATGAAACCACACCTTTATTTTAGATCTTTTCTTTTTTTTTATATAAAATAAGGGGGCAAACGAGCAAACGGGTCACCTGATGGAAAGCAACTACCGTCGCCCATGGACACTCGCAACAACAGAAGAGCTGCAGGTGCGTTGCCGGCCTTTTAAGAGGGAATACGCTCTCTTCTTGAAGGTTTGTAGGTCGTATAGGTCCGGAAATACTGCTGGTGACAGTTCATTCCAGAGTTTTACAGTGCGCGGCAGAAAGTTACGCGAGAAACGCACGGTGGAAGACTGCCACTCATCAAGGTGATGAGGATGGAATATTTTTCGCGTGGTTCGATGGCGAAAAGTTGCAGGTGGTATGATTCCGAACAATTCCTCAGAGCACTCCCCGTGATACAACCGTTAGAGGATGCAGAGTGAAGCTACATCTCGGCGTAATTCCAAGGGGTCCAAGCTGTTTGAAACACAATGACAGTCAACAATTCGAGCGGCCCTTCGTTGGATACGATCCAGAGGGAGCAGTTGGTATTTTGGTGCTCCTGCCCAGAGATGAGAACAATATTCCATATGAGGCCGAACCTGCGCCTTGTAGAGTTGTAGGCGTTGGTCCGGACCGAAGTACTGTCTCGCTCTGTTGAGAACACCAAGCTTGTTCGAGGCTAACTTGGCCTTACCCTCTAGATGATATCGGAATTGGACTTCGCTCGATATGCTAACGCCAAGTATTTCAATGCTAGGGGAGATGGTTAAAGATGTGCCCTCAAAACGAGGATGTACGACCATAGGTGACTTTTTAGCGGTGAACGCGCAGACTTGTGTCTTGGCGGGGTTAAATTGGACTAAGTTACGTCTACCCCATTCAGAGACTTTCTCCAATGAATTCTCTATTTTAAACACAAGTTCGTTTCGACTCTCGATGACATTTAGCCGAAAAATATTAGGGGAGCCGGTATATACAGCATCACCTGTACTATCATCCGCATAGCAATGAATGCCGTTGGTCTGTAACATGTCATTGATATGCAGTATGAATAGGGTAGGCGATAGCACACAGCCCTGAGGGCCACCAGCATCAACTGACTGAGTTTCCGAGATGATACTGACTGAATGACTGATATCTCACACGATGGAGTAGAATGAAACAATATTTTTCATGCCTATTTCACATGTATGGAGGAGCCACCCCTCTAAAATATGAAATTATTATTATTTTATGATGTACAACACGGATCTATACACAATATATAACTTTACCAAATCTCTCCCATTTATGTTCAAAATTACAGTAGCTAGAGGGGCAGACAGAAAGAAAGACTAACTGACGAAGCAAAACTATAAGGGTTCCTTGAATACTATGGAACCCTAAAAAGACTGACTGATTAAACTAACGTTTCCTTTATTTTTCTCTCAAAACATGATCCTTGTACCTACGGAAGTTTCGGTTGCGGCCGAAACTGAGACCGTTGCCGAAATTCGTTTTCGGTTTCGGTCGTAAAAACCAGCTTCGGTCAGACACTATTTTAAAAAAAGATGATGATGATGACTACTGTAACGTACATAGTGGCATATGCTTGCAGTTCTTAAAACAATAATGCCGAAATTTCCAAACGCGTATCTTTAAAGACTGAGGAGTTTTGTTCAGTTCTTTTGGATCCAGGAAATACCTTCTTATTATACAGGGTACAATCTTATTTTTTTGGTAGCATAATATGCTTAAGATACTTCAGGAAAAGTCTAAATCACTATATTATATTATTATTATTATTATTATGCTAGCCTGTTATGTCCCACTGCTGGGCAAAGGCCTCCCCTCTTTTCTTCCATAAATCGCGATCCTTCGCTATGGTCGGCCAGTCCTTATCAAAGGCATCTAATTCGTCGCGCCACCTTTTCTTGGGTCTGCCTCTGTTCCGCCGACCAGTAGGTAGCCACTCCGAACTAAGATATGCCCATCTATCTGGGTGCATACGAGATATATGTCCCGCCCAACGCCATTTTAAGCTGGCATTTTATATTATATGTCTATATAAATTTTGAGGAGTTCCCTCGATTCCTCACGGATCCCATCATCAAGTTTCCATTCCATCAAGACAACAACAAAATAATTTTACAAAATGTAAGTCCATAGACGGTAGAGTAACGTTTAAAGATCACCATGTTTGTGAAAAATACTAGGAGAAGTACCTTTTGTATCATCATAATGTAATGATGTATGGTGTAATGGTGGTGGTGGTGATAATGATGATCACTTAATTGTCATGGAAGCATATGCTTGCAGTTCTTTAAACAATGCTGAAATCCCCAAACATGTATCTATAAGAAGTCAGGAGTTCTGTTCTGTATTTTTGGATCCAGGGTATACCTTGGCGCAAAATCTTAATTTTTGGTAGCATAATATGCTTAGACTACTTCAGAAATAGCCGAAATCGTCATAAGTATCCATATAAATTTTGATTCCTCATGGATCCCATCATCAGGTCACCACTTTTTTTAAAACGGGACTTTGGGGTTATACCCTTTAGATCAAAAAAAGAATTTTGAAAATCGGTCCATAGACGGCTGAATTATCGTCTAACATACAAAATAATAATAAAATATTATACAGCCGAATACATAACCGCCTCCTTTTTTGGAAGTCGGTTAACAAAATATGCGATGCGACCGCGCTGCTGGCGCTGACGACCGGCTCGCTTCCCGCCCCCCGCGCGCCCCACACCCGTGCACCCTAAAAGGCCCCAGTAGGATCTAGGCGGTGTCCTGATGTAAGAAAAATTCTGGACGCAAGATGATGCTCGTAGAGAACTGAAAAAAACTTTTTGTGTATATTCGGGGAGACGCAATATAATCGGTAAACTAAACGCTCAATATACGGTACAAAATATACGCTTCTCAGTAGCGCCCTCGAAATTCCACGCGGCCGATGGCTGAACTACGAAATACGCTGAAAATCATTCTAGTGATGAAATTGAGTCCATGCCAATTTTTTGTCTATGCATTCTAATGATGAAAATACACCCTTGGACGAAAAATGAGGGTCGGTTAATCTTGCGTCCGTATACCGGACGCAACAAGTCGGTCGGACGCGGCATCATTCGTAAAAATCGCCATGTAGGACGCAACATGATTCGCAAGATGTATATATATATATATATATATATATATATATATATATATATATATATATATATATATATATATATATATATATATATATAATTTGGTATGGTAGTAGTTTAAGACTGGATTATCACAGGCTACTTTTACTTGTTACAACTAGTATATATACTAGTCGTAACAAGTAAAAGTAGCCTGTGATAATCCAGTCTTAAACTACTACCATACCAAATTTCATCGAAATCCGTTCAGCAGTTATTCAGAATAGCATATAGAAAGAGTAACAAACTTCTATACCTACAAACTTTCGCGTTTATAATAGTAGTAGGGATGTTATTATTAATTACTAGCGACCCGCCCCAGCTTCGCACGGGTACAATAATGATACTAATACTACAGAATGTCTTTAAAGTTTAAACCTCTAACAAAACGGGCGAAATCTAGTCAAAACAAACAGAAACAAATTAATATAGGTACCTACTAAAACCAATGAAATAAGTAGGTGGGTATACTTTTATCGTATGAAATACCATAGATAGATCTAAACCCCCCCGCACGCGCATTTCTCCCCCTCTTTCCCCCTTCCCCCCTCTAACAAAACGGGCGAAATCTAGTCAAAACAAACAGAAACAAATTAATATTACTAAAACCAATGAAATAAGTAGGTGGGTATACTTTTATCGTATGAAATACCATAGATAGATCTAAACCCCCCCGCACGCGCATTTCGCAACGGGCCGTGCAGCAGAAATCGTAATATTTTAATTTCGCCATAACTTCAAAACCAAACGTCCAATTTCAAGCATTCAAGGACCAAATATTATCTACATAAACTGTACTTAGTGATGAAATAATTTATTTTGATAAGGATTAATGGCATGAGTAAAATAAACGCGTTTAAATGTAGTCTAAAAAAAATTCAAGATTTCTAAATAAAAAAATGGTTGTTGTGCCTTACTCGACATAGATAGGTATAGTGTGTCGCGGTCTTTTTTGTAGATATTTATAAGATCTACAATTAATTAGAACATTTTATGGTTCTATCTTTTATAGTTTAGGCAGCGTACGCAAAATAAGTAACTTTTCTGGTTGATTTTTTACACCTTGTGTCCGAAAAACCCAAATATTTTACGGAACCCTATTTTTTCCAAAATAAAATTTAGCCTATGTTACTCGTGGATAATGTAGCTTTCGAATGGTGAAAGAATTTTTGAAATCAGTCCAGTACTTTTTGAGCCTATTCATTACAAACAAACAAACATACAAACAAAGTTTTCCTCTTTATAATATTAGTGTAGATGAAATTATATTTGACTAGCTGTTTCCTGCGGCTCCGCCCAAGTAAATGTAATATCAGGTATTCCACGAGAAAACTACTTTTTCGGGATAAAAAGTAGCCTATGTTTTAATCCAGAGCCTAAACTTCTACCATACCAAATTTCATTGAAATCCGTCCAGTAGTTTTTGCGTGACTGAGTAACAAACATCCACCCATCCATACATCCATCCATACTCACAAACTTTCACATTTTATAATATTAAATGGACTATGTTTATTTATTATAAATCTAAAGACTAGATAAAATTGTCAGAAAAGTAAACGTTTTGGATTTCAATCCTACTATCCTACTAATATTATAAATGTGAAAGTTTGTGAGGATGTGTGGATGGATGGATGTCTTTTTTTTATTTTGTGAAAATGACAAAATATGTCAAACCTTGTCTGCCCCAAACAGTGGGACAGTGTCGACACTTTTTGCCTATAATATATAAGGTTTGGTAAAATCAATTACGACTACTTCGGGCATAATATGATCTCCTGCTTATGTAAAGACGTTTAAGCAGAAAAATAATTGCCATACTTGAAAAAAATTTTTTTTTCTTTATATGGGCGAGTTTGCATTTTTCGGAGTCTTCCATACATGAGATGATTTTATACTTTGAGTATGACAATTATTTTTTTGCCTAAACGTTTTTACATAAGCAGTGGATCATGTGCCCGAAGTATCCGTAATTGATTTTCGGAGACCTTATATATAGCTAATATATAGGTTTTATGTTGTTAACACCTACTGTAACCATATTCTGGCAAATAAATACTTAAACTTACATACATAAGTACTTACATAAGTATTGTATTTAACTTGGCATCTTTTTGTTTCAGACCGTCGACAGTGGATGGCGATTCTGATTCTCATCGGTTTACTAGGTCTTTTAATTATTTTATTTATTGCAATTTAAATCGTGTTAATTAATGTATTTTTTGTAAATTTGTTTGTAGCGATATAGTTAAATTATATGTAATATATTATGTTGGTAGCGTAGGTATAAACGTATGTAACGCGACTCTTAAATGATAGACAGATGAATATTTTTAATACTGTTAGCGTATTAATATTAATTGATTAAAATCATTCACAGTCGATATTAGGGCGTGCGCTTACTTGAGAGACAGTTTTTAGACTATTATACTTGTTTCACATATACAAGTAATAAAACTAAAATGAAACTTTTTACCACAATTTTAAGGTAGTTTTGTCGGTATTAGACAGTTTTGCGTCTGAGCCGCTTTGTTTCTAGTGTACGTATCTTTATATACCTATGAGTACTAGATGTTTCCCGTGGATTTGTACGCGAGAAAGAGTAATTCGGCTTGAACCGTAATTTTGGTACGATAGGAAGTAGGCTATGTGTTAATCTAAAGCATTACCTACTACAATACCAAATCTCATCAAAATCCGTTCAGTAGTTATTGCGTGAAAGAGTAACAAACATCCATACATCCATACTTACAAACTTTATAATATTGGTAACGATTATTTATGAAAAGCAATAGTATGACGACCTCTGTGGCTCAGTGGTTAGCGCTTTGGCGCACAAGCCGAAAGTAACAGGCTCGAATCCTGCCGAGGGAACAAAAAAGTTTTCTGTGTTTCTGAGTAATGGATCTTAAATACATATATGTATAGTGTATAGTAGGTAATAGGTATAAATATAAGTATTTAATATATATACTTACTTGTTGTCTGGTACCCATAAAATAAGTTCTTCGGATACTTAGCACGGGACCAGATTGACGTGGTGTGAAGAGTCCATAAATATTGTTATATTATTATAATACTACATGTTTCCCGCGACTTCGTGCGCGCAAAAGTTAATTTCGCAGAAACTGTACGTTATCCGCGATAAAATGTAGTCTGTATGTCCTTCCCCGTTGTCTACTCTACATCTGTGCCAAATTTCATCAAAGTCGATCCAGTAGTTTCGAAGCCTATTCAATGCAAATGAACAAACTTTTCCTCTTTATTATATTAGTATAGATAATATCAATATTAATGTTAATAATAGTCTGTCTTATTACTGTCAAGGCTTAAGTGAGCGCTCGCGCTAATTAGCAGAGCATATTATTATGACGCATACAAGATACATAGAGACCACTAAGATTAGTAAATTATTATATTGATAATGAAATAATAAATAATTGTTGTTAGTATCTAACCATGATTAACTAGACAACGTAATAGTGAAGCTAGAGAAATAACTTATTGTAATAAATAAGAAATGAAGAGGCCTACCTACTGTCTTTACTCTATAGGTACATAATGTAAAGGCACCTTTAATAATATCTATGTATCTAAAATACTAAAAAAACCGCCATGGCAACAAATTTTCGTATGCGGGCCATACACCATGCTTTCTATCGTTCCTTTCACAAATTTTTGCTGTGTAACTGAAATGTAACAATAGGGAATATGCATAAAATATAAAAATAGCTTAAAACATAATAATATGATACTAGACTGATAAATAAAGGAAATGGCGAAAAAAATTTCAATATCTGTTGATAAATGAGCAAGATATAAGCGGTCAAAGTTTGTAATCTATCTCTTTCTAGCAAAACGGAATTACTTATGAACTTTCTATGACAGTCGTGTTATGTGACGTCATAATACACATCTGATCTCTCTGTCTAATAGACTACTTTAAACGTTCATATCTTAGTTATTTTTAATGATATCAAAAAACTGATTTTACCATACGATTTACCAAACAAGATAGATCTATATAAAAGAATAAAAAAATTACGTGCATATTCCCTATTATGAAAAATGTCGAATGTGTGTGTTTCGGAACGTTTTGTAAGGATATAACGTATATCTATGTAATAATTAATGAAAGATTCTATTATTACTACAATAGAGTTAAAAATGGAAGTTCCGAGTGTCGAGCTGTCATATATGACATTGGACTCGACACTCATTTGTTCGATTTTCAACTCTATTGTACTACAGTTAAATGAAAGTGTAAGTAATTAAGAGAATTGAGCATGGAGGTTAGAGAACAGGAGACCGATCGTTGAAGCATTGCCCGCCTGTCCCTGAAAATTTGTAGAATTTTTAATCCATTTTTCAACCACCAGCCGCGCTGCCGTCGGTAAGTAGTATAATTTTCTTCACGGCATTGGTGGGCCGCTTTTTCTGAGACAACTTAGCGATCGCAGCGCCTCGCTTATTTTGTCCATATTTCTGGGACTATTTTCTACAGCGACCGGTCTCCTGTTCTATAGCCTCCATGGAATTGGGGTTCATTGGGGACAGTTTGTGCTGTCATTTAGTCATATACAGACGATAGGAAGCATGGCCACAGAGTAGAAAATATATATATATATACTTACGTACAGAGAAACAGCTTTCATAGAACGATCCAAATCGATTGAAAGTTTTGACGTCCTCTTCAACGACCCACATAATCGTTACACACACGGACACTGTATGCTTGTAGTAGTGAAATCAAATCGAAAGCTAACTATGTAGCTGTTTATTTGTTCGTGTTTCTTTAATATGTCATCTGTGGCATGGTGGCCTTAGGTATGAGACGTTTTTAAATGTAATTCATATTTTGACACTATCTGTTCTTTTCAGTTGTAATTTTTTGCCAATACATAGGTATGAGACGTTTTTAAATGTAATTCATATTTTAACACTATCTGTTCTTTTCAGTTGTAATTTTTTGCCAATACATTGCTGTGCCAATATTGCAACTGATATAAGTTAGGAGCACGCAATAAGTAAGTAATTGTCTATTTACAAGCTTTTGAACACCCTTAGATCTATCGATAAAATAAATATTACATTAAAATACCTCCTAAAATATCGTAAGATTTTTTGCTTTTACCAATTTCGAATATTATATTCAGGGCAATAATTTTGAACCAATTGTCGTTGTAAGAATTCTCAATACTTTCTGGATAACCCTTAGATATAACCTACCTATTACAATACTTATGAACACCACCACATAGAAAAAATATGCTCTGCTAAACATTTAAGGCAAGGTCTCATAACTTGTGTGCGGTCAGTTTCTAAAACGATCCAAAACTTTCACTGTGGGTTACCCGACACGACCGGATAAGTAACACGGCCTTACAGAAAACCGGGCGTGAGATAACGCTAACGTTGTGTTTCGCCGAGTGAGTGAGGTTACCGAAAGACCAAGGGGGATTGGGGATTTTATGGATTGGGAACGCACTTGTAAGTTATAGCTGCTCTGGTATAATGTTTGTCCATGGGCTGCGATATTCGCTTGCCATCAGGCCTGTCCGTCTGCTCGTTTCCTGGTCCATTTTATGAAAAAGTAATTGCCGACACGATAACGCCTTTTTATAATAACGAGTCGTTGGTCAACCTACGCTTAGCGTACGACGCATGCCCATTGTCCATGCTCTTTAATTAATTAAAATTATAACTGTTCTGTAGTACCCTAATACTAATACAGGATTATTTTTTCACCAGTACAATAAATCAACATACGTAATAGTTGTCAAAAATAAAAATACTAGCGATTTTTGTTACTACCCCTTTGGAACAAAAAAACAAAATTATCAATCCCCGAACTTATCCGCTAAACTAATACAAAATGTGGATGCATTACGCATCTATCGATGCTTGCGAGCTCCGAGCGCCGCCCGGCCGATCGCTTACCCCACCCCGCGGCCCCCTACCTCATACCGCAACCGTTGACGCCTTGTAGTTAGTGCGCCCATGCGGTATTAGATTGGTTATAGGATATATTAATTGAAATGAAAAAAAAATAATATATTTGTGGAATGTACTCTATTATCGATACCAATGACGTGGTAAAATTTATTGTACCGATGAAAAAGTATTCCTGTATATTAAAACAGTGGTTGAGCTACAATGTTTTGTCCTTGTTTTATGCTGGGAAAAGTAGCTTGACAGGGTAGAATGAAATAGTTTCGTCTGTCATCCGAGTGTGTCCAATACAAGTATTTAGATGAAGCTACATATTTTTCGAGAGTCGCTTGTCGCTACTCGTTTCGTTAGACAAGAGTGATACGTCCAATTTTTGCCTTCTTTAAGTCAGTATCAGTCCAATTCAGTTCATCAGACCATCCAGACTCACAGCGAGAAGTCTCCTACGTGAGAGCAAGAAGCCGAGAAACTGTCCACATTAAATTTTCTCGGCGAGAATGGGCATTTTAAATTAGTTACCGCGGACGAGGGACATATTTTTACTTCTGATAAGTAGTACCTATAGGTACAGTTGTTTACTAAAGCATTTTCAAAATTTCCATCCGTATGATATTAAAGATATATGTATTATATATATTTAAAAACAAGTGTTTAACCTTTTGTTTACATATCAACGTGTCATTACTTACTAGTTAATACTTGTGGTACTTTGATCTGTATTGGTGCTCACACACGTTAGGCAAGCAGCTTGGTGAGCAGGAAATCAGAGATAGGCTAGATAGAAGAGGGCTACCGGAGATCAAAAGGATTTCCTAGCTTGTTAAGGTACCACCGACAAAGTTCCTGCTCGACCAGTCTCTAAACATTCACCTTTGCACTAGGACGCCTCAAAATAAGTAACCGCAACGACTACAGACGAGGTTAAACTACGTATTAACGCGTGAGTGTGTTTGCGAGACCACTATTCCACGGCGCTGTTGAGCGATTTTCATCTTATGCCTGGTCGAGCGGGAACTTGTTCGGTAGTACTTGCGTAGCGTGTAAATCTAGGATTGTAAGCGTCAGTTCACACTGAGACGCGACGACGATAGCGATTCAAAATTGAACTTTATTCATTAAACAAGAAGAAAAGTTTCATTGCAATAGTTCGTATTTCGAGCTGCACCGGGCTGCATAGCGCGGCGACGCTTGCATTGGAATGTGTATCTTTTTGTGTAGTGAATAACGTTCAATTTTGAATCGCTGTATTAAAAATTCAGCGCTGTATCGCGTCACGTTTCGGTGTAATCTGGCCTTAGGTGAATGTTTCATTTACCTAATATAAATGGCCAGTATACACGGGGACGCTTACAATCAAAACTAGTATCAAGAGTGGACGACACAGAAAAAACTACTAAACTAGGTGACTTACAAATAAAGACGGTTTTATCAGTTTAAATAACCGCCTCCTTTTTTGGAAGTCGGTTAAAAATCAATAGCAGTAACCAACCACAAAAACACTTTTATATGATCTCAGGGGTAACCGAGGGACATGCATTTGCGGGTCCTAGGACATTAGGACCCGCAAAGAAATTAATCAGAAGAAATGTAGGAGTAGAAAGTGTTCCAGTTTCCCTCCCCAAGCAAAGTCTCGCGACTTACGGCCCGTCTCAATAAGGGTAAAGATATACGCACCGGAATCCGGAAGGCCGTAGAGAATTCTGATCATTGGAAAAAGAAATCTATGCTAATGCAATAGAGTTGAAAATCGAACTCATGAGTGTCGAGTTAAACGTCAATGTCATATATGACAGCTCGACACCTGACACTTCAAGTTTCAACTTTATTCTATTAGCGCCGAGTTCTATTTTCAATGCTCAGAATTCTCTACGGCTTCCCGGATTCCGGTGCATATAGTCCCAGCCTTACCTATAAATAACTATTTGTTACAAACGTCGTCATTTAATAATTTGACGGATTTTTTGCGATACAAATTTGACGTTTTTAACAAATAGTTATTGGTAGATAGGTTATTGAAACGGGCCATTAGTGGGGTGGCTGGCTCTGACACTAGTGTCCATATGTGTCGAGTGTAAATTTCATAGTGTGTCCTGCCCATAATACTTATCGGTGTGATTATTATAGGAAAAACAATCGATGCCTTTGTAATGTTTCGACACGTTATTTTTTCCGTCACGGGAAAATCTAAACGGCAATGTCTCAAAAGTTGGTCAAGTAGGTCATTTAGAATCTACGTGGATTGTGTGAAGTTGGCCTAATTCATAAGTCATAACTCATAACTAACTTATATCTTCCATTATAGATATATGAACTTCTTTGATATGTAAAATAGCTACCGATTGTATTCTAAAGCGATTACTTTGTAAAGTATTTATTTTTAATTTTGAATTAGGTATGTTGTTTTAATTTCAATATTATGTGTAATAAAACAAATAGAATTGATATAAATGTTGACTTTCATTATGTCGATACCTACCTCATTATTTAATTTATCTTTAGTGTATTTTTTGTTTATTTTTTATGCCGAGCGAATGGATTCCGGAGGCTTTAAAAGCCGTCTGCTCGTATTACAGTTTCACTCCATTCTACTATCCTACTAATATTATAAATGTGAAAGTTTGTTAGGAAGGATGTGTGGATAGATTGATGGATGTTTATTATTCTTTCACGCAAAAACTACTGAACGGATCACTATGAAATTTGGTATGGCAGTAGCTAAGGCTCTGGATTAAAACATAGGGCTTCTTTTTATTCTGAAAAAGTACAGTTCCTTCGGGATACCTTCTACATTTACGCGGGCGGAACCGCGGGCAACAGCTAGTTGCTATATAAACAACAAAATACTGACCCGCTCGATAAACATAATATATTTACACAACAGATATATAAAAACAACAGCAACAAGTTATCCGTTGTAGTATTTAATATTTTTATTAACAAGAGGATGAGGGTACTTGTTATATTCAGTTAAAATAACAATTGACTCCCTGAATTTTATTTTTATCCATACAATTTTAACCCACCGACGAAAATAGAGGCGTATTGTGTTTGACGTGTATGTACAGACATACATCGTAACTCCCAAATAGTAATAGCAAAATAAAATAGGGGTCATTGTACTTAATATGCCATAAATACTAATTACTTTGTCAAATATTCGTCCATTTGAATTAGTAAATTAGGTACGGCATAATATTGTCGCGACTCGCGAGTTAATAATTTTAACCTTTGATTAATTATTACATAGATACGTTATATCCTTACAAAACTGACAATATTTCTGTGCCACGCAAGGAATTTGTAAGTATTATATACAACAGGAAAGAGTACTTCAAACTTTATTTTCTTTTAATTCAATCAAAAATGATCTTTACTACTCAGACTTAAAGCTTATTACGTGCGCAATAAAAAACCGGTCCCGGTGAGATAGCTATAAGTTATCCCTGTGTCTCGTTCTAACAAGTAACCTAGTGTAGCCAGTTTATATCTTTACTTAAATTTTAGGTTTGGTAGATTTTATGTGCGATATAGTGTATAAGAAAGAAATACTAATAAACTCGGTTAAATATTATGTTATTCATAATCTGAGAGAGAAATGTAAAATAAAAATCACTAGTTATTTAGAACCTACCTACTAACCGATAATTAGAAATTTGTTATTTAATTTTTGATTATTTGCATTTTGATAGAGTAAAATGGAAGAAATGAAAATAGAATAGTTGCAACACAAAACGCCGTGTATTTCCCTTGGAACATTCTAAATATTCGGGTGACAATATGATTTAATAGGGAATATAGGACATTTATATTATTTTACCTACCTTAATGATATTATAAAGAGAAAACCATTGTATGTTTGTATGTTATTGATAATTTCTGAAACCTAACAGATTTGAAAAATTCTTTCACTGTTAGAAAAATTCTTAATCCCTGAGTGCTTATTATGTGCGCATAGTTACGTGAGAATCTCGCGGGCGGGCGGGCGACATCAGACAGACAGAGTTATAATATTAGTAGGTAGGTTTATCTGTATAGGATGACTTATAATATAATAATAACATTTATGGACACTTCACACCACATCAATCTTGTCCCGTGGTAAGTTCTCGAAGAACTTGTGTTTTTTTTTTTATAAAACTAGGGGGCAAACGAGCAAACGGATCACCTGATGGAAAGCGATTACCGTCGCCCATGGACACCCGCAACATCAGAGAAGTTGCAAGTGCGTTGCCGGCCTTTTAGGAGGGAATATGCTCCCATCTTGAAGGTTTGCAGGTCGTAGTGGTCCGGAAATACTGCTGGCGACAGTTCATTCCAGAGTTTTACAGTGCGCGGCAGAAAGCTTCGGGTAAAGCGCACGGTGGAGGACTGCGACTCATCAAGGTGATGAGGATGATAAATATTTTGTCGCATGGAACGGTGGCGAAAAGTTGCAGCATGTATAAGTCCGAACAATTTTATTTTATAAGCTTTTATTTAGTTTCACCTGTCCCATTGTCGGTCTGTAATGGATTCTTGCAAGTTAAATTTGATCCACTTTCCGGTTTCCGATTGAGTTGAAATTTTGCACGAATATGTAAACCGCATGACAATGCAATATTATGATGACGTGGAGCTGATCTGATGATGGAGCTGGAAGGTGGCCACAGGAATTCCAAAATAAAACCACATAGTCCCATCGAATTTGGGCTCATTTAGTTCGTCTTGACAAGTACTTTGATACTATATGGTAACCAGGATCTGATGATGGAGCTGGAAGGTGGCCATAGGAACTCCGTAATTAAACGACGCAACCCCATCAAGTTTCGTCTCGTTTAATTCGTCTTGACGAGTGCTTTGATACTATATGGTAACCAGGGAGCTAGAATATGGCCATAGGAACTCTGTAATTAAACGACGATGGGGTTCCATCTAGTTTGGGCTCGTATGATTCGTCTTGACGAGTATCTTGGTTGGCGTGAATATACAATCAAATGAAAGGGCTTGCTGTTAATAACTCGAAAATCCAACATGGCGGAACATCCAAGATGGCCGCCAAGTCATTTTTAATGCACTCCTTCAATATGGGTATCAAATGAAAGGGCTTGATGAGAATAACATGAAAATCTAACATGATGGAACATACAAGATGGCCGGCAAGTTATTTTTAATGCACTCCTACAATATGGGTATCAAATGAAAGGGATTGCTGAGAAAAACTCGAAAATCCAACATGACGGAACGTCCACGATGGCAAACAGTCAATTTTAATGTAATCCTACAATATGGGTATCAAATGAAAGGGCTTGCTGAGAATAACTCGAAAATCCAACATGATGGAACATTCAAGATGGCCGACAAGTTATTTTTAATGCACTCCTATAACATGGGTATCAAATGAAAGGGATTGCTGAGAAAAACCCAAAAACTCCAACATGATGGAACATCCAAGATGGCCGACAGTCAATTTGAATGCAATCCTACAATATGGGTATCAAATGAAAGGGCTTGCTGAGAATAACTCGAAAATCCAACATGGCGGAACACCCAATATGGCCGACAAGTTATTTTTAATGCACTCGTACAATATGGGTATCAAATGAAAGTATGGTGTGTTGGGGTTTTTTGAGGTCCTTACAGAGTAGAGTAAAATTTCTAGGAGGTCTCCTGAAGAGCTTGCCTGTACTAAATTAACCGGCAAACAACCTTGCAACAATGATGCGTTGAATGAGATGAACAGACTGAGAAACCTATCTAGCGATAACTAAAAAGTAAAAAATAAATTAAAAGTAAAAAAAAAAACTTTTTTAAAAAACAAGCTTTTATTTGAATGCGCTAAAAAGAATAAAATATTTTTTCCTTTAAAACTTTTACTATCAACTTACAACGTAATTACACAATTTATATGATATAAAAGCTTGTCGAGAATCAAACAAATCAAAGAAGTAAATCAAGTAACTTGATCTGATAGATTTATGAGACAATTTATTTGATTCTCGACAAGCTTTTATAACATATAAATTGTGTAATTACGTTATAAGTTGATAGTAAAAGTTTTAAAATAAAAAATGGCGGAATTCGAACCAGCGACCGGCTTGATCACCAACATGCTCAACCACTAAGCCAATGAGGTCGTCAAACTTTTAATAAGTGCAAAATATACTTTACCACGTGGTAGTGCTCATGATTACAAACTTTCCCAAAGGAACTTTTTTATTTAATCTACCTCAACTTAACATTAGGTAGCGAATTAAATAATAATAAAAAACAACGGGTTGCACTCCGAGAGTGCCGGTAGAAGTGAAAATTTTCAAAAGTGGGACCATTTAACTAGACACTTTTCTCCTTAGTGTTTTCACTATACGTCAAATTTCAAAATGGCCCCAAAATTTTCAAAAGTGGGGCCATTTAACTGGAGACACTTTTTTCTTCATAGTGTTTTCACCATACGTCAAATTTCAAAATGGCCCCAAAAATCTCAAAAGTGGGGCCATTTAACTGGAGACACTTCTTTTCTCTATCGTGTTTTCACCATACGTCAAATTTCAAAACGGCCCCAAAAATCTCAAAAGTGGGGCCATTTAACTGGAGACACATCTTTTCTCTTAGATACTGATTTCACCGTACGTCAACTTTCAAAATGGCCCCATAAATCTCAAAAGTCGAGCCATTTAACTGGAGACAATTTTCATGGGGGGACAATTGGAGGTAAAGGCCAATGTAAGGGTAAATGTGATGGGGATGATTGGCGGTCAAGGTCAAGGCCAAAGGTCAATAGTTAGGGTCAAAAGTAAATCGAACTAAAATAGTTTCATGCTCGCGTAAACTAAGACAGCAAACAATTGCAAGTTGCATTTTATGACTTTTCGATCAGATTCACGTGTCCTGCTCGAGTTTAACATTTTTTACCCATCCCAAGAAAAATGCACAGTGCCGCTAAAGGAATTTTCACTTATAATAAATGCTCTAAAAAGTTTATTTGGGTAAGATGTTTGTTATCATGAGCATTATCACGTGGTAAAGTGTTTTACACTAATTAAAAGACACTCTATAATATACGTTTCAGCAACTTGTATTATCATTTATGACGTATTATTATTTTTAAACAAAAAATTAAACCGACTTCCAAAGTAAAAATACACAAAAAAGTATGAAATAAAACTTATTTTCTAAATAATTCCCCCTTTAAATTTGGCTATTTCTCTACTTAATCTTCTTAATTTTGAAGTCGATACCAGCCCAAACGATATTCGACAATATTTTATAGAACTTACGTTCATATTTGCCGGTACCGTGGTGGTGGCTTAAAGTTCATATTAAGAAGATTAAGTAGAGAAATAGCCAAATTTAAAAGGGAAATTATTTAGAAAATAAGTTTTATTTCATACTTTTTTGTGTATTTTTACTTTGGATGTCGGTTTAATTTTTTGTTTAAAAATAATAATTTCACCCGTTTTAGTTAGGTATATATTTTGTTAAGTTGTTATTAATACGTCTTAAGAACGTTAAAATAAACGATCGAATGTATAATTGAATACGCGCCAAGCTTCCATTAGGTATTGTTGTTAAGGTGATGATGATGATTACTGTATGATGATGATTACTGTATGTGGCATATATGCTTGCAGTTCTTTAAACAATGCTGAAATTTCCAAACGCGTATCTTTAAAGACTGAGGAGTTCTGTTCAGTGCTTTTGGATCTAGGGTAGAGTAGACCCTAGATCCAAAAATAAGATGTTGAAACCAAGGTATACCTTGGTTTCAATATCTTATTTTTAGGAGCATATGCTGCATTGTGTTACTTCAGTAAAAGTCAAAATCACTATATGTGTCGATATAAATTTCAAGGAGTTCCCTCGATTCCTCATGGATCGCATTATCCGGTTTCCACCTTGGTGACTAAATGACCAATTTCGAATTAAACCCTTTACAACAACAAACGAATTTTTTAAATAGGTCCATAAACAGCAGAGTAATGTTCAAAGATCTCCGTGTTAGTGTAAAATACTATGGGAAGTACCTTTTATATCATCATAATGTGATGATGTATGGTGTGATAGTGGTGGTGATGATGATGTTTACTCTAATTGACAGAGTGGCATATGCTTGCAGCTTGCAGTTCTTTAAACAACGCCGAAATCCCCAAACATGTAGGTATCTATAATGAGTCAGGAGTTCTGTTCTATACTTCTGGATCCAGGGTATACCTTGGAGCAAAATATTACTTTTTGATAGCATGTGCTTGGACTTCTTTAGAAAAAGTTGAAATCACCATATGTTTCCAAACTTCAACTAATTTGTCCCCAAATTAAAAATATTGTTGTCACCCTCGTTAAAAAGAGACGGAGCGGTTAGTATTGTATCTCCCTCTCGGCACAAATTTGATGCCGAGAGCTCCTTCCAGTTGTATATAATACTTACAAATTCCTTGGTGCCACGACACACATTGACATGGGACGCGTGTCAATGTGTCAACGTCGCATAGTAACACAGAACACGCTATTACTCGCGGAGCACACTAACCAAAATTGGCCCGACTCGGACCAATTCGAGTCTTCATTTTTACGCGTTTATAACATATCTACCTCTTTGTAATATTATATATCTATGATTTTAACCTATTTATGAGCCGCTCCTCTTTACGTTAGGATTAATAATTTGTCTAAAACATTTGTTATGTAAGACCGTAAAACGAGTAGACGAATGGTAAGCGATCACAGACGTCCAAGATTTCTGTAAGACCAAGGAGATTACGAGTGGGTTGTCGCCTGTCGGTATTTTAAATTTCCTAGTTCCTACATAATATTATTAAAATGATTTAAGTAACTATTTTGACGACCTCTGTGGCTCAGTGGTTAGCGCGATGGCGCTGAAACCGGAGGTCGCAGGCTTGAATCACGCCAGGGATCATGTGTATTAAAATTATAGTATAAAAGTATTAGACATATTTCCGTTGTCTGGTACCCGTTCTTCGAGTGCTTCGAGAACTTACCACAGGACCAGATTGACGTGGCGTGAATGCGTCCATAGATATTATTATTTAATTGTACCCCAAGTCCATCTGGAACTGCTCGTTTGTTAAACGCAACACAAGGGTTTTTTTTGTGAGGCTGGATCTGGATCGAGCCATCTCATTCGTGCCGAAGCATAGCCAATATAGTAAAGTATGTCTCAAATTTGAATAAATATACGTAGGTATATTTATTTTTAATTGTGAATTATGTTGTTAAACAAGAACTTTTTAAAATAACAATAGTTGTTAAACAAGAACTGCTACTAGTTACTACCAATTTTAAAAGAGTCTTCAGTTAGACAATCGTCCTGCGTAAGCTATACTTATACCAATTATGTATCCCAATCTGCTAATAAAACAATAAAAACTTAGGCTATTATTATTGCAATAAGCTCGAATGTTGTACTTTTTAAGAGTTCCTTAGTTCACGTCCCGGAACCCTTATAGTTTCCCCATGTCAATCAATAATCATGAAAAAATAATTTAATTTTGGGTATGTAGTGGGTACCTCCCGTAAAGTCGGGATGTTTTTTTTTCTCGCGTCAATCCCATACCCCAGTATCATTAGATAGGTCTTATAAAAACATTGAGAGGTTGCTAAGGCTATTTTGTTGATTTAGATATTGCCGTTTGCGAGACATTCAATTTTAAAGCGCATTTTTTTGTTAAAATTGGGCGGCCCTCTCCGTCTTTTTAAAAGCTAAACTGCTGGCTCGAAAAATCTGAAAAAATTCGTGATGGTAGTGAAATTTGAAGAAAAACAATAACGGCTTAGGTAGGTAGGTATATTACTTTATTAGGTACCTACATACTTACTTGAGGAGTTGTAAGTAGATGTCAAACTTGTAAAATGCGCTTGGCAAACTTCGTACAAAAATAACGATAAAAGAAGTATCTAAACAATGTATCTAAAATATTGGTATAATGGTAGACACGGGACCCTACGTGCGCAAGTCCAACTCGCACTTGCCCGGTTTTAATTTGTTTGGTCGTGGGAGTGCAATGTGCACACATCTGGGAGCCACCTGCTGGCTTGCTTTTTCTGTTATTTTTATTTTCGTAGCGTCAAATCTTTTTATCATGAACTGCGTTGCTGCTGATTTTTTTAGTGCAAAAATATTACGTACAGTCGGGAATGCTAAAATAATAAATCTACAAACTGCTAGGAGTGTAGAAACACGACGAGGTAATTAATCCTAACTAATATTATAAATGTGAACGTTTGCGATATGAATGGATGGAAGTATGGATGCTTGTTACTCTTTCACGCAAAAACCACTTAAGTAACGGATTTTGAGGAAATTAGGTGTGGTAGTAGTTTAAGCTCTGATTAAAACATAGGCTACTTTTTATCCCGAAAAAGTACAGCGTTCCCGTGGGTTACTGTATTACCGAGAAAAAGCTAGTAAGACATAATATTATGAGCGCTAACATAAATAGAAATGTATACCTACTAGTTACGACACTAATGACAATATTATTATTAACTTACCTACCTATTACCTATGTATTATTATTTTTAGTGCATTGAGTATTTCCCAATTGTTTTTAATTTTAGAGCCAGTCACTGTGACCTGCAGTTAGTTACCTAATTAGCAAATGCACATTTTGCAATTGGTCAAAATTGTCTCCACACATAAAATGGAGACAACGACATATCAAAATATTAGACGAGTAAAATTATACAGTTAGAATTCAGATACAAGCAGAAATCATAATGGATTAAATCTATATCCAGATTCTGCAGTACAATAGATATTATCTATTTTCGGCTTCTGCAGTACAATATAGATCTATCACGTCGTTCTGTCGAAATTGAAGAGCTCGGAATACCCGATGTGACTGAATTTTTGCAGGAAAATTTTCATTTTTAGGTCAATACAGTGCTTTTGTTTATTTTCTAATACACTTTGATACTGGGATTTTGTGTATGGAACAATTTTTGTCTAGAGACTAGTGGATTCTAACGAAAAATCTACCATGACAAAATCATCAATGTGATGATCAAAGTCGTTTTGTCGTTACAATAAAATATTACTATTCATTACTTCGAGGAAACGTATATTATGTAAAACTATGTTTGCATTATTATTTCCAATTATTTTCCATAAAGTGAATATCGTATGCGGGACGGATTACCGAATAATGAGATTTCGGTGGAAAAGCACTAATTATATTGTATCTGTAATCCAGGCCAAATTAATACTGAATAGTTATTACTTCATACAATTTTATATACGACCTCTGTGGCTCAGTGGTTAGCGTTTCGACGCTTAAGGCGGAGGTCGCGGGTCCGAATCCCACCGAAGGGATGTTTAAATAATATTTTGTATTAATTATTTAATACAAAATATTAAAGTATAATAAAAATCCTACTACTATTATAAATGTCAAAGTTTGTAAGGATGTATCATATTGTATGGATTGATGGATAGACGGATGTTTGTTACTCTTTCAAGCAAACACTACTTAACGGATTTTGATGAGATTTGGTATGGTAGTAGTTTAAGCTCTAGATTATCACATAGGCTACTTTTTATCCCGAAAAAATAAATACAGTACTCTCGTGACATAGGTAGGTACTGTATTTAGCGAGCGGAACCGCGGGCAAGGACTAGTCTTAAATATAATATTAATAATATTATGTAGGGGAGAGCGGGGCTAAAAGTGCCGATTTTGACAAATCCTTATATGATTCGGATAAAACAAGTACTAGGTCTGAAAGCAGTGGTTCATCCTAAGCCAAATTTAGTCTATATTACGAATTTACCTTCAGATTTTGCACATTTTTAATAGTTTTTAAGAAGAAGGGATTTTTTTTATACAGCGGCGGCAAGGCACTACCGACCCCACTTTGGGGCTAGTTGTACCGTAGCTGAGGTCAGTTGTGCCGTTGATAATGCTAGGTGTTTTACATGAATGAAAATTAATTTAGAATTTAAAGACATTAATTTTATAATAATATATTTATACCTCATACATTTTACTATGAATCAACTGTTTTTAAATTTTAGTTGCTTATAATACTAAGTATTATAATAAAAAAATAAATTACCTTTACATAAGTAATTATTTCAAACATAAAAACATATTTTTAATCAATAGTTTGTACTTATTTTTATGCGAATGAATGAGATCAGTTATTAAAAGTATCAGTATCTAAGGACAATAGTACAAAAATAATAAAGTTTTTGTTAAATTATAAAGAAACAGAGATCTTTTCAGAGTTTTTATCTTATTGAGCAGTCTAAGTCTTTTTAAGAAACCAAAAAAATATGATATAATCTAGTTATTCTCTAGATGACTGATCAGAATAGCAATTAGGGCATACAAATGCTGAGCTTTCTTCATATTCAATACATTGCAAATGGGTCCAATTCTTACACTCTCTGCATTCAATCCATTTTTCTCCAAGGGCAGAGTTAGAATAGGCATCACAACATAATATGATACAGTACCATTCTTGTTTATCATCAGAACTGTCGTCATCTTTCAAAACTCTTCTCTTAGCGGGGTTCTTAGTCAGTTTTAATTTTGTTTATTTACCATTTTACTTGACTTTTTCCTTTCCTTTTCCCTTAACCTTCTTTCTACTTTCACTTTTTTTATTTTTCTTTTTTTTAGCATGTTCTTCGGCCAAAGCATTTTTCTCTGAAGTGTCCGTAAGAACAGCTGTCATTCTCTACTACTATATTTTTATCTCCTGTGTTGTTATCAGCTGATTGAGGAAGCTGGAAGCTGCAGCAAGGGGCAGGCTCCTGAGAATAAACAATATTGAAACAATAAAGGTTGCTTAGGGGTTGGTTGTGCCGCGGCACAAGTAGCCCCACAAGAACGGCACATTTTACCCCGCTTATGAGAGTGTGATATTTTGTCTCATATATAAAAATCTCTGTGCTCCAATAATTAAAATTACATTGCATAATAAACTAGGATAAATGACAAATATTTTACTAACACTCTCATATTAAAAGCACGAAAAATACTATCTTGCGACCAAAAAGTATCGAAACGAAAATATTTACTTACGTGGTACTGGAGGACCTTCACATGCACTGCCACTCGGTCCGCGTCGCTGGCAAGACTAGAATGGCAGCCGCGTGTGCCTGACTGTTAGGCATCACGTGACACAATACGATCGTATATTTATTAGAGTCTGACCGAAACTGGTTTTCCGGCCGAAACCGAAACTGAAACCGAATATTCGGTCGTGGCTTTAGTTTCGGCCGAAACCGAAACCGAAACTCACGTGGTCAAGTAGAAAATTCCTTAAATTTGGTGCATTTTATCCATTATTCTGTATTAATTAGGACATGAAATGGAAACACGGTATGTTAATTTTGTTGTTATCATTTATTTAATATAATATTAAAAAAATGATAATTATATTTTAAACACGTCACATTTTTCATTTACAATCTCTTATTTACATGTGACTTGATTTGTTAGTAACAACAAAACAAAGTTACTGACTCAATATTTACTTATTATAAATTTCGTTACTCTTTCTATTTCTTCTTCTTTTCATTTATATGCAGACGATTTGCAAATTTACACGCAGTCGACTCTGGATGCATTGCCTGCGGCGGTGGGTGTTATGAACAGGGACTTATCGGCTATATGTGACTGGAGCAAGGAGCATGGTCTTCTCATTAACACCGTTAAGTCTCAGTTGATAATACTTGGCAGCCCGGGGCTGGTCTGCAGAACTGACTGGGGTACTTTGCCGTCGGTTTCCATCAACTGTATAACAATACCATATAGTAAGGTTGTAAAGAATCTTGGTGTGTACTTTGATGAGCATTTATCTTGGTCTCAGCAGCTGAAGGAAATTAGCAGAAAGGTTTACTCAACATGGCACTCCCTTAAACGACTTCGGTATGTTCTGCCGGTACCTACTAAGGTGGGCTTAGCTGAATCGTTGTTTCTCTCCCTTCTTGATTACGCGGATGTTTGCTTCATTAACTTGACCGAAGACCAACTAGACAAACTTGAGCGACTCCAGAATCTATCTCTGAGGTTCATCTTTGGCTTGCGCAAATTTGACCATGTATCTGAGTTTCGTAACAAGCTCAAGTGGTTACCAATTCGCTTTCGCCGTAATGCTCGCGCACTTTCCCTCCTTTACTCCATCCTGTTTGATCCCAACAGCCCTCAATATCTAAAGGAAAACTACAGCTTTCGTTGCTTCGACAGGCAAGAGCTGCGGTCCTCTACAAATCTCCTTCTTGATATACCCATCCACCACACTAAGTATTCCCACTCCTCATATCTCGTACAATCTGTCGTACTCTGGAACTCTCTCCCTACAAGAATAAGACAAGCCAAAACATTAAATACTTTTAAATCCTCCTTAAAAGAGCACTACCTCAGCCTGTGTCAGATATAATAGTACCTATGCAAATTGTGTTTTTATGATCAAAACGTCAATTGTTATTATTACATTATATTATATCAATAAGTTATTGTATCTATATCTATATATATATTATTTTGTATGTATGTATGTATGTATGTATGTATGTGTGTATTTATTTTTTCTTTCGTATTTATTTTATTTTTATAGTATGAAGTTATATACTTTTAGCGCAATACCCCTTTTCCATCAATCTGTTCCTTTCTTCCAAAGGATGTCTGGAAGAAATTGCTATTTAGTAATAAGGCCGCCTTTGTGTACTATCGTTATGTTCTTTGTATTGTATTTATTTATGTGTATGTGTAACTACTGATTGTGCACAATAAAGTATATTTTCATTTCATTTCATTTCACTTTCATTTCATTTCATTTCATTTCATTTTACTTACTTGCTTACTACGATGGCTCAGCGACCCAAAGTGGATCTTGGCCTCCGACACAAGTTTACGCCATTTGTCCCGGTCTAGTGCCGATTCTCGCCATTCTGTGGCTTGAAGACCGCACAGACTCTACGACATCCCTCCAGCGGTACTGTGGACGGCCGATAGGTCGTCGCCCGACCGGACGCCCCTCGAACGCCTTTTTAGTGGCACGATCTTCTTCCATTCTTGCCACATGGTCAAGCCATCGGAGTCTTTGGGCTTTCGTTACACCGATAATGTTAGGCTCAGCCATGAGGTTTTCGACTTCGGCGTTTGTTCGGACTTTAGTTCCTCCCTCTGCTGTCTTCACCTGGCCCAAGATCTTGCGGAGGATTTTTCTTTCGGCTACCAGGAGTTTATTCTCTTCTTCGAGTGTTAGTGTCCAAGTCTCGCATCCGTACATTAGTATCGGCCTAATTACTGTCTTGTAAATGGCGATCTTACTTTTTCTACTTAAAAGATTGGACACTAACACTTCGTGGAGTGCCGCGCTGCATCGTAAGGTGTTTTGGATGCGGATGTTTATCTCCTCCTGTCTCGTATTGGTGTCGGTAATGGTGCAGCCTAAGTATTTGAATTTGTCCGTCCCTTTATAAAAAGTACCTCCCACGTTCAGGTTTTCTCTTTTTGCACGGGCGTTTTTATAACGTTTTATGTGGAGGTATTCGGTTTTCTCGCGGTTAATACTTAGGCCTACCTTCAACGCTTCGGTTTCCAAGACTACAGCGGTGCTGGCCACTTCTTTTGGAGTTTCACCTAGTAAGGCCAGATCGTCGGCGTACCCTACTTGTGATTCCCATTTAGTTGCAGCCCAACGTCAACGACTCAATATTTAACTATATAAATCATTCAAGTACAGAAACGAAACAAAAACTTATATGTAATCAGTTCCATCAAAACAACCTCTAAAGAATGTTTGCGTCGGGCGATAACGCACTGACTAAGTTGTGTTGCTACAGAGCTATCCGAACGGCGCACGACAATTCCCGAACAGGGCCGCCAGCGTCCGCCAAAGCGTTGCCGCAAGAAACGAAGTTAGGCGAGCGTGCACGACAACTTCCGCAATCAGTTTCGGTTTCGGCAAAAGTTTCGGTCACTTTTGGCCGAAACCGAAACTGCCACCGAAACTTGATTTTTGGCCGAAACTCGGCCGAAACCGAAACCGAACTTTCGGTCGGACACTAATATTTATCTCTTTCTGTTTTCGAGATATTCGCGTCGGAACAATTTACCCCCGGCACTTTCAGCCCCGCTCTCCCCTATCGTAATTCGTAACAGTATTAAATATATTTTCGTTGTCTGGTACCTGTGCTTAAGGTTACCAGGGGTTGAAATCAAAAAACGGGTTGCAAGTGTTAAAAAATTCTGAATTCTGTTAGAAAGTCCGTCAAATATTAGATTAAAGTTACGAAAGTGGATAATTTTAATAGTTCATAGTAATCCTTGGGGGAGGCCTTTACACAGCAGTGGGACAGCATTGACTATTAAAAAATATGTTTCTTTTTACCCGACTGCGCGACGCAAAGGAGTGGTAATGTGTTTATCAGCCTATGTATGTATGTATGTATGTATGTATGTATGTATGTATGTATGTATGTATGTATGTATGTATGTATGTATGTATGTTCCTTTGAAGCCCTATACAGACCAAACGCCTGGGCCAATTTTTATGATTCGCATGTCAATCGATTCCTCTTAGTCCGGCGAGTGTCACTAAATAATAATAATAATAATAATCTTTATTTCGGACATCTACGGTCCACATGTTAGTTACAGTAATCTTGAAAACTTAAAAACTAGTGTTAGTATACATTTTTATTACATTTTTATTTGCTTGACAAATTATTGAAATTTGTCAAGCAAATAATAATTATTTAATAGTGAGACATATCTCACCATTATATCATTCCATGTGACACAGCGCCACAGCGATTCACATACTGGCAGTCAAGTCTTCCAGCAAACATGTTCAGTATGCTGTTGGTACTGCCTCTCACCCTACGCACCAGAGACGCGCACCTTTTTCGCATTGTCGCGTAAAAGCAGTCCACGCGCGCCTCAGCAAACATCCCTGACGCACTGCAACGTCTAGGCAGCCCCAGCAGCACCCTGAACGCGTTGTTAAATTGGACACGGAGGGCGCTATAAGATTTCTGGGTATAATTAGCCCACAAGCTATACGTGTAAAAAGAGGTGCAGTATGCCCTAAATAAGGTCACCTTGACATTGTGTGAACTACGCGCAAACCTGCGAGCGAGCATGTTCGCCCGGACCGACAGCGCCCTCCGTTCTCTCTCTATATCACAATCATCCTTGAGGTCAGGTGTCAAGTAATGTCCTAAGTATTTAAATTTATAAACTCTTTCAAGTAAGCTGTTATTAATAGAAACAGATGGAATGTTAGGTGGACACTTGTTCCCGGCCCCAAAGACCATTACCTGACTCTTCTTTACATTGTAAATCAAGCTATGTAAATTCGCATATGACTCACATATAGAAATTAGTTTTCTTATGCCACACACAGATGCACTCAGTAGCACCATGTCATCCGCATAGCTGATGTTGTTGACACACACTCCATCAATATGACATCCGACCCTGGTGCCACTGAGCTCACGTAGTTATATACTCAAAGGAGCTCACATATCAAATCATTGACATAAATGTTGAACAAAGTCGGTGACGTCAGCCCCCCTTGCCTCATGCCACACTCCAGACCATACGCTCGAGATAGAACGCCCTGCCATCGCACACTATTCACCTGGTTACCATACCAATATTTAAAGATGTTAATAAGTTCTTTCGGTAGGCCATGGGTATAGAGTTTTTGCCATAGGATACTATAAGAAACCAGATCAAAGGCCCTAGATAGGTCAAGAAAGCAGGCGATGACAGGTGTCCCTCGCATAGTAAGAGACAGTACTCTTGACTAGATATGAGCGCCGATGGGTGTTAGGTCGGCGGCGGCGCGCCGCCTCTTTTGGGTCGGCGGCGGCGGCGTCGGCGGCGTGACCTTGAAAGGGTTGAAGTTTGTACTCGGTAGTAAAAAGTGTAGTTTATTCATAGCTAAAATACTTTTATTATTGGTTTGCATACAATTTCAATGTAATACAATGTATGCCACATTTTGTAGTGGACAACGTAATAAGACAAGACAACGTAATAATACAATTTCAATGTAGGAACTACTTTGGAATTAGCAGTTAACTGTTTGGAATTAGCAGTTAAAAGTTTGATTCCAAAGAGTGTAATCACTGTAATCTTTTTCTATTTTCGTTTTATAAACGTCCACATTTTCAAGAACTGACGTGAAGCCATTTATATATCTGACTGCGTAGGCTCTCTAGTGAACAACCAATAATAGCGGAGATCTCAGCCTAAAACACAGTGCAAAATCTCCCAAACAAGCATGTCTGTCTGTAGGTGGCACATCCCCTTAGTCCAGCGCCATCCCGGTTGTCTTTCCTAGATCTGTCCGTGAACTAAATTATGTCCTTAAGGTGAACATTAATTGGGACTGAGTCCTCCCTAGAAGTTATGAAAACTGGTATAGCCTCTTGAAGCTATGCACCTTGATTATGGCGTCAGATGGCATGGCCATGACAGGTCTCTCAAGAAGAGACTGTTGCAGTTGTTCAAGTAGGGTGGAGGCCCGTCTCATGGGAACTTCCCCGGCTTAGCTAGTTCCGGTGCCGAGGGGGACGCTCCAGTTTGCCAGAGTGGCCCCTACTTGTGTTGGAAGTCCGGCCCTTATAGAGATAGACCGGCCGGTCGCGGGGGGTGTCCTGTGCTAGACAGATCCGGAACACTCCCCTTATAGCGGCTGAGGGCAATCCGCAGGTTGTTTTATGGGTAAACCGGGGAGTCGCGTCGGGAGTCCCACATACCCCCGGGTCCGCCAACCCTTCCCCTTTCCCCTGTGAGAACAAAAAAATAAGGGTGGAGGCCCGTTTTATCCTACCTGCTGTTATGGCCCTGAGAACAACCTTCTTAGCCTGCATAACATGAATAAGCAGATACCACACTGTGACAATCGCCTCATTATAGCTTTGTATAACCAAGCGTAGTATTGCCTTCGATCGAAGACCTCATTTAGAGCTGACAAGTCTTAGGCAGGACCACAGAGAGCATCTAGCTTTTTTCATAATGTCGTCGATGTGTTTATTCCAAGTAAATCCCATAATATCTAGGATCACTCCAAGATATTTAACCTCGCTTGCAAACGTGGTAGTTTTCCCGAAGAGTGTTGGGGGTTGTAGTCACTTCAACTTCCTCTTATTGGTGTTAGGTATCAAGACTGTCTTATAAGCGTTGACTGTTAGCTTGACCCTTTTGCACCAATTTTGCACCTGATTGCATTAGTCCAGCGACTACTGATGCGCATTTGCCCACCACTAGTATCGATAGGTCGGATTAGAGCTTGGCTCTAGACTCCGAGGTAGTGGGTTCGATTCCCGCATTGGAACAACATAAAAAAGTTGTTTTCAAGTTTGGTTAGGACACTGCAGGCTAATCACCGGATTGTTGGACAAGGAAGGTGATCCATGCATCGGATGTAAAACGTCGGATCATCGCCCGATCTCTCGCCAGTCGTGTCGGTTATCCATCCCACTGGATTACGAGAGTAAAGGAAGAGAGAGTGCTCTTGTGTACTGTACACATACTAGGGCACTATAATAATAATGGCCACTGGCTAACACTAAAATCGGTATGGGGAGCTATTCTTATTATTAGGTCGTCAGCGTATCCTTGAGCATATAACCTTCTATTGGTCAGTTCTATTAGCAGCCTATTCACTACCAGGGACCACTAGTGCGGCGACAGTACCCCACCCCTCCCTGTGGGCATCCGGGTCAACCTGCTCCTGAGCGTCAACCTCATGATAGTTCATCAAATACTCAACAACAACTATGCTTAACAACAGAGTAGCGTCATCACGCTACTCTGTTGTTTAGCGTAGCTTTGATCCACTCTATAGTAATTCAGTAGATCTACCTTTCTAGTAAGCATGTATGTCTTTTATGCAGAACTCTTTCGATGAGGTAGGTGTCACTTAGGTGGATGCAGTTCTCCTCGTTTAAAGCATGAAAGAAGTAAGGCTTATATGACTTAGGTAATATGAATGCTCATAGTCACTGACTGAAATTACACACTATGACTATCCCTCACGCTCACTCAGCGCGCCGATTGTTTTTCGCGGCGCACGGTGGGTCGAAAATCGGCTTTCATAGACATAGAAATGAAATCTCGAAAGTGACAAATTTTTTGATGGATATTGCTTCAGTTTAGTATTACTATGTAGAAAATGAAGTTTGAGATAATTTGGCCCAAAAATGAGGGAGTAATAATTTATTTACGAAAAACTTGTATGGAGCCAACATGAAAAATTCAATTATTTCAAAAACGGCAAGTTTAACCGTAATATCCTGACAGATGGTTATAGTACTAATTATTCATGATTTTTTGGCATACATCATATAACGGTTTTAGCTGCTCTTTTTTTTTTAAAAATCGTCGAAATTTTTTGAAAAAAAGTCACCCTGTATTATTGCACGATTCGATAGTGTTACTATTAAGGAACAATTTCTGGAAAGTAATGGTATACGGCAAATTTGAGGAAAGTGTTGAATTTTAATAAACTCCTTCATATTTTGAACAAATGTATGAACAATTATATAAAATGCTAAAATTTAGCACTTTCCTTAACTTTCTCACATATAGTTACTTCCCAGCAATTGTTATTTACTAGCAAGACTATCGAATGCTGCAATAATACAGGGTGACTTTTTTTTCAAAATTAACGGATTCGAATCCCAACCAAGGATGTTGACTTGGCGATAATTTGATAATGCAGTTATATTCGTCGTACACTGTGAAGTGAAGCAAAATTATGTCAGAGTAATTTCTTCCCAAAAATACTGGATTTATAACTTTTTTATAGAAAATTTCTATAGAGCCAATGAGAAAAATCTAACTATCTTCAAAACGGCGAGATAAATCCTCATATCCTTACACGTTATTATAGTACTATTTATTCGTGATTTTTTGACATAGTTCATGAAACGTTTCTATTTGCCATTTTTTTTTAATTATCGAAATATTAATTTTGAAAAAAAGTCACCCTGTATTATTGCACCATTCGATGGTCTTGCTAGTAAAGAACAATTTCTGGAAAGTAATGGTATACGGCAAACTTAAAGAAAGTGTTAAATTTCAATAAACTTCTTTATAATTTGAACAAATGTATGAAAAATAATATAAAATGCTAAAATTTAGTTCTTTCCTCAACTTTCTCATATGTAATTACTTCCCAGCAATTATTCTTTACTAGCAAGACTATCGAATGGTGCAATAATACAGGGTGACTTTTTTTTCAAAATTAGTATTTCGATAATTAAAAAAAATGGCAAATAGAAACGTTTCATGAACTATGTCAAAAAATCACGAATAAATAGTACTATAATAACATGTAAGGATATGAGGATTTATCTCGCCGTTTTGAAGATAATTGGATTTTTCTCATTGGCTCTATAGAAATTTTCTATAAAAAAGTTATAAATCCAGTATTTTTGGGAAGAAATTACTCTGACATAATTTTCCTTCACTTCACAGTGTACGACGAATATAACTGCATTATCAAATTATCGCCAAGTCAACATCCTTGGTTGGGATTCGAATCCGTTAATTTTGAAAAAAAAGTCACCCTGTATTATTGCAGCATTCGATAGTCTTGCTAGTAAATAACAATTGCTGGGAAGTAACTATATGTGAGAAAGTTAAGGAAAGTGCTAAATTTTAGCATTTTATATAATTGTTCATACATTTGTTCAAAATATGAAGGAGTTTATTAAAATTCAACACTTTCCTCAAATTTGCCGTATACCATTACTTTCCAGAAATTGTTCCTTAATAGTAACACTATCGAATCGTGCAATAATACAGGGTGACTTTTTTCAAAAAATTTCGACGATTTTTAAAAAAAAAAGAGCAGCTAAAACCGTTATATGATGTATGCCAAAAAATCATGAATAATTAGTACTATAACCATCTGTCAGGATATTACGGTTAAACTTGCCGTTTATGAAATAATTGAATTTTTCATGTTGGCTCCATACAAGTTTTTCGTAAATAAATTATTACTCCCTCATTTTTGGGCCAAATTATATCAAACTTCATTTTCTACATAGTAATACTAAACTGAAGCAATATCCATCAAAAAATTTGTCACTTTCGAGATTTCATTTCTATGTCTATGAAAGCCGATTTTCGACCCACTGTGCGGCGGCGGCGGCGCGGCAAAATCGGCGGCGGCGGCGGCGCGGCGCTCATATCTACTCTTGACACACAGCACAGCGCTTTCTGTCGATAACCCCGATTTAAAGCCAAATTGGTTATCATGTTGTTCAACATATAAGTTAAGCTGAATATTCAGAACACTGTCGAATATTTTCGAGATGACTGTTGCTAGTGAAATGGGCCTGTAATTATTTTTGTCACTAATGTCACTAGTTTTACATTTAACTACAGAACCACTATCGTTCGCATCATGTCACTAGGCATGTAGCTATGGCTCAGACAAAAATTTAATAATAAAAACAGTACACGTGATAAATGTGGGCCAGCAAACTGCAAGTGCTCAATACTGAGACCGTCATGTCCAGGTGATTTACCTCTAGTCATTGACCTTATTATATTATGAATGTTACTTGTTTTCATTTTAATCATCCTGTCCATGCCGGTCCCAGCATCCAGCACACAGTCTGAGGCGCCAAGCGAAGATTTAATAGAGAAATGATCTACAAACGAATTAGCAATCTGTTTATTACCAGTTAACCCTCCGATGCTCACTATCGACTAGAGATGGCCGTTATAACGTAAAGCGTTTAAAATAGCGTGCTTTTATAAATAAGTTGTAAAGTCGTTTAAAAATTTAAGCGTTTATCACTTATAATTATCGTTCATATCGTTTATAGTCATAAAGCCATAAGTGTGGTATGAGCAAAGAAAAATAGTTCTTATGACAGCGCAATAAGAGTGAAAATTCTTTAATGTAGCTCATCACTTATTTAAACGGGTTATTTTTTGTACTTATAACTATTAAGCTTTTTCGTGTTTATTCACTTTTTGTTAGTTGCGCTTTGCGGGTTGACAAAAACACGTTATATTACGTTACGCAATAATTCGTATTTTAATCGTAATAGTGGTGCTTTGGTGGCTTACCGTGAAGTTTTAATGTAAATAATAAATATAATAATGGTCCATATGGACGTAATATAAACTTTTCGTGTAGTGTTTTAGTATTAAGTTTATTTAGTTTTTGTCGTAAGATGACGAATAAACGACGTGAATTGGAACAGTAATTTATGGAACTACTTTGAAAGAAATGAGGTGGAAAAAGTGCAGACAGTCCTAAGCCTGCAAAGTACGAAGGAAAGTTAATTTAAATCAGTTTAAGCGATCGAAAAACGTAACATAAGCGCAAAAAATATTATAACTTATAAGTGGAAATAAGTAGATAATCAAATAAGCAACTAAGCAACTAAGCAGTTAAAAATAGCTGCTATTGAATATTTAATAACGGATAAGTTAACTTTTAATTTTAAGCCGTTTATCACATCTCTACTATCGACTAAAGACATGACGTTAGTGAAGATTCAATATGGCGACTACTGGACGCCATATTGTGAAAATGAAAAAAATGAAAGTCAACAAACTATATCAAGTGGGGTATCGTTGAATAGGTATTTAAAAATTATTTTAAGTTTTCTCTCAACATTTTTCGATTCGACTGACCGTTTAGGATCTATATCGATTTAAAGTTGCATAACAACCATTCTCACATTAAGTCTATATGTTAGTGTTCGTATCATCGTATTTTTGCTTTAAATCGACCAAACGTGTGTTGGTTAAACTAAGAAATCTAAAATAAAATAAATAATAAATAAAATTTAAAAACCCGACTGCAAAAAAAGACATACCTAAGCAACGCACTAAAAAGACGTGTTTGTTAGCAGGGGGCGTATTACAAGCTCTTAATTCCAGCCAGTTTACGCCATAAAACAAACTGGCTTGCGTTTTCGTATTATGACCACCTATTGCCAGCCAGTCAGCAGTCACGTGACACTTGACTTGCTTCTGCATTGAAACTTGACTGGTATTTTCGTATTACGACAATTTATCTGACATTAGCTGGCTTGTCTTTACGTCAAACAAAGCCGTTCAGTTATTTACGCCACAAAATATTAACTTATACTGACTGGTTTATTTTATAGTGTTCTCTTTTAATATAATATTGGGTTTTAGTAACGTAAAATATCGCGTAAATAATTGCGAATATTTGTTTATTTTTAATATATATAGGTTTTATTCATTGGTTCATAGAAAATAATCATGTGTGACGGCTAACGAGTTACAAATAAGTATTTATATTTCTAGAAATACCTAATGCTTCACACAAGAAGTACCAAAATCACCAAGCAATTCACTATCCTACTAATCCTACTGTAATATTATAAATGTGAAAGTTTGTGAGGATGTATGGATGGATGGATGTATGTTCCTATTTCACGCAAAAACTACTGAACGGATTTTGATGAAATTCGGTATCGTAGTTGTTTAGGCCCTAGATTAAATATAGGCTACTTTTTATCCCGAAAAAGTACAGTGTTCCTGAGGGATACTTTATTTACGTGGGCGGAGCCGCGGGCAACAATTAGTTCCTAATAATTGCAATAAACAATAATAATTATTGAGGTCATAATTTATAAAATAATTTGCACTTTTAAAATCATACAATCCGGTCAGATCAGTGTTACCACACCAGATTATTTAAATTTGCCGCCATTTTTTAGTTTCATCATTTGCTGGCCAGAATCTAGCCGTTCGTTATTAACTCTGTGTTTACTGAAAGCATGCCATAAAAAAACTGATTGTCAAATTTGAGTCGAATTTGACGTTTCCATATGTCACTTTCACGCTCGTAATATCAGCCAGCGACAACAAAACCGGATTAATCCAGTCAGAATGAAATGTCGTTGTAATACGAAAAAAGAACCAGGCACTTTAAGGCCGTATATTGAATTGCCTGGAAACTGCCTGGTTTTTTAAAAGATCATAATACGGCCCCAGGCGGGGCCCATATATTTTTTTGTACGATTTATAATTTGCGAATGGGTCCCGCCTGCTACCAAATGTAACGTCAATTATTTCACTTAGGCTTTCAGCTCATAGTGTAGTCTGTTTTCTCAATCTTGTTTCGGTCTTTTTAGTGCGTTGCTTAGGTATGTCTTTTTTTGCAGTCGGGTTTTTTAATTTTATTTATTATTTATTTTATTTGTAATTGGTTGAGTACTCAATTTAGAGAATTTACGAGCATCTTACGAGTATGTAGCGAGGGATACATCTTTTTTGTAGAAATTTCACTATTGACTATTTATTTACATGATTAAAAATCCGGTCTCAAATGAAATCGGGGTGGAGTCCGGTCTCTATCCTTAAAATCCGGTCAGATGGTAACCCTACCTGTGCTACAAGTTCTGGGGCACGGTAGTGCACCACGTCAATCTGATCCCACGGTAAGTTCTCGAAGAACTTGTGTTACGGGTACCAGACAACGGAAATATATTTAATACACATATTTAAGATTTTTATTATTAATACACATCCATGACCCAGGAACACAGAAGAACTTTTTGGTTTCTTCGGCGGGAATCGAACCCGCGACCTTCGGCTTGAGCACCAACACGCTCAACCAACTGAGCCACAGAGGTCGTCGTGCATAAACTAGATTCAAAAATTAATACACGTGATGTCTCCTTAAGCCCCCTCCTCCCCTTGTGATACTTGGTAATTTTTTTCGGACCCCCCCTCCCTTTTTAGGCATCACGTGATTAATGGACGACGCCTTAACAGTGCGAACGACCCTTTAATCCTCCGTTGAAATTACTGTAGAAAATTTGGAAAAAATATATTTAAATACCTCAATTACATTCTATCCATGTGACGAACGACGACATAAGTTCCAATATGGTCAGTATGGTCCCCGAAACGGCAGCAGAGCGGCAAGCAGCATGTCTGTCATATAATTTTAACCATCATTGCCATATTACATAATCGCTTGAGAAAATGAAAAGATCATGCTGTCCCTAGCGACCATCAACGGCCGTGAGCGGCGCTGGTTGTCTCAAGCGAAACTGTGTTTTTAGCAATAAAGATAAAGTTTAAAATTGTGTGACAGTTCAGCTGCTGACCGCCCCGCTGCCGTTTCGGTGTGAATTGACCCACCAACGAGAGCTTTTTCAGCGACATCAAAGTCGATGTATGATGTATATGACACCGTAAAGTTGTAAAAAACCGTAAAATAACTAACGAGATTGTAAAAATATGTCGAAAGATTTTATAATTTTTCTATATTTTCCATTTACTATAATTATATATTTATAATCTAACGAAAAATAATATGTTAAATTATAGGCAAAATATTCGCGTCCGAAGTCTATCAACATTTTACTATTTCTCTAGTTATATTACAATCTAACGGTTTTTACAATTTTATGGTGACATATTTAACTCCCCACTAGGGAATGTTATTATTCGACAAATTTTACTATTCGAATAATTCGAATAATGGCTATACACTATTCGAATAAATTCGAATAATTCGAATAAAACGAATATTGGTAAAAAACTTTAAATGCAAGTAATAGAATGCGTTTATATATATCTGCATATTTAATAATATTAAAATGTGAAGTGTTTTACAAATTACTCTATAAAAATTAACGTTTTTTTAGTAATAAAAATAATATTTTATATTTCAAACTCAAAATACTAAATTGTAATAACTTTTTAAACTATTAACCCACGGTTTAGGTCTGGAGCAGACTATAGATTTGGTTGCCAACCCCTTTAGTTTCTCTCAAAAATTAAGGAAAAAATCCTCTAAGGGAGACAATTTTTGGGGTTTGTTTTAGAGGTTTTTAATTGAGTTAGGCTAGGTATTGATTGATTTAACATAGACAATCGATTTGAAAAGCCAGACTGTAGAAATTAAGCTTTTGGTAGTATAATTTAATGTAAAACGTTAATATTACAAAACATATTTTTTTATTTTTTATTTACCAGTTTATTGGGGAGAAATATATTTGCAGAGTTGGAATACTGCACAAAAATCGGAATGCACTGTAAATAGTGCTTTGTTCTAATACTATGCAGTTGAAAACTCAAACACACGAGTATCGTGCTGTCATAATCGGCGCGTGTGTATATAAACCGAGTAAGAATAAGTAAACAAGGTAAATCATCAAAATAATAACCTAACCAAGAGCATGTCAGGACATGTCTAAGGAGGGTTCCGTAAATGTTGAATGTTGATTAATAATCAAAATATATATAAGTGAATAGTAACCAGATGTTCTTTAAGAATAAGTTTTATTCGATTTCTATTTAATATTCGCATTTCGCTAATCACATAACATTTGAGCATATTATTTTAGTCTATTACGATACCGCCTATCACAATCAAAGAAAATATTTACTCTAGCGCACTCTAGCGAGACCTCAAAGTAGGTACGAAGAATACAACCAGATACTTATAAAAATTTTAAAGCGCGACACCTGACAGGTTATACATATCAGCGAGGTTTTCGATAGCGTGATACAGAATTTAAATCCAATAACACAGCGACATCTAGTATTATTTTTCAAAAACAATCCATGATTTAAACAGGAGACTAGCGCCATATATGATATACCTAGTTTTCGTAAAGTTACTAGCAAATTGAAGCTTTTAATATTAAAGGTAGGTATTAAATTATAATAAAAAACAATAATATTATGGTAATTGATAACATAATTATATTCATGTGTTTTTAGTGTTATTAAATTATTGTAATAATTGGTAAAAGAGGCACATATTCGTAAAATTAATTATTAATTAAAATTTTACGTGTTTCGAAACTTAGCTCTAATTCTGGTAAAGAAACGTAAATTCGCAATAATCACTATAATTACTGTAGCTCAGTTAATCATAGTGTTTGTCCTTGGATGTAGGTTCAAACCCGACAGCATGTTTTATTTATTATTAATTTAAGTTATTTTTATTAATTGTTAATTTCCGTTTTTTTTAATTTTGCAACCAGTTTTGAAACATTATTTTAAATGATAATTTCACATGATGTATAATTATTCTGATGTGCCTTAATATGTTAATTTGTTTTTCTATAATTGCTCTAGAAATAGAAATTATGATGCGATTTCGTTCAAAATAGTTTTCCTAAAGAGTTTTTAGCATGATCTATCAGCATGGAAATTTGCAAGTTTCTATCTCCTATAGTTTAAAAATGCTAGGGGGGGGACCAACTTACAAACTACTTTGGAGGCCGATTACTCGAAAATGGTCAACTTTATAAAAAAGTAACGTATGAAACCATGCCTTTATTTTAAAAGACCTATTCTACGATACCCCACACGATGGGGTAGAGTGAAAAAATATTTTTCATCCCCACTTCACATGTATGGAGAGCTACTCCTAAAATATAAAATTATTATTTTTTTATGATCCCGAAACCGTGATCTATACACAATCTATAACTGCACCAAATTTCATAAATTTATATTCATAATTACAGGAGCTAGAGGCGCGGATAGACAGACAGACAGACAGACAGACAGACAGACAGACAGACGGACAGAGCGAAACTATAAGGGTTCCTTAAGTATTACGGAACCCTAAAAAGCACTCAAAAAAGATTTTAATGTTTTGTGATTATAACAAAAAAACTTCATAGTTGGTACAAAGTGGGTGGAAAATCTTTAAAACAAAAATAATCTTTTTCCATTTTCAAGTTAACCATAGTTTTTGGTATCTTTATGTTTTCAATTTTTTTTCTTGAACGATGAGTCTAATTACAAAAAGGAAGTTAGACAACAGTAGATTTAAAAATTGTATCATAGCCTGAAGAATGTTTTGATGATTTTTCTAAAACTAAGCATCGGTACAGAAGTAGGCATCGGGCATTGTACTGCAAGAACGGGGTGTGTCATGTTCAGAAGATGAAGCAAAGGTACAAAGAAAGTGAAAAACATTTGTCAAGGCTGTGCAATACTTTAATGGCAGACTCAGTGCTCGGCAAGACCGTTAAATTGTTTCCACTTGTTGAAAATCAACACTTCAAGCAGTTAAGTTTAGCAATAGTTTCTTCAGACCCGAAGAGTTTATTTTACTGACAGCACAGTGAAGAAGACTTGCTTAAGCAAATCTGAAACCCTAAAGACCGAGGCGAAACGCGAGTGGTCTCACCTCGAGACCAAACTCGAGAGCCCTAGTATCGAATTGCTACTCGATACTGGGGCTCTCGAGTTTGGTGTTGCTACACTGTGATATGTCCGTGAACACATAAAAAAGCATGAATGAGAATGATCCAGAGTTTTGGTCCCAGATTAGTGGACTTCTCACTTTAACTTCACAAGTTAAAGTGAACTTCTGAAGGGAGGCTAACTAAACGTGACCAGGTAGGCAATATATTTAAGCCTCATTTTCATAAAGAGTATAGTATGGTCAGGCAGAGTACATATACAATGGTCTGGTACACCTTCAGGAAGCCGCACTGAGTACGTGGCCATGACAATTGGACCTCTAACTGGAGAAAGATATGGTCAAGAGATTCTCAAAGATTCTCTTTAATGTCCTCACCTCAACCCGATTAAGTATATCCTGAGATGAGCTTAGAAGGCAAGTCAGAAGCCACAGATTGTCACAGTTAGTACCCTCACAGCACTAAAACACACCCTGATATAAGAACGGGAGAATATTGCATAATTCTGCTCCAAAACCTTGTTTTCAGTATGACAAACCCGCTCCAAGCTGTTGTTAGGCCTCGAGGAGGATTTCATATAACATGTAAAAGTCTTTAAGACTAAGATTAAAATGGTTAATTTTTATTTAAATATAGAAATAATATACTGATTTATATAATTTATTACTTTTAAAGAAAGCTGTTAAATCTTGTTATATTATTTTGAAAAGTATGAAATTTTAACCGATTTGTACTTTTGTTTTGCAGGCTAGTGTAATTCTGAAATAATCAACTCAACTAGGTATCCTTAATCGTTTCACTCTGTCGATCCGCATGTCTCTCTTTCTAACTGCTCTTCTACCTATATTGCGTCTAGATATCAGTTTTAGACACGTCCTAACACGCTCTTGGTTAGGTTATTTTAACAAGCGTGTGAGCATGGCGTTCCTTCGCTAAGGCCTGTAGGAAGTATTCAACTTAAATATCTGGGGGCACGGCAGTGCCCCCTCCAAGTCGAGCGCGAAGCAAACACTGCCGTACCATCCTTTACTGGAACCATTTCGCCGCATTTTCAGGCCCCTATTTGAGAACCTCTGGATAAGACCAGAACGCAGAAATTTTCGTCATCCAATAAGCTATAATCACGTACTTAAAATCCAAAATTTCAAGTCTGTAGGTCATTTAGTTCCGAAGTTAAGCGAAAGCAAAGTTTCGCATTTTCGACACTCACTCACTCACTCACTCACTCACTCACTCACTCATGATCATCAAAATAGAACTAGTACTTCCCATAAACTTAGAGAGCTGAAATTTGGTACAGAGTTGGGGTTTAATGGCCACATAAAGGGAAAACTATAAAAACTAGGATAATCGATCTGGGGGCACGGCAGTGCCCCTGCCAAGTCGAGCGCGAAGCAAACACTGCCGTACCATTCTTTACTGGAACCATTTCGCCGCATTTTCAGGCCCCTATTTGAGAACCTCTAGATAAGACCAGAACGTCGATCTGGGGGCACGGCAGTGCCCCCGCTAAGTCGAGCGCGAAGTAAACACTGCCGTACCATTCTTTACTGAACCATTTCGCCGCATTTTCAGGCCCCTATTTGAGAACCTCTAGATAAGACCAGAACGTCGATCTGGGGGCACGGCAGTGCCCCCGCCAAGTCGAACGCGAAGCAAACACTGCCGTACCATTCTTTACTAGAATCATTTTGCCGCATTTTCAGGCCCCTTTATTCTACTCGAACTTTATTCTACTCGAACATTACACAAATTAAATAAACAAATTACACTAAAATCTAATGAAATAAATCAATATGCCCACGTTTCTACAAAAAGAAGTGAAATCCCACCAAAAACATTCTGTAAAAAACTAGCCAAGTCTCGATGGAGCTGCTTGTTTATCTCTAAAAAGTAATGAAATCTAGACAAAATCGTGCCAATTCTAAGGTTCCTTACTGCGGTTTCTTTATTATTATAGTTAATGTTGTGTGACTTGGCCGTTGAAGGGCACACAAGGGTACAAAAGGGGCTCCATGACACCATTGCTCCAATACGTGTGTTGTACAATCAACAACAGCCTAAAATGAGACACTAGCGTCCAATTACCAATACCAGTATGGGCTATTATCTCGCTTAACAAACATAGGTAGTTACAAATGTAAACAAAATTGACTTGTACCCACTAAAGTATAAAGAATATTCAACGGCCAAGTCACTCAACATTAACTATAATAATAAAGAAACCGCAGTAAGGAACCTTAGACTTGGCACGATTTTGTCTAGATTTCATTACTTTTTAGAGATAAACAAGCAGCTCCATCGAGACTTGGCTAGTTTTTTACAGAATGTTTTTGGTGGGATTTTTATTATTTAAAAATAGTTTTGTATTGTTTCACAAACAGTGTAGTAAAATCTGTTTTAGGATATTATTGACGACAATATTAATAAATAATGAAAATAATGTATTAAATAACGAAACTTTTCCGGTTTATGTACAAGTTTATTACTATTATTAACATATTTTTGAAAAATAAATAAAATATTTTTATTATTCGTTTTATTCGAAATATTCGAATATTGAACTCAGTCATATTCGAATAATAAAATCGTCGAATATTCGAATAAAACGAATATTCGAATATTCGAATAATATTCCCTACTCCCCACACTGATTTCAGTGACGGTGGGCGGTTTCATTGATCACCAGGCCATGCAGTTACGCAGGAGTAATTTTATAGTGCCCAAGTGTGTGCGCAGTATACAAGAGCACTCTCTTTCTTTACTCTCATAATCCAGTGGGAAGGATATTCGACACGACTGACAAAGATCAGGCGCAGGTTAACTTTTTACATGCCCATCCGACGCATGGATCATCTTTCTGGTCAGACAATCAAGTGATTAGCCTGCAATGTCCTAACCAAACTTGGAAACAATTTTTTTGTTGTTCCAATGCGGGAATCGCTTTTCTGCTTAAACGTCTTTACATAACCAATAGGCAATCGGACAATTTTTTTTTATTGCATAAATGAATAGTACTCTTAAATATGAGTAACTTCTCAGAAGAAACCGTACCTATATCAAAAGTCAATATTTTCAAAGGTACAGCGATTTTTATACAAAATTTCGCGAGCCTCCTAAAAACGCTCCATACTAAAATCGCCACACAAATGACGTCACTATTGGATTAAAGTGTATTATGTGGGTATAAAGTATACGGCCGCAGGAATATATTTGTAAATATCTCCGATATTTGTGCGTTTAAGTTCATACTTACCATAATGAATGTTTTTGTATATGATGTGAGTAAACTAATGATGTAGGTTTTGTTTACCAATTTCGCAAAAAAAAAAATATTTTTGGTATAAAGACCCGCGAAATTTTGTATAAAAATCGCTGTACCTTTGAAAATATTCACTTTTGATTTTGACGGTTTCTTCTGAGAAGTTCCTCATATTTAAGAGTACTATTCATTTATGCAATAAAAAAAAATCAGTCCGCTTTCCTATTAGATCATATGCCCAAATATAACTAAACGTAATCAAGTACCAGATGGGGTTTATTCAAATTCACAAGCATTTGGAATAGACTATAAATCTATCTGTCAATTCGGTATGCTACTTTGGAGATCGATAGCCAATATTCATTTCTATCAGCTACCGCACTGCGATAGAAAAACAACCGTAAACGTATAAAATACATTAAACTGATTTCCGCTTTTGAAACCCTACTAAGGGTAAGGGTTAGTTCACACCGAAACGAGACGATCGTGACGCTGTGCTGCATTTTTAAATATAGCTATTCAAAATTGAACTTTATTCGCTTTATTATTAGATACGCAAAAATATATCTGCACGTTTCATATGACATCAGTCATACACTCCACATGTGCAGCGCGGTGCAAATTGACTTTCGACTTCCTCTTACAATGAAACGAGTATCTTCCTATGTAATAAATAAAATTCAATTTTGAATAGCTATCCTAAATATGTAGCGCCGCCTCGCGTATAGTTTTTTTTTTTATGTAATGAACCAGGAAACGAGCAGACGGATCACCTGATGGTAAGCGATTACCGCCGCCCATGGACACTCGCAGCAACAGAGGAGTTACAAGTGTAACTCCTCTGTTGCTGCGAGTGGTGTTGCGACTTGCGTTCCTGATCCTTAAAATCCCCAATCCCCCCATGGGCCTCCGGTAACCTCACTCACTCGGCGAAACACAACGCAAGCGTTATTTCATGCCGGTTTTCTGTGAGGTCGTGGTATTTACCCGGTCGAGCCGGCCCATTCATGCCGAAGCGTGGCTCTCCCACAGGTCGTGTCGTTTCTTTGTGAATTGACTCTAAAAGCTTCCCGTCACGCACTGTCTTTATTTTCTACTATTAATAATTCTACACGTCCTGGAAGGTCAAAGTCCAAAGATGGTCCATCCTACTCATTTGACACATTTATTTTGATCGCGATTGCATTTCGACCTCACAGATATTAAATCTCAGATTAAAGAGGAACATATAAACAGCTTTTTTTATACATAGTTAGCTATCGATTTGTTTGCACTACTACAAGCATACGGTGTGTCCACGATTGTGTGGAAAACTTGTAGGCCGTTGAAGGAAACGTAAAAGTTTTCAAATTTTGATCGATTTGGATCGATATATTTTTAAACTACTTCCAAAATGGAAGGTTTCTCAAATCGAACGTATATATGCTTTTTAACTTCCCGCTAAGAAAATATAAGATAAAAAAATTCTAAATTATTGGTTTTACCCCGTTTTGCAAAAATCGAATTCTCATCAGATCTCGACGTTCTGAACATCACAGGAAGCATCCTTGATTATCCCCGCGAGGGTGTCACTATGTCTGTAAGTATGTAAACCTCTTTTGACTTTTGAACGGTTTGACTGATTTTATTGCGGCTGGCGCCATTCGAAAGGGCTTGGCTAAACTTAGATTTTGAATAAAATTTGGACCGATTCGGACAGATAGATTTCAAGAAATCTCAAAAAATCTGTGATTTTAAAGTGTTTTTTTTTTAATAACTTTTAAACGGCTTTATCGATCAACTCCAAAAACTAATCAGCTCTTAACCTTGAAAAACTACGTCGATCGCCGCTAATCGGTTGATTCGTTCGAGAGATATCGTAAGAAAACCAAAAAAAGTGTTTTTTCGGATTTACTCCGAAATTATTCGACGAAAAAGTTTTTGTTGTCGATTCTTTCAAAGGACTATACATTGCATCGATTTCCGCCAATCGCGTGAAAATCGGTTGATTCATTCCAAAGTTATAACAGTTTGAAATTTAAAAAAATAGTGTTTTATTAAACTTTCATCAGACTTTTGAGCTCGGAGAGCCGAAAAGTCTGATGAAAGTTTTGAGCTCGATAAGCTCAAAAATTACGCATTACATAAAACTTAAGCGCTTAGCGCTTAGCGGTTGCACGGATCGCCTTTAGGTCAACTGTTTTCCTATATTTTTACTGAAAGACATTAAAAGTTGTGGTCGTACTATATTTTGTCTAAGGACCTTGAGCCCCAGCAGAGGTGACATAACTGGTCGGTATTCAGTGACGATGATGATGATGATTCAGTAAAATGTTTATCAAATTAAATCCCTGTAGCAACATCGCCACGAAAGCAAATACTTTATCGAAAAATACACACATTTAAATATCCTTTTAGTTCTATAAAACGTCTGAAACCTTTGTAAGCTAAACGCAAAGCTGTTAAAAGCTTTAAGCTGAGTGCTCAGGATAGAAACACGGAACTTTAAGGATACTTAGCAACCTCTAAGCTCTAAAAGTTTTTCAGCTACGCGATTTTAACGCCGTTTTCAAAGGACAAAACGGCGTTAAATCGCATAAAGGACGAGTGTGATGAAACAAATACCTACCTTAATCTAATTTAAGAAACCCTTTAAGCACATAAAGATCGCTTTATCATATTCACTTAGTGGACATTTTATACAATGGACGCGGGAATCTGAGACTAAAATCTTATCTGATGCTAAGGTCTTTGACATTCTTATAGAGAAAATAAGTATTTTATTCTCTTTTTCTCCTTAGTTCTAATGAAAGCTAGATTAAAACCATGTGGGTGAATAAACTTAGAGTCTGGACATAATAATACTTCTTACCTATATATTATTATTTATTATTATATTATTGTTTTATAAAAACAATAACCCGACTACGTAAAGCTACTTTTCAATACTATTAGGTTGGGGAAAAAGTTTCTTCGCATTTTATATAAAAATTCAAAAGGTTTTTTTATAAAGTTTATTTACAAGTGACTAAAGTATATAGGTGCCATTTTGTTCGATAACTTTTTGCCATCTTGTTGGTAGGTAGGTACATGATCCCATTGCTATAAAATTTTTGGGGCTTCTGATGAAAAAACTGCGACAAGTGGTTTTGGCAGTCCTCTTGTGATGTCAACCTGACATTGCCTAAGGAATTCTGCAGCGACCGAAACAGGTGGAAATCTGAAGGTGCAAGGTCAGGACTATACGGCGGATGCATTAACACCTCCCAGCCAAACTCCCGTAATTTTTTCTGAGTGGCTAAAGATGTGTGAGGTCTAGCGTTATCATGGTGAAAAACCACACCCCTTCTGTTGATTAATTCCGGCCGCTTTCTCTCAACTTCTTGCTTTAATCTCATCAGTTGTTCGCAGTACAGTTCAGAATTGATGGTCCTGCCTGGCGGTAACAGCTCATAATGAATAATGCCCTTCCAATCCCACCACACACACAGCATCACCTTGTTGCGAGTTAACCCGGGTTTCGCCACAGTCTGTGAAGCCTGACCGGCCTTTGACCACGATCTTTTTCGCACGTTCTTGTCGTACGTGATCCACTTTTCATCACCAGTTATCAGCTTCTTCAAAAATGGTTCGGTTTCATTACGTCGTAATAAAGAATCACAAATGAGTACACGGTTCATTAGGTTTCTTTCAGTGAGCTCATGAGGCACCCAAATATCGAGCTTTTTTGTGTACCCAGCTTTTTTCAAATGCGCCAAAACCGTTTTGTGGTCAATCCCCAGTTCTTCAGCTACATCGTAACTACTAATATGCCGATCTTGCTCCACTTTTTCAAAAATGGCAACAGTTTTGTCCGTAACAGGGCGACCAGAGCGACGTGCATCTGATATCAAAATTTCCGGATTGAAAACGCTTAAACCAAATTTGCGCTACTCTCACAGATACTGCATTAGGTCCATAAACATCACAAATTTTTTTCGCGGCTTGTGTTGCATTTTTACCTTTTTTGTAATAAAATTTTAAAATGTATCGAAATTCTTCATAAGAATCACTCATTTTAACAATAAGAAAAACAAATGAAAATCTCAAATTTACCTAATTTGAATTTGGAATTGTCTTCTGTAAAATTAAAACTTTTTAATGATACCAAAATCAGCCAGATACAATTGGTATAGCCCAAGATATTTTATGACAAGTTCATACATACTATAATGGGAAAAGACTTTTTCCCCAACATATTATTTGTGTCATTTTTCCATTTAATGTGTTATGTTTTAAATGTTTCTTGTGTACAATAAATTGTTAAATAAAAAATAAAATTAATTATTTATAACTTTATCCGGGCTATTATTAGGAGTCTATAATTGACACCCAATTTATTAAAATCATATCAGTAGTTTAGGCGCTCCGGTGGAAAAAAACAAACATATATAAACATAGGTACAATATACAATTATACGAGCACATGCATAGACTGTCAAAATTAGGGAATGGAAGAACCGGTCTAATTTTAAGAACCGGGAATTTCGGGACTGGGCAATTTCGGAACTGGGAATTCCCGGGAAATTCGGAAATTTCGGTACTGGTGTTAAGGCATGAAATCCAAGTGTTATTACTGTCTCAAAAGTAATTCAAAATATAAGAATAACATTTTATTCGTACAATTACAAATTAAATAAGGTTTTAATGGCAACTTGACACATCAGCCAACATGTCACCGCCATAATAACGACAACTTTATTGGCGATAGTAAAGAGCCGTAGGTCATTTTAGTTTTTTTAGCATTTATTGATGTTTTTTTTTTATTGAAAACCCATTAATAAATGCTAATGTTACTTCGAGGTATTTGATTTTTGCAAAACCTCAAATGTTTGGGGTGCTGGAACGTTGCGGTAACTTATTAGAAGTGGCAGATTAGATAATAAAAATACTAAATAACCAGACACACACTGACAAAATCTATTAATCTGATGATTTGCATGAAGGATGGGGAGTGGTGAAAATAAAATAAATACTCGAGTATCAGAATTTTAAAGGGGGTGTTCAGTGAATCCTACAGATGCTCCAACTTCTTAATCTGATGATTTAGAAGTGCCGGAAGCTCGCAGCGAGTTTTTAAAAATGTAAAAAAAAACTCGAGAGCGTCAGATTAGCATACTGAAAGTTAAGTTAAAGTCCCGAATTCCCCTCTTTGGCTCCCTAACTAAAAGGGGTTTGTTGGGGTTTGATCGTCGCCTCCACACATTTTATCTGCCATAAGAGTATTCGTGCTACCCCAGGTGTCTACTGTGGTGGTGAACTTAAGAAGCTGTTAGCCGTTAGGGCATCTCATCGTTTTCCTTACACACCTGCAAGTCGTTTTATCAATGTTTATTTTAACGAGGTATTTAGTAGCTGGCAGTGCCTAGTTTTGGTTTACAAGGTTTTGCGTTAATAACATTACACCTAGTAAAGGTATTTTGATGTTAATAAACGTGCGAATAAAAACTCATTCGCAGCAAGGAACATGAAACAAGTTGGTTAGTGAACGAGAAAAAGCAACAAAATCAACTTCTTGGAACAGTGAGATATCGGCTATTGCCCATTAGACAGCGCCCAATAGACTAATAATTGAACTTCTGAGCTAAAAGAGTGATATAGTTTATCGGGATCAAAATATCAAAAGTCGCACTCCTCACAGTTAGCTTTTATATACAGAATCTAATATGAACTACTAATTATATTCTTTAACGTGTAATATTTTTCATTTTTGTCTTTAATTTGCTTTCGGAAATGATTAAAAATTATTTTTTAGCTAATATTTACAATTACCCATGATAGTTAACTTGAATACTTGTAAATTATAATACAATCTGTTCGGTACCGAAAGTACCGAAATTCCCGGTTCTCAATTTTTGATTCCCGGTTCTCAGAGCAACTCAAAATTTCGGGAATTCCCGGGAATTTCGGGACCGGGATTTCCCGGTTCCATACCCTAGTCAAAATCATTACCCTTACTTTTGGCTTCTGGTAATGTTATACTGAGAAATCCAAACTTAAGCTTTTTTACTTCATTGTTCTATTGTAGCAAAATCTAAGTCCTTTACAGTTCGCAAGTTCGATAACTTATAGTTACTTAGTTATAAGTTATAATATCGGAGTCTGAACTCGAAAGTGTCTCGCAACTATTAACTATCGCGCTCAAGTTTCATTCTCCTACACCTAGGGTAATCAAAAATAGAAAAGCCATACATTTACTAACTGTGCGATGCCAATCATTAATCAACATTTAACCAACATCTAATTATAAAATTTATTGATTACTACATAGTTCAACCAAATGAGAATATCATAAAATACGGATTATAAATAACTATTTTTATAATAACTATAACCCAACTATAAAATATTACAAAACTTATGTTACCCGGGCTATTATTAGGAATCTATTGACACTTAATTCATAAAAATCAGTAGATAAAGCGATTATTATTAGAATGTGAAATATGTTTCTTTGTTTATGGATAAAATAATGTTTGTTAAAAATAAAATATGTACAGTTTTGCCGTTATTTTTTTAACTATCATGCTTTTTTGGGTCCCAATGAACAAATTGATATATTTCATGACTATTGAAGGGTGGAACGTAGTTTATACCAAATCCCTACTAAACTATAATATGCTCAGTATAGTACTCTATGGAAGCATTCTCTGTAGTATATTCAATGCAATACTTATGTATTAGTTATTACTAAATACTTTAAAAAGGGAAACAGAACCAGACTTTAAACGGACACGCAATCAAAAGTGTGTGTGTGGTAACCCTAAATACACCTCAGAATTTCATAAGCCAGTTAACTGCGAAAACTTAGAGTGCAATTAGAGTTTAAATGAACATAGGATAAAGTTGGGATACTTGTGGATATTAGAATATATAATATATTCGCATTAAGAAGTCAGTGAATCATGCGTACAAATGTCAAAATTGACCAATGATACATTCAAACACGCACAATAACCAATTATTAATTATTGTATACGCATGCTACACTGGTTTCTTAACTCAGAAAGGATTTTGTCATGAACACTATTATATAGAATGTAGATTTAAATAATATAATCATCGAATTTTCATAGAAATGTTACTGTAATGGGTTTGTTGGAAATGAAGCTACGCTAAAATTAAACTTATGTACGTTTTTTTAGTTTGAGTATGACTTAGACCAGTAAGTGATCTAAGGGGTATGACAATTATCTTTCTGTCTAAACTTTATATAAGCAGTGGATCATCTTGCCTGAAGTATCCGTAATTAATTTTAGGAGACCTTATATACAGGTAAAAATGTAAAAGCTTAGACTATTTAGACAATCTGGGGGCACGGCAGTGCCCCCGCCAAGTCGAGCGCGAAGCAAACACTGCCGTACCATCCTTTACTGGAACCATTTCGCCGCATTTTCAGGCCCCTATTTGAGAACCTCTGGATAAGACCAGAACGCAGAAATTTTCGTCATCCAGTAAGCTATAATCCCCAACCTAAAATCCAAAATTTCAAGTCTGTAGTTCATTTAGTTCCGAAGTTAAGCGAAAGCAAAGTTTCGCATTTATGACACTCACTCACTCACTTATACACTCACTCATGATCATCAAAATAGAACTGGTACTTCCCATAAACTCAGAGAGCTGAAATTTGGTACAGAGTTAGGGTTTAATGGCCACATAAAGGGAAAACTATAAAAACTAGGATAATCGATCTGGGGGCACGGCAGTGCCCCCGCCAAGTCGAGCGCGAAGCAAACACTGCCGTACCATTCTTTACTGGAACCATTTCGCCGCATTTTCAGGCCCCTATTTGAGAATCTCTGGATAAGACCAGAACGTCGATCTGGGGGCACTGCAGTGCCCCCGCCAAGTCGAGCGCGAAGCAAACACTGCCGTACCATTCTTTACCGGAACCATTTCGCCGCATTTTCAGGCCCCTATTTGAGAACCTCTGGATAAGACCAGAACGTCGATCTGGGGGCACGGCAGTGCCCCCGCCAAGTCGAGCGCGAAGCAAACACTGCCGAACCATTCTTTAATGGAACCATTTCGCCGCATTTTCAGGCCCCTATTTGAGAACCTCTGGATAAGACCAGAACGTCGATCTGGGGGCACTGCAGTGCCCCCGCCAAGTCAAGCGCGAAGCAAACACTGTCGTACCATTCTTTACTGGAACCATTTCGCCGCATTTTCAGGCCCCTATTTGAGAACCTCTGGATAAGACCAGAACGTCGATCTGGGGGCACGGCAGTGCCCCCGTCAAGTCGAGCGCGAAGTAAACACTGTCGTACCATTCTTTACTGGAACCATTTCGCCGCATTTTCAGGCCCCTATTTGAGGAGCTCTGGATAAGACTAGAACGCAGAAATTTTCGTCATCTAGTAAGCTATAATCACATACTTAAAATCCAAAATTTTAAGTCTGTAGGTCATTTAGTTCCGAAGTTAAGCGAAAGCAAAGTTTTGAATTTATGACACTCACTCACTCAGTCACTCACTCATGATCATCAGAATAAAAATAGTACTTCTCATGAACTCAGAGAGCTGAAATTTGGTACAGAATTAGGGTTTAATGGCCACATAAAGGGAAAACTATAAAAACTAGGATAATCAAACATCTGGAGTACCTGGTGACCCTGATTAGAAAACACAAGAGCCCAACCAAACTATTAGAGATCGACATACCGCCTTTACAAAAAATATTCAACTTGGTGGGCCGCTTCATTTGATGTCAAAAATCGAAGGTCTGAAGTATCTGATGAAGAATCCTCAGCTGGTTTCAGCTGATTAGAGATATGGTAATGCCCCCCTTCTACTATTGGTACATAAAAAAATCGACTGTCATTGCAAAAACCTAGCGAAGTGGGACACATCTTCTAATTTAATCTAGTCCGTAGCATTCCACTGCTGGGCGAATGCCTCCCTTTCTGCTTTTGATACGCATATAAATAAAATTAAAGGAAAACTATGGATAAGACTAGACTGGCTTTTATACTTATATTTACAAGTTTACAATAAGAAATAGTCGAACGATTAACTTTATTTTACTCGATCATTACACAAATTAAATAAACAAATTACACTGAAATCTAGTAAAATAAATCAATATGCCCACGTTTCTACAAAAAGAAGTGAAATCCCACCAAAAACGTTCTGTAAAAAACTAGCCAAGTCTCGATAGAGCTGCTTGTTTATCTCTAAAAAGTAGTGAAATCTAGACAAAGTCGTGCCAAGTCTAAGGTTCCTTACTGCGATTTCTTTATTAATATAGTTAATGTTGTGTGACTTGGCCGTTGAACATTATTTATACGTTACAAGTGGGTACAAGTCAATTTTGTTTACACGTAATGTATATCTGTTGTAACTACCTATGTTTGTTAAGCGAGATAATAGCCCATACTGGTATTGGTAATTGGACGCTAGTGAGTAGTGTCTCATTTTAGGCTGTTGTTAATTGTAGAACACATGTATTGGAGCAATGGTGTCATGGAGCCCCTTTTGTACCATTGTGTACCCTTCAACGGCCAAGTCACACAACATTAACTATAATAATAAAGAAATCGCAGTAAGGAACCTTAGACTTGGCACGACTTTGTCTAGATTTCACTACTTTTTAGAGATAAACAAGCAGCTCTATCGAGACTTGGCTAGTTTTTTACAGAATGTTTTTGGTGGGATACTAATATACAACAACCTAGTATTAAATAATAAATAGCTATTAAAACAGTGTGAATGCTGTCAGTGCCAGGAGAGCTACTAATTCCCAGCTACGAACTAAATAAACAGTGCGGTTGAAAAATTAATTAAAACTAACGACAAACTCATTGTGAATACAAAGTGTGCATTTGAAAGTTTCTTAATCAATTTCCAACTAGTTTCCGTCGCTTTTGTACTCGATAATTAGGTATGCTAATTACCTATCGAGTACAAAAGTACTTGCTACTAATCGCCGTTTTAGTTAATCACAGTTTGCGAGAGCAATGCTTTGGCTTTGACTTAAGGCCAAGGAATTTGTAAGTAATATAATACTTACAAATTCCTTGCTTAAGGCATCTCAAGCGACATGTCACTTAGCGATGACTTAATATGTCAAATCCCATACATTTTTGATTTCGAACTTCGGCGTCGAAATTATCTTGAAATTAACTCGGCGTAAAATAACGCTTATTTACTACTTACAAAGGATGAAGCTGGGACTATAATATGATGAATGATCCGATACCCGGCGGGCACCGGATAATTCACAAAACTGAAATTAGAAATCTGCGTTAAAATACAATAGAGTTGAAAATCGAAGTGTCGAGTATCGAGCTGTCATGTAATGGCATTGACATTTGAATCGACACTTGTGTGTTCGATTTTCAACTCTATCGTATTAGCCCAGAGTTTTGTTTTCAATCTTCAGAATTTTCTACGGCCTTCCGGATTCCGGATCATATTATAGTCCTAGGCTTTTTGAACACAGATTTTGACAGATTAAAGAATGACGAACTGATAAACAGCTACATAGGTAGTTAGATTGCTCTACTACAAGCATACGGTATGTCAACAATGGCGTGTCGACGACTGTGGAAAAATTGTGGGCCGTTGTAGGGGACGTCAAAATTTTCAAATTTGGTTGCATTTGGATCGTTCTATGAAAGCTGTTTCTCCGTAGGTACGTAAATATATATAATTTTTCTAGTCTGTGGTTTTTGACGTCCTAATTTTTTGGATTCTGTACTTCACGTCTCGGAACCCTTATTAACAACTTTCTTTTGTCATCTATGATAATGATTTGCGCCCCTATATTAAAAATAACTCGTACATTAGTTGGACCGATTACCGATTTAATTTTATGCTATATTATAATATATATTTCTTTATTTTACAATTCCGCCCGCGCGCCCCGTAGTACTCTAGGCATATGCCTAGTTTGCCTTACGGATAATCCGCCTCTGATGTACAGTTTGATACAAATTACAATACTTGTACGTGAAAACTTATTACAAGAAAACGAAATACAGACTTTTTGCTTTGATTATTTAATTTCTTACCTATTAGTGAAAACTTATTATTTGCTTTTTATTTTCTGGTAATTTGAGTTATTATTATTATTTATTAGTAAGTTTTCCAAATCAAATAAAATAAATAAATAAAATCAGAGTCAAGTCCTAATTCAGTTTCGCCGAGGTTTTGAAACAATACTTCATAAAATAGGTCATGCTTCTAACAAAAATCACTTCTCAAACAGCGCGGCGGGGCGGTTTAAATATTAACTAAGTTTAAATTAAAATGTGAAAAAAGCTACTAATCTAAGACATGGTAAGTAGTTCTACTTTAAAACAAAGAGTTGTAAGTCAAATATTTACCTATGTAGGTAGGTATTTTTATTTGGTGGTAGCTAGCAAAATGAAATAACTTGATGTAAGCACCTAAACGTGCTAAAAACTTTTCTTCTTTTATAAAGTCATCAAATCAAATATGTTTATAGATAACATTAACCCTTTCGTAGACTAGAAAATTATATAATGCATCCAGAGCATCCATTAAAACCTATTTATATTAAAAGCTTTTAGCCCGCAACTTCCAATGCATATAAAATATTAAAACATAAAAGCCATCTTTTAAATGATTTTCAACGTAGGTATATAAATATATCTATGTTATAATTATAACAAAACGTTATTCAAATTTTAAATGTAAGCTTCTGGTTATTTCATGAGTATTTTTTTCGGATTTTAAATACCCAATTCAATTTGTTACAAATTGAATTGGGTAGTAACGAGCTCACATCTGGGTGAAGCCACTAAAGCAAATACAAAATTAAAAGCAAATACAATTTCAATAGCATTTCGGATTATCACAATAATACTAAAAATTATTTTTTATTTACTCAAACCGTGATTTGTGTACCTATAGAGCTAGCGCCCACCGTCGAAAAAGGAGCTCATCGAGAACAAGCATTGGACCACTGCAGGTCGCTAGGGGCCCTAAAGCTTGATATAAAACCGCCGGTCTGGCGGTTCTAAACCTGGCAATTTTTTTTTTATTGACCAAAATGTGTGAAGATTTTTTGAGTAAAAAAAGCTCATAAGGAACAAGAAAACTGTTGTTATACACGGCTGCGCGCCAACTAGAAACCGATAAAAATGCAAGTCTGGCAGTCCTACTCTTGACCAGTCTCCAGCCAAACCGCCCTGAACGTGTAAGAATTTTGAGTAAAAATAGCTCATAGAGAACAAGGTCAAGTTATATGTCAATCTGTTCGTCTCCTAATCCTCTTTCGAAAATCGTCGGTCTGGCATGTTCAAACCTGGCCAAAACTCAGCCAGACCGGGATGAAGTTACCTCCTGTGATACTTACTAATAGGTAAATCATGAGTAATTTGCTCTTAATGAAGCGTGATTTTGATAGATTTGTATGTATTCTTTCCGAATTTAAAATTTACTACCCGATATTGCTACCACTCGATCCGCCATCTTAAAAAAATGGCGATACCTTTCAATATTTTGGCTATATCTCTTTACAGACAAACTTTACGATAAAAATATGTTCCACTAATATGTACTATATTATATTATTTTCTACAATTTTTTTATGAGCATTTTTGTGTCAAATTGATAGTTTTAGCGCTGCAGAGTCTTAGAAGGAAATTTTATTTGTGTTGTTGACATTTTTTGTAATCAACTATATTCTACTGTTTATGTCCTTTTAGATGATATTTATATCGAGAAGTTTGTAAATAATTATAAAGACCGCTAGTTTATGAAGGCAGCCATTTTGAATTAACAATAATATTGAATATACCAAATTTTTGTGTCAATAAAACTAAAAGTATATATACTTAATATCAGATCAGAATATCAATGATAAAGGGGTCAAACTTCTATTCGAAAATTGACTGCTGAAAGTTTTGCAAACTTTGGAACTTTGTTTATTATACAATTGATTTTATTAGACTTAAATATAAAAATAAAGCATCATACAAATTTATTTTTTTAATAATCGCTGTACGGAAATTATTTTTCACTAATATTAATTTTACTTATTATAAGATATTAGTTTAGTATACTTTTAGTTTTATTGCTACTAAAATTTGGTATATTTAAAATGATTGTGAATTCGAAATGGCCGCCGTCCTAAATTGGCGGTCTTTATAATTATTTATAAACTTCGCGATGTGAGTATTAACTAAAAGGGCATAAAAAGTAAAATATACTGAATTATAAAAAATATCACCAAGACAAATAAAATTTCACTCTAAATCTCTGCAGCGCTAAAACTATCAATTTGACACAAAAATGCTTATAAAGTAAATTGTAGAAAATTGTATATAGTTCATATTCGTGGAACACATTTTTATCGTATAGTATGTCTGTAAAGAGATATAGCCAAAATATTCAATGTTATCGCCATTTTTTTCAAGATTGCGGATCCAGTGGTAGCAATATGGGTTAGCAAATTTTAAATTCGGAAAGAATACATACAAATCTATTAAAATCACGCTTCATTAAGTGCAAATTACTCATTAATTACCTATTAGTAAGCATCACAGGAGGTAACTTCATCCCGGTCTGGCTGAGTTTTGGCCAGGTTTGAACATGCCAGACCGATGATTTTCAAAAGAGAATTAGGAGACGAACAGATTGACATATAACTTGACCTTGTTCTCTATGAGCTATTTTTACTCAAAATTCTTACACGTTCAGGACGGTCTGGCTGGAAACTGGTCAAGAGTAGGACTGCCAGACTTGCATTTTTATCGGTTTCTAGTTGGCGCGCAGCCGTGTATAACAACAGTTTTCTTGTTCCTTATGAGCTCTTTTTACTCAAAAAATCTTCACACATTTTGGTCAGTAAAAAAAAATCTGCCAGGTTTAGAACCGCCAGACCGGCGGTTTTATATCAAGCTTTAGGGCCCCTAGCGACCTGCAGTGGTCCAATGCTTGTTCTCGATGTGCTCCTTTTTCGACGGTGGGCGCTAGCTCTACTACGTAAAAAGCGATTTTATTTTGCTTATGCACTTAAAATGTAATATAATATGTGGGATGCGTACTTTAGTTTCACCATTTTATAATTATTGTAGATTTCCATATACGAGTATACACAATACACATAGGTACAAAGTTGCAGGGATTTTTTTTCTGTTTCTGAAATCAAAGACGTACACAGATGTGCGTGTATCTAGTCATAGATGTGCTTCTTAGAGTCAAGTGTCTTACACACACATGTTTAAAGGGTGCTTTCTGTCTTTTCGTTTGTGTACTGAGACCGACAGACAGACAGACGGATAGACGAAGTCTTAATTGCCCCGTTTTTACGCTGCAGGTACGGCGGAACCCTTATAAGTATAAAATCGGTTATTTGCGCCGAGCCCGAAAATCCTTACAATTTTTGACAAAAGTATCAAGTAATTTATCTTAAAATTACCTATTTTTTCATTGCGTTCTGCATGATATAAATAGCTTTTAATGATAAGATAAGATGGCGCCAAGTCAATGCCGGTCATTTTATTTAATTTATGTTTTAGCCTCTAAAGTTTATCACAACTTATAGCTGGATTTAATATAAACACTGTGTAGGAACATGATAATAATGTGAAAACATCAATAGTTTAATCTGCACGCTACTTGCACGATATGCGCATCTGCTTACATTCTTAAATTTACAAAAACGTGTTCTTTGTTAAAAGTGCTGTGTAAGTGTACTCAAAGATTTTGTTACCTAATGAAGGCTTAATCTCGACGGCGCCTACGTACTTTATTGTATCTGATAAATGCTACTTTTCAGGAGAGCGATTTAAAGTTTATTTTTCGTATAACTTTGTCCATAATAGTTAGATCCTTATGAAAATTTGCAGAAACAGTATTGTTAGGATAACAAATTAGTGCATTATATCAAAAATCCAAAATTTTGAATAGTTTTCGCGAAAATTCAGTTACGATAGTATACTACGTAAATGAGCTTGCTCTCTTAATCGTAACTGGCACTTCCAATTATTTTCTAGGGACTGGATAAACAAAAATGTATTGGATCTACCGTTTCCGTTAGTATACGTTGGAATTTATCAGGAATATTTTATTGTAAGTGTCACATACGATGTACATCGTATATTGCTTGTACTTACGATTAATTTTAATGGAATAACAAGAACAAAATTTACATAAAATGTCTTTACTATCGTGGCTATATATTCACATTTTGCACACTTATTTGTTTTTCTTCTTTCTAATATTGTAAATGTGAAAAGTTTGTGAAGAAGGATGGATGGATGTATGGATGGATGGATGTATGGATGGAAATATCCATCCATCCATCTATCCATCTATCCAAGATGGATAGATGGATGGATGGATATTTGTTTGTTACTCTTTCAGGCAAAAACTGGTGAATGCATTTTGATGAAATTTTATATGGTAGTTGTTTAGGCTCTGGATTAAAACATAGTAAAACATGGTACTTATTGTCCCGAAAAAGTACAGTGTTTCTTTGGGTACTGTAATTACGCCAGTAGAGCCACGGGCAAAAGCTAGTTGTTTATAAACCACTGTATTACAGTAACGTCAAAAAAAAACAGGAAATACGTATTTTGTGTATAATTTGGTACTGGGATAAAAAACACATTTAAGGATCTTTGTATAAGGTACGTGTTACTATAAAAGTAACCTTTAGCCTTCTCTTAGTTCTGACTTACCACAAATTTTCAGCAATAAAATCAGTTCAGCAGTTTGTGCATAATTTAAACTAACTTACTTTTACATTTATAATAATAGTACTTCTGTTTTTAAGTGAAAGAATTAAAAATAAATTTAAAAATTATGTTACTTTATGGTTTAGTTAGGTATAAAGAACATATAATATCTCAATCATAGCTTACATTTAAACTGATAAAATTGATTTAATGCAAGACTGATGTTTTCGTTCATCGTCGATATTTTCATTATGGTTGTCAGATGATAGAGCTAATAACGGCTTATGCTAATAACGGATTTACTCACCCAGGATTGTTTTCATAGCAAAAGTTGGCAATACATAAAAGACACAAATGAAGAGGAAAGAGTCAAATATATATATTCTTAGTGTCACAAATATTATAACCTTTTACTGCACAAAAAAGAAGATCTATAAAAGCCAACAGTATGTTTCCTACAATAAGACTTAATTTGGCGAAGAGGAAATTAAACAAATCGTCAATTGAGACCAAATTTTTCACAATTTAAGCCTTAATCGTCTTATCGTAAGATTACTAACGCTTAAAAATTAAAGGAAATATCCTGAAATTTCAACTTGACAGCTAAATAGTAGCTTGGTTAGAATTTGTAAGCTGATATTCTGAAATAATACGTTAAATTCAATCCATTATAATTATGTATATAATTATGATGAAAACCTATTTGAATAGGTGAAAAATATCGATAATTATAAATGGTTTCTAAATTAGGAAGGCCTTGTGTAGGAGACATCTCAAACAGCTTTGAAAATAATTATTAGTCAGTCTTCTTACATTGTTTTTGTAAGTCTTCAAGAAATGACGCTTATACTTTTTTACTACTTTACTTCACTAATTGAATCAAGTTAAAAGAGCGTATCCGACTAGGTGGCTTTCATTAACACCATCAAAAGTCGTAATTAATATAAAATGCACCACATACTTCAAGGCACAAGCTTTTATGTAAAGTCATACTGCCCATCATGTATCGTTTAACTAGCGCTACCGACTGGATGAGTTAGAACTGACCATGTGTAGGCTTAGAATGCCATGACAGTTGACTTTTTTATTTAACTACGGAACTGATCCAATCCAATAGCAGTAAGTCGATCGGATAATGGGTAGTATGGTGTATACTAGGCTGCTATAATTATATTAATAATACTATTCTGCTATAATCGTCGATATAATTACTTTTAAAATTACTGCATAGTGACTGACAAGTTTTCAACTTCCCCATTCATAAAATACCTTAACTTTTAGTTGACCTAGTCATTTTCTGTCAAGTGAACTTTAAAGACTATATGACAAAGATTGATTAACTATTCGTCGTTTAAATATTTTTATCAAAAAAAAAATGGGGCTCGGGCTTTTATATAACATGTGATAAAACATGTAATTTTAAAACTGCGAAAACCTCTTGTGCTAAACTTCTATCAAAGAAAGATGAACCTTTTTTTCTTTCGCTCGTCAAGTCCTTCAAATTATTCTAATAAGCTGGTAAATTAAATAAAATATATGTAATTAATGTTGTTTTGTACAGAAAATTAATTTCGTGTCGATATTTAAACATAAAACTTCATTTTTACATAAACACTTATATCGAATCTGAACCAAAACTGTGAAAAAAAACCTCCAAAACAATCGTAAATGGCACTTTCGATAAATATCATAATTTCTTAAACCACGTAAATTATCGTATATGGCAGATGTCAACGGCCAAGTCACACAACATTAACTATAATAATAAAGAAACCGCAGTAAGGAACCTTAGACTTGGCACGATTTTGTCTAGATTTCATTACTTTTTAGAGATAAACAAGCAGCTCCATCGAGACTTGGCTAGTTTTTTACAGAATGTTTTTGGTGGGATTTCACTTCTTTTTGTAGAAACGTGGGCATATTGATTGATTTCCCTAGATTTTAGTGTAATTTGTTTATTTAATTTGTGTAATGTTCGAGTAGAATAAAGTTCGAGTAGAATAAAGGGGCCTGAAAATGCGGCAAAATGATTCTAGTAAAGAATGGTACGGCAGTGTTTGCTTCGCGCTCGACTTGGCGGGGGCACTGCCGTGCCCCCAGATCGACGTTCTGGTCTTATCTAGAGGTTCTCAAATAGGGGCCTGAAAATGCGGCGAAATGGTTCAGTAAAGAATGGTACGGCAGTGTTTACTTCGCGCTTGACTTAGCGGGGCCACTGCCGTACCCCCAGATCGACGTTCTGGTTTTATCTAGAGGTTCTCAAATAGGGGCCTGAAAATGCGGCGAAATGGTTCCAGTAAAGAATGGTACGGCAATGTTTGCTTCGCGCTCGACTTGGTAGGGGCACTGCCGTGCCCCCAGATCGATTATCCTAGTTTTTATAGTTTTCCCTTTATGTGGCCATTAAACCCCAACTCTGTACCAAATTTCAGCTCTCTAAGTTTATGGGAAGTACTAGTTCTATTTTGATGATCATGAGTGAGTGAGTGAGTGAGTGAGTGTCGAAAATGCGAAACTTTGCTTTCGCTTAACTTCGGAACTAAATGACCTACAGACTTGAAATTTTGGATTTTAAGTACGTGATTATAGCTTATTGGATGACGAAAATTTCTGCGTTCTGGTCTTATCCAGAGGTTCTCAAATAGGGGCCTGAAAATGCGGCGAAATGGTTCCAGTAAAGGATGGTACGGCAGTGTTTGCTTCGCGCTCGACTTGGCGGGGGCACTGCCGTGCCCCCAGATTGCTGTCCCGCAGTGCCCGAACAAGTTAGCTACCGATGTGTGAGAGCGTGACAGAGACAACTGCAATTTGAACTGAAAATACTAATAGGTACAATAAATCAACGATTCGTAGTCTGATGATTTCCGATGATTCATTCTCCAAAACTTAATCGATTAAAGTATTTTTTTCAGAAAAATTAAAAAAATGGAACTGTGTTCCTATGTTTTCATTTTTATATAGGGGAAGGTCGGGCAAAGTGAATACCTTAAATTAATTAAGGTTTTATCAAAAAAGGTATAAGATACAAAAACAAAATAACCTTCTCAAATAAGTCTTTAATTATTGATCTTACAAGTACCATCATCAGTTACTATTAATAATTAACCAATTATTAATGTGTGTCGTGGCACAGAAATATTGTCAGTTTTGTAAGTATATAACGTACTCGTATGTATTATTTAATCAAAGAGTAAAGCTATACAAAAGTTTGTACTACACGACCGACGCAAAATAAAGATATGTTACTTCAAAAATGCCGCGGGTCAATATGACCTAGGATCCTTGTCGCCGGGTCTCTATTGCATTAGCGCAGAGTTCTTTACAGTGCTCCTTTTTCTGTTATGATCACTGAAAAACTCTCGTGGGAACATGGGCTTTCAAAGCATGGGCGACAAAAGTATGTAGCCTATCTACGCGCGTAGCGCAGCTACATGTAACGACAGTCTTAACTTAGCTACTTACGCAGACCCTGCAGCTTAACTTATTAGGGCCTGCACAATCTACTGATATATCTGTATTTTGTCATATAGCTTAATTGCATGTTTTGTCCCTGTCGCTCGATAAAGGAAGCAGCGACAAAATTTCCGACTAAGCTATTCGAAGCTTATTTCAATATTATGAAACATTTATATACCCTTAGCATAAGCACCTTACTTACTTACTTACTTAGGTTTCCTCATTACTAAACGTAACGCAATAACACATAACACACATTATATGTACATAACATTTTTTTAAAACCCAAAAATTATCTTCTGTGTGTGCTTTTATAAGCTTTTAACTCTAAAATATAAATCAATCAGCACTTAATTTATTATTTTGTTTAATAGATATAAAATACTAGCTTTAGGCTTCGCCCGCATAAATACAGTATCCCACGGGAACCGTCCATTTTCCCGCGATAAAAAGATGTTAGATTTCATGATGATCGGTTTATTAGTTTTTACGTGAAAGCATAATAAACAAACATATTCACATTTATAATATTTTGAACTAAATACAAAGGCTGCGTTCCGCGGAATATAGCGCTAACAAAGAAACGTAAACAAAATGGCAACCGCTGGCGTTAAATAAGCAAGCAAGCAAAATGGCGGATTATGTTAGCAATATTGAAGTTAGCAAACGTGTCCTGGCAATAGATCTAGTACCTATTGTCATTCCTAGGTCCATAGTCCTGGCCGATAATCTGTTTTGTTTTTCTTTAGCGCTAGCAAGCGCTAACAAGCGCTATTTTTCGCGGAACACAGTCAATGTAAATATAACACAATTTCTATAAAACATTGCAGTGGCCGTTTTTAATTAAAACAAAACAAAGCGATAAAATGGCGGTAAACCAAATAAATATAAAATGTCACGGATTTTTTAATATGGCGCTCGCGGTCGTTTCCGAGCTGTCAATATTGGCTTCAAGATGTGGCTTGCTGCATTGTATTGTATTTTTATTTGAGCTGCCATTCTCGATTGGAAATATATTTTGTTCAAATTCAATATCCTTTTTTTAGGCGTGAGCTCGGAGTACAATTTTGTTATGTTGTCAATTATTAATTACCTACATGAATCGGGTAGGGATGACAACCCTGTAAATGATATAACACACATATTTAATACACCTCCGGCTTGAGGGCCAACGAGCTAACCACTGAACCACAGAGGTCGTCAAAATCGTAGTTAATGAAAGGTCAATAGATTCGCAATAATGGCCCGAGTAACATAGGCTCTATTATTTGCGTAGTCGGTTTGTAGTTTTAAACTTTTGATTATTTTATGCAAAGGTCATCAACATTTTTGGATTCCATTAATTGTGAAAAGAATAGGTCAAAATATATTTATCTAGATACAGCGAAAGTACACGAAATAAATGAAATTGTATTCCTGAAGGTGAAAATTAAATTAAATGAGATAATTATGTTTACTAAATACTTTAATTTTCTAATTTAGTATCCAATCCCATTGGATTGCTGCACGCAGCATGCTACTAATCCAATGAAATACGGCCTGCCCGCGGGTAAGCCTGCGGCCTGTTATTATCACACCCCAGATACACTGATTATGTCAGTCGCCTATGTTAATATACATTGCAGACGGGCGACGCGGCTTTTTAGGATATCGTGCCATAAAAAGATAAACTAAACCTTCTAAGATCACTTAGTTGTCTGTCCGTCTGTCAGTCTGTACGTAAGACCCTAGTTTGTTTCGGGAACGCGTGAATGTAGCGAGTTAAATTTAAAACCTAAAATACTTACAATTTAAAATGTAATACTTAAATGTACGGTCCCTTGAAGCTGTGAAAAACATCAGACTTCTAAGTTGTCGTAAAAAAATTATAAGAACGGACATTTTTGCCACAAAATATTAAAATCGCATCGCATCCGATATATCGCAGTTATAGTGCGATTCAAATGAGAATAGGATCGAGTCGGCGCCATATTGTTTCGAATTTAGACTGTTATGATAGTTAAATTTATGTTTATATAATTGATAACTATTAAACGTTTTTATTTAAATTCGATGTAAGACTATTAATATTTGGGATCCTCTTCTTTCGCATAATTTTATTTGTCATAATTTCATTTGGCATACCTCACTTGGCATAATTTTACTACGCATAATAATACTTTGGCAAAATGGTTTTTTGGCATACTACATCATTAGGCATAAATATCATTTAGACTAATATTGTTTGTCCTAATTTAATAAGGCATAACTCGTAAGGCATAATTTTTCTTGTCATAATAATACTTTGGCATAATTGTTTTTCGGCATAAACTCGTAAGGCATATTTTTTGTCATAATAAATTCAAGGCATTCTGTCACAAGGCACAAATATGCATAAAATGGAACGACATAATGAAAACACGGTTAAGGTAATTAAATGCATATTTATGAAACATTAAAAGCAGGTATTACACTCATATACCTAGTATAACATGTGTAACAGTAGTTATGCGTTTAGTAATTATGCGAAAAAAAATTATGCTAAGAAAGTTATGACAAATGAATATTATGCGAAACTACTATTAGGTCAAATGAAATTATGCCAAGTAAAATTATGACATATGATTTTATGCGAAAAAATAGGGAACCCTAATATTTATATGCACATCAATTTTTCTGAAAATCGCTCTTTTCAAGTGATAATTGACAGAAAAAGGACATTGACGTTCCTATTCTCATTTGAAACGCGTTATACCGTTGTCAACTCTGATCTACACCGTATAGCGAACTGGGCTGTGATCATATAGGTAGCAAATACATGACTCAACGCTTAGATAATGTGCCTTGAGTTATGTATGATGGTACTATTATTAATTACACAGACTCTGCTAAAAATATTGTTAAATATATAAATGTTAAACATATTTCGACAATCTCAAAAGATGAATAAAAATTCATAGGGTTACCATTGTACGAGATACTAAAAGTTTAAGAAAAATCTGAAAACTGCACACTTGCAGGTAGTTAAATAAAAAAATTAGAGAGTCTGTCATTTCAACTACAAGCTACTAGTTTATATGAGGTATCATATTATGAACCGGGTTGATGAGCTTTTCAAAACATTATATTATTTTAATAAATAAATAAATAAATAAAAATATTTTGACAGTTCGAAATACCCTTTATGACGCAAAATTTCGCTTTAAACATTCGGTAATGTCATGGGGTACTCATCCCAACTTACCTGTCCGGTAGTTGTGGTATAGTATACGGGTACGCAACCCCGGCTTCCCTAGCTATTACTGTCCTATCCCTTGCCCTCCTGGGCGGTAATATCCTACATTTCCTATTTCCCACTCCAACTTACCAATCTTCCTTTCCACACCACCTATCCTTCCCTTTCCCTATTCCTACCCTCTCTACCAATCCGTGGAAACGCAATGGATAATAATAAAAATATTTTAATTATCCAAAATGGCGGCGATGTGGTTCACCACCCATCACGTCTCGTTTCTCGCGGAGGTGAAAAGTGGACCATGGAGAGCCGCTTCGCTACGTTGAATGTAAGAGGAGGAATGGATGGTAAGAATGAAAGTGAACGAAGCGAAACGAGTATGTAAGGATCGTAGCAAGTGGCAAAAGTGGTCTCTGCCTACCCCTTTACGGGAAAAAGGCGTGATTATATGTATGTATGTATGTATGTAAACATTCGGTATGGTCTAGCGTAAGGTTGCGAGACGTCCGGATAAAGCCGGACGTAGTTCGGCTTTTTGTTTGGGTGTCCGGCCAAAATAGGCAGTGTCCGGCTTGTCCGGATTTTATTAGGCTTTACATTTTGAAAACGATGCCAATTATCAAGTATCGATTTATTTATACGAGTAGGTAATAAATAATTTTCTCTTCAAATTCTTGAAAATTTAAAAGATTCGATTTTAGAAACTATTTTACCACCGCGCGCCGTATTTATTAATTCCGAGACAGAATATTCAAGAATGTAGGGTGTCCGGATTTTTTATCTTATTATTCGACCAAACTGGCTGGTCTGACCTGGCAACCCTAGTCTAGCGGGTAGGATAGCCGCCTCTGACCCATGACGCTCGGGTTCGATCCGCGGTATCGGAAATAGCTTTTTACATATACCGTATTTATCTTTATTATTTACTAGCTGTTGCCTGCGGTTCCGCCCGCGTAAATATAGATTTTTCGCGGTCGCGGATATGTGACTGATGCAAAAAATAGATAAAAACAATCCTTGATGCGGATTATATATCATGCCAAAATTTCAGCTCGATCCGTGCAGAACTTTTTGAGTTTTTGAAGCGTACACAAACCAACATAACATTTTTGTATATATATAATATAGATTATCTATTTATATAAAAACTAGCGATCCGCCCCGGCTTCGCACGGGTACAATACTGATACTAATACTACAGAATGTCTTTAAACCTCTAACAAAACGGGCGAAATTTAGTCAAAACAAACAGAAACAAATTAATATAGGTACCTACTAAAACTCAATGAAATAAGTAGGTGGGTATACTTTTATCGTATAAAATACCTATACTCTACCAGTCTTATTAATAAAATTATTTACACCACGGATTAGCTAATCCAACATGGCTGTCTCTGTCAGATACTTTAGAACAGTCACTTGATAGACAAAGAGAGCGATTTGGATTTGCTTATCCATGGTGTAAATATTTTTATTAATAAGGGTGTTCAGGACTAACAATACAACAAACACTAAATAAATAGGTATTCAAGTATCTATCCATCATAGTTACAACGAACACGAAACAAAAAATTTACTCATAGATCTAAACTCGCACGCGCACCCCCCCGCCTTGGTGACACCCACTTCGCAACGGGCCGTGCAGCAGAAATCGTCATATTTTAATTTCGCCATAACTTCAAAACCAAACGTCCAATTTTAATCATTCAGAGACCAAATATTATCTACATAAACTGTACTTAGTGATGGAATAATTTATTTTGATAAGGATTAATAGCATGAGTAAAATAAACGCGTTTAAATGTAGTCCAAAAAAAATTCAAGATTTATAAATAATAAAATGGTTGTTGTGCCTCACTCGACATAGATAGGTATAGTGTGTCGCGGACTTTTTTGTAGATATTTATAACATCTACAATTAATAAGAACATTTTAAGGTTCTATCTTTTATAGTTTAGGCAGCGTACGCAAAATAAGTAACTTTTCTGGTTGATTTTTTACACCTTGTGTTCGAAAAACCCAAATACCTTACGGAACCCAATTTTTTTCCAAAATAAAATTTAGCCTATGTTACTCGTGGATAATGTAGCTTTCGAATGGTGAAAGAATTTTTGAAATCGGTCCAGTACTTTTTGAGCCTATTCATTACAAACAAACAAACGAACAAACAAACAAACAAACATACAAACAAAGTTTTCCTCTTTATAATATTAGTGTAGACTATTCATTACAAACAAACAAACAAACAAACAAACAAACAAACAAACATACAAACAAAGTTTTCCTCTTTATAATATTAGTGTAGATGTATGTTTGTCTCTATGTCCAATGTCCATTATAGAATCGTAAACTATGCATTTGATCGTGTGATGATCGTTAGCAAAATTATTATTGTGCATGAGCCAAAGTTTCTGAGGTCTTAGATTTACAATTGGACCCGGTAGGTGGCGCTCGTGGCGCTGCAGTCAGTGCGTCAACAAATTTAATTCTAACTTCTAAGGTAGTACGAAGTTTGCTGGGACTTTGTATATATATTTCTTTTGTGCGTGTGTATGTCACTGAACTCCTCCATGTTTTATTAATATAGCCGAGCTAAAAACTGACTTTTGGGACTTAATTAAGAACAACCGATTTATTTATAATTAGGTATATGGAAATTGTAATATCATGGAAAAAACTCGATGAAATTTTAAATTAAAAGAGCATGGTATTTAAATAAGTTTAACCATTTTCGAAATATCTATTAGGTACAGTAACATTGGGGAAATGATTAATTAGTTTAAGTATAGTACTTTAGATAGAACAAAAAATAAAATTTGAAAATAATGTATCATTCTACTATGCTGAAAGGTAATTGAAGTCACACAGTTGATTTCAACTGATTGAAATTGATTAAAATTATTATGATCTCAACTGTGGATTAACAATTAAGATCAATGGCGTCAGTGTCGTTATAGTATAATGTAATTTTATAGTTTTATAGAAAAAAATACGTTTTAATAATTAAATTTTTGCCGAAATTTTAGATTTACTGATTAAATTAAAGAACTCAATCAGTAAATCTTATTCATGTGCCCAAAATTTCTGTAACTGATTTAGCAAAACGTTAAAATATTATTAATTATTATTATTCAGGCACCGTTATATATATGTTACTGTAAAAGCTCGAACTACGGTAAATCTTAAGATTTAAGAGTAAGTCTTAGGATTTACCGACATGAGTTGGTAAATGTAAGTATTTCTGAAAATGGGATGATTTTTTCGGGCTTTTACCATTCGAATTCAGTATATACTAGGTTTTACCGCTGTCAGCTGGTAGATGTTGGTTTTAGGAATAAGACAATGACTAATTATTCTTAAGCTCAGTAGCCTAGTGGGCAGACCCTTTGGTTCGCACTCGAGAGAGTGCAGGTTCGAATCCCAGGTTGTGGCGTGTACCAATGAAACTTTCAGATCTCAAGTACATTACTCGTATACGGATGTTCTAACGGTGAAGGAAAACATCGTGAGGAAACCCGCACACGATTGGCCCCAGACGTATTGACCAGTCATTCCTCTGGACTAGACTGACTGTGTTGTGACTTGTGAGAATACCATACGACATATTTTAAAAACCAACTGTCCCAGGCACTACAGTATTTCAAGAGTGGTTACTTCGCTCGGAGAATACTGTATTAAATCATACATTATCGGATGAAAAGGCCAAGTTTTTTAATTCTTAATCATTTATTTCGATTTGTTCAAAACCTTAGGTACATATTATTATATAGATAACAAACGATAGTAATTAAATAACGAATTCTAACCTATTTAAATTATTTTTATTTCGGATATTATTTTATTAATAAATTTAGGAACTAGTAGTTTTAAATTCTTTGAAATACTTCTTAAGTAGTAAAAAATAACACTAGTAAAAATTATTTTCTTACAAACAATGCTTACGTTCGCTAATCTAACTGAATCAGTATTTTTCTATTTGGCCTTTAACAACGAAATACAAACATAACGCTAACATAAGCTAGTCTAATTGAATTTATTATACATTATTCTTCTTATTATTTGGTTTTTACAAACAAAGTAAAAAAAGATAATTAATCGTAGGTAGTAAAAAAAACTTGTTATTAGGTCATTACAGAAATTAATTAACGTTTTGTAAAGGAGGAACGTTGTCATAGCTTTAAATATGTCACGATAGTCTCAACTGTAATGATTTTATAATTGCAGATATCTACATTATTTGAGCATCCTCGTTCTTTCACCGTGTCCAACAGCAACATGCGTTTCTTTGAGAATGTTAAATAAATCGTAGTATTAAACGTAATACTTAATTTCTCCAATATCTTCCTTCATCGGAACAATTAGCTATTCTTCGCCGCTTATAGTCAAAACATCATAGCGCTTTATATACCTGTAATGAACAGCTTCCTTCTTCTTAACGTTATGACATGCTATTTTCAACATTTACCGTGCCTTTATTATTCCATTCACTTGGTAAATCCTAAGATTTACCAAGTGAATGGTGGTAAAAGTTCGAATCGGAAACCTTTTTGGACATTTACCATTAAGAATTGGTAAATCTTAGGTTTTACTGGAAAATCTTAGGATTTACCGTAGTTCGAGCTTTTACAGTAACATAACACACCGTTATTAACTTTTTCTGCATAAACCCCAACAGTCTTATTAATAAAATTATTTACACCACGGATTAGCTAATCCAACATGGCTGTCTCTGTCAGATACTTTGGAACAGTCACTTGATAGACAAAGAGAGCGATTTGGATTTGCTTATCCATGGTGTAAATATTTTTATTAATAAGGGTGCGTGAGTCAAGATACATTTTGAATGTTTTTCTTTAGAGCCGTTACAGACACTCGAACTTAGTCCGCGAACCATATCCGCGGACCGAATCAGGTGTCGTTACTCGCTACACACGCACGGATTTGGTATGGCGCACGGTGGGTCGAAAATCGGCTTTCATAGACATAGAAATGAAATCTCGAAAGTGATAGATTTTTTGATGGATATTGCTTCAGTTTAGTATTACTATGTAGAAAATTAAGTTTCAGATAATTTGGCCCAAAAATGAGGGAGTAATAATTTTTTTACGAAAAACTTGTATGGAGCCAACATGAAAAATTCAATTATTTCAAAAACGGCAAGTTTAACCGTAATATCCTGACAGATGGTTATAGTACCAATTATTCATGATTTTTTGGCATACATCATATAACGGTTTTAGCTGCTCTTTTTTTTTTAAAAATCGTCGAAATTTTTGAAAAAAAGTCACCCTGTATTATTGCACGATTCGATAGTGTTACTATTAAGGAACAATTTCTGGAAAATAATGGTATACGGCAAACTTGAGGAAAGTGTTGAATTTTAATAAACTCCTTCATATTTTGAACAAATGTATGAACAATTATATAAAATGCTAAAATTAAGCACTTTCCTTAACTTTCTCACATATAGTTACTTCCCAGCAATTGTTATTTACTAGCAAGACTATCGAAATAATACAGGATGACTTTTTTTCAAAATTAACGGATTCGAATCCTAACCAAGGATGTTGACTTGGCTATAATCTAATAATGCAGTTATATTCGTCGTACACTGTGAAGTGAAGGAAAATTATGTCAGAGTAATTGCTTCCCAAAAATACTGGATTTATAACTTTTTTATAGAAAATTTCTATGAAGCCAATGAGAAAAATCCAATTATCTTCAAAACGGCAAGATAAATCCTTATATCCTTACATGCTGTTATAGTACTATTAATTCGTGTTTTTTTACACAGTTCATGAAACGGTTCTATTTGCCATTTTTTTTTAAATAATCGAAATATTAATTTTGAAAAAAAAGTCATCCTGTATTAATGCACTATTCGATAGTCCTGCTAGTATAAAACAATTTCTGGAAAGTAATGGTATACGGCAAACTTGAGGAAAGTGTTAAATTTCAATAAACTTCTTCATATTTTGAACAAATGTATGAAAAATTATATAAAATTCTAAAATTTAGTTCTTTCCTCAACTTTCTCATATGTAATTACTTCTCAGCAATCGTTCTTTACTAGCAAGACTATCGAATGGTGCAATAATACAGGATGACTTTTTTTTCAAAATTAATATTTCGATTATTTAAAAAAAAAAATGGCAAATAGAACCGTTTCATGAACTATGTAAAAAAATCACGAATTAATAGTACTACAACAGCATGTAAGGATATAAGGATTTATCTTGCCGTTTTGAAGATAATTGGATTTTTAGGGTTCCGTAATACTTAAGGAACCCTTATAGTTTCGCTCTGTCCGTCTGTCTGTCTGTCTGTCTGTCTGTCTGTCTGTCCGCGCCTCTAGCTCCTGTAATTATGAATATAAATTGATAAAATTTCGTGCAGTTATAGATTGTGTATAGATCACGGTTTCGGGATCATAAAAAATAATAATTGTATATTTTAGGGGTGGCTCTCCATACATGTGAAGTGGGGATGAAAATTTTTTTTTCACTCTACCCCATCGTGTGGGGTATCGTAGAATAGGTCTTTTAAAATAAAGGCAAGGTTCCATACGTTACTTTTTTATAAAGTTCACCATTTTCGAGTAATCGGCCTCCAAAGTAGTTTGTAAGTTGGTCCCCCCCTAGCATTTTTAAACTATAGGAGATAGAAACTTGAAAATTTCCATGCTGATAGATCATGCTAAAAACTCTTTAGGAAAATTATTTTGAACCAAATCGGACAGTAACTTTTGGAGTAATTAAAAAAAAAGCATATTACGCGTTTATAGTTACGGAACCCTCTTTAGACATGTCCTGACATGCTCTTGGTTAGGTTAATTCTCATTGGCTTCATAGAAACTTTCTATAAAAAAGTTATAAATCCAGTATTTTTGGGAAGCAATTACTCTGACATAATTTTCCTTCACTTTACAGTGTACGACGAATATAACTGCATTATCAGATTATAGCTAAGTCAACATCCTTGGTTAGGATTCGAATCCGTTAATTTTGAAAAAAAGTCACCCTGTATTATTGCAGCATTCGATAGTCTTGCTAGTAAATAACAATTGCTGGGAAGTAACTATATGTGAGAAAGTTAAGGAAAGTGCTTAATTTTAACATTTTATATAATTGTTCATACATTTGTTCAAAATATGAAGGAGTTTATTAAAATTCAACACTTTCCTCAAGTTTGCCGTATACCATTACTTTCCAGAAATTGTTCCTTATTAGTAACACTATCGAATCGTGCAATAATACAGGGTGACTTTTTTTCAAAAATTTCGACGATTTAAAAAAAAAAAAAGAGCAGCTAAAACCGTTATATGATGTATGCCAAAAAATCATGAATAATTGGTACTATAACCATCTGTCAGGATATTACGGTTAAACTTGCCGTTTTTGAAATAATTGAATTTTTCATGTTGGCTCCATACAAGTTTTTCGTAAAAAAATTATTACTTGTTCATTTTTGGGCCAAATTATCTCAAACTTAATTTTCTACATAGTAATACTAAACTGAAGCAATATTCATCAAAAAATCTATCACTTTCGAGATTTCATTTCTATGTCTATGAAAGCCGATTTTCGACCCACTGTGTGGCGTACCGAATTGAAAGCTCGCCACTCGTGTGTTCGATTTTCAGCTCAATTGTATTAGTACAGAGGTCCATTTACAGTGCTGTTTTTCGACGACGACGATGATACCAACTCTCAAAAAGATTTCTCCCAAAACTTAACCTTTTATTCGACCTTGATTAGTTATACTATTTACAGGACTATAAAAATATAGTTTTAACTAAAATAATATTCGATTTATTTTTTAAACAAGTAAAGACAAATTTATTTTATTACTTGTTTTAAAAAAAACAGTTATCACAACTGTAAAAATATATAGTTCTAAGATAAATATTCGATTGTTTAATTTCCTAATTACGGGATAAAAAATAAACAAATGGGATACATTTATTAAAGGCCAATGTATACGCATATACAATAGGATCCCAGAAAACGTTCAACATTTTTCAACCAATAAATTTAAAAAAGTAATCAAAGAACGTTTGTGTAGTAAAGCTTATTATAAACTTAATGATTTTATGAATGATAGCACACCTTGGAAATGAGGTGGCCCCCTGCAAGGCTACTTCCATATACTATTGTATTCTAGTTATATAGTTTTAGTCATAACATTGTTATACATTTTTTTTTATTTTAAAAGAACAATTTTCCATCTTTTTGGTAAAAGATGGCCCCGCGCGAGTTTCTTACGCCGGTTCTTCTCGCCGGGCTAGTTCCCGAACCAGTGGTAGGCATCATGTATACCGACGTTCAATAAGTGTATAAAAATACCAACATTGAATAAAAAAATTTGACTTTGACTTTGACATGACCTACGTTAGGCAACTATCCCCCGATGCATTTGTAACGTTAAGCGACTTATTTAGAGGTCCGGTGAAAATGGATTAACTCGAAACTCGTATTAATTAGGCTTACGAAAATTAGTTATTATAAAAGATTGGATGAACACGTTGGGTTGTTCTCATTTTGTATAATTTTACTAGCTACAGGGATTTTTCAAAAAGTGGGACCACTATCCGGCTTTTACCCTAACTCCGTCCTAATATAATGTTATTAACTTATTATTATAATGCTATATATTATGTATAATGTCATTAAAATATATTCCATGTCTAGAACACAATAAAGTCTTAGAATGCTAAAATAAATCCAGTTTGAATAACGATGCAACCCATTTGTGTTATTCTAGTTTACCTCACAAAGGCTAGATTTTTCAGATTTAATACTATCAAATTCTTCAAAGAGATTTTCTTGGTACGGTAAAAGACTATTTGTGTGTATTTTTAAAGCCCTGCTCCGTATATTGTCGTTTAACTCTATGTAAACATGAAAGATTTAAACGTGTACAATATAATAATAACATTTTAGAATACGGATTATATTTTTCATCATCATCATCATCAAGGATATAATTTACTTTAGACTTTAGAAGTACGTTAGCCTACTGCTGCAGGCTGGCTAAAATATATATTATATTTTCATTGATTTACTATATATATAAAATATCATAAAATAATATCATCAGGAAACCACGAAGGTTTGTAATTTAGGGTTTAGGTTTGTAAACTTATAAGTAACTAGATGTCTCCCGCGACTTCGCGGGCGCAATAAAAAGTCCTTCCCGACATAGGCTACTTTTTATTGCGCACGTGGTCTATTCTATATGTGTGCGAAATTTGAAGAAAATTGCTCCAGTAGTTTGGAAGCCTTTTCAATGCAAATAAATACATTTTTAATAAATAACTATAAACCAACTACGTATATTATAATATATGTTACGGGTTATGCTAGAAGATAGAGTAAACCTAGGTTTACTTGGGTTTACCTAGGATTACCCAAGCTTTGTGGATAAATTCCGAATATTTATTTATATTCGGCGTTTACCCGTATACAACTAAGTTTACCCAACACTGGTTGTGTAATATTCGGTGTTGGTCTGAATAATAATTGAAATAAATTGTAATTCGGAATTTACCCATACTCACCTAAGTCTATCCAAGCTGGGTAATGTTAGAATAATTAATGAAATTACAAACCATGTGCATTTATAGCTTTTGTTTAATTGAAAAAAACATACAAAATCATTGCTTTTTTATATATTGGTAATATATTTTCAATTTCGATCAGTTTATCCTGACACACAGAAAACTGGTTCTTAAGAACATTTCTTCGATAGTTCCACGTTCGTTTCCTAGCTTGTAAAGATCATCAGTAATTTTTATAACTGCCATAAGCACGTTCCGAAAATCTCCTCTTCCTCTATCAACATTATTATTACGACCAACACCAACCATTACCCAACCAGTGTTGGGTAAACTTAGTTATATACGGGTAAACGCCGAATATAAATAAATATTCGGACTTTATCCACAAAGCTTGGGTAATCCTAGGTAAACCCAAGTAAACCTAGGTTTACTCTATCTTCTAGTATTACCCGTAACATATATATAGGCTATAATAGCCTATATATGTTACCCGAGCTATTATTAAGAATCTATTGACATCTCATTTATTAAAATCGGACCAGTAGTTTAGCTATGGTGAATAAACATACATACATACATACACAAATACATACATACTTAATAGTAGTCATTTCATTCACACAGTCACAGTCACATTTCAATAGAACCTAGGTAACCTAGCTTTATAATAGAAAAAAAAGAAGAATCATTAAAATATTTTACCACGGTTCGGACCCGAATGATTTTGAATTTTCGAAAAAATATATAAAACCCAAACTGCCAATCGGACTGACATAAAAGAGTCGAAATTATTGATATATTGTTAGATGACAAAAGAAAAAACATCATAAAAATATGCCGTTTCCTTGGGATAAAACCTGGCTAGACTGATTTTTCTCCCACAAAACTCCCTGCATACTAAATTTCATTATGCACAATAAAGACTTGCAGCCGTTTCCGAGATTACGATTATATATTATGTCACCGTAAAATTGTAAAAACCGTTAGATTGTAATATTACTAGAGATATTTTTATATGCTGACAGATTTTCAAATACAAATTTCTCCATACAATTGTACGCATAATTTTTCGTTATAATTATTTTTATGAAAAAGAAAACAAATATGGCGGCGCGGGGCACATACCGTATAACCAATCGGCACGGTAAATATTACAATATAACGAAAAATAATGCGTACAATTGTATGGAGAAATTTGTATTTTACAATCTGTCAGCATATAAAAATATCTCTAGTAATATTACAATCTAACGGTTTTTACAATTTTACGGTGACATATACATACAATATTGTCTCGTTTAAAGTATAAGATAATTACAAATAATACCAAAGCTATAATATAAGTAGAGTTGCAAGTGTAGAGTTTGATACGATTTTCTCTATAGGTCATTCTCGAACCATCTAAATGCCAGAATATTTTTATACTAGGTTTTATATTTTTCTAATGATTTGGGTATAGAATCAAGTGCTTAAAAAGAATACCTACGGGTTGCACTCCGGGAGTGCCGACAGAAGTGAAAACTTATTTTGGCGCGTTAGACATTTTTTATATGGGTACTAGGGTTTATTGCGTTATTGGGTTATGAATTGCATTTTATTTATGAATTTTATTTTATTAATTATTAGAAACTTTAAAATACATTTAATATTCTTTTATGAATGATCGTTAACAATTTCGACAACTCTTGTAACAACATTATCATTAAAATTATTACAATCAAAAATATATAGGTTCATGGTAACTAAAATAGGAAATAAACAATTTTGATTCGAATTTATTTAAATTTTACCATACGTCAAACTGCGTCTCGTGGCGGTGTCGTGAGTCCAGAGATTTTATCTCATCTAAAAATATGAATACCGCGCTAAAAGAAGTTTTCACTTCAAAAAACCGATAGTCCGACAACGCGTAGGTATGCAAAATTGCAAACCCTTTGACAGTGATCGTTTAGCATCAAGTGTGAGCTCTTTTGCCGCCTTCTCCATAAAACCTTCCACGAGATGACAAAACACTTTGAATGACATGTACAAACTACTGGTGTATCCGTCTTTACCCTTACACACGATGCCGTGACGTTGATTGAATAATGAAATGTTCCTAATACTTTTTGTAGGAAGCGAGTGAAGGAAATAGTTTATATACGACGTTTAAAATGTTTTATATATGTTGCACGTACCAATTAAAACATATCGGCATTATGTCTAAAGGTCTTCGTACTTTGGCATGTTGTGCGAGTTGCTAATGCCAGTAACTCGCAAATGAAATGCTACTGGTGTAGGTACAGAGTACTGACTACTGGCGCAGCAGGTAGAGCTCATTGTAATACTCTCTATAATGACAAATTATAGTAATACCGATACGTAACTTAATGCATATTTAAATGTAACTGAGAGAATATTCTTCGTTTTTTTTTGACTCCGCGCTGAAATTCGAAAATATGGCCACTATCAAGATCATAATGTAATGAAATATTTAGTTATAGTCTCAGCTCTCAATGTATTTAATAAAAGTGTACGAGTTAGTCTAGAATTATTTATGAAACAGACGGAGGAAAATGCTCATCGTTTTTAGATATTACGTAATATTTTCGATTTGATCAAGTTTATACAAGTTGTAATAACATAAACTAGTTACTGGCATAGTTACAACACTCATTATAAACAGAAGCAGAAGCTGAGTTTATAGTTCGCTGCTTATGAAAAAAAGCGCTAACTCAGTGTAGGGGTACAGAATAATGTTAACTATAAACAATTAGCATCCCGTTAGCGTTAAATAAACTAGAAAAAATAATATGGTTATATACCAGAATCTGATGGTATTTAAAAAAATATAAAAAATGTGATTTTCATATGGCAATGTCAAGTATGACCCGTCAAATCAAAGTACGTGATCTATCAACCGCTGCTAAAATTTTGTGATTATGTTCTTGGAATTTGTTGTTTTTGTGAAAATATCCAAAAAGGCAATTCGATCTTAAGCGAGAAATATTGTTTTCTATGTCTATAGTAAAATACAGAAAAAAGAAGGTGTAAATCGAACTCAATCTTAAAATTTAAAGCTCGTGGTAGAGTTGACCGGTAAGTTAGAGTGAGTTGTTTTCATACTTTTAGTTTTTGTATATTTTCTTAGGTAATTATTGTGACTTCTTTAAAGGTATTTCCAGTATTACTATACGGTGAATCGTAGATGATGGCACATTGAATGATGGTTTGTTTTCCATGCCTGGTAAAAGGAGGAGAGGAGGAAAAAAGAAAATCAACATAAGACAATTTTGATTTATAGTTGATTAAGAATAAAGTAGGTAAACGAGTTCTATACAGTTCGGAAGGAAATTCCAACATTAAATAAACTGTTGCCAATTTAATTGTATGTTATTCGTAATAAATAAGTATAAGTATAAAGTAATTCACGATTGATTTATTTTTCATGAAATATCATAATCATTACATACGTAGTATAAAACAAAGTCCCTTTTTTGTCTGTCCCTATGTATGCTTAAATCTTTAAAACTACGCAACGGATTTTGATGCCGTTTTTTTTAACAGATAAAGTGATCTAACGGGTAGGTTTTTGGGTATATAACATGCATAACATAGTAGAGTTACACAGATAATTTTAGAGGTTTCTAAAGTCCTAAAAATCACATATTTTGCGCTTATATTGAAAATGCTGGCTGAACACTACAAGATAGATCAAAATTATGTACTACAGTTTTATTATTCATCTTAAAAAAGCCTACAAAAAAGTCCGCCATAGCATATGTCTATCTCTTAGGGATAACCCACAATAACCATTTTTTTATCATTTACTTTGATTTTAATTTAATAGCTTATTTACAAAGCGATTTTAAGTAATACAGTTTTAATCCTTATCCAATTAAGTACCTTAAATACATTGTGCATTTAAGATAGACCAATACTGCCCTTTACGGCATGTAATTAAAATGCAGGGATATAGTGTTGCTGCGCGGCGCGGGCGCTCGCGTTTCTACATCGCGCTATCGAAAACGCGGGACGTATACAGTACAAAGAGGTTCACGAATATTTTGAACTGCAGCACAGAATACGTATAATAGTAACTGCAGTTCTTAATTCTTATGGAATATCCAGAGGTGGTTTGTCAGTTTTGTTGGTCAAATAACTTTACTTATTACATATTACATAGTATAAAACAAGTGGCTTTATCTGTCTGTCCCTATGCATGTAGCCTGTAGGTATAGTATATTGTATGCTTAGATCTTTAAATCTACGCAACGGATTTTGATACGAGTTTTTAAAATAATAGTCTTTTAGTATTTAGTCTTTAAGATATTATAAGATTATGGTAAAATTTATATTCAAGTGCGATAAATATAATATTATGTAAGTATATTATCAAGTGGTCGCGCATGTCGTGTCGAGGTGATAGGGTCCCATTTTTAACAATTTGCATTGGGCAAACCTAAAAACATTTTTAATATTGTATCAGTAGTATATTGCTGTAAGTAGGTAGAGAATTTTTCGCCGAAGTAGTTTTTTCTCCAAGAACACTATTCCACGCGGGCGAAGCCGCGGGCAAAAGCTAGTTTTCTATATTATATACCGAACATTCTTCATACGGTCTTATTATAATTCATGTTCAATAATACTAAAGACATAATTAAATAACCAGTATCAAGATCGTTTAATCCAATTTCCCCAGTATTGCACACTACAAAATTTTATTTCCCTATTTGCCATGAGATTCTGGTACACCTATATCACTCTTGGGACGGATTTGAATGTGTGTACAGTCCTACAGCCACGTTGTTAATGTCCCAAGATAATCGTCTTTTTTCGAAGAAAATGATAATGTAGAAAAGAGATAATTCTCAATAAGAGCTTGGTTATACTGTACAGATGCTAAAACTTCTATAAACATTAAATACATACTATGTTCTCGATACCAGTTATATAATCATAATATTATTAGTAAGATGTCCGAGCAGAGTCGTGAAACTAATGTGAACATTCTCGTAATTTCCCCATTTCTGGCATGGCAATCGACGGTTTCCATTTACATTCCCATTGCCACGTATTCCCGCTTTGCAGATGAATTTTCAAAATTCAAACACATTCGGACTAGTTGCGAATTTGCGATGTAGGCTGGCAATGGAATCGAAATTCCTGAGAACTTGAATATTCGATTGAAGATTGATATTAATTTGGGAATTACTGGATACGTCGTGTAGGGCTGCCTTGCTTCTGGCTGGACATATGAGACGTTTTGGTGTGTGTTTAAATTAGACAGGGTGCTGAACGGCTTTTGCAGTCTTTTGAATCAGTTTTTAGGGTTACGTAGTACTAGAAGAATCACTTATAGTTTCGTTCTGTCTACCTTCTTAACTTCTGTAATAACAATAAATATAAATTAATGAAATTTGGTAAAAGTGTAATCATGTAACTTTTGTCATCATAAAATAATCAAAATTTTGTTTTTTAGAGGTGGCTCGCCAATCGCCATAAATGTGAAGCGGGAATGAAAAATATTTATACTTACGCTCTATCCTATCGTGTTAGCGCTAAATAAAGGCAAGGTTTGATGTTTTTTTTTAATTAACCATATTCATAATCAGCCTCTAAAGTGGTTTATAAGTTGCCCCCTGGCAACTTATAAACCACTTATAAACTATACTAGAAACTTACAATTATACTTTCCATGCTAAATAGTCTCAAAAAAATATATTTTGTGTGAAATCAGACAATAACTTTTGAACAAAGATTTCAAAACTCAGAATTACATTTGACAGAACAAATCTTCATACGTTATCTATGCTTTTGAAGTTATTTGAGAAAACATATTGCGCGTTGATAGTTTCGGAACCCTTCTTAGATATGTTCTGACATATTGTTAGGTTTTTACGTTATTATTGTGGGTATGTTTTTAGTATTTTTGGTTTGCTTGGCTTTTTTACCCAAAAGGCCGCAAACTCTGCCTGCCTCACAACCCTTGAATTCCAATATATGGTATTAATTGATCATAGTTAATCCGGTTTAGATGCCATTGTTTACTGATATATGATGCATTAATTCAGTTAGTGAAGCACCAATCAACTACGTAGATACTGGATTTACTCTACATGAATAATGATTAGCTATGATCTTCGTTCGTGATGTTCAATGGAATAATCATTGTTACAATCATAATTAATATTGGAATAGGTTCTGATAACATACACGTATATATTATAGAAGAGGTATGTTGAGGCAACAAGTGTATGCAGTTAAATGGCCCACTTTTGAGATTTTTAGGACCATTTGACATTTGACGTATGGTGAAAACAAGATGGCTGACATTTGAAGTATGGTGAAAACCAAGATGACGTAACTTTTCCTTGTATGAAGATTTGTTCAGTCAAATGTAAGTAGGTAAGTTATGACTTACCTACTTACATTTGACTATCTTGAGTTATCCTATCTTGAGTTACCCTATCTTGAGTTTTGAAATCTTTGCTGACAACGCGCTTCGTGGGGTGTAGGTAGACCCTGCTAAACCGCACGGGGGAGCACGGGGCAGATTTTTTAATTTAATGTAAGAAAGTACTTCAATTAATAGAGAAAATAAATGTAGTAGCAAACACTGAAAATGCGCCTCCGAGCGTTGTTATTAATAAGGTAGATGATTAATTTAACTAATATAATTTAAATATTATTAAGTAAAATATTTAGTTAAATCTATAATATATTCAGAAATATTGACATAATACTATATTTAGCAAGTTCTAAAAGAAGCTTTAATGATAATAATTTTTGAATTTCATATTTCAAATATAAGGCTTTATACATAATTTTAGAAGCATATTATGAGTTTATGTAAAAGATTTGCAGGTAAAATGTTTGAGTAAATCGTGATAATATTAGAATGTACAAAAAACGAATATCCAAAAATTTTAAATAGGCTAGTCATTTAAACTAATATTGTAAAGAGAAAATTTTGTTTGTTTCCGTTGAATAGGCTCCGAAAATGGACCAATTTTGAAGAAATCTAGCATAGTTGTAGATTAGACTACGGAGAAGGACATAGGCTATTTTTATTACCCCAAAATAAAAATAGAAGTGCACGAAGAGAGCAACATCTAATTATAAATACTTATTATAAACTTGATTTAAATTTATTTTAGTGCTTCACTACAATAATTAGTAATGAATCAAATTATATTAATTTTTTGAACATTCCAACTAATCTCTAGTGTATCCACGGCCTAAATCTTTGTCGGCGAGTAAAAAATCGCGTAGGAAATCTGATCATTTCCTGAAAAGTAATATATCTCCTAGCCTCGGATAGAGATATCTCGGTCTGGAGGAGTCCCGGTTACAGTCTACAGACAGATCAATACGTCCTGCGACTCAGCACTCGTTTTATGCCGCGTCACTCGCGCTTCGTCCGTCGGCTTGACACCACGTCTCACACGCTACGCAAAACATGGAGGTAAGATATGAATATTACTAATTTAACAATTATTGTTTGTCCCAAAATTATACCCAGCGAATTGTTTTGTTGAATTACCTCATAAGTAACGTACCAATTTGAAAAAATCAATACTGTGATTTTAAAAGCTGCACTGCATTGTTCACGATTTGGCGCGCGTTTATTTTTAATTTTATTGTTGTATTTGTTTGTTATTATTTTATACAGCCATTTGTTTTTATTAAACCATAATCGATAACAAGCTTGTCAAGTGTTGACTAAAACATAGAGTTAGCGCTATTCCTATACAATTTCTGGTATTCTCGGTACCTATTAACTCTATAATGTATGCAATTCGATCCTGTCTCTCTCCATCTACAGGAATGTTGAGTTAGAATGCCATATGTAGGGATTTTATGGGGCTTTTTTGTCGGATGCAGCGTCTTCGCTCGTTTTTTGTTTTACTCCGCACATAATCAATACTACGGTTATTAAAACATTCTCTCCATGGTCTTATATTGATAAGTCACGCAATAACTTATAAGTCATCGCTTATTAGGTCAATATGATCATATTTATTTTACTATTATTTCAGTAGTTCGCTAGTAAAATTATGCCTCATAATTTAATAATTATTAATTTGTTCATCGCTTATTAGGTCAATTTGAACATATTTATAATATAACCATTTGTTCGCTGGTAAAATTAAGCCCCATGATAATAATAACTCATTTTATTTTATTCATTTAATATTATTTATTTATTAATTTCATTTAATTCATTTAATTCGAATTTGATGAAATTTGACGCAGGTATAGAGTAAACCACGGGCTGTTTTTTATCGTGGAAAAATTTATAGTTCCCATGGGATTTTTTTCTTACAAAGACGCGGGAATCATCTAGTTCGCCAATAAAATTATGTATCTTAACAATATATACTCGAAAGTGAGTGAAGTGTGTTTGTTTAGGTAGTCGGTTTGTTATCAAGCTGTATTGACCCCGCAAAAGCTATTTTAGTATTGACGCCTACAAGAGACTCATTGATAGGAAAACAAAGAGATTGTTGTGAACTCTTTTATGGATTTACTCGGTCATTAATTATAGGATTATGATCTTTATCATTAACAAAATACGAGCTTTTTTTCTTATAATTCCTCTTAAAGTGCTGCACTTTTATCCACAGTTAAAATAAGGGCATTGCTTTCGAATATTTACAATTTTTTTAACTACAATCATTCTACATAAAATTTATAACGCTCATGTAACCCGGGCTGTAATTACGAATCTATTGACACTTCTATAATTGAAATCGGACCAGTATTTTAGGCACTACGGTGGAACAAAGAAACATACAATACATACATAGACAACCAAAAACAATAATATCCTTCCTTTCGGCTTCGCCGTATTCGGGTGAATACCTAGTACAATTTAGTACTACGAAGACGTTAAGACCGATTTAAAATGATGTAATGTTTTATTTATTTGAAAAGTCGAGTTTAATAATAGATTTAAAAGTAAAATTACATACAATGAAAACGCTAGCTGGAAAATGAGTAGTTTAAATGAAAAACTGTATAATGACCGTATAAATTCACTTTCATAAGACGTAGGTATAAATAATGCAGATCAGATAATTCAATTAGTAGTGAGATTATAATAAAAAACATGTTGCTCGCGACTTCGTACGCGCAAAAAGATGTCCCGCGGAAACCGTAGCCTATGTCCTTCCTCGTAATATATTCTTGTAGTGCCACGTTTTGTCAAAATCGGTCCGGCAGTTTCGGCCTATTTAACGCAAACAAACAAACAATCAATTCTTGCCTCTATAATATTAGTATAGATTTTGTGCTTAACTGAACACGTTTTGTTCAATGTTTATGGTCAAATTCCATTAATTAATGTCCAAAATATTAAAGACCATAGTTTTAAGCTTCGCATCTTGAGAAAAGTTTCAATGTCAGAATGAATAACTACAAATTTTGTAAAAAACTATACCTAACCCGACTACGTATTTTATAATTTATAGCCTATGTTACCCGGGCTATTATTACGAATCTATTGACACCTAATTTATTAAAATCGAATCAAAAGTTCAGGCACTACGAAGGCACAAACATACGTACATAATTACATACATAGACTGCCAAAATCATTACCCTTCCTTTTGGCTTCGCTTTAATTGGGTTAAAACAATATATTATATGACAAAGGTATTCGCAAAGTATAAGTTTTACACATTTATTCCACTATTACAAAATATGTGTCCTGAATTGTATTCAATTAATTTTCCCCCCTATTATAAAAAGGGTTAAAAAACTGTAAAGATAATGCGAGACAGACAGATACTGGAATATGATATAGAAGGAATAGGAAAAATAAGATTAACAAATACACAAACTTATTTATTTTTATGTCGGACTCAAGATAGTCTCCAGTGAATGAACCTACCGACAATCAGAAATAGAAGCCAAAGATAGCGCGGTGTAGATACATTAATAGACAGTTAATATGGTATCTTTTTTACTGGCCTTTATAGGAGGCAAACGAGCAGGTAGGTCGCCTGATGATAAGCGATTATCGCCGCCCATGAGGAGTTTCAGGAGCGTTGCTTATCTTTTAAACCCCCACAACGATTTGGGCTTTTAGTACAGCTCTCACTTACTAGGCGAAACCACATTTTTCAACGGAACATACTAATAACTTTCCAATGAACAATATAATAATAAATATTATGAAGAAACACTAAACAGTAATTATTATAATTATATAGTTACATTATTGCTCCAAATATTCCAGAAACCAGTTAGAAAATATTAATAGCAAATGTAATACACTTAATACTATTAACAATAGTAAATATTAATAGGTTTAATTACGGTTGGTAAAATAACTGGCAACATTTGAATGTAACATAATATTCCCCTGAGTAAAGCCCTCTCTTTCGGAATTGTAGGTTAATTGTGCATAATAAAACAGCTCTAGTTAAGCCTTCTCCGTAAATTAGGCTAAACTAACATACTGTCTAGGTAGGCAAAAATCTAGGCTATAGCTTTTGATTTGCGCGAAGTTTTGTATTTTTGTTTGCATAGCGAATTATGTTATTTTGTCTGTAGTTTTAAAGGTATTTCAAAAAATGTGCACATTATCATCACTTTAGTTGGCGAACACTAACTGCGGGCGTTTTAAGGATTTTTGCTAGCAGCTAACGGTATTGTCTTTCCAGAGCCGTTGGTGGTGGTCCTTGGCAGTGTTGGTGGTAGCCTGCAGCATGGTGGTAGCTGAAGGCGAGGTATGGGAGGAGGACCGTGACATCCTCGTGAGGAACGAGAGGGGCGCTAAAAATAGAGGCAAGTATCAAGATTACTTCCCCGTGTGAGGGATGCAATTGGTTACGTAACTAGACAAGATATTTATACAGAGCTGTGTAGACTGTTTGTCTTTTCTGCCACCTTCAAACTAAAAGGCGGCTAAATGACAAAAAGTTTTTGAGGTAGAGCTAAAAAACACGGGATTATTTTGAAATTGATGCTAGTGATTTTCTTTAAACAATTGTTAATGTTGTCGTAAGATATTCATGATAACATTAACAATTGTTTATACAAAATCACTAGCACCAATTTGAAAATAATACGGCGTTTTTTAGCTCTACCTCAAAAACTCTTTTTGTAATTTAACCGCCTTTTAGTTTGAGGACGGCAGTTTTACACTCCCTTCAGATCTAAATAGTGTTGCCCAAATCAGTCTTGGTCTTGCAGCAAGAGTCTCGCAAGTCTCGCAATTACCTATTAGCCTATTGCTATTTATTAAACGTTATTTTAGATCTCAGAACAACGTTATAGAGTAGGTATTACGTTACGTTGTTATATTAAGTTGTTCTAATATCTAAAATAACGTTTAATAAATAGCAATAGGCTAATAGGTAATGGCGAGACTTGCGAGACTCTTGCGAGACTCTTGCTGCAAGACCAAGACCAAGACTGATTTGGGCAACACTAGATCTAAACGTAAACAAAACGATTAATCGACCAAAATGTATTGCACGGTAAAATAGTGACATTTAAATTGGTAGCATTATGTGTTCTGTTGTCCTCGTAGTTAATGTTTGGGTTAAATCCCACAAAAACATTGCCTGAATGAAAAAAGCCAAGTATTTCCTTTGCAAAAAGTTAGGTATGAGATGTCGTAGAGACTAAGTGAAATTCAAGATAGCCCATTTAATTAGTTACTAATAAAAATTGTAACTATATGTGGAAAATTTTATTTTTCTTATTTATTATATTAAATAGCGACTTGGCAATGAACACTTTAAAAAATCAATATATACTCGTATTATGGTTACTAGAAGCTTAAAGCTAGTGTTAACATCTTATTACCTGCAGTCTTTCTAATAGGTATTAGTGATCTAGATTGATTTTTAAATTAGAAAATTTAACCATATCTATGAAAAGTATTCAAAATGGTCAACAATCTTCGAAATTAACGCACGCATGGCGCATAGTACCACTTTTAAAAAAATCAAAAATCAAAAAAGTTTTATTTCCATATGGGTTACAAAGTAACGCTTAAAGAATTGTCCCTACTTGATGCCTACCACCGGTTCGTGAACTAACCCGGCGAGAAGAACCGGCGTAAGAAACTCGCACGGGGCCATCTTTTAACAAAAAGATGGAAAATTGTTCTATGAATCCTTATTGGCATAGTGATAACATCGAAATGCTTTTCCAGGTCTGTCAGTGACTTGCATGGGTCTAATCTATCTATATAATAATCTATCTTATTTTTATTAAAATATGAATACCGGTACCAGAAATTTATATCTTTAAGTGCTCATTGCTAAGTAATTATTAAGTACTATATTAAATTATAAAAATAAAATTTTCCATATATGGTTACAATTTTTTTGTGAGTAACTTATTAAATATATATTAGATTTACTAGAATTTCACTTGGTCTCTATGACATCTCATAACTTTTTGCAAAGAAAATACTTGGCTTTTTTCATTTAGGTAATGTTTTTGTGGGATTTAATTTTTTTTCTGTAGGTTATCTGAAGATCAAGGAATTTGGGGTTTTAAAGACCGTGAACGTATTTGTATACTACGGCCGCTGTATCTTGACGGGTCTGAACATAGGCTCTGCGAACTTTAGCGCATGTACAACTCGTGAAGAAAACTGTTATTGTATTATTTTATATACCTATGTACTAATAAAATTTCCCTAATACAGTTGACCAATTAGTACAAATAAAATAAATACGAAAACACTTAGAAACAGTTATTGCGCAACCTTCTGCGCGAAGTTCAGACTCGCCAAGATACATCGGCCGTATTGTAATTTATCCGGTGTTGCGAATGTCTTAATGCGGGAGTACCTAATTGCTTACTTTCAGACGGTCCATTGGCTTGTTTCTAGATTTATTCCATAAATAAAATGGTTACTGGTCGTGGACATCCGCAACACCGGAAGAACTGCAAGTGCGTTTCAAGTGCGCATGCGCGTGCAAGTGCGTACTTTTATACCGATAAATAAAGCAATTCGTGCGAAATTATTCTCTAACCATTCCAAAATATTCAAAAATACACAACGTCAATGTTCAAGTTTTCACTTCCGCCGACACTGCCAGAGTGCAACCAGTTTTTTTTTCACGAGTATACAGACCAATATAATGGCCACTATTTAATTGTAAAACTAATAAATATTTTAAAGTTTTAAACGTAACTTTTAAATGTAAGTTTTAAAAGTTGCATACTTGTGATTTGGAACCGTACAACCACTCTCTACATTTTTTTATCGTTCTAAACAGCTTTAAACATTTTCCTTTGTTATTCGAAACCGTAACCATGTGAGATGTTGGTAGTTGGTACGGACTACGGTACCAGAGAGTTCCTAATTTGTACTCTATTTTCGCTGCATAATATGTGCCATACTAAATTTAGCAAATACCAGTAGGAGCGTGTTATACCTACCGTGAAATCTTGTACCTACTTAAATAACTTTATGCCATACTAGCTGTTGCCCGCGGCTCTGCCCGCGTAAATACAGTATCCCACGGTAAACATTTTTGGGATAAAGTAGCCTATGTTTTAATCCAGAACATTAACTACTACCATACCAATTCATCGAAATACGTTCAGTGGTTTTTGCGAGAAAGAGTAACAAATATGCATCCATTTATGCATCTTTACAAACTTTCACATTTATAATAGTAGGAGGTACGTATCATTTGAAATAAAAACTAATATTTTTTGTTTGCATTGAATAGGTTCCGAAACTACTGGTCCGATTTTAATGAAACTCGGTACGGATACAAAGTAGACGATGGGGTAGGAGGCTACAAGTAAAAAGGAGGAGTATAATGTGCGGTGCCCGTGGGATCTTCTTTTGCGCGCCCTTAGTCGCAGGCAATATCAAGTAAAAATATTTTTTATTGGCAATCAGCGTGTCCGCTTAGGACATATTAAAATTAAAAGAGGTTAGAAGATGAAATTTAGGAAACCTTTAGTCAAGATACATTCGATAATTCCGATGGCGAAGTTCTAAAACAAAATGTATGGGATTTGACAGAAGGCATCACAAGCTACATGTCACTTAGCGATTACTTGGCCAAATTCCATATGAAATTATCGAATGGATTTGACTAGAGGCCCTGTCTTGGATATATTATCTACATCGTTATACCAATTTCTAAATCAAAATTTTAGTGCATTCCGTTTAGAACTTTATTTTCTTCACGTTGTAAGTTTACTTATTATAAAGCAAATAAACAAAGTCTTTTAATACAGGTGGTGAGGGGTCATATTAGTTTGACGCGTGTAGCAGCATTACTTCTATACTACGAATAGACCGATTCTAATGTGGATTTTTTAAATATTATTACAGAGACGTGATCTTTGAACAAATATGTAATATTATTAAATAAACGATTTATTTATTTAGTTATTGTTACAGAGACCTGTCGCTATGTCAGAGGCTCTTGGTCAGATTGTGACGCCAAGACGAACATTCGTTCACGCACTTTGACTTTGAAGAAAGGTGACCCCGCCAGTTGCGAACGCACTAAGACCATCCAGAAGAAATGCAAAAAAGGTATACAGCTTGATAGCTTATAATGAGTATTGTTATAGTTGGTACCATGGTTGTGATAATATGAATGAAATTGTAATTTCACGCTGGTTTTTAAGAGGCCAATTTGATTGTTTATTTAAGCAAGCAATTAGCAAGCAATTAATTAAGCAGACTGTTGCATAGTGGCATAGCTCTCCCACAGCTTAGTAATACCTAATTTGGGCTAAACATTAGTAATTATGAATAAAAAAAACATACTTACCTACTTAATTTATTTTTGTTATAACTTACAACAGAGTCACATCTAGTTTTAATAAGCGTACTTTCTGCAAAAATACTTTTCCTGCAGCCTGCCGCTACGAGAAGTCGTCTTGGAGCGAATGCAGCCCCAATGGCGAGATGTCCAGGACTGATTTGTTGAAGGCGAACAGTGATCCCACCTGTGACCAGAGTAGGCGCATCACGAAGAAGTGCAACAAGAACAAACAGGTCAAAGCCAGCAAAGACAAGGGTGAGGAAATAGTTTTGAAATAGCCCAAGAGCTACGAGTAGGAAATAGGACAGGTGCTTAAGGCAAACTGAAACCTTGTCCTATACCTACTTCTTCTGTTGTACTATATACAACACGAGACTGCACGACTGGCTGGTCAGAAGCGGGGCTAAATCAAAATTTTTGAAAAGTATTTTATTTTATCCCATAAAATGTTTGAGGCATGGAGAGCTACTGTCCATCTAAAACACAGGTCGCCTGATGGTAATCAATAAGGCCTCTCCCTCGAACTACACTGGCAGCAGCAAGTGCCGTCAACACTTGCAGCCACCGCTCCGCTTGCCGCGAAGTTCGAGATAGAGGACTTACACCCATGGATACCCGAGATATAAGTGCATTCCCGCTCTTCAAAGCCAGCCAAGGCCTCCAATACCTATCTTAGCTCTCTCAGTGAAACAATGTAAGTGGTATTTAATGATGATTTTTTGTGAGGCCACGGTCAGATCGGCCCATCGGCCGGAATATACCTGTTGGCCTATATATCGTGTATAAGCCCAATATTATGCTGTTTACCACCTTTTTAAAGCACTTACTAAATTACTTAATATGCGATTCATTAAACATATTTTGACCTTTTCTCGTTCTCAGTTAGTGGGTACTTAAAAATGTAAAACTATTTCACCCCTGAGAAAGAGAGAATTAAAAATGGCCATAGTCGTAATTGCACTTTAATTACACCGCTTCAAGGTTTTCCTTTGGAACTTAAATGCTAACTTTTCAGAATTCTATCTCTATTTTCTGTTGCATTCGGCATAATTCTCGAGCAAAAGTCACTCATAATATTGTGGCATTGTGCAAAAAGTCTTCTAGATGTTAAATTTTCCTCTATCTTTATTATCAATTATTACTAAAATGCATTTTAAATTTCAAACGGTTTTAAATTTAAAAAAAGCTCTTAAAATTCTTCCTGTGTATTTCATTATATTATCTGGGTGCAATTGGAGGCCTCATGAATATAAGCAACTTTTATTATGGAGTCAACTTTCTTACTTGAAAAAAAAAAAATTACATTTGTTTCATACAAAGTGCTAAGGTGCTTTCGTAGTTTTGTATGAAACAGCTGTTTTTTTTTAAATAAGAAAGTTGACTCCATACTAAAAGTTGCTTATATTCATGAGTATATTCCCTTCTGAAAGTTTCCCGACCGATTCTAATTGCACCCAGAATATTTGCTTACTTACAACCCCCTTGTTTCAGGTCGCCGAAATCGTCAGTAAATCATCAATTGAAGATGATTATAGATAATGATCACGTTTAATTATAATTAAGTGTTTGTTCAATGGTTCTTATTTATGTAATAGTGCCAAAATAGTCAATGGTAATTTTTATTTCACATTGATTACTCTAATATATAGAAATATTAGTAAACAATGTTAACAGTACAATTTGTCTTTAAATAATAAAATGTATTCTAATAAAAAATCTAGCTACAATTTCTTTTTACTATCTATCTCTAAGCGAATCTTTGATATTATTAAAATATTATTGAGTACTTAAATGATTTTTTATTTACCTATCTCCTGTACAGGACCGTTATATATGGGGGTGCTGCAATTAACCTAATGAATTATTTGTTAATTAATTATTTAACTATTACATTATTATACTATGGGGGAGCTTCAATTAACCTAATGATGTTTTTGTTAATTAATTATATAACTATTCACTTAATTCTGGGCGGAGATGCTAGATATATTGAAGCTGCAATATTAAACTTTCTCCCCCGATTTTGAAATCTTTTTTGGGTGCAACAACATGGACATGGTGTGAAATGGCACTACTTAAGCTCATTATGGCTCAAAGTAGCCAATTATGACCAATTAGTTCACAATCCTGAATCGCGCTATCGAAGTTTTCTAAGATTGGCGCTATATATACAACATCTGAAATGCATACAAGTCGGATATACCACTTTGGGGCTTCTACTATTCCCACACACAGTAAGAATGTTGGGGGCGATGTCATTCTAGATAGGCATAATGTTTTAAAGGAGTTTAAAAGGAATAAATGTTTTCTATAAAATATGAAAGGAATGAAAACAATTTGCATTAAATTATTGATTTATTATAAACATTCGTACAAACAAAAGCTGATCATGGATATTTGTGTCTCATTCAATTTGTCGTATAAATAATTGCACCTATATTTAAAACGTCTCCCAAAAATATTGAATGAGGCAAAAATATGATAATCAGTTTTTATTCTATTGTAATAAATTAAATAAATAGGTTTCTCTTATCTAAAATAAATACTTTCAACTAAGGTATAAATAAAATCGAATATAAAAAACAGATACAAAGCATATCTCTGTCGTAAACGGTAAACTATAATTACTATCCGCAAACTAATTTTGGAATCGATCAAATGGGAAACTCCGTCACATGAACCACGAGGGTTCCGGTATCGACTAGGATTATGGAGTTTCTTTTTTTACTTTTTAGTAATATCACAGGTCAGTTTTTTTGGTATTATTCACGATCACTTGAACAGTTGTTTCGCGTACAGCCATATTCTGAAGAAGTATTCGTCTCGTCGCAGGAGGGAGCCTCTGGCATAGGATCGGATGTCAGCATCCATGTTGTGTTCCCTTAGCCAGGAGGTGGTGGTTTGTGAGAACGAGGTGGGTTCTGTAAGTTCCGTGTGTTCACCAGGCTCCTCGTCTGCTTGTGAATCTGATTAAGGAATAGGACATTCAGAAAATTGTAATATTATGGACTAAACCTCGGATTGGTCCAGGGAAATGTTATATTTGAAATAAAGTAACAGAAAAAATAGAAAAACATGATTGCAGTCATAAATTAAAAACAATAATTCTGTTTCGTACTTATATAAAACTACAATGTATAAGTATTATATGACGTTTGCTACTGATACAGATGCTTTTTTTATTTAAAAGTAGAGTTTAGCCGTAAGACCACATAACAAGAATTTATGTAACGTTTCCTTTTAAGTAGGTAAGAATTGAACATACATTTTAAGTATCAGTCTGTAATTGAATGGTTGATAGTAAAATTTAAGACGCCTTTCTCACCTGTGCTCGGTATGACCTTGAACGGTTCGTCAGATTCGAGCGGCTCACTCATACCAATTTCGTTCCTTGCGAATATTCTTATAATGTACGTGTGGTCTTCATTGAGATCTCGGATGTTGAATTTGAGATTATGGACGTCGACTTTTCCGACTTCCATCCACATCGTTTTAGTGACATCACGAATTGCGATGTTATACCCTAGTAGTGGTGCACCGCCGTCCCATTCGGGTGTCCCCCAAGATGTAGTTACAATGTTGTTGCCGACCATACGTACTTCCAATGGACCGGTAGGCGGGGATGGAACGGCTGAAAGGAAAATTTATAACAAATCATACACATGCTTAGAATACTTCAGCATTACTTTCTAAAGTTCTTATCACAGCTATCACTTTTATGGCATGTAACTAATACTAATACTTCTCTAAATCTAAATAAATATTATTATTATTCATCTAGAAGATTTTTATATATGTATCTATCTACTTTATTAAGAGTTCTGTCAAATGTACGTCATAGTTTATCCTCAGTTTTGAAATCTTTGGTTTAGTTATTATTAAAGAATACTTACTTGCGTGCTTTTCTAATCGCATTGTCTGTGATTCTGTCGGCAGACTGATACCAATGGCATTTTCTGCTGATATCCTGAATATAATTTCATCCTTCTCCTTTATATTCTCAATGCAATGTTCGAAGGTCGATCCCCCAACAGTAATCATCTTCGACCAAGTCTTTCCTTTAACAGTCTTATACTCTATAATGTAATCTGAAAAAAAAAAAAATTTCATTACATATACACCGTATACACCCTTATTTTTGATTTTTACTGAGGGGCGATAATTGATAAAATATGGATTATAAGTGTATAAATTATTTTATTTAACTATGACATCAATAGATTTATTTTAAAACTTACTTGTGATGACGCTTCCACCATCACTTTCTGGTGCAGTCCATTGTAAAGTGACCGATCGCGACGTCATCTCCTTTACAGTGAATCTTCGTGGCTGCGACGGTGGTGCTGTGAAAAGGAATTCAGAATTGCAAAAATAGGAAGGTGTAAGATCGGAATCGGAAGAAGAATTAATTATTAAATGAATTATACGACTGTTTTATAGAATATTTCGGATCGTTTATAAGGTTTTATGTATAACACATCAATCATAATCAATCTTATACTTTAAACGAGCAACTCTTGTATAGGTGATTTCTTTACCCGTTTTGAAAGAAACAGGGTAATATACATAATTATACATGAAATGTACTTAGTTTAGTTATTATGTTGATGAAAATTTATAATAAAAAATAGCACTGCTAGTATAAAATTCTAAAAGGTCTCGCTTGTCCGCGACCGCCCAGTGAGAGCAATGATTTCTATGATTAAAAAAATCTTTGAAAAGCAATAGGAAAATATTGAATAACAATTAATGTCACCCTATTGACCCCGTTGCGCGTGATATTCCAATCACGTTACGCGTGGTTGGTTCATACAACGGCAGTTCTTTTATTTCTTTAAATATCACACAAATAATATTTACAAGGTCAGTTATATCTTTAAGAATTAAATCAAATATAAGTTCAGCAAAATTTATAAAATAACCCAGACACAATAATAGACTACTACCATATACTAGAAATCCGAACAAAGCTCTGTCTCCGGTATTAGTAATAATAAGGAAAAACTGATTTGATAAATAGAAAAAAAAAACAAAGATAATTACTTAGCGTCTTTCCAATAGTCACTCTCTCATCAGACTCATATGGCGAACTTGTGCCAATTTCGTTTCTAGCGTAGATTCTGAACTGGTATGTAGAATTTGCAATTAGCGCGTCAATCTTAGCAGAAGTTTCAGATACTGTTGTAGCATGCACCCATTTTGTATTATCTTTGTTGATATATATGGAGTAGTCTAAAATAGCTGAACCTCCATTCCTTTCTGATGGGAACCAAGTTATTGTAATGGAGTCGTTGTTGATACCATACAAACCTAAAGGTCCGAGCGGTGGTGATGGTACATCTGAAATGAAGGCATTCAAGTGTTAAATAAGTTTTTATATGTAATTTAAATGTTGTATGTCACATTGTGAAATCAATCAAATACTAGAATTACAATTTAATTTAGGTTTTGAATATGAATCCTTTTTGATACTACTTATTTTGAATTAAAGTGCGACATAAATTAAGATAATAAAAGCATTAATATGAGAAAATTAGTAGATTTGAAGTGACATACCTACTACTCGTATATGTTTTTTTTAATTACAAAAGTAAATATTTTTTATGAGTATTTTGTTTCATTTAATAATTTAAACAGTACTTATTGCTTACCTAAAGCAGTCTTAATTACAATAGGCTCACTTTCCAAAGGCTCAGACATCCCTATTGGATTTTGGGCTATAATTCTAAACATGTATTCGCTGTGTTCATTTAGTCTCTGAATAGAATATGATTCAACATCTTTGTCTACATCGGCCACTTTTATCCACTTATTTGTATCAGGCTCATGTTTTTCAATTGCATATTTAGTTAATTCCAAGCCACCGTCATCTATTGGTGGTTTCCACTCGATTGTAACGGAATCCTTTGTGATTTCTTTCATTATGACTGGACCTTCAGGCTTACTAGGTTTATCTGTAACATCCAACAAGAAAATGTAATAAAGTCTACATTTGACTTATTAACTACATCAAATTAATTTCGAGCACTAATGGTTTTTACTGAAAATAATATAACAGAGGAATGACACAGAATTACCAATAACATATCCATCAACATAAATTTGTATAAAAAATACACCAATTCATACATATTAGTAATAGGTAAATTAGTACAAAATATTTTGATAAGGATTTAAAAAACTAATCATACTTCATAAGAAAACAACTCTACAGGTGAGTGTGAAAACATTGAGGGAACCTAATATTTTTTTATTCACAACTATTTGTCTCGAGCTTTCAAACTTTTTACGAATTTGATATGAAACAAAACTACATGCTTTTAAAGGTCTTAACTTTATATAATACTATATTGTTAAGTAATGATACGTACGTACAGGTAGATATGCGAATCAATATAATATTAAATAGACAGATTTAATATAAACTGAACAAATAACAAGTAACAAAGTTCAAAAATTATTTGAGATAATATATTAAATAAGAAAAATAATAAAAGTATTATAAACTATGTAGTAAGTGAGGAAGTGCAAGGGATTTGAGGAGTTTTACCCAGAAACTCTTCGCCCGGAGATTTAGACTTTCGGCGCCTTATAGTGTCATCTATAAATAGGTATACAATAAAACATCCGCCTTAAATTCTTCTTTCTTATTTAGTACACATGTTTAGTGTTAATACTTAGTCCTTAAAACCTTAATAGCTCAACAAAGCTATAAATGCTTTATACAGGATGTATTTTTATCCGAATGAAATATTTAACTTAACATAGGTTACAATATTACATTAGTACCCAATGACGGTATGCATAACTAAAATTTTTCGAAATATTTAAAAAATAACATTATGGGACACTTTGGTACTACCGTACGACGCGCCAGCTTTGAAGGTTGCGGTTTTGAATATAATTTAAGTACTTTATAGGATAATCCCGTCAAAGTTTAAGATCACAAGATATATAAGTTTAAGGTCACAAGTCAAAGTTCACAAGAGATGTATTTTTGGAATGATAATCGAATACTGATCTTGTGTAAAAGAGCCATCCTGTATACTCTATAAAATTTTAATTCACTTACCGTAAACTCTAAGAGTTACTTCATGCGTAGTTGTTCCTGCCTTGTTGCTTGCTTCAATAGTGTATTTTCCACTGTGAGATCTCTCTAAAAGCTTTATATTAATAATGCTTACATTTTCTTGTAATTTTAATTGAACATTTTGTTCTTCTTTAACAACATTTCCATTTTTATACCAAACTATATCAGGTTTCGGTATTCCTACTACTGTAGCAGTAACATGCCATTCTTCATTAACTTTATGTTTTTGATCGATTTCATCTGGTGATACTGTTATAATAGGTTTCTGGCGAATTTCCAATGCACAAGAAGTTTCAACCTCCCCATGTTCATTTGTGGCTTTACAAGTGTAGGTACCCTCGGCAGACTCAGTCACAGATACTACTAAAGTTGCCACTCTATTAACATATACAGCTTTGGCTGTCTTTAATTGTTTGTTGTTCTTAAACCATGACACTTTGGGTTCAGGTATACCTCCAAATATACAATTCAATTCAATGTTCTCATTTGGTTCGCCAATTACATCTTTAAGTGGTTTTTCAATGGTAGGTGCATGACCCTCAGTTATTTTTTCGACTAAAATATATTCTGTTAATTCAGACGCTTCACTTACGCCAATCTCATTAACAGCAAAGACCCGGAATCTATATAGGGATTTAGTTTTCAATTTCTCCACTGAATGTTGAGTTTTGGTAACATTTTCAATTGAAATCCATCTAAAATTTATAACATATTTTATTGTAATAACTAGCTGTCCACACGTTGTTATGTCTTAAATATGAACTGTAATGAATAAATAACTGTACAATGCAACCTACGTCTTGGTCCTTGTCCAAGACCTACTTCTACGATTTACACCTTTTCTAATATATCTCACCTAAACCTTCCCTAAACTTCCACAAATATTTCAAGACCAAAATTAGGCAAATCGTCCAGCCGTTCTTGAGTTATAAATAGTGTAACTGTCACCGTAAAATTGTAAAAACCGATAGATTGTAATATAACTAGAGAGGTTATGATATAACTAGAAATATTATAATAATATGTCGATAGATTGTCAAAAAACAAACTGGAATACTTTTTAATTTAATTTTAATGTCAACTTTCCGTAGGTTGTCCCTGATTGGTCGGTCTAACAGTAGGCAAGCGGTTTTATGTCCATAAAGTTAAGAATGGGATACAGCAGGTCAACTTGAAACTCTTATAGGGTTCCTTCAAGTTACTACGGAATTCTAAAAATGGGTTAGATTAAGTTAGAATATTTTTTTAATTTCAAAACGTCTTTTAATATAGAAAAAAGAAGAAATAAATCATTACTTTTCATAAATCAACTTGAAAGTATAAAGATTCCTTCTAGTTACTACGGAATTTTTAAAACTTTGAGTTATTTTAAAAAAACACGAAATCAATTTAAATTCTCCAAAACACTGTTCCTTTACATTCGACAGCAAATGAATATGTGCCGTTCACGGTTCAACCAATCAGCGCGCGAGTGCGTTCCGTTTTACAATTTGACGAATTACAATTCATTATATTATAATACTATACTATGTTGCCCGCGATTTCGTGCACGCAAAAGTTAATTTCGTAGAAACCTTTCCACGATAAAAAGTAGCCTATATGTCCTTCCTCGTGGTCTACTCTACATCTGTGTCAAATTCTGTCTAGTAGTTTCGGAGCCTATTCAATGCAAACAATCAAACAAACAAACAAACTTTTCCTTTTTATTATATTAATATAGACTATAGAGTGTAGATAACGAAAAATAATGCTTAAAAAGGAGAAATTTTATTTGACAATTTATTGACATATATATAATCTCTCTAGTTATATTATAATCTAACGGTTTTTAGAATTTTACGATGACACAAATAACACTACATTCTTCATATAATATATTATATAGATATTATTTGTGAGGCAATAAATGAAAGAATCTTATGTTTGATACAGAAATGAGCATACTTACTCTGTTGTATTGTGTTCTTGATATTCAACAATGTAACTGATAATCTTTGAATTTCCATCACTGATAGGTTCTGACCAGAAAATATTTACAGATGTATCATTAGTTTCAAGAACGTTTGGTTTTCCTGGTGGCATAGGGATGTCTGGAAAAAATTAAATAATTTTGTAATAAAATAATATGTAGTTATACAAAAAGTATAAAAATTCAAGAATATTAGGATTTATATTATTTTTTTAATTGTGTACGCTACATACCCATAACAATAACATTAATTTCTACTTCAGCACTTCCGCAGTTATTTTCAAGTTTTAATTTATATAACCCAACATCAGCATGCTCGATTTTCTTGATAGTTAAGCTAGCATGTTTTGAATCAATCGTAGGTTTTGTGTGTTTACTTCTTTTAATAATTTTCGAATTAACCACCCATTCATCATTTGGTTGCGGATTAGCTTCATAATGAACTGTTATTGTTATATCATTACCTCTCGCTATCTTATAATCTTTCTCATGGTCAAGTATCCTGGGCGCAAACTCTATAACTAAAAAGTAAAAAATTCAAATAAAAATAAAAGAAAACAGAATACGTTAAAACACCATCCCCCTTACTAATAAACGTAATAAACTGTATAAGCTTTGAATAGTTATACAGTGTTTTGTCTTCTTCAATCGAATTAAAAATGTCACTTGTGTGACGGGAACAAAACACTGTATAACAATTCAAAGCTTATACAGCGTTTATTAGTAAGGGGGCATAAGTATAAATAATTTTGGTGTTTTTAATTATATCGTGATAAAAAGTAGCCTTTATCCCATAGATGTATTATATTAAAAAGAGGCTTTATCCTTGTGGTCAAATCTATATCTATTTCCTTCAAAATCAAAACAATAGTTTCGGAGTCTATCCATTCATTGGTTAAGTAGTTTTACATAAAAGCATATATTGCACGGGAACCGTACATTTTCCCGCAATAAAAGGAGCAGTATGTCCTTTATATCTGTGCCAAATTTCATTGGATAATAATAAGGATAATAATGATTTTGGCAGTCTATGTAAGTATGTCATATGTATTTATGTATGTATGTATGTTTGTTCCTCCATAGCACCTAAACTAGTGGTCCGATTTTAATGAATGAGATGTGAATATATTTGTAATAATAGCACTGGGGGTCTAAAAAGGTGAACATTAGAAGAATCATATGCAATTCATATTATGTGCGCCCATTTTACGCATTTCAATTATTGAAAACTGTCAAAATTGATGTTTTCTGTCAAAATATATGAAACACCTAAAGTGGCCTTATTAGACCCCGTGTAACATAATATTATAATTTACGTAGTCAGTTATACTTTTTTTTTGAAGTTATTACGTGAAAGCGTAACACAAAAACTAAAATTCTCATTTATAATAATATGGAAGGAAGTATACATATGGAATACACAGAATATTTTTTTTTTAATTAGTTTCTTACAGCTTACCGTTTACTTTTAATTTAGTTGAGGTCTTAGCATCAAGCATAACGCAGGAATAATCACATTGATCTTCTTCAGAGCACTTGCGTATTATAAGAGTTCGTTTGGGACCATCAGATATCATCGTATACTTTTCTGTTTCCGTAATAGTTGTTTTCTTTTTGAGCCAAACTACGTCCAGACTTTCATCAGGTACTTCAACAGTTAAGTACGCATCATTGCTGGCTAATACGGTGGTGACTTCTGGTAGTCGAAGCGTAAAATCTATAGATGGTTCATCAACAATAAGTTTTGCTGTGCATCTGTCGCTACCGACTTCACAAGCGTATTCACCTGCATCTTTTTCATCACAATCATAAACCTTTAACTTTTGCTTTTTACCATCTATAGTAAGTTGGATATGATTTGAGAACTGAATTTCAGTATCATCTTTGAACCACCGCACCAAAGCATCACCTTTAGTTAATTCTATTTCAAATGTTGCTTTATTTCCTTTACTAACCCGTTGATCCTGTAGCCTTGATATGATTTCTGGTGGTAATTCAACGACAGTTACCTCAGCAGTACATTCATCATCGCGTAACTTACATGCATATTCACCTTCGTCATGAACCGATGTATTGCGAATAAATAGTTTCCTGACATTACCACGTTTCTCAAGCTCATACTTATTTTTCTTAGGTTTAATAATTTCCCCCTCTTTTTTCCAAACAACGTCGGCAGTTTCAGAGTTGACCTCAACTTCTAATATAGCAATGTCCTTTTCTTTTACTTCACAATCTTGTAGTTTTCTAACAAATTCGGGTGTTGTTTCATACACTAACAAGTTACTACTAGTTTCTTGATCTTTAACAACACATTTAACAGTGCCGTTATCCGTTAATTTTGATTTCTTTACTCTTAGTTTATGAACACGCCCCTCTTGAATTATCTCTCTGTGGTCCATACCACTTAGTTCTTTATTGTTGTGGTACCATTTCGTAGATACTGTATGAGAAGTCTCACATTCAAGAACAACGACTTGCCCCTCTTCAACTTCATATTTATTTTTCAATTGTTTAACAAATGTAACTTTATCTACGTCAATAGTTACACGTGCACCATGCGAAGCTTTACCAGCACTATTTGAAGCAACACATTTGTAGTCTCCCGAATCTATTTCGGAATCAACGTTTACAATAGTTAGAGTTATATTTTCACCATCAAACATTTGTGTGACTGTTTCAGACGGTGAAATTATCTCATTATTTCTGTACCAAGTAATAATTGGAACTGGGTTACCAGTAACTTTAGCTCTTAATGTTATTGTTCCCTTTTCTTTTACTGTAATTTCTTGGAATCGGTTAATGAATAATGGTGGCTCAGCATTCTCTTCTGTTGGTTCTGAAAAGGAAAAGATAAATAGTTAATATATTGATTAATTATTATTAAGTAAAACACGATGTGTGTAAATATTTTTAATAATTTTTACCTTCTATTGTAATAACGGCCCTTGTTTCAGTAGATCCTTCACTGTTAATAGCTTTAAGAGTGTATACTCCATCATCTTTACCTTTCTTCGGCTTGATAATGGTTATAGAATGTGTATCCCCATCAGATTTTTGAGGCAAAGATTTAATAGGCTTATTATTTTTAAACCAAGAAACTTCTGGTACAGGATTGCCAACAACTTGCGTAGTAAGAATAAAACTTTCTCCCTCTCTTACTGTTAGATTTTTCAAGGGCTCTATAACTTGAGGTTTTTCCTTTTCACCGGTTTTGATCTTTAGCACAATGGGTAAACTTGCTTCACCTTCTCTGTTCACGGCTAATACTGTGTATGTACCTTCTTGGAACTTTTTAACGTCTGATATTTTAAGAACGCTACAATACATGTGCATATCTGATTCAGTTACTACTGTAATATTTTCATTTGTTACAATTTCTTCACCCTTAAAGAACCATACAATGTCAGGCTCTGGAATAGCAACCAATCTACATTCCAAGAATATTTCAGACCCTTCGTCAACATACTGTGCTTTTGGACGTTTAGAAAATGTAGGTGGAATGCCTTCTAAAATATCAGCTAAAGAAGATTCCCTAGATAAGCTCTTTCTTGAAAGGTAAGTCATTTCAGAGCCATGATCAGAGAGGGGGGCCTCAACAATAAGTTCAGTTGTACTTGAAGCAAAGCCTGCAGCGTTCTTGGCTACACATGTAAAAGTTCCAGCATCTTCTGGGAAAACTTCTCGTATTATTAGAGTAGCCACATTGTCATCGTCGTAATACATTTGGAAATCTTGTGATGGCTTAATTATAGCAGTTTGTCTGAACCAAGTTATTTGAGGCCTAGGATATCCTTCAACTTGACACTCAAATTGTACCGTAGAACCATCCGGAGTATGCTTGGGTCTTAATTTTTCAGTAAATATAGGAGCTATTGCTTGTTCTTCTGGCGTTGGTTCTGTAATTTCAAATAAATTTAAGGAATTAATTATTATTTAAACCGTAAATATAGGTTTCTTTTTTTGCATTTTTACTGGCTCCAACTTGTAAAAGCTACACATAAAAGAAGTAAGTACGTAAAACGTACGTGATTATTTTGTGTATTATGTTCAATACGTACTTTCGAAAACAGGCAGTTTGTCAATTTTTTCGTTTAATTTCTTCTGAAGGTAAAGAGTGTAATTAGTTTCATCCATCAGATATTGTGCAGGTACCCAACCCTTTTCTTCTGTAAGGTGTTTTCGCACAAACCACCAGTCTTGATTTGTTGTTTCTGAAAGTAACGAAGAATATATATTTTTAAAATATGATAAAAACAAAATTAAAACTACAAATCTCCTATGTAACTATATTTTGATAATATGAGTAATGGTCTCGGGCCAACTTGGCGTAAAAATTTTTATTTACTTATAATTTTTAAATATAAAATATTAATTAATGAAACATAATCCTGTGGACCAAAATTCTCGAATCAACACACAAAAATTTCATCAAAATCTGTCCAGCCGTTTAGAAGGAGTTCAATTAAAAATACACTATTTAAATATACAGGATAATTTTTTCACCAGTATAATAAATCAACATACGTAATAGTTGTCAAAAATAAAAAAATACGAGCGATTTTTGTTACTACCCCTTTGGAACAAAAAAACAAAACTATCAATCCCCGAACTTATCCGCTAAACTAATAAAAATGTGGATGCATTACGCATCTATCGATGCTTGCGAGCTCCGAGCGCCGCCCGGCCGATCGCTTACCCCACCCCGCCGCCCCCTACCTCATACCTCACCCGTTGACACCTTGTAGTTAGTGCGCCCATGCGGTATTAGATTGGTTAAAGCATAAAATAATTGAAATGAAAAAAAAAATGTGAAATGTACTATATTATCGATACCAATGACGTGGTAAAATTTATTGTACCGATGAAAAAGTATTTCTGTATAAAGTTAATGGTAAAATGAGTCTTGACATTACCTAAAATGTACAGACGTTCACCCTCTACCAAGTTGATGGCTTCGTCTGTTTCAGCAACGTAGGAGTAGACTGCAAACACAGTATCTCCACAGCGGACGCTTACTGGTGTCTCTGTAAATTCAATAAAAAATAATACATATACAGTCTGAAGGCAATTAACAGCCGAATGTTTATACATTGGTTATCCACCTCCTTTTTTTGGAAGTCAGTTAAAAATAGTTTGCTATAAAATAATTTATACCTGGGAATTCGTGTTCTTTAGCTATACTCATGGAAGCCTCGGCCTCTGTAAACACATTAAAAAATTAGTAGCGACTAATAATATTTTTTTAATCAATTAGCAAATACTAACATACATTTTACGCCTATTTTAAAGTAATATACATATATTTTAAAGGAACTACAATTATATAGCTTGATAATAATTTTGTGAAAATATTGTTTTTCCTTTAATAGTATACGCTATGTTAAAAATATTTTTTGCACTATTGTATTGTACTTACTCATGCTTCTTAATAAAATATGTTGTTAGTACAAATTAATATTATTAATTTTAATTAAAGTTAATTAGAATTATTTAGGTACTTAATCCAGAGCAAATAGACAATCGAGGTGAAAATAATATATTATATTAATGGGTAAAAGTACAATTACCCCTGTTTTTATGTCTATTTTCACTAAGGTAAGGTGTCACTTATAACTACTTGTAAAACTAAAAAAAATATAATTAAGCTGAAATTTTAAAAAAGCTTATTAGTTTATTTAAAATAAAGCAATCTTCACGGCAGTAGCTTCAGAAAGCAATCAATTGTAATTAAAATACCTAGAAGTTGTGTAGGTTTCTTTTGTGGTTTAGTCGATATAGTTAGTTTTTCTTCTTCATAAATGTCACTGCCTTTCTTTTTGGGCTTTAATTCATAGCTGAACTCTTCGATGTCACTTATCTCGTAGTTAGATGTTTTAGGTTTCCTTTTAATGACCATTTGAATATTTTCTTCAGACTCTGCTTCACTTATTATTATTTCTTCAGCTTGAGAGTCATCTTCGACTACTTTTTCCACTGTGATGGATGTTTCATCCCCATCTTCAGAAGACATAAACTTTTTCTTAGCTTTTAATTTAATTTTGCTAGATAATGATGTATTTTCTTGACTCGATGTTTGAATGTGGGATTTTACATCAAAGGTTATTTCTTGTTCTTCATTTACTTTCGTATCATTCAAAATTAAATTAACATTCTCAATAATTTCTTCTTTTTTGACTGTTGGTTTACGCATTGTTATATTGGTGGAAATGTCTTCAATGGGTTTTTGTTTTTTGATAGGTTTTTTAATAGAGACATTAATATTTTCATCAACATCTACATCACTGTCTATTATTTCAATTATATTATTTTCATCCTCTTTTTCTTCAAAGAATTTAATGGATGTTTCATCATTTTCTTCTTTAAATGTCGGTTGTCTCTGAGGTTTCAATTTAACCTTACTTGACATCGATATCTCTTCTTCCGCATAGGAATCAAGCTGAATATTAAACTCTTGTTCAACATCTTCTTTAGTTTTTGTTCGTTTTGGTCTAAAGATTACATTCTCTGGTTCAGTCACTTCTGGGAGAGTAATGGATGACTTTCTAATTGGTTTCAGCTTTTTCTTTATTGTAACTTCATCAACTTCAACTTCTTCGTTAATTTTTTTAATGCTTGGTCGTCGTGGAGTAATAGTAAATTGTTCTGGAATTTCTTCCTGCTTTTCATCGAATTGAATTAGTTGTTCTTCTTTGTCTTCACTTAATATAGTTTTTAATTCAATAACATCTACTTTGTCGCTATCTTTATCAGATGTAGGTTTTTGTGGAGCAATTGTAATTTCTTCTGGTATTTCCTGTTTTTCCTCTTCAGAATGCAGTGGTTGTTCTTCTGTATCAGCTTTATAAGGCATTTTGGATTGTATAATGTCTTCAGATGTGAACATAGGTTTTTCTAACTGCGTTTTTTCTATATCAGGTAGTTTTTCCAGTACTAGTTTCTTTTTCTTAATTTTTCTCGCCTCTTTAATATTTCGGGATAGATCTCCATTTTGTCGTATACTATTGAGTTCGGTTATTTGAGGCATGATTATATTTGGTGGCCAATCAGTCACGTACTTTATGCGACTCTTTAGTTGAACTTTTGGTATTGATACAGGTGTTGTATCTTGTTTTGGCTTAGTAACAGGTTTCTTAAGCTTTGGTTTTAAGAATTCAGGGCCACTGACTTCTTCTATATATTGAGGTTTATCTATATCCATTGTCTTACGTTCGATTTTTATTGGTTTAAGTTTCTTCTTTTGGTCACTAGGTATGACTTCGGACTCTTTAGTGTCAGAATCTTTTGTTTTATCTATTTCCGGTGTCTCCGGCAAGTCCTTTTCAGGTTCTATTTCTCCTTCATCTTGGCTTATAGTCTCAGGTTCTTTTACTTCTTTTGTGAATTCAAATTGTTCTGGTTTTTCTAAATCCGTGTGTATAGCTTCTGGCTGCTTTATTTTTATGGGCTTTTTCTTTATTTTTGCTGCTTCTTTTATATTTCTTGATAATTCACCATTTTGTCTCACACTTCCCATAAAAGTAATAATGGGTTTCATTTCTTCTGGTGGCCAATCACTTATTAATTTTATACGGCTTTTTAATTGAATTTTCGGGAAAATAGTGGTTTTTGCTTCTGGTTTTGGTTCTCTTGCTGTTGGTTTTTTCAACTTTAATTTAGTGAATTGTGGCTCAGCATGCTGTGGTTGGCTCAACTTCACAGATACATGTTCTATTTTTTGCGGAGTTAGCTTTAATTTTTTTGTTGGTATCTTTTCGGGTGAGATAATAGCTTCGTCTTTCTTGTCACCTAAAAAAAATACACGTTTTTAACTATTTATCAATAGATATTATCAAGAGATAAACATATTTAAATAATATATCTACACACGACGTGGTAAGCCCCGTTGTAAGTTCTCCAAGAACTTGCAATACTCGTGCCAGACAACTAAAATATATTTCATACTTTTATACTATACATCAGCCTACGTGGTCTAGTGGTTTAGAGCTTGGCTCTCGACTCGGAGGTCGTCGGTTCGATTCCCGCATGGGAACAACAAAAAATCTTGTTTCCAAGTTTGGTTAGGACAATGCAGGCTGATCACCTGATTGTCTGACAAGAAAGATGATCCATGCGTCGAATGGGCATGTAAAAAGTCGGTCCTGCGCCTGATCTCTCGCCATTCGTGTCGGTCATCCGCCCCACTGGGTACTCTCGTAGAGTAAAAGTAAAAGAAAGTGCTCTTGTGTACTGCGCACACACTTGGGCACTATAAAATAACTCCTGCGTAGCTGGCCTGGTTTTCATTGAAACTAGCCACCAGTCACCGAAATCGGTGTGGGGAGCTACTACTATACAATTATACATAATATGATTAGTTTTTATTATCCATACTAATATTATAAATGCGAAAGTGTGTCTGTCTGTCTGTCTGTCTGTCTGTTACCTCTTCACGCCCAAACCGCTGAACCGATTTTGATGAAATTTGGTATAGGGATACTTTGAGACCCGAGAAAGGACATAGGATACTTTTTATCCCGGAAAAATGTACGTTCCGCCGCGATAAACAAATTTTGGCGCAACGGAGTTGCGGGCGTCATCTAGTACTATAGATATATTTAATATAAATCTAAGGTCCAGGACTTCGTCCAGGATTTAAAATAACTTGTAAGTAAACGCATCTCTAGCATGGTTCTTTTTCCTCTTAAACTATTCTGAAATCTTTTTTGCTTGAATTTTTGACCAGAGCTTAATGTAATGGGTCGATGATGATCTTTTTCCAAAAAATGCCCGCATAATATTAATATATTAATCTCAATTATAAGCTTTAGTGCTTTAACCACATTATGTTATTCGTGTAAAATATAATGAATATAAATAAAAGTACATAGTCTTATTTATAATATGATTAAACAAATAATAATCAAAACAGTAATACATTTATAGAGCACGTTGAAAGAAAACTTTGACCGCTATCATTTAAATTTAGAAATAAATATTTTGCTTTCTAAGTATATTAAATTCAGCAGTGATTAGGCTCCTTTGTGCATACAAACTATTAAAACGCTTGTGCCTAAATTATAATCATGATATTATAATTAAAGAACAGTAATGGGTTATTCAAAAGAAAAACAAACGGAACGAAAGTTAATTACGCAGACGGAGCCGCGGACAAAAGCTAGATGGATTTTAAATTATTATATATAATTCCTATTATATTTATAAAATTCGATCTTACCGTTAGTTTTTAAGAATAATAAATATAAGATAAACATATTATTAAAAGAAATGTAAATATTTCAGCGCATGGTTGTGTTGATACATGACTGTGTCTGTACGTGACAACATGTGTTTACTTACCACGGGGTTCAATAGATTCGATTTGTTCAGTGGGCTTATCGTTCAAATTTTCCACTTGTTTTTCATTATCACTGTCAATCATTTCTTCAATTTGTACTTGTCTTGGGTGTCCAGGTATTTCCATGGTCTCGTCAGGTAATTCGATAGTAGTTTGATAAATATTGGGATATTCAATTGTGTCCTCACCCTCATACTCAACTATATTTACTTCATGACCAATATCTGCATTTTTAGGGAGTTCGTTTTCGTTATCTATATTTTCCTCTATAACAATATCTCCCATATCATCATATTCGCCTCTGGGTTTATTTTTCTTTTTCAGTATAGTACGTTTCGTTTTCACTTGCTTGGGTTCATTGTCGCCAGGACCCTTAATGAACTTTGTCACTATTTCTTCACAAATTTCTGTGTCAGATGATTTTGGAGAAGTGTAGTGATTTTCATTAGTATCTGGAAATGTTTTTGCATGTTGGTTGAGTTTTTTGATAAAATATGGTTTATGTGGTTAAAACCTAATTTTTATAAAGTGTTATGTCATCATCGGCCCTGGGCAAAAACGAAGATTTTGTACACGAAGCCATTAGGAAAGATTTGTTTGTTTGCACTGGTTAGTTTCGAAAGTACTATATCAAAATTCATTAATTGTGGTACAGATATAGACTAGACAACGGCATAGGAATTACACTACTTTTTGTTGCGGCAAAATCTCTCAATAATTTCCTTTTGCTCGCACAAAGTCGCAGGCAACATTTTATAGTATAAATTAAATTTGTGGTCTGATTTCGGACTAAGTTTACTCCTTAAGAATCGATTTTCATATAATATAAGCCTGGGTATGAAAATCTATGGAAGTAAAATCGAATTCACGATGTATGACGTACGATGTCACACGATGTTAGCCGAAGATCAAACCTGACTGACTCATCTATCAACGCACAGCCGAAACTACTGAATGGATTTTGCTGAGATTTGGCATACATATGTTGTAAAGATGTAGGCATTCATTAAGAAATGATTTTTGAAAATTCAACCCATAAAGGGGTGAAAAAGTGGTTAAAATTTTGTATGGAAAGCGAACTCCACGCGGATGAAGTTATAATAAAAAACCTAGCCAAGAGCATGTGAAGACATGTCTACGTAGGGTTCCGTAACTTTCAACACGTAATAGGCTTTTTCAAAAGCTACTATCCAATTACGTTCAAATTAATTTTCCTAAAGAGTTTTTAGCATGTTCCATCTGCATGGAAACTTACGTTTCTATATCCTATAGTTTTAAAAATACTAGGGGTTTAGAAATGCTAACCAACTTACAAACTACTTTGGATGCCTATTACTCGAAAATGGTTGACTTTGTAAAAAAGTCATGTATGAAACCTTGCCTTTATTTTAAAATACCTATTCAACGATATTCCACACGATGAGGTAGAACCACCCCTAAAATATAAAATTCTTATTATTTGATGACGCCAAAACTGAGATCTATACACAGTATTTAACTATGCCAAAATTCATCCATTTATATTCATAATTACAGAAGCTAGAGATGCGGACAGACAGACAGATGGACGGACAGAGTGAAACTATAATGGTTCCTGCAGTATTGCGGAACCCTAAAAAGGTAAAATAATAATATAATTAATGTTTCTGAATAACATAATATGAAAGAACATCTGCATCATCACTCTGACGTTGGCAACTCCTATTACAGGGCTATGCTATGCCGAAAGAAGAAGAAGAACATAATATGAACAAATTATGACAAATTAGATTCCCTGATAATCTACAACATTTTGTCTTACCATTTTTCGTATCCTTCTTGCGATCTAGTGAAACAGTTTGTTTTGTTATTATCTCCTTTGGTAACCTTTCGTTAGCTATTTCGTCGACTTCCATCGGCTTTGATGAAACAGGAAGTTCTGATGTACCTAAAAAGATTGGAAAATTGTTGATACATTGCAGATAAGTCAGTTGTAAACAGTTGTTCATTTACAACTGTTTAAGTACCTATAATGTTTAGTATATTATATTATTATGTGGCGTGACTAGATATCGTCTGTGTATTGAGAAGTTGTAGCCCTTACAGCAGGCTTAGCATGCGTGTAGAAGAAACAACGAAGAATAGAAAATATGAGAGATTGAAGAAACATTAATACCATTCGGAGCAAAATAGGTCTTATTATAAGGTAGCAAAGTCGATGTATCATCGTTATGAGAAATAACATTTCTTTTCTTCCCGAGCATGAGCGCACAAAATGGCCTGTTTTGACAGCTAAAGTAGAAACGTTTTCTTAATTTAATGTCAAAAAGTCCCACAGTAATGTCAACCACTCCACATCACGGCGGACCTCGACAAAAAGTTTCTTTACGTTGAGTCATATACTTGAATATTTGTTCGTTTTTGACAGAAGATTTCCCGGCAACCATTTTAAAAATATGGCTGTTTAGAAATGTTGACTTCTATTGACGACCTTGTTATCATGGATTAAGAACTATTTTGCAATAAACTGTTTTGGATAGAATATTTCTACTTTAAATGTATTTCTATGGATCGCCATGCTAAGCCTGTAGGTGCATGCATACAATCAAGCATTACATACTTAGCAATGTTTTTGGAACGAATGTTCGTTATGGCGCGTTGCGAAGGGGTACCCTAGTCGGAAAAAAAGGTCCCGGGTAACTTTAAATAAGTCCGTAAGGTTTATATTCGGACAGTTCCAAAGACCTGTTATTAAGCAAAATGACATTTTTATATTCTTAATTCGATATGTTCTACTGGCTAGGATACCTCGCTCTCACATAGGAGGCTCGGGTTCCGTGGTATCGGAATTGCCTTTTTTTACATTTTTATAAATCATCTTTATATAATTAACATATATACTTATATATAAAAGAATGCCGTGTTAGATAAACTATATTTTATAACTCACGAACGGCTGAACTAATTTGGCTGGAAATTGGTGGGGACGTATCTTAAAACCAGAAAAGGACAGGATACTTTTTGTCCCGTTCCCGAGGGACTTAAAATTCGAAAACGGCTGGATCGATTTGGCTAATTATTTTAGTCTTGAAATAATTGCAGAAGTTCAGGGAAGGGTTAAACAGTAATACATATTGGAAAAGTTGTAGGTTTGTAGGAGTAGGTGTAGGTGTAGGACTAGGACGTAGGTTGAATTGTAGGTGTAGATATTTGTTCAATGCAGTTCATATATAAGACAGAACAACGTGTGTCGGGACAGCTAGTAATATACTTAGTCTGGTCACAGGGCCGTAGCTAGGGGGTTGGGGGCTTGCCATTTCCTTTATTTTTCAGTATGGTATCATAATATTATAATGTTTAAGTTATTTTTATGTTTTATGCATATTCTCTATAATATGGCGCCCCCGTGTGGGTAGACCATAGACGTATATTATAGACGAGGCATGTTGAGGCAAAAAGTGTCTCCAGAAATTTGGCTTCAATTTTTAAGTTTTTGGGGCAATTTTGAAATTCGAAGTATGGTGAAAACAAGATGGCTGACATTTGAGTTATGGTGAAAACCAAGATGGCGTAACTTTTTCTTGTATAAATTTTTTTTCTGCTAAATGTACGTGATAGCCTATCTTGAGTTGAAATCTTTGGGGTAGACGTGTTACTTTCACGTTATTCCGCTGTTGATTTGATGACTAGTCATTTTTTTCCCGAGTTTAGATTTAGATTTAGATTAGTAAAAAATACGAAAAAAGTACGGTATTGATTACATAATATAGTACTTATATTTTACTGTAAGTTTTGCAGATTATTTAATAACCAACTTATTTTTACCGGTATAATATTTTTAATACTATCTGGCCGGCTCCATTCAGTTAAGGATTTTAATACGAAGACTAGCATTAATTGCCCGCGCTTTACTTTTACCCTCCCGAGGGTTGAATTTTGTAAAACCCTTCCTTGCCTACGTAGGCAAAAATTTGAAATTTTGCGTATTTCTCATATTATGACGTCATAATATGAGAAATACGCAAAATTTCAAATTTCTAGCCTTAAGGATTTGGCCTGTGCGACATACATCAGTTAGAATAGCTTTGCCTTTTATAGATTAATTTCAGCTAGTGATTTTCAACGTGTGAAAACTCTTAGACACGGATAGCATCTCAAATTTAGTTAACACTAGCGACCCGCCCCGGCTTCGCACTTGTACAATACTGATACTAATACTACAGAATGTCACCCACTTCGCAACGGGCCGTATAGCAGAAATCGTAATATTTTAATTTCGCCATAATTTCAAAACCAAACGTCAAATTTTAATCATTCAAACACCAAATATTATCTACATAAACTGTACTTAGTGATGAAATAATTTAATTTTTTAATAGCATTAGTAAAATAAACGCGTTTAAATGTAGTCCAAAAAAAATTCAAGCTTTCTAAATAAAAAAATGGTTGTTGTGCCTTACTCAACATAGATAGGTATAGTGTGTCGCGGACTTTTTTGTAGATATTTATAAGATCTACAATTAATTAGAACATTATATGGTTCTATCTTTTATAGTTTAGCCAGCGTACGCAAAATAAGTAACTTTTCTGGTTGATTTTTTACACCTTGTGTCCGAAAAACCCAAATATCTTACGGAACCCTATTTTTTCCAAAATAAAATTTAGCTTATGTTACTCGTGGATAAAGTAGCTTTCGAATGGTGAAAGAATTTTTGAAATCGGTCTAGTACTTTTTGAGCCTATTCATTACAAACAAACAAACAAACAAACAAACAAACAAACAAACAAACAAACAAACAAACATACAAACAAAGTTTTCCTCTTTATAATATTAGTGTAGATAATATTACTTAACTAAAATTAAAATTTCCTTCCAGAAAAGGAAAGGAGCCTTCCAGAAAAATATTCGAAAATTTATACTAAAAAAATATGTTTTTGAAAAAAAAAAACTTGCTTTTTGCGAACAATTATTACTTTATCCCTTTTGTGAATTTTTACCCTTTGGCTGGGGGGCCCCCAAAAATTATTTGATATGGGGCTAAAGCTATCTACGCCAGTAATGTATAGTTACTATTTATGTGGACGGGGCGGAATTTTTACTCTTTACCCCGCCTAATTCTTGAAGATCCAGTGAATTGTAGATCAATCCTCTATCAGATCTCTAGGTCATTAATTTATGAGCCCTAATACATGGTGATTGATTTATGAGCCTGTGCTTCGAGGGTAGATCAAGTATGAGAAATATTTTTTTGTATTTTCGCCCTACCTGTAACCAATGTGGGCAACATTGGTTACAGGTAGGGCGAAAATACAAACCTACCTCAAATTCAACTCTAGCTACAGCCCTGTCTGGCCATAAATACTGTTACAATTAAAAACAAAAATTACATTTGAATTTGGAATCTGTCATTTTATTATATAATTATTGTTCATTGTGTTTCTCATTTTGGCGCCAATACATTGTACCTATAATATTTTACGATATTATGATTATGTTTAAACAAAAAATTAAACTGACTTCCAAAGTAAAAATACACAAAAAAGTATGAAATATATATTTTCTTAATAATTTCCCCTTTAAAATTTGGCTTAAATTTTAACTATTTCTCTATCATAATTGCTGGTACCGACTTCAAAATTAAGAATATTGAGTAGAGAAATAGTTAAAATTTTAGGCAAATTTAAAAAGGGAAATATTAAGAAAATAAGTTTTAATTCATACTTTTTTTGTGTATTTTTACTTTGGAAGTCAATTAAAATTTTTGTTTGAAAATAATTATTTCAGCCTTTTTAGTGCTATTTGTTAAATTATTAGTAAAACATCTTAAGAACGTCTAAAATAAACGATCGAATGTATAATGTAATACGCGCCAAGCTTCCATTAGGTATTGTTAATAAGATGATGATGATGGCATATGCTTGCAGCTTTTTTAAACAATGCCGAAATTTCCAAACGCATATCTTTAAATACTGAGGAGTTCTGTTCAGTGCTTTTGGATTCCAGGGTATGCAATTTTTAAAACTCTCCATACTAGTCCATACGCTTGGTATTAGTTAAAATGTTTGTGTACCAGGCTATTAAGAAGTACAATGAGACCGAGAAGGTGTTTGTCACAGAAAAAGATCTGGCCGTCCACGTAATGTTTGTATGAAAAAAGGGGTCAAAGCAGTAAGGGAAAGAATGCGAAGATATCCTGTCCGAAAGCAAAAGATTTTATCTCGGGAGATGAAGATAGCACCTAGAAACATGTCGCGTATTTTAAAAGATGACTTAGGACTTGTTGTTGTTAAGAGACGTACTGTACTGGTCATTTTTAGGGTTCCGTAATACTTAAGGAACCCTTATAGTTTCGCTCTGTCCGTCTGTCTGTCTGTCTGTCTGTCTGTCTGTCTGTCCGCGCCTCTAGCTCCTGTAATTATGAATATAAATTGATGAAATTTGGTGCAGTTATAGATTGTGTATAGATCACGGTTTCGGGATCATAAAAAAATAATAATTTTATATTTTAGGGGTGGCTCTCCATACATGTGAAGTGGGGATGAAAAATATTTTTTCACTCTACCCCATCGTGTGGGGTATCGTAGAATAGGCCTTTTAAAATAAAGGCAAGGTTTCATACGTTACTTTTTTATAAAGTTGACCATTTTCGAGTAATCGGCCTCCAAAGTAGTTTGTAAGTTGGTCCCCCCCCCCCCCTAGCATTTTTAAACTATAGGAGATAGAAACTTGAAAATTTCTATGCTGATAGATCATGCTAAAAACTCTTTAGAAAAATTATTTTGAACCAAATCGGACAGTAACTTTTAGAGTAATTAAAAAAAAGCATATTACGCGTTTATAGTTACGGAACCCTCGTTAGACATGTCCTGACATGCTCTTGGTTAGGTTATTTTAACTCATAATAAAAAAAAGAATAGGGTGGTAAAATCGAAACAACTACTGGAGTGGTACGCAAAGGAAGGTCACAGAAAAATGTTGTTTACGGATGAGATTTTTTTTACAATTGAGCAACATTTTAACAAACAATATGACCGTATTTATGCTCAAAGCTCTAAGGAAACTTCGCAATTAGTCGACAGAGTGCAAGTGGGCACTATCCGACTTCAGTGATGGTTTGGTGGGGCTATGAAGGAGTGACTGAGCCATAATTTTGTGTAATAAGTATCAAAACACACAAGTGTATCAAGATATTATTCTTGAGAAGGTAGTGAAGCCCCTTAACAACACCATGTTCAATAACCAAGAATAAGGACCATTCTTATTCTTGGTTCATACCAGCAAGATTCAGCGTCGAGTCATGAAGTTCGGTCTACGCAGTCTTGGTTGGAAACGAATGTTTCGGACTTCTTTAGAGCTGAAGACTGGATGTCGTCAAGTCCCGATCTTAATCCGCTGGATTATGATTTATGATCAGTTTTAGAGAGTACGGCTTGCTCTAAACGCCATGATAATTTACTTATTTGACTGTATTGCAGCCAATGGAGACCACTTCGAATAAGCTTTTTATATTTTAAGTGGTTTTATATTTATGTGTTACACTATAACACTGTAAAAGTAATAAATGTCATTTGCAATAATAAACATAATTTTCTTAATCACGATCACTTCGGGTGTTACCCTACAATAATAATTACACCCGCGTGTAATTAAATTTGATTTGATACCAATTTTCCTAACTCCAAACATTGTAGACGTCCTGACTTTGCTGAACATTTTCCACCTTAATTACTAACCTAACAATGTGGTGGTGTTGTGTTCTATTACTAAAAATGGTTTTGCTGTGGTGTGTACAAATGGTGTGTTAGTGTCTGTTATGGATTATTCCGTGGTTGGCTGTAGTTCAATACGTGTAAGTGCTTTGTTTCAAATTGAATGAATTGTTGATAGTTGTTTAGTGGTCGTCGTTAATTTGCTCTTACCTTCAGTCATCGAAATTCCGCCAATCACAGGCTCCTCTGGTATTTGCTCCTCAGTTTCTTCTGATTTCATTTCCTTAAATATTGGTTCAATTTTTTCCGTTTCATCATGTTTCTCAACAATGGTCTCTTGATCTCTAGGCCCACTTTCTAGTAATTCTGGTACAAATACATCAGTTTTTTTCTTGTTCATATTTTTCGTTGGTTTACTTATCGTGGTACTGCTATCAGGCGCGATGATATCGTCGACAACATTATCTTCGGGTAAGTCATCTACCTTTTCCGGCTTATATCCTTCCACTAATGATGTAGGTTCCTGTACTTCAAGATCTGTCATTTCAGGAATACTTTGACTCTTTTTCTTCTTTCCAACAATCTTAGACTTTTTCGTTATCTTAGTCTCACCATCTGGTAACAATATATTCTCGACAACGGTCTCTTTAGATAATTCTTCTGGTTTCTCACCATCTCCGACGGGTTTCGTGGCTCCTTTAATATCTGTAACATTGTCAAATAAGTAAGGAATATTAGTTTGAACAGTGATAAAATCATGAGTAATTTCTTGAGCCTTTTGTGAAGTGGTGTGATTACATGTGGAGTAAGCATCTTCCACGGATTCTTCCGTGGTTGTCTGCTGTTTTGTAGGTGTAAGTGTGTCATGTTTTAAAATGAAATTTATGTCTTTGGCTGTTAGTATAGTGGTTTTTGTTAGATTAGTTTTACCACCTGGCACTAAAACGTCGTCAGTAATGGTCTCCTTAGGAGCTTGTTGGGTTTCTTCTGATTTCTTTGGCTCTAGATTTCGTTCCGTTTTTTCTGTATCATCATGCTCATTGAGTCCACTTTGTAATATTTCTGGTGCCAACCCAACGGCTTTCATCTTGATGACAGGTTTAGTTTGATTGTTGCTTTTGATACTGCCATCGCAAGCATCCTCTTCAACAACATACTCTTCGGCAAAGTCATCTACCCCATGTTTTTTTGTTTCCACATCTGACTTAATCTCCTGTGTTTTAAGGTCTATCGTTTCAGGTGGTTCTCCAACCATCTTCTTCTTGTCAAGAAGAAGAGGATTGGAATCATCGTTAGTCTTCTTCGTTATCTTGGTATTAACCGGATAAGACAAGATTTCCTCGTCAAATGTTTCTTCTGGCATTTCTTTATTCTCCAAAGGTTTCGTAGTATTAGAAATATCTGATGAAATTTCCACTACTTGAGGAACAGTAGCTTGTGAAGTGTGAATGTCGTCAGTCATATCGTGTATCAGTTCTGTAGTAGCGTGTTCAAGTGTACTGTAAGTGTCTTCCACATATTCTTCCATAGTTGGGTGTTGTTGTGTACGTGTGAGTGTGTCTTGTTTTGAAATGCCGGTTTCCTTTTTGACTGTTCGTTTAGTGAATTTTGTTTGTTTAGTCTTACCGTCAGGCTGTAAAATTTCCTCAGTATAGAATTCTTCAGGAGCATCCTCTGTTTCCTCTGATTCCCTTTGTTCTGGTTTTTCTTCATCGTCTGGTTCCTGTACTAAAGGTTCTTGTTCTTTTGGCCCACTTTCTGTTATTTCTCGTGACAACCCAATGGTTTCCATCTTGACGACGCGTTTAGTTCGTTCGGGAATTTTGATAATGCCATCTGGGGTAACCTGTTCGTCAACAGTCTCTTCTGGCACTTCATCAATGTCCTCAGGCTTTTCTTCGTCAAATATTGATTCGGGCTCCGGTATTTCAAGGTTTGTCGTTTCAGGGCTTCCTTTAACCGTCTTCTTCTTGAGAACAACACGCTTTGTCTTCTTTGTTATCTTGGTCGTACCATCAGGTGGAACGATTTCTTCCACGACTGTTTTTTCTGGCATTTCTTCATCCTCCAAAGGTGTTTTGGTGTCAGAAGTATCTGAAGAAGCTTCAAATACTTGGGGAACTGTAGCTTGGGCAGTGTAGAGATCGTCAGAAAATTCTTGTGCCTGTGGTGTAGTGGTGTGTTCGAATGCAGTGTAAGTGTCTTCCACGGATTCTTCCGTGAGTGTCTGTTGTTCTGTAGGTGTGAGTGTGTCTTGTTTTGAAATGACCTTTTTCTTTATAACAGTTCGTTTAGTGGTTTTTGTAAGTTTAGTCTTACCGTCAGGAAGCAAAATTTCCTCAGTAACGATTTCCTTGGGAGCTTCACTGGTTTCCTGTGGTTTTCTTTGTTCCGGATTTTCATCAGTGTCGGGTTCCTCTAACAAAGGTTCTTTTTCTTTGGGCCCACTTTCTTTTATTTCAGGTGACAATTCATCGGTTTTCTTGTTGACGACTCGCTTTGTTGGTTTGGTAATTTTGGTACTGCCATCTGGGGCAACCACTTCGACGATAGTCTCTTCTGGCAATTCATCATTGTCCTCAGGCATTTCTTCATCAACCATTGTCTTAGGCTCTGTCGTTTCAGGACTTTCTTTAACGGTTTTCTTCTTGACAATATGCTTTGTCTTCTTGGTTATATTGGTCTTGCCATCCGGTAACACAATTTCTTCCACAACTGTTTCTTCTGGCATTTCTTCATCCTCCAAAGGTTTCTTGGTGTCAGGAGTATCTGAAGAAGTATCCAGTACTTGAGGAACAATAGCTTGAGCAGTGTAGAGATCGTCAATGGTTTCCTTTCTTAGTTGTGTATTGATTTGTTCGATTGTGGTGTAAGAGTCTTCTACGAATTCTTCCGTGGGTGTCTGTAGTTCTGAAGGTGTGAGTGTATCTTGTTTTGAAATGACCTTTTTCTTTTGGACTGTTCGTTCAATGGTTTTTGTTAGTTTAGTCTTACCGTCAGGAATCAAAATTTCCTCAGTAAAGGTTTCCTCGTGAGCTTCTTCGGATTCATCTAGTTTCCTTTGTTCCGGTTTTTCTTCAGCGTCGGGTTCCGTTACCAACGATTCTTGTTCTTTTGGCCTACTCTCTGTTATTTCTGGTGCCAACCCAACGGGTTTCGTCTCGATGACGCGTTTGGTTCGTTTCTTAATTTTGATACTGCCATCTGGGGCAACCTCTTCGACAACAGTCTCTTCTGGCAATTCTTCAACGTCCTCAGGCATTTCTTTGTCAACGATTGTCTTAGGCTCTGTCGTTTCAGGACCTTCTTTAACCGTTTTCTTCTTGACAATACGCTTTGTCTTCTTCGTTATCTTGGTCTTGCCATCCGGTGACAGGAGTTCTTCCGGGACTGTTTTCTCTGGCATTTCTTCATCCTCCAAAGGTTTCATGGCGTCAGGAGTATCTGAAGAAGTATCCAGTACTTGAGGAACAATAGCTTGAGCAGTGTAGAGATCGTCAATGGTTTCTTTTGCTAGTTGTGTATTGATCTGTTCGATTGTGGTGGAAGAGTCTTCTACAAATTCCTCCGTGGGTGTCTGTTGTTCTGAAGGTGTGAGTGTATCTTGTTTTGAAATGACCTTTTTCTTTTTGAATGTTCGTTCAATGGTTTTTGTTAGTTTAGTCTTACCGTCAGGATTAAAAATTTCCTCAGTAAAGGTTTCCTCGGGACCTTCTTCGGATTCATCTAGTTTCCTTTGTACCGGTTTTTCTTCAGCGTCGGGTTCCGTTACCAACGGTTCTTGTTCTTTTGGCCTACTCTCTGTTATTTCTGGTGCCAACCCAACGGTTTTCGTCTCGATGACGCGTTTGGTTCGTTTCTTAATTTTGATACTGCCATCTGGGGCAACCTCTTCGACAACAGTCTCTTCTGGCAATTCATCAACGTCCTCAGGCATTTCTTTGTCAACTATTGTCTTAGGCTCTGTCGTTTCAGGACTTTCTATAACCGTTTTCTTCTTGACAATACGCTTTGTCTTCTTCGTTATCTTGGTCTTGCCAACCGGTGACACAATTTCTTCCACTACTGTTTCTTCTGGTATTTCTTCAACCTCCAAAGGTTTCTTGGTGTCAGGAGTATCTGAAAAAGTATCCAGTACTTGAGGAACAGTAGCTAGAGCAGTGTTGAGATCGTCAATGGTTTCTTTTGCTAGGTGTGTATTGATCTGTTCGAATGTGGTGTAAGAGTCTTCCACGGATTCTTCCGTGGGTGTCTGTTGTTCTGTAGGTGCGGATGTGTCTTGTTTTGAAATGACCGTTTTCTTTTTGACTGTTCGTTCAATGGTTTTTGTTAGTTCAGTCTTACCGTCAGGAATTAAAATTTCTTCAGTAAAGGATTCCTCGGGAGCTTCTTCGGTTTCATCTGGTTTCCTTTGTTCCTGTTTTACTTCAGCGTCGGATTCCGTTACCAAAGGTTCTTGTTCTTTTGGCCTAATCTCTGTTATTTCTGGTGCCAACCCAACGGTTTTCGTCTCGATGACGCGTTTGGTTCGTTTCTTAATTTTGATACTGCCATCTGGGGCAACCTCTTCGACAACAGTCTCTTCTGGCAATTCATTAACGTCCTCAGGTATTTCTTTATCAGCCATTGTCTTAGGCTCTGTCGTTTCAGGACTTTCTTTAACCGTTTTCTTCTTGACAATACGCTTTGTCTTCTTGGTTAGATTGGTCTTGCCATCCGGTGACACGATTTCTTCCACCACTGTTTTTTCTGGTATTTCTTCATCCTCCAAAGGTTTCTTGGTGTCAGGAATATCTGAAGAAACATCTAATACTTGAGGAACTGTAGCTTGAGCAGAGTTGAGATCGTCAATGGTTTCTTTTGCTAGTTGTGTATTGATCTGTTTGAATGTGGTGTAAGTGTTTTCCACGGATTCTTCCGTGGGTGTCTGTTGTTCTGTAGGTGTGAGTGTGTCATGTTTTGAAATGACCTTTTTCTTTTTGTCTGTTCGTTTAATGGTTTTAGTTAGTTTAGTCTTACCGTCAGGAAGCAAAATTTCCTCAGTAACGATTTCCTTGGGAGCTTCATCGGTTTCATCTGGTTTTCTTTGTTCCGGTTTTTCTTCAGCCTCAGGTTCCGTCACCGAAGGTTCTTGTTCTTTTGGCCTACTCTCTGTTATTTCGGGTGCCAACCCAACGGTTTTCGTCTCGATGACACGTTTGGTTCGTTTCGTAATTTTGATACCGCCATCTGGGGCAAACTCTTCGACAACAGTCTCTTCTGACAATTCATCAATGTCCTCAGGTATTTCTTCGTCAACCATTGTCTTGGGCTGCTGTACTTGGAGGTCTGTCGTTTCAGGACTTTCTTTATCTGTTTTCTTCTTGACAATACGCTTTGTCTTCTTCGTTTTCTTGGATTTGCCATCCGGTGACACGAATTCTTCCACGAAGGTTTCTTCTGGAATTTCCTCATCCTCCAAAAGATTCTTGGTGTCAAATGTATCTGAAGAAGTTTCTAATACTTGAGGAACTGTAGCTTGATCAGTATTGAGATCGTCAATGGTTTCTTCTGCTAGTTGTGTATTGATCTGTTCGAATGTGGTGTAAGAGTCTTCCACGGCTTCTTCCGTGGGTGTCTGTTGTTCTGTAGGTGTGAGTGTATCTTGTTTTGAAATGATCTTTTTCTTTTTGACTGTTCGTTTAATGGTTTTTGTTAGTTTAGTCTTACCGTCAGGCATCAAAAATTCCTCAGTAAATGTTTCCTCGGGAGCTTCTTCAATTTCATCTGGTTTCCTTTGTTCCGGTTTTTCTTCAGCGTCAGGTTCCGTTACCAACGGTTCTTGTTCTTTTGGCCTACTCTCTGTTATTTCTGGTGCCAAACCAAAGGTTTTCGTCTCGATGATGCGTTTGGTTCGTTTCTTAATTTTGATAGTGCCATCTGGAGCAACCTCTTCGAACACAGTCTCTTCTGGCAATTCATAAACGTCCTCAGGCACTTCTTTGTCAACCATTGTCTTAGGCTCTGTCGTTTCAGGACTTTCTTTTACCGCTTTTTTCTTGATAATACGCTTCGTCTTCTTGGTTATCTTGGTTATCATGCCATCCGGTGACACGATTTCTTCCACAACTGTTTCTTCTGGTATTTCTTTATCCTGCAAAGGTTTCTTGGAGTCAGGAGTATCTGAAGAAGTATGCAATACTTGAGGAACTGTAGCTTGAGCAGTGTTGAGATCGTCAATGGTTTCTTTTGCTTGTTGTGTATTGATCTGTTCGAATGTGGTGTAAGAGTCTTCTACTAATTCTTCCGTAGGTGTCTGTTGCTCTGTAGGTGTGAGTGTGTCTTGTTTTGAAATGACCTCTTTCTTTTTGACTGTTCGTTTAATAGTTTTTGTTAGTTTAGTCAAACCATCAGGCATTAAAATTTCCTCAGTAAAGGTTTCCTCGGGAGCTTCTTCGGTTTCATCTGGTTTCCTTTGTTCCGGTTTTTCTTCAGCGTTGGGTTCCTCAACCAAAGGTTCTAGTTCTTTAGGCCCACTTTCTTTTATTTCTGGTAACAATTTATCGGTTTTCTTCTTGACGACTCGCTTTGTTCGTTTGGTAATTTTGGTACTCCCATCTGGGGAAACCTCTTCGACAACAGTCTCTTCTGGAAATTCGTCAATGACCTCAGGCATTTCTTCGTCAACCATTGTCTTGGGCTGCTGTACTTGGAGGTCTGTCGTTTCAGGACTTTCTTTTACCGTTTTCTTCTTGACAATACGCTTTGTCTTCTTCGTTATTTTAATCTTGCCATCCGGTGACAGGAGTTCTTCCACGACTGATTCTTCTGGAATTTCTTCATCCTCCAAAGGCTTTTTGGTAACAAAGGTATCTGAAGAAGCTACCAATACTTGAGGGACAGTAGTTTGAGCTGTGTTGAGATCGTCAGTGATTTCTTGTGCGTGCTGTGTATTGATCAGTTCGAATGTGGTGTAAGAGTCTTCCACGGATTCTCCCGTGGGTGTCTGTTGTTCTGAAGGTGTGAGTGTGTCTTGTTTCGAAATGACATTTTTCTTTTTGACTATTCCTTTACTGGCTTTTGTTAGTTTAGTCTTACCGTCAGGCAATAAAATTTCTTCAGTAAAGTTTTCCTCGGGAGCTTCTTCGGTTTCATCTGGTTTCCTTTGTTCCGGTTTTTCTTCAGCGTTGGGTTCCTCAACCAAAGGTTCTTGTTCTTTGGGGCTACTTTCTGTTAAATCTGGGGCCAACCCGACGGTTTTCTTCTTGACCACGAGCTTTGTTCGTTTGGTAATTTTGATACTGCTATCTGGGGAAATCTCTTCGACAACAGTCTCTTCTGGAAATTCGTCAATGACCTCAGGCATTTCTTCGTCAACCATTGTCTTGGGCTGCTGTACTTGAAGGTCTGTCGTTTCAGGACTTTCTTTTAACGTTTTCTTCATGACAATACGCTTTGTCTCCTTCGTTATATTGGTCTTGCCATCCGATGACACGATTTCTTCCATCACTGTTTCTTCTGGTATATCTTCATCCTCCAAAGGTTTCTCGGTGTCAGGAGTATCTGAAGAAGTATCCAATATTTGAGGAACTGTAGCTTGGGCAGTGTTGAGATCGTCAATGGTTTCTTTTGCTAGGTGTGTATTGATCTGTTCGAATGTGGTGTAAGAGTCTTCCACGGATTCTTCCGTGGGTGTTTGTTGTTCTGTAGGTGTCAGTGTGTCCTGTTTTGAAATGACCTTTTTCTTTTTGACTGTGCGTTTAATGGTTTTTGTTAGTTTAGTCTTACCGTCAGGCATTAAAATTTGCTCAGTAAAGGTTTCCTCGGGAACTTCTTCTGTTTCATCTGGCTTCCTTTGTTCCGGTTTTTCTTCAGCGTCGGGTTCCTCTACCAAAGGTTCTTGTTCTTTAGGCCCACTTTCTGTAATTTCAGGTGCCAACCCCACGGTTTTCTTCTTGACGACACGCTTTGTTCTTTTGGTAATTTTGATACTGCCATCTGGGGTAACCTCTTCGACAACTGTCTCTTCAGGCAATTCGTCAGTATCCACAGGCATTTCTTCGTCAACCATTGTTTTGGGCTCCTGTAGTAGGAGGTCTGTAATTTCAGGACTTTCTTGAACCGTTTTTTTCTTGACAATACGCTTTGTCTTCTTCGTTATCTTGTTCTTGCCATCCGGTGACAGGAGTTCTTCCACGACTGTTTCTTCTGATATTTCTTCATCCTCCAAAGGTTTTTTGGTGTCAGAAGTATCTGAAGAAGCTTCCAAAACGTGGGGAACACTAACTTGAGCAGTGTTGAGACCATCAGTGTTTTGTTGAGCGTGTTGTGTAGTGGTCTGTTCGAATGTAGTATAAGTGTCGTCTACGGATTCTTCCGTAGTTGGCTCTTGTTCTGTAGGTGTCAGTGTGTCTTGTTTTGAAAGGACCTTTTTCTTTTTAACTGTGCGTTTAATGGTTTTTATTAGTTTAGTCTTACCGTCAGGCATTAAAATTTCCTCAGTAAAGGTTTCCTCGGGAGCATCTTCGGTTTCCTCTGCTTTCTTTTGTTCCAGTGTTTCTTGAGCGTCGGGTTCCTCTACCAAAGGTTCTTGTTCTTTGGGCCCACTTTCTGTAATTTCAGGTGCCAACCCCACGGTTTTCTTATTGACGACACGCTTTGTTCTTTTGATAATTTTGATACTGCCAGCTGGGGTAACCTCTTCGACAACTGTCTCTTCTGGCAATTCTTCAAGGTCCTCAGGAATTTCTTCGTCAACCATTGTCTTGGGCTCCTCTAGTAAGAGGTCTGTCATTTCAGGACTTTCTTTAACCGTTTTCTTCTTGACAATACGCTTTGTCTGCTTCGTTATCTTGGTCTTGCCATCCGGTGACAGGAGTTCTTCCAGGACTGTTTCTTCTGGCATTTCTTCCTCCTCCAAAGGTTTTTTGGTGTCAGGAATATCTGAAGAAACATCTAATACTTGAGGAACAGTAGCTTGGGCAGTGTTGAGATCGTCAGTGTTTTCTTGTGCGTGCTGTTTAGTTGTCTGTTCAAATGTGGTGTAAGTGTCTTCCAGGGACTCTTCCGTGGTTGGATGTTGTTCTGTAGGTGTCAGTGTGTCCTGTTTTGAAATGACCTTTTTCTTTTTGACTGTGCGTTTAATGGTTTTTGTTAGTTTAGTCTTACCGTCAGGCATTAAAATTTGCTCAGTAAAGGTTTCCTCGGGAACTTCTTCTGTTTCATCTGGCTTCCTTTGTTCCGGTTCTTCTTCAGCGTCGGGTTCCTCTACCAAAGGTTCTTGTTCTTGAGGCCCACTTCCTGTAATTTCAGGTGCCAACCCCACGGTTTTCTTCTTGACGACACGCTTTGTTCTTTTGGCAATTTTGATACTGCCATCTGGGGTAACCTCTTCGACAACTGTCTCTTCAGGCAATTCGTCAGTGTCCACAGGCATTTCTTCGTCAACCATTGTCTTGGGCTCCTCTAGTAGGAGGTCTGTAATTTCAGGACTTTCTTTAACCGTTTTCTTCTTGACAATACGCTTTGTCTTCTTCGTTATCTTGGTCTTGCCATCCGGTGTAACAATTTCTTCCACGAGTGTTTCTTCTGGCATTTCTTCATCTTCCAAAGGTTTTTTGGTGTCAGAAGTATCTGAGGAAGCTTCCAATACTTGAGGAACAGTAGCTTGGGCAGTGTTGAGATCGTCAGTGTTTTCTTGTGCGTGCTGTGTTGTTGTCTGTTCAAATGTGGTGTAAGTGTCTTCCACGGATTCTTCCGTGGTTGGATGTTGTTCTGTAGGTGTCAGTGTGTCTAATTTTGAAATGACCTTTTTCTTTTTGACTGTGCGTTTAATGGTGTTTGTTAGTTTAGTCTTACCGTCAGGTATTAAAATTTCCTCAGTGAAGGTTTCCTCGGGAACTTCTTCTGTTTCATCTGGCTTCCTTTGTTCCGGTTTTTCTTCAGCGTCGGGTTCCCCTACCAAAGGTTCTTGTTCTTTAGGCCCACTTTCTGTAATTTCAGGTGCCAACCCCACGGTTTTCTTCTTGACGACACGCTTTGTTCTTTTGGTAATTTTGATACTGCCAGCTGGGGTGACCTCTTCGACAACTGTCTCTTCTGGCAATTCTTCAAGGTCCTCAGGAATTTTTTCGTCAACCATTGTCTTGGGCTCCTCTGGTAGGAGGTCTGTCATTTCAGGTCTTTCTTTAACCGTTTTCTTCTTGACAATACGCTTTGTCTGCTTCGTTACCTTGGTCTTGCTATCCGGTGACACGATTTCTTCCACGAGTGTTTCTTCTGGCATTTCTTCATCTTCCAAAGGTTTTTTGGTGTCAGAAGTATCTGAGGAAGCTTCCAATACTTGAGGAACAGTAGCTTGGGCAGTGTTGAGATCGTCAGTGTTTTCTTGTGCGTGCTGTGTAGTTGTCTGTTCAAATGTGGTGTAAGTGTCTTCCACGGATTCTTCCGTGGTTGGATGTTGTTCTGTAGGTGTCAGTGTGTCTAATTTTGAAATGACCTTTTTCTTTTTGACTGTGCGTTTAATGGTGTTTGTTAGTTTAGTCTTACCGTCAGGTATTAAAATTTCCTCAGTGAAGGTTTCCTCGGGAACTTCTTCTGTTTCATCTGGCTTCCTTTGTTCCGGTTTTTCTTCAGCGTCGGGTTCCCCTACCAAAGGTTCTTGTTCTTTAGGCCCACTTTCTGTAATTTCAGGTGCCAACCCCACGGTTTTCTTCTTGACGACACGCTTTGTTCTTTTGGTAATTTTGATACTGCCATCTGGGGTAACCTCTTCGACTACTGTCTCTTCAGGCAATTCGTTAATGTCCTCAGTCTTTTCTTCGTCAACCACTGTCTTGGGCTCCTGTAGTTGGAGGTCTGTCGTTTCAGGACTTTCTATAACCGTTTTCTTCTTGACAATACGCTTTGTCTGCTTCGTTATCTTGGTCTTGCCATCCGGTGACAGGAGTTCTTCCACGAGTGTTTCTTCTGGCATTTCTTCATCTTCCAAAGGTTTTTTGGTGTCAGAAGTATCTGAGGAAGCTTCCAATACTTGGGGAACAGTAGCTTGAGCAGTGTTGAGATCGTCAATGGTTTGTTGAGCGTGTTGTGTAGTAGTCTGTTCGAATGTAGTATAAGTGTCTTCTACGGATTCTTCCGTAGTTGGCTCTTGTTCTGTAGGTGTCAGTGTGTCTAGTTTGGAAATGACCTTTTTCTTTTTGACTGTGCGTTTAATGGTTTTTGTTAGTTTAGTATTACCATCGGGCATTAAAATTTCCTCAGTAAAGGTTTCCTCGGGAGCATCTTCGGTTTCCTCGGCTTTCTTTTGTTCCGGTGTTTCTTCAGCGTCGGGTTCCTCTATCAAAGGTTCTTGTTCTTTGGGCCTACTTTCTGTAATTTCAGGTGCCAACCCCACGGTTTTCTTCTTGACGACACGCTTTGTTCTTTTGGTAATTTTGATACTGCCATCTGGGGAAACCTCTTCGACAACTGTCTCTTCAGGCAATTCGTTAATGTCCTCAGTCTTTTCTTCGTCAACCACTGTCTTGGGCTCCTGTAGTTGGAGGTCTGTCGTTTCAGGACTTTCTATAACCGTTTTCTTCTTGACAATACGCTTTGTCTTCTTCGTTATCTTGGTCTTGCCATCCGGTGACAGGAGTTCTTCCACGAGTGTTTCTTCTGGCATTTCTTCATCCTCCAAAGGTTTTTTGGTGTCAGAAGTATCTGAAGAAGCTTCCAATACTTGGGGAACAGTAGCTTGAGCAGTGTTGAGATCGTCAATGGTTTGTTGAGCGTGTTGTGTAGTGGTCTGTTCGAATGTAGTATAAGTGTCTTCTACGGATTCTTCCGTAGTTGGCTCTTGTTCTGTAGGTGTCAGTGTGTCTAGTTTTGAAATGACCTTTTTCTTTTTGACTGTGCGTTTAATGGTTTTTGTTAGTTTAGTCTTACCATCGGGCATTAAAATTTCCTCAGTAAAGGTTTCCTCGGGAGCATCTTCGGTTTCCTCGGCTTTCTTTTGTTCCGGTGTTTCTTCAGCGTCGGGTTCCTCTATCAAAGGTTCTTGTTCTTTGGGCCCACTTTCTGTAATTTCAGGTGCCAACCCCACGGTTTTCTTCTTGACGACACGCTTTGTTTTTTTGGTAATTTTGATACTGCCATCTGGGGTAACCTCTTCGACTACTGTCTCTTCAGGCAATTCGTTAATGTCCTCAGGCTTTTCTTCGTCAACCACTGTCTTGGGCTCCTGTAGTTGGAGGTCTGTCGTTTCAGGACTTTCTTTAACTGTTTTCTTCTTGACAATACGCTTTGTCTTCTTCGTTATTTTAGTCTTGCCATCCGGTGACACGATTTCTTCCACGAGTGTTTCTTCTGGCATTTCTTCATCCTCCAAAGGTTTTTTGGTGTCAGAAGTATCTGAAGAAGCTTCCAATACTTGGGGAACAGTAGCTTGAGCAGTGTTGAGATCGTCAGTGTTTTGTTGAGCGTGTTGTGTAGTGGTCTGTTCGAATGTAGTATAAGTGTTTTCTACGGATTCTTCCGTAGTTGGCTCTTGTTCTGTAGGTGTCAGTGTGTCTAGTTTTGAAATGACCTTTTTCTTTTTGACTGTGCGTTTAATGGTTTTTGTTAGTTTAGTCTTACCATCGGGCATTAAAATTTCCTCAGTAAAGGTTTCCTCGGGAGCATCTTCGGTTTCCTCGGCTTTCTTTTGTTCCGGTGTTTCTTCAGCGTCGGGTTCCTCTATCAAAGGTTCTTGTTCTTTGGGCCAACTTTCTGTAATTTCAGGTGCCAACCCCACGGTTTTCCTCTTGACGACACGCTTTGTTCTTTTGGTAATTTTGATACTGCCATCTGGGGTAACCTCTTCGACAACTGTCTCTTCAGGCAATTCGTTAATGTCCTCAGTCTTTTCTTCGTCAACCACTGTCTTGGGCTCCTGTAGTTGGAGGTCTGTCGTTTCAGGACTTTCTATAACCGTTTTCTTCTTGACAATACGCTTTGTCTTCTTCGTTATCTTGGTCTTGCCATCCGGTGACAGGAGTTCTTCCACGAGTGTTTCTTCTGGCATTTCTTCATCTTCCAAAGGTTTTTTGGTGTCAGAAGTATCTGAGGAAGCTTCCAATACTTGGGGAACAGTAGCTTGAGCAGTGTTGAGATCGTCAATGGTTTGTTGAGCGTGTTGTGTAGTGGTCTGTTCGAATGTAGTATAAGTGTCTTCTACGGATTCTTCCGTAGTTGGCTCTTGTTCTGTAGGTGTCAGTGTGTCTAGTTTGGAAATGACCTTTTTCTTTTTGACTGTGCGTTTAATGGTTTTTGTTAGTTTAGTCTTACCATCGGGCATTAAAATTTCCTCAGTAAAGGTTTCCTCGGGAGCATCTTCGGTTTCCTCGGCTTTCTTTTGTTCCGGTGTTTCTTCAGCGTCGGGTTCCTCTATCAAAGGTTCTTGTTCTTTGGGCCCACTTTCTGTAATTTCAGGTGCCAACCCCACGGTTTTCTTCTTGACGACACGCTTTGTTCTTTTGGTAATTTTGATACTGCCATCTGGGGAAACCTCTTCGACAACTGTCTCTTCAGGCAATTCGTTAATGTCCTCAGTCTTTTCTTCGTCAACCACTGTCTTGGGCTCCTGTAGTTGGAGGTCTGTCGTTTCAGGACTTTCTATAACCGTTTTCTTCTTGACAATACGCTTTGTCTTCTTCGTTATCTTAGTCTTGCCATCCGGTGACACTATTTCTTCCACGATTGTTTCTTCTGGCATTTCTTCATCCTCCAAAGGTTTTTTGGTGTCAGAAGTATCTGAAGAAGCTTCCAATACTTGGGGAACAGTAGCTTGAGCAGTGTTGAGATCGTCAGTGTTTTGTTGAGCGTGTTGTGTAGTGGTCTGTTCGAATGTAGTATAAGTGTCTTCTACGGATTCTTCCGTAGTTGGCTCTTGTTCTGTAGGTGTCAGTGTGTCTAGTTTTGAAATGACCTTTTTCTTTTTGACTGTGCGTTTAATGGTTTTTGTTAGTTTAGTCTTACCATCGGGCATTAAAATTTCCTCAGTGAAGGTTTCCTCGGGAGCATCTTCGGATTCCTCGGCTTTCTTTTGTTCCGGTGTTTCTTCAGCGTTGGGTTCCTCTATCAAAGGTTCTTGTTCTTTGGGCCCACTTTCTGTAATTTCAGGTGCCAACCCCACGGTTTTCTTCTTGACGACACGCTTTGTTCTTTTGGTAATTTTGATACTGCCATCTGGGGAAACCTCTTCGACAACTGTCTCTTCGGGTAATTCGTCAATGTCGTCAGGCTTTTCTTCGTCAACCACTGTCTTGGGCTCCTGTAGTTGGAGGTCTGTCGTTTCAGGACTTTCTTTAACTGTTTTCTTCTTGACAATACGCTTTGTCTTCTTCGTTATTTTAGTCTTGCCATCCGGTGACACGATTTCTTCCACGAGTGTTTCTTCTGGCATTTCTTCATCCTCCAAAGGTTTTTTGGTGTCAGAAGTATCTGAAGAAGCTTCCAATACTTGGGGAACAGTAGCTTGAGCAGTGTTGAGATCGTCAGTGTTTTGTTGAGCGTGTTGTGTAGTGGTCTGTTCGAATGTAGTATAAGTGTCTTCTACGGATTCTTCCGTAGTTGGCTCTTGTTCTGTAGGTGTCAGTGTGTCTAGTTTTGAAATGACCTTTTTCTTTTTGACTGTGCGTTTAATGGTTTTTGTTAGTTTAGTCTTACCATCGGGCATTAAAATTTCCTCAGTAAAGGTTTCCTCGGGAGCATCTTCGGTTTCCTCGGCTTTCTTTTGTTCCGGTGTTTCTTCAGCGTCGGGTTCCTCTATCAAAGGTTCTTGTTCTTTGGGCCCACTTTCTGTAATTTCAGGTGCCAACCCCACGGTTTTCCTCTTGACGACACGCTTTGTTCTTTTGGTAATTTTGATACTGCCATCTGGGGTAACCTCTTCGATAACTGTCTCTTCAGGCAATTCGTTAATGTCCTCAGTCTTTTCTTCGTCAACCACTGTCTTGGGCTCCTGTAGTTGGAGGTCTGTCGTTTCAGGACTTTCTATAACCGTTTTCTTCTTGACAATACGCTTTGTCTTCTTCGTTATCTTGGTCTTGCCATCCGGTGACAGGAGTTCTTCCACGAGTGTTTCTTCTGGCATTTCTTCATCTTCCAAAGGTTTTTTGGTGTCAGCAGTATCTGAAGAAGCTTCCAATACGTGGGGAACAGTAGCTTGAGCAGTGTTGAGATCATCAATGGTTTGTTGAGCGTGTTGTGTAGTGGTCTGTTCGAATGTAGCATAAGTGTCTTCTACGGATTCTTCCGTAGTTGGCTCTTGTTCTGTAGGTGTCAGTGTTTCTAGTTTTGATAGAACCTTTTTCTTTTTGACTGTGCGTTTAATGGTTTTTGTTAGTTTAGTCTTACCATCGGGCATTAAAATTTCCTCAGTAAAGGTTTCCTCGGGAGCATCTTCGGTTTCCTCGGCTTTCTTTTGTTCCGGTGTTTCTTCAGCGTCGGGTTCCTCTATCAAAGGTTCTTGTTCTTTGGGCCCACTTTCTGTAATTTCAGGTGCCAACCCCACGGTTTTCTTCTTGACGACACGCTTTGTTCTTTTGGTAATTTTGATACTGCCATCTGGGGAAACCTCTTCGACAACTGTCTCTTCGGGTAATTCGTCAATGTCCTCAGTCTTTTCTTCGTCAACCACTGTCTTGGGCTCCTGTAGTTGGAGGTCTGTCGTTTCAGGACTTTCTATAACCGTTTTCTTCTTGACAATACGCTTTGTCTTCTTCGTTATCTTAGTCTTGCCATCCGGTGACACTATTTCTTCCACGAGTGTTTCTTCTGGCATTTCTTCATCCTCCAAAGGTTTTTTGGTGTCAGAAGTATCTGAAGAAGCTTCCAATACTTGGGGAACAGTAGCTTGAGCAGTGTTGAGATCGTCAGTGTTTTGTTGAGCGTGTTGTGTAGTGGTGTGTTCGAATGTAGTATAAGTGTCTTCTACGGATTCTTCCGTAGTTGGCTCTTGTTCTGTAGGTGTCAGTGTGTCTAGTTTTGAAATGACCTTTTTCTTTTTGACTGTGCGTTTAATGGTTTTTGTTAGTTTAGTCTTACCATCGGGCATTAATATTTCCTCAGTAAAGGTTTCCTCGGGAGCATCTTCGGTTTCCTCGGCTTTCTTTTGTTCCGGTGTTTCTTCAGCGTCGGGTTCCTCTATCAAAGGTTCTTGTTCTTTGGGCCCACTTTCTGTAATTTCAGGTGCCAACCCCACGGTTTTCTTCTTGACGACACGCTTTGTTCTTTTGGTAATTTTGATACTGCCATCTGGGGTAACCTCTTCGACTACTGTCTCTTCAGGCAATTCGTTAATGTCCTCAGTCTTTTCTTCGTCAACCACTGTCTTGGGCTCCTGTAGTTGGAGGTCTGTCGTTTCAGGACTTTCTATAACCGTTTTCTTCTTGACAATACGCTTTGTCTTCTTCGTTATCTTAGTCTTGCCATCCGGTGACACTATTTCTTCCACGAGTGTTTCTTCTGGCATTTCTTCATCCTCCAAAGGTTTTTTGGTGTCAGAAGTATCTGAAGAAGCTTCCAATACTTGGGGAACAGTAGCTTGAGCAGTGTTGAGATCGTCAGTGTTTTGTTGAGCGTGTTGTGTAGTGGTCTGTTCGAATGTAGTATAAGTGTCTTCTACGGATTCTTCCGTAGTTGGTTCTTGTTCTGTAGGTGTCGGTGTGTCTAGTTTTGAAATGACCTTTTTCTTTTTGACTGTGCGTTTAATGGTTTTTGTTAGTTTAGTCTTACCATCGGGCATTAAAATTTCCTCAGTAAAGGTTTCCTCGGGAGCATCTTCGGTTTCCTCGGCTTTCTTTTGTTCCGGTGTTTCTTCAGCATCGGGTTCCTCTATCAAAGGTTCTTGTTCTTTGGGCCCACTTTCTGTAATTTCAGGTGCCAACCCCACGGTTTTCTTCTTGACGACACGCTTTGTTCTTTTGGTAATTTTGATACTGCCATCTGGGGAAACCTCTTCGACAACTGTCTCTTCGGGTAATTCGTCAATGTCGTCAGGCTTTTCTTCGTCAACCACTGTCTTGGGCTCCTGTAGTTGGAGGTCTGTCGTTTCAGGACTTTCTTTAACTGTTTTCTTCTTGACAATACGCTTTGTCTTCTTCGTTATTTTAGTCTTGCCATCCGGTGACACGATTTCTTCCACGAGTGTTTCTTCTGGCATTTCTTCATCCTCCAAAGGTTTTTTGGTGTCAGAAGTATCTGAAGAAGCTTCCAATACTTGGGGAACAGTAGCTTGAGCAGTGTTGAGATCGTCAGTGTTTTGTTGAGCGTGTTGTGTAGTGGTCTGTTCGAATGTAGTATAAGTGTCTTCTACGGATTCTTCCGTAGTTGGCTCTTGTTCTGTAGGTGTCAGTGTGTCTAGTTTTGAAATGACCTTTTTCTTTTTGACTGTGCGTTTAATGGTTTTTGTTAGTTTAGTCTTACCATCGGGCATTAAAATTTCCTCAGTAAAGGTTTCCTCGGGAGCATCTTCGGTTTCCTCGGCTTTCTTTTGTTCCGGTGTTTCTTCAGCGTCGGGTTCCTCTATCAAAGGTTCTTGTTCTTTGGGCCCACTTTCTGTAATTTCAGGTGCCAACCCCACGGTTTTCTTCTTGACGACACGCTTTGTTCTTTTGGTAATTTTGATACTGCCATCTGGGGTAACCTCTTCGACAACTGTCTCTTCAGGCGATTCGTCAATTTCCTCAGTCTTTTCTTCGTCAACCACTGTCTTGGGCTCCTGTAGTTGGAGGTCTGTCGTTTCAGGACTTTCTTTAACTGTTTTCTTCTTGACAATACGCTTTGTCTTCTTCGTTATCTTAGTCTTGCCATCTGGTGACAGGTGTTTTTCCACGAGTGTTTCTTCTGGCATTTCTTCATCCTCCAAAGGTTTCTTGGTGTCAGAAGTATCTGAAGAAGCTTCCAATACATGGGGAACAGTAGCTTGAGCAGTGTTGAGATCGTCAGTGTTTTGTTGAGCGTGTTGTGTAGTGGTCTGTTCGAATGTAGTATAAGTGTCTTCTACGGATTCTTCCGTAGTTGGCTCTTGTTCTGTAGGTGTCAGTGTGTCTTGTTTTGAAATGACCTTTTTCTTTTTGACTGTGCGTTTAATGGTTTTTGTTAGTTTAGTCTTACCATCGGGCATTAAAATTTCCTCAGTAAAGGTTTCCTCGGGAGCATCTTCGGTTTCCTCGGCTTTCTTTTGTTCCGGTGTTTCTTCAGCGTCGGGTTCCTCTATCAAAGGTTCTTGTTCTTTGGGCCCACTTTCTGTAATTTCAGGTGCCAATCCCACGGTTTTCTTCTTGACGACACGCTTTGTTCTTTTGGTAATTTTGATACTGCCATCTGGGGAAACCTCTTCGACAACTGTCTCTTCAGGCAATTCGTCAATTTCCTCAGTCTTTTCTTCGTCAACCACTGTCTTGGGCTCCTGTAGTTGGAGGTCTGTCGTTTCAGGACTTTCTTTAACTGTTTTCTTCTTGACAATACGCTTTGTCTTCTTCGTTATCTTAGTCTTGCCATCCGGTGACACGATTTCTTCCACGAGTGTTTCTTCTGGCATTTCTTCATCCTCCAAAGGTTTTTTGGTGTCAGCAGTATCTGAAGAAGCTTCCAATACGTGGGGAACAGTAGCTTGAGCAGTGTTGAGATCGTCAATGGTTTGTTGAGCGTGTTGTGTAGTGGTCTGTTTGAATGTAGTATAAGTGTCTTCTACGGATTCTTCCGTAGTTGGCTCTTGTTCAATAGGTGTCAGTGTGTCTAGTTTTGAAATGACCTTTTTCTTTTTGACTGTGCGTTTAATGGTTTTTGTTAGTTTAGTCTTACCATCGGGCATTAATATTTCCTCAGTAAAGGTTTCCTCGGGAGCTTCTTCGATTTCTTCGGCTTTCTTTTGTTCCGGTGTTTCTTCAGCGTCGGGTTCCTCTATCAAAGGTTCTTGTTCTTTGGGCCCACTTTCTGTAATTTCAGGTGCCAATCCCACGGTTTTCTTCTTGACGACACGCTTTGTTCTTTTGGTAATTTTGATACTGCCATCTGGGGAAACCTCTTCGACAACTGTCTCTTCAGGCAATTCGTCAATTTCCTCAGTCTTTTCTTCGTCAACCACTGTCTTGGGCTCCTGTAGTTGGAGGTCTGTCGTTTCAGGACTTTCTTTAACTGTTTTCTTCTTGACAATACGCTTTGTCTTCTTCGTTATCTTAGTCTTGCCATCCGGTGACACGATTTCTTCCACGAGTGTTTCTTCTGGCATTTCTTCATCCTCCAAAGGTTTTTTGGTGTCAGAAGTATCTGAAGAAGCTTCCAATACGTGGGGAACAGTAGCTTGAGCAGTGTTGAGATCGTCAATGGTTTGTTGAGCGTGTTGTGTAGTGGTCTGTTTGAATGTAGTATAAGTGTCTTCTACGGATTCTTCCGTAGTTGGCTCTTGTTCTGTAGGTGTCAGTGTGTCTAGTTTTGAAAGGACCTTTTTCTTTTTGACTGTGCGTTTAATGGTTTTTATTCGTTTAGTCTTACCGTCAGGCATTAAAATTTCCTCAGTAAAGGTTTCCTCGGGAACTTCTTCTGTTTCATCTGGCTTCCTTTGTTCCGGTTTTTGTTCAGCGTCAGGTTCCTCTACCAAAGGTTCTTGTTCTTTGGGCCCACTTTCTGTAATTTCAGGTGCCAACCCCACGGTTTTCTTCTTGACAACGCGCTTTGTTCGTTTGGTAATTTTAATACTTCCATCTGGGGCAACCTCTTCGACAACTGTCTCTTCTGGCATTTTGTCAAAGTCCTCCGACATTTCTTCGTCAATCATAGTCTTGGGCTCCTGTAGTAGGAGATCTGTAATTTCAGGACTTTCTTTAACCGTTTTCTTCTTGACAATACGCTTTGTCTTCTTCGTTATCTTGGTCTTGCCATCCGGTGACACGATTTCTTCCAGGACTGTTTCTTCTGGCATTTCTTCATCCTCCAAAGGTTTTTTGGTGTCAGAAGTATCTGAAGAAGCTTCCAATACTTGGGGAACAGTAGCTTGAGCAGTGTTGAGATCGTCAATGGTTTGTTGAGCGTGTTGTGTAGTGGTCTGTTCGAATGTAGTATAAGTGTCTTCTACGGATTCTTCCGTAGTTGGCTCTTGTTCTGTAGGTGTCAGTGTGTCTAGTTTTGAAAGGACCTTTTTCTTTTTGACTGTGCGTTTAATGGTTTTTATTCGTTTAGTCTTACCGTCAGGCATTAAAATTTCCTCAGTAAAGGTTTCCTCGGGAACTTCTTCTGTTTCATCTGGCTTCCTTTGTTCCGGTTTTTGTTCAGCGTCAGGTTCCTCTACCAAAGGTTCTTGTTCTTTGGGCCCACTTTCTGTAATTTCAGGTGCCAACCCCACGGTTTTCTTCTTGACAACGCGCTTTGTTCGTTTGGTAATTTTAATACTTCCATCTGGGGCAACCTCTTCGACAACTGTCTCTTCTGGCATTTTGTCAAAGTCCTCCGACATTTCTTCGTCAATCATAGTCTTGGGCTCCTGTAGTAGGAGATCTGTAATTTCAGGACTTTCTTTAACCGTTTTCTTCTTGACAATACGCTTTGTCTTCTTCGTTATCTTGGTCTTGCCATCCGGTGACACGATTTCTTCCAGGACTGTTTCTTCTGGCATTTCTTCATCCTCCAAAGGTTTTTTGGTGTCAAAAGTATCTGAAGAAGCTTCCAATACTTGGGGAACAGTAGCTTGAGCAGTGTTGAGATCGTCAATGGTTTGTTGAGCGTGTTGTGTAGTGGTCTGTTCGAATGTAGTATAAGTGTCTTCTACGGATTCATCCGTAGTTGGCTCTTGTTCTGTAGGTGTCAGTGTGTCTTGTTTTGAAATGACCTTTTTCTTTTTGACTGTGCGTTTAATGGTTTTTGTTAGTTTAGTTTTACCATCGGGCATTAAAATTTCCTCAGTAAAGGTTTCCTCGGGAGCATCTTCGGTTTCCTCGGCTTTCTTTTGTTCCGGTGTTTCTTCAGCGTCGGGTTCCTCTATCAAAGGTTCTTGTTCTTTGGGCCCACTTTCTGTAATTTCAGGTGCCAACCCCACGGTTTCCTTCTTGACGACACGCTTTGTTCTTTTGGCAATTTTGATACTGCTATCTGGGGTAACCTCTTCGACAACTGTCTCTTCAGGCAATTCGTCAATTTCCTCAGTCTTTTCTTCGTCAACCACTGTCTTGGGCTCCTGTAGTTGGAGGTCTGTCGTTTCAGGACTTTCTTTAACTGTTTTCTTCTTGACAATACGCTTTGTCTTCTTCGTTATCTTAGTCTTGCCATCCGGTGACACGATTTCTTCCACGAGTGTTTCTTCTGGCATTTCTTCATCCTCCAAAGGTTTTTTGGTGTCAGAAGTATCTGAAGAAGCTTCCAATACGTGGGGAACAGTAGCTTGAGCAGTGTTGAGATCGTCAGTGTTTTGTTGAGCGTGTTGTGTAGTGGTCTGTCCGAATGAAGTATAAGTGTCTTCTACGGATTCTTCCGTAGTTGGCTCTTGTTCTGTAGGTGTCAGTGTGTCTAGTTTTGTAAGGACCTTCTTCTTTTTGACTGTGCGTTTAATGGTTTTTGTTAGTTTAGTCTTACCATCAGGCATTAAAATTTCCTCAGTAAAGGTTTCCTCGGGAGCATCTTCGGTTTCCTCTGCTTTCTTTTGTCCCGGTGTTTCTTCAGCATCAGGTTCCTCTACCAAAGGTTCCCTTTCTTTGGGCCTTATTTCTGTGATTTCTGGTGCTAACCCGATGATTTTCTTCTTGACAACGCGCTTTGTTCGTTTGGTAATTTTGATACTGCCATCTGGGGCAACCTCTTCGACAACTGTCTCTTCTGGCAATTCGTCAATGGCCTCAGGCATTTCTTCGTCAATCATCGTCTTGGGCTCCTGTAATAGGTCTGTCATTTCAGGACTTTCTTTAACCGTTTTCTTCTTGACAATACGCTTTGTCTTCTTCGTTATCTTGGTCTTGCCATCCGGTGACAGGAGTTCTTCCACGAATGTTTCTTCTGGCAATTCTTCATCCTCCAAAGGTTTTTTGGTGTCAGAAGTATCTGAAGAAGCTTCCAATACTTGGGGAACAGTAGCTTGAGCAGTGTTGAGATCGTCAATGGTTTGTTGAGCGTGTTGTGTAGTGGTCTGTTCGAATGTAGTATAAGTGTCTTCTACGGATTCTTCCGTAGTTGGCTCTTGTTCTGTAGGTGTCAGTGTGTCTAGTTTTGAAATGACCTTTTTCTTTTTGAATGTGCGTTTAATGGTTTTTGTTAGTTTAGTCTTACCATCGGGCATTAAAATTTCCTCAGTAAAGGTTTGCTCGGGAGCATCTTCGGTTTCCTCTGCTTTCTTTTGTTCAGGTGTTTCTTCAGCATCAGGTTCCTCTACCAAAGGTTCCCTTTCTTTGGGCCCTACTTCTGTGATTTCTGGTGCTAACCCGATGATTTTCTTCTTGACAACGCGCTTTGTTCGTTTGGTAATTTTAATACTTCCATCTGGGGCAACCTCTTCGACAACTGTCTCTTCTGGCAATTCGTCAATGGCCTCAGGCATTTCTTCGTCAATCATCGTCTCGGGCTCCTGTAATAGGTCTGTCATTTCAGGAATTTCTTTAACCGTTTTCTTCTTGAAAATACGCTTTGTCTTTTTCGTTATCTTGGTCTTGCCATCCGGTGACAGGAGTTCTTCCACGACTGTTTCTTCTGGCAATTCTTCATCCTCCAAAGGTTTTTTGGTGTCAGAAGTATCTGAAGAAGCTTCCAATACTTGGGGAACAGTAGCTTGAGCAGTGTTGAGATCGTGAATGGTTTGTTGAGCGTGTTGTGTAGTGGTCTGTTCGAATGTAGTATAAGTATCTTCTACGGATTCTTCCGTAGTTGGCTCTTGTTCTGTAGGTGTCTGTGTGTCTAGATTTGAAATGACCTTTTTCTTTTTGACTGTGTGTTTAATGGTTTTTGTTAGTTTAGTCTTACCATCGGGCATTAAGATTTCCTCAGTAAAGGTTTCCTCGGGAGCATCTTCGGTTTCCTCTGCTTTCTTTTGTTCCGGTGTTTCTTCAGCATCAGGTTCCTCTACCAAAGGTTCCCTTTCTTTGGGCCCTACTTCTGTGATTTCTGGTGCTAACCCGATGATTTTCTTCTTGACAACGCGCTTTGTTCGTTTGGTAATTTTAATACTTCCATCTGGGGCAACCTCTTCGACAACTGTCTCTTCTGGCATTTTGTCAAAGTCCTCCGACATTTCTTCGTCAATCATAGTCTTGGGCTCCTGTAGTAGGAGATCTGTAATTTCAGGACTTACTTTAACCGTTTTCTTCTTGACAATACGCTTTGTCTTCTTCGTTATCTTGGTCTTGCCATCCGGTGACACGATTTCTTCCAGGACTGTTTCTTCTGGCATTTCTTCATCCTCCAAAGGTTTTTTGGTGTCAGAAGTATCTGAAGAAGCTTCCAATACTTGGGGAACAGTAGCTTGAGCAGTGTTGAGATCGTCAATGGTTTGTTGAGCGTGTTGTGTAGTGGTCTGTTGGAATGTAGTATAAGTGTCTTCTACGGATTCATCCGTAGTTGGCTCTTGTTCTGTAGGTGTCAGTGTGTCTAGTTTTGAAATGACCTTTTTCTTTTTGACTGTGCGTTTAATGGTTTTTGTTAGTTTAGTCTTACCATCGGGCATTAAAATTTCCTCAGTAAAGGTTTCCTCGGGAGCATCTTCTGTTTCCTCGGCTTTCTTTTGTTCCGGTGTTTCTACAGCGTCGGGTTCCTCTACCAAAGGTTCTTGTTCTTTGGGCCTACTTTCTGTTATTTCTGGTGCCAACCCGATGGTTTTCTTCTTGACAACGTGCTTCGTTCGTTTGGTAATTTTAATACTTCCATCTGGGGCAACCTCTTCGACAACTGTCTTTTCTGGCAATTCGTCAATGGCCTTAGGCATTTCTTCGTCAATCATCGTCTTGGGTTCCTGTAGTAGGTCTGTCATTTCAGGACTTTCTTTAACTATTTTCTTCTTGACAATACGCTTTGTCTTCTTCGTTATCTTGGTCTTGCCATCCGGTGACACGATTTCTTCCACGACTGTTTCTTCTGGCATTTCTTCATCCTCCAAAGGTTTTTTGGTGTCAGCAGTATCTGAAGAAGCTTCCAATACGTGGGGAACAGTAGCTTGAGCAGTGTTGAGATCATCAATGGTTTGTTGAGCGTGTTGTGTAGTGGTCTGTTCGAATGTAGTATAAGTGTCTTCTACGGATTCTTCCGTAGTTGGCTCTTGTTCTGTAGGTGTCAGTGTTTCTAGTTTTGATAGAACCTTTTTCTTTTTGACTGTGCGTTTAATGGTTTTTGTTAGTTTAGTCTTACCATCAGGCATTAAAATTTCCTCAGTAAATATTTCCTCGGGAGCATCTTTGGTTTCCTCTTCTTTGTTTTGTTCCGGTTTTTCTTCAGTGTCGGGTTCCTCTACCAAAGGTTCTTGTTCTTTGGGCCCACTTTCTGTAATTTCAGGTGCCAACCCCACGGTTTTCTTCCTGACGACACGCTTTGTTCTTTTGGTAATTTTGATACTGCCATCTGGAGTAACCTCTTCGACAACTGTCTCTTCGGGCAATTCGTCAATTTCCTCATTCATTTCTTCGTCAATCATTGTCTTGGGCTTCTGTACTTGGAGTTCTGTCGTTTCAGGAATCTCTATAACCGTTTTCTTTTTTACAATACGCTTTGTCTTCTTCGTTATCTTTGTCTTGCCATCCGGTGACAGGAGTTCTTCCACGACTGTTTCTTCTGGCATTTCTTCATCCTCATATGGTTTTTTGGTGTCAGAAGTATCTAAAGAAGCTTCCAATACTTGAGGAACAGTAGCTTGAGCAGTGTTAAGATCGTCAGTGTTTTCTTGTGCATGCTGTGTAGTTGTCTGTTCAAATGTACTGTAAGTATCTTTTACGGATTCTTCCGTGGTTGGCTCTTGTTCTGTAGGTGTCAGTGTGTCTAGTTTTGAAATGACCTTTTTCTTTTTGACTGTCCGTTTAATGGTTTTTGTTAGTTTAGTCTTACCATCGGGCATTAAAATTTCCTCAGTAAAGGTTTCCTCGGGAGCATCTTCGGTTTCCTCGGCTTTCTTTTGTTCCGGTGTTTCTTCAGCGTCGGGTTCCTCTATCAAAGGTACTTGTTCTTTGGGCCCACTTTCTGTTATTTCTGGTGCCAACCCGATGGTTTTCTTCTTGACAACGCGCTTCGTTCGTTTGGTAATTTTAATACTTCCATCTGGGGCAACCTCTTCAACAACTGTCTCTTCTGGCAATTCGTCAATGGCCTCAGGCATTTCTTCGTCAATCATCGTTTTGGTTTCCTGTAGTAGATCTCTCATTTCAGGACTTTCTTTAACCGTTTTCTTCTTGACAATACGCTTTATCTTCTTCGTTATCTTGGTCTTGCCATCCGGTGACACAATTTCTTCCACGACTAATTCTTCTGGCACTTCTTCATCCTCCAAAGATTTTTTGGTGTCAGAAGTATCTGAAGAAGCTTCCAATACTTGGGGAACAGTAGCTTGAGCAGTGTTGAGATCGTCAGTGTTTTCTTGTGCGTGCTGTGTAGCTGTCTGTTCAAATGTGGTGTAAGTGTCTTCCACGGATTCTTCCGTAGTTGGCTCTTGTTCTGTAGGTGTCAGTGTATCTAGTTTTGAAATGACCTTTTTCTTTTTGACTGTGCGTTTAATGGTTTTTGTTAGTTTAGTCTTACCATCAGGCATTAAAATTTCCTCAGTAAATGTTTCCTCGGGAGCATCTTTGGTTTCCTCTTCTTTGTTTTGTTCCGGTTTTTCTTCAGTGTCGGGTTCCTCTACCAAAGGTTCTTGTTCTTTGGGCCCACTTTCTGTTATTTCAGGTGCCAACCCCACGGTTTTCTTCTTGACGACACGCTTTGTTCTTTTGGTAATTTTGATACTGCCATCTGGGGAAACCTCTTCGACAACTGTCTCTTCGGGTAATTCGTCAATGTCGTCAGGCATTTCTTCGTCAATCATAGTCTTGGGCTCCTGTAGTAGGAGGTCTGTCATTTCAGGACTTTCTTTAACCATTTTCTTCTTGACAATTCGCTTTGTCTTCTTCGTTATCTTGGTTTTGCCACCCGGTGACACGATTTCTTCCACGACTGTTTCTTCTGGCATTTCTTCCTCCTCCGAAGAATTTTTGATGTCAGAAGTATCTGAAGAAGCTTCCAATACTTGGGGAGCAGTAGCTTGAGCAGTTTTAAGATCGTCAGTGTTTTCTTGTGCGTGCTGTGTAGCTGTCTGTTCAAATGTGGTGTAAGTGTCTTCCACGGATTCTTCCGTAGTTGGCTCTTGTTCTGTAGGTGTCAGTGTGTCTAGTTTTGAAATGACCTTTTTCTTTTTGACTGTGCGTTTAATGGTTTTTGTTAGTTTAGTCTTACCGTCAGGCATTAAAATTTCCTCAGTAAAGGTTTCCTCGGGAACTTCTTCTGTTTCATCTGGCTTCCTTTGTTCCGGTTTTTCTTCAGCGTCGGGTTCCTCTACCAAAGGTTCTTGTTCTTTGGGCTCACTTTCTGTTATTTCTGGTGCCAACCCAATGGTTTTCTTTTTGACAACGCGCTTTGTTCGTTTGGTAATTTTAATACTTCCATCTGGGGCAACCTCTTCGACAACTGTCTCTTCTGGCAATTCGTCAGTGTCCACAGGCATTTCTTCGTCAATCATTGTCTTGGGCTCATGTTGTAGGAGGTCTGTCATTTCAGGACTTTCTTTAACCGTTTTCTTCTTGACAATTCGCTTTGTCTTCTTCGTTATCTTGGTTTTGCCATCCGGTGACACGATTTCTTCCACGACTGTTTCTTCTGGCATTTCTTCCTCCTCCAAAGACTTTTTAATGTCAGAAGTATCTGAAGAAGCTTCCAATACTTGGGGAACAGTAGCTTGAGCAGTGTTGAGATCTTCAGATATTTCTTGTGCCTGCTGTGTAGTGTTTGTTTCAAATATGGTGTAAGTGTCTTCCACGGATTCTTCCGTAGTTGGCTCTTGTTCTGTAGGTGTCAGTGTGTCTAGTTTTGAAATGACCTTTTTCTTTTTGATTGTGCGTTTAATGGTTTTTGTTAGTTTAGTCTTACCGTCAGGCGTTAAAATTTCCTCAGTAAAGGTTTCCTCGGGAACTTCTTCTTTTTCATCTGGCTTCCTTTGTTCCGGATTTTCTTCAGCATCAGGTTCCTCTACCAAAGGTTCCCTTTCTTTGGGCCCTACTTCTGTTATTTCTGGTGCCAACCCGATCGTTTTCTTCTTGACAACGCGCTTTGTTCGTTTGGTAATTTTAATACTTCCATCTGGGGCAATCTCTTCAACAACTGTCTCTTCTGGCAATTCGTCAATGGCCTCAGGCATTTCTTCGTCAATCATCGTCTTGGGCTCCTGTAATAGGTCTGTCATTTCAGGACTTTCTTTAACTGTTTTCTTCTTGACAATACGCTTTGTCTTCTTCGTTATCTTGGTTTTGCCATCCGTTGACACGATTTCTTCCACGACTGTTTCTTCTGGCATTTCTTCATCCTCCAAAGGTTTTTTGGTGTCAGAAGTATTTGAAGAAGCTTCCAATACTTGGGGAACAGTAGCTTGAGCAGTGTTGAGATCATCAGTGTTTTCTTGTGCGTGCTGTGTAGCTGTCTGTTCAAATGCGGTATAAGTGTCTTCCACGGATTCTTCCGTAGTTGGCTCATGTTCTGTAGGTGTAAGTGTGTCCTGTTTTGAAATGACCTTTTTCTTTTTGACTGTGCGTTTAATGGTTTTTATTAGTTTAGTCTTACCGTCAGGCATTAAAATTTCCTCAGTAAAGGTTTCCTCGGGAGCATCTTCGGTTTCCTCGGCTTTCTTTTGTTCCGGTGTTTCTTCAGCGTCGGGTTCCTCTATCAAAGGTTCTTGTTCTTTGGGCCCACTTTCTGTAATTTCAGGTGCCAACCCCACGGTTTTCTTCTTGACGACACGCTTTGTTTTTTTGGTAATTTTGATACTGCCATCTGGGGTAACCTCTTCGACTACTGTCTCTTCAGGCAATTCGTTAATGTCCTCAGGCTTTTCTTCGTCAACCACTGTCTTGGGCTCCTGTAGTTGGAGGTCTGTCGTTTCAGGACTTTCTTTAACTGTTTTCTTCTTGACAATACGCTTTGTCTTCTTCGTTATTTTAGTCTTGCCATCCGGTGACACGATTTCTTCCACGAGTGTTTCTTCTGGCATTTCTTCATCCTCCAAAGGTTTTTTGGTGTCAGAAGTATCTGAAGAAGCTTCCAATACTTGGGGAACAGTAGCTTGAGCAGTGTTGAGATCGTCAGATATTTCTTGTGCCTGCTGTATAGTGGTTGTTTCAAATGTGGTGTTAGTGTCTTCCACGGATTCTTCCGTAGTTGGCTCTTGTTCTGTAGGTGTCAGTGTGTCAAGTTTTGAATTGACCTTTTTCTTTTTGACTGTGCGTTTAATCGTTTTTGTTAGTTTAGTCTTACCGTCAGGCATTAAAATTTCCTCAGTAAAGGTTTCCTCGGGAACTTCTTCTGTTTCATCAGGCTTCCTTTGTTCCGGTTTTTGTTCAGCGTCAGGTTCCCCTACCAAAGGTTCTTGTTCTTTGGGCAAACTTTCTGTTATTTCTGGTGCCAACCCGATGGTTTTCTTCTTGACAACGCGCTTCGTTCGTTTGGTAATTTTTATACTTCCATCTGGGGCAACCTCTTCGACAACTGTCTCTTCTGGCATTTCGTCAATGGCCTCAGGCATTTCTTCGTCAATCATCGTCTTGGGCTCCTGTAGTAGGTCTGTCATTTCAGGACATTCTTTAACCGTTTTTTTCTTGACAATACGCTTTGTCTTCTTCGTTATCTTGGTTTTGCCATCCGGTGACACGATTTCTTCCACGACTGTTTCTTCTGGCATTTCTTCCTCCTCCAAAGGCTTTTTGGTAACAGAGGCATCTGAAGAATTTACCAATACTTGGGGAACAGTAGCTTGAGCAGTGTTGAGATCGTCAGATATTTCTTGTGCCTGCTGTATAGTGGTTGTTTCAAATGTGGTGTTAGTGTCTTCCACGGATTCTTCCGTAGTTGGCTCTTGTTCTGTAGGTGTCAGTGTGTCAAGTTTTGAATTGACCTTTTTCTTTTTGACTGTGCGTTTAATGGTTTTTGTTAGTTTAGTCTTACCGTCACGCATTAAAATTTCCTCAGTAAAGGTTTCCTCGGGAACTTCTTCTGTTTCGTCCGGCTTCCTTTGTTCCGGTTTTTCTTCAGAGTCAGGTTCCTCTACCACAGGTTCTTGTTCTTTGGGCCCACTTTCTGTTATTTCTGGTGCCAAGCCGATGGTTTTCTTCTTGACAACGCGCTTTGTTCGTTTAGTAATTTTTATACTTCCATCTGGGGCAACCTCTTCGACAACTGTCTCTTCTGGCAATTCGTCTATGACCTCAGGCATTTCTTCGTCAATCATTGTCTTGGGCTCCTGTAGTAGGTCTGTCATTTCAGGACTTTCTTTAACAGTTTTCTCCTTGACAATACGCTTTGTCTTCTTCGTTATCTTGGTTTTGCCATCCGGTGACACGATTTCTTCCACGACTGTTTCTTCTGGCATTTCTTCCTCCTCCAAAGGCTTTTTGGTAACAGAGGCATCTGAAGAATTTTCCAATACTTGGGGAACAGTAGCTTGTGTAGTGTTGAGATCGTCAGTGATTTCTTGTGCGTGCTGTTTAGCTGTCTGTTCAAATGTGGTGAAAGTGTCTTCCACGGATTCTTCCGTAGTTGGCTCTTGTTCTGTAGGTGTCAGTGTGTCTAGTTTTGAATGGACCTTTTTCTTTTTGACTGTGCGTTTAATGGTTTTTGTTAGTTTAGTCTTACCATCAGGCATTAAAATTTCCTCAGTAAAGGTTTCCTCGGGAACATCTTCTGTTTCATCTGGCTTCCTTTGTTCCGGTTTTTCTTCAGCGACAGTTTCCTCTACCAAAGATTCTTGTTCTTTTGGCCCACTTTCTGTTATTTCTGGTGCCAACCCGATGGTTTTCTTCTTGATAACGCGCTTTGTTCGTTTTGTTATTTTGATACTTCCATCTGGGGCAACTTCTTCGACAACTGTCTCTTGTGGCAATTCGTCAATGTCCTCAGGCACATCTTCGTCAATCATTGTCTTGGGCTCCTGTAGTAGGTCTGTCATTTCAGGACTTTCTTTAACAGTTTTCTTCTTGACAATACGCTTTGTCTTCTTCGTTATCTTGGTCTTTCCATCCGTTGACAGAATTTCTTCCACGACTGTTTCTTCTGGCATTTCTTCATCCTCCAAAGGTATTTTGGTCTCACAGGCATCTGAAGAGGCTTGCAATACTTGAGGAACAGTAGCTTGTGCAGTGTTGAGATCGTCAGTGATTTCTTGTGCGTGCTGTTTAGCTGTCTGTTCAAATGTGGTGAAAGTGTCTTCCACGGATTCTTCCGTAGTTGGCTCTTGTTCTGTAGGTGTCAGTGTGTCTAGTTTTGAAATGACCTTTTTCTTTTTGACTGTGCGTTTAATGGTTTTTGTTAGTTTAGTCTTACCGTCAGGCATTAAAATTTCCTCAGTAAAGGTTTCCTCGGGAACTTCTTCTGTTTCGTCCGGCTTCCTTTGTTCCGGTTTTTCTTCAGAGTCAGGTTCCTCTACCACAGGTTCTTGTTCTTTGGGCCCACTTTCTGTTATTTCTGGTGCCAACCCGATGGTTTTCTTCTTGACAACGCGCTTTGTTCGTTTAGTAATTTTTATACTTCCATCTGGGGCAACCTCTTCGACAACTGTCTCTTCTGGCAATTCGTCTATGACCTCAGGCATTTCTTCGTCAATCATTGTCTTGGGCTCCTGTAGTAGGTCTGTCATTTCAGGACTTTCTTTAACAGTTTTCTTCTTGACAATACGCTTTGTCTTCTTCGTTATCTTGGTTTTGCCATCCGGTGACACGATTTCTTCCACGACTGTTTCTTCTGGCATTTCTTCCTCCTCCAAAGGCTTTTTGGTAACAGAGGCATCTGAAGAATTTTCCAATACTTGGGGAACAGTAGCTTGTGCAGTGTTGAGATCGTCAGTGATTTCTTGTGCGTGCTGTTTAGCTGTCTGTTCAAATGTGGTGAAAGTGTCTTCCACGGATTCTTCCGTAGTTGGCTCTTGTTCTGTAGGTGTCAGTGTGTCTAGTTTTGAATTGACCTTTTTCTTTTTGACTGTGCGTTTAATGGTTTTTGTTAGTTTAGTCTTACCATCAGGCATTAAAATTTCCTCAGTAAAGGTTTCCTCGGGAACATCTTCTGTTTCATCTGGCTTCCTTTGTTCCGGTTTTTCTTCAGCGTCAGTTTCCTCTACCAAAGATTCTTGTTCTTTTGGCCCACTTTCTGTTATTTCTGGTGCCAACCCGATGGTTTTCTTCTTGATAACGCGCTTTGTTCGTTTTGTTATTTTGATACTTCCATCTGGGGCAACTTCTTCGACAACTGTCTCTTGTGGCAATTCGTCAATGTCCTCAGGCACATCTTCGTCAATCATTGTCTTGGGCTCCTGTAGTAGGTCTGTCATTTCAGGACTTTCTTTAACAGTTTTCTTCTTGACAATACGCTTTGTCTTCTTCGTTATCTTGGTCTTTCCATCCGTTGACAGAATTTCTTCCACGACTGTTTCTTCTGGCATTTCTTCATCCTCCAAAGGTATTTTGGTCTCACAGGTATCTGAAGAGGCTTCCAATACTTGAGGAACAGTAGCTTGTGCAGTGTTGAGATCGTCAGTGATTTTTTGTGCGTGCTGTTTAGCTGTCTGTTCAAATGTGGTGAAAGTGTCTTCCACGGATTCTTCTGTAGTTGGCTCTTGTTCTGTAGGTGTCAGTGTGTCTAGTTTTGAATTGACCTTTTTCTTTTTGACTGTGCGTTTAATGGTTTTTGTTAGTTTAGTCTTACCATCAGGCATTAAAATTTCCTCAGTAAAGGTTTCCTCGGGAACATCTTCTGTTTCATCTGGCTTCCTTTGTTCCGGTTTTTCTTCAGTGTCAGTTTCCTCTACCAAAGATTCTTGTTCTTTTGGCCCACTTTCTGTTATTTCTGGTGCCAACTCGATGGTTTTCTTCTTGAAAACGCGCTTTGTTCGTTTTGTTATTTTGATACTTCCATCTGGGGCAACCTCTTCGACAACTGTCTCTTCTGGCAATTCGTCTATGACCTCAGGCATTTCTTCGTCAATCATTGTCTTGGGCTCCTGTAGTAGGTCTGTCATTTCAGGACTTTCTTTAACCGTTTTCTTCTTGATAATACGCTTTGTCTTCTTCGTTATCTTTGTTTTGCCATCCGGTAACACGATTTCTTCCACGACTGTTTCTTCTGGCATTTCTTCCTTCTCCAAAGGCTTTTTGGTAACAGAGGCATCTGAAGAATTTACCAATACTTGGGGAACAGTAGCTTGAACAGTGTTGAGATCGTCAGATATTTCTTGTGCCTGCCGTGTAGTGGTTGTTTCAAATGCGGTGTAAGTGTCTTCCTCGGATTCTTCCCCAGTTGGTACTTGTTCTGTAGGTGTAAGTGTGTCTAATTTCGAAATGATCTTTTTCTTTTTGACTGTTCGTTTAGTGGTTTTTGTTAGTTTAGTCTTACCGTCAGGCATTAAAATTTCCTCAGTAAAGGTTTCCTCGGGAACTTCTCCTGTTTCATCTGGCTTCCTTTGTTCCGGTTTTTGTTCAGCGTCAGGTTCCTCTACCAAAGGTTCTTCTTTGGGCCCACTTTCTGTTATTTCTTGTGCCAACCCAACGGTTTTCTTCTTGACGACGCGCTTTGTTCGTTTGGTAACTTTGATACTGCCATCTGGGGCAACCTCTTCGACAACTGTCTCTTCTGGCAATTCGTCAATAGCCTCAGGCATTTCTTCGTCAATCATCGTCTTGGTCTCCTGTAGTAGGTCTGTCATTTCAGGACTTTCTTTAACCATTTTCTTCTTGACAATACGCTTTGTCTTCTTCGTTATCTTAGTCTTGCCATCCGGTGACACGATTTCTTCCACGACTGTTTCTTCTGGCATTTCTTCCTCCTCCAAAGGCTTTTTGGTAACAGAGGCATCTGAAGAATTTACCAATACTTGGGGAACAGTAGCTTGAGCAGTGTTGAGATCGTCAGTGATTTCTTGTGCCTGTTGTGTAGTGGTCGTTTCAAATGTGGTGTAAGTGTCTTCCTCGGATTCTTCCCCAGTTGGCACTTGTTCTGTAGGTGTAAGTGTGTCTAATTTCGAAATGACCTTTTTCTTTTTGACTGTTCGTTTAGTGGTTTTTGTTAGTTTAGTCTTACCGTCAGGCATTAAAATTTCCTCAGTAAAGGTTTCCTCGGGAACTTCTCCTGTTTCATCTGGCTTCCTTTGTTCCGGTTTTTGTTCAGCGTCAGGTTCCTCTACCAAAGGTTCTTCTTTGGGCCCACTTTCTGTTATTTCTTGTGCCAACGCAACGGTTTTCTTCTTGACGACGCGCTTTGTTCGTTTGGTAACTTTGATACTGCCATCTGGGGCAACCTCTTCGACAACAGTCTCTTCTGGCAATTCGTCAATGTCCTCAGTCTTTTCTTCGTCAACCATTGTCTTGGGCTCCTGTAGTTGGAGGTCTGTCATTTCAGGACTTTCTTTTACCGTTTTCTTCTTGACAATACGCTTTGTCTTTTTCGTTATCTTGGTCTTGCCATCCGGTGACACAATTTCTTCCACGACTGATTCTTCTGGCATTTCTTCATCCTCCAAATGCTTTTTGGTAACAGAGGTATCTGAAGAAGCTACCAATACTTGGGGAACAGTAGCTTGAGCAGTGTTGAGATCGTCAGTGATTTCTTCTGCCTGCTCTGTAGTGGTCGTTTCAAATGTGGTATTAGTGTCTTCCACGGATTCTTCCCTAGTTGGCTCTTGTTCTGTAGGTGCCAGTGTGTCTAATTTCGAAATGACCTTTTTCTTTTTGACTGTTCGTTTAGTGGTTTTTGTTAGTTTAGTCTTACCGTCAGGCACCAAATTTTCTTCAGTAACGTTATCCTCATGAGCTTCTTCGTTTTCTTCTGGCTTTAATTGCTCCACTGTCTGTTTTTTTGTTTCTGTGTCTTCAGAATGTTCTTGTTCTTGTATCACAGTTTTAGATATTTTTGATGCTAACCCAACAGTTTTTAGAGCTTCGGATTCAACATATTCTGATTCCTCATCATCTACTTCCTCGATTATGGGCTCTTGTACTGGTATATCGGTTATGTCTAATTTTTGGCGATCCATTTTTGCATCAACGTTTGTATTTGTTTGTGAATCTTCAACTTCTTCCTCTTCATATTCGGATATTTTTACGTCGTGAGTTGACACTCTTTTTTGAGATTTATCTTCCTCGTTTTCAATTGCTTCTTCTATGATAATATTTCCTATTTCAGTATTGTCAGAAATAGATTTCTTCTTCTTTTTAATCACCGTTCGCTTTGTCTTTATTTTAATAGGTTCACTTTGTCCAGGCCCTTTTACGAATTTTGTTATTATTTCTTCTGATTCTTCGAAGTCTGAAGACTTTGGTGACGTGTATTCGTGTATTATATCTGAAACATCATATTATATGTACTGTTTAAAATGGTAGTACTGAAATGTAAGTAATACGTTGCTATCTTGTTTCACATTTTTTCAGATTTGCGAAAATAATTGATTAATGTTGCAATAATTTAAGGGTCATATTAATAATAGAATCAATTTTGTCTGCTAATTTGTTTCGCAATAACATGGTGGTAATTTATTTTTCACTTCTTATAGAAAAAATTGTGTATGATATTAGTTTTGTGTAAAATCTCCAAAATTTTGAAACAATATATTAATCGAAATGATGAATTTATTTCAAATATACTTAATTAATACGCTACAAAATATTCAACTTATGAATTTTAAATAACAAAGTACGTTTTTTTTTTAATTTTGCATTAAAATTGATATAAAAAAAACGAATTTACCTGCACTTTTGATTTCAGGCTGAAAACTGATAACTTGGTATTGAATTTCTTCAGTAGAATGTGAAGGATTTTCAAGTTTTATTCTCTCGCTATTGTAGGGTAAGGAATTCTCTTCTGTAACAGTGTAAATTGTTTCTAATTCGTTCGATAAAGTATAATTTGTGTGCGATGTTTGTGGCTTGGGTATGGCAATAATTACATCTGATTCTTTATGTAAGCTTATATTATCAGTAACAATCAACGATGAAAGATTTTCTGTTGATATGGGTGATGTTACATTTAGTTCTTGTGCTTTTTGTGTATTTAGATTTTCTGCGCTAGTTTCTGGATTACTCTCAGTGCATATAAGATACTGTGTCACAGGTTTTATATTTTTATCAGCAAATGATAGCTTTGTATCAATTTGTTTTATTTCTTCAGGTGTGATTTCATGACATACTTCTTGAACTTTTAATCCTTCTAGTGTTGTTAAAGAGGATAAAGCATTTTTAGGTTCAGCTGGTAAATAAGTATCTAAATTATCTTCTTTATCCTGAATAATGTAACTTGTTTGATTTAAAGATTGAAAAGGAATAGTTTCAGTTTTGATTGTTTTTTTATTGTTAGTTGGTTGTGTTTCATACGTTTGTATATTGTCGCCGAGAATAATTTCAGTGTTTTGTAATGATTCGTTAAGCGATATTTTTTCATTTGGCTTAAAACCTAATTCTTTAACTGCTTTTATATAATTTTCTGATTCGGGACAAATATTTTCAGAAACAGAAAAGCTTGTATGGTATGTTAAATCAACAGATGCTTTACCACTTTCAGCACTTGGGGTGTCTTTGAGCTCATTGACATTTTCTAAGACTTGAGTAGTAGTTGACATTACTGTATGTATATTTACATGACTAGCGTTTGCTTGTTTGGTTGGAATAGTGTCATTATCGACAAAATTTACAACCATTTCCTGTGTATGCATTTCTGTTTGTTTTAAAGGAGTAAATAAGTCAATTTCTTGTTCTGCTCTTTTCAGCTCTTCCCTGCTTTCACTAGATATGTCTGTAACATTCTCTTGACTAAAATATTCCAGAGTTGTATAGTTGTTTTGAGTTTGCAACGTACCTTTAATTTCTACATTTTCGTGAGCAAATTGATCACAAATGTCAGTTGCGTTTTCAAGAACTTGTGGTTCTGTTGTGAATACAGATTCAGAGTGCGCAGATTCTTTAGACAATGCTTGTAATACTTTTAATTTGTTTTCTTCAACTATATCAAGATTTTCGTCAACTTGTACCTCAGACATTTGTAATATATGATTAACGTTATAATCCTGTATAAATTTTGCTTCATGTGCTTTGAGTGTACTTTCGTTGTTAAGATGACCAATATGTTCTATAATTTGTGGATCAATTTTATTTACACCTTCTGCCATAATAATGCCTTCAGAAGCTGTTTTATGTTGATTTATATCTTCTTTAATTACTGTAATATCTTCTAATGAAACGATTTCATCAGTAGTAACATGTTTGGCTGTAGTAATTTCTATAGTTTTAGCTTCAGGCTTTAATATAAAATCAGTAATAATTTTTTTCTCTGAATCGTCAGGAACAATATCTATGACACTAAGAGGATATCTTAGGTCATATGTTAAGGTAGGTATTTCCTCCTTTCTTTCCGAAATTTCCCGAATAGAAGTATCAACTTCAGACGGCACAATTTCCTGAACTTGGATACAAGTATTTTCAGCAATGGATGGTAGTAAATTAAAGCTATTAGTTTCAGCTATATCTCTTAGTAGTTCCTCCTTTTCTTCTATTTTTATTTCATCAATGATAATTGAATGAGCTAGTTCTATATTTGGCTCTATTGTATCATATTTTTTTGGTGATACTGTGTCCAATGGTCTATCATTTTCTATTGTATTTATTTCAGTTATATTAAGATGACCATCGACTTGAAAATCGATTTTTGATTGTTTAAATTCAATTTTGTCTACATACAGGTCTTCTTGTCTCTCCTCACCGTCTACTTCTTGAACATAAACAGGTTTTAATGGTTCTGTGAAATTTTCTTTAATTTTCTTAGCACTTAAAGTCGTACTTCTTATTGGTTCTTCGAGATCGTGAATATAGTTTTCCTCAATGTTAATATGCTTATGTGTTTCAATACTTACACTGTTTGTAACCAAGTTTGGTATTGAATATTTATTTAATTCGCCTTCTTTTTCTGGAACTATTTCTTCCATTACGTTAATAAATTCTAGTCCTTGCATATGTTCATCAGCTATTTGTGGCTTATGTGTTTCAAATATATGTAGGTCAGCTTCTTTTTCATGAACATTTACTTCACTAGTCCGTATAGGTGAAAATAACTGCGTGTCAGATGATTCTTTAAGTTTTTGGGGTTGGTCAGGTTTAATTTGCATTAAAGGAGTTTCCGAGTCTGATATCACCATTTCTACCACATTTAAAGATCTTTGATCATTTAATGTAACGTTAGGAGTTTTAGCATCAATTGTAGTTAGACTTAAATCGTCCTCTTTTTCACAAATATAAATTTGTGTTTCTTGTACAGCTTCTTGGGAGTTTTGAATTGTATGCGCATTTACGGGAGCTTCATTTAATACATGATACTCATCTGTGTTTTGTTGAGTAAATACCTGCTCAGTTTTCAAAATTGTTTTTTGGTGATCGATAGTTGGTACTGCATTAGTAGCTAATGATTCGAACGATTTTATTATTGAGTCACCTTCCTTTTCATTTGCTTGAACTTGTAAAACTTGAGCTGAAGCACTCATTTCCACAACTGTTTCATTGGCTTCTAATTTCATATGTTGATGTGGAGCATCATAAGGTTTTTCCGTTTCTCCACAAAATAATTGATAGCTATCTACATATACTTGATTTTCATCTACTTTTAGTTTAGCTGTTGTTGTTTTATTCTGGTTGATTCTTAGGTCTTCTGTTTTATTAGACAGTGTTATTTCTGATCCTACTGTGCTTCTGTGTGGCAAAAATGTTACATTGACATCGTATTGTTCTATTGGTGCAGTCCCTTCAAAAGTATTTGCATTTTCTACTATATCTACAGAAGTTTTTGTTATAGCTTGTATGGGCGTAATGTTAAGCGATGCGGTAGATTCCATACTATGTGGCTTAGGAAAGTATGATTCTTTTTCCCCAAAAATGGTTTCAGTTAATTCTAATGATGTGCTTTCGATTGGGTATATTTTGGAATGGTATTCCAAATTTTTTTGTTTTTTAATTTCACCTGAAGATTGACTAACAAAAACTTCTTCTAAGTTTGGAGCCTTTTTGTAAATATCATCAATCCTGCTTACAGCATTTTTCATTTCTGGTAAAGGAAACTCTTTATTTTCTTGCAGATTATCAATTTGGGATAAAATTTCTGACGTCTCTACAGAATTGTTAGGTGTTACCGATACATCCACAATTTGTTTTTTTGGTTCTTCGATTTTCAATATATTTTCTTTTTCCTGTGATAAACCTTCTTGATATTCTGGGACTAGAAGACTACTATAAGAGATTGAAGGTTTTTTGGATTTATCTTCTTGTTTTATGTCCAATAGGCCAATAGAAGAATGGGATATGGTCTCTTCTTGAACCACAGCTTCGGAAGTTACTGAAGATAATATTGCTTCTCTCTTACTTACAGTAATTTCATTTTCAAATGGTGACGGCATATCTTCAGTGTAAACTTTTTCTACAACTACTGCCTCAATCGGTTCATACTTCAAGGTACTTCTGCCGAAATCTAGTTCCTCCACCTTAAAAATATTTTCCTTTTCATTACACTCTGTGGTAGAAATTGCGATTTCTGTATGTGTAAAGTTACTGATAGAAGCATTTTGAACTACCGGCGAGACTTGTTCCTCTTTTGGTGCAACACTAAAATCAGTAACTAGCTCGCTAGCCGTTGCCACAGGTCTTCCCAATACTCCTGGCTGAGCTCTAACCATGTCTGGTTTTCCCTCTTTGTTCAATATTCCTTCTCTTTCGTGGTGTTCGAGTTGCAAAACATTAATAGTATCATTTTGTAAAACTACATTCGGCGCTACAAATCTATGTTGTGGTTGTACAAAATTTTCTAAAAGATCCTGAGTTTCCAAGCCTTCGTTTTCTGATACAACTAGGGGCGTTAATAATTCTGAATTTACTTTTGCATTTTCAGATAATGGCCGTATTTGACTTAACTTACCGAAGGATTCTGGGAGTGTTACTTCCATCACTAATGGAATTTTCTTATTAACATCCATATTAACTTTTGCATATTCATTTAGAAGTTTCGATATATCTTTTATACTTAGCTCTTTTTCTGTGACATTTGCCATAGTTTCACTTACATACACGCTTTCATTTGGAGTAAAACTCGTTACAGCTTTTGATGAACTGGTTTCAGATTCCTTTAGAATTTGTAAATGTTCTTGAGCGATATTTTCGGAAACAGTTATTTCTTCACACAGCTCTTGACGTGATTTTGGTAATTCCATGATATTTTTTTGAGATTCTATGTAACCGATTTGGTCTGATATTAAAATCTCCTCCGATATAGGAGCAGTTAAATTATGTGTAGTATCAAACTTTGCATGCGATAAATTAGGCATCTTATCATTTAATAATTTGTCCTCTGAGTCAGAGGGTTTAATTTCTATCACAGACAAAGGTGTATTGGGTATTAGGCTCATATTAATAGTCTTGGCTTTTTTTGTCAAGTAATTTTGAGGAGTTTCTTGATCATGAATAAATGGATTAGAAATAATTTTGGCACTGTCAGTTATTACAGCTTCTGTGGCAGTCTCATGACAAACACTTTTCGGTTGCGAAAGTTTTTGCATTGTATTTAATTGTAAATTTTCTGAGGTAATTACTGATTCTATTTGTGCTATTGTTATATTAGCCTTAACTTCTATTATATCAGTATCTAATGGTAATTCTTTTTCACTATCATGCACCCTTATTTCTTCAGTAACATTTTTGTTTAATGTTGATAAGCCTACTTGAGCATTACTGGTGGCTGGTACATGTTGTTTATCAAATGCTGTTTCAGTATCGTGGATGTCAGTTTGAGAGCTAATTTTGTGCTGATGCTCTGTGAATCCTACAAAAGCATTTCTTTGACAAACTATTTCCGAAGAAAGTTCCTCTTCCTTAATATTTGACGTCGTAATCAAATTATTTAGACTTGTGTGCAATATTAAATCCTCATGTACATTAGATTGCACCGGCAACTCCATCATTATAAGTGCACTCTCACTTTCTTGTGGCTGATTGACAGAAATGATAACACTGTCTTTAGATGTTATTTCTACACTAGCTTCTTGTTCAGGTGGCAATTTTAGTGCACCAAAAGACCCCTCCTTTTCTTGTATATTAAGAATTTCAGTTAATAATTGGTTCGATACGATTACATCTTTTCTAGCCATCTCAGTAGGAACGATTAACTCTGGGTAGTATTTACCTGATTTATCTTCAACGAAAACTTCTCCCACTTCAACAGATTCTAGTAAGTTGTAGTTTATAATAGAATTGGCAAATTTATCAGTACAATGATCGCTTATTTCCTTTTCCTGTAAGTTTTCTTGTACTTCAGTAACACTCAAACCTATTAAAGGAGAAACTGTTACTGATGCATTTGACTTTACCGTCACTTCAGTATCTAATGGAGCTTCTTTAATTCTAGCTTCATGATCTAAAATATTAAGAGCATCTTGGCAAATCATAGTTGATCTGGCATTCTCTTCAACCCTTTGTTTTTCTTTAATTTCTTCTGCTGTAAAATTAATAAGTGCTTCAGAAGTTGTTATACTTTCAGAAGGCTGGATATTTTTAGTAGCTTTATAATTGAGTGGCATTTTTGATACATCACATGAATCGAGACTGATTTCAGCATCAACTTCTGTAACTTGTAATGGTTCAATTTCCATTATAGACTGCTTTACTACAACTGGAGATATATCTTTACTTGCTTGAACAATATCTTCTTTTTCTTGTACTTCTTGATTTTCATTAACAATAGGATAAAATGCATCGACTTTTAGGTTAGCCTTTATAATTTGTCTGTGTTCATCTTCTTGTAAATGTGTTATTTGACTTTCAGGAACAATCTCAATTTTGCAATCATATATATTAGTGGTTTGAGCAAAAATACGTTTATCTGTTTTAATATCTAGTTTTTTCGTAACTTCTTCTTCTAAGCACTTTAACTCTTGTTCCGAATTAAATTTTCTTTCTTCGTTGACTATTTCTTTATTTTCTTCTTTTACCTTTCTTTGCTTTTTCTGTTTTAGTTGCTTTTTCTCTGTAGTATCTGTGAAAGTCAGTAGAGTAAATATTGTGTTCTAATAATAAAATGTTAAAACGAGAATAAGTAAAAAAATATAATATAATAATATTCAAAAAGTGTTTGTCAATTTTGTTAAGTATTATGAACTAAGTTCGTGTTCTGCATAACATTATGAATGTTAAAATCAGTAATACTTACATTAATAACGGTTATTGCTATATCATCCAAAAGATGCAAAATCTTGAAGCCCAATAATAATTAGAAACGAAAGCTGTATCAAATATGAAAAAGCATTAAAATAATTAGCTTAAAGTTACACGTTTTTTTAAGTTAGTATACATATTACAAGTTAGTAAAAATTAGTATAGAAATTAAAATACGTAACTTAATCAATGTAGTTAAGTATAGTACATTTTTAAAAAGCATGAGTAAGATAGAAGATATAATAAGTAGAATTAGGAAGTTATCAAAGCATCTAAAATATTAATTGTATCCATAAATTGTTTTTAGTTTTCCTTACCAACAAAACAATTCATGGACTACAAATTATCACATCATATTAATAAACTGTAGTACTATATTATATATCACAAACTTTTCATATTATGCTTCTATATCTTAAAACTATTTATTTCTACCTTTGTTGACAATCGATTTAGAAGATATTGCTGTTTCTTGAGTTGATAATTCCGCAATGACCTGTAACATTATTGAATATATTTAAATTACTTGAGTTAGGCTTCATGAATCTACTTTCAAATTATGTAGGATATGGATTATGGTATGGATATGTGTATGAAAATATTGCTAGTTTAATTAGACGTAAACATTTGTAACCAATATTCATGGATTGTTACGTAGTAAAATTTTTGACGTTAGCTGTTGCGTCAGTAAACTTCCGTCGTGCGACAAAGCCAACACTAGCTTTTTTAAAAACAATAATTGTTAGAGATACTATGAGACATTTTCATTAACTAAGGAAGGTAAAAAGTAAAATACACATTATTTTACCTCTTGAGCTTCTTTTTGTTCCCAGATTCTAGGCTTGAAATCCTCTGGATAGAAGTGAGCAATTACTTCTTCAACAGATGAATGTTTCATTTCAACCATCTTCATAAAAGCTCTAAAACCAACTTTTGCGCCAATAGTGTCTTCATTATCTACAGTTTCTTCAGTAAGTATTTCTGTTATAATTGCACTATGACCTTGCCTTTCAACTAGCTGTACAAGAGCCGACTGAGATGACGGCATTCTAAGAGAGGGAAAATATTCGGCATCGTAAAAACTTTCAATTTGATCCACGCTAACTCCGTTTCGCAACATATATCCAATTTTAGCCAATTCCCTCAAAGGTGATTCTCCTGGCCCAAATTCTTTTGCATTTATTACTTCTAATAATTCATTTATTTCTGCTGCGATTTTAGTATCCTCCTCGACTCTCTTCAAAATTCCTTTGTGTGTTTCATAAGAAAGTGTTTCTAGAGGTTCCGTTACATCGATTGGCTCTTGAGCTAGTGTCTCATTTTGTGGTTGCACTACCTGTAGGTCTGCTTTTTTTACTTTTTGCTTAATTTTTTGTTGTATTTTAGTCTCTTCTTGTTTTACTTGTGAAACTGTTTGCTTATCTTCAGCTTCGAATACTTGTAATTTTGCCTTTGTTATCGCCATTCCAATTTCACTAATAGCTTTACACATGTATATACCTTCCAAATCTTTTGTAGCTTTCTTAATATGACAAGTGGTTCTATTATTAGCATTTTCAACAATGAATCTTGTGTCACTCATTATAGCTTTGTCATCCTTGTACCATATTATTTCTGTAATAAATACGAATATGTAAATTGTATTAAATATTAAATACATTTTTTACAATATGTCACATATTTTAGCCATTTGTATCCAATGCTTAGTATTTAAAACGAACTTATAATTTAATATTTCCATTACTTTACTTTTAAAACAGAAACAATTTTTATTTTTACCTGGCTTAGGGTTTCCACTATACATAGCCTCAAATGTTACAGCTTCCTCTTCTTCTACACGCTCTCCCAAAATATGTTGAACAAATGTTGGAACTGATTGAGATGCTGGATAGAATATAAAAATGTGTTTTATAAATAGCACACTATGTAGGTATGTATGTTCATGACATAGGTGAATATATCATATTAAGTAATTCCATATTATTACCGTAACATACTTGTAGCGCTGGATATTTAAACCGATTTTTATCTTACAATGTCGAATCACCATGGCGATTGCTATACGCTCAATATATAGCTCCCTACATCGATTTCAGTGACTGGTGACCGGTTTCATTTAAACCAGGCCAGCTACGCAGAAGTTATTTTATAGTGCCCAAGTGTGATACAAGAGCACTCTATTTTCCTTTACTTTCGTAAGGGCCAGGCCACATGGCGCGATACGGCTCCGGCGCGGCGCCTGAGCAGGATCGCAACGGTTTCCTACATATATATATATGTATGGTATGCCACACGGCGAGTCCGGCGCCATTCCGGCACCGCAACGCAGGCGCACCGGACAGCGGCGCGAGGCAGATAAGGCGGGGAGGGGTGCAAGCAGTGCGGTGCCGCGGCGGCACCGCTCAGTTGTATGTACGGCGTAGGGAGAAGTGCCTCAGCGGCGCCGTAAGAACTTTGCGACGCCTTTGCCTTTGACGCATTGCGAGATCAGGCGCAGGTCCGACTTTTTACACGCCCATCCGACGCGTGGATCATCTTTCTTGTCAGGTAAGCAGTAGATCAGCCTGCATTGTCCTAATCAAACTTGGAAACAACATTTTTTGTTGTTCCAATGCGGGCACGATATAGATATAATATATATTATATCTATATCGTGCCCGCATTGGAACAACAAAAATGTATATCGTGCCTCCGTGATTTAGTTGTAATAAGCAATTCGATATTTATAACGGAACTAGCTGACCTTGACAGACGTTGTTCTGTCTTAAATATGAACTGGAATGGATAAATTACTACGACTACTCCCACACCTATTCCTACACCTACTCCTACACCTACTCCTACACCAACTCATACACACACTCCTACACATACTCCTACACCTACACCTACTCCTACTCCTACAACCTATACTTACAACCTTCCTAACTAATCTTTTCTAATATTAAAAAAACCTAACCAAGAGCATGTCAGGACATGTCTAAGGAGGGTTCCGTACACTATTAAGTTTACTATACACTATGGTACACTATAGAATAAACGTATGATATATTAATATTAATATTATTACGTAATATTATTTCTTTACTATTTTGAATGTTGATTAATAATCAAAATATATAGTGAATAGTAACCAGATGTTCTTTATGATTAATTTTTATTCGATTTCGATGATATTTTAAAGAGTTTTTACTAATTTTAATATTCGCTAATCACTTAACATTTAAGCATATTTTAGTCTATTACGATATCACCTATCTCAATGTAGAAAAAAATACAATCAGATACTTATTACTTATAAGTACTACATATCAGCGAGGTTTTCGATAGCGTGATACAGAATTTAAATCCAATAACACAGCGACATCGAGTATTATTTTTCAAAAACAATCCACGATTTAAACAGGAGACTAGCGCCATATAGTTTTCGTAAAGTTCTAGCAAATTGAAGCTTTTAAATTTTAATATTAAAGGTAGATATTAAATTATAATAAAAAACAATAATACTATAGTTATTAATAATACATAATATTAATGTGTTTTCAGTGTTATTAAATTATTGTAATAATTGGTAAAAGAGGTACATATTCGTAAAATTAATTATTAATTAAAATTTTACATGTGTTTCAAAACTTAGCTCTAATTCTGATAAAGAAACATAAATTCGCAACGATCGATATAATCACTGCAGCTCAGTTAATCACAGTGTTTGTCCTTGATGTAGGTTCAAACCCGACAGCGTGTTTTAGCTGTTATTATTAATTTGTTTTTTTTTAATAATTATTAATTTCAGTTTCTTTTTGATTATGCAACCAATTTTGAAACATTATTTTAAATAATCATTTCACATTATGTATTCTGATTTGCTTGTCTTTGATATGTTAATTTGTTTTTCTATAATTGTTCTAGAAATAGAAATTATGATGCGATTTCGTTCAAAATAGTTTTCCTAAAGAGTTTTTAGCATGATCTATCGGCATGGAAATTTGCAAGTTTCTATCTCCTATAGTTTAAAAATGCTAGGGGGGGACCAACGTACAAACTACTTTGGAGGCCGATTACTCGAAAACGGTCAACTTTATAAAAAAGTAACGTATGAAACCTTGCCTTTATTTTAAAAGACCTATTCTACGATATCCCACACGATGGGGTAGAGTGAAAAAATATTTTTCAACCCCACTTCACATGTATGGAGAGCCACCCCTAAAATATAAAATTATTACTTTTTTATGATCCCGAAACCGTGATCTATACACAATCTATAACTGCACCAAATTTCATCAATTTATATTCATAATTACAGGAGCTAGAGGCGCGGACAGACAGACAGACAGACAAACAGACAGACAGACAGACAGACAGACGGACCGAGCGAAACTATAAGGGTTCCTTAAGTATTACGGAACCCTAAAAAAGGTCTAGAAACCTATACCTATATACATAATATATACGATACTAACGTCACTCAATGGTTTTGCCTTCCCGGAATCTCTCCACTAACACTTGAACTTTATGGTATGGTATTAAAGTTCAAATTGACTTTTAAGTATTATTGCGAATCGTTTTAGAAAAGTGTTGTTTTTAGACTTTTTCAGGTAATCTTTCAAAATAATTCTCTTCGTAAGAATCACCTCGTACTTCAAGGAATATTCTCAAAAACGTTTTAGCGAAAACGGTTCACCTGTTCTCGAGATTTATGCTTTGCAACAGATTCAGCGATTCATTTTTATATTATAGATTTGAATCGTAATCCATGGTAATGATATCCATCGGGTGTGTCGTTTGTAATCTCTTATCTTATATATAAAAATGAATTGCTGTACGTTAGTCTCGCTAAAACTCGAGAACGGCTGGGCCGATTTGGCTAATTTTGATCTTAAAATAATCGTATCAGTTCAGGAAATGTTTAAACTGTGAGAAATTTCAGTTCATAGTTAAGGCAGAACAACGTTTGTCGGGACAACTAGTAATATATAAAAATGGATTGCAATTACAATGTCTCGCTTAAATTCGAGAACGGCTGGATCGATTTGACTAATTTTACATACATACACATACATATAATCACGCCTTTTTCCCGTAAAGGGGTAGGCAGAGACCACTTGACTAATTTTGGTCTTAAAACAATTCTGAAAGTTCACGGAAGGATTTACATAAATAGATATTAGAGAAATAAGGGAGGGGGGGGGGGGAATTCTAAAAAGGTTAAGACTAAGTAACGCGTGTCGGGACAACCAGAAGCATATATTCGGGTCGGTGGATTTCGTAGTGGAAAATCCAAAAATCCTTAATTTGCAGCAATGAGTGTCGTCGAAAAATATCGAGTGACTATTGTGTAGTCTTTGTTTCGTAAATTAACTACCTGATACGATTTACATCGAGTGTTTTAATTAGTATCAAGCCAAAGCAATATAATCTTGATCATTAATAATTATTATGAACATCACGAGTATCACTTTAAATATCGAGTTTATAATCGAGCGTATAGCATTTGCCCATGGATACAAAATATTGCATATACGAGTAGGTTCATATATATACATGCATTACGATTAGCTATTAGCTACATAATATTATAACATGGCGATAGTAATATACTACATAATATTATGTATAATATTACGTCACCGTTAAATTGTAAGTAATAATAATATTAATTGAAATTATAGCGAGATTATAAAGTATCGACAGATTGTCAAATAAACATTCTGCTACAATTTTACGCATTATTTTTCGTTATATTATAATATAACGAACTGAAACTCGTTAAATGGTAATTCGAGCGCTGATTGGTAGCACGGCATACCTATGCCCCACGCCGCCATATTTGTTTGCTTTTTCATTTGTTATCGAATGTTGTTACTATTATCATATCAAAATCGCATAAAATCTTAGAATATATTATAATTTAGGCTATGGTTGAAGACTAATATTAAAAAGAGGTAGATATGGTATGAGCGCTTAAAAGTGAAGACTCAGCCTGAAATCGGGCCGATTTTGGTTGGTATGCGACGAGCCGGTCGACGAGCAGCATGTATTATGCGTTCCGTGTATTAACAAACACTAGTCATCTTTTTCTTTATTATTGAATTAAGAATGCCATCCCTTTCACAAATTTTTGCTGTGTGAGTGAAATGTTACAATAAAAAAGAATGTGTGTCGCGGCACAAAAATATTGTCAGTTTTGTAAGGGTTATAACGTATCTATGAAATAATATCGTATTAATCAAAGACTAATTAAACCACTAACAAATTTATCATTAAAACTGCACTTCTTTGGCTAATCATAGTTTTTATTTACTACCACGACAATTTTATAAACCTAATTCTAAAAGTGTGAGTAAATTTAAACACAAAATCAATTTTAAATCACCAAAACACTGTTTACATTCGTTAACAAAATATGAATAAACAAACAAATAATGCGGGCTTATGCCGATAACGGTTCAATTAATCAGCACGCGACGGGGCGAGTTGCGTTGCGTTTTTTCAATTTGACGATGCGTATATTTTTCAGTTTTCAGTGCGTATATTTTAATATAACGAAAAATAATACGTTAAATTGTAAACATAATGTTTCATTGACAATGTGCTTTGTACATGAAAGAGTAACAAACATAAATCCATCCATCCATTTATCCATCCTCACAAACTTTCACATTTATAATAAAAGTAAGTAGGATTAATATGCTATAAAATACCTTTAAGGGCAGCTTGTAATTCTTCCATATGTGTTACCCATGCTGGTTTCCTATACTCCTTAGTGCCAATAATTCCTATAAATATTAGAAATAATATTTAGATTTGCCAAAGTAAGTTAGAGGTGTTTTTAAAAATAAAGAAAATAGACAGAGATCACGGGCCCGCCAGACTACCCTAATATCCTTACTGATAAGATATATATCATATAATACACACTAATGCTACAATATTCATTTTATTAGTAAGAAAATAAGGTTAGTCCGGCACGACTGGGATCTCAGACCAAAACTTCATCGTTCTGAACGTCTATAAGTTGAGAGATTAAGTAGCAAATTTTTTAAATTTAATTTTGTCAACACGTTTTTTTGTTCATCTTTACTGAATAGTAAAATCGAATAGATGACAATCCTAAACATAAATGTAATGTTTTTAAACTGCAAAAATATACATAAATTCAATTATAATATTCAATTCATAAATGGCTGAAATTAAAGTGCGTGTGTCATTGTAAGTATTATCTGAAAATTTATTGTATGATTTGTGTTGGGATGGAGGAAGGGATTTATATATTATTTTACCGCTTCTTAACATACAAAAACAATTTTTACTAGAACCTGAAGTAATAAAACTGAAATCAAAATAATGGAATTAGCATACTTCAAAAAAGAAATTCTAAGAAAAACATTGAAGTTTGAAACTTACCCTCAACAGATAAAGCGGCTATCGTCGATGTAACTCCCAGAGCATTAAATGCTTCGAACACGATTTCTCCTGTATCGTCTTGATACACTTCAGGAATTATTAAAATCGATGTGCCATCTTCCAATTCTTCTATTTGATATTCTTGTGAATGTTTAATTTCTATGCCTTGTTTAAGCCACCTTATTTCTGGTTTTGGTACTCCGATGGCTTTAGCTTCCAATCTGATGATAACAATAAAAAAATTTTTGTTACATAATAAATTTCGTAATTTTTTATTTAAATAAATTTTATTAAAACAAAAGAAAACAAATTTCAACATAGATAATACAAACCTAGTCAATTCGCCTTCAGTTGTCGAAATGACTGTAGGTAAAGCTTTGACGATTCTCGGAGAAAATTCTTCGACGTCACTAATTTTCTGAGCATATACAAGAAAAATTATTATTGGTAACAGAAAAAATAAATATATTTTAATAAAACTTGGTCGGTAAATATTTTTACTACAATTCACTCGTGCCTACTTGTTTCTAACATTCATGTAGGCCATCTCAAGACCACGGAATATAAAACACAAGAGGAGGAAAGGGCATGTGGGCGTGACCCGGGTGCCACAGTTAAGAACATCAATTCTCGTAAGGTTGTGACTTGTGATATTATCGATTTATCTATTTAATAAGTAAAGATATTATAATTGTTATTTTACTAAAACTTCTATATTTATAGAATAATATTCACAAAAATTAAATAAACAATTAAAACTAAATAACACAATTATTATTGTAGCATATGCTTATGTTACTTTAGGAAAAATCTAAATCACTATATGTTTCGATATAAATTTCGAGGAGTTCCTTCGATTCCACATGGATCTCATCATCCAGTTTCCACTTTAGTGCCTAAAATACCACTTTCGAATTATACCCTTTATAACAACAAAATAAATTTGCAAATAGGTCTACAAATGGCAGAGTATGTTCAAAAATCTCCGTGTTTTTGTAAAATACTTCGAGAAATACCTTTTATATGTGATGATGTATGTATGGTGTATGGTGTGCTGGTGGCGGTGATGATCATGATTAGTCTAATTGACATGGTGGCATATGCTTGCAGTTATTTAAATAACGTCGAAATCCCCAAAAGTGTATCTATAAGGAGTCAAGAGTTCTGTTCAGATACTTTTGGATCCAGGGTATACCTTGGACCAAAATCTTACTTTTTGGTAGCATATGATTCGACTATTTCAGAAAAAGTTAAAATTACCATATGTATTCATATAAATTTCGAGGAGTTCCCTCGATTCCTCATGGATCCCATCATCAGATCACCACTTTTTTCAAAACAGAACCAACTTGGGATCATACCTCACATCAACATCTAAAGAAGAATTTTGAATGTCGGTCCACAGACGGCGGAACTGTGGTCTAACATACAAAAAAATATATATATTATATATACTCGTATATACAGCCGAACGTACTCCCTCCCTTTTTTCTAACCGCCTCCTTTTTTTGGAAGTCGGTTAACAAATACGTTATGGTTGTTTTTTGTGTCATTCTAAATATGTAGTTGTTATGATTTCGAGAAATTATTGCCGTTAATTTTCAGTGAGCGTAAAATGTTTTTGTGTGAATTTGGTAACTGCTTTTTTTATTAACTTTGTAGCTAATAGGTCTTTACCTATGAAATTGCCGTTCTGCAGTACGGGCCATTTCAAATCAAAATAATTTTTGTTTGGCTAAGAATTCTAATTTAAAATTAATTTTATTTTAAAAACATGGAATTCTTTTTCCAAAAGTAGTCATTTGTTTATTGAATTAGTGTTACATTTTCATCGCATTTCAATCTTTTTCGTCATCATGGATATCCATCATGGTTGGATCCTGGTTCAGCAGCTAAACAATGCCCTAAACGAATACTTGCCCCTAGAAAAGTGATGGTCACTGTTTGGTGGTCTAGCGCCGGTGTGATTCATCACAACTTCTTACGAAACGGGGTGAGCATTACTGCAGATGTGTACCGTGAAGAACTGAACACAATGATGGAGAAGCTGGCACATCTCCAACCAGCATTGGTCAATCGCTCGTCTCCGCTACTCCTGCACGACAACGCGCGACCTCATACTGCACAGCAGACGGTCTCTAAGTTGCAAGAACTGGGGTTGGAAGCTCTCCGTCATCCGCCCTACTCACCAGACCTTACGCCTACAGACTACTACTTTTTCCAGAATTTGGATAACTTCTTGGCGGGAAAAAAATTCAATACTTTTGAAGAACTTTTTGCCTCCCGTCCAGCTGAGCTCGAGCTATTTCTTTAAGAAAGGCATCAATAATTGCATGGGTGATTACTTCGATTAATACAAACAAAAAATACATGAAAAAAAATCGTTTAAATTTTTTCATACAAATGGCAATTTCATAGGTAAAGAGCTAATACGTTTTCCTCCTGTGTTTTATATTCCGTGCTCAAGACTATATTATTAATCCCATAGTAAACATTGATCCCTTTAAAATATAATATTTAATTAATTTTTAATTGAACATAAGTTTCACACTTACTTCGTCACTTAAATACTCTTCTTCTGGTACATTTGGAGCATATTCGTAAGCTGAAATATAATAAAAAAAGTTAAAAAATGTACTACATAATATTTTATACAAAAATGTTCTCTAAAGGACATGGTCCAAAATTCATACTTAAAAATCCAGGCGTCGACAAGAAAGAAATGTTTGCCAATAGTTCATATAGTTCACTTTAAATCATAGTCGATGACACCAAGAGAGCAACCGTAAATAACATCGGGTACACAATTTATTGGCAAGAGTAAAATCCAAAACCAAAAAGAGGTGGAGATGTAGGTGTAGTTGTTTGCTGGTTTACTGTTCGTACTGGTTGGGAAGTGGGAACTGTAGGAGTACGTAATAAGGTGTCTGTTGTAGGTGGGTAAGTATATCTATACTTTAGATATAGATTAGGGCTGTAAATTTCTACCTCCACAGTTACGGCCGATTCACACCGAAATGGCAGCGAAGATTAAAATTATGTGACAGTTATACTGCTGGCCGCTCCGCTGCTATTTCACTGTGGATCGGCTCTTACAGAACTTCCGCAAGAAATGAAACCTCCGTACATTGAAACTATAGGCGTAATAATAATATATACAAATATACCTACAATTTTAACACCAAACTACACATACACCTACTTTCTACACCGACCAAGATATGTGTAATACATAACAACGACGTTTTAATGTCTTTCGGGAATCGTCACTTCACACGTCTGTCGTTTCTAATGAAAAACTGATATTATTCTAGTTTTACGGAATTTCCCTTTTGGTGCTGTGAAATATTATGATTTAAAGTGAATACATTGGCAGCCATTTTATGCTGTCGACTTTGGGTCAATTCCGGACCATACAAACCATAGTTAGTAGCTTTTTAATTCTCAAAAAAATGCAACAGTTAGTGATAAAAATTTACAATATACAGGTTAGCCCAGAACGGTCGAGGTGAGTTGAGTTCTAGATATAGAGCAGCCATTGGGTTTCCCTAAATGTTAATTACTTATCAATAGTTTACAAATTAGGATGGTATTTTGTAAATTTTTGGAAATTTTCGACCGGGATAAATTTAAACATTAGTTTTAAAATCTACAATTTTTCAGTTTCTCCGTTAATAATAATTAATAATCAGCCTCCTGGTCTGGATGACATTTATGAAAATTCTGGCTAAAAATTTTCTTGTAAAAGTGTGATAATGTTTTGTGTGTAGGATCATGACTAAAATGTTAAACTTAGTTGAAGATTTGTAGTAAAGATTTGTAGTAGCCTGTATACAAATTGTGTTTTTCTAAAACAATAATTAGTACACATAAAAATATTAGTAATATAATATTATTATTATCATACGTTTGAGCTCACAGTTATTTGCAGGTCATTGATAAACAATTATCTACTTAATTATATTATTTTAATTAAAAAGCAAAGTCCAAACTTCTTTAAAAGTAAATACGGTAAATACATTCTCTAAATAACCTAACATCAACGCGCAAATAGGTACTTCATAAGTTTAATACATTTTTCCTGAAGAGTTTTTATCGTGATATATCAGCATGGAAACTTAGAAGTTTTTATCTCCTATAGTTTAATAATGCGAGGGAAGACCAACTTATAAACCAATTTGGAGGCCGATTATATACTCAAAAATGGTTGACTTCGGATAAAAGTCGTGTATGTAACCTTGCATTTACTTTAAAATACCAATTCAACGATACCTCACACGAAGGGGAAGAATGCAAAAATATTTTTCATCCCAACTTCACATGTATATAGTGGAGATTGTTATGTGAAAACCGAGATCTTTACATATTATATAATCCTCACTACCGTCAATTCATTTATATTCATAACTAGTTATACCGACACAAGTTGTTTTGTCTTAATTATATAAATCTCCAATATTTATCACCGTTTAAACCTTCCCTGAACTTGCACAATTATTTCAAGACATTCGTTCTGGAATATAGCAAGACATTGGAATAACAATCCATTTTTATATATAAGAAGAATATTAACGAAGCTAGGAGGGACAGCCGGACAGACGGAAGACAGAGCGAAACTATAAGGTTTTCTTAAGTATTATGGAACTTTTAAAATGATTTGTATTCCACTGTTTTAAAATAATCATTAAAAAACATAGTATGCTTTTTTCACGCACGATAAAATGATGATTTAAGTATTTGTCATCAATATTATATCCAGAATTTTAATAATAATTTTTTTACATTATTTTATAATTAAAACTCTGGATATAATAATGACGACTAAATGCTTTAATAGTAAAATCATACTAAGTATTTAACTGCCTTGTTCTATTTTAAGGTCTTTATTAAAAGCAGTCTGTGTTCAATATTATTATGATGTTATATTGTAACAAGCTGTTGAATGCTACGCTCTACGCAAATAACCCAATTTCTAGTTTTTTGTTAATCATGCAGCCAAACAGATTTAATTGACTTCAAAATAAATATGAATTGATTCTACCTTCTACATTAACAAAACATTCACAGCTACAACAGCCAAATTTATTTGTAGCTTCACAAGTGTATGTGCCAGACATTTCTGGAAACGCTTCTTTAATAAGCAGTTCACATAGTCCTGACTCTTGTCGACCAATAGATATGTCTCGCGCCCATTCAATAGGCTTTCCGTTACGGCTCCAAGTAACCTTTGGCCAAGGTTTACCCGAGACTGTACATTTTAATTCAATTAGTTCACCGTCCATTACAGTTAACGGTTTCAAGATATCGATGAATTTTGGTGGCTCTTCTAATTCAAAAGCTTTTTCTTTTTTTATAACTAAAGAAGCAGAACATGAGACAGAGCCTCCAAAGTTTTCAGCTCTACACGTTACTGTTTCAAGTAAATCTGAAGTTAAACAATTTATAGCAAGACACGAAATATTATTCTTATTTGTGATAAGTATGTTGTTATGCATTTTTTTATCTTCAATATGAGAAGAAATATCTTTGTTTCCTATAAACCATTGGAAAGATGCACAAGGACTTGATATGACTTCTGTCTCCAATAACAGCACCTGTCCTATCTCAACTTCAACAGGTTCCAATGGTCGAATAAACTCTGGAGCTTGTATCATATTTTCTTCTAAAGAATTTTTGAGCTGTACCGAAGCCCCAGACTTCACAAAAATATTATTTTGCTGTAAAACTACTTCGTATTTGCCAATGGTTTGTTTATTTAATTTATCTACTTTCAAAGTTGATTTCTGACTATCAGTATGAATAGAACAAATAGGCGTCTGTTCAAGCAAATGGTTATTAAAATACCACAATATTTCATTTTGTTTATCTGGTATAAATGTAACCGTGAGCTCAAAGGAACTGTTTTCATTTAAAGTCAATGATTTAATTGGCTTAATAATTTTCGGTCCAGAGTCTGCAAAACATTTTTGTTTACATTAAAAAGTGTTAACACTATGTATTAAAAAAAACACATAATGCGTAAATGATATTAATTTTAATAACAATATTTGTTAATAAAGGTTTTATATACAGATATCATATTATATATTTCGTAAAAACTATAACTACGAGTATAATTCCACTTACCCCTTTCTTCCTCCACAACACTAACTTGATCCTTTTTAACTTTCTTTTTCGAAACTTTTACTTTACGATGCAAATCTGTAACTTCTGAATCCACAACTTCTTCAACGGCTTCATTTTTAATGACTTCCTTCGATTTTCGCCTTTTTACCTTCTCTCTAATATTTTCAGTTTCTGTTAAACATTAAAATTTAAACGTATTACATAATATTATTATAATAGTGCAATGTAATGATTAATTCAACAATATTTACATAACTCCGTTAAACGTATAAAAAATTGACTATTATAAAACTTTTGCGGCCAATTTTAATTAAGGGTACTAACCGATAACGGTGTGTTCTACTTCTTCAATGTTATCTGGAAAATCTTGCGATTTATCACTCGTATCCTGAGGAATTTCCTCTTTCTTAATGGTTTTTAGTTCTGTTTTTTCTGGTAAAACTTTTTCTTGAAGTGAAGTTTCCTTGGGCACTGGCTTAAGAGCAACTTCTTCCATTGGCTCGTCTTCTGTTTTGGGTTTTCTCTTACCCGTACGCCATGTAACTTCAGATGTTTTCTCTTCCTGTAGAATTTCATCTTTCTTTAAAGACTTAAGTTCCACTTTTTCTGGTTTTTCTTCTTCCTCTGGTACTCTTTCCTTGGAAACAGGCTTAAGAGCAACTTCCTCAGGAACTTCTTTATCCTGCGGCTTTCTCTTACCTACTGGCCACTTAGAAGTTTCTTCTACTTCCTCCTTCTTCGGTTCTTTTCTTTCGCGAGGCTTGAGATGAATTTCATCCTTTTTTTCTTCTTCCACGGGTTTCTGTTTTGGAACGGGTTTGAGGACAACCTCTTCAGCAGGTTGTTCTGTCTTCGGCTTTCTCTTACCCGTGCGTAATGTGACTTCAGGCGTTTTCTCTTCCTGTAGAATTTCATCTTTCTTAATAGGTTTAAGTTCTACCTTTTCTGGTTTTTCTTCTTCCTTTGGTGCTCTTTCCTTGGAAATAGGCTTAAGAACAACTTCCTCAGGAACTTCTTTATCTTGCGGCTTTCTCTTACCTACCGGCCACTTAGGAGTCTCTTCGACTACTTTCTGCTTTAGTTCTTGTCTTTCGACAGGCTTAAGATGAATTTCATCCTTCGTTTCTTCTCCCACAGGTTTCTGCTTTGGAACGGGTTTGAGGACAACCTCTTCAGCAGGTTCTTCTGTCTTTGGTTTTCTCTTACCCGTACGCCATGTGACTTCCGGCGTTTTCTCTTCCTGTGGAATTTCATCTTTCTTAATAGGTTTAAGTTCTACCTTTCCTGGTTTTTCTTCTTCCTTTGGTGCTCTTTCCTTGGAAATAGGCTTAAGGACAACTTCCTCAGGTACTTCTTTATCTTGCGGCTTTCTCTTACCTACCGGCCACTTAGGAATTTTTTCGACTTCTTCCTGCTTTGGTTCTTGTCTTTCGACTAGCTTGAGACCAAATTCATCCTTTGTTTCTTCTTCCACGGGTTTCTGTTTTGGAACGGGTTTGAGGACAACCTCTTCAGCAGGTTGTTCTGTCTTTGGCTTTCTCTTACCCGTGCGTAATGTGACTTCAGGCGTTTTCTCTTCCTGTAGTATTTCATCTTTCTTAATAGGTTTAAGTTCTACCTTTTCTAGTTTTTCTTCTTCCTTTGGTGCTGTTTCCTTGGAAACAGGCTTAAGGACAACTTCCTCAGGAACTTCTTTATCTTGCGGCTTTCTCTTACCTACCGGCCACTTAGGAGTCTCTTCGACTACTTCCTGCTTTAGTTCTTGTCTTTCGACAGGCTTGAGATGAATTTCATCCTTCGTTTCTTCTTCCACAGGTTTCTGGTTTGGAACGGGTTTGAGGACAACCTCTTCAGCAGGTTCTTCTGTCTTTGATTTTCTCTTACCCGTACGCCATGTGACTTCAGGCGTTTTCTCTTCCTGTGGAATTTCATCTTTCTTAATAGGCTTAAGTTCCACCTTTTCTGGTTTTTCTTCTTCCTTTGGTGCTCTTTTCTTGGAAACAGGCTTAAGGACAACTTCCTCAGGTACTTCTTTATCTTGCGGCTTTCTCTTACCTACCGGCCACTCAGGAGTTTCTTCGACTTCTTCCTGCTTTAGTTCTTGTCTTTCGACAGGCTTGAGATGAATTTCATCCTTAGTTCCTTCTTCCACAAGTTTCTGTTTTGGAATTGGTTTGAGGACAACCTCCTCAGCAGGTTGTTCTGTCTTCGGCTTTCTCTTACCCGTGCGTAATGTGACTTCAGGCGTTTTCTCTTCCTGTAGAATTTCATCTTTCTTAATAGGTTTAAGTTCTACCTTTTCTAGTTTTTCTTCTTCCTTTGGTGCTGTTTCCTTGGAAACAGGCTTAAGGACAACTTCCTCAGGAACTTCTTTATCTTGCGGCTTTCTCTTACCTACCGGCCACTTAGGAGTCTCTTCGACTACTTCCTGCTTTAGTTCTTGTCTTTCGACAGGCTTGAGATGAATTTCATCCTTCGTTTCTTCTTCCACAGGTTTCTGCTTTGGAACGGGTTTGAGGACAACCTCTTCAGCAGGTTCTTCTGTCTTTGGTTTTCTCTTACCCGTACGCCATGTGACTTCAGGCGTTTTCTCTTCCTGTGGAATTTCATCTTTCTTAATAGGTTTAAGTTCTACCTTTCCTGGTTTTTCTTCTTCCTTTGGTGCTCTTTCCTTGGAAATAGGCTTAAGGACAACTTCCTCGGGTACTTCTTTATCTTGCGGCTTTCTCTTACCTACCGGCCACTTAGGAGTTTCTTCGACTTCTTCCTGCTTTAGTTCTTGTCTTTCGACAGGCTTGAGATGAATTTCATCCTTCGTTTCTTCTTCCACAGGTTTCTGTTTTGGAACGGGTTTGAGGACAACCTCTTCAGCAGGTTCTTCTGTCTTTGGTTTTCTCTTACCCGTACGCCATGTGACTTCAGGCGTTTTATCTTCCTGTGGAATTTCATCTTTCTTAATAGGTTTAAGTTCCACCTTTTCTGGTTTTTCTTCTTCCTTTGGTGCTCTTTCCTTGGAAACAGGTTTGAGAACAACTTCCTCAGGAACTTCTTTATCCTGCGGCTTTCTCTTACCTACTGGCCACTTAGGAGTTTCTTCGACTTCTTTCTGCTTTAGTTCTTGTCTTTCGACAGGCTTGAGATGAATTTCATCCTTCGTTTCTTCTTCCACAGGTTTCTGTTTTGGAACGGGTTTGAGGACAACCTCTTCAGCAGGTTCTTCTGTCTTTGGTTTTCTCTTACCCGTACGCCATGTGACTTCAGGCGTTTTATCTTCCTGTGGAATTTCATCTTTCTTAATAGGTTTAAGTTCCACCTTTTCTGGTTTTTCTTCTTCCTTTGGTGCTCTTTCCTTGGAAACAGGTTTGAGAACAACTTCCTCAGAAACTTCTTTATCCTGCGGCTTTCTCTTACCTACTGGCCACTTAGGAGTTTCTTCGACTTCTTCCTGCTTTAGTTCTTGTCTTTCGACAGGCTTGAGATGAATTTCATCCTTCGCTTCTTCTTCGACAGGTTTCTGATTTGGAACGGGCTTGAGGACAACCTCTTCAGCAGGTTCTTCTGTCTTTGGTTTTCTCTTACCCGTACGCCATGTGACTTCAGGCGTTTTCTCTTCCTGTGGAATTTCATCTTTCTTAATAGGTTTAAGTTCCACCTTTTCTGGTTTTTCTTCTTCCTTTGGTGCTCTTTCCTTGGAAACAGGTTTGAGGACAACTTCCTCAGGAGCTTCTTTATCCTGCGGCTTTCTCTTACCTACTGGCCACTTAGGAGTTTCTTCGCCTTCTTCCTGCTTCGGTTCTTGTCTAACGACAGGCTTGAGATGAATTTCATCCTTGGTTTCTTCTTCTACGGGTTTCTGTTTTGGAACGGGTTTGAGAACGACCTCTTCAGCAGATTCTTCTGTCTTTGGTTTTCTCTTACCCATACGCCATGTGACATCAGGCGTTTTCTCTTCCTGTGGAACTTCATGTTTCTTAACAGGTTTAAGTTCCACCTTTTCTGGTTTTTCTTCTTCCTTTGGTACTCTTTCTTTGGAAACAGGCTTAAGGACAACTTTCTCAGGAACTTCTTTATCTTGCGGCTTTCTCTTACCTACTGGCCACTTAGAAATTTCTTCAACTTCCTCCTGCTTTAGTTCTTTTCTTTCGACAGGTTTGAGATGGATTTCATCCTTGGTTTCTTTTTCTACAGGAACGGGCTTGAGAACAACATCTTCTGCAGGTTTTTCTACTTTTGTTTTTCTTTTACCCGTGTGCCAAGTGTTGGCATCAGACAAATTACTTTCGTTAGGGACTGTTTTCTCTTGTTCTTCAAGGGAGTCTTCTAAACGTAAAATGATAGTATCTTCAACTGATGTTATGGATTCTTCAATAACTAATGTATCTGCTTTAGTTAAAGAGTCTTTTCTAAATCCTTTCAAAGTTACTTCTTCCAATTTTTCCTTAGAAATGGGACTTTTTTCAACTTTAGTTGGTTTTAATTTGATTATTTCTTCTGTCCAAGGCTTTGCTTCTGCTTTTTGTGGTCGTTCATGTAATATCTTCTTCGGTAGATGTAGAACGTCTTGTGTAATTACTGTAAATAGACGAAACAGTATTGTTACAAAAACTTATAGAAGCAAATTTTTAACACCTGGAAAAGAAATCCATATAATATATTGATTTCTTAATTATGATTATATCTAAGACATTTCAAAAATGTGACGTATTCGGTTAGGGCGAGGCCACAACACAAAAACAATTTTTAAAGTGTAAGCATAATATATGCCATCACACCACTAATTCAGTAATCATCATCATAATCATTATCATCACCACCATCTTCTATACTATAATATTATTATAGTATAGAAGATGTGTATAATATATATCAAAACTATAATATTATTAATCACATAAATACGGCAACGAGACAAAAGGCTTGTATAGATTTGTGTCTGAGCAATATGAAAAATACCTTAGGTGAAGTAAAGCAATTAGGATTATCTGATCATGACACTGCACAATTTTTAACGATACCTATAAAAAACACTTTGCCAATGTATAAAATTATCTTTCAAAGAGACTTATGTGAACGTAATATAAATACATTTAGAGAACATATTAAAAATTTTACATGGTCAAATGTGTATCAGACTCCGAAATTAGATGAGGCATTTAATGAATTTTATGAAATTATTACCACAATGTATAATTTATGCTTTCCGACAATAAAACGTAAAATAAAAAATTCCGATATGCAAGTTAAATGGCTCACTAAGGGTATTAAAATATCATGTATGAGAAAAAGGAAGCTTCGATTCCAATATTATAAGTGTAAAACCACGGAAAATAAAATGAAATTTAAAAAATATTCACAGATTTTAAAAAGGTGTATAGATATTGCTCAAAAAACAAGTAACAAAAGATACGTTCTCAATGCCAATAATAAATGCAAAGCATCGTGGAGAATAATAAATAGAAACAAATATAAAACTAAAAATATAAATACTATAGAAGAAATAAACTACAAAAATGAAATTATACAAAATCCAATAAAAATTGCAAATATACTAAATGACAATTTCTTAAATTCAATCATACAAGAACAAGTAATTAAAGAAAAAACAAACAAAATTATAAAATATACACTTACACAAAATGAAAATACAATTTTTTTAGAACCGACAAACGAAAAAGAAATTATTGCAATAATCAAATCTTTAAATAACTCATATTCTACAGGGTATGATGAAATTTCTACAAAGGTACTAAAGAACTGCGTATCGGATCTCGCTCAAGTTTTAACATACCTAGTAAATTTATCCCTAGAAGAGGGTAAATTTCCGACAAAGCTCAAAACTTCAATTATAACGCCTTTATTTAAAAATGGGGATAAAAAAGAGATAAATAATTATAGACCCATAACTCTTATCCCAGTAATGTCAAAAATTTTTGAAAAAATCATGCATAAGCGCCTCATGTCTTTTATAGATAAAAATAACATTATAACCAAGGAACAGTATGGATTCCAAAAAGGTAAATCCACCACACTAGCATGTTTCTCATTGATGAAAAAAATAGCAGAGTGTATTGATAAAAAGATAGCAGTATCGGCAGTGTTCTTTGATATGACAAAGGCCTTTGACCACGTAAGTCATAAAATACTATTGGACAAATGTGAACACTATGGTATCCGAGGACTAGCGAATAAATGGTTAGAAAGTTATATCTCTCATCGAACACAATATGTAAAAATTACAAAAACTAATAATAAGCATGAAACAGTATCAGTTACTTCAGATATAAGAGTAAAGACTAGAGGAGTTCCACAGGGAAGTGTCCTGGGCCCTCTTCTATTTATATTATACATAAATGACATACCTAGAATTACTTCACATTATTGTACAATTTTCGTAGATGACATTTCCATAATAATTAAGAATAAAAATGATCTGACATATAATTTAGAAATTAATAATGCTGTTAATGACATAATTGAATGGATGGACTATAATGATTTAAAATTTAATGTTAAAAAAACTACATATATGCAATTCTATAATAAGGGTAATAAAGGTAGAGATTTAAGTATAAAATATGACCAACATGAAATAAGTGAATCGCATATTGTAAAGTTTCTAGGAGTCAATATTGACAATAACCTGTCGTGGAAACCACATATTGAATTGACAGGCAAGAAAATAAATCAATATGTGTATCTCCTTAGTCGCTTACAAAAAACAACCTGCACAAAAACGGCATTAACCGCATACCATTCATTTGTAGTGTCTGCTCTTAGGTATGGACTAATAGTATGGGGCAACTCTGTAGATATACCTAGACTATTCATTGGACAGAAAAAATGTATCAGGGCTATTTGTGGAGCAAAACCCATGGACTCATGTCGCCCTCTATTTAAAAAATTAAAATTACTTACTTTAGTTTGTTTGTATATTTTTGAAATAAGTGTATTCGTTAGAAAGTATATGGCTGAATTTTACATTAAAAAATCTGAAGTCCTTAGGATCAATACTAGATACCCGAACAAGTTAGTATTACCAATTACAAAAACAACATTTTTAAGTAAAAATAGCTGTTGTATGTCCATAAAAATATATAATAAATTGCCTGACAATTTAAAAGAACTCAATGATAACTCATTTAAAAGAAGACTATACAATTGGCTTACTGAAAAATGTTTTTATACTATTAATGAATTTTTAGGACATCATGAATAACTATTATTACAATAAGAATTAAAATGGATTACTACTAATAGACATTTATTATATTTTAATTTAATAACTGTAATTGACATCTTATCTATATTCTATACTTATGATTACTTTCTTTTAAATATATTGACATTTTAATTATTATTGTAGGACATTTGATTTTATATTCAATTTATTTAATAAGTGTGTGACTATGAATTAATATTATGATTCTATATTCCTCTATTTATTAGATTTAGCAAAAATTGTATGTGAGTATTTTGAATTGGTACAATAATAATGTGATATTTCTTTTAAATGTAGATTATGACAGATTTATTTTGTTTGCTAGGCTTGAAATGTGTTAATGCGTGGTGGTAGTAAAATAAATAGATAGAAACTGCTTTGTATTCGCCAGTAAAATTTACTAACATTATTCCATGCCCTTAAGGGCCGAAATTGTGATAAAATAAAATAAATATTATACATATGTAACACCTATGTAACCAATTTCTTGGAATAAACGATTCTTATTCTTATTCTATTCTTATTCTTCTTACGAAACACCAACATTTATGATGACATTAGTATTAACTACTCATCAGAGTTTTTTGCAATATCAATGTCTTTGAAATTTAGCTATTGCCAAAATTATATTTGTGATCATCATCATCACTAAAGTATCTTTATTTAATACCTGCTGCTATTATTTTTTAATCGGAAAAAATGTAACAGTAGACCAAAATGAGTGAGGATTTTTGAAGTGAAAACTCTTACTCTTTCGACCCTTTTTCGACGGCGAGCTCTAGCTTTAATAGCAGTATATCTGTAGTTCTACAGCTGACGTATTGTTCAACATAACTGCTGTATATATCTCATAAGTAAAAGTGCATGGATTTAGTGAAAATTCCAATGTATATATTATGTATACTATATATACTAAAATAAATTATATAAAATAAATAAAAAAACAACAGTGCCGGCAAAAGTGAAAACTTGAGTATTTAATTAGAAAAAACCGATATCTAAGATAAAAGATACGAACTAAAATAGTTTCATGCTATGCTCGCGTAAGGGAACGAATGGTGTCTACAGACACACGAATTTGGTACGGAGCGTACAGCGGATCTGGTACGCTCCGTACCAGATCCGAGCGTGTGTAGGGCATTTCGGCGAACATATGAAGAAGGCGAAGAGTTCGCCGTTGTCCGCATCGGATCTGGTTCGCTCCGTACCAAATTCGTGCGTGTGTAGAGCAGTCCGGCGGTTAGGCCGTACAACGGTATCAGTGTTGCCAACTTAGGGATGTACCCCCCAAAATTAGGGAAAATATCTACGGGGTTTACTAGGGGACAGGATGTTTAGAGTTTTCTCCTTATGAATCAATCTATATGTAATAATACAAATTATTTTAATGTGTGTATATAGCCAGGGATATGAAAATGTATTGGGAGTGAAATCAGATTAAGACAAGTTAGTTTTATGTTATTCACGCGTAAGTCTTTATGTTAAACACATAACCTTTCTTTCTAGCTTATTATCTCTTAGACCTGTCAATGGTATATATAATCAGGGGTAAAATTTGGGGAGAAATATTTTTTAAAGTGTTGGTATCACTGCCCGTTATCAATGAATTGCGGGAATCATCGTCGTCGTTTAAAATCCGCACTGTAAATAGAACTCTGTGCTAATGTAATAGAGCATAAAATCGAACACACGAATGTCGAGCGTTTCGCTTCACTGCACCGTACCAAATCCGTACGTGTGTAGCGACACCGAATTTGGTCTCCGGATATGGTTCGCTGTACGCTCCGTACCAAATTCGTGTGTCTGTAGATAGCATAAGACAGCAAACAGTTACAAGTTGTATCTCAATAGATCAGCACTGATCTGGTTCGCGGAAATTGAACGAACAACACGTGCTTAGTGCACAACGCCGCCCGCTTGTCAAAGGCCCATACGAATTTTCGATCAGGTCACATCCTGACGCGAGTTTTACATTTTTTACCCATCCCAAGAAAAGTGCACAACGCCGCTAAAGAAGTTTTCACTTCAAAAAACTATTACCCGACTACGTAAAATAAATAGCCTATGTTACCTTGGCTATTATTACGAATCTATTGACACCCAATTTATTCGGACCAATAGTTTAGGCGCTACGGTAGTAAAAATATACATAAATATATACATATGCATAGACGGCCAAAATCATAACCTTTCTCAATGGCTTCGCTGTAGTCGGGAAAAAATTGATGACGTACGTACAACCACATACAACGGTGTGTCATCGATTTTGCATTGCGACGCCGCGCGCCGCAACGCAGTGTTATGGCCTCGCCCTTGCACAACACGAGCCGGTGACTTGTCAAAAATGTATAAAAACAGACATGTGAAAGTGAGCAACAGATACTGGTCGCTAACATCAGTCAGTTGCCCGTTTGGACTTAGCTTAGAAGTATAGTTATAAAGTATAATAGTTTATACTAAAATCATAAATATTTTAGAATACATACCATCAGTTTCCGTTTCCTCTGGATATTTTATTTCTTGTTCTACAGGGAGCTCTTTAATTTCTTCTACTGTTTTATCGATTGTCGATTTCTTTGTTGTTTTTCTCCAAGAAGGCTGGTCGATTTGTTTTTCTTTAATTTCGACTTCTTGATTTAATATTTTGCTGGATTCTGTTACTTCTTTTAATTTATGAACATCTTTTGATGTGTCACTTAGTGGTTTTTCACTGTCAGGCTTTATGGATTCAACTGCTTCTTCAGATGTTTTAACTGCATCAACAATCTTAGATTTTTGTGCTTGTTTTTTTCGACGCCACGCGTGAGTTTGTTCGGTTTTACTGTCTTCGAGTGACTTTTTGTCTTCTTGAACAGAGTCCTGTAATTTCAGTATCGCGTTATCTTCGGTTGAGACAAGTAGTTCTTCTGAAAGAACTTCACTTTTTATAACTGAATCTTTACGCACTTGTCTTAAATTAACTTCTTCTAACTTTTCTTTAACCACAGCCGATTTTTCTACCTTTGTTGGTTTTAATTTTATTGTTTCCTCAGTCCATGGTTTTGGTTCTAATTTTTGCCTTGATACGTGTTTGGTGTCAGAAATTTCTGTATTTTCTAGCACAAGAAGATTCGAGTCTTCTAAATCTTGAGACTCTTGAACAACTTTTGTATCAATCTTGCGAGTTTTCCTCCAATTTCTCACCTCGAGTTGATCCTCTTGCTTTTCAGAAACAGTATATTTGTCAATTTTTTTACGCCATGGAACCTGTCTAGCTCGCACGTCCTGGACGTTTTGAATTTTGAGTATATTACTTTCTTCGGTAGTTTGATGTGAAGTTCTATGAACTGAATCATATTGTTCATCTACTTGTTCCGATATTTCATCAGTCTTATGTTTATGACTTTGCTTATTAATCTGCCTGCGTGTTTCTGGAAAGTTTAAAATTGAGTGTGATTATTTAATTACATAAAAATTTTGATTAAATTTCATATATATAAAAAGACCTTAAAGAAATAGTGAACGATTAAGAGAAAAAATATTTAAAAAAATCTAATTCAGATCTATATGCAAATGCATATGAAAGCATTGGTATACATTATTTTATCCATAAATTGTTCTATTGTATTAGTATAAACATGCTTAAAATATGTAAATGTTCTTTATTTAAAACGAAGCATTGAAAAAGGCAGACATTTATTTTTGGTCCAGTTGTCAATGAGTCCCAATAGGTTTAAAATTTGTGTATTTTTAACCTTTGACCACCACGACGTCATACCACGTTTGACATTAGTTGAGCAGTGTTATTATACACATTACTCAACTTATTAACAAAACAACGAAAACTTATTTTATAAATTTGTAGGTATTTGTTCGAATGTACCTTTCACATACTATACCTACTTAAAACTATAAACTTTTTTCTCAAAAATTATTATTAAATGAAGTTCGCATTTTACAGATTTTGATAAAATTTGGCACAGATGTAGAGTAGACCACGGGGAAGGACATAGGCTTTTTTCCGCTATAAAAAGACATAGACTTTTTATCGCGGAAAACAAATTACAAATAAACCAAACACTCTTTGAATATGGTCTTAGTAAAACAATGTCATACACTATGTGTATAGTACTATTGTGACATTTCTAGGGTTCCGTAGCCAAATGTACCAATGTGGAAACCTGATGATGGGATCCATGAGGAATCGAAATTTATATGAAAGCATATATTTAGTGATTTTGACTTTTCTGAAGCATATATGCTACGAAACTTACAGTAATGATCATCATCATCAGCTTATTTACAATACCTAATGAAAGCTTGGCGATTCAGTTATACATTCGGTCGTTTATTTTAAACGTTATTAAAATATATAATAAATAATAATTTAACAAATTTCACGAAAAAGAGAAAAAATATTCTTTTTAAACAAAAAATTAGACCAGCTTGCAGAGTAAAAATGTACAAAAAAGTATGAATTAAAACATATTTTCTAAACATGTGTATTATTACCCTTTTAAATTTGGCTAAAACTTTAACCTTTTATCTACTCAATCTTCATGATTTTGAAGTCGATACTAGCCAAATTGAACGTGAGTTCTATTTTACATCGGTATTGTTTTATTAGGATGTTATTTGGGCTGGTACCGACTATAAAATTATGAAGATTGAGTAGAGTTAGGTAAAGTTTTAGCTAAATTTAAAAGGTGAATTATTTAGAAAAAAGGTTTTATTTCATACTATTTTGTGCATTTTTACTCTGGAAGTCGGTTTTAATTTGAACACTGTAGAATCGTTAGTCATGAAGAAAAAGACGCACTGTCAGAGAATTTCAATTAGGTATTTTAAACATTTTATAGTGCTTTATATCAATTTTATGGTACTTTTGATCAATTTTTATCGAATACTCTTTCTATATCTAATAGGCTAGACGAATGAATGTTTTTTATTTCATTAATGAATAGTCCTCTTAAATATGAGTAACTTCTCAGAAGGAAAAGTACATCAGAAGTCAATATTTTCAAAGGAACAGCGATTTGTTTACAAAATTTCCATTAAAAGTCCCGTGAAAACGCTCCATGCTAAAGTCGTACATAGCTGTGACGTCACGCGCAGGTTAAAGTGTATGAAGTATACGGCCACAGGAACATAATATTTGTAAATATCTCCGATATTTGTGCGTTTAAGTTCATACTTACGATAATAAATGTTTTTGTACATGCTGTAAGTAAACTAATGATGTACGTTTTGTTTACTAATTTAGAAAAAAAAATATTTTTTGTACGTTATAGACTTTGATTAATTATTACATAGATACGTAATAATTAATCAAAGCCCCTTACAAAACTGACAATATTTCTGTGCCACGAGTCACGACACACATTGATATGGGACGCGTGTCAATGTGTCAACGTCGCATAGTAACACAGAACACGCTATTAATGGCGAAGCACACTAACCAAAATTGGCCCGACATCGGGCCAATTTAGGTCTTGACTTTTTACGCGCAATGCCATATAGACTACCTCTTTTTAATATAATACATCTTTGTTTATAGATGTATCTAATTACTATTATACCTACTATACATAAAATATTATACATTTTAACATTTACGAAGTAGTATTGCCTCAATATTTCTGAGTATATTAATGAAACTAAATATTTTAGATGTAGTCGTCTACCAAATCGTATCTAATATAATATTAGGTCCTTACATGTCAAATTGGCGTTTTGTTGTACTGGCCACTTTGATCTCAAATATATCTTCTTCGGTTAGGAATTCCAATTTCAAATTTATACCGCTATCTACTCATGCATTTGTTTTTCGAAAATCATAATTCATTTGTTTTTTTTTTTTCCTCTTTTGGTTTTTTCTTTGCTCTATTTACAAAATGGAAATCTTGAAATATCGTATTATTTTCGAGTACGAGTTCCACCGTGGCACCAGTGCTGCAGAAACGGCTCGAAGGATTAATGATGTGTATGGCGGCGGTGTCGCAAAAGAAAACATAGTGCGTTTTTGGTTCCAACGTTTTCGTTCTGGAAGTTTCGACCTATTGAACAAGACCCCGTGGACGGACAGAGACCAAAATTGATAGTGAAGAATTAAAGGATATTGGGGAAGTAGATCCATCGCAAACCACGTCCGAGTTAGCTACAGGCTGCGGTATTAGTGATAAAAGGAAAGTGGGAAGGCTTGGGAAGGAAGGGAAGGAAAAAGCTTAAAAGGAGGGTACCTCATGAATTGAGTGCAGCAAACCGACAAACGCGCGTCGACTGCTGCGTTACATTACCTACTCAACCGGCACAATAATGAAGGGATTTACAATCGAATCATTACCTGTGATGAAAAGTGGATGAACCCTGACGAACCAGTCAAAGCCTGCCCCAAGCGAAAATTTACTCAAAAAAGTGACTTGTGAGCATTTGGTGGACTAGTGCCAGTGTCGTTCACTACAGGGCCTCTAGTCAAGATGCATTCGATAATTTCGACGGCGAACTTCGAAATCAAAAATGGGGTTTGACATAAGTCATCGTTATGTGACATGTCGCTTGCGATGCGTTATGTCAAATCCCATACATTTTGTTTTCGAACTTCGCCGTCGAAATTATCGAATGTATCTTGACTTAAATCTGGCCAGACGATTACGGCAGATGTCTATTGCCAGCAACTGTAAATCATGATGGAAACGATAGCTGCTAAACAACCTAGGTTGGTCATTCGCTCTATGCCAGGGGTCGGCAACCTGCGGCTCTTTGAATGTAGAGCTGCGGCTCTTTAGTTATATATAACTATACGCAAATATTGTTTCTTGTATTTAAAAAAACGTTTAATAACCTAACCAAGAGCATGTCAGGACATGTCTAAGGAGGGTTCCGTAACTATAAACGCGTAATATGCTTCTTTTTTTAATTACACCAAAAGTTACTGTCCGATTTGGTTCACAATAATTTTCCTAAAGAGTTTTTAGCATGATCTATAAGCATGGAAATTTGCAAGTTCCTATCTTCTATAGTTTAAAAATGCTATGGGGGGACCAACTTACAAACTACTTTGGAGGCCGAAAATGGTCAACTTTATAAAAAAGTAACGTATGAAAACTTGCCTTTATTTTAAAAGACCTATTCTACGATACCCCACATGATGGGGTAGAGTGAAAAAATATTTTTTATCCCCACTTCACATGTATGGAGAGCCACCCCTAAAATATAAAATTATTATTTTTTTATGATCCCGAAACCGTGATCTATACACAATCTATAACTGCACCAAAGGGGTTTGCGCAAAGTTGGCGTCGTTTCGAAGTTGTGCGGCCAGCAATGAAACTTGGATATTTTGAAAGAACAATATAAAATCAGCAAAAGTTATTATGAACACATTTTTGTAAACTATATCGGAACGAAGGTATTTGATTTTTTGTTGCTCATTATGTATGGACGATTTTATTATATTCTATTGCTCTCCTTTAGATTTCTGCTGTATTTATATAACCTGCGACCGCCGGATCGTAAAACAAGGCAGTTGAAACAAATAACAAAATTGAAATGATGTACAGCTTGGCAAAAAAGAGTGTGACGCGGTGACAGCAGGAACTAAAAACATTTTCGGTTGTATCGTCTTTTATCCTTAACAGATTAGAATGAGATATATAATGTTTATGTAAAATATATCAGTACGTTTAAATGAAATATGTCATTCCAATCTACTAAGGATTTAAGAAGATACAATCGAAAATGTTTTTAGTTCCTGCTGTCACCGCGTCACACTCTTTTTTGCCAAGCTGTAAATGAACGCTTTGAACGGCTGTTTGTCTAGTGAGAACCACGTGCGTGGTTCGTCTCGAACGTGCGATAAGTGATCGGCCAATCACGTACGATTACAGGATTTGTTTACCTGTATCTGTTCGCATGTAATGTCTATCATTTGGTACATGGGATCGGGCAGATATCAAGATGATCTGACTCCGCCGGCAAAATTCTTAGATTATATTATTCGACATGATATTGAGAACGAAATAGACGAAGATGATTAACTATTACTGCTATGTTACTTATGATTCTGTATTTAAAAACCTAAAATGGTTATAATTACATTATTATAACATTATAGGTAGGTACATGTGTTTTACTTAAAACTTTTCCTTTTTCTACCTTTGCGGGCAGCAATAGGTACGCTAAGCTGTGGGTTATATAGCCTTAGGCTCCTAATATTAAACTTCTACAGTATCAAAATAGTAAGTAATGCTTTTTTCGTAGGTTTGAAGTAGTTAAGTACCATATTTTTAAAATATTCAAATGCGAATTTCTCAGCTCCGATATTACTTAGGATAAAAATAATGATACAGATATGTATATTTAAAATAGCATAACAAAGTTACATTAAAATTATGTGTGGCCGCTGGAAAAAAAATGACGCCTAGTGGCGTAAAATATAATATGGCGTATAAATTTATGGCGTATAAATTTATGAAAGGGGTTTGCGCAACTTTGTATGGACTAGTGTCCATACAAAGTTGCGCAAACCCCTTTCATAAATTTATATTCATAATTACAGAAGCTAGAGGCGCGGACATACAGACAGACAAACAGACAGACAGACAGACGGACAGAGCGAAACTATAAGGGTTCCTTAAGTATTACGGAACCCTAAAAATCGTTGTGAATCGATGACGAGGAAGGCACCATTTCTAGCGCTCAGCACCTTCTACTGTCTGGTCGCGGGGAAAATCGCTTTTCCCTGCAGCCAGATGCGGCGAAAGGCGTGAGTGACGTGGACGTGGCCTATAGCCTGGCGCCTAAGAGTAAAAATTCGTTATAAAATGGTACGTTTGCTCCGTTCGCTAGCGTTTAATATAAACAACATACTTTATTATTTTGTATCGACGCGACGTTCTATTTTAGGTTGATTTTATTGTCTTTCGGTCGGGTTTAATATGTAACCAGTAAAATAGACATTTTTTTCTATAATTTAGATTTATTATAATTAATTTTCTTGTAATTAAGAATCAAATGTTTCTATGTAGGTGCGCGTAGATGTAGGTAATGCGCATCCGACGCAAGACAGTTAACCGTCTGTACCAGTTCTTATGAACAAATAGAATAATTTTTTATCAAAAAACTTTATTTATGGTAGTATTTATGTATTGTTGACTAGAAAAAATTTTGTGGCTCATCAATAACTTAGAAATTTTGTAAACTGTTATTTTTTACTCTTCCGACTCAAAAGGTTGCCGACCCTTGCTTCAGGACAATACTAGACAACAGACGCCTACTAAATTAGCGGAGCTTCAATTGGAATGTCTAAGATATCCACCGTACTCCCCGGACCTTGCTCTAACAGATTACCATTTTTTCCGAAATTTGGATAACTTCTTGCAAGGGAAAAAATTAAACTCCGATGGGATAGTCCAAAGCGCCTTCAAATACTTTATTGATTCCGGTCCGAAAGTTTTTTTTTTTTAGTAAAGGAATCAATGAACTCGCTATGAAATGGCAAAAGTGGATAGATAGCAATGGTAGGTAGGTTATTACCATTTTTTCCGAAATTTGGATAACTTCTTGCAAGGGAAAAAATTAAACTCCGATGGGATAGTCCAAAGCGCCTTCAAATACTTTATTGATTCCGGTCCGAAAGTTTTTTTTTTTTAGTAAAGGAATCAATGAACTTCCTATGAAATGGCAAAAGTGGATAGATAGCAATGGTAGGTAGGTTAGATAACTTTGATTAAATAAATATATTATGTTTAAAAAAATCGACTTTATATTCCTCCTTTGCCAAAACGCCAATTTCATATGTAATGCCCTAATATTATATCTAATACATACAATTTTAGTACGTAGTTTGTAAGCAAACTCCTCCGTAACAGCTCGACCCATGATTCTTTGTGTATATTCGCTAGGTCTGAAAAATTTGCCATAATAATTTTTTAAGATAACAAGTGATTTATATGGCAAAACTATGTTTGCTGGGGTCAGATAGTAAAATTTATTGTTTTATTCAGGTAGCCACGAGAGGAGTTACGTTCTGTCCACATGTCCACGTCACGACGTCGTGAACTTGAAACGTACTGCGAGTGCGACACCACTAGCACAAATATGACGTAAGTATATTATATTTTAACTCGGTGGCCTGGGCCTCTAGTCAAGATGCATTCGATAATTTCGACGGCGAACTTCGAAAACAAAATGTATGGGATTTGACATATTGCATCGCAAGCGACATATCACTTAACGATGACTTATGTCAAATCCAATACATTTTTGGTTTCGAAGTTCGCCGTCGAAATTATCGAATGCATCTTGATTAGAGGCCCTGTGCTGCTATCGAAGTGGACAGTGGACACTTGGAAATGTGGACAAGCCCCTCGAGTGCGTAAAATTACGTATTATATGATAAATATATAGACCTAAGCCTTATTTATACAATTTTCCACTCCATAAGTTTCTAAAGTTTATCAAGTTGCATGCCTTTAAATTCAAATCCCAGAAAACGTTCAAAATATTTTTATGAATAAATTTAGAAAAGTTAAATAACATTTATATGCCATAGCTTAATATAAGTTCAATGATTCATTAACGATAGACGAACCTTGGGAATAAGATGGCCCCCTGCAAGGCTGCTTCCATGTACATAAATATCTTGACTTTTGTTATATAGATTAAGTTACTACATCATAAAATATATTTTTAAAAGAACAATTTTTCCATCTTTCATCATTCTATGCGAGTTTCTTACGCCGGTTGTTCTCGCCGGGCTAGTTTCCGAACCGGTGGTAGGGGTAGGCATCATGAAAGACAATAATCAAGCCGATAATACTATAGATTAGATGATGTACGGTTTACATAAATGAGAGATAATTAGTTGGAATTTCGTTATACCTTCATTTTAACGTTCTAAATATTCTCAGTCTCATAAAATCTCGTGTCAGAGTCGAAAGTTATTCACGGTCAAACGTCGAAAAATAATTTTTCGCTATTATCTCGATTTCTATCGCTTCAATGATAATATGTAATGTCGATTATAAACTTGTACAGCATAACATTTAGGTACAATAAATAGTATCCAAGATCCTTTTTCGTACGGTCAACAGTTTTTAACCGACTTCCAAAAACAGGAGGTGGTTATACATTCGGCTGTATATACCACAGATTGGTACATAATGCTTATTTGGGAAAATAACACGGTCTCTCAGAGAACCGGCATAAAATGATTCTTTGGTTTATTTTGCCGAGAGAGTGAGAACCGGAGGCTTTTTGTATTAATAACTTTTTTAAATGTTAATAAAATAAACATAACTAAAAAGCGAAAAATTAAAAGTAAAAATACAGAACATAAACAATAAAATGAAACCGACTTTCTAAGTTAAAATGCACAAAAAATTATGAAATAAAACTTATTTTCTGAATAATTCCTCTTTTAAATTTGAATAAAATTTTTCACTACTCAATCTTTATAATTTTGAAATCAGTCCGAACAACATCCTGAGAAAACAATATTTAAAATAGAACTCATTTTCAAGTTGGCTGGTATTGGTTTATTTTTTGTTTAAAAATAAGATTTTTTCCCTTTTTAGTGATATTTGTTTAATTATTATAAATAGATACATTTTACGAACGTTTAAAATAAACGATCAAGTGTATAATTGAATACGCGCCATAATTCCATTAAGTATTGTAGATAAGATGATGATGATTACTGTAAGTTACATAGTGACATATTATTATGTTCTAACAATGCTGAAATTTTCAAACGCGTATCTTTAAAGACTGAGGAGTTCTGTTCAGTGCTTTTGGATCCACTTTATTTTTGGTATCATATGCTAATGTTACATCAGAAAAAGTCAAACTCACTATATGTGTCCATATAAATTTTTGGGAGTTCCCTCGACTCCTCATGGATCCCATCATCAGGTTTCCACTTTGGTGACTAAATTTGAACCAATTTCGAATTATATATTATGTGTACCCTTTACAAAAACAAAATAATTTTGCAAATAATTTTGTAAACGGCAGAGTAACATTCAAAGATATCCGTGTCGGTGTAAAACACTATGAGAACTACTGGTGTGATAGTGATGGTGATGATGATGATTACTTTAATTGTCGTAGTGGCATATGCTTGCAGTTCTTTATTAACAACGCCGAAATCCGCAAACCTGTATATTCGGAGTATTAGGTTATCTAGGGCATGGGGCAAAATCTTACTTTTTGGTAGCATATGTTTGAACTTCTTCAGAAAAAGTCAAAATCAATATATTTGTCCATATAAATTTCGAGGAGTTCCCTTGATTTCTCGTGGATCCCATAATCAGGTTACCAATTTGATGTCAAAAGGAGCAATTTAGGATTATACCCTATACATAAAAAAAAAAAAAGAATTTTCAAAATCGCTCCACAAACGGCGAAGTAATCGTTCAACGATTACGTATACAAATATACGAACGTATAACCGCCTCCTTTTTTTGGAAGTCGGTTAAAATTAAATTTAGAAAATAAGTATCTTAGTTTCTAAATAATTCACCTTTTAAATAGGGCTAAAATTTTAACTATTTCTGTAAACAATCTTTAGAAGGCGGTAGTTATTATTTTAAACAATTAAACCGAGTTCCAAAGTAAAAATAGACAAAAAGTATGTCATAAAAACTTATTTTCTAAATAATTTCTTTTGAAACTTCAGCTAAAATTCTAACTATTTCTCTACTCAATCTTCTTAATTTTGAAATCGGTACCAGCTCAAACAATATCCTACAATATTTTATAGAACTCACGTTCAAATTTGCTAGTACCGACTTCAAAATTAAGAAGATTGAGTAGAGAAATAGTTAAAATTTTAGCTGAATTTATAAAGGAAATTAGTTAGAAAGTAAGTTTTATTTCATACTTTTTTGTCTATTTTTACTTTGGAAGTCGGTTTAATCTTTTGTTTAATTATTATTTTTAAACAAAAAATTAAACCGACTTCCAAAGTAAAAATACTTACACAAAAAAGTATGAAATAAAACTTATTTTATAAATAATTCCCCTTTTAAATTTGGCTATTTCTCTACTTAATCTTCTTTATTTTGAAGTCGCTACCAGCCCAAGCGATATCCTACAATATTTTATAGAACTCACGTTCATATTTGCTGGTACCGACTTCAAAATTAAGAAGATTAAGTAGAGAAATAGCCAAATTTAAAAGGGGAATTATTTATAAAATAAGTTTTATTTCATACTTTTTTGTGTAAGTATTTTTACTTTGGAAGTCGGTTTAATTTTTTGTTTAAAAATAATAATTTCACCCTTTTTAGTGATATATCTTGTTAAGTTATCTACACTAATCTACACTAATATTATAAAAGAGGAAAACTTTGTTTGTATGTTTGTTTGTTTGTTTGTTTGTTTGTTTGTAATGAATAGGCTCAAAAAGTACTGGACCGATTTCAAAAATTCTTTCACCATTCGAAAGCTACATTATCCACGAGTAACATAGGCTAAATTTTATTTTGGAAAAAAATAGGGTTCCGTAAGATATTTGGGTTTTTCGGACACAAGGTGTAAAAAATCAACCAGAAAAGTTACTTATTTTGCGTACGCTGCCTAAACTATAAAAGATAGAACCGTAAAATGTTCTAATTAATTATAGATATTATAAATATCTACAAAAAAGTCCGCGACACACTATACCTATCTATGTCGAGTGAGGCACAACAACCATTTTTTTATTTAGAAATCTTGAATTTTTTTTGGACTACATTTAAACGAGTTTATTTTACTCATGTTATTAATCCTTATCAAAATTAATTATTTTATCACTAAGTACAGTTTATGTAGATAATATTTGGTCTTTGAATGATTAAAATTGGACGTTTGGTTTTGAAGTTATGGCGAAATTAAAATATTACGATTTCTGCTGCACGGCCCTTTGCGAAGTGGGCGTCACCAAGGCGGGGTGCGCGTGCGGGTTAATGTTTAGTTTAGTTTAGTTTAGTTATTTTATAAACATCAAATTGATAATATCTAAAATATAATACACATTATAATATCTATACATCTATACAGTTAAATATAATTTAAGTGTCTGTTTGTAACTTCAAATTAACAGCTTTTTACATAATGAATCTGAAAGTATATTCGGTACTTACAATAAAATACATTTTTTTTTAATTTTTGTCTGTCCGTCTGTCTGTCTGTCAGTCGGTCTGTCTGTCTGTTTGTTCCGACTAATCTCTGAAACGGCTGGACCGATTTTCACGGGACTTTCACTAGCAGATAGCTGATGTTATAGGGTCTAACATAGGCTACTTTTATTTAAGGGTTCCGTTTAAAAAAATAGGATTCCGCTTTAGTTAGTCATAAATAAAGTCGCGGGTAAATTTCAGCGATATCCCAAAGTATTGTTCCACGCGGACGAAGTCGCGGGCAAAAGCTAGTTATTAATACTTCTTAAAAACGTCTAAAATAAACGATCGAATGTATAACTGAATAGGCGCCAAGCTTCCATTAGGTATTGTTATTAAGATGATGATGATGATTACTGTAAGTTACAAAGTGGCATATGCTTGCAGTTCTTTAAACAATTCCGAAATTTCCTAACGCAAATCTTTAAAGACTGAGGAGTTCTGTTCAGTGCTTTTGGATTCAGGATATACCTTGGTACAACGTCTTATTCTTTGGTAGCATATGCTTGTGTTACTTCAGTAAAAGTCAAAATCACTTTATGTGTCGATATAAATTTCGAGGAGTTCCTTCGATTCCTCATGGATCGCATCATCACGTTTCCACTTTAGTGACCAATTTCGAATTAAACCCTTTACAACAACAAAAGAATTTTGCAAATAAGTCCATAAACGGCATAGTAATGTTCAAAGATCTCCGTGTTAGTGTAAAATACTATGAGAAGTACCTTCTTTATCATCATAATGTGATGATGTATGCTGTGATAGTGGTGGTGATGATGATGATTACTCTAATTGACAAAGTGGCATATGCTTGCAGTTCTTTAAACAACGCCATAATCCCCAAACATGTGTCTATAAGAAGTCAGGAGTTCTGTTCTGTACTTTTGGATCCAGGGTATACCTTGGAGCAAAATCCTACTTTTTGGAAGCATATGCTTGGACTACTTCAGAAAGAGTCGAAATCACCATATGTGTCCATATAAATTTTGAGGAGTTCCCTCGTTTCCTCATGGATCCCATCATCAGGTCACCAATTTTCTAAAAATGGGACCAACTTCGGATTATACCTTCTACAATAAAAAAATAATTTTGAAAATCGGCCAACAGACGGCGGAGTTATCCGCGAACATACAAAAAAAAAAAAAGACAAAAAAAATATATACAGCCGAACGTATAACCGCCTCCTTTTTTTGGAAGTCGGTTAAAAATAATAATTAAACCCTATTTAGTGATATTTATTAAATTATTATTAATATATTTTAAGAACGCTTAAACTAAATGATCGAATGTACCTATAATTGAATACGCGCGAAGCTTCCATTAGGTATTGTACCTAAATAAGATGATGATGATGATGATTATTGTAAGTCACAAAGTGGCATATATTTACAGTTCTTTAAAACAATTTCGAAATTTCCAAACACGTTACTTACTCGTATGACAGAGGAGTTCTGATTTGTGCTTTTGGATCCAGGGTATACCTTGGTGAAAAATGTTATTTTTTGGTAGAATATGCTTAGACTTCTTCAGAAAAACACTAAATCACTATATGTATCCATAGAAATTTCGAGGAGTTCCTTCGATTCCTCATAGGTCGCATCATCAGGTCACCACTTTGGTGAAACTGCAACCAACTTTGGATGATAATCCTTTACATCAAAATAAAATTTTGAAAATCGTTCTACAGACGGCGGAGTAATCGTTGAACATACAATAAAAAAACACACATACAGCCGACCGTATAACCGCCTCCTTTTTTGGAAGTCGGTTAAAAATGGTAACCGACTTCCTTCGGTTGGTACCAGCCAACTTGAATGTGAATTCTATAAAATATTGTTTTTGGAATGGAAATCGAGGTAATAGTTTTTTTTACATTTGTCAGTTAATAACGATAACGATAGAGACTTGAGATAATAGACTTTTCAAACGCTAAAATAAATTTATATTTGAGTTTCCAGTTTATTACACTATAAATATGTGAGATTCACATTGGAGCATTATAGGGCACTATTGTTTCCTTGTTTACATTTAAATATATCTGAACGGAGAATAGTAGATATTTTTAAGTAGACGTTACGTTCATCAATCCATTTAATACTTATCTCTATTTTGCAGGATCAATTTAACTGAAAGAAAAACTTACCTCGCCTTCACCTCTTCTTCTTGGTAGCTGGATAAGGCGTAAAAGACCGTAGACGAGCATTTGTCTTTAAATTCTAATTCTACTTCAATTCAGATTTAACAATTTTGTATTCAGTCAATATTTGCCGTTGCCGCTACAATTAGGTATACTTCCTGGACTGTGTTTGTCAAGAATTTTCTTTTTTTATGATATAGTGTCACCCATGAATAACCCGTAGCACCAGTGCGTTACTGCTCTTTCAATAACACGCTCTTTTCTCTCACTGTTGAAGGTTTGACGGTCATAGTTCCCAGGGGTATATCCTAATACCCCTTGGAATGAACTTTTCCAAAGTAAAAGTATCGTATTTGGCATACTCAAAATTCGATTCGAGGTAGTCAATTTATCCATAGCCATTGGAATATTTGTAAATATTTGTTTTATATAATATCATCTTTTTAAACAGTAGTGCTTATAAGATCCACGGGTCAAATATGGGTAAAACTGGCAGGGCCAGAGATTATATAAATAATAGCGCAGGGCTATTATTGTATATGGTATTGCATATATGGCAGGTATCGATTGTGTAAATGAAATATGATAATACGTATTTTCATAGTATACATATTATTTCTTTTGAACTACTTACTGTGCTTTTACTAATGTGGGTTTAGTTACTTATTACTTATTAATTCAAAATTATAATTATCTGTTTTTATTAAAAGATTTAGATATTATCTATGGTTATTATATTTATATACTTGCTCGTCTACAGGCTTTTATCTAAATTCAAAGTGAGTGAAGTGTGCAAAAAAACAGCCACAGTCAAGTGGTTTTCTTTCGATATCAACCAGTGCTTTTTAATGTAGTACTTATAGAATTTACTAATCTATATTTATATATAACATTTAAACACATTCTTAGGTTGATGTATTGTTAAATACACCTTCAAGTCATGAAACCTCTATTTTAATTGTTGTATAAAATTAAAAGTTATAGCAAGGTAAACACTGCTAAGTGCAAGATTCGAAAACAAAGTGGTTAAACATGGAATCATAGTCATATTCATCAAAACTATATTAGATAAAGTTAATTCATTGGTAAGTTACAAGGAAAAAAAACTATGTATTATGTCTAATTCAATGATACTATATAGAATAGAGGTTTAGAGTCGAATGCCAATCGGTGAAAAATATGAAGCGACTGGAATACTCTCGCCACTGATCAACCCCAACTTCTCAATTATTATTTACTCCGAAGCAGCTTGATGAGTGGTCGAGGTACGAGTGTCAGTGCGTATTGTAGATTAAGTAAATCGTCAAAATGCGCTTATTGGATATTGTCCCCAATCTCATATCTGCATTCTATGGTCTGTATTATTGTGTTGAATAGTTGAATAATGCGAAGTGATTAATTTTCAGCATTTATTAAACAAAATTCTTGACATAAAAGGTAACATACAAAAAAATCACTTGATAATTATATATTATTAAATATGCATATATCCACTTAAATATTTAGCGATAAAATACTGACACGATAATAATTTAATACATTTAGGTGAAACATATAACACAATTTAATTTTAACAATATCGTGCACTTAAAACAAAGTTAAAGATCATTTTAACGTTAACTAAAAAATGTCATTCAACTTGGATTTGTACTTGCAGAAAAAAATATTAGACTGACATCGGCAGTGTTTGTCAAAACATAGAGACTGGCAAGACAAGTGGTGCGTGCGTACTTTAATACCTATACGGAGTATCTGTTAAAATATGTTTCTTTGTCGTTAGAACGTTGACAGCGGAATCGAATATAAAATAGTAGGTGCGCGAATTGAGTCCACGTTTCTATTGACTGCGTTCTCACGACCCACCCAAAAATTTAACTAACAAGTGGCCCTAAAGATTCAAATATAACAACGCTTATGACACTGAAAATTTTGTTAGTCTTCTGTTATTCGATGATCGTATATGGTATGTACGATCAACCACGGCCTACGTGCAATAGTTAGATGAAACAAATTTTGTTGAAAAAGAAAACGAAACCTGGACAAGACAAACAATGATTCATGCGGAAATATTAAAGCTGAAGCAAGGAGTTCATTGTTGCATTTGGTTTATGACAAAATGAAAAATGTAGTAGGTATAATTTATTCAAGTTGAGTTCCATTGAAACCTTATGTTTACAGAAGATTCAGATGTAGGTGATAAAATGTAAACGTGATCAATTTCATCCCAATATATTATGTCATTGGATCCCAATGAAACAACACAAGCTTGAATTGTTGAAAGTATATAATGTTAATGAGGCCTTTATATCATTCAATTATGCGCACTGAGTATTGGGTGAAAAATACATTTGACGCTTCGCCACAAAAGGCTCCTATTTTATCATGTGTTCCAATTTCAATTTACTAAAATAGAAACATTTAGTAAACATCGTAGCGGTAAAGCAAAACAAAACAGTAGAATTTCGTGTTCGTGTTAATCACATGTTACGCTGATCCAAATATACAGGATGCCTTCCCAGACATGGTCGGTGGTCGCTCGTTGTCCTCTTCTCCCTTGCATCACTAAGATATTTACATAAAAAGCTTATATGTACAGCAATGTTAGATGCAGAATTCGCGAAAAATGTTCTACGGCGTTAATAACTTAACTATCGAATCCAGTTGTTAGATGCGCTTTGAATCATTTGTAATTGTAAGCCACGTTGTTTTGTCGCGTGTTCTAATGCTGCGAAATGGCTTTGAGTAATTAATTTTCTAAATGACCGTGTTCTAGTCTGAATATCGTTTCGTTACATAATGGTGTCAATGAAGCGGGCGGAATCGTTGCTGCGGGAACCGCTACGATAGTGAGATGCCGTCAATATGTATTTTTGTATTCGCTTGTCAACTTATAGTATCAAATAATAGTAGTTTTCACCCGATCTCATTGAGGTATAGAGATGAAACAAAGAAACACTACATTAATGGATTAAAAGTGCGCGACGCGAACTCGCTGCCTGTATCTATGTCTTACTTTTGACGACTAGCTTTGCCGAGGTCTCGACCTGGCCGGCGATCGTGGTGGCACGACACGTGAAGATTCCCGTGTCTTCTTCGTAAGTGTTTCCAATAAGCAGGACGGCATTGTTGCCTTCATGGATCATCTGGAAAATTATATACCTCATTGCCGGGTTCCCTTGGACTAATAGTTTGTTAGTAAAAAAAAGAAGTTAAATGTTATAACATTTTGCTATACTTATTAAATAAACATTTCGAATGAAGTAAACAGTTGTGAATTTAAGTTCTGGCTAAAAATAATGACAAAGAAAAATTAATGTGGAGTCGCTATCAACTTACTTGGAAGTCTGGTGTTTCAGGAATTAGAGCTCCTTCTCTCAACCACTGTATGGTAGGCTTTACTTTGCCCGTTATATTTGTCTTGAATTGAGCTGGTTGGCCTTCATATACGACAAGGTCCCTTAATGGTGTCAGTGATGGTAAGTTGTCAGCCTGATCGGGTTGTGTTACTTTAAGTTTCGCAGAAACGGTTACTCGTCCAGCAGAATTATAAGCGACACATTTGTAATCTCCTTCGTCTTCTGGAAATGCCTCTGATATACGTAGAGTGTAATCATCAGAAGTTCGCGACATTTGGAAATATTTTGAGGGTTTGATTAATTTATCACCCTTGTACCATTGCACCGTTGGAATTGGTTTACCAACAATTTTACAACCGAAATCAATGGCTTGGCCTTCTGTTACAGTTTTATCTTTAAGTGGTTCAATAATTTCAGGAGGAGAATTTGCGGCTTTTGTTTGTGGTTTAGGCTTATCCTTTGTTGGTAGAGCGTTTACTGCACATTCAGCGTCACATCTTGCCTCACCAGCGCTATTAATTGCAACACATTCGTATTTGCCAGAGTCCTGTGGATAGGCTTCTAATATAAGAAGCGTGTAAGTACCATCTTCCTCCAAGATCTTGTTTTTGATATCTGGTTGTACTTTCTTTCCATTCTTCAACCAATATACGTCGATTGGTTTAGTACCGGTAACCTTGGTATCAAATCTTACTAATTGGCCAGCAGTTACGTTGACATTCTGAGCGGTTAATGTAAAACTGGGTGGAATAACGCCACCTCTACCTTGGCGTCGACGCTCTTCAACTACTAAGTTTGCACTGCATTTGGCAGTACCTCCTCTATTTTCAGCAACTGCTGCAAAAACAGCTGAATCTTCTACGAATACTTGTCTTATTATTAGAATAGATTTGGTGCTAAAAGTATGAACCTGGAAATCTGCAGAATTCTTGATAGGGAAATTCTCACGATACCATTTAATTGTAGGCAAAGGATCACCGTCAAATTCTACCTCAAATCGTGCTTGTTCATGTTCAAATACACGACAAGGTTGCATTTTCTTTGTAAATACCGGTGGATTGCTAGGTTTCACCGGTCCTTCTACAACTCTTTCTTGAGTTTGTGCTTTATGTTCAACTTCTGTTGTTTCTGTTGAAGTTATTTTGCGAGTTATTTCTGTATCTCCTACCACTTCTTTTTGTGTTTGCTTTTGTTTAGCTATATGCACTTCTTTTCCGTGTACAGTAGATTCTGAAGGTCCTGGTATTCTTGGCTTCACTATCTTGCCCTGGCTTTGTATTTCAACCGTTTCGTCAGTCTGCTCTCTAAAACAATAACATTATAATTTATTATTTAAAATTCAAAATATATGTCGTCTATCAAGTGCGAAGCGAACTCATCCTGTTATCGATATTAGATATTTGTGAAAACTAAAAAGAAACATTTATTACATTTAATGTTTTCCAAATTCTATAATAATTAAATAAAATTAATTTAAAATTAATAAATAACTTTATTTATTAATAAATAACTATAAAGTATAATTTATTTTAATGAGTAGGTATTATAACTTACAGACTGTCTTCATATTTTTGTGCCATACTTCTTGCAACGGAACTGCTCGTAACTTTTTCTCCAGGAATTGCATATTGATGTGAAGATTCTCTGATACGACTTTCTTTTACAACTTGTTCATTTTCTAGTTCTTGTAGCTTGTTATAATATTCCTCATTTTTCTTCTTCTTCACTGTTTGTTGCCATTCAGTTTCCGCTTCTTTGATAACCTTAGGCTTAAGCTCAGGTCTATAGTCAATTCCACCTTGTCGTTGCATTGTCTGTCTTTCTTCGAAAGTTTTTTCTAATTCAGTTTCTGTACGTTGATATTGACTTGTTTCATCATACCAAGCTGTGCAGAAATTATTTAAGTTAATATTACTTATATAGTGTTAATATTATTTTATTATTTTAAATGCAATTTTCAAACATACCTCTGTATTGCATCCGGTGAAAAGCCGATAGAAGCGGGGTATTTAGCGGCACTGCATCGCATGGACGGAGAATGAGGATTCAGGAAAGCAAAAGGGGTCGTTTGTGCTTTAAGCAGTTGAGTGGTATGTGCCGATAGGTAAATGTGTGTTAAAGTAGCTGAATAACCTTTTCAAACTTTTAAAAACTTTTACAGCATTTGATTAATGTATTATAAAGCATTATTTCATAAAAATATTCAAATGTGAGTGCAATGTATAGTGTGTTATACTTACGTCTTGGTGCATTTTTTAATACACCTCTGTAATCATCATGCCTAGGTATAACTTTCAATTCCGTAGTAGCCAAAGCTTCGCCCACAGAACTCCTAGCGATAACTTCGATCTTTCCAGTATCATATTGTCTAGTTTTCGGAATATCAAAATGATACATGCCGTCGTATATTAACTTGTATCTTGATCCCTGAATAAAATATAAATAATGGTAACTAAAGATATAATATATCTATAATAGAAGGGCGTAATGGAAGGGGAAAAATGAAGGGGGAATCTTATACTAATATAAAATGAATGTAAAAATAATACTTACATTGACAATCGTGTTTCCATTCATAATCCACATGACTCGTGGTTTTGGATGTCCAGTCACACGACAGCAGAATCGAGCCCATTCACCTTCTTCTACTGTTACAGGTTCTGGGCGACTCACAAAAACTGGTGCCGACCGTGGCTTCGCTTCATCCACCGGTCGTTCAGGAGCTCTGCAATATAAATAGTTATAATAGTTAGTAGGTAAAAACAATTACTTTTTTCTTTTAGTTTTTTTTTTGTAAGGTAAACTGAATAACTGATAACTTCGTAGTTGAAGGATGTAAAAGACATACTAAATCTTGGTGACCTGCAGGACAGGCTAAGCCTAGTGCAGGCGACTATGTAACACAAAATTAGTGATTATGTATACATTTTGATATCTAATGTAGTTTCGCAAATAAAATTATTGTTCTTGTATAAAATTTTTAAGAGCGGTATTGTATTTATTATCACTTTATAGTATAATTATGATTTAATTACTTTAATTTAAATTTATGAAAGCATGATTTAAATAATACTATATTAAATTGTAATTTTGGATACCACCTTTTAGTAGTATGAAATCCAATTACTAGTTCCTTATCTAATTATTATTTGATTCATATTTAGACACGTCTCAAATATAACATTTCCATCTACTTACACCTGCCATGAAGCTTCCATTTCCCTAATCTTCTCAATACTCTTCATGTGTTTGGGCAGTTGTGAATCATATACAATTCCTGGTTTACCAGCTGTTTTAATAACAGCTCTTGTCTCATCCATACCGTAAAGGTTAGTAGCACGGCATAGGTACTCGCCGCTGTCTTCAGGGTATACCCATCCAAAGTTCATTGCGACGTAACCAAAGTCATAAATAGGAGTAAAGCGGTTTTCTACAAAATAAAAATTTAGTTGAGTATAAAAAATTAAATATTGTTTTTATTAGTTCTCGGTATCTTTTGGAATAAATATGCTTACTGTGCAACAATGGTTTTCCGTTAAAGAACCATTCTACTTTCATGTTAGGATCTCCAACAGGAGCTAATTGGCATTCGAATTTAGTCGACTCCATTTCAACTAAGCTAGTTTGACTTTGAATTTGTGTGACAAAACGAGGAGGTTGCTTTTTGTCTGCATCATACAGATCGTCCTCAGTTAAATGCACTTCAGAAGTATATTTCTTGATAGTAGCCTCCATCTGCATCAAAGCTTCAGACTTTTTCATTCCCTTTGGTACTTGATTCTGGAGTATGATATCTGGCAGTTCTATAAAATAGAAAAAAATATTTTAAATTAACCATATCTCTTTTAATCGTATTCATTAAGTTTATTTGAAAGATACATACTTTTACATGACACTGTAGCTTTGGTAAAGTCTTCCCCAAAGTCGTTGACAGCACGGCACACATATTCACCAGAGTCTTCAGCATAAACGTAAAGTATATCCAAAGAAACAAATCCCATGTCATACACTGTTCTGTATCTGTGTCCTGAAGGAAGTAATTTTCCATTTCTGTACCATTCAATTCTTAGCTTAGGATCTTCTTTAGGCTCTACACGGCATTCGAACCTAACAGATTCAGATTCTTCAACAGTGTGGGATTGAATATGGGTAATGAACTTAGGCGGTGTACTAACTACCGGCTCTTCTTTTGGTGCGTCGCTTACACGACCCCTTTCTAACTCCTTGATCTTTTCTCCACTCATACCTTGCGGTAATTGAGATTCGAAAACAATGTCACGTTTTGTACTACAGGTCACTTTAGCTTTAGTTGTAGCCGAGCCCCATTTGTTAGTGGCACGACAAATATACTCACCAGAATCACGTGCGTATATATAGTCTACATCCAAGGCTATGAATCCAAAATCATTTAGCATATGAACACGTGAACCAGTGGCAAAAGGCCTGCCATTATGGAACCAATCAATTCTCATTGTTGGGTCACCTACAGGTTCTACGCGACAGTCGAAATGAATAGGTCCTCCTTCAGGTACATCAATGTTATCTTTAATTTCTACGATAAACTTCGGTGGGTTGGGTTTTTCGTCCTCAATAGTTATCTCTTCCCGTTTATGAAGAGTTTCTTCAAGCTTTTGAATACTTTCAGTTCCTGACTTGAAATGTGAAGGTAGCTGAGGTTCAAGAACAATACCCTGCCTACCTTTAACTTGAAGCTTACATGACACTGTAGCTTCACCATGGCGGTTAGTTGCTTTGCAAGTATAAAGACCTGCATCTCTTTGATATACTCCTCCAATTTCAAGTATAACAAAGCCAAAGTCATTAATAGTCTTAACTCTAGATCCTGTAAGTAATGCTTTGCCGTTATGGAACCATTCAACACGCATACTTGAGTCGTTAATCGGTATAAGCCGACACTCAAAGTGTGCTGAAGAATTCTCAGTTAGAACAAGATCAGATGGTGTTGTAATAAATTCCGGTGGGTTACCACTTTCTGCTTCAGGTGTTAATGAGTCCGCAGTTCCCGTATAACCTTCTAAAGCAGCAATTTTGTCTATAGTACCTTCCATGCCCTTTGGTAACTGTGATTCCAGAATGATATTTCTCTTTCCTTGTACTTTCATTGTAGCAGTTGTGACAGCTTCACCATAATCATTGTAAGCTCTACACAAATATTCACCAGAGTCTTCTGGATAAGTAGGAGATATTTCAAGTATCACAAATCCAAAGTCACAGAAAGTCCTGAATCTTGATCCTGTCTTCAAAGATTTTCCGTTCCAATACCATTCCACCTAAAATACAAAATACGCATTTTTTTATATTTTTAGAGAAAAAAATTACTTGATTTAAATTACCTACGAAATTTTATGTAAATAATATATTATAACATTGCACAGTACCTTCAGATTAGGATCGTCTGTTGGAGTTAAACGAGCCTCAAAGTGTGAGTTTTCTCCTTCTCTAAGATTTTCAATATTTGACAACGGAATCGTGAAGACTGGTGCTTTGCCTCGCTTTTCTTCAACATCAGTATCTTTTCTTCGTACCATTGAATCTTCGAGTGTCTGCAATTTCTCCAACCCACCTTCCATGCCCTAAAAATAATATGATTAACATTTATCAGATTTAAATGGAGAAAATACAAGTGATGTATGTAAAATAATTTTATTATGTAATCAATTTTTTATAGAAACTATACAAGTATTAGTAAATAATGTAAGGCGCGCATCCGTGGGTTTAGGCGCGAAGCAACGAACCCTAAATCATATAGTTACGATTCGTCCGCGTCTCGATAGAGTAGTGACCAAAGCCTCTAGTGGCAGTGAAGAGTTTACAGAGCTCACACTCGCCCGCGTCACGCGTCATTTTGTGCCCTCGCAATTCATCGTTTCTTCCATGACCACATGCATTCTGCACTAGTTTATAGACATTTTGTACTACTGTGTAATGTTAAATGTGTTATGTTTAATCTAAGTGTGTAAAATTTAATGCAATAAACTGTATCAAGCAATTATAGTGGCTGCCCAACTAGTGGCTTCGAATTACGAACTATACCTAAGTACGTAACAAGTTTTCGTCGCGAGTGTTGGAAAACGTTTACCTACTCGGACAATACAAAAAACAGGTCATGCCGATGAATACGAGAAGTCGACCTCAACACGACAACATGCACGAAGACCGCGTGGACGTCCTGGACGAAGCACCAGAGCAGAGCGACGAAGCGCGAGAGCTGCGCGCCGAGGGCGCCCCCGCCGCCACCGTCCCTGCACCCGGCCGCACCGGCGCATCTACTTATGTGGACACCGAGACTTTCCTGGCCGGCGTGATGCAGTCCTTCATCAAGATGCAAGCGGAAAGTAACAGAACCCTAGTGGAAACCCTGAAAGCGCTCCCTTTCAACGGCTCCGGGAACACACCAACATCGACGGCAACGCCCGAGACGCATCCGCCCAGTAAACACTCGTCCGCGGTCACCGGAGGCAACTTCGCCAAGTGCACCGCACGTTTCGACGGGAGGTCACGCGACGCGGAAGTCCTGGAGGCGTTCATCGATGCTGTGCAGGTGTATAAGGAGTGCGCGGACGTGAGCGACGAGCACGCGCTGCGCGGCTTGCCCATGCTGCTGGAGGGCGACGCCGCCGTGTGGTGGCGCGGCGCGCGCGCCGCCGCCGGCACCTGGCCCGACGCGCTAGCGCGCCTGCGTGCCATGTATGGAGTACAGCAACCGGCCCACAAGGTTCTGCGTGAAATCTTCGCTACGGAACAAAAAGACTCCGAAAGAGCGGAAGTGTTCATTAGTAGAGTGCGTTCTTTGATCGTAAAATTGCCATACGACGTACCTATTTGTATGCAAATTGACATTATTTACGGTTTGTTACATCGTCGAGTAAGAAAACGGTTATCTAGAGACAGTATTCATGATGTTGATAGTTTTGTAGAGAAGGCGAGGGTCATAGAGGATGCGATAGTTGAAATTAATGTAAGTACCTACTCAGCGAACCCGAGCGTTGTTATGACTTCTACAAATTCAAACGCGACCGCGCGTCGATCACTCGCACCACAGCCGCGTGAATTCTCGGAATCGGCCGAGCGCAGCGTTACTACGGGTCCGAGCGGTACCATAGTCGCGAAACTCGCCTCGAACTCGAATGAAACTTCGAAACGCGTTCGTTGTACTTTTTGCAAGTTTTATGGTCATGCAGTAACCGAATGTCGTAATTTACAAAATAAGAATAGTAAACCGCGAAATGTAAATACGGTTTCTAGTAGTAGTGATAATACCGGGCCTAACCCGATACGATGTTATGGGTGCGGTCAACCCGGCGTGGTGAGATCGAAATGCGAGAATTGTCGTAGCAAAATGTACCCGCGAAGTCGGCTGATTTTAATGTCGTAATTGGTGATGACGTCACACGCACGCCTTGCGCGACAGAGGCATCGCACCCTACGGTATCCGTCACTATTGCGAATAGGGAAGGCGTTGCGATCCTCGATACGGGGGCTACTTGTAGTATTGCTGGTTCCCTGTTATATTCTATTTTACGAGCGGACGGAATACAGTTCCAAGAGGTGAACCGCACCATTGGGCTTGCGGACGGCTCCCGCCAGGTAAAATCAGTGCTAATTGCATCAGTACCAGTATTCTTGGAAAGTAGGCAGATAGATACTGAATTCGTGGTCTTCCCCGGGGAAAACACCCGAACCTTGCTAGGCCGTGACTTTATTTCTAAGGCAGGGGTCAAACTGGACTTAGCCCAGGAGTCATGGTATTTTTCAGACAGTCCCGAACAGATATTTCCGTTCGTGCGATCTGTCATCCTAAAAAGCACAGAGCTGATGCGCGCGGACGTCTCCGACGTCTCCTTGCGCAGTGACGAAGGGACGAAGCTATCACCAGAGCACAGGGCCGCGCTCAACGCATTTCTGCGTGGCAGAGTGGACCAGTTTGCTCCTGAGGGACCCCCTACGGACTTCGCCACCCATAAGACCAAGGTGAATGACGGTGAGGAGTCCCTCGCTTCGCTACCGTACAGGTTGTCGCCGTCAAAGAAAGAGACTTTGGAGGAGTTGCAGAACCTGATTACAGCGCCGATCCTCCGCCAGGCTGACGCGACGAATCCGTTCGTCCTCAGTACTAACAGTAGCGAGTATGCACTTGGAGCGGCTCTGCTCCAGGGGGAGGGGACCAATGTGCGACCACTTGAATACGCCAGTCGCCTCCTTACGGCTAATGAGAAAAACTACAACACGACGGAGAGAGAGGCTCTGGCCGTCGTGTGGGCTGTGTCAAAGTTCCTAACCCGGCTTCGAGGACGTAACGCCTGGGTTAGAGGGGGAGGTTGTAAGGCGCGCATCCGTGGGTTTAGGCGCGAAGCAACGAACCCTAAATCATATAGTTACGATTCGTCCGCGTCTCGATAGAGTAGTGACCAAAGCCTCTAGTGGCAGTGAAGAGTTTACAGAGCTCACACTCGCCCGCGTCACGCGTCATTTTGTGCCCTCGCAATTCATCGTTTCTTCCATGACCACATGCATTCTGCACTAGTTTATAGACATTTTGTACTACTGTGTAATGTTAAATGTGTTATGTTTAATCTAAGTGTGTAAAATTTAATGCAATAAACTGTATCAAGCATTATAATAATTTAAAAATAAACACTTTTATACAAATATTACAGACACTTACCCGCGGTAGTTGCGAGTCCAGGATCAAATTCTCTTTCGAAGTACATTTCAATGTTGCCTTCGTTGAGTCACGGCCTAACTTATTCGTTGCTACACATTCATATTCTCCTGAGTTTTCTTCATAACAATAAAGAATATCTAATATAACAATTCCAAAGTCATGGAATGTTCTGTACCTATGTCCATGAGGCAGTTTTTTACCATTGTAGAACCACTCAACTGTAAGATCTGGATCATCTACTGGTACAAGTCTTGCTTCAAAGTGAGCGCTTTGTCCTTCCACCAATTTAGTTACATCCTGTATCTGTGTAATGAACCTGGGTGGCTCTGCAGATGTTGCCGCCGGAGCTTGTTTCTGAACTCCGTGTAAGCTCTCTAGCTCTCTGATTTTAGCAAGAGAATCAGGCTGTAAGCTGTCTGAATAAACACCACTCCTTCCGTAGCAAGAAATAGTCGCTTTAGTGAAATCTTCTCCATATTTGTTATAAGCTCGGCAAACATATTCACCGGTGTCATGGTTCTGAGTATACGCAATATCAAGTACAACAAAACCGAAGTCAGATACTGTTTTAATTCTTGTCGAATGGCGCATTGGTTGTCCATTATGATACCACTCAATCTTCATATCAGGGTCATCGACAGGAATAACAGTACATTCAAAGTGAGCTGATTGACCGTCTTTAAGACCTTCAATATTCTGAATATGCGTTGTGAACTTCGGTTTTTGTCCCTTACTCCTATCGACACACCCGAGCCTGCAGCTGATTTCTGCTTGTCCCCACTTATTAGTTGCTCTACAGGTGAATGTACCGGAATCTGTAGTTTTAGTTCCCAAAATTTCTAGAACGACCATTCCAAAGGCATAAACTGTACGGATTCTATGACTTGCTTCAATTGTTTTGCCGTTATAGAACCATTCAATGACCATACTTTGATCACCAGTTGGTATTAATGACGCTTCATAATGCGCAATTTGTCCTTCACTTATATCAGTGATATCTTCAAATACAGTTATAAATTCAGGAGCTCGTCCTGTATCATCTTCTGGTCTTTGACTAGGTTCTTTACGAAGAGAATCTTCAAGGTTTTGAATTTTCTCCAAACCTTCTGTTCCTTTAGGATGCTGAGTTCTTTCAATAAGGTTTTCTTTACTGGTGCAGTAAATAGTCGATGATGTGAAAGCTTCACCTCGTTTGTTCCATGCTTTACATGTGTAAATACCACTGTCTCGTTCATACACATCAAATAAGTCCAAAGTTACGAAACCGAAATCATTGTTAAGCTTGAACCTTGATCCCTGTTCTAAAACTTTGCCGTTGAAATACCATTCAATTTTTAGATCAGGGTCATTTTTAGGTTCTACTTGACCTTCTAAGTGAAGTGCTTGTCCTTCAATTAATTGATGTTCCGCCACAATAGGTACTACCCATTCAGGCTTAGGATATTCTGCATCAGGAACTGAGGGTCTCCTTCCCTTAGAAAGTCTAGCTTCTTCAGCTTGCTCAACAGCTTCTAAGCCAGCCTTACCTTGAGGATGTTGAGTATCTAAATAAATATTCTTGTCTCCAGTACATCTTAAAGAGCCGGAAGTTGTAGCTGATCCTTTACTATTGGTTGCTTTGCAAGTATAAATTCCTGAATCCTCTTCATAAGTGTGTGTAATATCGAGAGATACATAATTAAAGTCATGAATGCTCTTGTAGCGAGTGCCCGAAGGCAAAGGTTTGTTATTAAATAACCATTCAATTTTCAGAGTTGGATCACGGGATGGTTCAACATTGCATTCGAAATGAATGTTATCGCCTTCCTTGCACACTATGTTGTTAAGATGTGAAATGAATACAGGTGTTTCGTAAACAGCCTCAGGTGATTCTGGTTTAGGTGGTTTTGGTTGCTCTAGAGCTCCTATGCGATTTAAAGATTCAGGGTGTAGTGATTCTCCAAGTAGCCAGTGGCGATCTTCAATCTTTATTGAAGCAGTAGAAACTGCTTCACCCATTAAGTTTGTGGCTTTGCATGTGTATATACCAGAGTCATCATTACGAAGAGAATTAATTGACAATGTAACTAATCCAAAATCGAATGTACTTTTTATTCTCGATCCAGTAGTTAATGAAACTCCGTTCTTGAACCACTCAATACGTAAATTAGAATCAGCACGTGGCTCTACTTGAGCTTCTAAATAAACATGTTGTCCTTCAACAAGTTTATCATAACTCTTTAGATGTGTTGTAAATATAGGAGCTTGTTGTACTCCCGAGTCTACAAACATTTCTGGGACTTTGTTCATTGCTGCTTCTTTAAGTTGTATTTGTTCCCATGACTCTGGTCTCATAGCTTGATCTACAACTGTTGACTTTGTCTTCACCTTAAGGGAGGTAGATGAGACAGTACTTCCTGCTTTGTTAATAGCTTTACACATGTATAAGCCAGCGTCGTTTGCAACGACAGAGTTTATGTCTAAGGTTACAAAACCAAAGTCATGTGTCGTTCGGAACCTGGAACCTGGAAATATAAATAAACATTAATTAATTTAATTATAATAATAAATAAATTATAATAATAAAATATATTAAACATGAAATTTTAAATCATATTTCACGTATATGTTCTTCTTATTTGATCAAATCTAGAAACCTACCCATTTTAAGCTCCACTCCGTTGATATACCATTCAAATCGTAAACTAGGATCACCAACAGGCACAACACGAGCTTCATAATGCGCATGTTGTCCTTCCCATAGTTCTGATGGTCCTGTTAATACTTGAGTGAAAATAGGTTTCTCAAATTCACGTTCGGGTTCATCAACACGCCTTTGCTGTGGCTCTTCTAACCTTTGAATCTTTTTCATTCCTTCTGGGTGCTGAGTTTCTATTTGGATTGAAGCTTTGGCTAAAATAAATAACATAATATTAAAGTATATCGATAAACCTACGATAAGCTTGTTATAATAATTATTAATATTCATCCATTGACGACCTCTGTGGCTCACTGGTTCGTACGTTGGCGCTCAAGCCGGATGTTGCTTATACGAATCCCACCAGGGAACAAAAAAGTTTACTGTGATCCTTGGTCATGTATTAAATATGTGTATTATGTAATAAAAATCTTAAATATATAAGGTTCGGTAAAATCAACTACATATATTTTGGGAATATGATCTACTGCTTATGTATACACGTTTAGGCAGAAAAATAATTATCATACCATGTCTCTAAGTTTTCGTTAGGTACCCGTAACACAAGTTCTTCGAGAACTTACTACAGAGCCAGATTGACGTGGTGTGAATGCGTCCATAAATATAATTATTATCCTAATGCATATGATGGTAATTAAACTGGTATCAACTTAAGCAGCTAGTCAACAAGAGTAAAGTAACGCTATTTTAATTCTATTATGTTATGTAGAATGAATCATTGAGATTTAATTGCTTACTTTTTATCCTCATGGCAGCTGTTGTTACAGCTTCACCGAGCAAATTAGAAGCTCTACACATGTAAACTCCTTCATCTTCATCTCTGACATGAGATATTGTCATAGATACGTAACCAAAATCATGAGTCTTGGTAATTCTGGAACTATCTTCGATTAGTTTTTCATTTCTGAACCATTCTACCTTGAGTGTAGGATCACCAACAGGAATAAGTCGGCAATCGAAATGAGCAGTCTGACCTTCTTGAATATTATCGATGTTTTGTAGAGGCTGAGTGAACACAGGACGTTGTCTTGTTACTGGTTCTGGTATTTCTGGGCGTTTAAATGGTTCAGCTGATTCCAGTTCACGAATCTTCTCGAGACCTTCTGGACGTTGTGATTCCGAAATAATACTTCCTTTTGCGGTTACTGTCATGGATATGGAGGATGTACATTGACCAAGTGCATTAATGGCCTTTACAGAGTATTCACCAGCATCTTCGGGTACACAGTGTGCAATATCCAATGACACGTAACCAAAATCAAAAGTGATATGGAATCGTGACGCAGATTGCAGGGCTTTGCCATTATGATAAAATTCTATGCGTAAGTTCGAATCTTGTACGGGCTCTACTTGGCATTCAAAGTGAGCAGTTTTTCCTTCAAATACATGAGTTGTACCTCTTAGTTCAGTTACAAATCTCGGAGGTGATATTTTAGGTTCTTCAACCTCCATTCTCGTAGTATGTCCTTGCGCTTCTAATTGTCTTATTTTTTCGAGACCATTTGGATGTTGTGTATCTAATATAATACTCTTATGCCCTAAAACAACCAAAATAATTCTAATCAATTGGTATTCCTTTATAAAAAAATCTAAAACTTTAATTATAAGCTAAGTAAGTTAAAACAGTTGATATAAAATAAATATCTAAATTAATACATAAAAGTATTAAAAATTACATACCTGCAACCTTCAACGTGCAAGTATTAACAGCTTCGCCCAGTTTGTTTGTAGCTTTGCACATGTATGTTCCAGAATCTTCTGAATATGTGTATAAAATATCTAAAGCAACGTAACCAAAATCGTGTGTGGTGCGGAATCTATGACCTGTTTTAATTTTTTGACCATTGAGGAACCATTCAATTTTAAGGTCGGGATCATTAATGGGTTCTACCCTGCATTCGAAGTGAGCCCGGTCTCCTTCTTTGAGGTTTTCAAGGCTGGTTAAAGCCGTAAGGAAAACAGGTCTTTGTCCAGGTTTTTCTTCTTCGACTGCTTTTGGTCTTTCATAATGTTCAAGTTCTTGAATTTTTTTAAGACGCTGTTCATCAAGCGTGTCAAGATATAGTGAAGCCTTAGCTATAAAAAATAAAGTAAAAATAGAAAAGAGAACGGTGTTTAAAGCATATTAAGTCCTTGACAACCAAAAATACTTCGAGACATAAAAATATACTGTATATTTGCGGCACAATTATTATTACAGTATTTAAAATGCAAAGGTAGTAGTACTATAAGATAGAAGTATTGAAAACAATTTTTGTCACTATCGGCTGACAAATCACACCAAAACAAGAGTGAACCTTTTTAAAAAAAAACTGCGATGTAAGCAAAATAAAAATAAAGTGATAATTTTTAGAAACTGTAAACTTACCATCAACATTGACTGAACTAGTTGTGACGGCTTCACCAACTGCATTAGTAGCTTTGCACATGTAAGTGCCAGAATCTTCAGCGTAGGCGTATAACACGTCTAATGCGACATATCCAAAATCATATGTCGTTTTGAACCGATGACCTTGTTGAATAGGTCTACCGTTACAATACCATTCGACTCGCATTGTAGGATCGTTTACAGGTGTTAATGTAGCTTCCAAATGTACAGGTTGCCCTTCAGGTACATGGGCGTTCTTGATAGGTTTGCCAAATTGTGGTTTTTCAGCAATGAAAGCCTCATCCCGCACAACGCGTTTATATCTGCTGTCATCTTCCAGGTATTGAATCTTTTCAAGTGCACTTTCGTGTTGGCTATCACGAATAATGGATTCCTTGGCTAAAAGATTAAATACAATATGATTAAAATTTAATTCAAGTATAAAAGTATTACAGGAAAAAATTAAATAGTTATACTAATTTACTTACATTGGACATTTAATTTTATAGATGAAGTAGCTTGTCCTAAGTTATTAATAACTTTGCAGGTATATTCTCCGGAATCTTCACCATACACGGTAAGGATATCAAGAGCTGCAAATCCAAAGTCGAATGCTGTTCTGTAGCGGTGACCACTTTGTAATACCTTTCCGTTAAAGTACCATTCCACTCTCATGTTAGGGTCAGGATATGGCTCGATACGACATTCATAATGAGCACTCTGTCCTTCTATTAACTTTGTAGGTCCATTCAATTGTGTTACAAAACGTGGAGCTTGGTTTACAGCAATTTCAACATCTTCTTTACGTTGATAGCGGGAGGCATCCTCCAACTGTTGAATCTTTTGTAAAGCCGTTTCGTGCTGAGACTCTAGTTGAAGCGAAGCTTTAGCTGAAATAAGTTGTTGACTGAATTGATTACACTATTCATTAAAAAATCATACATAATTTTATCTTCTTATTTTTATGTACTAAAGTAAATGTACACTATGCAGAATACATTTTGCAATGTTTTTTGTTTTTTTTTTGTCGTTTATGAAAAATATCAGTAAAGTCATTATTTAATTCAATGCTTCATCAACTTTAGTTTAACTGCAGCCAAAATACAATTTTCTATTGAACGTAATACATTTTAAAAGCACTATCGTATTTTCAATCGTTTCAGTCGTAGTCACGCAGTAGTTGTAAGGTGGTGTTGTCGGTGAGCATGAGGTGACAGTGGAAACTTTGTTTGCTAATTAGGTATATATATATAATTATTGTGTACATAGTGATTATTATTACTGAAGGTTTTATTACTATTTAATGTTAATTGAAAGTATATATTAAGGAAAAATATAACAGACATAATTAATAATTACGTTCACAGATCTGACGCGATGCGATAATTGTAAAAGTATCACTGAATAAGCATAAGTCAGTATGCAATGTTTTATTTATCTTTAAATTATAACTGGGACTCTATTCATTAATTTGATGTAAATAAGTTTTGTAATAACTGCAGACTATTGTGACGTAATTTAGATGTATGTTTAGCAAAATAACAATTATTGCTTTGAATTAAAATCTACGAGGTAAAATAATATACTGTATCCATCTTTTAAGAACTCTCCAATAGTTTCTACCTCAGTACCTTCGTATTTTTTATATATTTCCTCAAAGTAGAAAATGCCCTCATAATATATATATTATGTAATTATATTATATTATGTAAAATGGTACATTTACCTTCATTACTAATTTAACATACATACTAACATTGTAATGTGCTTCTATTTGCTATCAATCACCCATTTGGATTTCCATTAGAAACAATGTAACTAACAAAATATTTTTAAGGTTCACGAATAACACTTACATTGAACGAATAACGTTGACGACGTCACTGCCTCGCCTAACTCATTGATAGCGTAGCAAGTGTAAGTTCCGGAATCTTCAGGATTAACATACTTCATATTGAGAGCAACGTATCCGAAGTCATGCATTGTGGTAATGCGGTTTGCTGAAAAAGTTTTGAGACAATTAACCTTTTTAATTGCATTGCAATTATAACAGCCTGTCATACAATGTAAAGTTAGAATACTTACAAGCTTCAATGGGAACACCGTTGCGCAACCATTGGACTTTTAATTTGGGGTCGCCAACGGGAATTAGTCTGGCTTCAAAGTGAACCGCTTGATTTTCTGCTACTCTCATGTCTTTCAGTGGCATGGTAAATACTGGAGCCTGAGTAACTATTTCTTCTTGAGAAGTTGGTTTGTGACGCCTTGAACCATCTTCTAGCTGGTTTAATCTTGGCAATGCTTCTTCGTGTTGCGATTCTAAGTAAATTGATTTTTTGGAATGTACGATTGCGATTCCAGATGTAACTGCTTCTCCCAAAGTATTGATTGCTCTGCAAGTGTAAGTGCCTGAATCTTCCGGTAGGCATGACATAATATCGAGGGCCACAAAACCGAAGTTATTAGTTTCTGTAAATCTAGAACCACTCTTAAGCGGTTTATTGTTATGGTACCATTCTACTTTCATTGTAGGGTCAGAAACTGGAATCAATCTACATTCGAAATGAGCTCTTTGACCCTCTTTAATTTCTACGTTCTTTAATGATGTCGTGAAAATAGGCGCTTGTGTGGTTACTTCGTCTGTGTAGTCTGTTCTGTGATATTTTGATCTGTCTTCTAACACATGAATTTGTTCTAAGCCAGCTTCGTTTTGAGTAGCTCTAATAATATCAGCTGTTTCTCGGCACGTCAATCTACAACTTACTTCATCAGTTCCGACTAAGTTAACTGCTCTACATGTATATATTCCCGAATCTTCGGCAATTAGATCAATGATGTCGAGAGCTACGTAGCCAAAATCATGTATTGGTCGGAATCTATGTCCAATGGTAACAGGTTGTCCATTTTTGAACCATTCAACTTTTAAATTAGAATCAGTTACTGGTTCCAGTTTGCATTCAAAATGAACGTGCTGTCCTTCTTTAACATTCTCAATAGATTTTGGCTTAGTCACAAATCGTGGTTTAATATTAATAGATTCGTCAATTATGTCGGTCTTTTTATACCTTGATGCATCTTCTAAATATTGAATCTTTTCTAAGCCTCCTGGGTGCTGTGATTCCAATATTAAATCTTTCTTTGCCATTACTCGCAAAGCACAAGACGTCACAGCTTCACCCAACTGATTAGTCGCTTGGCAAGTGTAAACTCCGGAATCCTCCGGATATACACTTAGAAGATCTAAAGCAACATAATCAAATTCATATGCAGGTCTAAACCTATGTCCTGTTTTTATTGGTCGTCCATTACAGAACCACTCTACTCTCATTGTAGGATCGCCTACAGGTTGTAAGCGACATTCAAGGTGAACATTCGTTCCTTCGACAGTTTCTATATTATGTAAAGCGCGAGAGAATTGCGGTGCTTGCATAACCGTTATATCTTCTTGAACCTGTCGGCTGCGACGAGATGCATCTTCTAGCATTTGGATTTGTTCAACAGCTTGTTCGTTTTGTGTTTCAGTTAAGATGTCTGATCGTTCAATGACTCGAACCATGGCTGACGTGTGAGCACTACCGAGGTGATTTACTGCCCTAACAGTGTATTCACCTGAATCAGCTGATGTAGCATGAATAATGTCTAATGCTACAAAACCAAAATCGTAGTAAGTTTTAAATCTTGAGCCCACAGTAACAGCACGTCCATTGTGGAACCATTCAACCCTCATAGTAGGATCTCCCATAGGCTCTAGTCGACATTCAAGATGAATATTTTTGCCTTCTGAAATAGACTTAGGATCCGACAGTGGCTGTACAAATACAGGCTTAGACTTTGAAATCTCTTCAATGTGATACATAGGCTCTACAAATTTAGACTCTTCCATCTGTCTTGTCTTTTCATATAAACCATGATGTATGCTTGACGTGTCAATGCTAGATCTTGCTGCAAAAAATATGGGAAGACCATTAAATAATGTTGACTAACATAATTATTATAATTAGAAAGTATAATTTACTCCAAATAGGTTTTTTTATAACGCAGATGTATTAAAAAACAAAAGGTTATTGATAGAAGAAGTCGTCAAATCATTATTGTTTTTACTATTAATGTTTTACTTACTTTCAACTACCATTGAGGCACTTAGTTGCGCTTCTCCAGCAGCATTGCGTGCTACAACTGTATAGACTCCAGCATCTTCAGCTCTTACACTAGATATGTCTAATGCAACATATCCAAAGTCATGGTAAGTTTGAATACGGTTAGCTGATTTTATCTGTTTCCCATTGAAATACCATTCAATGTTTAAAGTCAAGTCACTCTGCGGTTCGACACGAGCTTCGAAGTGTGCACTTTGACCTTCCACAATTTTATTAGTACCTTTTAGAGGTCCTAAGAATCTAGGCTTCTGAGTTACCCTGACTTCTTCGTCTGACCTCTTGGAATATTTGCTTGAATCTTCCAAGAATTGAATCTTTTCTAATCCACCAGGATGTTGCGATTCTGCTATGATGTCTTTTTTAGTCACTATAGTTAAGTTCGCATTTGTCGTTGCTTGACCAACTTTGTTATGTGCACGGCATGTGTAATGACCAGCATCGTGTATAGTCACTGACTTGATAGTGAGTGCTACATAACCAAAATTGAAAAATGTTGTAATTCTCGAACTTGCCTCAACAGGCCTACCATTTTTCAACCATTCTACCTTTAATGTAGAATCACCGATAGGTTCTAAACGAGCTTCAAAATGTGCAAATCCACCTTCTTTAATATTAATTTGATCTTTAATAGGTGTTTTGAATTCGGGTTTTTGTGTACTTTCAGGTACTTCTTGATAATATTTTTGATGTTGTTGCTGTTGGTAAGCCTCTAGTTGCTCAGTCTTTTCAATATATCGTCGTTGTTCAGGAATTCCAAGATCTGCGGTGACAGTACTTCTTGCTGCTACTCTAATGGTCGCAGTACTGATGGCTTCACCAAGTTTATTCACAGCCCTCACTGTGTACGAACCTGCATCTTCAGCCCGTAGGTGCATGATGTTAAGGGAGACGTAGCCGAAGTTGAAGATTGCTGAGATTCGCGAGCTGGCTGTGATTGGTCGGCCATCCTTGTACCATTCCACTCTCATAGTAGGATCACTGACTGGTGTTAATTGTGCTTCAAAGTGAGCATTTCTGCCTTCTTGAAGTTCACCGAGATCTTGTAATGGTCTGATAAATTGAGGTTTTTGTGAGACTTGTTCCTCAACTGATTCCTGGTGTTGATATTTAGAATAATCTTCTAATTGTTGAATATATTGTAAACTCTCTGGGTGCTGACTACTCCTTTCGATTGTTGCTCTGGGTGTTACATGCAACATAGCTTTGGTTTCAGCAGCACCTGTTGCGCTGACAGCCCGACATGTGTATTCACCGCTATCTTGAATATTGAGACTGAGCATGTCTAGAGATATGTAACCGAACCTGAACACCGAAGTAAATCTGGAACCTGAAACAATATTGTTTGTAACATCATAAACACTTGCAAAGATATTTAACAAATCAGGGAATGGAAAGTTTATATATATACATTATCTTTTATCTGTAATATAATTAAAGTTACACATTTAAGAATAAAACAAATCCTAATAAATAATGAGAAAAATAGGACTTACTAGCTTCTATGCTTTGTCCATTTTTCAACCATTCGATTCTCATCGATGGGTCGCCAACCGGCTCTATCCTCGTTTCAAAGTGAATTTTGCCACCCTCCATTTGTGTGACACTTTTGAGTGGCACAATAAACTGTGGTGGAGGATAGACACGGTCTTCCTCACCCGGAGGAATATATGGTCGTGCTCTTTCCACGTGCCTTAAATAAATAATTTCCGGACCAGGGGCAGGCCTGTAAAAATTGCAAAGAATGACTCATTAGTGAAACATCTCACAGGCTCTGACAATTTGTATTAACAAAAATATTAAATTCCAGAGTATTAAAAAATTAGAATTATTAAAAAGAGATTAAAAAAGGGATGATGACTATATCTAAAATATTTCGTTTTATTAATATATTCAGAAATATTGAGGCATTATTACTTGGCAAATGTAAAAAAATATAATATTTTATGTGTAGTTTAGATAGCCTAAAAAGTCCAAAAAAGTTTTTTTGCTAAATTGGTAAACAAAACCTATATCATTAGTTTACTTACGTCTTACGTTAGGTAAGTATGAACAGTATACACTTTAACCTAGGCATGACGTCACACCTCGGTACGCCTTTAGTATGGAGCATTTTCACGAGACTTGCGAAATTTTGTACACAAATCGTTGTAACTTTGAAAATATTGACTATTGACAAAATACTGTTTCTTCAAAGAAATGACTCATATTCTAAGAGTACTATTCATTTATGCAATGAAAAAAAAACCATCTAGCTTATTAATATTAATAATATACAAGTAACATAAATTATACGAGTGGTGGTTAATAGAGGTGAAAATAAATACTTACTCTGGCTCGATAATTTTAGTTGGCCGAGGTAAGTGCAGACGCTTTTGCTCAGGCGGAGGCTCTTTGGGAACTTCCACATAGAGCCTTGCCCGAGTTGCGGTGGAGCCTGCGACATTCTGTGCTGTGCACTGATACCATGCCGCATCCGACGCCTTGGCTCTCGGTATATCTAATGTCGAGGCCCCACCATCGGAACTAATTCGTAGTTCTGGATTGGGTATAATAGGAACGCCGTCCTTCTGCCATGTGATACGTGGTGTAGGGGTACCAACAGCTCTTGCATTTAACACTACTGGTTCGCCCTCTCTTACACTTATCGTACTAAATCGTTCGACGAACTTTGGAGCAACAACTTGCTCCTTCTCTATCACATTTAATCTGCATTGGAAAGATATTTCACCGCTCTTGTTTCGTGCAATGCAAGTTACTACACCACTATCACGTCTATCAACATTTGTAATCATAAGAGCATGATTACCTGATTCGTTAACTAAAATTTTATGATTATAATCGTCTCGTATTTGTCTATCATTAATGAACCACGTGACTTCTGGGTAAGGTCTGCCAGTAACGCGGCAATCGAATCGCGTCATTTTACCTTCTGTAACATCACGATCTTGGCAGACTTTTACAAATTGCGGAGCAAGAGCTTTTTCACTTATTTCTACTTTTTCAGTCTCTATTTGTTGAGATTCTAAGATATGTTGTGATTTTTGATCTTGAACATATGTCTCGTGAGGAGATTCGACAGCAAGATATGCAGAGGTAACAATGCAGCCATTAGGGTTTTCTGCCAGTAGAGTGTAGTGAGCAGAATCCGATTTCTGTGTGTTTCTTATTCTTAGGATAGTTTGATTGTTTGTAGTTATTATGTTGTGTTTGTTTGAGTTAACTATCCTTTGGCCGTTTTTGAACCAGGTCACCCGCGGTCTCGGATTTCCAGATAGCTGAACTTGGAACTGTGCATCAGCACCCTCTTGAAGTTTTGAGTTTCTGGGTTTTTGTGATATCTTCGGCGGTGATACTGGTCCCAGTGATTTATCTATTTCAGTGTTTATATGTACATCAGTCTCTCCTATATATCTTTTTGTGATCGTTTCTCTGAATGACACTTCTCGCAATAGTCTGTATTCGAATGTGTCTACCTTAAAATCTTCAGTAGAAACTTCAGACCCGTTTGCGTAAACATATTTCTGTGACTGTTTAGATTTGTCCGAAAACTCTTGTGTTCCGTATGACTTGTGTTCAACGCTTTCGCTGATATGTCTGTAGCTCTGTTGTTGGGATGCTTGATGCGCAGGTACAGGAACACCCTCAGGTTGTATATACACTGAGCATATAGCTTCACCGTATTGGTTACGTGCTGTACATGTGTATTCACCTTCATCACCAGGGCCAATTTGCTTGATGAGAAGCGATACATCGCCGGTCTGTTCATTATAACTCATACTATATTTATTACATTCTACTAACGGTGCCTTCTTTCTGGTCCAAGATACTACGGGCGTGGGATTGCCTCTGAGCTTTCCCTCGAATTTCGCATTACCTCCTTGGGCAAATCTTGCATTTTTAAATATTTGTTCGAATATAGGTGGAGATGGATCACCAGGCCTGCCAGCGGTGATAGGTAAACGATCTCCACCGGCGCCCCCAACTGCAACAACAGAAAAAGTATACATAAATAGAGATTTTTTTATAAAATATTTAATATAGATAGGAAAAAATGAGAACTTGGCAGTTATTAAGAAATATTTTTTATTCTAAGAGATTATTACTATTAGAATTTCCAAGGTTATTAATCGTGTGTAAAGAAAATAAGTTGGCGACTGCATACACCATACTGTATTTTCGAATTTTGCAGCGAGTTAATAATTATGTTGGTGACTTAATTACTAAACTGGCGAAAACAACTGGCACAAAAAGTACTAAAATAAAAATGAATGTTGTTTCGGAAGTAAAGGTACGTATGCCTTCTTTTGATTGTACTTTTTACAATAATATAAATAAATAAATAAAATAAAAATAAAAAATGAGTGTAATACCGGCTTTTAATGTTTCATAAATAGGTGTTTAATTACCTTAACCGTGATTTCATTATATCCTTCCATTTTATGCATAATTATGCCTTGTGACAGAATGCTTTGAATTTATTATGACAAAAAATATGCCTAACGAGTTTATGCTAAAAAACAATTATGCTAAAGTATTATTATGACAAGAAAAAATATGCCTTACCAGTTATGTCTCATTAAATTAGGACAAAAAACATTAGTCTAAATGATATTTATGCCTAATGATGTAGTATGCCAAGAAACCATTATGCCAAAGTAATATTATGCGTAATAAAATTATGCCCACTTGGTACACGTAATAAAGGTATGCCAAATGAAATTATGACAAATAAAATTATGCGAAAAAGGGGATCCCATTATATTCTCATCAATCGCAGCTAGAAATTATGTTTTAAAGCAAACAATAATAATTAATAATTATAATGTATAACGTAGGTATGTTTGAGAGAATGAATGAAGAACGATTGAAGAAAAAAGTGTATAAGGCGAGTGTGAATGGAAGTGTTGGAAGGAGTAGACCTAGGCGGACCTTTCGAGACCAAATCAGGGAAGTCTTGAAAAAAGGCCAGGTCAAGAGTACCCTAAACCGAAGAGCATGTATGAAGAAAATAATAAAAGTGGACAAAGCGAAACAAGTAGGTATGTAAGGATCGTAGCAAGTGGAAAGAAGTGGTCTCTTCCTACCCCTACGGGAAAGAGGCGTGATTATATGTATGTATGTACTTATTAAGAAGTTAACCCGATCAAAATTATTTATTGCCAATAAGGCAATAAAAAATACAAAGTTTTTGGAGTCAAGTGTCAATTACAGACTGTCGTACCTATTATTGCAAAGCGTATAAAGAATTTTGCAAATTACGTAAATATTTATTTTTGAATTAAAAATAGTGTTTCTGGAAAAGTGGTCCACTCGGAATTATAATTTTCTTTAGTGTTATTAGTCATTGCATGACGATAGCAAGCTCTTTCGCAGTCTATTTTAGGTACGCGCGGCGAGATCTGATTACAGGCGCCATTTTCGTTGAAGTACGAAACGAACGAACGAAACGACGCCTGTTGTTTTCAAAATACCAGTGGGTGAGGTGTATATAACTAATAATTCAATATTTACTTTAAAATTCGGAGAAACATCAAAGTGAGACTTTAAGATGAAAAAAGATGAGTAATGAAACGGACGCTATTATAGCAATACCTACTAACAAACTAACAGCAGATTCAGGGGCAAGACTTACGGCTGAATAATGTGTATAAACGCTAAACAATAGGCATTTATAGGAGTAAAGAAATCGACGCTATTATAACAATACCTACTAACAAACTAACAGCAGATTCAGGGGCAAGACTCACGGCCGAATACCTAATGTGTGTAAACGCTAAACAATAGGCATTGATAGGAGTAAAGAAACGGACGCTGTTATAGCAATACCTACTAACAAACTGACAGCAGATTCATCGGCAAGACTTACGACCGAATACTGTAACGTTAAACATAATTAAGAGTCCTCCTATTCGCAGACTGTCGCTGTTTCTGCTAACCGGAATGACAAGGATAGCATTTCACTTGAGCGTCACTTAATTTAATTATCGTGTCAGTATTTGGCGAATACCCATCTAGTTTTAACTAACCCTTTATCAGCCAAGTTTAGGCACATTTTACACCACTATCTACTTGGTATCTGTTTGTATTGATGGAGAGTAACATCACGTAGTACGAAGAACTAAAAAAATTTAATTCATCTTTTGGTTAGTGGTGACAACTCGTACATTAACTGTGTTTTATTATTTTCTTAATTCAGAGAATATTAATGAAAAGCTCAGACAAAAGTTACACGCACGTTTCTCGACTAAAATGTGTAACCTTATTTGTGTTACATAATAGGTACATTACAGGCAGTAAAAGCACCTTCAGACGCCATATGTCGAGTCCATTACATAATTATTTAGGTCAAGGTCAATATCATGATGCCCACAAAACTCCATACAACCCCAAGGTCATTCCAATATCAACAAATAACAATAAATTTTGCGCCTTTTGTTTATTAAGATGTAATAATTCAGATGTTTAAATTGAATTTTGAGTAGCTTAAAATAATAACGTGACATTAATTTTAACTATAGATAGTGTTGTTAATACTGCACATTAAATAATGTTATTAATATTATGTTAAATGAACATTCGCTTAAATATTTAAACTAACATTCACATATTATTTCGCTTTGCAATTACTTAAATTTTATTAGTCATTTCAAACGTCGAATACAAGTAATTAAGTAATTACTAACTGCTAAAATTCTTATATATTCCAATAAACTGTTTTAGTAAAAATATATTTTAGGTACTGGTTTATATTATGAAGGCGATTGAATGTTAATCTACAAAGGTTTTTAAAAAGGACATACTTGTATCAAGCACTCAAGTTAAAGAAATATAAAATCGCAGAATATTTTTATACCGCTGAAAACTATGAAACCTATTTTCGTGGACGTGAAATAGTTAAAAAAAACACTTGATATTAAAATCGTAACGCACTACTGGATGTTCTGGCGCTGTTCCAAACACCAGTAGGCCAGTCGGGATCCGTAGGTGACGAAACCGTGTCTATTTTAAAATAATTAGAATTCTTCAGTTACGTTGCGTTAAATTACCGTGTATAATTGGATTTACGTTAGTTACTCAAGTTTTACCAGCCTAAAGAACATTCTTTTGACTCTGATTTTTAATCTCAGCCAGTTGAAAGAACTAAAAACATTGGCTTCCAACTGATAAAGTAAAGAAGAGAGGTGAAATGCGTAAAATATTAATTTTAGTACAGAAGTCAAATAACTGAAATTTTAAACTCTGATTTAAAGTTTAGAATATTTTTATATTTTTCGGCATTTTCATTTTACTTTAATTGAATTTTAAATAAAAAGTCTTGAAATCATTTTTTTATTTGAATTTGAAGATTATTGGAGTTTGGACCAATCAATACGGGTTTGACGTTGGTTTGACGTTTATGAGAATATCGAGACTGTATTGTAACTGTTTTACTGCAGAATTTAATTAGCTGAATCAATGATTTCAGATAAAAGCCAAGCTTTACACGTCCTAATTCTATAATCTCTAACTTCACAAACACTCCACCAGTTAAAATATGTGGTTTGAATGTTTACTTTTTAGCTGAAACGTGAAAAGTCATGAATAGGGTATCCTTACACATAATGTACATTTTGTAGCGCAACAGCCAAGCCACATAATTTGACAAAGGTGAAGATAAGTTACTTTTATGATCGGCGCTTGCTTTTTGAATGATCGGTGAAATCGAAGACCGGTCGTTCAGATATCAGCAATGATTATGCTGTATGTATTTGTATGATTTCACATCATTTGTATGCTATATTAATCATTGTACAGATTTCGTGATTATAGCCTTCTTTTTATGTGCTGTATCTTTAGTCTTTATGCCTTACGAGATAAAGTATATTCGTGTTATTGTAATTTTGTGACGCATGATGCCTTCTAGACCGTGGCAACTTTGGCTTGACCCACTGAACACCATATGGTCAGTACTCAATAGTACGATTGCCCTCAACGTATGATTCATAAGGCATAACGGACTATATTTTTAATATACTTTAAACGGCGCAGTACTTGCTTAGCAAGTTTTTTTAATAAACGAACGATAAAGATACTTAAGTTATAATAAGCATTCAAAACCACTGTTGCTGTATACAGTATCGGATCTTCAGACAGACAAAATCAAAATCAAAAAAGTTTTATTTATATGAAAATAAAACCTTTTTGATTTTGATTTAATTTTGTTGTTTGAGGTAAGTTACAAAGTAACGCTTATAGAATTGTCCCTACTTGATGCGTACCACCGGTTGCCTAGACAGACAGACGGACGGACAGAGTGAAACTATAAGTGTTCCTTGAGTATTAGGGAACCCTAAAAATGTAAATGTTCTGACAGATTGATAAACGTCAACGTGTAACAACATTATAATATATCTATGTATCGAACGCATACTATGTTAATAATCTGAGCAGTATGTTTTTTTTTAAATTGAACTGGCATAAATTTCTATTTTGTAATTAAAAAATGCTAAACTTTATTTGGAGTTATTCATACTTCAGAACGTATAATGTAATCGTGCCTTAACCTCAGCAATTTAACATTTCATTGACGCAACAATCAATAGAAGCGAACAATAGAATTGTTAGATAAAATCCATTCGATGCGATAACTAAAATGTAAATGTTGTTTTTTAGTTATCATAACTTTACAACAATTATAAAACCTAAATAAGCTAACAGGCTTATTGTATTTAAACAGACCCGCAATCTGAGGGTCAATTCTGCTAAATAAAGCCTGCAATAATACAATTATAATCAAGTCTCGACACGCAAAAACTGTCAAACGGTATTCTCGTAAACGTTAAAGTAGCGTAAAACACGCTGATTGGTCGAAACTTCATAAAATCAGTTTAAGATCACAAGTAGCTTCACTTATAATGCAATTAAAGTACAATGAAAGTCTATTTTAAATACGAGAATTGAGGTTCTGTTATTGGTACAGCGTGACACCAATGAGAAGAAAAGTTGATAATAATGGCTAAGTTCATCATTATCATATATTAATACGTGAAGTAAAAACTTTCAGTGCAGTTTACGAGAATTGAACGATCGGAGAGTTCAATATTTGGCACAATTAAAGTTTATTTGTAGGTGTGCAGAATGTTACTATATTTAAGAAATACTTAGAAATACCTGCAATTAATAAAAATAATAACAACACACGCTACCTCTTAACTTTTTTTCTAAGAAGCAAAAGTATCTAGTAAGGGTTCTTTTGCCTCTTAGATAGATAAAAAGTTCAAATATAAAAGTTAAATCAATTATTAAGAGCTATTTTCGACCTCTAGTTAGTATTATTAATTAAGACACCAATGTACCACCGACAAAGTTCCCGCTCGACCAGTCTCTAAACATTCACCTTTGCACTAGGACACCTCAAAATATTTACACGCAGAGGAAGTAACCGCAACGACTGCAGACGAGGTTGAACTACGTATTTGCACGTGAGTATGTTTGCGAGCCCACTATTCAACGGCGCTGTTGAGCGATTTTCATCTTATACCTGGTCGAGCGGGAACTTGTTCGGTAGGTACATTATAAAATATACATACATATATTACAGACGTGGAGATACGTTACTAAACATTTTATATTTAGGACCTGTTTCATAATCTACTCTAAGTTTCATATAGCTTATTTGCATGTTTTGTCTCTGTCATTTGGTATATTATAGTACTAGGTACCTAAGCTGAAACAAAACTTTCGATTAAGCTATCCGACATTTATCAGACTATGAAACCCGCAGTAAACGTATTACGGCATTACAAACATTACAAAATGAACCTATAAATTTCACAAAATCAGAATGTTTTGCTTCATAATATCTCGTCATAAATATTCTCCAAACTCTACATTTAACTTCGCACTCATAACCGAACGCGATCCCTATATTTTGCCGCGATAAAAATTAGCTTAATTAAATATAGTAAAATTTAGCTTTTGTGAAAATATTAAAAGTGCATCTAAGCAAGTGTCGTTCGCAAATGAGCGAACCAAACGACACGGGTTGCGTGGTTCACTTGGACCTATATTCATCGTTCACTTTGATAAAACGATTCGGTCGCTAATCGTTTTATAAGAGTGAACTCCAAGTTTAGGTCATTGATTTATGAAATAACCATAAGAACTGAGGGGTGCGTTTACGATCTATCACTACTGATCGATCTTATTTATGTCAATACATAGCTATAACTATTATTTTTTATTATTATCTATTTACTTGTTTCAATCACGAGATTGAAACATGTAAAAAGGTTGACACGTAACTTTACTACTCCCTTATATCTTTTAATGGATTGAACGGTTCGTACGAACGGGTCAATTGAACAAAAAAGTACTCAACAGGTTAGTATTGATCTGGTTCGCGAAGATTGAACGAACGACACACGCTCAGTGCCGGACAACCGGACTGTTTACCCTAGTAACAGGAGGCTGTATTGAGATGGTGTGATACAGCACAATCGGATAACGGTGAAAGCCAAGTGTCGCACAACAGTACTTGTGCAAAGCGTCGTTTTCAATCAGCATCATCGTGACTATCAACATACCACCGCTTAAGGCGAGATTACACTTATACAATTTTAAGAAAAGTATGGATGGTATTTAATGATTTTGTGGAAAAAGTAGCTGAGAATATTTAAGAAATTTTAAATATATTAAATATTATACATTTAATATATTTAAAATTTCTTAAAAAAATTAAATAATAAAATTTCTTGAAAAAGTAGCTGAGAATATTTAAGAAATTTTAAATATATTAAATATTATAACATTTAATATATTTAAAATTTCTTAAATATTCTCAGCTACTTTTACTCACCTACTACTCACCGTAAAATATAAAAACCGTTAGATTGTAATACATATTACCTACTAGCGAGATTGTAAAATGTCGAAATATTGTGATCCCGAACATTCTGCTTACAATTATTACACGCATTATTTCTCCTTACATTATAATGTGTCGCAAAAAATCTTTCGAAATATTCTTACCACCACGCTAGCTATATTACAATCTTACGGCTTTTATAATTTTACGGTGACATAATACATAATATATTCCATTAAAATGAAAAATATATTAGCTATAAATTTTTTTATTTGGAATGGAGGTTGTTGATACAGAAAATAATCTCAAAATTCGCTCGAACAGCATTATACATTTCAGTATTTCAAATTTTGTTTTTGGACAAAAAAACTTGGAAAAGCGATTGCATACAGCTGCCGACTGCCGTTAAAATAAACTTTCTTTGCACGAAAAATCTGACAAAGATTAATGTTTCTAATTATGATTCTGCATACGTATAATTGGAATGGGAATAGTCACGATGAATAGGAAATGAGAATTACTTTAAAGATTTAATTTGTAACAACAATGCAAAGGCAGCAGATGACTTGGTAAGATTATATCACATAGTCACGAGCACTGGCATAGATACGCACTAAATTGAAACACCGGCCAAGTGCGACTCGAACCCGCGTACGAACGGTTCCGTACAAAGCGGCTAAAAATTCACGTTTGTTGTATATGTCACCGTAAAATTATAAAAACCGTTAGATTGTAATAAAACTAGTGAAATTGTAAAATGTTGATAGACTTCCGACGCGAATATGCTGCCTATAATTTGACACATTATTTTTCGTTAGATTATAAATATATAGTTTTTGTACTTTCGACATATTTTTACAATCTTGTTAGTTATTTTACAATCTAAAGGCTTTTACAATTTTACGGTGATATATGTAAGCCTCACTAATTAATTTTATTCTGTTTTTATTAATATTTTTGTTGTTATAGCGGCAACTGAAACAAACTTTCTGTGAAAACTTCAGCTCTCTAGCTACCGCGGTTCATGATTTTTGATTACTAATTTCGCCATCGTAATTAGCGATAGCATCTTGGCAAAAGGTCCAGGAATACAAATGCGCAACACTAGAGGATTTCTCTCTCTCACTTTAGACACGCACGTCGTCTCTTTTACTATCGGTTTTTAGCTTCGAATTTAAACTACCTCAACTAAGAAAGGTTTCACTTAATTTTTAGGGTGCCGTAGCCAAATGGTAAAATCCTATTAAAACCTCGCTGTCCGTCCGTCTGTCTGTCTGTCCGTTTGTCATCACGCTATACCTCCGCTAGGCAGTTGAAATTTTCACAGATGTGTCTGTTGCAGCTATAACAACAAATACTATAAACAGAATGATATAAATATTCAAATATATCCCATAAAACCAACGTTTTTTTCTTGCCGTTTTGTACGGAATTCTTCGTGCGCGAGTCCAACTCGCATTTGACTGGTTTTTTTTTTATTCACTTTTATATAAGTAATGTTTTTTTAATTCTGTTAGGCCTAACAGCCGCAGTCATACAGGCGTAACAAGTTGTCGTAAAATCAGACAAGTATTTAATCTTAATTAAAATTGTGAGAGCGGTCGAAAGTTTTTACTTGCACTTTCGTTTTGACTTGCATCGCGATGCATTTCCAAGAACAATTAATGATTGCTTAAGATGCATTCATATTGCCATTAGTTTTGTTATTCATTTTGCTTCTTTCTTTTATTAAAAACTAGCTTTTGCCCGCGGCACCGCCTGCGTAAATACATTATCCCGCGAACACTGTACTTTTTCGGGATACAAACTATCCTATTTCCCGGGACTCAAAGTATGTCTATACCAAATTCATAAAGATCGGTTCAGCGGTTTAAGCGTGAAGAGGTAACAAATAGACAGACACACTTTCGCATTTATAATATTAGTATAGATGTTTATGATTCATGAGAGAATCATGGTGGAAACGCGTGAAGTTATTTATTCGGATACTTTAACACCACGTCAATCGCTCCCGTGCTAATTATCCGAAGTTGGTCCTTGTTTTACTAGAGAACGTGAAGTATCCATACTAATATTATAAACGGGAAAGTGTATATGTTTGTCCGTCTTTCACGCCAAAACTACTGAACCGATTTAAATTAAATTTGGTACATAGATAGTCTAGAGCCTGAGAAAGGATATAGGCTACTTTTTATCGCGGGACATATACGGTTCCCATGGGTTACTGTACTTACGCGGGCGGAGACAGGACATCAGCTAATATTTAATATTTTTATACTTTACATATATTTAAGATTTTTATTATATCACAGGTACCTATTAAATACACATCCATGACCCAGAAACTTAGAAAATAGCTCCTTCGCGGGATTTGAACCAACGACCTCCGGCTAATGCGCCTATCCCTTTGCTTACGTGCTAACCACTGAGCCACAGAGGTCGTCTTAATGTATATTTTGTATATTTTACATATTTTGCATTGTTACTCGTGCATAATTTTTTGTATAGAGCGTTTTTGATGATCTCCAATGATCTCACTTTTGTGATGACTGTATTTCGTCAACGGTTGATCGTAGATATGCCATTTGCAAATACAATATTTCCTGGCTTATTATTTATTTACGTTTTGATAAGCCAATATAAAAAAAACTTTCCATGTTCCCCGTTCCCCGTTAATGTTCCCCATTTCCCCATTATTTCCCAGCAGTTAAGCTGTTAAATATAAATTTCACCAGACTATTTGTACAATATTATGCGCATGTAATTAAAAACAAAATACTCTTCTTTCTTCGGCAAGTCGGACTCAAAGTCGGGTTACGATTATTGTAAACAAATCATTCTTAGATCGTCCTTGATCCTACTACTATTATAAATGTGAAAGTTTGTGAGGATGGATGGATGAATGGATGGATGTATGGATGGATGTTTGGTACTCTTTAACGCAAAAACTACTGAATAGATTGTGATAAAATTTGGTATGATAGTAGTTTTAGCTCGGCATTAACACATAGGCACATAGGCTGATTTTAATCGCATATAATAGTGTCCCCGTGGGATACTGTATTTACGCGGGAGAAGCTAGTAAGTCATAACCCTCCTGCATTAATCGGTTAAATCGATCGAGAGTGAAAATGAGTGTTCATTTCACAAAGTTTTTCACACAACTATTATTCTGCAGTTCCCACTCGCAAATCAAAGTAGAAAACCCATTATTGTGCTCACATAAAACAGCATTTAACTATAGCGTTTAAACTCACTAACTGATATATTAAGTAGACTTCGAGTGTGCAAAAATCCGTATATCGCGCGGGAACAGTAACTGCCGTCCTAACGAAGAGTGCAGTAAGTTGAGTGTTTGGCCAAATCGAGTTAAGACCATATTATACCATAATATAAGGTCTTAATCCAATTTGCCCAAAGGCTCGACTTACTGCACTCTTCGTTACGATGGCAGTGTAGGCCTTGCGATAAAAAGTAGAAATATTTAATATATAATATCTTTTCCCAACTACTTCCCCACAACGCATAATGCATCTTTGTACCAAGGCGAGATTGTGTATAAGAGACGCAAGACACCAGTTTCGCATTTATTAATTATAATAAATCCATATTAACCCACAATGTTTATGTACATGTAACATGAAAAAAATATCCTTGTATTTTCGTACCCAAAATGCCCCTGATAATATTTATTTTAGTAAAGAAAGTACTTTTTACATAATAAATATTATGATTTATACACATATTAAATTTTAGTATTAAAATATTTAAAAATACATCTTTAGTAGGTTAGCGGTTCGCGGGATAAACGAGTAACTAGACAAGTGCTAGTTATTTGTATAATATAGCTAAGAATAACACTAAAAATCAATAATTTTACTTTAAAGCAATTACGTTGAAAAATAAAAATACTCGTACTTTTATTTTTTGACACGTAACACGACTACCTATATGCGCGTTTATGTCTTTTTATAGAGCAAAAATTTTGCTCTTTTTTAATGTTTTGTTTTCAATGGAATTTGATAGAAGGGCATTTTATTCAATTAGGATCCTACACTCTCATGTCACAAATACAACCATATACTAATGTCACGCTAGAGTCAAATAGCATAGTGAGATAGGTATCATAATATTATACTTTAAACGAGACAATCAGGTACACATATATATGTCACCGTAAAATTGTAAAAACCGTTAGATTGTAATATAACTAACGAGATTGTCAATATGTCGAAAGATTCATTACTATATATTTATAATCTAACGAAAAATTATTTTACAATCTAACGGTTTTTACAATTTTACGGTGACATATTATTTAAACAATATTTTTAAAATTAACCGAATTAAAAATGAAATGTATTAATTCCTCTATGAAAAAAAAAATAGACGCACGGTAATACATATGTTTTTGTTTGTTAAAATGTTTTTATTTACATAGAAAATACAATCCTACATATTGTTTTAATCCTTGTAAACTCTGATTCTTCGTCTTTGTAAAAAGAGAGCTGAAACATAATTGTCTTACTAACTTGATAAATAAAAAAACGGCCAAGTTCGAGACGGACTCGCAAACGAAACAGAAAAAAACCACTCTTGTTGTATTCTGTTTTTGTTGCTGTAGCGGCAACAGAAATATGTACATCTTCTGTAAAAAATTTAACTATCTAGTTATCACCGCTCATGAGATACAGCGGTGACAGTCAAATCGACGGACGTACAGAGGAAACTAACTAATAGTTTTTAACCTTTGGGTACGGAATACTAAAATAGAGATGTACCCCCTTTAACTAATAATCGCTGTATAAGCTTTGAATAAGTTATAGTGTTTTATATATTCAAAGCTTATACAGCGTTTATTAGTAAGGGGTTTATAGTGAATAAACATGTCATTTTATTGACTACGATTATGAATCAAAGTATTCGACATTCACCCGACAATATATTAAAAGTTGAACCCAAAAAGCAAAAACCATTCACGATTTATACAAGTTAGTATAACAGTTGTACAAATTTTGTATGAAATTGTAATAAACACTTGTGGCGTGAGTCACACACGAAATGTGGAAACGATATCCAGTTACCTAACGTAACAATTTGGTTTAACGCGTGAATTGTATCATACACACAATTGTATGGTACTTCCTGTATGTGATTGTATGATTGTGCTTGTATGCTGTTCTTAAAAGATTTTTTTTTGTAATGCTTCAAAGTGATTTTTTTAGTAAAAATCTAGCTTCTTCTTAGCCAATAAACAAAATCATATTCACATTGCAAATTATTATTTACGTTACTTTTAATAACATACCACTACTAGGTACATATTAGATTGTTTTTAAGTGCGAATCATTGTGCTGTAATTTTTCATTACATTGTACTGTCAATTTAATGACGCTACTGGAATGGTAATAAATTATTGACAGTAATGGGCCCCAAGGAGGCCACCTAATTATAAAGCAAGTTTTCTCTATGTCAGGCCACTGTTTATGTTTTTTGTGGACTCTACCTGATGTGCAATGCACGCAACTTGCTTTTGCATTCCGATAAAGGTAAGTGCATACTGCATTAACAACTACTCAATATCTTAGGAATTAACCATTTAAGATTTATTTATTTAACATTAATTATTTTATTTTAAAGATAGATTGGAATTACAAATTTTTTTGAGGCAGTCACAAACCAACTGTTTTTAAGAATGTGTTTAAAGTTTATGTAGCATAAAAATATAATTAGAGTTTCTTTTCGTTCCGACAAATGTTTATACTTTTGCTAACATTATTTGAAAGAAAAATTTAGGTTAATAAAAAGTTATAGTAAGCTGTTCACACATCTATGGTTTTTGGTAAAAATTTGAGATGATAAAAACACAAAATTAATGAAGTTCAGGGAAATAAACAATAACATTATTTTAACGAAAGTAAAAATTTATTTTATATGGAAGAAATAAATTACATTGGTTTTTCTCAACTGGTATTTTGTATAATTATTATGTTTTGATTCTATATTTATTTAATCATTGGCATAAAACTAACTTAGTTTCTATATTATTCAAAATCAAGTGCACAAAATGTGTTGACGCCTTTATTGTGTTATTGTGTCCACACCCTAACATAATTTGAAAATTCATTTATGCGTATCTTCCACTTACTTAACTGATGTTTTGTTTTTGCTACAGTGTAATAAGTTAGCAGTAATAATGTTATAATTGTACGCTTGTAACAGTTCACAAAAAATGGCTTTACTTTAAATAATAATTCTTAGGGGGGAAATGTAAATTTATTGTTAGTGAGTAGTAGGTAGGTACTTAGTCTAAATAAGTAGAGAAGCACAAGTTCACTAAGGTTTTTGGTGTTCAAATGTGTATGTATGGTCAGTGTTTATAAAACATAATGTATAAAGTTAAATGGTACTTCTTGAAAGCTGAATATCTAATTTTTAATTCACATGAATTTAATATGCAAATAACTTAAAAATATACACGTAAAAATTGTTTACTTTTCTGTGTCAGGTCAAAACAAAAAGTCTCATTTCGAATATGTACTCAGTTGCAGTTAAGGTAAATGAATCCTTGAATAGAAACATATTTGTCCAGGTCCGTAAAAGGGCACGAACTTGCCATAAAAGTAAACAAGTTTTAACGCATGAATTCGCAGGGCTCCGAGCTAGCGCGAGGCTGGTTCCATTTAAGCTAAACGCTGCAATAACGGGACCATATCTGCGCTAACACTAACGCACTCATCGGAACATGTGCTGGTCATGGTTACATTCGCAGGAGACAGTGAGATCATATCTTAAAAACAAGTGGGGAAAATATGGCAGGGCGGGAGGAGTAAGCCCGGCGCAGCGCCTACGCACTCCCCAGAATAGAAACTATCCCGCTCGGTGGAAAAGCTATGCACGAATAGTGCCTATCGTGTTCCCTTTCCACGTTTAAATAAAGAAACCCAAGACACTCGCCGGCCGATCGCCGCTCGCACAGCCTGTCTGATGGATATCTCCCCCCACCACCAAACATTTTTTTTTTTTCAGACAACAAAAAAAGGAAAATCGTCGGATTTCCCAACAATACAGCACAAAAATAAACACATCGCGATGGCAGAGGTGTTAGGTGTAGTGGTGTAGTTAGCGTGTGACTAGGGCTACGGTGCGGTGGAGTGGTAGACTGACCTTGGGAGAGCATCTGATGTGTGTAGTGGTGCTCGGTGCGCTGCACGTGCTGCTGCTGCTGCACGACCTGCTCGCGCCGCTCCGAGTGCTGCGTCTGCTGCGTCTGCTGCACTCGCTGCTCGGAGCGCTGCTCCGACCACCTCGACTGCTTCTCCATCTTGCCGCTATCGCAGCACTACGCACGAAAAAACTCTCACTCAATTATAGTCTTATAGAGGCGCTCGCCCGAAACAAAATAACGCCACTGCGATAAACTTATACTAGTGCACGGGTTCATTTAGCAGAAGTTAAGTCATTATAACCCAAGTCCAACAACCAAGACGTCGGTCGATTGCGAATAGTTAGCGGATAGTGCGAGCCGAGAGAGCGGGTGGTTTGCGCCGGCGCAGCGCGGGGGGGCGCGCGGGGGATCGCGGGGCGGGGAGAGGGGCGTCGAGCGCGACCGAAATACGACGGGTTATTTTGAGACGAGCGCGCACTCCCGCGTGCCTCCGACCCTCCCGCCGCGCCCCCCTGCTGATACACAATGTTTTTCCAAAATCCGCGATATCGATTTCAATGAGCAATTAATTCAATCACGAATCCAGGAGCCCAAGCTGGAACAAATGATAACTACGTAATCGTAACGTTGTTGAATTTTCATACAATTATTCTCTTTGGTTAACGTTACTAATACGTAGTCAATTGTTCGTGCTTATTTGTCTGATTGGCCCAAAGTTAGGGATACCAAGATCTAATGTTTGTGGGATTAGAAAAGCTTAACTTATTTTAAAAATCGCTCGACGTCAAGAAAAATGCGTTCGTGGTATAAACTCTTTACTCTATGAACTTTTGATTTCCATACAATCTCGCGATATTAACTACAATTCTGGGATTACATCTAATGTGGAGTTAAAGGTACAACTACAACTCCCCACACCGATATCGGTGACGGAGCCAGTTTCATTGGAACCAGGCTAATTACGCAGGAGTAATATTTTATAGTGCCCAAGTGTGTGCGCAGTACACAAAAGCACTCTCTCTTCCTTTACTCTCATAATCCAGTGGGACGGATAACCGACACGACTGACGAGAGATCAGGCGCAGGTCCGACTTTTTACATGGCCATCAGGTGATCATTTTTTGTTGTTCCATTGCGGGAATCGAACCCACGACCTCCGAGTTGAGAGCCATTGCTCTAACCACTAGACCACGGAGGCTGTTGGAATTAAAGGTAGATAATAATAAACAACATGTAATCGATTATAAAAGCTATTTTAATGCTGCAAGTTGCAAAACATCCATTCGATTCATGAAGGTATTGCAGAACGGGGATATCAATTATCCAATCGATTTTATTTTTTTAAGATCTTAATCGTCCAAGATAATTTTCCTGTAAAATGAGAATATTTTCAAACTCAGGAAACAGTAACTTCAAAGTCAGGAAAATTGAGAAATACTGAGGAAAATTTTTGTAAAATTTTAAAAACCTCCCGACACAAAAAATAAACTCCAAAAAATAATAAATAATATTTTAAACCTATTATAATTATATTATCACATATAATATTATGTAAGTTGAAATAATTTTATTTACCAATCGTCGCCTCGTTGGGGGACCGCTAAAGTTTATAAAGTATTTTTACAACAACAGCTAATTAATTATTACGAATTACATTTAGGTATGAACAAATTTTTTTCGGAGTAAATTATTTTGTTCATTCTGTTTTTTTCACATAGCGGTCCCCCGACGAGACGACTATTGGAAAATAAAATTATTTCAACTTACATAATATGATATGTGATAATATAATTATAATAGGTTTAAAATATTATTTATAATTTTTTGGAGTTTATTTTTTGTGTCGGGGGGTTTTTTAAATTTTTAATTTTACTTTTATTTTATCCTTTTTAAAGTAGGTATAAATAATGGTTACCTTACCATATACATACTTTCAACATCATTGAATTAACATGTTCTTTAAATTTCGTTGAAGTAACACGGTACCAAATTTCGAATCGATCGGACATAAGAAAGTTAGTCAGATCCCCTCATCAACTAGAAAAGAGCTGATCATCTTCAAACGGCTGATCAGGTCATGGTTACTTTACCATGTTCTTTGAATATCGTTGAAGTAACACTGTACCAAATTTTGAATCGATCGGACATTGGAAAGTTAGTCAGATCCCCTCATCAACTAGAAAAGAGCTGATCATCTTCAAACGGCTGATCTTCCCACCACCAATTTTCTCATCAAACGAAGCTACGAACACTCTCGATTAAGTCATCAATATTCTCTTTCAGTGCGCTTTCATTTGAGACCTTACTAGAGTATATTTGCACATTCAGTTTTTCTTGCCCGCTTTCACCCCCCACAACTTTTAAACGGCTCAACCGATTTTCATCAAACATGTCTAGGAACACTCGCATGTAAGTCACCTTTAATACAAAAGAAACTAAATTGAAATCGCTTCATCCGTTCGGGAGCTATGATGCCACAGACAGACAGACAGACACACCCACAGACAGACAGACAGACAGACAGACAGACAGACCGACAGACAGACAGACAGACACGTCAAACTTATAACACCCCTCTTTTTGCGTCGGGGGTTAAAAATTGGTAAACTGTTTAGGTATAATTAAGCTTTCATTCTCGATAAATGGTTAATATATTTCTTCCAGAGTATTGTTAGTTTAAATTATATTAACCTACTTACTATGAAAATATCGAAATATTAGTGAAAGTCGTAACGAGTCTATTTTTGGAATTAAATTTTATTTATATTGTTTTATAAATATATTCTATTCCATTATAAAAAAAGTATATTATAAAAAACACAGAAAATTAAGTGACCATATAATTTATGTTTATTTTACTGAAAGTAAAAAAACATGTGTTACCAAGTCACCCGTTACAGTGTGTTTTTGGCCTAAAACAGAGTCTCAGAAAGTGTTGAACCCAATATATTCTTTGACTATACACATTCAAATATTATGATGATTGTAAATGTGAAAGGATAGATGGATGGATGGATGGATGTTTGCGACTCTTTCACGCAAAAACTACTGAACGGATTTCGATGAAATTTGGTATGGTAAGTACCTAGTAGTTTTGTTCTGGATTAAAACATTTTTATACCGAAAAAGTACAAATTTCCCGTGGGATAACCCATACTATATTTACGCGGGCGGAGCCCCGGGATAAAGATAGTATTGTTATTTTTTAAAATATTAAAGTTTGTGAGGATTAATCTTAGGATGAATGGGATGTTTGTTCCCCTTTCACGCAAAAACTACTAAACGGATTTTGAAGAAATCTATGATAGTACTTTGTGCTCTGGATTAACATATAGGCTACTTTTTACCCCGGAAAATACATTATTCCCGTGGGATATTGTTTTTACTATTAACACGCCCGAGCCGCGGGCAAAAGCTAGTACATAACATATATATATGTACTTTCCTCTTCATTGCTGAAAACGGAATTAAAATCCGTTAAGTAATTTAAAAGAACTAAGGTAACAGACAGTTGAAGTGCAGACCCCCGAAGCAAAAAGATTTGTTATATAAGTTTGACGTGTCTGTCCGTGGTAACGTAGCGCCTAATCAATAGGTCCGATTAAGATGAGTTTTTTTTTTTGTTTAAAAGCTGACACGATCGAAAGTGTTCGGGCTATATTTCATCATCATCAGTTCGCTTACTTCTCGAAAATTCGGGGGTTACTTGGAGCAGTGGCGGATCTACGACTTTTTCGAACCGGGGCAAAAACTTGATATGTCACTTGACGTGGCGTTCGACTTTGACTGTTTGAATTTGTTCGGCTCGGCTCGTATAGACGTCAGGGCCGCCGTAAGCGGGCGTGCAAAGCGTGCTCCGCACAAGGGCGGCAAATCGAGCGACTCATCACCTTTTTTTGCAAAACTCATAGTAACAAGGCGGCATAATCGGTATTGCACGCGGGCGACGAAACAGCTAGCGGTGGGCCTAATAGATGTGACGGGGATTCTCCTAGAAGAAAGATCACATACACTACGCACGCCTTTAAAAACAAATTTACTTGATATACAGAATGGTCGGTTATCAAAAATAGATATTCAAGGAGCGTAATGAGTGTTCGATTCTAGTTCCAAAAATATATATAACATGTGACCTTAAATGTTGACCAAATTATCCTATAAAATACTTAAATTCTATTCATAACCGCGCGCCCGTACTACTCGGTGAGCGCGTGACCTTGAAGCCGGCGGCGTTGTATGGCAGTGTGAGGGTGTCCATGCGTAGTGCGAGTTGTCAGGAAATATTAATCATGTTATTTTTCTGTAAATCACGAACATTTTTAGTAATGCGTACTGCCATTACTTATGTAATATTGTGGCCTAATGTTCGTTTAAATATTTCATTCGGATAACCGAGCACCCTGTATATGTAGGCGCGTTTCTACAATTACAAGATGTTGTCTGTTTTACCATTATTACTGATGCTGTTTTATCGTACGGATAAGCGTTGCCATGACGACGCTGGTATAACGTCAATCATATCTAGCTTTGGTACGCTCAGTTTAAAATAACTAACGGCCGCCGGCAGATATTAAACGACGGAATACTTAATAAGTCGCGTACAAATTAAGGATTATCGGATTTATTGTGGAAAAGTTATATAGTGACGTGATCTATGATAATTCGTTGATAAATTTAAAAATTTGAAATTTGATCAATTAGAAATAACCTACGGACTTAATCTATAATACGCCTAAATATTAATATGAACGCATATTAATATTTAGGCGTATAGCTTCATAGCTATACGCCTTAATATATATTAAATATTAATATGCGTTCATAAATCTATTAGTATGAGTTCAAAAACTAACTGGACGTATGGAAATAGAAAATTTCGTTTTACAAACATAAAATATTATGATTCGATTACTTGATAAAAACCTATAAGATTGTAGGAAGAGAGGCTTCATATTTGATATTTGTTCGATATTTCAAATTCTAGTCTCAAGGATTTGACCGATTTGGCGCCCCCATGAAATTGCCACTCGGGGCGAGTGCCCCTAGTTGCCTCTCCAGTCTCCATAGATCCGGGGCTGACTTCACGTTTTTAGTTTTTTTATATAATACTATGTGAAGAAGAAAGATAATATTTATGTTTAACATAAGTGACGTATTGTATAATCGTCACATTATTATTTATTATTGATCAATTGTAATGTAGATTTATATTTAAAATTGTCGTAATAAGCCATTGACTAATTAGTAATAAAAACTAAGGTATACTAGATTTAATTGAAGTCTTACACTAACCTTGTCTAACTCTTATCTAGACCAAGTATTTGTGTTAGGACCAAGTTTAAACGCTATTAGCTTAATTAAACGCAATCTATAATGTCCTCCTGACCGTTTAGTTAAGCGATCATAAGTGTGATAATTTTCTTTTTATGTAGGAACTAGCTTTTTCCTGCGACTCCGCCCACGTAAATATAGTATAGGTACTATAGGTTCGCAAGGAAATACTGTACTTTATAAAAAGTAGCCTATGTTTTAATCCAGAGCCTAAGAATTTCATCGAAATCAGTAGTTTTTGCGTGAAAGAGTAACAACATTTATAATATTAGCAGGATACGCGATATTAATTTGTTTCTACCTTCTTTATTCCAAAGAATTATCTAATAGATTATGATATGCATTAGAATAATTATCTCTCTCCAAATACAAAAAACCAGCCAAGTGCGAGTCGGAATCGGGTACCGAGGTTTCCAAACAAACTTGTAATAAAAATAATGGTTCACGGTTGTTTTGTTTATGTAATTATTTTTAATTTTTTATTTTTATATTTGAGTTGATTGAATGAAAGGTAAATTTCGGTTTACGATTAATGACGTATTAAAAAAAAACTACTTACTAGATCTCGTTCAAACCAATTTTCGGTGGAAGTTTGCGTGTATATTATATATTTTTTTAGTTTTATCATTCTCTTATTTTAACTTCTAAAACTTTAATTTAACAAGGGGGGGGGACGTTTTACCACTTTGGAAGTGTCTTTCGTGCAAACTATTCAGTTTACAAAAAAATGATATTGGAAACCTCAATATCATTTTTGAAGATCTATCGATAGATATCCCACACGTATGGGTTTGATGAAAAAAAAATTGAGTTTCATTTCTAAGTATGGGAAACCCCCAAAATTTATTGTTTTTTTTTTCTATTTTTGTGTGAAAATCTTAATGCGGTTCACAAAATACATCTACTTACCAAGTTTCAACAGTATAGGTCTTATAGTTTCGGAAAAAGTGGCTGTGACATAGGGACGGACAGACAGACATGACAAATCCATAATGGTTCCGTTTATTGCTATTTGGCTACGGAACTCTAAAAACTGACGTATTCAGTATATAATCATTAATATGGATGATACGTGTGTTTATGTGTGCGTGCGTGTGTGTATGTTTGTATATGTGTAACATCATAGCTCAAAAAGGGATGAATCGATTTTGGTCTACTTTTTTTTTATTTATTTATTTGAAAGCTGACGGGATCGATAGTTTTCTTAGCTTGTAACAGATCCGTTGCGTTGCGCAGAGTATGCGGCCCATGAAGAATTTTAAGCCAGGAACGCACTTGTATCTGTCACCGTAAAATTGTAAAAACTGTTAGATTGTAATATTACTAGAGATATTAAAAAAAAGTCGACAGCTAGTCAAATAAAAATTTCTCCTTACAATTGTATGCATTATTTTTCGTTATAATTATTATTATGAAAAAGCAAACAAATATGGCGGCGCGGGCACTAACCGTTTAACCAATCGGCACGGTAAATATTACAATATAACGAAAAATAATGCGTACAATTGTAAGGCGAAATTTTTATTTGACAATCTGTCGACATTTTATAATATCTCTAGTAATATTGCAATCTAACGGTTTTTACAATTTTACGGTGACATATCCTTTGATGTTGCGAGTGCCCATAGGCGGCGTTAATTACCAATTTAACATTTTCGAATGAAAATCTACCAAAATCTCATGATTTTAAAGAATACAATTTGTATGGGCGCTATCATTAGCGCCCATACAAATTGTATTCTTTAACGTTACGCTTACGCCACTGTCAAATGTACCTGCTAGGCCCCCAGTCTACCTTTCTGGTACTTTACCATAAAATAGTAAATAGCATAAATACCATACTTTAAAAAAAAAATATTGCTATGAAAGTTCGTATACATGTTAGTGGTCGTGTAATAAAATGCGAGTTAAGACAGTGTGAAATTACAGTTACTTGTTCGTGCTAAGTGATGAGTTGATGACGCATACTCAGATTGTGCCAAATAATTGTCTTAATTAATTCGTTTAATCTTCATACATTCCAGGGCTTATTTTTGGATGCATTTTTGCCACATATATACTTACGGTTATATTTATTATATAATAATGACGATCTCTGTGGCTCAGTGGTTCAGCGCATTGGTGCTCAAGCCGGATGTCGTGGGTTCGAAACCCGCCGAAGGAACAAAAAGCTTTTCGGTGTTCCTGGGTCATGGATGTGTCTTAAATATATGTAAAGTATAGAAGTATTAAATATAGTTCCCGTTGTCTGGTACCTGTAACACAAGTTCTTCGGATACTTAGCACGGGGCCAGATTGACGTGGTGTAAAGCGCGATATTATATTATTATATTATATTATTTAATATAACTAGATTTTGAACATGGCTCCGCCTGCGTAAATACAGTATCCGAGGGAATACTGTACTTTTTCGAAATTAAAAGTAGCCTATTACCATATCTAATTTAATTAAAATCCGTTCAGTAACATCCTAGAGATGGAGATACAGGCATATTATTTTACTTAAATTGTGCGGATTCGAGAGATACCACGGCGTCTTAGAAAACCGTTGTGTTTCGCCGGGTATAAAGCGAGAGCACCAAGTCACGCAGAGGTACCGGTACCACAGGCATACACTTGTAACTCCTCCGGTGCTGCATGGACGGCTGTAATCGCCTATGAACAAACTGCTCATCACATACTCTTGGAGTGTGATATCTGGTATGACGAAAGAATCGAAATGTTGAACAGCGTCCATTGTGTTTCTAGGGTAGTGTACTATGAAGATCTCGTGGGCTGCGCGAAGAACTTCCGGGCTTTCAAACGTTTTTGTCATAAGTAGGTACTATTGGAAACAATGCAACACTATTTTGTCATCATAAATCCATTGTAATAATTGTCATATTATAAATCAAAACATATTATTACATTGTCTTGTAGTCATAAAAAAACATGTTATTCCCGTGGTGCTTCCCCTTTAATTCTGACTTTTTTGTCATCACAATTTTTGCTGTCTCAAGCAAAGCGTTGCTTGGGGAGGGAAACTGGAATACTTTCTACTCCTCCTTCAATCTTCTGATTAATTTCGTTGCGAGTTCCAAGACAGATTTAGCATCTCCCCCGGGCACCCCTGAGATCATATCAAAGGGTTTTTGCGGTTGGTTACCGCTGTCGATCCTGGCTACACAGGAGTTGCTGTGGTGGGTAAGTGTGGTGGGCCAATTGTAATCGCCTACCATCAATCGGAAAATGAAGCAGATAGATTGAAGAAGCAAAGAGAAAATGTTTTGTCATACATGTTATAATGATTTGTAATACCTAAATAAATTGTAAATGGATCTTAAGTCTGAAAAGACCAAATTGAACGAACCACGGGCAATTCGAACATAAAGAAAAATCTTTTTTTTTTTCGTCTACTAGAGCTCCGAGCAAAGCTCAGCTAACTAAAACTAAAGGAGATATAGATACTTATCAATATCTCCTGAAATAACATTTTTACATAAGTCGTTACAGTTTTTCTTCGTCCATGAACTATCATCACGAAGTTTTAAGGACAGGGGGGAATAAAAATGCGCTTTTTTTGTTGTTGAACATCTCGCAAACCCTAATAATAATATGTTATCAAAATATCTTGTTAGCAACCTCTGTATATTTTTAAAACACAATTCCAATGATACCCCACGGTCCACACTAGGAGTAGACAAGAGAAAAAAAACATCCCCCACTTGTGGAGCAGGTAACCCCAAAAAATTTTGTGATTTTATTTTAGCACTTTGTCGACGTGTCCATGTAAAGTTTAATATTTTTAGCACTAACCAAGTCAGTATCGCTACAGTTTGGCGATTTGTGTGGAATACCAAGTAAATGTTTGTTTTTTTTTTTAAATAAAAAAAATCGTCATCTTGTACGGTAAGCACTTTGTTCGTATTTTGTTTGCGTACATTTATATCCGTTGGAGATATTTACAGAACGTCTTCGTTTTCAAAATATTGTGAAACATTTTTGTTGTTGTAACCTTTAATTATTACTTATATATTTTAAAATTGTTGTACCTATATTTACTTATTAATTATAAGTATTATGTATTTCGATCATAATAATATACGTTTGCATGGTAGTTCGTACAAATAAAAATGGAAATAACAAAATATCGTTATAAGATAGATATTGTATCATTAAAGATCTAAATAACATTGCAGTCATAATATATTAATCACGTACTTTAAATAACATGTGACAACCATTCTTCAGCGTAGGGAACAACAACGACAGTGTAAAACCATGGCCATACGGAATCGGCGTTAATGACGTCAGCAATAAATATTTGTTAAAAACGTCGTCATTCAATCATTTGACGGTTTTTTGCGATATAAATTTGACGTATATTATTACAAAATAGTTATTGGTAGATAAATTATTGAAACGGACCGGCAATTTCACTGAGGGCACTTTTTGCCTCGACATGCCTTCTCCATAACATTATGCCTATGTTTGTAGTTTTACAAAGAGGAAGGACTTGATTGTTTGCTTGCATTTAATAAGCTCTGAAACTACTGGACTAATTTTCATGGGCACAGATGTAAAACACGGTGAAAAACATAGGAATTGTAGCAGTGGCGTGAGCTTCCTATAACTCCATTCCTATTGGCTTCTCTTACCACTTACCTTTTGTAGACCCTCATTCAAATCCCTGCCTATTATACAGACTAGAGCTTCCCTATGAAGGAGAACCAGCCTTCGCCACAGTATTGTAGCAAAATGTACGGTTTTAACGAAATTTCCTTTTACGCGCATTGTGCATGAATTCCCGAGCAACATAATATAATATTACAAAATAAGTATGAATGTATAAATTCACTAAAAAGTATAAAATCTCTCGCCTGTGGTCGTTTAAAAATAATCTGAAAATGCGTCACCTCATCTCACGAATTACTTATGAGAATAATTTCAGCGCGATTTAGCGATGAATCAAATGTTGACGCATGTTGTAGGACACTGAAAAAGGGCGACATACATTGACGCATTTTCCTTGCAGTTAAATTCATAGTGACTCGTAATACAGGTTTTGCAATTTTATTCCGCATTTAACCTTATAACAACCGCGACATTTCGTAGGACGGGGTTGAAAGAGGTAGAGCACGGGACAATCATTATCATTAAGTAGTATACAACAAAAGTCCCTTTTCTGTCTGTCCCTATGTATGCTTAAATCTTTAAAACTAAGCAGCGGATTTTGATGCAGTTTTTTTAATAGATAGAGCAATTCAATAGGAAGTTTTTTTTGTTTATGTCTCCGTAGAATTATAAAAACCGTTAGATTGTAAAATAACTAACGAGATTGTAAAAATATGTCGAAAGATTAAAAACTATCTATTTATAATGTAACGAAAAATAATGTGTGAAATTATGGGCAGCATATTCGCGGCGGAGGTCTATCAATATTTTACAATTTCACTAGTTTTATTACAATCTAACGGTTTTTACAATTTTACGGTGACATATATAACATGCATAATATAGTAGAGGAACACAGATAATTTAAGAGGTTTCTAATGTCCTAAGTAAACACATTTTATGCGCTTACATTGCAAACGCTGGCTGAACACTACGAGATAGATCAAAAGAATCTACCTACTACAGTATCGTACACCTTAAAATGGTCTACAAAAAAGTCCGCGATGGCATATTATGTCTATCTCTTAGGGATAACCCACAATAACCATTTGATCCTTTAATTTTACGAGAAATAATGGCTTATTTACAAAGCGATTTTTAGCAATACAGCAATAATCCTTATCCAAAAAGCACCTTAAATACATTGTGCATTTAATATTGATCAATATGGCGTGTGTAATAGCGTGTAATTTAAATGAATATTTTCGAAGATACATATTACAGATTTAAAATGCAGGGACATAGCAGTTACAGCGGCCGGAGGATCCGGTGGCGTACCAGTATGATCCTTATCAAATTAAATACATTACTCGCTTTAAGCATTTTATATACATTAAATTCAAAATTATATTCAACCGCGAAAAATATATTATTATATCAAGCGCTTCACACGTCGCGTTGAGGTAATAGGATCCCGTTTTTACCCATTGGGTACGAAACCCTGAAAGACATTTTCAATATTGCATTACAGAAGTATATTGCAGTGAGTAGGTAAAGTTATTTGCTGAAGAAGTTTTTTCTCCAAGAACTCTATTCCATGCGAGCAAAGCCGCGGACAAAAGCTAGTGGTTTAGTAAAACAAAATTGTTTTGAAGTAAAAAAAATATCCTGCTCGCCGCACGCATCCGCCGTGTGTCTAGCCACGTACAAGTAGCCGTGAGCTTTCATTCCTTTCAGTCTATCCAATCACAGTTCTATACCTTAGTAATATAATTATATTATTTACCTGTGTCACCAAACATACACTATTCCATCCTGTGCGCCACAACTTTGTCTAGCTACATGTATCGTAGTTCTAGTATTGGCCGTTAGATAAGAGTTGGGGCTCACAATATAAGCATTACGGGACGTGGCATGTCATGATTATTCGTAGACAACGCACAACGTAACATGTATACAATATACATGCTGTAGGCGCCAACTCTTGTCTAACAGCCTATACGTACAAACTACTGTTGTCATATTTCTGCTGTCAATTCACTGCGGAAAAACTTCCCTTTGGGTAACCATACACTATACTTTCTACCATCCAATCGGCATGACACTGCCGATTGGACCAGTTAAAATTAGAAAGAAATGACCTTACCCTAAACACCCACAATACCAGTGGAGTCGCAGTGCGTACCTGGTAGCAAAACCCCCAACCATTTTACGACGGTTTTTTGTGAGGCCATGGCGTTTCTTCTGTCAAACGGGCCTTTCGAAGGGTTAAATACAAAATATGTATTCAGTACTTACGCGAGAAAATGTAACAAAGTAAATTCTGCAATTATTGTAATAACTTTAGTGTTTGTACGTTAATACCACACAAGGCACGCACCTTGGGTGGTAAGACCCGAAGCTGATAGCTAATAATAACACGATTTATGTACCCAATGGGCCAACACAGATTCACATTTAGTTTTTGAGGTTTTATGGAATGTGACCGTGAAAACGAGCAGACAGATAGCCTGATGGCAAATTTGCGATTACCGCACCTGTAACGTCAGACGAGTCGAAATGTGTTGTCGGTCTTTAAATCCCCCTACACTTCCTTCTCTCACTCGGAGAAACGTAATACAAGTTTTATTCCACGCTGCTTTTCATAAGTTATTATGTATATGAACCTGCGCAATACGGAATATGCATAGAACAGAAAATAAAACCTACTTTAATAAAAATGATATCATACTAGACTAAAAAAGAAACGATATGGCGAAAAATCGCCAATATCTGTTAAAAATAAGGAATATATAAGCCGACAATGTTTTTAATCTATCTGTTTCTGGCAAAACCGAAATTTACTATGAACTTTCTATGCGTGCGTGTAAATTGACGTCACATCGGATATCTCTATCTATCTATCTAATAGAATAATTCATATCTTTGTTATTTTCAATGATAATGAAAAACTAATTACGCGGTTTATAAAAAAAGATAGATAAATAAAAAAAATCTAACGCTTTTTTAAAGTTACGTACGTTTTTTGCCGACTAGGGTACCCTTCCGCAACGCCCCTTAAGAAACTTTCGTTTCAAAAATACATGCATTCCTATTGAATACTTATACTGGCATTGAGGTTGTCGGTCTTCCCTTGCCTCAGTAGTGATGATGATGATGAACAAAATTGATAGAGCTGCAGACAGAATCGCGTGCAAGCATTGTACAATGAAATTACTCACATTACAGTATGATTACATAATCGGTATTGTTTTTATACGAATAATGAATAGTTATAAATTAAGCAGAATACTTATGATTCCAGTCTCAGATTAATAACTATAGCATGGATACCCGGCTGTTAGTAAAAAAAAGAAACATTATAGCGTTTCAAATTTGAATAGGAACGTAAATCTACTAACCTTTTTCTATCAAATATCACTTGAAAAGTGCGATTTGCAGAAAAACTTACGTGCATATAAATATTAATAGTCTTGCATCGAATTTAAATAAAAACGTTAAAAATTAATACATTATATAAACATAAATTTAATATAACAGTCTAAATTCGAAACAATATGGCGCCGACTCAATCCTATTCTCATTTGAATCGCACTATATTGTTCCTTATCCCACATGCTAACACTCATTATGAGTGTCATTAAATGTATTTCCAAAGTCGTAAAAAAGAAGACCAAATGAACACCAAATGACAACCTACGAGAAAGGCGAAAAACATGGATTTGCTTTCTCTTACACTCTTATCTTTGGCCATTGATATTTTGTGATACTCATAGCTGCTTACAAATTCGATTTTAGTGCTCCTTCCATGTTTAGGTATTCTTCTTCCATGGTTCCAGTAGCCAATTATGCACGACCATGTATAGCATAATATCTTTGGTTGGTTTACTTTACTGTTACGTGCAATCAGGTGCTTAATTAGCTTTTTATTGATTAATCTAACCCCTTGATTCAATGATGCAGTTTATCTGTCAATTTATTTGCCTTTCTATGACGGCCCTCCACTTTTCATTTACAATTTTAGCCTTGCGCGTAGCACATTAAATAATTTTTTACATCATATAAAAGCTTCTTAAAGTTAAGGGCTCCAATTTTTATTTTATTTATTTATTTTATTTGGGTAGCTTACAGCTAAGGCACAACTTTGGCAGAGTGACAAGGACAACATGTTAATTGAGAGCCTCTTAATGTAAGAATCATTTAAGTATTCGGCGGTAAAATGTATAAAATAAGTACTGTTTGTGAGTATACCCTAGCTAAGTTTATTTATAAAACATGTGAGTGATATGTAAGGTCGGTTTAAAACTATATGTCTAAAAATATTCCGAGTTTCAGGTAGAATGTTTGTTAACCAATGATTGATTTGCTTCATGAAGTATGGTCTCGGCGTAACTATAAAAAGCGAATTTTAATGAAACGCACCCGGAAACGAGCAGACGGACCGCCTGATGATAAGCGATCACTGCGTTCTAAGGACACTCGTACACCAGGCGAGTTCCATTGTTGGACTGTACATATTATAATAACCGCTTCTTTTTTTGGAAGTCGGTTAAAAATCAGTGCTGTTTAGCATTCTGAACAGCACTGAAACAGCAAAACAGTCGATTGGAAGTCGGTTAAAATAGCACTTCTTCATTTAATAGTTACATGTAAATCATTGGCATGTCGATCAGATTGTATCTTGTACGTTGGCCAAGATGATAAGCCGTTTGTTATAGACTAGCGCCAATAATTAATTGATCAGATATTATATTGCATAATAGCTGGCCGACCATTGCCTACCCAGTACTGAATAGACGCCGGTGCAGGCTAAAAAACCGTAGCTAACCGTGGTAGAGCTACGCTCCGGCATAAATGGGCCGGCTCGACCGGGTAAATACCACGACCTCACAGAAAACCGACGTGAAACAACGCTTGCGCTGAGTGAGGTTACCGGAGGCCCATGGGGATTGGGGATTGTATGGACCAGGAAACGAACTCCTCTGATGTTGCGAGTGTCCATGGGCGGCGGTAATCGCTTACCATCAGGCGATCTGTCTGCTTGTTTCCTGGTTCATTACAAAAAAAGCTATGTTTTTTTGTTTCAAATACTTTCGTCAACTATAACCCGACTATGCAAATAATAGGTACGGTGAAACATACATATACATACTTATACTAAGAAGACCTCCGTGGCTCAGTGGTTCAACGCGTTGGTGCTCAAGCCGGGTGTCGCGGGTTCAAAAAGTTTAAGGTGAACAAAAAGTTTAATTGTGTTCCTGGGTCATGGATTTGTATAAAATATGTGTATAATAAAATAAAAATCTTAAATATATTATGTATAGTATAAAAGTATTAAACATACTTCCCGTTTTCTGGTACCTGTAACACTGTGATTGACGTGGTGTGAAGCATCCATAAATATTATATTTTATTATTATATACTGCCAAAACCATTACCCTTACTTTTCGCTTCACCGTAGTCGGATAAAAAGCTAGTAAAGCTAAATTTTTGACAAACGAAACTTTCTTTGTAAAAATCTGTGGGGTTAGCAGGAACAATTGACAACTAAGTATTCGTAACATTATCGGAAGATAACTGTATGAAAATTATGATAGGTTACAGTTATAGGATACAATTGTCATCCGCTATCGTTACGAATACGTAGTTATCAATTTTTCCTGTTTGGGCTACTGGTAGACGTAATTAAGCGTGACGTGGCGAACGGCGAGTTTTTGCTCTACTGTAAGATTGACAAAACGTAGAGGTTTTATAAGCGAATTAGCATGATAGTCACTTAAATATATGGAGCAGTGATAAATGGTTATATAGAAGTTACGAGGCTGATTGTGAATAAAAAATATAACTTCAACATTAGACGAAATGTCTACAGCTTAGGGTAACTTTGTATGGATATGTATGTGAATTTACCACGTCGATAATATGCTAAAATAAAATCACAAAAAAGATTTTTATAAGACCTACATACAAGTTGGTAAAGTGGGGATTTTTATGCTTTTGAGAGATATAAAAAATTTAGGCGCATTTAATAGTAACATGAGCATATTTAAAATATTGGTTTATTGGTACGGAAGTCGGTATCGGTACGGAGTCCGACTCGCACTTGACCGGTTTTTATTTTCAACCAAAGCTTACAGTTTTCAATTCTAACACATTACACAACTGGCAGTCTACATAATATTTCGTTCACAAGTACTTCAGGCTAATTTACAACATAATAGGATCATAAACGTAAAATTTAGCACTGGCAAACGGAAATAGCTTAGCTTGGAATCCAGATCACAAGACAAACAATTATTTATTTAACCCTAGAAGCCCAATCATATTTTTACGGCTATAAAGCCCAATTGACGTGTAATAGCGGAATCGATTATTTTTAATAAATTTATATTGGAAGTATGCTAGGTTTCGTATTATTTATATAATATATAGTCAAATAAAACAAAGCAATATCAATTGAAGAATGTTTGCTTTTCATTTATACTTTTAAAACTATAACTTTGCAAACATAAGAAATTCAACAAAAAAATCGATCCTTCTTAGTTTTTCTTACATTATTATATTTAAAAATAAAATTAATCATATTAAATATTTTATTCTAAGAATTAAATTAACTATTATCACTAAAAATATATAAAATAGGAAAAAATAGAATTTATACACAGTCTTGACAAATATCAATATTGTGTTCTCCGCATACTGCTTTTTTGCATTTGGAGCACTGTGTTTTGGTCATCCTCCTTTTTTATAGGAGCAAAACCTATAATAACATCGTTTCTTTGGTTCAATATCACTTTTCACGTCGGCTTCAATAACACAATCTTCCTTTTCAGAGTCGGCATCGTTGGGAGAGATTTCGTCTTCATTATCCAATAAAGCTGCTATTTCGTCTTTATATAACAGTTGACAAGACGCCATTGTATCAAAGTCACTAAAAAGAAGTATAATTAGGAAAATAAAACAATAATCGAACTAAAAATCACTATAATTCAAGACGTTGAACATTTGTAAAAGTTACGTAAAGCCCAAACATACGTCAAATGTACGTACAATAACGTAATTACGACAAAATGGTGGCACTTACCGAGGCGACGTAGCAAAGACTTCTAAAGACGGAGTCATAGTTTTTGAAAGTTGGTACTATTGTTTTCTGTTGCTCTGTCTTACTAACGATGTGTCAATACGAGCGAATGAAAGAGCTTATATCGGTGTATAAACACGTGTTTCGTGTCATGTTATGGCCAGCTCAGTAGGCCATTGCAGAGCAGTAGCTCTGTGTATTTTTTGTATTTTATAAATGAAAATAAATGTGTAAAGAAGATATTAATTTTAAAACATCTAATATGTGTTGCGCCGCTGCATATTGTGCCTCAAGAATGACGACAGAAGGTGTCAAATACTTGGAATTATCATTTTACACGTAATGTTTTAACAATGTTTTGTGAACTAAATAATGAGTATTTTTATAATATAAACAGATAATCATTAAATTTAACGAACCCTTTTTCGTACTATATCACGCTTTATTGATGAATATCACGTAATGAGTAATAATTTGTGCAAAATAAAAGCTTTGTTTTTCTGCGTATTTTGAGTGATGTACCCTACTGACACAGAAGTTTATCGATAAAGATAATAAACTTTTACTAAACGGTTTTATTAGGTCTCGGAAATGCTCCGGAAGAAGAGGCGAATAGATTGAAGCAGTTAGATGCGAAAATTAGAAGAGTGTGTTCCACCAGTGAGACAGCTTGGTGTGACGGTATTGATACGGGGAAGATATTTCTGTTTTACCGGACAATTAAGAAGACTTACAATAATATAATTATTGTACTTTCTTAAACATATTTTTTTTATTTAGTTTCCAATTAAAATGCACAAAGAGCATTTTTCCATTATCCAATCCAGATCGAATACGATATCGGTATCGAATGCCGATACAGTAATCGATATTCAATAGCCATGGAAGGGCAAGTAAAATATAATATGAAACACATAGGTCTTTCACATTATCGGTTTGATATCGGATAGAAAAGCACTTTTATTCCTGTAAATATGGGCCTAGCAGGAACAATTGACAGGTGCGTAAATGCAATGTTATCGAATGTCAATTGTATGAGCGCTGTCATAATTTTTATACAAATCTCTTTCGATAACGTAACGCTTACGCAATTGACAATTGTTCCTGCTAGGCCCCCAAGCAAGTGAGTAATCTGACTGACTCAGCTAATCTTTCAATGTATTTACTATTTAGATGCTAATCAAAAATGCAAATACAATACAAAGAGAGGAAATCGAACGCAAAATTTTTGTGTTGTCAGATTTGACATGAGACTCGTGTGTTCGATTTTCAGTTCTATTGTATCAATCCAGAGTTATATTTTCAATGCTCTAAATTTTACCCGGCCTTCCAGATTCCTGATAGTATGTCCGTCGGGATATATTATCGGGTCGGTATTACTAAGATTTTTTGAAATCGGTCCAGTACTTTTTGAGCCTATTCATACAACCAAACAAACAAACAAACATACAAACAAAGTTTTCCTCTTTATAATATTAGTGTAGATGTCACCATAAAATTTTAAAAACCGTTAGATTGTAATATTACTAGAGATATTTTAAAAAGTCGACAGATTGTCAAATAAAAATTACTTCTTACAATTTAACACGTTATTTTTCGTTACATTGTAATATTTACCGTGCCGATTGGTTAAATGGCAAGTGCCCCGCGTCGCCATATTTGTTTTTTTTTCATAATAATAATTAAAACTAAAAATAATGCGTACAATTATTGTAAGGAGAAATTTTTATTTGACAATCTGTCGACATAATATAATATCTCTAGTAATATTACAATCGAACGGTTTTTACAATTTTACGGTGACATATTATATACAGCCGAACACAGAACCTCCTTTTTTTAAAGTCGGCTAAAAATATTTATGAACGGTCTATTTCTATTACAATAGTGCAGAATTGTTAGGAATTGTAAACTTTCAATTGGTAGATATAGGGAGTAATTTTATTTAATGTAAATAGTTATTAATAAAACGTTTTCTCATAATACTTATTTTATAATTAAAATACGCAATTGACTGAATAGTGTGAAAGAATTATGCTACTAATTATTTCATACATTTTACTCGCCTTTGGCTATTGTGTATCGGCTATCAGCATTCTTTACCGATATCGTGTCGGATAATGGGAAAACGCTTTTATGATAAAAACTAGATGTTGCCCGCGCCATCGTGCGCGCTAAAAGAAATGCCGTGCCGCAAAAAAGTAACCTATGTGGTCTTTTCTATATATGTGCAAAATTTTATCAAAATCGGTCAAGTACTTTCGGAGCCCATGCAAACAAACAAACCTTATAAGAACACAATATTTTTTAAACATCTAATAAAATCTTGTTAATTTCAAATACCTATATCTTAAATTAAAAAGGTACTTAATGAGTTTTACACATTATAAACTGATGACATAAAACTTAAAATGTGTTTATAAAATAAAAATTCAGAATTACAAAAATATCTACAAACGTCGATAGGTACCACAAAAAAGTCGAGTAGTTTATCGATATTATATCGATATACGTTACATCCCTGCACGTACACTATTGCAATGCACACAAGCAGAAAAAGGACACGCGTTTGCTGGCTAAAACTCTCTCTAGTAATTATATACTCAAAGCGACGTAGCCGTCTCCTGATAGATCTTGACAGTTACTGGGTTGGTTCGAGCGGCCGTGATAATCCAGTCGTGCTTGTGAAAGATATAGCGTATTTTCGACGGAGTATACGTCAAAATGACGTAGATTGGGCTTCTAGGGTTAACGATGACTTTCTAAAACTGAAATGAAAAGTTTGCTCCTTTACGTATTTAAAAAAATTACATTAATAATACAATTTAAAAAGCACATAATACGTGGCACTTGGAAACGTATAGCAAACCCTTTTAAGGCTTACGTAGTTAAAGTCTCGGAACTCTTATAGATTTGACATGTCCGTCTATACCTTCCAAACGGTTAATAGTGCTAGAAAGGTGTCACTTTGGATGGATAATGTGTATTTACTACGTTAACGAAGTGCCAAAATAAAAATAAACCGAAAAAAAATTTGGGCTAAAGGTCTCGTAAGGTGGGGATGGTTTTGTTTCTTGCATCTACCCCGTAGGCGTAGGGGTGTTTGATCGGAGGGCACGGTAGTACCACCGCCAAGACGAGCCAATCAAAGCGCTAAGGTGTAGAGTTTAGTTTAGGAAGTTAGTTTTGTAGAGTTAGTGCGTATAGAGTCAGAAGCTGGTTTTACATGAGATCTGATAACTTTGTGACAGTGTGAGTCCTACGGTATCGTCTTGGCTAATATTTTAACATGAATATGTTTTTGGTGGGATAGGTCTTTTAAAAACTATCTATAATTAATTATCTATCCGTTTGCGAGACATTAAATTTTACACCGCATTATTTTGTTAAAAAAGCGCGTTAAATCTACTAATATTTTACTATGATTGCTGAAGGATATTAGCAATATTCAACGACCAACGTATACTATGCGTATAGCAACTATGACGATTATAATTCAATAATTATAATAAGAATAAATATAAGGGTATTCTGACGGGCCGGAGATCTCGGTCTACTACATGATAATATTTTATCTAGTACACATCACATAAATAGTAAGTAGTTCACAGAAAGCCACAATAATAAATTGTACGCACTTACACTAGACACTAATTAAGAAAATGATTTGAAATATATGCCACACGTGACACGAACGATCTACTTATTTCACAGACCTTTTTCCTAGTCTGAGTTAATAGGCTGGACTGGATATGAACAATAATAATAATACAATAATATCTATGGACGCTTCACACCACGTCAATCTGATCCCGTGGCACAGACGCGTGGTAAGTTCTCGAAGAACTTGTGATACGGGTACCAGACAACGGAAATATATTTGATACTTTATACTATACACATTTTTAAGATTTTTATTATATTATACACATATTTAATACACGTTCATGACCCAGGAACACAGAAAAACTTTTTTTTCCTTCGGTGGGATTTGAACCCGCGACCCCCGGCTTGAGCACCAACACGCTGAGCCACAGAGGTCATCAAATATGAGTAAGGTCTCAGAGGAAACAGTATGTAAAAAATTAATATTTTCATAGGTACAGCTGTACAGCAATTTTTAATGTGACGTCACGCTTTGGTAAATAAATATGAAAGATAAGGCCGCAGAAATAAAATGATATTTTTAAATATCTCCGAAATTTTTGCGTTTAATTTCATACAATGTTTTTCTTTAATAATTAAATTTATTTTTTTAATGTAAGTAAACTAATGAAGTAGCCTGTAAGTTTTTTTTACTAATTTAGCAAAATTTCAAATAAGAATGAAAAAACGTGTTTCAAACAAACACAGAAGAAAGAAAAACAATATGATGATTTAAATGCAAATCTTTTGAATGATTAATTAACACCCAATCAACAAATCGACGAAATATTGCTCTAATTTGGCTAGTCAGCCAAACAGATCTAATTAAGCTTAGCAAATATTTACACACACAAATCTAGTTTATCGGTTAATATATAATATTGCATTAAGTAATATATTGTATATTGAATTCAACATCATTATAACCAAGTACCAACCACCAACACTCCTACTTCTGGGGACTGGGATGGGAATTGGTATGTCCCATGAGAGATCCGAGCTCATCAATGTAAGGTAGGTACTTACGTGTAACGAGTATGACTTTCATCAACAGTGGACCACTAGCAAAGAATATAATAATTATTAGTAACGTAAATAATCGTCATTCGATAGACTTACATGATGGACAGCTCATACCTATGTGTGCATAGATATAATATAACATTAATAATATGTCTAGCGTGGCGAGCGGGGCGTGAGTTTTTTCCAGCCAGGACTTTCGTTCACGGGGCTGGCCCTGCACGTTTCGTGCTTTGATTAGAGATGAAAATTCCCCGGAAAGTTTCCTTTTCTAAGGAATACTTCCTGAAAACTTCCTGAAAATTTCCAAATTTGGAAGTTTTCAAAATATATGACTTTTAGAATATTTATGAATAATATTATATAATATAACTTACCAGGGATGATTGTACCTAAAATCTAAACAATTTACCTAAGGAAAAATTAAATAAAAATGTGTCTCTCCATACAAGAGTTACCCCCGACTCGTCACTCCTTCGATTCGTCACCAAAAATTTTGTCTTTACGTCGACCCCCGACTCGTCACGACTAATAATGATAATAAATTACTATTCAGATTAGATCAGATCACTTGATTGACTTTAGTATGAAAAGTTGTAACTAGGTATATTTTGTTTTACGTCCTTTTTACGTCTGACAGTTTCATTGTCTGAACACACCCTCTAAGTTTGTCGAATGATTTCAATTTCACCCTTAGAATATAGCTTTATATTATAATTTCAGTAAATAATTATTTATGTATATCATTTTAGTAAATAACATAATTTCATTATGAAGACAAATTTAACCAGATATACGAGTGAGTTCATGTAGTCAATAATTTTATTATAAACTGTTTTATTAACTACTAGCTGGTGCCCGCAACTTCGTTTGCATAGAATTAGTAAATGGAAACGAAACCCTTTTTACCCGACTACGGCGAAGGCAAAAGGAAGGATAATGATTTATGTATATTATTTCCTGACTGCAGAAGGTGTTTGGTATCAAAATAAAGAGCTTAAAGAGACCATTCCAAAAATCTAGAACACATAGGTATACTAAAATGGTCAAGTATGAGTCTGACTCAAAAAAAAAACATTCATACCCCCGTTCATCCCATTAGGGGTTGAATATCGAAAAATTATGAAACGTGTGCTAATTATTTTCTTTAAGGACTACATTGACAAAGTTCCAAGCCTCATTCCAAAAACTTACCCATACAGAGTTTAGTACCCCTTTTTACCCCTAAAAACATTGAATTTTAGAAAATTTTGAATTAGTCTTAGTAAATCATGCCAAAGAGCAATATCACTAAATCCCAAACAGATCAGACCACAAACAAAAAAGTTACATACAAATGTTGAGAAGGGGTCTCAGGGGTCTTTTACCCCTTTTGGGGGTGAATTTCGCAAAAATCCCTGCCAAAGGAAGCCATGGTCCAAATATTACGTTTCTATCTTCAGTAGTTTTGCCTCGACGTTGATGAAAAAAATTTCATTCATACCCTTTGGGGATTGAATATCGAAAAATCATGAAACACATGTTTATTTATTTTCTTTAAGACTACGATTACAAAGTTTCAAGCTGAAACGCTTATTTAATATGTTTTCCCCATACAGAGTATAGTACCCCTTTTTAGCCCTTAAAAAATCGAACTTTAGAAAATATTGAATTATAGTTTTAGGTAATCATGTCAAAGAACAATCTTACGAAATTTCAAAGAGATCTGAGCACAAACAAAAAAGTTACATATAAACGTTTATATACCTTTAGGGGATGAATTTCGCAAAATCCCTTCTTAGGGGATCTATACGTCACAAAAGGAAGCCACGGTCCAAATTTTACGTTTCTAGCTTCAATAGTTTTACCTCGGCGTTGATGAATCAGTCAGGCGTTGTTACTTTATATAATACTAGCTGGTACCCGCAACTTTGTTTGCGTGGAAATAGTAAATGGAAACGAAAACCTTTATACCCGACTACGGCGAAGTCAAAAGAAAGGATAATGATTTTGGCTGTCTGTGCATATTATTACCTGACTGCAGAAGGTGTTTGTTATCAAAATAAAGAGCTTGAAAGGACCATTCCAAAAACATACAACAGATGTATATGGAAAATGGTCAAGCATTGTTTGACTCTGAAAAAAAGACATTCATATCCCCGTTCATCTTTTTAGGGGTTGAATATAGAAAAATCATGAAACATGCGCTTATTTTTTATGTTAGTTAGTTACTTCCAACCCGAAATGCTCATTTAATAAAAAAAATCCATACAAAGTTTAGTACCCCTTTTTACCCCTAAAGAGATCAAATTTTAGAAAATATTGAATTAGAGTTTTAGCAAATTATGCCAAAGGGCAACATCACGAAATTTCAAACAGATCTGACCATAAAAAAAGTTACATACAATTGTTTATCAACAATTGTATGTAACTTTTTTTATGGTATCCCAGTTTTTACCCCTTTAGGGGGTGAATTTCGCAAAATCCCTTCTTAATGGACCTATGCGTCTCAAAAGGAAGCTACGGTCCGATTACTACGTTTCTAGCTTCAGTAGTTTTGCCTCGGTGTTGATGAAAATAAAAGATATTCATACCCCCTTTCATCCTTTTAGGGGTTGAATATCGAAAAATAATTAAACACATGTTTATTAATTTCTTTCAGGACTCCATTTACAAAGTTCCAAGCCTAAACGCTCATTTAATATTTTTCCCCCATACAAAGTTTAGTACCCCTTTTTACCCCTTAAAAGATCGAATTTTCGAAAATATTTAATTAGAGTTTTAGTAAATCATGCCAAAGAACAACATCACGAAATTCCAAACAGATCTGATTACAAACAAAAAAGTTACATACAAACGTTGATACCCCTTTTTACCCCTTTAAGGGATGAATTCGCAAAGGGAATAAAATTCCTTCTGAGTGGACCTACACGTCACAAAAGGAAGCCACGGTCAAAAATTTACGTTTCTAGCTTCAGTAGTTTTGCTTCGGCGTTGATGAATCAGTCAGGCGTTGTTACTTTATACTCGTATAATAGAAGATAATAAGAAGATAAAGCGATAGTGTAGGTATTTAAAAATTGAAATCGCGTACTGAATCGCTGCGAGACATAGGCACGGTAGGTACACTGAACTATACGATCAATAAGTTAAATTTTAAATAAAAAGAAAACATAGACTTAATACGACCTTATAAAACATAACCAAATACCTACATGTTGGTGTCAATAGATGGCGTTGAGTCAAGGTTCGTGCTTATTGTGTTCAATTGAATCTAAACTATAAAAACTATCTAATATTAGTGTAATTTACATTTAAAACAACTATTTTTAATAGATAAATGATCAGTTTTGAAAACTTCCTCATGGGGAAATATTCAGGAAGTTTTCAAGTAAACTTCCTGAAACTTTCCCGAAAATTTCCAAAATTTCGGAAACTTTCCGGAATTTTCACCTCTAGCTTTGATATAATTATTGACAATATAATTTCATAATTTTATGATAGATTTGTATGACGCGATCGCGCGGCGTTTTAAATTATTTCGATGTCAACCTTAGGCTTACGCCAACATGGCTGACATTCGCCGGTGCTCGAGCTGTCATTTGTAGGGAGCGTCACCCCTGTAAATACTAATAGGTACAGAGTCAAAATACTCAGGTACAGAGAAACAGCTTTCATATAACGATCCAAATTGATCCAAGTTAGAAAATTTTGACGTCCATTTCAACGGTCCACAATCGTGGATACACCGTATGCTTCTAGTAGTGCAATCAAATCGGAAGCTAACTATGTAGCTGTTTATCTGTTCGTCTTTATTTAATCTGTACCACTAGTCCGCTATCTAATCCTCCTAACTGGAGGGCTTTTCACTACTCTAGCCTACTGCGGGTTGGCAGACGTCATCGCTACTTATTATATAGGCTAGGGCTATCCTATGAAGGAGGATCAGCCTTCGCCACTGGAACCCTTTGAGTGCAGTCAAGCGATATAAGTAAATAATGTAAGTAATAACTAACAATAATCGCAATCTTTTTTTTTTTTTTTTTTAATGAAATAAGGGGGCAAACGAGCAAACGGGTCACCTGATGGAAAGCAACTTCCGTCGCCCATGGACACTCGCAGCATCAGAAGAGCTGCAAGTGCGTTGCCGGCCTTTTAAGAGGGAAGAGGGTAATAGGGGAGGGTAGGGAAGGGAATAGGGTAGGGGATTGGGCCTCCGGTAAACTCACTCACTCGGCGAAACACAGCGCAAACGCTGTTTCACGCCGGTTTTCTGTGAGCCCGTGGTATTTCTCCGGTCGAGCCGGCCCATTCGTGCCGAAGCATGGCTCTACCACGTAAATGATATTATGCTCACCTTTAAACGGCACGGACGATCTATATTTAAAGTTCAATTACACTCAAATTATCAACGCCTGCCACATGAGCGATAACAGGTGTCCGATGAAAAATCTTATACTTCAAACGAGACAATCTTGTACATATATAATCGTAATCACGGCAACGGCTGCAAGTATTTACATGAAATTTAGTTTGTAGAGAGTGTTGGTGGAGAAAAATCGGTCTAGCTAGGTTTTATCCCTGGGAAACTGCGTATTTTAGAGTTATAGATGTATTTTCTTTCGTCATGCAACGATATATCAAGAATTTCAGTCTGATTGGCAGTTTGGTTAATTTTTGCGTTGTTCAGAAATTCAGAATGTGGTGGGTTCAAATCCCGGCAAACAAATTGATTCTTTTTTTTTTAATATACTAGAGCTCTGAGCAAAGTACGGTTACTCAGGTACCTACTATAATCTTTATTATATTTAAAACTAGCTGAACCCAAGGTAGACTGGGGCAGAAAGCCTTTGAAAATGGTAAAAAGTGAAAAAATATAGTAGTATGAAACCCATTAAAAAAGGAAGAGAATATAACAAAACTAAAATGAAAAATAATTTACGGGCGATTTGAGGTCGGAAAGTGTAAGGGGGCGAGTTTTAAGGGTAAAAAACGGTTTATCTCGATTTCCGGCAAAACTACAACTCCTATGAAAAAAAGTCAAAGGACAAATTTGTAGGTGATAAAAAGATCTACTCGTACAACTTTTGTTTTTGTACACTTTTTTCACATAACCTCAAAAAGAGATGTTTGATTTTGGGCCAGTTCTATGTACACTACATAGGTAAATAGGAAAAAAATATGGGAATATCATAAAAATACGAAAAAATTAATTTGAAGAAGGGTACATGCGTACAAAAATGATTATTTGAAGAGTTTTTTATTGCGAGAACACTATTTTTAGGGCGGCCATGACAGTTGTTTTGACTTGACTTTTGAAGTAGTAGACAGTTTTACGAAGAGACGACGAATCTTGAATGCCATACGTCTTTCTTTGTCAAAAGTCATGTCATTGACAAAATGACATTATTTAGTTAATTCTGATCTGCGGGCCTATTCGCTAAAATACAAGTTGAGTTAATCACTTTGAAAATGGTTATTAACCAGCTTTTGTTTGTAACCGACCAGTTCCATAATTTTGTATTCAGTACCTTTTGATGGCAAAGTGAATAACTCGATTGACGCAAAGTTCTCGACTGTAATTCGGCTAAATTGAATAGTGCCGTCTGTGGAGGAGTACATTATAAAATGTGAGAACCTTTTAATTTATTCGGATAACTATTTATTTTGTTGTCTGTGGACTAAGTTATCAACTATTGTTTGTCAAGTCAATGAGACGAGTACCTACATAAATATTTCGAATTATAAGTTTTTCCTCTCAACTTTTTCAAAATAAATTAATATTTCCTAACTTTCTGCAGCATATACCATTATTAGAGTGTGAGCCATCTTTACCTTTACCTACGTGAAACTAAAAATAGGTTAGAGGAAAATTATTCAGCGGTAAAGTCAACAATGTAAATGTTTTTGTTAAGTTAATTACATGGATGTTATGAGGTACTTACAATTTCTGTAGTACCTAAATCGCACTTACAGCGATTTACTACTGCCGTGAACGTTTACTACTGCCGTGAACATTTACAGAAGGTTTATCCCTAGGTTTTAGATACAAAAAATGCCAAAACGATAGAACGGCTTTCATAGAAAAACCAGTGAAGTCTACCTGGAAAAAGATATTAAAAACAGAAACTTGCCAGAGGAGCTGAAGAAGAATATTATTTATATTTTATTTTGATGAGAGTTGTGTTCATACATCATATAAATTAAAAAAGTGCTGGCAATCTTTGGAAGTCAGTGCCCAGTGGAATAAAAGAAAATATTTCAAAAGGTATGTAGTCTTAACTGAATTAATTTAATTATTTTTAATAAACTTCCACTTTCTTAATGTATTTATTTAATGTTCAAGCATTAAACCTAATTATTGTTTAATATAATATATTCTCTTTATTTATTCAACATACATAATAATATACAATAGAATAAAAAATATATTTAAACTAGAACAAAGAACCTAAAACTAAAAACCTTAAAAATATAATGTAATGGCTAAAATATATTATTAAAAGGAGTCCCTTTAGGCAAGGTTCCCAAGATACTGGCAGCGTTCCCCGTTTGAATAGCTAGACTAATTCTTTGTCCGAGGTGAACCGAGCCGCCAGCTCTTCGGTCTCCTGTGATGTCGACTAACCTTTTTCCTATTTCCTTAAAAAGCCTTATAGCGCTAGGACCCCATGGATTTATTTTGATTTTTCTATTTTTATTTTATATTTCTTTTGATCTTTGATTACCTATTTCAATTTTTTTTCATGATTACCTATTTCTATTATTTTTTTTTCAGATACATAATAATTATACATGCAGGCTCTGATAAAGGTTTTGTACCAAATTCATTGCTAATTTTTTTGTGGAAAAAATAAAAATGAGGATTATCATTCAGAAATGAATAAAAATAATTTTACAAAGTGGGTTAGGGAAAGATTAATTCCCAATTTGTCAGAGCCATATTGATGATTGTAATGGATAATGCTCCTTACCATTCTGTTTTACTAAATAAAGCTCCTACAGCAGTGGTTGGTGAAAATCAAAATAATGTTTAACGAAACAGCGAAAAAGCCAAATCTGGTAATGCTTGTTAACACAAGCCCGAGACTATCTACAAGATCGATAAACTGTTAGGTGGTTCCCACCTTACCACTGTGACCTTAACCCTATTGAGTTGATCTGGGGCATAGCAAAACAAAAAATCGCCTCACGCAATGGGGGATCAGTTGATATCATGGTAGGTACTACAAAGTACTAACTTTATTTGTGAATTATGTACTTTACTTATGGATTAGTATATTAAAAAAAATATTTGTTTTAAATATGTGTTTTATTTTTCAAGGTGTGTGTTTGAAGAAGATGTATCTGCTGAGGACTGGAGAAAAGCATGCCAGCATGTGATAAAAATAGAAGACGGATATGTTAATAGAGGACACACATTAATCATTATATGATGACATAGACAGAATAGTCGTAAACCTCCGAGACGACAGCTGCAGCATTAGTGACAGTGATTCTAATAACAGCCAGACTTTTGGGGAGGGCTCGATCCAGGCTATTGAGGAGGGCTCGAGCTAGACTTTTGGGGAGGGCTCGAGCCAAGCTATAACTTGGTTTTCTGATATAGAATATTTGGATGAGGGTGTTTTTGACTCTGATTAAATAAACAAAATAAATATACTGCTTTTATTTATTCCTAAAAAAACTATTTTATGAAATCCGCTTAGATGCAATTTGACCTAAGCAACGTAAACAAAGATACAAATGCGAGCTTTAATGCTACTATTTGTTATTATGTTTATGGCTAGTTAAATTTGGACATAATAAAAAATGTACCTATATGCAAACTCATTAAATTAATTAATGGATAAATTATTTTTCAAAACTGAATTTAATCAAAGTATATTTTATAGTTTTATAATATTATAGGAAATGAGGTGAGGTGACCATCCGAACGATGCTGGCGCCCCTATTAATTTCACGATTTATTTGCCAAGCTGTAATTTCAATTAAAATCTTCAAATTTTATTATCAACGCACGAAAACAACTACTCTTTAGCAGTTGTTAAAATGGGTTAGTCACTTCATTGAGTTCGTAATTATGAACTGTCATTTTGCTTTAGTGAATACATATTTATTGATAGTTATGAACTTTCGATAAAAAATTTATGGCAAAATGCATGCCTCTTCCCTAAAAGTTATCAACTAAGATTTGGTTAAAAACCGTACCAACTCAGTTGATAACTTGTGCATAGTGAATACAAAAGTGACACTTTCCGTTACTCACTCCTCCGTTTCGTTATTAACTCAGTGATTAACTCACAAAATGTACGATAGCGAATAGGCCCGCTGATCCGCCATGTTTTATTTTACTTTGTGTTGCTCTCCTCGACGAAGTTAATTTAAATGTACATGGAAACGAAGTGAAATTAAACAAAATAAAGAATAGGAAACGGTTACTATATTATGTAGCTATATTTACATATACTGTACGTAGGGGCTGGCCCAGGCCTCATATATTTCTTGAACATCGCTTTTATGTGAAAAATTCAAATAACCAAGTTTTTTGTTTTTTATTTTTATCTTATACAAAAAAAAAAACCAGTGTAGCACGATAATTTCCTACTACTATTCTAAATGTTTGGATGGATGTATGGATGTTTGTTCCGCTGTATTTATGCGGGCACAGCCGCGAGCAAAAGCGATATTTAAGATTATCGTGTCACAGAATAATATGGGCATATTTATCATGCGTTTTGGATGACATGAGAATAACTTTATAGTAAAGGTAGTATAGCCCAATGATTGTCAGGGTCACGAGTCACGACTCACGGGCATGAAGAATAGAAAAGTAAGGAGCACCATCTAGGGCAGAAAAGCTAAAAAGTGTCCGACAAAAGTAACCAAATAATAGTTCCAAAACTGGTCATAATGGTGCTAGGGTCAGAAGAGGGTACGATATGAAGTTAGTAATAAGAGATGGAGTGAAGTTATTTGAAAGTTAGTTGTTGGTTAGTTACTCTAATAAGTTGTGGCGCCTGCTATAGCGCCACCTTATCTTGCTCCCTTTCAACGGACACTTTTTAGTACACGAGATGGTCCTGCTTACCTCCTTACCGCGATTCGGATGCCGGAGCATAAAATACTAAGAAAATAAAGCATAATTTTATAACCGAACAATATTTACACGGAATTTTACCAATAATTGATGATTACGTAAACGATTATTATTAACGTTTTGTTTTATTTTTGCTTTGGCACGCCAGGTGCGTTCTTTAATTTCAACAGCAGTGATCTCAATCTTATGAATAGGTTATGAGTAATAGAAGTTTGTAGTTTAGAAGGTCAGTGGTTGTTTCTTATTGCGCTTTACTACAATTAGAAATCCTGTCAAAACAAACATTTTAGTCCAATTCTTTTAAATACTTAAATTAAAGGTTTACTAGTAGTCACCTAGCGGTCGAAATTCAGCCGTAATTCATTCATTTTTTAAGTTTCGACTTTTGCATCTTTAGATACGAATTCAAATTTTAAATGTTGCCTATTGAATATGAAAGACAAATTGACATACTGAGGTAGTGTATGTAACTGTGGTGTGGAATGTTATTTTATTAAAAAAAACAGCTCAGATTACTCATATTGAACTTTATTTTGCTTGGCATGGTAGGGTATTACAAACTGGAGGTTAGACGAGAAGTAACGCTTGCTACTTATTTATTTAAAGTTATCAGAGGGAAAATTCATAATCCCAATATACTGAGAGAAGTGAAGTTATGCATCCCAGATAGATACATGAAACGGCGGCGGCGACCGCAGCTGCTAGAGGTGCCGACAGCACGCACCAACCTCTTACAGCAGGCGCCGCTGACGCGCGCGCTGCGCACGCTCAACGCGGTAGACGAGAAAACTGATATATTTGATTGTTCATTGAACGACTTTACTAAGGCTGCATGTTTTATAGTATGTTTTAATTGTTTTAATTCTTAAGATGTCTGAAGTAAGTAATTGTTATCTAGATATTTAAGAAATTTACCTTATTAGTTATTATGATTTTGATGTTTATGTTATTTTTATTGTTTACTTTTAAATTACTTGTCTGTCATATTAGGTTAAGCTCCTGTAAAGATAGAATTAAGTTTGGAAATACATAAATAAATAAATAAATGTGCTCATACTCCTCCGTTCGCATAATTTTTACTATGTATGTTCGGATATGTAACGTTACATTACACGCGAATGTTCCGTTAAAATTTTAAAATGCACCTTTAGGCTATATATCTAATTTACTTAGTCGGGTTATAGTTTTTATGAAAAACTATAGTTACCTACCTATTTATTTCTAACTTCGTCATGGTAATTAGCGAACGCATCGTGCCTAAAGGGCCCATTTTTACAGATTTAGGCCTATTATCATCATTATAATTTCCGTTTGGTATGCGAAATAAAATTGCTGGAAATATATTTCGCTGGAGTGGGTGTATACTTGTATGATACAGGTAGACTCGGCCAGTGTGTATTAATAAAGACGTGTCTATATTAAAACCACTCGCAGCATCGTATTACATTTACTTTCTATATGCTTTATATAAGGTCTCCCAAAATCAATTACGGATACTTAAGATACATGACCCACTGCTTAAGTAAACACGTTTAGAAAATAAGTGTCATACTCAAACTACAAAAATCATCTCATGTATGACTCTCTGCAAAACGCAAACTCGACCATATAAAGAAAAAAAAAACTTTTTTTCGAGTAGGTATGACATATATTTTTCTGCTTAAACGTCTTTACATATTCAGTAGATCACATGCCCAAAGTACCCGTTACCCGTAGTTGATTTTACCAAACATTATATCTATATCTACTAATATTATAAATGCGAAAGTGTGTCAGTCTGTTACCTCTTCACGCTTTAACCGCTCAACCGATTTTTATGAAATTGGGTATAGACATACATTGGATCCTGGGAAAGGATATAGGATATTTTTATCCCGAATAAGTAGTGTTCCCGCGGGATAATGTATTTACGAGGACTGAGCCGCGCGCAAAAACCTATAAAAATATTTCATTATATTTTGTAGGTTTTCAGGATAGAATCCCGTGGTCTCCGCTTTACCCTATGGGATACGGGTGTCAGTTCTTATAACCGTATGTAGAATATATTATTGTCCAGCTAATACTAATGGCTACTTAATAAAACAATCCGAGGAAGAACATTCTCCAGGAATGTGGCGGCATGACCAGGGAGAAACCACGACCTCATAGAAAACCGGCTTAAAACAACGCTTGCATTGAAGTTCGCCGAGGAGCGGGTACTGGTGACACAAGGGGACGCTGCGAGGTGTTAATGTGCGGAAGTAATCACTTACCATATCACTAATCGTCCGGGTCAGCTCGTTTTCTGGACTAATTCCATAAAAAGCAATACTAGGTCATCGTTTCTCAACCGGTGAGTCGCGAACTCGCGACACTTGGTTTGTGGTCGAGTTTATTTTTAAAGGGGGTCGCCGTCTGTTTAAAAATAATAAATACAAATATTAGGTAGGTACAAAATATTCAGTTTTCGAACGAATCTTTTGTATCAAACGTCGAAAAAATTGTTTGAACCAGTGATTGCTAATACAACGTACCTATAGCTGATAAAAATAGTGCGCTATGTAAATACCTACATATAATTTTATAGTGACGGAGTCGCAAGACATTTTTTACTTAACTTTTTGGCTTTTTCGTGGGTTGCGACATAAAAATGGTTGAGAAACGATGACCTAGGTGAACTCTTTTTCCTCTTCTAATGGTCTACATTAGAAGAGGAAAAAGTTGCCTCTCGTAGTAGGCATAAGATGTAAATCGTTCAACAGCGTCATCGTGTAAATACGTAGTTCAACCGCGTCTGCAGTCGTTGCGGTCACTTCCTTTGTGTTTAAATACTTTTCAGGCGTCCTAGGTCGCCAAGGCAAATGTTTAGAAACTGGTTTAAAATTGAACTGAAATGTACTACATATGATTACCTACGATCTAAATTCTATTATTTCTTGATAACTCTATTATTTATTCAATGTATTGGTAACATTATTCTATTTTTGGTTACTCATTTAGGTACTAACAAAAAAATCTGTAATTTTATAAAATAAATGTTTACTTATTTTCCCAACTCATTAGGTTTGAGCTGGAAAATTAGGTATACATATGTAAGTATGCCAACGGAAATATAAATTCATTTGATAAAGCTGTTCAACGGAATACTATGAAAATATATAAGGCTATTTTCCGCCTAATTAGTAATTACATTCTTTCATCTCACCGAACTCGAATAAGAAGCAGGTGTGACTAAAATCCCGAAATACTACACCTGTGTTGCGCAAAGTTCTTACTCACTTCACGCGGTGGGCGATATATGCTTGTTTTTCTGTCTTTCGACCGAAATACCTACCACCTACGTCTGGCAGCCGTAGCGTACTTTGGCGGATTCATTGCATTCTACAATGTTTCGCTCCCGTGCAATTTATAATGAGATAATTGGTCGTCATTATCGTGAATTGTTTTTGATTTAGAAAAGATTAATTCAAGCTCTGCCCCTTTTTTAAAACGGGCAACCACTGCAACTCCTGTGTAGCCAGGATCGACAGCGGTAACCAACCACAAAAACAATTTGATATGATCTCTGGGGTGCCCGAGGGATATGCTAAATCTGTCTTCGGACCCACAACGAAATTAATCAGAAGATTGTAGGAGTAGGAAGCGCCCCTGTAGCACAATTCGACGCGATAACCGCGAAACAGTCGAGATTAAGTGTCCTGAGTGCTATCATCTGTGTCGCTTAGACTTCTCTGTCTGTCCGTCTGTCTGTTACCAGGCTGTATCTCGTGAACCGTGATACCTAGACAGACATTGAAATTTCAGAGATTATGTATTTCTGTTGCCGTTATAAAAACAAATAAAAACAGGATAAAGTAAACATTCAGGAGGAACTCTCATTTCTCATATACTTACAACAAATGTAAAATTTATTTGCTCGATATTAATAATGGCAATATAGGACGCTTGAAATATTTACTGACTTTTATTATATTGAGTTTTATATTATCTACAAATAAATATTAATAAAATTGATATTTAATGCGGGCATAAAAAAAACATATTTTTACACTGGTTTTGTATGAGTTAATATTCGAATGCCAAATTAATTAATGCGGCTCTTTAGTACATATTTAGTATTAATGCAAAATATATTGTTTACTTTATAAAAAAAGTTTAAAATCGTTCTGAATCGATGAACGAAGATAAGGCACCATTTCTATCTCACAGCCACTTAGGCTGTCTAGTTGCGGAGGAAATCGCTTTTCCCTGCAGCCAGAGGCGGCGTAAGGCGTGTGTGACGTGACGTGTGGACCCCCGCCTGTGGCCTCGCGCCTCAAATCTTAATTAGTTACACTTACTCGAAATTCACATGCAATAGGTAATTGTACAAACAACATAATATTATGTACTATATTATTTTGTACCGACGTTCTGTTTTAGGCTGTTCATTTTATTGTATTTCCCCAAGTGTACATACAGTCTTTCGCCTCCTTATTAATAAAAATATTTACACCATGGATAAGCAAATCCAAATCACTCTCTTTGTCTATCATGCTTTGAGTATCCAACTATATTGGATACTCAAAGCTATCAAGTGACTGTTCCAAACTATCTGACAGAGACAGCCATGTTGGATTAGCTAATCCGTGGTGTAAATAATTTTATTAATAAGGGAGTAAGAGTTTAAAGTTTAATATGTAAAATAGACAAAAAAATCCTCACTCGCTACGCTCGCTCGCATTGTAATTAAAAATAGGATGTTTCTATGTAGGTTTTAATGCGCTTCCAACGCAAGACAGTTTATCGTCTTCACCTTATGAACAAATAGATTAGTTTTTTTTATAAAAAAAACTTATTTTTGCTACAATTCATTTATTTATTGTTGGCAGGAAAAATTTATGGCTCTCCAAAAACTTAGAAACTTTGTAAATTGTAATTTTTGACTCTTCCGACTCAAAAGGTTGCCGACCCCTGTCCGAGTGCAAAGACAAAGTTATGAAACTGATCGAGACGTAACTTTGTCGATATTGTTCGTACAACGATGCGTCGCCAATTTTCGCGTTGCGGCGACGCATCGCACAAACGACGTACAATTCCTGTAAAATGTATTGCAATGCCACGTCGTTTCTGGCGATGCGTCGTCGCAACGAGTCTTGTGGTCTCGCCCAGAGAAGTGAAAAGTTGTATCCAGGCATGCGCAGCAAAGACATGAATCATGACTCATGACAGACCCATTAATTCATTTCAAGTATAAATAATGCTCGGATAACCTTATTCCCCGGCATCCCCGCAAATTCCTTGCGAACTCTGGACGAAAATAGTCCTGCGAATTCTGTGCTGTGGAATATAATGTTTCATTAAACATGCAATAATAAAACTGTTTTCAGCTGTGAAGTAATGCAGGTCACCTCAATGTTAAAGTCTGACGACAGATAAGTATTTTTTACGCTGACTAATAATGAATAATGTCGGTCTTACTGAAAACGGTTTTACTGAACATTCTGGAATCGCGATTTTAAGAGCGTTTTCACATTACGCGATTACGATATTGGCCGGAAAATACTCTTATGTCGTCGCCATTTTTGTTTTCCCATTATCCTAACCGACTATGAACTGAAATTTCCCACCGTTTAAACCTTCCCTGAACTGATACGATTATTTTAGTAAAAATTTAGGGTTGTATGTATTTTTTAATGCCACATTATAAAAAAATTAAAACAAAAAAAATCGTCCAAAAATTAAAAAAAAAATTAAGGGTGAACAACCCTTATCACTTAGGGGTACGGAAAATAGATAGTAGCCGACCTACTGAATACGCATATAAAATTTGGTAAAAATCGGTAAAGCCGTTTCGGAGGACAACTAACATTGTGACATGGAAATTTTATATATTAGATGTAAATTTTATATATCAGATATTATAGGTACGTGTTGCTAACATTATTATCGGCCGAGATATCGAATATCGTTATCCCGTAATGTGACATCAATAATAATAATAATATCTATGGACGCTTTCACACCACGTCCATCTGGTCCCGTGGTAAGTTCTCGAAGAACTTGTGTTACGGGTACCAGACAACGGCTTAATTAGCACTCTAATGGCAGAGGCGAAACATTAAGATCTTTATCTACCAACTTATTTTTTCGTTTCCGTACCAAAAGGGTAAAAACTAAAAAGGCAGTAGGCACCCTATTACTAAGACTGTACTGTCCGCCCGTCTGTCTGTCGGTCTGTCTATCACCAGACGAAATATCTCACGATTAGGGAATGTTATTATTCGACAAATTTTACTATTCGAATAATTCGAATAATGGCAAAACACTATTCGAATAAATTCGAATAATTCGAATAATACGAATATTGGTAAAAACTTTAAATACAAGTAATATAATGCGTTTATTATGACCTGCATATTTAATAATATTAAAATGTGAATTGTTTCACAAATTACTATAAAAAAAAATCAACTTCTTTTTATTAAAAAAAAACTTTTTTAAAATAGTTATTGCAATTTAGTATTTTAAGTCTTAAACAAACTTAAAATACTAAATTGCAATAACTATTTAAAACTATTAACACATGAACGGTGTAGATCTGGAGCAGACCATGGATTTGGTTGCCAACTAAGTGGTTTCTCCCAAAAATTAAGAAAAAGATCCTCTAGGTGAGAGAAGTTTTGGGGTTTGTTTTAGAGGTTCGTTTTTTCTGGTTTTTAATTGAGTCAATTTATTGATCGATTCAACATAGACAATCGATTTAAAAAGTCAGACCTACAGTCTGACTTTTAAAATTAAGCTTTTGGTAGTATAATTTAATGTACCTATAACTTAGGCCTTTGCATCCGTTAATGGATGATCTTTACAGTATTCTCCGAGCGAAGTAACCGCTCTTGAAATACTGTAGTGCCTGGGACAGTTGGTTTTTAAATGTCGTATGGTTGCCCAAGCACACACGGCATTCTCACAACATAGCCTAGTCCAGAGGAATGAACTGGTCAATACGTCTGGGGCCAACTATGTGCGGGTTTCCTCACGATGTTTTCCTTCACCGTTAGAGCGTCCGTATAATGTACTTGAGATCTGAAAAAGTCTCATTGGTACACGCCACAACCTGGGATTCGAACCTGCACTCTCTCGAGTACGAACCAAACGATCTACCCACTAGGCTACGGAGCTCAATGTACCTATAAAGAACACTAATAATACAGAACAATTTTTTTTATTAAATATATATCAGTTTGTTTAAGATTGGAGAGAAATATATTTGCAGAGTTGGAACACTGCACATAAATCGGTATGCATTGTAAATAGTGCTCTGTTCTAATATATATTCTAATATAATGCAGCTGAAAACTCTAAACACACGAGTATCATGCTGTCTTAATGATCTGCTCCAGACCTAATCGGTACATGTGTATATAAACCGTAGTAAGAATAAGTAAACAAGATAAACCGTCAAAATAAAAATCACTCAAAAAAGATTTTAATGTTATGTTATCATAACAAAAAACTTCATAGTTGGTAAAAAGTGTGTGCAAAATCTTTAAAACAAAAATAACTTTTTCCGTTTTCTGGTTAACAATGTTTTTGTTCTCTTTATGTTTTCAATTTTTTCTTGAACGATGATTCTTATTACAAAAAGGAAGATAGACAACAGTAGATTTAAAAATTGTATCATAGTCTGAAAATTGTGTTGATAATTTTTCTGAAACTAGGCATCAGTGCAAAACTAAGCACCAGGCGTTGAACTGTAAGAACGGAGTGTGTCATGTTACGAACCGTTCAAAAGATGAAGCGACGGTACAAAGAGACTGAAAAACATTTGACAAGGCCGTGCAAGACTAATGGCAGACTCAGCGCTCGGCAAGACCGTTAAAATTGTTTCCACTTGTTGAAAATCAACACTTAAATGCAGTTAAGTTCAGAAACAGCTTCTTCAGACCCGAAGAGACTATGTTACTGACAGCACAGTGAAGAAGACTTGCTTAAGTAAATCTGAAACTCTAAAGACCGAGGCGAAGGGCGAGTGGTCTCAAACTCGAGAGCCCTGGTATCGAGTAGCAACACTGTGATACATCTGTGAACACAAACAAAAGGATTATCGAGAATGGTCCAGAATTTTGGTCCCTGATGCGTGGATTTACTCACTTTAACTTCACAAGTTAAACTAAACTTCTGAAGGAAGGCTAAGTAAACGTGAACTGGTAGGGGATATCTTCAAGCCTAGTTTTCAGATAGAGTCCAGTATGCTTAGGCAGAGTACATATACAATGGGCTGGCATACCTTCAGGAATCCGCACTGAGTATGTGGCCATGACAATTGGACCTCTACCTGGAGAAAGATATGGTCAAGAGATTCTTAAAGATTATCTTTAATGTCCTCACCTCAACCCGATTAAGTATACCCCGAGAAGAGCTTAGAAAGCTAGTCAGAAGCCGCAAATTGTCACCTACAGTTAGTACCCTCACAGCCCTGAAAAAGAACGGGAGAGAATATTGCATAATTTGGCTCCAAAACCTCATTTTCAGTATGACAAACCTCCTCCAAGCTGTTGTCAGGCCTCGAGGAGTTATTCAAAACCGTAAGTATATAACCGTAATAAATTAAGTCTTTAAGACTAACATTAAAAGTGTTAATTTTTGTTTAACATAAAAATAATATACTGATATATATAATTAATTACTTTTTAAGAAAACTGATAAAACTTGTTATAATATTTTGAGAAATATGAAATTTTAAACGATTTGTACTTAGTTTTGCAGGCCAGTGTAATACTGTAATAAGTTGATACTTAACTAGGTATCCTTTATCGTTTCACTCTGTTCGTCCGCCTGTCTCTCTTTCTATCTGCTCTTCTAGCTATATTGCGTCTAGATATCGGTTTTGATTTGATAAAAAAATATAATTTTATTATATTGTTAAGTATACTACTATGTGAAGTATGTGTTGAATATTATGTCTTTTAAAATAAAGGAAAAGTTTTATACATGACTTTTACAAAGTCAACCACTTCCAAGTAATCGGCCTCCAAATTGGGTTCACCCACCTCTGTCATTTCTACATACATACATATAATCACGCCTTTTTCCCGTAGGGGTAGGCAGGACCGCCTCTTTCCCGTAGGGGTAGGCAGAGACCACTTCTTTCCACTTGCTACGATCCTTACATACTTCTTTCGCTTCGTCCACTTTCATTCTTACCATCCATTCCTCCTCTTACGTTCAACGTAGCCAAGCGTCTCTCCATGGTCCGCTTTTCGCCTCCGCGAGAAACGAGACGTGATGGGTGGCGAACCACATCGCCGCCATTTTGGATAATTTAATTATTTTTGATTATCCATTGCGTTTCCACGGATTGGTGGAGAGGGTAGGAATAGGGAAAGGGAAGGATAGGTGGTGAGGAAAGGAAGATTGGTAAGTTAGAGTGGGAAATAGGGAATGTAGGATATTACCGACCAGGAGGGCAAGGGATAGGGCAGTAATAGCTAGGGAAGCCGGGGTCGCGTACCCGTATACTATACCACAACTACACAATGACAAGAATGTCAAGAATGTCATTTCTGAATTATGAAGATTAGGAACTTACAATTTTCCATGCTGGTAGATCATGGTAAATTATCTTTATGAAAGTTATTTTGAATGAAATCGAACAGAACATTACGCTTTATAGTAACAGAACCCTCCATAAACACGTCCTAACACGCTCTTGGTTAGGTTATTTTGACAAGCGTGTTAGTAGGGATTTCTTTCGCTGAGGCCTGTAGTAAGTATTCACTTTCAAATTTCAATATATATTTTTTAAAAACAGTTTTGTATTCTTTCACAAACAGTGTAGTAAAATCTGTTTTAGCATATTATTGACGACAATATTAATAAATAATAAAAATAATGTATTAAATAACGAAACTTTTCCGGTTTATATACAAGTTTATTACTGCTATTAACATATTTAAAAAAAAATAAAAAATATATATTATTCGTTTTATTCGAAATATTCGAATATTGAACCCAGTCATATTCGAATAATAAAATCGTCGAATATTCGAATATTCGAATAATATTCCCTACTCACGATACATACAAGACAATTGAAATAATCATAATTTTATATTTTAGGGATCGCTGTGAAATAGGGATGATTTTTTACGGAGTTTCGTAAAAAAGTATTTTCAAATAAGGACGAGGTTTGACACACTACTTTTCTAGAGTTCCGTAGTACTGAGTAGGAAGAGAAATTTTAAAAGAGATAATAGGGGATCGGACTACATCTGAAATATTTAGTTTCATTAATATATTCAGAAATATTGAGGCATTACTACTTGGTAAATGTAAAAAAATATATTATTTTATTTGTAGTTTACTAATTAAATACATTTAAAAAGTACCAAAAAAATATATATTTTTTTTTGCAAAATTGGTAAACAAAACCTACATCATTAGTTTACTCACAAGTCACATCATATACAAAAACATTCATTATGGTAAGTATGAACCTAAACGCACAAATAATTATAGGAGATATTTACTAATATATTCCGGCGGCCATATACTTCATATACTATAACCTACAAGTGACGTCATTTGTAGGTCGACTTTAGTATGGAGCATTTTTAGGAGGCTCGCGAAATTTTTATACAAATCGCTGTACCTTAAAAATATTGACTTTTGATATACGGTTTCTTCTGAGAAGTTACTCATATTTAAGAGTACTATTCATTTATGCAATAAAAAAAAACCTATTATAGAATTTAATCAAAATTTTGAAGAATTTGGTTTAACCCGGCGCGGCGCGACGTGAATGAGGTGAAAAAAAAGTAGCAACAACTGTGAGGCCAAAATTCAAAGTGCCATAATATTGATAATAGATAATATTATTATTTTAACTGATATAACAAAATGTGTGGGGGATGGTAATGTATGAGATAAGGCATCGCAAACGACATGTCACTTAGCGATGACTTATGTCAAATCCCATACATTTTTGATTTCGAACTTCGCCGTTGAAATTATCGAATGCATCTTGACTAGAGGCCCAGAACCGAGAAACAATTCGTTACCTACTCGACCGAGAAGAGCCTATGCTCTACAAGATTTGAATGAATAAACTTGACTGTAACCTGCAACCACTTGAATCATAAAGGCTTTAGGCATCTTCGTTTTTAGTCTGAATTTAAAACTGTTTATCAGCACATATAGTTTCTACATTTTTTTATAATCACTAAAATTATTATATTTTAATGATAATAAATTAAAAGTAAAAAACATTTTTAAAAAACAAGCTTTCATTTTAATGCGCTAAAAAGAATAAAATAATCTTTTCCTTTAAAAATTTTTTCTATCAACAAATAACGTCATACTCGTAACACAATTTTATGATATAAAAGCTTGCCGAGAATCAAACAAATTGTCTCATAAATCAATCAGATCAAGTTACCTACTTAATTTACTAGTTTGATTTGACTTTTTTTACTTTTTAGCTATCGCTAGACAGGTTTCTCAGTCTGTTCATGTCATTCAACGCATCCATCCATGTCATTGTTGCAAGGTCGTTAGCCGGTTAATTTAGTACAGTCAAGCTCTTCAATAAGAAGACTTTATAGAGATTTTACTCTACTCAGTAAGGACCTCAAAAAACCCCAACACACCTTACTTTCATTTGATACCCATATTGTAGGAGTGCATTAAAAAAAGACTTGTCGGCCATCTTGGGTGTTCCGCCATATTGGATTTAGAATGACGTCACTATACTTGTCGAGCTATTCTCAGCAAACCCTTTCTTTTGATACCTACCCATATTCTAGGAGTGCATTAAAAATGACTTGTGGTCCATCTTACATGTTCTATTATGTTGTTTTTTCTAGTTATTCTCAGTAAGCCTTTTCATTTGATACCCATATTGTAGGAGTGCATTAAAAATGGCTTCTCGGCCATCTTGTGTGATTCGCCATGTTGAATTTTCGAGTTATTCTCAGCAATCCCATTCATTCGATACCCATATTGTAGGAGTGCATTAAAATTTATTTTCAGGCACCTTAGATGTTTCGCCATGTTGGATTTAGAATGACGTCACATAGCTAACGTGTAGATATACAAAATTTCAGCTCAATCGGTTGAAGATATCTGCTTCCAAATTAAGTTGCAAAATCCCACCGTAACTAATTACATACATAGCAAGTTAAATAAAAGCTTTTAATAATAATTTATAAATGAGCCCTGAATAATAATCCGCTGTCCTCAACGTGGTTTTAATCCTTATAATATATTTACACTAATTTAGCAAAATTTCCGAACGTCAGTGATATTAGCGGTCGGTTTTGGTCAGTGTCACACATTTTTATACATTTTATTAGTATTCGCGTCGTTTCCACATTTCCCAGGCATGTTTACGATTGCAATTGGCAAGTGCCTCAAAATTAACTAACACATTAAAATTATAGGAGACAGACAAAAACAACTGTAGCTTTGACATGGTGATATAAAATCTACAAAGAGAATATATTATTATTCTCAAAGTGAATAATTTGATATCACTAGATACTGGTCATAAGTGTGTTAACACGTAAAGCGAAATTTTGATTTTGTACTGAATTCCATCGTAACGAAATGAGGGTTTTTAAATTTGTGACATCTGACAGCTTTTCGACACGACAGGGACCGTCGGGCTACCAAGCGCCGCCTGGTGGCAGAAAAAGAATCGAACATTCTTATTGACCACTTACGCCACCAGACGACGCTTTGTGTGAGTTGGATCTATCCCCTAACGGCAGAAAAAATCTATCGCGACGAAATTTCCTCCTGACGTGTTAAACACGCTTGACCTTCTTATCCCCAGGCGCCTATACAATTATGTCAATGGTATTCTCACATAGAGCAAATTGTTCGCCAACATTTACAGGTAAAATAGGTTACAACAGTCATGTAAGTACTAGCTAAAATAAACTGCAGCAGTCGCCGTGGACGACCTGGAATCAATCAAACCAACTGAATAATTTGAAGCAAAAATTCTACCATGTCTTCTCTGTATTAAAAATGTTTCGCTCAAGAATCTTAGCGCATTAGGCACGAGGCAATGGAAGTAGAGCAATTCGAATTAGAGCGAACAGTTTACGTGCTAGCTGCTGATCAGAGGGGCAGATACATGTGTGTAAAAATATATTTTTCCACTAAGAACATGAACTAAATGTAGGTACCTACCAGCAATTTCACAGAAAGTGATCGTAGCGACGATATCAGAATTCAGAGCCAACCCTGGCTCGATACCGCACTAATATTAACAGCCTCCGTGGTCTAGTGATTAGAGCATTGGCTCTCGACTCGGAAGGTCGTGGGTTCGATTCCCGCATTGGAACAACCAAAAATGTTGTTTCCAAGTTTGGTTAGGACAATGCAGGCTGATCACCTGATTGTCTGACAAGAAAGGTGATCCATGCATCGGATGGGCATGTAAAAAGTCGGACCTGCGCCTGATCTCTCGTCAGTCGTGTCGGTTATCCGTCCCACTGGATTATGACAGTAAAGGAAGAAAGAGTGCTCTTGTGTACTACGCACACACTTGGGCACTATAAAAATTACTCCTGCGTAACTGGCCTAGTTTCAATGAAACCGGCCACCGTCACCGATCGGTGTGGGGAGTTATAATATTGTATGGATGCTTTTACACCACGTCAATCTGACCAGGTGCTAAGTAGGTAACTGAGGAATTTGAGGAATTGGTGTAACCAGAACGGGAAGTATGTGATATTTATTATTACATTAAACACGTATTTAATACACGTTGATGATGTGACCAGGAACATACAAAACCTTTTTTGTTAGTTGGAGGAATTCGGACACGCAACCTCCGCCTCCGAAGCGTTAACCACTGAGCCACAGGTGAGGTCAACAAATCGTTAAAACTTCTTGAAAAAAAGTTTTGTACAGAGCACTGAGGACTGGCCTCAGTCTACCCCTTTAGGGATTTGTGTTTTACCAACCCCTACTGAAAATAGGCATGAGCATTTGTATGTTTGTACAAACTTATATTGCACAATAATTGTTATTATTGCTCAATAAAAATATCTAATGCAGCTGGAGTTTATTTTTTAATAGCAGATTACAATTCGTCCTCACTATTGGAATATTGCCCCTCTAACTTGGCAATTGTTCAAACTATTTTGCGTTGTTTCTGTGTTTCTATGATATTCTAAAATTATGAGTATTTACTCATAAAAAAGTATTCAACATTTTTAATGAACGATATAAGAAGTTCTTACTAATTGTTTGCTAATTTGGAGCATCATCATAGTTTTAACTTGTAGGTTCAACAAAATATACATAATATCCAACAATAATGTGCATTGTGCTGTTTACATTTCTTAGAAAATTACGAGGCTACATATTATAGACTAGCTTTTACAGTACCTACTCCACAGGAACACTGTATTTTTTTGAGATAAATAAGCCTATGTGTTATTCCAAAGCTCAAACTATACTAACATACCAAATTTCATCAAAATCTGTTCAGTAGTTTTTGCGTGAAAGAGTAAAAATATCCATCCATACATACATCCATTCATCCATCCATCCTCACAAACTTTCACATTTATAATAGTAGTAAGATGTGCTCGTGTCATTTTTACCTACTCTTTTACACGTACTCTACTTATACCGTATTCTCTAGTTTAGTGTAGCCCATAGAATACTTTACAGTACAGAAGAACAGGGGCGCACCTCTCTACAAATGACAACCCTCTCTACAAATCTACAATTTTAAAGCAATATGAATTGAATCCGAGCACCGGCGAATGTCAGCTACGTTGATGTAGGCCTAAGGTTGACATCGAAACAATTTTAAACGTCTTATATATTATTAACCTGTCAAGCGCCTTGACACTCTTTGACAGATTATGCAGACAAGCGTCGGGCCTTTTTGCCACCAAAAATTAATTTTCCTTACATTCTCCCGCAATTTTTTTCGCGATTTTTTTTCGCAATTTTAATGTTAATAAGTAAATAAAACCTATGGATGATGTATATATTTAAAAATATAATTAATTTCCTAAGTGATTACGTAATATAGAAACAGATTTATAAATTACAGTTATTAGATTCAGTATAATTAAGTACCTATCCACTTGAAAGTAAACATTTCAAATAACGTAAACACTTGCACTGATTGTTTACTTTTGACTTCGTTATTGACACTCAAGTGGGAACATGCCAAATGATACCTCATCACACACATTACGGAGAGGAAGGAGGAGGACGACCTCATTCCCTCATGACAGATGCACGGAGTACCGACCTCTATAAATCATATGACGTTTCCCGTCGTGTTTTTCTTCAAGATTAAAATGTTTTAATGTGAATAAAACATATGCATGTTATATATATTTAGAAAGGTGATTAAATTTCCTAATTGATAATATAATTGGAATTAAGAAAAATACTAGTTTAATAAAAGAAATCTTGATCCAAACACAACACACGACTTTTTCTTATATTTTTATTGCAAATCTAAACTAAGGCCAAATTTATGTTTCTATATAGTAAAATTTGCTTAATTTACGTAGGTGCACACATTTTATATAAAATTTTAATTCAAAAACCGATATAAAATAAGTTACAGTTACCTACTATAAAATTGTCAGTCTAATTTCGATTCCCGCGATTTTTATTTCTCCAAATTATATTGTTATAATTTATGTACTACCTATGCATGTGATATATATTTAAAAAGTAGAATAGATTTCCTAAGTGATGACGTAAATGGAATTTAGAAAAATACTCATTTAATAAATGCAATCTTGATACAAACACATAAACTTCGTCTTTTTTAATATTTTGTTTTAAAACTCAAATAAATATAAAATGTATGTTTCTATACAGTGAATGTTGCTTTATTTACGTAATTGGATATATTATACATAAAAATTTAATACAAAAACAGTTGTACTAACAAGGATTGGAGCAAAACTAATTACAATTACTATGAAAAATATCTGACATAGTACATATTTTGATTGCTCAATAAACTGTAACTGGGACATAATTAAATACATATTTTTATATTTTTATACATTTCAGGATGTTAAATATTACAGTAACTCATTATTTTTTTACAATGTACAATAAGGGAACTCCCTCATTGAACCCTCCGAAACTAGGCCTATTTTGACGGTAATGGCTTACAAAAACAATCATAGTAATACATTTACTTATTCTTATCCATATATTCTATTCGTAGACTCTAGAATAAATACCGTTCTAATAAAATTTCTACTAAAATGTTCAATTCAAAATGCATTTCACAAGAAAATCATAAACTCACTATGAAATAAAATATTGTATATATATTATATATATATATTTATATATATTTTTCATTCGATTTTCTGAAGTAATTTGTAGTAGATTTATGGAAAATACTTAGTATACGCATAAAAAACTTAATATTAATTACATAAATGTATAAATTATGTGGTACAAACAAACCACTTATAAATTAGAAATTTATTCTATGGGCGTGCCCACCTTGCCACCAGGCAGCAAGCGACGCGTGAGAGTCATGCTGTCACTTGCTGCAAGGCAGCAAGTGACGCTTGACAGGATAATATCTTAAATATTATGAAATTATACTGTCAATTATGTCAAAGCACGGAACGGCCAAGCGGCCAGCCCCGAGAACAATAGTCCTGGCTGGAAAAAAGTCATGCGCCGCTCACCGCGCGCCGTCCCCGCATACGTCTAGCCGCGCACACTTAACTGCGAGCTGTCAATCGTGTAAGTTATTGACGGTTCTTTATGTTAGAAATATATAAGGTTTGGTAAAATCAATTACGGATATTTTGGGATACGGATGACCTGCTGCTTATTATAAAGACGTTTAGGCAAAAAATATTGTCATACTCGAAGTGAAAAAATCATCTCGTATGGGTGACTCGCCGCTCGACGCAAACTCGCCCATATAAAGGCAGATTTTTTTTCTCGAGTATGCCAATAATTTTTCTTCCTAAGCGTCTCTAAATTAGCCGTAGATCATATTATGGCCAAAATATCCGTAGTTAATTTTACCAAACCTTAGAAATATATTATCTGAGAGAAATGCATTATTTTCAGCACATATGCCACACTTTACAGTTCGTAGGGACTATGCCTGTTACTGACATTTATTTATTTATTTTATTTATTTATTTATTAGATACACCAACAAGGAACAAACATTATTAAAAGCTAAAATTGCACATTCATGTTGTTTACATTACTAAATGTTGCCTTAATTATAGGTGTAATACAGCTTGCATCTTTTATCTTTTTACATATGACATGACATAGATTTAATAAGTGCGTGCACGGCTGTATAAATACAAGAACACATAAAATACAATGTAATATCCGCACGCATATGCAGAACGCCTCACTATCATTAGCGTACATAAAATTATTATCTTACTCTCGCTAACTTCTATATGGCTTTCACTAATGATTTCCATATTTTTTTCATTTGCAATGTTTGCATTATTACCTACACGACGCGAATACTAATTCATCGACACGTAATGTCGCCACTACATAATTAGTTGCAGGAAAAAAAAATTGCGTGATATGGTAATAATTGGTCGGGTGATTTTATTTACTTAATTCGCCTTTAGTGGTGCAGTCATTGATACTTTGAAGTATAACGTGCACAGTATATGTACAACAGTAGTCCAAGCACGAACAATTTGCAAAGGACTATGGAGGCTAGAGATAATTATGACCATGAATCATCTTCTAATTCTTAAAAGTTAAAGTGTACATCAAATTGTGTTAAATAAGGTGGTGCCACTGTCCTAAAAGGGAAAATAAAAAAAGCGTTTGGCTAAACTATTTGGTACCATTACAAGACGCCATTTTTGCAATAATATATATAAAATAACTCTCCACACCGGTTTCGGTGACGGTGGACGGTTTCATTGAAACCAGCCACAAGCCAGCTACGCAGGAGTAATTTTATATTGCCAAGTGTGTGCGCAGTACACAAAAGCACTCTCTCCTCCTTTACTCTCGAAACCTAGTGAGACTGATAACAGACACAACTGGCGAGATAAGGCGCAGGTCCGACTTTTTACAAGCCCATCCGACGCATGGATCATCTTTCTTGTTAGATAATCAGGTGATCAGCCTGCATTGTCCTAACCAAACTTGGAAACAACATTTTTGTTGTTCCAACGCGGGAATCGAACCCACGACCTCCAAATCGAAAGCCAAGCTCTAAACCACTGGACCACGGAGACTGTCGAAAAGTTTTTTGTTTCGTACTTCATGATGGTACGTAATTGAAGGACTCACCATATCTTAGCCTCCTGGTTACACAGGACAGGAGTTGTAGTAGCAGAAATGTGTAAACAGTTGGTTAAATCTATGTAAAATAGACAAACTCACCAACGCTGAAGGGTTTCCTTTCTATGAAACAACAATCTCCATTTTCTATATCTGTGAACTTAACTAACGCCTGATTTATAATCAAAATAACTACAATTACTATAAAAATGTATAACTCGACTACGTAAATTATATAGCCTATGTTACCCGGGCCAGATTACTAAATATGTAGTTTAACTAAGTAACCGGGGCTATTATTACGAATCTATTGACACCTCATTAATTAAAATGAGACCAGTTGTTTAGACGCAATGGTGGAACAAACATACATACATAGACTGCCAAAATCACTACCCTTCTTTTTGGCTTCGTCGTAGTCGGGTAAAAATATCCATAGCACTCATAAAATAGGTATTACAAATTAATGATATTCCATGGACATGAAAATACTATTATTTCCTGTAGATGCAATCAAATCGGATGCGGTGTCACCTTGGCAAGATGTGGCTCATATTTGAGCAGTTTTGGCATTCATCCAGGATGATGTAGGTCGATCCTACTAATAAAGATACATACAATAAAATGTTAGGAACAACGTCAAAGGAGCTTACCAATGTACACAAATAAGTTACCTAAGCGATCATAACAAGCCCTTTACCACAATGCATTTGTTAGTAGTGGTACACGTTATGAATAAACTATCATGATGTATTTCTGACTTTTTATTCTGACTTTTTAACCGACTTCAAAATAAGGAGGTGGTTATACGTTCGGCTGTATATATTATTTGTATGTTCAACGATTACTCCGCCGCCTGTGGACCGATTTAAAAAAAAAATTCTGTGATGTATAGAGTGTAATCCCAAATTGGTCCTTTTGATATCAAAGTGGTGACCTGATGATGGGATCCATGAGGAATCGAGGGAACTCCACGAAATTTATATGGGCACATATGGTGATTTCGACTTTTTCTGAAGTAGTTCAAGTATATGCTACCAAAAAGTAAGATTTTGCTTCAAGGCATACCCTGGGTCAAAAAGTACTGAACAGAACTGACTCCTTATAGATACGTGTTTGGAGATTTCGGCGTTGTTTAAAGAATTGCAAGCATATGCCACCCTGTCAATTAGAGTAAACATCATCATCACCACCACTATCACACCATACATCATCACATTATGATGATATAAAAGGTACTTCTCACAGTATTTTACACAAACACGGAGATCTATGAACATTACTCTGCTATTTATGGACTTATTTGCAAAATTCTTTTGTTGTTGTAAAGGGTTTAATTCGAAATTGGTCCACAAACCTGATGATGCGATCCATGAGGAATCGAGGGAACTTTTCGAAATTTATATCGACACATATAGTGATTTTGACTTTTACTGAAGTAACACAAGCATATGCTCCCAAAAAATAAGATGTTGAAACCAAGGTATACCCTAGATCCAAAAACACTGAACAGAACTCCTCAGTCTTTAAAGACACGCGTTTGGAAATTTCGGCATTGTTTAAAGAACTGTAAGCATATGCCACTTTGTAACTTACAGTAATCATCATCATCACCTTAACAACAATACCAAATGGAAGCTTGGCGCATATTCAATTATACATTCGATCGTTTATTTTAAACGTTCTTAAGACGTATTAATAACAACTTAACAAAATATATAACTAAAAAGGGTGAAATTATTATTTTTAAACAAAAAATTAAACCGACTTCTTAAGTAAAAATACACAAAAAAGTATGAAATAAAATCGACTTCAAAATTAAGAAGATTAAGTAGAGCAATAGCCAAATTTAAAAGGGGAATTATTTAGAAAACAAGTTTTATTTCATACTTTTTTGTGTATTTTTACTTTGGAAGTCGGTTTAATTTTTTGTTTAAAAATAATTGGACTACCAAGTTACTATAGATTACCCCTGAACCTTAGGTAACTTAGCTTCGTTCTATCGTATCTTTGCGCATACATTTGCGCAATTTATCATCACTTAGGTACTGTGTCATATTGTAACATTACCATCGGTGTTGTGAATAGTTTATTACATTTCCAGAAGACATTGATGGACAAAATATTTTAAATGTAAAAAATTTTTCAACGCCATCTTCTGTGTTTGTTGTAAACTAACGAAGAACTAAGTGTGCAATATATTGCGCAAGATTCTAATGCCAAGATTTATTTCAGCCAAGGGTGTATGAAATTAAATTTGTAAATCTCAACAGATGTCGCCGATGTAGGCGAAACGAATACATTTATAACATTCTGTTCGGATGAACTAATTACATAATTATAATGCCAAGTGAATAGAGCTGCGAATCTGCGAATCTAAAACGTCTATTTTTATTGATGTTTACTCCTAATGTTTATCGATTAATTATTATAGATCGTTCGGATTCAATGTCAATATTGGTTATTCTTCAATAAGATAGATCAAGATCTGATCCGGGCGTTAGCGACGAGTTATTCCCAGCGCGGTCTCGGCGGGCGCGGGGCGGGGGCGGCTCGCCCGAGTTCAGTGTGTCGGCGCGCGCCGCCGCCGCTATGGGCAACCACCACTCCGCCGCTAGCGCAACCAGAACCAGGAAGAATGTCCACTGGAAATCGGCAGGTAAATATCACACTGAACCACCTACATAAGACGTCGCACACACGATTACGAACCAACACGGATACATCCAAACGCTAGCCAAAGCCCCAATATGTGTGTCTATTTATAAAGAGACCGCTCGCTATGATTTCTCAAGCGTGGCACACCAAAACAAATTGAGACAGACTGCATAAGCCACATTTATACACACGATTAAACTTTCACTATCTTCGCCTAGTGTTTATTTGAAAATAAACAAAATACATGAACTCAAAATACGTGCCCTGATGTAAACGTTCCTGTGTTTCAGGCAGGCCGTCGTCCCCTGGAAAGCCGGATATAATTCCGATACTATCCGACGACGAACCCAATGCCGTGACACTTCGCTGGGCGCCGGCGGCCCACGATGGAGGCGCGCCGCTGCGGGGGTACCAGGTGGAGTGCAACCGCCTGGGGTCCACGGAGTGGGTCCGGACCGCGCCCCCCATAGTGTTGCGGCCGGAGCTCGTCCTCACCGGCCTAGACCCGCCCCACCGCTACCAGTTCCGCGTCGCCGCCGTCAACGCCGTCGGACGGTCCGAGTACAGCGACCTGTCCGACGTCCTCACCGTCAACTCCGATCGCCCATCGTCCTACGAACCTCCAGTTTTTCTCCAGCACCTAGAAGATGTTATAACGTTAGAGAACGAGAAAACAGAATTCCGCGCCACGTTCACCGGCTCCCCGACTCCTACTATATCCTGGTTCAAGGACGACTATGAAATATTTAGCAGCAGAAGAACGGCCATTTTGACGACCGAATCCACGAGTGTGCTCGCCTTTCACCAGACTCTGGCGAGTGACGAAGGAGAAATAAAATGTACGGCAACTAACAGAATCGGTCATGCCGTTACAAAAGCGCGATTATCTCTAGAGGCAGCGCCGAAACTACGCTATCCTCGACAATACGAAGACGGCCTACTGTACGAAATAAACGAAACTGTATTCCTGAAGACGACGATAGTCGGCAAACCAACTCCCACTATAGAATGGCGACATGACGGTCAACCGATTACGGTCAATGAACGAGTTCAAATAACGAACACTTCCAAATTTTCGATGCTAAAGATTCATTCGGCACGTAGAAGTGATCGAGGCGAATACCAAATACTGGCAAAGAATAATATCGGAGAAGACACTGCTTCCTTCCTCGTTACTATAACGGCACCACCGGATCCACCTAGAAACGTTTCTGTGACACGTCAGGTAGACAAATCTGTAACTCTGGACTGGGAAACCCCGGAGGACGATGGCGGCTGTCGAATAGGAAACTACATCGTCGAGTACTACCGTAGCGGCTGGAACGTGTGGCTCAAGGCTACGACGAGCAGAAAAACTAATGTGACGCTATTCGATCTGATAGAAGGCAGTGAATATAGATTTCGAGTTAAAGCTGAGAGTCCATACGGAATGAGTGCCCCGAGTGCTGAATCGGCTCCTATCAAAATCCCTGGTCGATCTGTAAACATGGAGTTTTTGGCAGTCGAGTCAAGGATAATCAATGATGTTTTAACTCGAGAGGACGGTGAAGAGGTACCCGTGTCACCGGTGCCGAGACGGAAGCGGCTATCGGCTTCGAATACTCCTGCTCCAGAGTCAGCCCCGGTCTCTCCCGTGCCACGTAAGCAACTGCGTTCATCTCCTTCGAGAGACTCAGAGAATAATGAGTTTATGTTGGTGCTCTACCCCGAAAACAACAAAGCAGCAGATAAGGCTGGTAAGTTTAACATGAATCCATCTACTATAAGGCCAAAACAAAATTAACACCCTACTTTCTGGTGGGGTTAAAAAAAATTGTCGCTATTGCACTACGAATGTCTTTAAACTATTTATTTTGCTAATTGCAATGAACTTTTTTTACTTCATGCTTTGCGAATTCTAAAGCTGTTTACTCTTATAAAATTATATAAATCTACAATATGTACTTTTGGCTTATGTACGTAAAGATTTCTTAGAAGCGTTTGATTTGACAATAATTGGCATCTGATTCACAGACAGCACGTTGCATAGAGTAACACAGAAACATAGTATAACGTTACATATTATATTATGTCGTTTAATAATTTGGTATCACTAATGTGTTTGACGATTGATGCGATCGAATGCGAATTTGCGACCTTTTGTTAATTTTATGTGCAATGTCGTGGCCCAAAAACTAGAACGAACCTTTTGATCAGTCTGTCTTCAGACATAGCTCTTTGTGCAGTGTTAGTGAGACTATTATCCAGGTAGATGATTTAAGATCGATTTATAGTAGTATAAGTATAAATACCAATTAAAACCTAATAATAGATGTTTATTAACAATAATAAATTATGTAAGTACTTATGACAATTTGATGTTATTTTTAATTGGTCTACTTGTCTAGTCTCAGTGATGCTTGCATTGTTTAATGAAATATTCCTAATACCCAAATGCACTACGGCAAAAATATTTAGACTTTTTACTCCTTTTAATTATAGACTCTCGTAAATATTTAAAAACAAAGTTATTTTAGCCATTTTTGTACAACTTTGTCTATTATTTTTTTATATAAAAGCCTATGTGTGTAAAAATGAAGATATATCTAGAAATTAATTATTTAAATGTTATCTTTTTAAAACTACACAGATTTTTTTAAATATTTCGATTTATAAAAAAGTCATACCTACCTGTATAAAATAAAGCTTATGTACTACGAAATCATCATCATCATCATCCTAATATAGTGCCCACATCCCACACACTACACTTTGGAATAAGATGTGCCTTTGTACAAAATGTATTTCTAGTTTTAAGTAGTATTTTAGCCTTTATATCGTGTAAATAGTAAAAATAAATAAAAAATAAATAGTGATCCTAAATTTGAAAGCGAAGTTTTATAATAAATTGCTGGCATTTAAATTATTGTTTAAAAAACTAGAATTTGCTTTCAGTGGCGAAAAAAATAATCTAACCTATGTCTGTCTATTTTCAGAAAAACGAAAATCCTTCCAATTGGACTTAGAAGACGCTTTGTCCCCACCACCGATTTCATTATCGGCACCCGAGCTTAGTTCACGACAAGTTGGGTCGTTTAGACCACTCCGCCATGCCGTCAGTTCCACAGAGCTGCTCCACGAGCGAGCTATGGCTCGATTTTACAAAGTCGCCGCAATGAGAGAAGAAAGATCAAAAAGCAAAGACATTAAAGTAATTAATAAAGAAAATCACATTCCTAATCATACCAACGACCTTAATAATAAAATTAAAATAGAAACTCCAGAGCCGATCAAAGTTATTCAGAAGAAAGTCCCAGAGATATTCGTTAAAACCGACTCTATTGAAAGCAAAGACAGCAATTCTCAGAAAACATCTGATATTAAAACTAGCAATACAGACATACCACAGAAATTGGGACAAAGATGGCAAAGTATGTCATTTGATGAAGACTATACTGCAAGTACTGTATCAACTGATGGTGACTACTCTGAAGAAGAAGAAGGTAGTTTAAACGAAGACGAAGAAAGAGCTAGCTACTATGCTGATGAGGAGGAAACTTATAATCCACGGAACAAAGTAGCTACGTCTGTTTCTACGACATCGTTAGAAAAGGAAGAAGACATAGAAACGGAACCCATAAAGCCTTTACCATTACCTGATCCAAATTTTATACCAAAGCCGATATTGAAAAAGAAAGCAACAGATATTATAGACGTAAAACTACAAAATAGTGTGTCCAAAAATATATCTGACGATAAGAATGAAAAGTTAAGGAATAAAGGAAAGAAGGACGAAAAAATAACACTCTTCAAAAAATTAAGTAAGATGCCAGTGCAAAAGCCTTTTAGCTTGCCAAAACTACGAAAGAAAGAATCAAATAAAAGTCAAGAAATTGATATCCAACAAGTTGACGATAAAAAGATTATCAAAGAAAAAAATATTAAAAAGGAAGAAATTAATGATGAAGGCAAGACGGTCATAGATTATTATGGGAATATAGTAAAAGAATATGGAAGCCAAAGAAAGCAAAACACGCCACTTTATTTAAATACTGAAGATTTGAAAAAGGTGGCCGAAAATCAAGATCTAGAAAGCACTATGAATAAAGTTAAACAAATACCACAGAAAAAAGTCGTCAAAAAAGCAAAAGAGAGCAGTTTAAAAGAAGACACAAAAAATTCGTTAAACAAACCCACCAAATCTAACATGAAAAAGGTAGTAAATGTTAAAGATACTGATAAAAATCCAAAGCTAAAAATAACAAAGAAAGAGGAAAAATCAAAAGCCAATAATACTAACGACTCGAAAACAATTGAAAAGACGAAGGTTATTCTTACAACGACAGAGAGGGCTACAATAGTAATACCTATTGACTATAAGAAATTAGAACAGAAGGCCAAAATAAATGTAAGAACTGCAATAGACTATAGTGTGGATATTTGTTTATTGTTATTGGCATTTTGGGTGTATCTTTTTAAGGACGAACGACTGGCGATCCCTTTTTTAATACTAATTATATATCGTCAATTACAAGAAACAATCATAACAAGTGTCCCAGACTGGATGAATCGTTACACTCCTCAATGGCTGAAGAAGAAAAGTTCTTGACTAAAATAAAAAGACATTTTGGGACAATTTATTTGTATTGTGAATATTGTGTTAAATGTTATGTGATTTTGTGACTAATTTTATAAAATATAATATATAACCATAATTATTTATTCCTTTAATGACATTAGGTACTTTTAAATTTAGACGTTAAGAAAGTTAAACTAGGAGGCAATGCCTTACTGAAGACTTATGTGTGTATAATGAAATATTTGTAATACAATTACTTAAAACAAAATTATTGTGTGAAAATATTAATATGATGCAATCTAGACATGGATGCAGGTGCATTCGATTTATATCACAATTTAGAACACAACCAACAGACTGCATACCTTTTATAGCACCTCGTAAAATAATCGATCCATCGGCATGCACCCTACGTGATAAAGGACTGGTTCTTGGAGTATACGACAACGAAGATTTGCATAATGAGAAACCATTACTCACTCGGAGTGCCCAAAAGTTTGACAAAATATGTAACGGCAAACTATGGAAGCAGCTTAGTTTGACTCCTATACCAAAATTGGGAGAATGTAGAGTGCTCTACGACTTAGAAGAATCATTTGGATACGTAGCAGTCGCAGGACTCGGATCGCAATGCATTTGTAACGACTTGGAGCAAATGAACGAAATGAAAGAAGCAATACGAACAGCAGCTGCAGTAGGAGCGTCGGCGTTGCACAAATTTAAACCTTCCACTATACACCTGGAGTCGTTTGGAGACGCTGAGGTGTCAGCTGAGGGTGCCCAACTTTCTATATGGAAATTTCAAGAATACAGACGAGCTTCTTCCAGTGAAGTATCTCCCGCGCCTAAACTCGAACTTTACGACGATTGTAATTTCGACGGCTGGAAAAAAGGCCAACTTAAAGCAGAATCACAAAATCTAGCTCGGTACTTGCAAGAAATGCCAGCTAATATTTTAACTCCAACAGCTTTCGCAAAGATAGCCGTCGATTTGTTATGCGAACACGACATCAATGTCGAGGTTAAAACGAGGGGCTGGGCAGCGAGTCACGGCATGGGTGGATTCGTAGCTATCGGGCGGTCGTCAATACAGCAACCGCTCTACGTAGAAGTGAGTTACTACGGAGCATCCGCCTGTGATAGACCAGTGGTTCTGATCGGAAAAGGGGTGACATTCAATAGCGGGAGTATAGATTTGAAAGCACCTGAAGAGTTAAAGTTCATGAAAGGTGACATGGCTGGGGCGGCGTGCGTTGTGGCAACGATACGAGCAGCGGCTATTATGAAATTACCCATAAATTTAAGAGGCATCTTACCACTGTGCGAGCTGATGCCGAGCGGCAAGAGTCCCAAGGTCGGTGACGTGGTGCCCAGCGCCAATGGGAAGACGATTCTAATCAGATACCCGTCACGCGAGGGCAGATTGTTGATTGCAGACAGTTTGGTGTACGCTAGGTACCACTGGCCTAAATATATAATCGACGTGGGCACTATATCGAAAGAACTCTGCCACTCGTTAGGCGAAGCGGCTTGCGCTTGCTACAGCAACTCGAAAGAGCTTGCGTATCTCATGTTTAAGGCGAGTCATAAAACAGGTGATAGAGTATGGCCTCTGCCATTATGGAAGCAGTACGAGGACCGTATTAAGGACAGCGATTCGGCAGATATAGCTAACACAGCTGTTGACAACTACGGGGATTCCCCCAACGCTGCTGCGTTCCTCAAGCAGTTCGTTTGCGACAGCAAATGGTTGCATTTGGATACATACAACGTCGCCTACACCACGGGCAGGGACTTTGCGTACCTAAACAGGGGTATGACCGGCCGCCCCACTAGATCTCTTATTGAACTTTTAAACAATTTACTACCTAAAGATGAGAATAAAGCCAAAAATCCTTAGTATTAAAGTAATGAAAATTTTTGTCACTAACAAGAACATCAATATAATATTATGTAACAGTAATAAATAAACTTTTTTTTAAAGTGGCTATTCTTATTTCTTTGTTATATGCCATATTGTCATTCCTAAAGATCCATCTAGACACACATTTTACGTTACTTAAAAAAACAAAATATTAATACTTCTATGATTAATGTAACAGGTAGTTACTAATATTTCTTTTTTAATGATATGAGTACTATATAGAATATGAATATATAAAGATATAGGTAGAATATGAGTATTATACATATATTAAAAAATATAATAGTTATTAATGTTAAAGCAAAAACTAGAAATTAATAATAATAAAAACTTTTAGAAATAAATCATTTTTATTAGGAACATTTCATAATGGCACAGTATACGCGAATTATACTACTTTGTACTTTTAAAATACATGAGATTAATATTAATATATAAAAAATACTAATTACTAGCAATAATTATTATTTATTTATCAAGACTAATTATTATTATTTATTAAAATATAGCCATTCAAAAAATTCATATACTCTAGGTACATAATAATAGCTATAACTATTAAGTATTATAATATAAAAACTTAATATACCTATACTTAAATGCTTTTTATAAATGCAATTCTTTTTATAATATTAAGTATATCAATATTTTCTAAATATACAAAATAGTAAGAATAAAATGTTTTTGGTTTAATCATCACAATGCCGATTACAATTATTAAAGATACGTACCTACCGAATAAATTGGTCTGAAATCTATTTGTTGACTATTATTTTACTTATTAACTAGTCGTTCAATATATTTTGTTCAAACTGTTTTAACATTTTATAATTCATTTCTGATATCATTATATTCAGTTTCTTCAACTTGCAATATTCTTGAATCCTCTGTATCACTTATATAGCCCTCCTGTCCCGTGTAGTGAGTTGGGTGCACCAAGAGTGGCGCCGCTGAATAGGCGTTTAAATTGCGCAGAGGAAAATGTGCTTTCCAAGTTTCACTGCAAAGAAAGGACATTGGGTTTTTACGATGGACTATAATCTACGGCAATCAAAGATAAAATTAGGTTAGATGTAAGCGTAATTGCATCTGGATTATAACAGCATAGGTAACATTTTAACTCATTTCAACGAATATTCATAATATTATTAACAATTTATTATTAAATATTTCCTCTTTATTAAAACTCGACGAAAAGTGAAAACAGAGAGTTTTATAAGTTTAACGTCTGTCTGTATATTTGTGGGACTGTGTGTTTTGTTTGAAATTTGAATCATTATTTTATTTTGCCGATTCTGCCGACAAACTGCTACGCAGTTTGGCAGGTTTATTGGGATATGTAAAAGTTATTTGCCAATAAAGTATTTTTTCATTTTTTTTTTTTTTATTAGTGTAAATTAATATGTAAGTAAGTACATACTTAGGATGTTGATCGAACATGATTGGCAGGAATTCGTCGACAGGTAACATTTTGTTCAACGGCTCTACTGCAAGTAGCTTTCTTGCCCCGGATTCGCTCAGCAAATATCCCAGAGTCCAATACGAGTATAAAGGTTTTGTTGTGTGCGATGTAACATAAACTTCCTCGTCGTTTTGTAGAATCTTTCTCCCAATGTATCTGAAAATGACATTGAAAATTATTACCCACGGCGACTAAAGATAAAATAAGTTTAATTGTAAGCGTAATAGGCAATTATCCTATGATAAAATTTTAAAATATACAGTTTGTCAAAAAAGTCTTGACGGCGGTGATGGAACTAGAAAAAATTCAGTTGTATTAGCTTTTATGCTTAATAATTTTTATTTTATTTCAGGCATATAGGTACCCATAGTAATTAAAATTAAAATAGTCAAATTATAAATAATATTAACTGTCGACACTGTATAGGGGTGCCCAGTCATCATCACATTGGCTATTGGGTCATTTTTTATTCTGGTCCATGTGGACAGAGATCCACTGCTTGTACATTGGGTTATTGTAGTAGTACCGAGACAGCCGCGAGTATCTCATTGCTGGAACGGCGCAGTTTATGCCAGAATGCAGCAACTCGAGATCTCATAATGGTAAAGAAGTCAGGAACCCCCGCCTCCGCGACAATTCCAGAGGCACTGCAGCTCCGCGGGAGCCGCATAAGAGCCCGGTATGTATAATTATACTGAACTCTTATACGACTCATAGACTTCTGCTTGAATGATATCCACAGCTGGCACGTGTACATGCTCAAGCAATACGCCTTAAACAGCGTGTTTTTTACATCCTTGCTGCAGTTCGCAAAACGTCGAGCGAGCATGTTACCTCTGGCAGCAAGGGCCCTGCGTTCGCGTTCAATGTCACTGTCATCCTGCAGCCGCTCTGTCAGCAGATGGCCGAGATACCTAAACTGCTTAACGACACAAATCTCACATCCATTTAAATACACCTCGACAGGGCCGTGCCGCCCCTGTGTGCGATGTGTGCGGCGCACACAGGCGCCAAGACGATGAGGGCGCCGCGGGCCGTCACCGAAAAGTTAAAACATGAAGATTCGTAAAAATAAGAGGCGCTTCATGGGTTTCGCACACAGACGCTGCCAGGGGGTCGGCGCGGTCCTGCACCTCGAGTACCACATACAGACCCCGCCCAGACGCGAACACCATGACTTGGAGACATTATACTTCAGCCCATGAGCATTCGCATATTGCTCACAGTCGGAAATCAGTCTCCTCAACCCCCTGACAGAGGGACTGAGGAGCACCATATCGTCTGCATAGCTCAGGTTATTCACATAAACGTTCCCTATGTGGCAGCCGATTCTGGTGCTCCTCAGCTCCTCAATGAAGCCGTTCACATACAAATTGAAGAGGTCCGGAGAGGTCACCCCCCCTGGCGAACTCCACACTCTAGTCTTTATACACTAGAAGTCGCGTCACCCCATTTAACAAAATTGATTTGGCGTCCATACCAGAATCCCAGCAGATCAACCACTCGCCTAGGCACCTGTGACTTGAGCAACTTATTTCACAAAATGTTATAATTGACCAAGTCAAAGGCGCGGCTAAGGTCTAGAAAGCACGCGTAAACAGAGGTCTTGCGCGTTTTGTAGTGACATATTGTGCTTTTCAGACTGGCTATAGCGGCGTCTGTCGAGAGTCCGGCCCGGAAGCCAAACTGCGATTAATAGATTAGAATGATATTATAGGATGTATAGGATGTATACATATAATAAGTACGTACTCTAAATTTCATGCAAATCTATTATTATAGTGGCTTTAAGATGATACAGTTGAAAAAGTTTCTAGTTCCATATATTAACGCCTCTAGGACTTATAATACAAACTATTAATATTTTATCACCTAACATTATTATTATTTAAAGGAAAAGGAAACGTCAATGAAAACCGTACAATCTTATAGGGTTTTCATTTGTGGTAGTGACTTTTTAGAGAGCGGCTAAAACGCTTAAATGTCTTTTATCTATACTAATATTATTATCTATACTAATATTATAAATTCGAAAGTGTGTCTGTCTGTGTCTGTCTGTTACCTCTTTACGCTTCAACCGCTGAACCAATTTTTATGAAATTTGGTATAAGTAAATATACTTTGAGTCCGGGGAAAGGACATAAGATATTTTTTATCCCGAAAAAGTACAATGTTCCCGCGGGATAATGTATTTACGCGGGCGGAGCTGCGGGAAAAAGCTAGTATTATATATGTCACCGTAAAATTGTAAAAACCGTTAGATTGTAATATAACTAGTGAAATTGTAAAATGTTGATAGACTTCGGACGCGGACATGCTGCCTATAATTTAACACATTATTTTTCGTTAAATTATATAAATATACTCGTATAGTTTTTAATTTTGCGACATATTTTTACAATCTCGTTAGTTTTTTTACAATCTAACGGTTTTTATATTTTTACGGTGACATATACATTTAATAGCAAGCTTAGCATGGCGATCCATAGAAATATGTTCAAAGAAGAAATATTCTATCCAAAACAGTTTGTTGCAAAATAGTTCTTAATCCATGACAACATGGTCGTCAATAGAAGTCAACATTTCTAAATAGCAATATTTTTAAAATGGCTACCGGGAAATCTTCTGTCAAAAATGATCAAATTTTTAAGTATATGACTTAACGTAAAGAAACTATTTGTTTAGGACCGCCATTATGTGGAGTGGTTGACATTATTGTAGGACTTTTTGACACTAAATTAAGAAAACTTTCTACTTTAGACTTTAGCTGTCAAAAGAGGTCATTTTGTGAGCTCATACTTGGAAAGAAAAGAAATGTTATTTCTCATAACGACGATACATCGACCTTGCTACCTTACAATAAGATCTATTTTGCTCCGAATGGTATTAATGTTTCTTCAATCTGTCACAGTTTCTATTCTTCGATGTTTCTACTGTGCACATGCTAAGCCTGCAGATGATACATATTTATTTTTTTAGCTTTTAAGAATAAAGTTAGATTTTGGAACCCAGATAATATTAAAACAATACAAGAAATTGTCATTTCAATACTTTTTAAGATATTTTTAAATCATCTCTTTTCAGTCTCAGCTAACATGAGTTGAGACCGAAGCGAGTTTGCACTTTAGGATTCCGAATTAACTTCAGGGGAGGTTTATAGTTTCGCTCTGTCCGTCCGTCTGTTCGTTCGTCCTCTCATGATAACTACGATAATAATTATGAAAAATATAAAAATACGAAATTCTGTATAGTTATAAATTGAATATTAACTCTATTTTTGGCATTATAAAATAATTTTGTGTATTTTAGGTGTGGCTTGGGAGCCACGACACAATACATACGAAGTGGGGACCAATAAGTAAATAAAAGCGAGGATTCATACATGGCTTTTGTGTTATGTTCTACATTTTCGAGTAATCGACCTCAAAGGGGTTTACAAGTTGGTCCCGCCCCGGCATTTATAAATTATAAGAGTTAAAAACTTGTAACTTCTATGCTAATAGAGACTCCTGATAAATACTCTTTAGGAGAATTATGTCGAGCGAAACCGGACAATAATTTTTGAAATGATTTGAAAAATAACTTTTGCGCGTTGATAGCTAAAGAAATCTCCTTAGACATGTTCCGGCATGCTCTAATCCTACTAATATCATGAATGTGAAAGTTTGTAAGGATGGATGGATGTATGGATGGATGTTTGTTACTCTTTCACGCAATAACTACTGAACGGATTTTGATGAAAATTGGTATAGTAGTAGTTTGGACTCTGGATTAAAACACTACTTTTTATCTCGAAAAAGTATGGTTTCCGAAGGGATACAGTATTTACGCTAGCAACTTGCCGCGGGCAACAGCTAGTAATCCATAATAAAAACTCACACAAGATCCCAGTCAAGTTCTTTAATTTCTTCCATAAGCTGATGAAACTTGTGTCTAAAGTGTGGTACAAAATGTATGTCGTCTTCTAGAACTAGTGTGATTGCATAATTATTTTCCATGATCTGAAAAAAGAAAAAAAATTTTTAGTGCGCTTAGTATGTCTCCCTCAAGGTCTTCCACTTAAATCATTCACCCTTGGCCAGCCAGTCTGGCCTAATTAAAAAAATATATTATTAATAAAAAATATAAAAGGAACTTAAATGATCTGATTCAAATTAATAATTGTCAGATTTATTTTCTGCATTCCACTACGCTGGCCTATTATAAAGCATATCAGCAAATTTTAAGTGCTATAGAAACCATTCCTTTAAACGTTTACCCCAATTAAAGTAAAGAAAGTTTTAAGGCGACATCGACTACTTGGTAATTATAGTACTTAGACAAGCTTTTAGAATAGTATTTCTTTAAATATTATAATAAAATACTTTGTACCTTTTTCCATATAAAATAGTGACTCAAAAAACACCCAACCTCTCCAGCCTTCATTGGCCTAAAAATAAATAGTTAATAATGTATAATATATTAATAATTACCGCTACAGACCACACCGATAAAACTGTGCAGTTCTTATATATTGTCTTTCAGGAGTTCCAACCCGAGATAATTAAACATAATATAATCTAAATGTAATTTCCTTGCTGATAAAGCAATTTATTTCTATGTAGATTGACGTTTTATATATGCAAAAAAACCGTCATAGAAATATTACTCAATACCAATAAACAATCACGATTTAAATTATTTTTTGTATAAAAAAACTATCTCTTAGACTTATATGTTATTACAGTTAGATATATTATGCTGTTGCTGACTTTTTTGTAGGCATTATCAAGCTACACAACTTTCCTCTAGGACCTTATCATATATCTCCCATAGGTAACGCTTTTTTCTCCGACTTACTTTGAAAATCCTTAAAAAAATTACTACCACAAAAAGTAATTTCGATTATCGGGTTAATATACAGCCCATTTGTATGTCACTCACAAATAACGTAGCCTTCTATTATTCAAATAATTTTCAAAATCGGGTCTGTATATCCAGAGATTACACCCTACAACGTCACAAAGTCACAATCTTTACCTCTTTATTATATTAGTATAGATTTGCGTGCACCGATTCGTGCGGTCTAGTATGAAGATGTAGTACTGTATATGTTTACTGTGACAGAACTGTACAGTTTTATCGTTGTGGTTGTGTAGCGGGATTACAAAGGTTTCAAGTTAGAAAACAATCTTGACATAGTATGATATTACCTTTTGTGATAAGGATCTTCGTAGTTAGGCATTAGTGTTATTGAATATTCACTTAAATCATTCATATCCAGCTTTCTGAAATAAGTAAATTTAAAATTTAAGCATTAAAAATAATATGTTTCCCTCCTAACATTATATAATATGGTACCTTAAAGCTCTATTATATTAGATGATATAATATAATGTTAGGAGGTCAGCTTAAGAGTGCGCTAGTCAACGTCTCGAACTCAGTGCGGTACGAGGGAAAAATGCTTATTTCACGCAACATCGGGCAAAAAAGATATACCCATAAAATAGTAATCTATACTTATAAGAGAAGATATAATACACACATTTATACTGATTTGTAAAGTATTTTAGAAAAAGCGTCCAAAATTACGCAAATCGACACTGCTGAATAATCAAACTGTGTCGGTATATGCCTGCTTTTTTATTTTCATTATTCGTTTATTTTTATTTACGGTCTAAGTTGCGCTAAAAATCCGATGTTTGGAGGGTATTATTATCTTCTAAACTAATTAAAATTTTAGAAATTTAAGTACTGTATACCGGTCTAGACAAGTGTAATAAAAATCGATGTTACGCTTAAATTTGACAACTATACCCCAAGCAGGAACATTTCACGGTATTGTTACGTGTACGTAAGCGAGAAATATTAAATGAAAACCATGAAAGCGCCTCTAGCGGACGTAAAAGTAACAAAAATTTTCATACAATATTCCTCATAATTCTCGTTTACGTACATGTAACGATACCGCAAAATATTCCTGCTTAGGGTACTGTACCCCAAGCAGGAACATTTTGTGGTATCGTTACGTGTACGTAAACGTAAAATATGAGAAAATTTGTATGCAAATTTTAGTTACTTTTACGTCCGCTAGAGGCGCTTTCATGGTTTTCATACAATATTTCTCGCTTACGTACACGTAACGATAACGCAAAATGTTCCTGCTTGGGGTACTGGTCTACAATGTTTGACTTTAGAGTAAAACACCAACAGCGTTTGTATGGAGAAAAAACCGACTAGCGCAGCCTTAAACGTGGCGCGAACGTTTGAGATAGCGATTCAAAATTTAACTTTTTCACTACACAAAAAGATACAGCTTTCAGTGCAAAAGCGCCGCTCACAATTCGAACTCTTGCAATGAAACATGTGCTTTTTGTGTTGTAAATAAGGTTCAATTTTGAATCGCTATATTAAAAACTAGATGTTGCCCGCGACTTCGATCGTGCAAAAGTTAATTCCGCAGAAACCGTACATTTTTCCGCGATAAAAAGTAGCCTATGTCCTTCCCCGTGGTCTGCTTTACATCTGTGCCAAATTTCATCTAAATCGGTCCAGTAGTTTCAGAGCTTATTCTGTGCAAACAAACAAACTTTTCCTCTTTATTATATTAGTATAGATTGCACGCCCTGTCGTGGCTAGGTGTGAACTGACGCTAAGACCGAAATCAATATTCTATCTAAATGTTTGCTGATTTTTTAAAATCTAAAATCCATTTCTTACTTTTTAATAAGGAGAGTTGAGACATAGGTAGGTACTTTATTTTTCTTTCGGAGTCAAGAACCTTTTGGCACGCCGCCATCTATACCAATAACCAATAGGCATTAGTGATTAGACTATTTTAACTTAACAATTCTAATTGTTTCTTTGCTTTGAATAGGCTCCGAAACTACTGAACCGATTTTGATGATATTTGGCACAGACAGTATAATAGATAAGACCACAGTGGACAAAGGCCACATTTATTGCGGCAAAATATACGCGGTTTCTTTGACGGGATCATTATTCCTACCTGCCGTCAATTGCATTGAAGAGTGTTGCATCCATACCAATCTCCTTAAAACTCATTTCCATTAATCTTCTTCTTTCTGCCCTTCTTTCTAGATTTATCATGAATATTTCATCACAACCATACTTCCATGGCATTGGGTAGCTGATGTATTTCTCTAAATCATCACTGAGCGGTATCGGTATGTGATGACTCAAAGCTTCTAGTTTTATATTGATCATTTGTTCAGGATCAGGTGTGAAATCCGCTGGTACAGGAACATACCCGTATTTGTGGTCATTGCATATCTTCAGAGGAATACCTGATAGAAATAATTAGTTATTGAAAAAATGTGTTTAAAGTTTACAATACAATTCTTTCTCATCACAGTACAACCACATTCTACAGTCTTACGTCTTCACAGTATAACTACACGCTACAGTAGTTTATAGTTTCTAGATATACTATGAAATTGGTGATACAGACTTGATTAACCTGACTAATTGTTGTCAATGGGCATTCGGATAACTGAAAATCCAGATAATCCAAATTAATGAAGAAAAGTGGTTTCTGTACTTATATTGCATTGAAATATTGTGTTTGTATATTGAACTTGAAGGTAAAACGTTATTTGCGGTTGGTAGTCTGAAGAATCGCGAAACCAGATAACTGAGGTCCGGATAATCTACTTTCTAGTGTATGTACTTTTGCAATTTTTCTACATATTCACTAAACATAACAACAAAGTATAATGAATTTTAATTACCATGATATTTAGCATTGATAGCAAAAGCTATAATATCATCTTCGGGTCCATCGTAATTTTGTATATTTTCAGGAATGTAAGTCAACGAATCAGATATAGTTTCTCGCATTGACATCAACACAGCAGTGTGTACCATTGGCACTTCATGGCAACCAATATTTTTACGCTCAAGAATCGGCTTGTAGTCATCCGTCCTTTTGTAATAATACGAGTCTGTCATGCCACACCTAAAAAGAATTTTAAAAATTATATCATCAATAAAATTATATCCTGTACTATTTTGGCTACGACTATAAAAATGGAATAACATGCATCTTATGATAAGATGGTTGACAAAAAGATGTCTTATCATGGAGTAAGTAGCAAGTAGTAAGAAAATATAAAATATCCAATTATTTGAGAATAAATGACATGCAAGCAAATTACATAACATGATGAACTTAAAATGTGACTAAGAAAATTTAATGTTTTGCACATTGTCATACTTCTGAAGGAACATATTAATAGGCATTTACTTTTATTTTTAATAATTTTTACAATGATACATAAATCTAAAAGAAATAGTAATATAGGTTGATGAGATTAAAAATGGTAACATTCCTATTATGGCATAACTTTGTTAAGATATTATTAAATATATATAAGCATTATTAAGCACCTGATATATTGCATCAAAACATTCATTTGTTAATGTCATGCGCATGCCTTCAAATGCTAACCAAAAGTTTGAGTAGAGGCCATCGGATAACAGCATCGGTGCCACTATAGCTTCATTTTTGTTCACCAGAATTTTTAATGTTGATGGCTCTATTAAGAAAACATCTGCATCTAACATCTGGAATAAACATAATTAAAAAAAATCAGTAACCCCCATCATTGTCAAGCAGTAAGCGAGCTGATAATGATGATGAATTATCGCTAAAACACTCTAGATCACATCAGCATCCAAACAAAACAAAACTGGATCAAAATCGGTTCACCCATTATGGTGGCAGGGACAGACAGACACACACACAATCTAAATAATAATTATAACAAAAAATAATGCGTACAATAATTTCGTAAAATTTCTCCTTACAATTAATAAGGTATTTTCCAAGTTTTTGAAAAGTATGTCAAATTGTTACTAATATTAAAATACATTAGCAGTTATAACCATTCTTTGTGAATTTCTTTCTTTTCCTTGCAAATTAGCCTAAAAGTTTAAATTAATATTAAAGGCGCGAAAACGCTATAGTGTGTTGTCATGACGTCACATTCTTGTAACATTGTAACTGTCAAGTGTCAAGTGTCAAATTACACTTAAAATGCCAAATCCCAGAATACCTACTGTTTACGTTTGTAAATAAATGTTTTAAGCCTATTAAAAATGCCTTATATATGGTGCGTAGTGCCAAAATTCACTAATACGTCTATTAAAACACCGGGGGAAATCTCTGTAACCATACCAAATAACACTGAAATGCGGAAAAAGATGCTATTACTCGCTGACGCATGACGTTAATGATTCTGATGCTGGCTATTCTTTATGGAAATCGGGAGGCCATTAAAAAAAGAAGAAGAAGTACAAGAATATGACGTCACATTCCAATCTCGTGCGTTTTAATCACGTGGTCATACGTGAAAAATTCATAATTTTATTTTTGATATTTTATAAAAATCATACATATTTTTGTGCAAAAAGTTGGTTAGATTGGTTTAAATTAATGTTTAGCGATAAAATATCAACAATCTGATGTATATTTTCATCATAGGATAATACCCTATTGTATGTACTTACTACAAAAATATTATAATATCTCTAGTAATATTACAATCTAACGGTTTTTACAATTTTACGGTAACATATATAATATTAAGATAACTTACAAAAAGGTAATCAGCCCACATTTGCCTTGATAATTGAAGGGCCTCCTCCCTAAGTCGAATAACATGTCGAAAATGATCCAAGCTCCAATCAGAAAGTTTTTTCATCTGAACTGGATCTCTAGTGTTGTTTGTAGCAATGAAAACATTATTGTATTCTGATGCATACTTTTTTGTCCATTCTTCTATTATGTCATTACTGTTATCTTCATTTAAATCGCTATAAATCCTAAAAATTAAGCACAAATCACAACACTATACATTTCTATCCATTACCACAATTACAAACTGTAACTACTAAGTAGGACTTAACTATGTTCAGATGCAATTTTATGTATCAACATATAATATTATCTTTATTGCATCTAGCATTGTATGTAGCATAATAGTGATATAATACATAATGATGAATAAAACTATTAAATTACATAGGAATGTATAGGGCAAGCTGGGGACACATGATCCTCCCTTTTGTTTTGTAGCCCTTATTTCCCACATATAGGTCCTATTTAAAAATGTGTAATTTATCTGGCTTCAAGCAACAGCCAACCGAATTTCAGAGAAAAAATTACTAATTTACCTATTAAAACTTAAGACAGGGAATAAAAGCTGTGCAATTTTAAAGTTTTTTAAAAGGGGTTGATTTAATTATCATTTATTGTATAACTAGCTGTTTCCCTAGTAAATATACTATCGGGTATCCTGCGGGAATACTGTACTTTTCCGGGATATAAAGTAGCCTATGTTTTTAATCCAGACCCTAAACTACTACCATACTAAATTCTGTCAAAACCCGTTCAGTAGTTTGTGCATGAAAGAGTAACAAACATCCATCCCTCTACAAATGCATCCTCACAAACTGTCACATTTATAATATTAGTAGGAATAATATTATGTATTAGACCATTAAAGCTTAAATTGATAATATATTTTAGCATTAATTTTACCATAACATTTTTCACTGCCATTCTTTAAGGTTTGGTTTCCTTTCTCGTATGCCTTTTCTTATTTTTTGCATATTTAAGGACTATGGGAATATTCATTAATTTATTAATTAAAATATTTTAAGGGTCACTCAATCCGGGGGATCAAGTCTTCCCAAATGAAGTGTACCATGTGTACTCAGGAACTAATCCTGGGTACACATGGCACATGATTTAAACAAAATATAATCATTAAAATCAATTTTGAATAATCTTTTTTATTTTTATAAAACAAAAGATACAATACTTAGCTAATGATTTATTTTAAATTTATGCACATTGTCTTAAAAGTTGATTGCAACATAAATCATCTTTCATTCACCATTAAAAAAGTGCCCTGACTATTCTACTCATTTGTAAAAGTTTGTTAACATCATATACCTACTACCGACATGGCCACTGTAAAAGGCATTGTCCATACAGGCTCTGTGAATTCATAGAGATCAGGTGACCCTCTCTTTCCATATTAGTATACAATATGAATTAGTTTGACTTACCATATGTACATACGATTCTTAGGATAATCCAGTTTCCATAAGCAAGATAAAAAGTATGGCAGAGTATGGGCTTTATTGCGTACGAGTACAGAGATACCTATGGAGGGCCATTTAGATTTTTCATCTCTTATCGTGGAATATACTGCGCATACAATTGAACATAACAATAACGAAGAATGCCACCTTACCATCCTAAAAAGTAAATTTTTTTGTATGTATTTTTAAAATGTACATTGTAGCCAATATAATGATTATACTGTAACGATTAACATGGATTTTCGATGATTTCGAACAAGGTGACGATTTTTATATACTTACATTATCGATAAATTGTTGAATTTTAACCTCTTTCTCCTCTTTTTAGGTTAGTACAAACTTTTTAGTTGTTTCCTTTATAAAAACGTACATAAATGAACAATAATGTAACCTGTTTTCACGTATGGAAGTAGAGACTTATCTTACGTTATTTTATATATCAATTAGTTATTAGCTTATTAATTTATCGTATTTAAACTAAAAATAATTCACTGTACACAAGTCACAACAAACATTCTATATCTTCTTCTTCTTCTTTGTTGTCGTCATTTTTTTAAATTGCCAGTGGCGAGTTTAAAAGTATTTTTGATAAGTTTTCAACACCGTTTTTCTCACGGAATTTATAACACACACAGTGTGTTTAATAATCTGTGTTTAATACACTGTGTTAAATATTCCGTAGTTTTTTAAATCGTCAAGTCCAAAGTTTAATCAAAATCCAAACATTAGTCGATAGTTACGTTCAAGTTTCGTTAGTAATAAAATAAACCTTCATATTAATCTTTGTTGAAGTGGTAGATGTTTCACTGAAACTTCCTAGGGAGCAAAGAGAATGTAATTTATTACTATACCTACATAATACTAGGGAATTATGTAGGTATATTGTTAATTTTATGTTTGTTGTATTATTGTAATTTTTATTGAATAAACTATTTGATAATAGGGAATTTTGGAGAGCACACAAAGTAGCACGCTTTTTGAACTTGTAAGTACCACTAGCCCACACTTTGCACGATAACAAATATTTAATGCGTAATATTTTACCAATATTAATATAATGCGTAATATTTTACCAATATAAATAACACAAATTTAGTGCATACTAATAATTATCATATCTACATACATTCTGTCAGTGAATTCCTACTAATATTTTGGACTGAGATCCGAGACCCTCCAGACTACCCTTAAATTCTTACTGATAAAATGTATACTTATCATTATTCTGTACTAATTCTTAGTCGTTCACTTTTGGCAGAGTGCTCGTGGTCATATCTCTGCCAGACACGTCGCCGTTTTTGTTATACCCCGCCATAGAGCTCTATGTTTGGCGGAGTGAAAGCAGTCGTTTAATGGAGGAGTGCGTTACAGATTTAATTAGGTCTGTCCATCGTGTTAGAAAGCGCCCACGTGATTTTTTTCCCTCCTCTTTCCCTTGCACCACCAATCGTTCTGTGGGAATCGTGTTGGCAGCCCCAAAGGGAGATCTCTGACCGAGCGAGATGGTATGCTCAGTCAGGCCGAAGCACACTTGTATGCATTTCAGCTGTCGTATATATGTATAGTTCCGAACTTCAGAAACTTCGATAGCGCGATTCAGGACTATGCGCTGATTGGTCCGCCACAGTTCCATTGAGTCCTCGTTACGCGTAATATGACCGATTTTGTTATACCCCGCCATAGAGCTCTATGTTTGGCGGAGTGAAAGCAGTCGTTTAATGGAGGAGTGCGTTACAGATTTAATTAGGTCTGTCCATCGTGTTAGAAAGCGCCCACGTGATCTTTTTCCCTCCTCTTTCCCTTGCACCACCAATCGTTCTGTGGGAATCGTGTTGGCAGCCTCAAAGGGAGATCTCTGACCGAGCGAGATGGTATGCTCAGTCAGGCCGAAGCACACTTGTATGCATTTCAGCTGTCGTATATATATATATATATATAGTTCCGAACTTCAGAAACTTCGATAGCGCGATTCAGGACTATGCGCTGATTGGTCCGCCACAGTTCCATTGAGTCCTCGTTACGCGTAATATGACCAACATGACTTCCTCCAGCAAGCCAGCATACGACTGTCCGTTCGCCCTCCCGTCAATTAACACAACTCTCCTAGGTCATCGACACTCATCCAGCCCCACATATTGACCACTATCCTACCGGATTCGTTGTTAGCTTTTACATTTTTGGGCTCATATAGTGTATTATTCATACGCCATAGGTTCCGACGCCCCTCTTCGAGAATTCATCTCGTCGGAAAATATGGCGTGGGAAAACGCACTCTAGCTTCTTTTTGTGCCTGTCCTAATACTATTTTTTTGGCCGGACGCCTGTGGTTGACTTGGTTACCTGTCAATTTATTAACAAATTTCAAATTTGTTTACAAGTTGCCAGGTAACCTTTGTTATTAAATGGTACTGAGTTTCGGTGACGCCACAGCGCATGCGCCAAAAAGTACACCGACGAACACAACCTTACTACTAATCATTTTTACGGTCAAGCACACGACGATGTGTGCGTTAACCAATCACACTGCTATTTCCTATGTGCTTAAGAATTTTTGAAGTAAGCCAGTACAAAGGAAAATTTTCAACGATCGACCAGGAAGTTGGCTGATAGTACCTATATTAATTTGTTTCTGTTTGTTTTGACTAAATTTCGCCCGTCTTGTTAGATGTTTAAATACATTCTGTAGTATTATTATAAGTATTGTACCCGTGCGAAGCCGGGGCGGGTCGCTAGTTATTAATATTTTCGTATTGTATGTTAATACTTAATGAGCGACGCGACGTAATGAAAAAACATTATCATTTCACAAAACACAGCTATTTATGATCATTAAAAATCGATTTTAGCAAATAGCATAGCAATAGCACGTACCATGCTAAGACATGAAAATTAGCATGCTAATGAAATTAATGAAAAATAGCATTATTTTCCATTACTACACAGCACCCCGTGCCTCGCCCGCCCGCTCCCGGCGCCTAGCGCCCGGCGCGGGCCTGTTTTTTTGAGTCGACATCGATCGGCGCGAATTTTTGGATACTCGGCGGCGGTGGCGCCGCATGCACGGCGGCGCGGCGCCCACCTCTAATCCATACTGACAAAAAGTAAAGTACTTTTTTGCTTGTGTGTGCGTGAACGCGTGTGTAAAATTGAAGTAGCGTAGTTTTTTAGGCTTCACTTCAAAGTTCAAACAAACGCCACGCGCTATCTTGGTTTTTTATTTGATCTGAGATATACACGCGAATGTTTGTAAGTATGGATGTTTGTGACTCTTTCACGATATAACTACTAATCGAATTTTGATGCTATTTGGTATGGTAGTTTAGACATCCGAGAGGATCATAGAGCTAGAACATAACTCAGGATTAGGTAACACTAGGTATATTTTATCGCAACTAAATGTACGGTTCACGCAGGATTTGTTATTGCGCTTACAAAGTTGGGGGCAACATCTTGTAAATAATAAAAACAATTTAACGGTTAACATACTTTATTCGATAGCCTTTCCTTCTTAATTAAAACAAAACGAGTAGTAGGTATTGGATTGTTTTCACAAATAAAATACTACCTACTTATTGTACTCCTGATAGAATGATATTCTACATATTCGCGTCCGAAGTCTGTCAACATTTTACAATTTCACTAGTTAGTTATATTACAATCTAACGGTTTTTACAAATTTACGGACACATATATAAATTAAAGTCGTGTTAGTTACACTATTTATATCTCAAGAACGGCTTAACCGATTTGGCTGAAAATTGGTAGGGAGATACCTTAAAACCAGAAGGACATAACATATTTTTTATCCCGTTCCCTAGGGACTCAAAACTCGAGAGAGGGGCTGGACCGATTTGGGGAATTTTGGTCTTGAAATAATTGTGGAAGTACAGGGAACGTTTAAACAGTGAGGAATACTGAAAAAAAGAGGTTCTAGGAGTAGGTGTAGGTGTGGTCATTTATTCAATCCAGTTCATATTTAAGACAGAACAACGTGTGCAACAAACAGCTAATTACAATATTTATGTGTTGTTATGTTACTATTTTCTAAGTTCATGGAATAATTTTGATAAATAGACAACACTAGTTACTATAATATTTTTGGTTTAAACAATAATAATTATTTTATTCTAAGCATATTATAATAGTTGTGAATTGTGATAGGAAATAAGTATAATTATTTTACCAGCTACATCTACAGTCTAATTATGTACTTATAATAATATTATTACAGTCGGAGATCACAACATTAACACGTTTACTGCGATATGCGGTCTAAAGACCCCACTCCGTGCGGGGAAGAAATATCGCTGTCTCCCTCCAGTGCGGAGCTCATATTGTACAAAATATAATTCGTATGAAAAAGACAAATACACAGTTGCATTTGCCTATTGAAACTGTCATTGAAATACTATAAAAATATAAATGAGGCAGTTAGACCTCATTCCGCATAGAAATAAAAAAAACAGTTGTCAGTGCGAACGTGAGGTGTTACTGCCTCACAGTCGCGGGAGGCGCTCCCGCCCCCACCCGCACCTATTTTCTAGCGCAGTTGCATCAAATCGAACTAGTGGTGCGTGTCGCTTGCGCAGGACTATCGATATTACGCAAAATAACGTTTCGTCGTAGCGCGCGTTCCAGTATGTCACTAAATAGTAAGAAACGATGCAGAAGGATGTTGCAGTTAGCTAGCGAAATGAGTGAAGATACTTCAAACAATAATAATGAAGATCCTTTAGTTTCCAAATGTGACCGGGTTTACCAGAGAATGACACCACGCGTAGATGCTCCAGGAAAAAAATATGTCTTATTGTAAGGAATGTGCAAAAAGTATGTGTTTAGAATGTTTTTTTTTTTTTTTTTTTTTTAATTTTTACATGTAATTTTATTACCTAAATCAGTGTTTTTCAACCTTTTTCATGACGCGACCCCCTTTGTATGAAAAAATATTTCGCGACCCCCCGACCCTTCGCTTTTTTATCATGTAATAGGTTGGGGAAAAAGTCTTTTCGCATTATAGTATGTATGAACTTGTCATAAAATATCTTGGGCTATACCAATTGTATCTGGCTGATTTTGGTATCATTAAAAAGTTTTAATTTTACAGAAGACAATTCCAAATTCAAATTAGGTAAATTTGAGATTTTCATTTGTTTTTCTTATTGTTAAAATGAGTGATTCTTATGAAGAATTTCGATACATTTTAAAATTTTATTACAAAAAAGGTAAAAATGCAACACAAGCCGCGAAAAAAAATTGTGATGTTTATGGACCTAATGCAGTATCTGTGAGAGTAGCGCAAATTTGGTTTAAGCGTTTTCAATCCGGAAATTTTGATATCAAAGATGCACGTCGCTCTGGTCGCCCTGTTACGGACAAAACTATTGCCATTTTTGAAAAAGTGGAGCAAGATCGGCATATTAGTAGTTACGATGTAGCTGAAGAACTGGGGATTGACCACAAAACGGTTTTGGCGCATTTGAAAAAAGCTGGGTACACAAAAAAGCTCGATATTTGGTGCCTCATGAGCTCACTGAAAGAAACCTAATGAACCGTGTACTCATTTGTGATTCTTTATTACGACGTAATGAAACCGAACCATTTTTGAAGAAGCTGATAACTGGTGATGAAAAGTGGATCACGTACGACAAGAACGTGCGAAAAAGATCGTGGTCAAAGGCCGGTCAGGCTTCACAGACTGTGGCGAAACCCGGGTTAACTCGCAACAAGGTGATGCTGTGTGTGTGGTGGGATTGGAAGGGCATTATTCATTATGAGCTGTTACCGCCAGGCAGGACCATCAATTCTGAACTGTACTGCGAACAACTGATGAGATTAAAGCAAGAAGTTGAGAGAAAGCGGCCGGAATTAATCAACAGAAGGGGTGTGGTTTTTCACCATGATAACGCTAGACCTCACACATCTTTAGCCACTCAGAAAAAATTACTGGAGTTTGGCTGGGAGGTGTTAATGCATCCGCCGTATAGTCCTGACCTTGCACCTTCAGATTTCCACCTGTTTCGGTCGCTGCAGAATTCCTTAGGCAGTGTCAGGTTGACATCACAAGAGGACTGCCAAAACCACTTGTCGCAGTTTTTTCATCAGAAGCCCCAAAAATTTTATAGAAATGGGATCATGTACCTACCAACAAGATGGCAAAAAGTTATCGAACAAAATGGCACCTATATACTTTAGTCACTTGTAAATAAACTTTATAAAAAACCTTTTGAATTTTTATATAAAATGCGAAGAAACTTTTTCCCCAACCTAATATGTATGTATATGTTACAGATTCGGATATAAGTGCATAATATAGTACGTCAAACACATTATTTTACAATTACATACATCGATGATATCGATGATCGATTTATGAGTACTTATATCCTTTTGTCAAAATACTCTTACTTAATAAATCAATCTTTTAAATCTTTATTGTTTTTTTACTAAAGTTCTCACGACCTCCGGCGACCCCCCTACAGAAGCTTCGCGACCCCCCAGGGGGTCGCGACCCACAGGTTGAAAAACACTGACCTAAATAATAAACATAACTTTAACAATTAACTGCGTTTTAATTTTTCGATAAATAGTCTTGACATCACTAGTTTTTATCGATAGGTACATTTCCTTCTGTGCATTATGAGGTTTTTAGACCCCACAAACATTTTCTTTATTTTCTCGGTTTTCTTTGACCTAAACCCGGGGCGAAGTTAAAGGTAGTTAATGTCGTTTCTTGGCTTTATAATGGTATTTTACTTTTAAAGTTATCGGTGTATTTAGCATAAATACGGCCATTTGAAGCGAGCTGTATGCTATAGGGCCGAAAGATCTCAAACAGCACTTCCAGAAAGGTATAGAATGGGTTTTTTTATCTCATATCGCACATTTCGCCAGGTAGACAAAATTTAATTGCGCAGGGAACGTGTTAATAATTATAGTTATTAATATTAGGAATAATTTACCTGTACCTACTTTAACTTGATCAATATAAATATTGAACTTATTTATTAATTTTGTTCCTACTTAGTTACGAGATCGAATACATTAACCTAAATATTGTTTCGAGTTGCCTCTCTGTACTTGTTATTTAATCGGGGCAAGTGAATGCAATTTACCAGTTACAACTACTTACAAAATAATAATTACGAAATTTTAAGGCATGGTCCAAGCTCAAAAACAAAATTATTTACTACGCTTATGCACATTGCAACAAGATTACTTTTTCCATAGCATTATTTTCTATTTATTTTCATGTAGAAAACGGTGTTAGCAAGGTATTTTTTAAACATCTTTTCAAATGTTGTACAAATCACAAAAATGTTCGGCTAAAATTGAAATATAATAAGTATATACATATTATGTTAATTATTTAACTAGAAAAATATGTATGTTGCTGTACATTTTTTTTTAACCTAGGAAATATTTTTCTTTTCAAAATGTGTACGGTTCAGACGGTGTGATACTTTATCCCATATTTTTTCCCACTTCGTAATTGAACTCGACTAGGTAGACTAGGTGAAGGGAAATGACAAAGTAGGCTTAGACCTCGCCTTAATATACTTATTGTTATTCTCTTGCAATTTTTTATATTTTACTAAGCTATATGTACTATCTTTGGTTATAATGATATGGTAATCGTTTTTTCTTGAATTTGAAGGCCATAGACAAGAAAAAAGTATTACAATTCCAGCAATTTCAACTACTTAGTCCTACTCATCAGCATGTATTAGAGTAGTATTGTCTACATAATATATCATATCGGTTTCTTTAATTTCGGATGGCAGTAGACAAAACGGAGGCGGATGAGACCAGAAACCATTCTCTGTGCAGACAATGGAAGCTTCGCCGTTAATTTCGAATCCCTCATCACAGGTGTATATAATCAGGTATCCAACGGGATACTTTCCATCCTTCGACGCTGCGTGTGTCAAAATCCTCCCTTTGTCTGGTATTAGGGGATCCGGGCAGTATATTGCTAGAAAAAAGTATTATCGTTTTAGTAATAGAGACAGTACTACAAATATTCTTATACTAGGGGTTCGGTTCGAGGCGTATAGGGTATTTTTATTTCTTAACAAAATTGAGATCGACACTATTGAAAAATTTCACCAATCCTCAGTTATATAGTGATGAAAAGTTTATATTCGAAAACGTTTTTCCAGGGCCGGAGACGTTTTAGATTCTTTGATTCATTCGTGTTTGATCAATGGCCGCTAAATCTATATATTTAAAAATGGCGGACGATTACTATTGATATTAGCTATAAACTAAATATGTAGGTTTTTTACACTTATATATTAAATTAGTAAGAACAGTAGGACATCTAAGGCCGCCTGGCGAGTTATTTGCCTACGTCGTCGGCCGTCGCGTCGGCGCAAGGGCTGTCAGTCGTTACTTCATATTTTTAGTTAAATATTTTTATTTCCGTATCGTGGAATAAATAGCACTTGGTTTTTATTTCCATTATATAAATTATAATGAAACGGTTTACCAATTCATAAATGAAATACAGATAAAAGACGTTTGAAATATGTATTATTATAAAATTAAAAATGTTACATTGAAAAATCCATTTGTTTCTGCATATTCGGAACGCTTAACTAAGAAGTAAATTCTAATCCTATGGAAAAAAAGTGAAATGACAGCCAAGTTCAATAATTATGATATTCTTATGCCTTGGTTATTGACTTCAACGATAAAGGAAGTGAGATCTAAATGGGTGCCAAGTTCAATGGCCAATCCTAAAATGTATTTATAACAACATAAAATATAATTTCTACTTATAACTGAGGATAATATATTGTAGCCTAAGGTCTGACTTAGCTAGTTTTCATATAGTGGATTATATTATAACCTTCGCAATTTCTTACTTATCGGTTCTTATTTTATCATTCCGAAAATTTGGCTTGTTGGTAGAAATAGCTCGATACTATATATATATACGCTCGATACGATATAATAGGTCGAACATAATATTAATTCGTATATGAGAACGCGCTAATGCGCGTGACCACGGTACGTACGCGTCCAGTTACGGGCCACGGTACGGCCCGCACTGAGAAACCCTTAGGGCGCTTTTAGTGTCACGCGGATTTGCTCACGCACGCGGGATTGGACCGCATGCGTAAAATTTCACGCTGCGGATCATACGCAGCATGAGTTTCAGTTTTCTACGGGCTGCGTAACGGTATAGACGTGTTCAAAAATGATCAATGTCAGAAGAATATCTGTCGCTTACATACTTTACAAACGACGAAACAAGAAGACAAGAGTACATGTTGATCCCTTTCTTGAAAATAGGCTTCTTGCTGGGGCGTTTGTTACACACTTTGGAAAACTACAAAATAATGAACGTAAATTTAAAAATTACTTTCGAATGTCCATTCGTTCTTTTGATGAACTGTTGTGTAAAATTGAGAATAAGCTACAAAAAAGCAGTTTACGAAGGATTACAATACAACCGATTGAGAGGCTCGCTATTACATTAAGGTAAGTTTAAAATTTTAAATATTTAATTTCCTGCTATGATTTAGTGGAAAGGGATTTGAACAGGTAGGATAAACGTACCAATCCCAAACCAGTAAAGGACTTTTTTGACTTCAAATTACTGTCATGTGTAAATTTACATGTGCAAAAAAAAAATTTTGTCATGTACTCTGGTCAACTGCAAAAATGTTAAACAAAAATCAAATCAATGATTTTTTCGGTAGTTGACCATCGTGGTCAACTATTGAGACATCATACAACACATGTTCTAGTAATTATCCAGTCTAAATAAACGGTATAATAATGATTTTTTTGTTTGAAATATCGTAAAGTAACGCGTCATTGGTTATTAATTGTTGAAATTTCATAAAATAAGATTATTTCACTCATAAAATGTCACCATTAAAGTGGAATCATTCCTACCTTTCATCACACGCTACTTATTATAATATAGATAAAAGTTATAGGTTTGCACATGACAGTAATTTAAAGTCAAAAAAAGTCCTTAATTGGTTTGGGATTGGTACGTTCAACCTACATACACAATCCTTTTTTTTATCTGATAAAGTACACATGGCCACAGATCAAGTTACCCAAAACCAGCATAAATGGAACTCGCGCCTTGCGTATTATCATACTTAGGTAACCCGTCGGAGTCCCGCTTATACTGGATTTGAGTAACTTGATCTGTGCCGTGTGTACAACCGCACTCATATGACTAAACAAACAATTAGAGAGAAACTGGAGAAAAAAAGTTAATCGTACTCATTTTAATAAAAAGAGTTTTATTCATAAATTAAAAAATCAAATTTTACATCATTCATTTCTTTGTAAATTTGTATCCTGAGCGTTGACATTTCTTTCGCCTGTAGATGATGTTGTTGCTGGGGTATAAATTACGTCATAAGACGTGATATTAAACAAGCCGCTTTCAGTCGAAATAAGAGTTTCATTGTCATTCACTGCAGCAGAACTAATAGCATTGTCGTTAAGACTCGAAGTATCCTGGATTATACTATTGGTTTGGTAATCTTGATTTATCGGTGACAAACTGTCAAGCTCAGTAAAAGCACTAGAACTTGTTGTAGGTATGGGACTGTAGTATGCAGGTTGTGTTTGACTTTCCATTTCCATAACTATATTTAACACTTTTGTTCTGAACATTAGTTTTTGATATCTAGTGAATCTTTTTAATGAAGGCTGCAGAGACTGAAAGAAAGCCAAATCCTCACTTTCTAGCTCCAGTTGATTAGACTTTAAGCATTCTAATAACTGTGCCTCAAATTCAGATGGTGCTTGCTTTTTAGATTTTACTTGTTTTTGTTTTGATGTTGGGTGAGAACTTTCTTGACGTGAAGTATCTGGTTGCGTGGACTCATTACGTGTTTCTAAATTACGTTGTGATGTTAGTTGAGAACTTTCTTGACGTGAAGTACCTGGTTGCGTGGACTCATTAGGTGTTTCTAAATTACTTTGTTCAGACATTTCTTCACAGAGTGACTCTTCTCCAGCAGTTTCCGTTGTACTGTCTAAGAAAGTCAAAATGTCATAGTAAGAATATTTCTTCTTCTTCTTACTCCCAGAGCCGGATGGCTGATTTTTTTCAGATATCTTGTCTTTCTGGTAAGTGTCCCTTGCTGTTCGCCAGCGTTGTTGTATTTTCTTGTCTGAAATGACAAAATATAATAAGTAAGTGGCAAAAGTACACACAGTTTCAGATCAAGTTACCCAAAACCAGTACCAATAAACGGAACTTGCTAGGGCCTCGCCGGGCGGCGAGTCGTCTACGATAATAAACAACGCATGAGTCCTGTTTATACTGGTTTTGGGAAGCTTGATCTGTGGCCGTGTGTACAAATCTGATATTAGTTGGAAATTTAACTGCATTCGATTAAAGGCCCTCATTAATTCACACATGTTGTCAACTTTACACTGTCTCATGAAGCATTAGATAAATCAAGCAATATATATATACCTATACAGAGTGGAAAAATAAGGCCGCAGTTGAAGGAAAAGTACCCATAATATTGATGATGGCAAATTTTACTGAATGGAAATAATTCATTTTTTACAAAAATAATTAGAACTTCATTTAAGGATTTTTGGAAAAACACCGGATTGAATCGGGAAATTTGTTTATTTGTTACAGTAAAATTTGCCATCATCAAAATTAAGGTGAAAACTTCCGGAAGTCACTAGCGCTGTAAGTTTTTAATTGTTTTAACAAAAATTTTCTTTATTTGCATCTGTCAACCTTCATGAAGGAGGACTTCTGGCCGCAGGGTGTCGTGTTTCGGAAGTTCCGAGGGCGGCTGCCCGCTGACACCGTGCACACGTCGGCGACATTACGTGTGAAATAATTAAAATAGTTTTTGTATATAAAATAATATGTATGTTAGTCTGTAAGGTATATATCTATGGGCCTCTGTTTACATTACCATCTTGTAATGTAAATATTGCCTGAAATAAACGATATTTTATTATATTATATTATATATATTTATTAGATTCCTTTCATTTGCCGGAAATTTTACCATAGGGGTTAATTTATACAAAGAAGATTTCTTATAAAATATTTACAGCATAGTTATGTGTCTCAAATCTGCTAAAAGTGGCCACTTTTAGCAGATATGAGATACATAACTATACTTCGAACTTTTCATATGAAATCATAACTGCATAAATACCCCCCTATGATAACATTTTCGGCAAATCATAGAAATCTAACGTAGCTATAGTACTGTAGTTAAAACGAATTAAAAACTTCTAGCGCTAGCTACTTCCGTGCCCTTTCACCTTAAGGGTATTTATTTTTCTTCTGAAGTAAAATTCGAGCGGTGCATGCTGTCTTATGTCTGATGTCAGCATTATTAATATATTATGTTATCATATTATTAATATATTGTTTTTGTTTTCAGATATTTGGCAACTGGTAATACATTCACTGATCTACACTATTCCTATGTGATTGGAATTGCAACAATTAGCGAAATAGTAAGACAAGTTTGTTACATAATATGGATTGAACTAAAGTCTGAATGTATTCCACAGCTTAATGGGATCAAATGGAAAGAAATCGCAGAGGGATTTCTCACATATACAAATTTTCCTAATTGCTTGGGTGCTATTGATGGAAAACATATAAGAGTGATTCGGCCGCCGCACAGTGGATCACTATATTTTAATTATAAGAAATATTATTCTGTAGTGCTCCTCGCAATGTGTGATGCTGATTATAATTTTACATATATTAATGTCGGTACCAGTGGAAGCAACGCCGATTCAACCATCTTTAGAAGGAGTCAATTGTATACGAAACTGGAAAGTAACACGTTGGGTATCCCTGACCCGCAAGAGTTGCCTATTATTTGCCCCGAAGTAGCTTATCCATCTAGTGTAAGAGCAAAGTTGCCGTTCGTGATAGTGGGAGATGAGGCATTTGGTTTATCATCACATGTGATGCGGCCTTATGCTCGTGATAATTTACCTTACAAAAAGAAAATATTTAATTACCGTCTGTCCAGAGCTAGAAGGTACATAGAATGCACTTTTGGAATTATCTCAAATAAATTTAGAATATTTCACAGATCCATGACTGTCAAGTTAGATCTAGCACAATTAATAGTCAAGGCGGCATGTGTACTTCACAATTTCATAAGGAAACGGGATGGCTACATGGTCAGCCATACATTTGTCACAAATGGTTTTACGGGACCACTACCCAGGCAGCAGACTGAAAGTAGTAATACGTCGGCAAGTAATATCAGAGATATATTTGCAGATTACTTTATCAATGAAGGAAAAGTCTCCTGGCAACACCGATATATAATTAATTAACTAAACTCAAAAGGTTTTAGAAGGTTTTTGATGTTATTTGTGAATTAAATAATTATGCTTATATTAATAAAGTAATGATGCTTGTATAAATAAAATAATGAACCAAACACATACCCGCCACTTTTCTTTCCTCTTCGCTCAAATTTTCGTAGTTAGGTGCCAATTCCTTCAAAATATCTCTCCATGCAGCCTCCCTCGCGTCCCTGTTTTTGTATAATTCATTGCGTTTATCCCACAAAACGGGCCGCAGATGAACTTCAATGATTACTCGTTCTGTATCGATTTTCATTTCGGTAGTACAATACGGCGCGTGCGCCCCGCTCGACTCTAAAATGGGCACTGAAGTTGTAGGCAGCGCTTACGCATGCGGATACCCCGCACCGGGGTGACGCCCCGCACAGCGCCCCGCGTCCCGCGTGCGTTTATCACGCTTTACAATAGATACCTATATGAAATTGTTCTTTGCGGATGCTACGCATGCGGGCCAATCCCGCGTGCGTGAGCAAATCCGCGTGACACTAAAAGCGCCTTTATGATTCCTTATAGGTACGCGGTGTGTGCTTGCGTCCGGATAGGCGACCGGCGCCCGCACACGTTTGTGGGAAGATGTTCTACTGTTCTTATATTGTGACCTTGGTTCAGTTCAGTTCAGTTTATTGCTAATTTTACTCACGTATACAATGCGGGATTTCGCCAGACCACCGACCGTCGTTCTCGCACTCCAGCCCCGGCGCGCCGACCAGCCGGTACCCCCACGAGCACGCGAACACCGCCCGCCCGCCGAAAGACGAGTTATACTCGACGACGCTCAAGTGCGGCCCGAGAGTGCGCAGCATCGGACAGAACGTTTCCACACACGTCGGCGGCTGCGACGACCAGCGACCTGCGAATAGACATATTAAAAAGAGGTAGATATGGCATTGCGCGTTTTTGGTTAGTGTGCTCCGCGAGTAATAGTGTTCTGTCAAGTTCTGTGTAAAGCTGCGCGTCCACTGCATCGGAATCGGAGAGGACGGAGCGGACGGATTTGTTGCTTTGTATGGATTTCTATGGTACTGCGTCCACTGGATCGGCATTTCTGCGCCCGCGACCGGTATTTTTGCCGATGACGTCATCGGCAGTGAACCCGTCATTCGGATTCCGAACGTTTCAAGTTCTGACGTGTTTGCGACGACGCGACGGCTATACATAAATACTTATTCACGACGAATGACGATATTTTAATTACTTTAGTGGAAAAATATGATGAACTTTACAATCTAAAACATCAACATTATCTTAACCAACTGAGGAGAGACGATATATGGGATGAAATTGGGCAAATAATAAATAAAAATTGTAGAATGCCGATGGGGTGCGTCCACTGCATCCGGATTCAGCATCGGCAATTTAGTTATTTCTAATCCGTCAGCCTGAACGTGCACTTGCATTATGGAGGATAGTGACGAGATATATTGTTGTAATCTCAGACCGAATAGGTTGTAATTAGCTTATTTTATCAGAAGAGGAAAAGAGAAACAAGAGGAAACGAAAGATATGGGTTCATAAATCATAATATAAATTCAAAAAGAATAATTTTTGGAGAATTTGATACATTATATTCTGATTTATTAGAAGATGAAAATAGATTTTTTGGGTACATTCATATGACTCGAAAAAAGTTTTTTGAACTTCACTATATTCTACCATTTTTATTTATTATTTGCCCAATTTCATCCCATATATCGTCTCTCCTCAGTTGGTTAAGATAATGTTGATGTTTTAGATTGTAAAGTTCATCATATTTTTCCACTAAAGTAATTAAAATATCGTCATTCGTCGTGAATAAGTATTTATGTATAGCCGTCGCGTCGTCGCAAACACGTCAGAACTTGAAACGTTCGGAATCCGAATGACGGGTTCACTGCCGATGACGTCATCGGCAAAAATACCGGTCGCGGGCGCAGAAATGCCGATCCAGTGGACGCAGTACCATAGAAATCCATACAAAGCAACAAATCCGTCCGCTCCGTCCTCTCCGATTCCGATGCAGTGGACGCGCAGCTTAAGTGTGCGACGAGCCGGTCGACGAGCAGCACATATTGTCAATAATGCATTAATTTCGATCAAATTTGATTACCAAAAAAAAATAAAAATGTTACAAAAACGGGGAAAATTATTAATATTTGAGGGCTTCCATTGCGTGCGCTGCGTAAACGGTTCTATTTACCCAAATATATATATGAAATAATTATTCCTATTTAAATGATCTAAAAAAATATCGACAATATACCTATAATGTTTATATTTTAAAATTGACTTACTATAACATTTTTATGGTAATCAAATTTGGTCGAAATTAGTGCATTATTGCGCCATCAGTTGACGCGGACGAAGTCGCGGGCAACAGCAAGTATTATATATACGGTCTATGGTTATCAGACTCACCGTCGCCCATACAGTACACAACCGAGGAACCGTTGAGATGGTATCCCGGCTGGCAGCTGAAGTGTACCGCGTTGCCCAGCCGCGTGCCCTGCGCGAACTGGTGCACGTGCGAAGACGACACGTTCAGCACAGGACATACTATGTCTGTAAAGAAACATACTACATACATACATACATATAATCACGCCTCTTTCCCGTAAGGGTAGGCAGAGACCGCCTCTTTCCCGTAGGGGTAGGCAGAGACCACTTCCTTCCACTTGCTACGATCCTTGTTTCGCTTCATTCACTTTTATTCTTACTATCCATTCCTCCTCTTACATTCAACGTAGCGAAGCGGCTCTCCATGGGCCACTTTTCGCCTCCGCGAGAAGGAGACGTGATGGGTGGCGAACCACATACTATATGTTATAAACATACTATATTAGAAAAAATAAAAAAGAAAACGAAAACACACTAGAGCCTGACCAGAAATATTGAAAGGATATAGGGTTGAGCACGGGGAAGAAGACATTTTGTCACAGCAAAATGTGAGGTTCCCGCAAGATTTCCTTTTGCGCGCACGAAGTCGCGGGCATCATGTAATTATCTATACTAATATAATAAAGAGGAAAGTTTATTCGTTTGTTTGCATCGAATAGGCTCCGAGACTACAGAACCGATTTTGATGAAATTTGGCACAGATATAGAATAGACCACGGGAAAGACATAGGCTATTTTTATTGCGGCAAAATGTACGGTTCCACGAGATTTCCTTTTGTCGCGCACGCATTTGCGCTCAACATCTAGTTATTAATAAATATATATTAATAACTAGATATGTTTTAGAAGGTTTCCGAACAACGACAAAAATAAATATTTCGTTGTATGGGAATTGGGAGGAGCCCATAAATATTAATTTTATTGTTTTTAGTATTTATTGTTAAAGCGGCAACAGAAAGGGTGAGTCCACACGGCGCATTGCGTTAACACAGCGCTGTCGCTCCGACGTTTTATATACTAATAACCTAACCAAGAGCATGTCAGGACATGTCTAAGGAGGGTTCCGTAACTATAAACGCGTAATATGCTTTTTTTTAAATTACTCCAAAAGTTACTGTCCGATTTGGTTCACAATATTTTCCTAAAGAGTTTTTGGCATGATCTATCAGCATGGAAACTTACAAGTTTCTATCTCCTATAGTTTAAAAATGCTAGGAGGGGGACCAACTTACAAACTACTTTGGAGGCCGATTACTCGAAAATGGCCAACTTTATAAAAAAAGTAACGTATGAAACCTTGCCTTTATTTTAAAAGACCTATTCTACGATACCCCACACGATGGGGTAGAGTGAAAAAATATTTTTCATCCCCACTTCACATGTATGGAGAGCCACCCCTAAAATATAATTTTTTTTTTTTTATGATCCCGAAACCGTGATCTATACACAATCTATAACTGCACCGAATTTCAAAAATTTATATTCATAATTATAGGAGCTAGAGGCGCGGACAGACAGACAGGCAGACGGACAGAGCGAAACTATAAGGGTTCCTTAAGTATTACGGAACCCTAAAAACTGTACCGTTCATACGGTGCGCTGTGTCGACGCACGAACGACGAACAGCACACCCCGAGACGAAGCGGGAGGGGTAACCATGTTACGTTTACGTACGCTGCGTTAACGCAGGGCCCGTGTGGCCGGTATTGCGTTAACATGTATGCGCTGCGTCGACGCAAGGCTGACGCAACGCGCCATGTGGACTCACCCAAATACATCATCTGAATTGAAATTTTCACAGACTAATAAATTTGTTGCTGTCTAGTGTCTAAGTTCATGAGATACCTACATCCAAGATTGATGGATGCGAAGTCTCTAATAGTACCCCGTTTTTACCCTATGGGTACGGAAATTTAAAATACTATATAAATGCTGCCAGATAATATATCTCTATCGAAATTATTTACAACTCACTAACAACTTTAATAGTAATCGTATTAGTGTGTCCAGTAGGGGAGGTGCATGTAAAATTGTCGTTGTGGCGAGCCGACACTTTGGTTAGTGTCAGCCGGTAGTGAAGGTCCACTTCCCCAGCATCCGTTGCCCAGTCTGAAAATAAAAACACAAAAAATTAAAATGTATATGTCACCGTAAAATTGTAAAAACCGTTAGATTGTAAAATAACTAACGAGATTGTAAAAATATTTTTTTAATTTTTTTTACAATCTCGTTAGTTTTTTTTTTAATTTTTTCTCTCCGGAAGAACCATCTTCGTATTTCAAGGAATATTCTCAAAAAATAATTAGCGCAATCGGTTCAGCTGTTTTCGAGCTTCGCGCTTAGCAACAGATTCAGCGAGACATTTTGCGATTCATTTTTATAGTATAGAATTAGATAGATAGATATATACCAGAAATGTTGCCCGCTACTTCGTGCATGCAAAAAGTTAATCCCGCGGAAACGGTAGTAAAAAGTAGCCTATGTCTTTCCCCGTGGTTTACTCCATATCTGTGCCGTAGTTTCGTGACTTATTCAATGCAAACAAACAGACAAATAAACAAACATACAAACAAACTTTTACATTGAAGAGCCACGTTTAGGCACGAATGGGCCGGCTCGGCCGGGTAAATACCACGGCCTCACAGAAAACCGGCGTGAAATAACGCTTGTGTTGTGTTTCGCCGAGTGAGGTTAAGAGGCCCAATGAGGTTGGGCAAGTCGCAACACCAGAAGGGATACGAGTGTAGATGAGTTACAAGTGTAGCTCCGATGGTGTTACGACTTACGAGTGTCCATGAGCGGTGGATCCGCTTGCTCGTTTCCTGATTAATTTCATTAAATAATAACATTATTCTTCTTAATAATATTAGTATATACCTATATCTTGTTCGAATTTTGTTATTTTCTGTCTAAGCGAGTTTACGTAAACAGTAAATCATGTTGCCGAAATTTTATGAGTCAATTTACCAGAAAGATGGTTAGAAGATTGCGTCCAACTCCAGTCCGGTTCGCCCAAAGCTCTAGGCCAGAGACAGTCCAGCCACACGGTACTCCCGGGATACACATACAACTCGCCTGTAGATTCCACTATGGCTGACCCTGTTACTGCTATGTATTGGATAGTTGGCGGCGCCCCAGCTGAAACAACGTTTAAAAGGCCATTACTGTCTGTTCCCCTAGGGCCTAGCACAATCAAACTATGTAGTAACTAGCTGTTTCCCGCGGCTCCGCCCGCATAAATATACTATCGGGTATCCCGCGGGAATACTGTAATTTTCCGAGATAAAAAGTAGATTATTTTTTAATCCAGAGCCAAATTTCATTAAAATCCGGTTAGTAGTTTTTGCGTGAAAGAGTAACAAACATCCATCCATCCATCCTTACAAACTTTCACATTTATAATATTAGTAAGACAACGCGGCGCGATATGTTCAGACACTTAGCTTCAAAAATTCTTAACTCATGAATAACCACACGTTCATTAGAAAGAGGGTCTTTACTCTTAAATCTAGACAGACAGACAGACAGACAAACGGAAGGACAACAAAGTATTAATGGGTTCAGTTTTTTCCTCTTGAGGAACATATAAATGTGTCCTACAGAACACTATAAATGTGTCAATATTTTATTCTGGATAGTATAAATAGAACGAGTTTTCCGACGAGATTACATCCGCCAATTCTTTAGCAGTTGAACGGATGACGAATTGACGATCTGTGAACGGACTACGAAGGTCATACGCCATGCGTACCTAATACAATCGACCTAAGACATTTCTATTATATCGACCTAAGATATTACTAACATATTTCAACTGGGTATAGTAGGCTAAATCCGAAACTATATCTATACTAATATTATAAAGCTGAAGAGTTTGTTTGTTTGTTTGAACGCGCCAATCTCAGGAACTACTGGTTCGAATTGAAAAAATCTTTTTTTGTTTGATAGTCCATTTATCGAGGTAGGCTTTTAGGCTAATAAAGCATCACGCTTAGGGTTACCATATCTCAGGATTTGTCCTGAGATTTCAGGATTTTTCGACTCTTCTCAGGATTCCGGCCGGATTTAGCAAATCTAGTGATAGCTCAGGATTTTCAATAAAACACAGGTTACATTTTAAAGATATCTCTTATTAAACTACTAAAAATAATTTTCTTTAAGTAACAATTGCAGTTAAAATCAATACTTATTTATCAAAGTGAAACAAACTAAAAATAATCTTCTTTTGTTAACAATTGCAGTTAAAATCAAAAAAGTCGCGTAAAACGCGTGCGCAAGATAATAATACGTTTTTGAGAGAAAATTCTCAAGCTGTAGAAAATCTCAGGACTTTTCTAGGAAATCAGGCCTTTTCTCCGGACTTTTGATTTTTTCATCTGGTAACCCTAAATTCACGCTGCGACTATTGAGCTTAGCATGATGTTAAATAGCCTAAAGCCTTCCTCGATAAATGGACTATCCAATACAAACATATTTTTTGGTGCCAAAATCAAAATATATAATACACAATCTATTGCTGTACCAAACTTCATCCATTTAGTATAGGTCGTGGCCGTATCGTAGATTTGCTCATTTCATGAAATGCTCGAGAATTTCATGAAATGGTCGCATTTCATGAAATGTTTCTCTGTCTATTGGCCACATTATGATGTGGCCTGGGCAGATCGATGAAAAGAAATCGTTTATCGATATGGCCAACTAACTAGTCGTGACTACTTCATGAAATGGTCCAGATTATTTGTATATCGTGAAATAATTACATTAATAATAGTGCGATTCAAATGAGAATAGGATCGAGTCGGCGCCATATTGTTACGTCATAGCTGTCAATTTTACCCAATTGGGTACCTAATTAGGTAGGGTGGGCAAAAAAAGTTTTTTTTTTTCTTTTAATACATATATAATTTATTTACAAAATTGTGTGAAAAAATGTAATCTGAATATAGCTCTTCAATTGCGCTCATCTCTGTATTACTGTCCGAGTAGTCATCGTCGTCTATGTAACACAGCGCCTCGTTTACTCGTTTTCGAGCAAAATGAGTATGTATGACAATAACAAAAACAATATAATTTTGGCAAGTTGCCTTGCACCAACAATGAAAAACAAAATGTTAATTTATGATTTTAAAAACGAATTATGAATATGTATTATTATAATTAAATGTTTAGATAATTTAAGGTTATTATTTAAATTCGATGTAAGACTATATTCTTCTTCTTTTATTTATGGCAATCGCGGTTGCAAAGGTTTTGCACCATTCTGCTAGTGTCGACTGTCGAGTAATTATTTCGACTATTATTATTGGCAACTAAGTTTTTCTGCTTACAGACAGACAGACAGACGGACGGACGGACGGACGGACGGACGGACGGACGGACGGACGGACCGACAGACAGACAGACAGACAGACAGACAGTATCATTATCGTTATTTTCATTCCTTGTTGCAATGAAAATAACGATAATGACACTTTAAAATAAAAGATACTAACCGGATATTTCTTTAATAAAACAAACCTTTGTTAGAATCTAAAACGCTACATAATTTATGTAACGAAATCTACCATAGCTTTAATTTTTTTTATTAAGTTGTAACGGTACGACATTCAATGTGTACAGGCTTTAAAAAGTGTAGCTGCATTGCGCGCGCGGCGGCGTCGGCGGCTCCTTTGATCTCGCCGAAAGTCGAACTATTGGATTTTTACAAAAATCTTTTCATACTTCAGTCGCTGTGGAAAAGTTGTCGCGTGCGATTGTTCCGCAGATTGGCGTGTGTTTTTTATTTTAGTATTTGAGTCTAGTTTCAGTGGAGAATATGGAGTATTCAAATGCAGAATACTACGACATCATAATGTGTGTAGGTGCTTGTGACGGTAACCTGATGGAGGCTCGTCGGTTATACGACCAGCGTTACGTCGCTGGGAGGCCGGGCGGCGGGCAGCCGTCGCGCCCTTCCCTTCCGTCGTATCACTGTTTCCGACATCTTGTGAACCGACTGCACACGACCGATTCGTTTCGTGGTTCGGCCCGTCGGAATCGCGTTATTACCGCCAGCACTCGTCGGGCCGCGTTGGAGCTACGTGTCCCCCACATGTCGGTATGGAGAACGCTGCGGGAAGATCGCCAGCACCCGTACCATTACCGGGCCACTCAACACCTTACAGCGGACGATTTTAGTTCCAGAATAAATTTCTGTCGGTGGTATTTGGATACTGTCAACAGTGACCCGGGCGTGGAAAATAGGATTATTTGGACGGATGAGGCGTCTTTTACTCGTGGTGGCCTTTTCAACTGTCACAACGAGCACGTTTGGGCTCACGAAAAACCTCATGCGTCCAGAGATTCCTCTTTCCAGCACCGCTGGCGAATCAATGTGTGGGCTAGAATTATTGGAGGGAAGTTATTAGGCCCCATATTCCTTCCCGCCACTCTAAATGCCACACACTACAGGAATCTTCTGGAGAACGAAATCGAGGCTCAAGTAGAAGGAGCAGTACCGGTCGCCGATTTTTACCGCTTAATTTTCCAGCATGATGGGGCGCCCGCTCATTATGCTTTGGAAGTGCAGGAATACCTTAATCGGTTATCGGCGGTTTGACAATTGGGTGGGTCGGGGAGGAACGGTGCCGTGGCCAGCTCGATCTCCCGTCTTAACTCCGTTAGACTTCTTTTTGTGGGGCCACGTCAAGAGCATGGTGTACGCTGAAGATGTCAACACGGAAGAAGATATGCGTCGAAAAATCAAAGATGCTTTTCGACGTATCCAACAAACTCCTGACATGTGTCTTCGCGCCATAAGTTCGATACGCCGTCGGTGCCTCCTTTGCATTGAAAAGAGTGGACAGAACTTTGAACAATTTTTGTAGTAATTCAAAACTTGTGAAAAAGACAAAAGACGTGAAAAAGTGTACATAAAATGTGTTTAAGACAAAAAATGGTAAGTCACTACACACTAGTTAATTTTATGTATTAAGAATAGGTATAAGGTACCAGGCGCGCATTAACTAAGCGCGCGTGAGTTTAAATTACTCTATTCATATGTTCATAATGTTGTGGAACTTGTGACTAGAGATGGCCGTTTAAACGAAAAGCGTTTAAAAAAGCGTGCTTTTATAAATAAGTTGAAAAGTCGTTTATAAAAGTAAGCGTTTAACACTTATACTTATCGTTTATATCGTTTATAGTTAGAGATGGCCGTTTAAACGTAAAGCGTTTAAAAAAGCGTGCTTTTATAAATAAGCTGAAAAGTCGTTTAAAAATTTAAGCGTTTATCATTTATAACTATCGTTTAATTATATTGTCATAAGTGTGGCATGAGCAAAGAAAAATATTTCTTATGACAGGGCAATAAGAGTGAAAATTCTTTAATGTAGCTCATCACTTATTTAAACGGCTTATTTTTTGTACTTATAACTAATATGCTTTTTCGTGTTTATTCACTTTTTGTTAGCTGCGCTTTGCGGGTTGACGAAAACACGTTATATTACGTTACGCAATAATTCGTATTTTAATCGTAATAGTGGTGTTTTGGTGGCTTACCGTGAACTTTTAATGTAAATAATAAATATAATAATGGTCCATATGGACGTAATATAAACTTTTCGTGTAGTGTTTTAGTATTAAGTTTATTAAGTTTTTGTCGTAAGATGACGACTAAACGACGTGAATAGGGTATTATCCTATGATGAAAATATACATCAGATTGTTGATATTTTATCGCTAAACATTAATTTAAACCAATTTAACAAACTTTTTACACAAAAATATGTATGGTTTTTATAAAATATCAAAAATATAATTATGAATTTTTCACGTTTGACCACGTGACTAAAAACGCACGACATTGGAATGTGACGTCATATTCTTGTACTTCTTCTTCTTTTATTAATGGCCTCCCGATTTCCATAAAGAATAGCCAGCATCAGAATCATTAACGTCATGCGTCAGCGAGTAAGGCTGGGACTATATGCAACGGAATCCGGTAGGCCGTAGAGAATTATGAGCACTGAAAATAGAACTCAGTGCTAAGATAATACAGTTGAAAATGGAAGTTTCGAGTGTCGAGCTGTCATATATGACATTGACATTTGACTCGACACTCGGATGTTCGATTTTCAACTCTATTGTATTAGTGCAGAGATCTATTTCAATGCTCAAAATTTTTCACGGCCTTCCGGATTCCGGTGCCATATAGTCCCAGTCTTATAGCCACTTTTTCCGCATTTCAGTGTTCTTTGGTACGGTCACAAAGATTTTCCCCGGTGTTTTAATAGACGTATTAGTGTATTTTGGCACTACGCACCATTTATAAGGCATTTTTAATAGGCTTAAAACATTTATTTATAAACGTAAATAGTAGGTATTCTGGGATTTGGTATTTTCAGTGTAATTTGACACTTGACAGTTACAATGTCACAAGAATATGACGTCATGACAACTCATTATAGCGTTTTCGCGCCTTTATTATTAATTTAAACTTTTAGGCTAATTTGCAAGGAAAAGAAAGAAATTCACAAAGAATGGTTCAAACTACTAATGTATTTTGGTATTATGAACAATTTGACATACTTATCAAAAACTTGGAAAATACCCTATTGGAACAGTAATTTATGGAACTACTTTGAAAGAAATGAGGTGGAAAAAGTGGCGATGTGTAATGTTTGTTATCCTATAAATCAACTATTACTAATGATAAGCAACATTTAAGATTAGTGCATATTATCAACATGTAAAAACATTTTTATGAGTTCATATTATTATATTAATAATTATTCAGATTTCAGACAGTCCTAAGCCTGCAAAGTACGAAGGAAAGTTAATTTAAATCAGTTTAAGCGATCGAAAAACGAAACATAAGCGCTAAAAACATTATAACTTATAAGTGGCAATAAGTAGATAAGCAAATAAGCAACTAAGCAGTTAAAAAAAGTTGCTTTTGAATATTTAATAACGGATAAGTTAACTTTTAATTTTAAGCCGTTTATCACATCTCTACTTGTGACTGCTATTAGGGTTGTCACTAAGTTAGGATTTCATTAGTTGATTAAATTTTGTATGAAAAAATTAAAATGGGTTAGGAAGTTCGGGACTACCATGAACGTGAATATTTTTATGGAGTAAACAAACTTGCTTAGTAAGTATTAACTGGTACATGTTGTATACAGCCGAACGTATAACCGCCTCCTTTTTTGGGAAGTCGGTTAATTATGCATTACCTAACTGTGAAAAGCTGTTAATTTAAAATTCACAAAAACAGACACTTCAATTTTATTTATTTGTATATAGATATGAATGTAGGTATAGATTGCAATACAAGGTCAGGTAAGATTTTTTGTTTTCAGTACTTACCAGTGAAATTGGTGAGAATTGATGTCGGCACACATGTAGGCATTTTCGATGACCAGATTCCATTCTCACACCGCACAATATTCTCCCCCTTTAATTTGTATAAGCCAAAATGTTTACATCTCGCCGTTATTATGGATCCATGGGGAAAATATGTGTCTATCTGGGGAACAAAATATTTATAATTATTAATTTTATGCATATTTATTTTTAATGAAAACCTTTTTATAACGCGCTTCTATGACGCGAGGCGCACAGTTAATTTAGACGGGTTTTATAATTTATATATTTGTGAAAAAAAAGCAAGTTACCAAAACGGATTCATTTTTAAATGAGATTGCCAGCAACGGATTGTCATTTTTATAGAGACATTCCCTTAATATTGGTTGGAATCTTCCATCTGAAAATGTAATTAAAATTATTCCTGATTTTTCTGTGAAATAAAACTTACTTTTAGACAGGGTCCGTTTATTGTCACTTATTTAGAAATCACTAGGCTTTAAAATCTAAAAATAGACAATGTACAAAAAGGATATATTTAAGAATTGATTAAGCTGATTTTCCTAGTAAAATTAGTGTTTATCTACCATTTTTATTTAAACTGAACCCTAAATAAAGTAGCCTATGTTAGACCTTATAACATCAGCTATCTGCCAGTCAGTCCCGTGAATAGTCCATCCGTTTTAGAGATTAGCCAGAACAAACCGACAGACAGACAGAGTTTCAATATAAATAATACTTTGACATTTTACCTGGGGTGGTTGAACATAAAGGACCGACCCAGTTTCCATCTATGCATTTAATCTTACAAATTAGTCTCTCATTCAATGGTCCAATCAAACCAGGAAATTTTACCTGAAATATTGCACATATATTATTAAATTACAGTTGTTACGATTAATAAACACATAATACATAAAGTATGCCATATGTGTGCATATCATGTCGATATAGTATAATATACTGGATGTTGCCTACGACTGTTAACTTTGCAGAAACCATACATTTTTCCGAGATAAAAAGTAGCCTATGTCCTTCTCCGTAGTCTACTTACATCTATGCCAAATTTCACTAAAATTGGTCCAGTAGTTTCGAAGCCTATTTAATGCAAACAAACAAATAAACTTTTCGTCTTTATTATATTAGTGTATAATATAGATTAGTATAGATGTATCTGATTTTGATGCTCCTTTACCTTAAGGGCGCATTTATATGACGACAAGGATCACAACGCGTCCGCCTTAAAATGAGCTGTATCGACTAGGCCACAATGTACAAATTCTTATAGACGAGTTTGCAGAATATGTTTGGACAACAGCTGAGTTCGGACTGACATTTATTTAGAAATGCTATGTCAATCAAACAGTGAGTAAACTATACTAAAATCATAATTTTTATAATATTTTTAACCAATTTTAAAGGAGAAAGAGGTCCAAAATCGACTGAAAAACAACCAATTGATGTCAAATTTGCAAACTCGTTCTTAACAATAGGCCGGGGTTGGCAACCTTTTGAGTAGGAAGAGTCAAAAATCACAATTTACAAAATTTCTAAGTTTTGACGGGCCAAAAAAAAATTGGTGCAGACGCTCAACTGTCTTGCGTTGAAAGTACATTAAAACCTACATAAAAAATCTTATTTTGAATTATGTTATTAATATATTTTATATTAATGCGTGCAAGCGTCTATTTCACAGTTTTTTTGTAGAAATGGTGCCTTATCTTCGTTCATTGATTCATAACGATTTTCAACCTTTTTTGAAAAATAAACAATATTTGCGTATAGTACTAAAGAACCGCAGCTCCATATTCGAAGAGCCGCATCTGGCTCACGAGCCGCAGGTTGCCGACCCCTGGCCTGGGCTAGACAGATTTTTTAAAAATGAATAATACTTTTAAGTATGAGTAATTTCTCATAAAAAAACAATATGTTAAAAAATCAATATTTTCAGAGGCACAGCAATTTGATTGATTTAAGATTTAGCAAATGTTGTGAAAAACTAAAAAGCTCCATACAAAATTTCCAGTTAAACTGTGATGTGATGATGTCACATCTAGGTAAAAGTGTATTAAATATACCACAGGAACAAAGTATTGTAAATATCTCCGAAATTTGTGCCTATAAATTTGTGCTTATGGTTTGTGCTTTAATTACTTTTTTTACTAATAAAGAAAATAATTTTAAAACTGTTTTTTTTTTTCGGATGTAGTATAAGGTTGTATCTTATTCCCATGAAGCTCAATTCGCAATTAATGAAAACTTAGATGTGGAGTGCAACTCCAACTCTCTTAGAATATTGTCTCAGAAATGATTATACTTTGATGATTTGATTGATTGATTGATTAATGTTTTTCCAACAGAATTTATGTAGACTTGTATTATTTTTGGGGCTCATTTGGATTCATATTTTTGAGCTATCCAAAGGTAGGTACATACAATAGGAATAAGATTTTTAAGTATACTTAAAAATATGTCACACCAAAAATAAACATTTTTATTATATAAACTATAAAAGCTTTCTATAATTAGGTACCTATACTTTAAAAGCTTCATGTTGTATTCATTAAAATAGGTGACACCTTTTATTCACAAAAGATTATTGAAAAATTCATACCTCCGATATTTTGGAGAAGTCTGATCTAAATCTTGTAAGATCTAAATTATCATCAACACTTGTAACATCAGGTAAAGAACATTTATAATCATCTGTAACATAAAATCATTATTTAAACATTGAAATGTTGTCTAAAGTGCAGTTGCAAAGCACATAGAATTTTGTATGTTCACTCATATCTACTTGTCTCTTTCAATTTCCCTCGAATATATTGCCATCACATTTACACAGATACAGGATAGAAGTGTGATAGTGTGATTTATGTGCTAGTGAAAGAGACAAGCAGCTATGAGCCAATGTACCAAATTCTATGTGCACAGCATCCGCACAATACAATACATTACAATGAGCTAGATGAGTGTAATTATTTTATAATGTATAAAAATCAAAAATAAAATCTAAAAAATATTAGTGAAATAATTTTTTCGATATCTCAAAAACTGAATTTTTTATTAATTTTTAAAGTTGGATGTTTTTAAAATCAGCGCGAGCTTGACCGCTCAACGCGTGACGTCATTTCGCCGGCTCTGACCGCCGCGGTAAGGAACTCGTGCAGTAATTTTGAAGTTTTATTGAAATTTTTGGAATTATGGTGATAAAATAACATATAGATATAATTGTATAACACCTTTATGTATAATACAACGGTTAGCACTCCAGAAAAATACTGTGTAAAGTGTTGAAAAAAGTTTGCGAAGAATATTTTAATGTGAGTACTGAGTAGGTACCTAAATAAATACGAAACATCTACCTACATTTTTTTGCGTTACTAAATGTTTAGTTTATAGAATATGCTCAGAATGAATTCAGTATTTTAGTGACAATGTATTTTAAACAATGGGTTTTACATAGAGAAATAAAACACGAGTCACGCAGATATGTTAGGTACCTACTTAAAAAATATATTTAATCTATTGAATGAAACTTAAAAGATGAAATAAGACAAGACAAAAAACTCCCTACCTACTTTTTCCCTCGCTTATAACTATGTTTTGAGTATTGAGTAGGGGCTGCGCCCATTCACCATCTTTTCGGGTGCAGCAGAGTCTCACATACTCACGGGTAGGACCGCTATCCCCTAGTGGGATGCTGAAACGCATTTTCTAGGCGAAAAAAAAAAACTTATGTAATAAAAAACAACATTATGATCTCTTAAACATCACTGGGGCTGGGGGGTCTCGACACTGGGGCAATAGCTATCATAATATCATATAGCTATTACTTATGATTACTATATTAAGACTTAGATTAAAATAGATTTTGAAATGTGACGTCACGAAAATTAGGACCCCTCCTACCCCCTTGTCACACAATGTCACACTTTGTCGACCCCCTCCCTCCCCCCTAACGTGTGACGTTATTTATGGATGGCCCCTAATTTGAAATTGGCCCTTTTAGACTTTAGTCACTAAAGTGGAAACCTGATGATGGAATCCATGAGGAATCGAGGAAACTCCTCAAAATGTATAGGTACATCTTTAAGAATTTGGCCAATGTGAAGTAAATTAAGCATATCATACCAAAAAGTAAAATTTTGTGCCAAGGGTATACCCTAGATCCAAAAGCATTGAACAGAACAGAAAATTTAAAGAGTCTTTAAAGACACACGTTTGGAAATCGCGTAATAGGTTTTTCAAGTTACTTCAAAAGTTACTATCCGATTTCGCTTAAAATAATTTTCCTAAAGAGTTTTTAGCATGATCTATTAGCATAGAAGCTTACAAGTTTCTATCTCTTATAATTTAGAAATTCTAAGGGAGGGGGGACCAACTTACAAACCACTGGAGGCTGATTACTCGAAAATAGTCGACTTTGTAAAAAAGTAATGTTAAAAGAAACCTTACCTAAATTCTAAAAGACCTATTCAACGATACCCCACAAATGGGGTAGAATGAAAAAATATTTCATCACCCCTTCAGAGCTACCCCTAAAATATAAAATTATTATTATTTTATTATGCCAAACCTAAGATCTACACACAATCTATAACTGTACCAAATTTCATCCATCAATATTCATAATGTCATGGGATACTCATCCCAACTTACCTGTCCGGTAGTTGTGGTATAGTATACGGGTATGCGACCCCGGCTTCCCTAGCTATTACTGTCCTATCCCTTGCCCTCCTGGGCGGTAATATCCTACATTTCCTATTTCCCACTCTAACTTACCAATCTTCCTTTCCACACCACCTATCCTTCCCTTTCCCTATTCCTACCCTCTCCACCAATCCGTGGAAACGCAATGGATAATCATAAAAATAATTGAATTATCCAAAATGGCGGCGATGTGGTTCACCACCCATCATGTCTCGTTTCTCGCGGAGGTGAAAAGCGGACCATGGAGAGCCGCTTCGCTACGTTGAATGTAAGAGGAGGAATGGATGGTAAGAATGAAAGTGAACGAAGCGAAACGAGTATGTTAGGATCGTAGCAAGTGGCAAAAAGTGGTCTCTGCCTACCCCTTTACGGGAAAAAGGCGTGATTATATGTATGTATGTATGTATATATATTCATAATTACGGAAGTATAACAGACGGACGGACGGAGCGAGCGAAACTATAAGCGTTCCTTGTGTGCCCTAAGTGGAGCCCTAAAAATGGAAAACATTATAATTTTGAAACAAAAAATGAAAACAGACTTCCAAAGTAAAAACGCACAAAAAAGTATGAAAAAAATCTTATTTTCTAAATAATACCCTTTTTAAATTCGGCAAAAATTTTAATTATTTCTCACATAGACGTATAATATCTCCAGTTAAATGGTCCCATTTTTGAGATTTTTGGGGCCATTTTGACATTTGAAGTACGGTGAAAACAAGATGGCTAACATTTGAAGTATTGTGAAAACCAAGATGGCGTAACTTTTACTTGATAAAGATTTGTTCTATCAAAATAATGTACTTCATAGCCCATTTTGAGTTTGAAATTTTTGATTTCTCTACTCGATTTTCATAATTTTGAAGTTGGTTGCCAACTTAAATGTGAGTTCTATAAAATATTGTTTTATCAGGATATTGTTTGGGCTGGCACAGACTTCAAAATTAAGAAGATTGAGTAGGGAAATAGTTAAAATTTTAGCCGAATTTAAAAGGAGAGTTATTTTTAGAAAATAAAATTTATTTCATACAAAGAGTATGTGCGTTTTTACTTTGAAAGTTGGTATTAATTTTTTGTTTAAATTTAACAATTTTCCCTATTAAGTCATATTTATTATAATAATATATAAAAATGAATCGAAATGAACGAAGGTAAGTTTACAGAGCGCGTGTCAAAAACATACTGTATGCACATTGCATAGTTAGCTAGCTAGCTACGCACGGCGATGTGACGTCACAGCCATTACTCGACGGGCGCAATCAGTTTTCGCGCGTTCCCATATTGATTTGCTTATAAAAAACTCAATTTTCGTGATATCAACACAATTTTTTCACAGTTAGTCTTATTATTGCTTAATTTTTTTGTTAGGGCTGAAAAAGGGGAATAAATTTTGATTTACATCTTCCTCATTATACTTAATACATCTTATACTTTAAATAAACTTAAATTTACTAAGTATGTATATAGTATAATCAGTATTTTGGAAATAGCTGCAAATAATACCATTAGTATGCAGGTAGATCAGGAATAGAAAAATCGATCTAGCTGTTTAGCTGGATCGATTTTTTATATATTTTTAAATCGTTCTAAAGCCGGGTTTTCACAATACGAGTACGCTCGGACCGAGTGCGCTCGGATGGCTACTCGGACGCTACTCGTAATGTGTAAACAGGTGATCCGAGCACACTCGGACGATGGCATCCGATCAGAGTCGACTCGGGCGCGGCTCTACTTTTACGAGTTGGCTCGGATGAAATTTTAAAAACAAAATGGCGTCAACTAAAAAAATTAAAACGGAGCTAAAGAAAAAGTGGACAGAACGTGAAACTAAACCTTTTCCGAGTCGAAATCGTTATTTTATATTTTTTTATTTCCCTCCCGTGATTTTCTATTTCAGCCAATAACATATCTGTCACAATTTCTACACCTCGAAGCAACAAGTCAGTCGTCGTCATCTTGTGTGTTTAGAAATCAAATGCTACTTTGATTCAAAAAACCAAAACTGTGAAAACCAAATTCCGAGTGGGCTCGTATACGATTAGGCTCGTACGAGCGCACTCGGTCCGAGAGCACTCGTATTGTGAAAACCAGGCTTAAATCGGGACGTTTTATAGGGTTTGAATCCCGGTCAGACGAATATTTTGTGATTTTTTTATTTTCTTTTCTTTATTAATTTTTAAAATTAATTTATCGCTATACTAAAACTCCTAACAAAGCTCGGTATCTCATCCTAAAAATGCAGTGGTGCGCGGTTTGGGAAACTCCAAAACTACCTACCTTACTTACCTTTGGAAAAAGATAATATGTTCTTATCATCACTGAATACTTGAATAACAAATAAAAGCAATAGGAATAATTTGAACATTTTTCACACTTTTTACTATAAGAATACTACTCTTTTTAGACCATTTTTTATTAAAATTTAAAACAGCATTCATGAATTAAATACGAAAGCAACATTTCATACAAAGTTCTTCTTCTTCTTTTATGAAAATTGAAAGTACAAAACACACATTGACATTGATAATGATGACAGTTGACTGTTTTCTTTATATAATATATGGCGTCGGTTTATAACTATTTGCCAGTAGTAAGTATAAAAGGCGGGAAATAGTCAAATTTTCATTACTTTATTTTTAAATAATCAAGTCAAGATTCAGTAAAGTGGTACCAAAACGCTTTACTGAAACTTCCTAGCGTGTTTTGGCGACAACCCAAAATAGCACGAATTTTGTAGTTGTATCACTTGTGCATGTAAACGAATATATGGTTAAAATTCTACCAATATTAGACATTAAAAACCTGTTAAAAACTGAAAAAGCGCAATTTTTGAAAGAAACACAAATAACTTAGCGATCGCAACGCCTTGTCCATATTTCTGGGACACTCTTTGAGTATCCAACTATACGGAGACGACATGACAGCTAATTTCTATGCGAAAAAGTCTCGCCACTTTCTGCGGGAGGGGGGACCGCACCGCTAGTGCTTGACACTATCGATGTTTTACTATCGATGAGTTCGGCTAGTAATAATTATGTGTGGCAAAAGTAAATTTTAAAAATTATATGTATTAAATCTTAACTACAATATTTAATTTACAATTTCGCTCAGTATCATAAAGTAAATAAGTATTAAAATGTTGAAACATGCAAAAATGGAAGCGTCATCCAGCGTGAAGAAGAATTTTAGCATTTTTAGCAGTGTTGCGAATATCATAGTTGCGGAGCGGCTGGTGCGTACAACCAATTTGTAGCATTCCGTAATACTCAAGAAACCCTAATAAATTTGCACTAACCATCCGTCTGTCTGTCCGTCTTTCTAGTATGTGTAATTATGAATATATATAAATGAAATTTTGTATAGTTTATAGGTATTTTAAAATTGAAATAAGAATTTATAAATTACCTTTTTACAAAGTCAACCATTTTCGAGTAATCGGTCTCCATAATGGTTTATAAGTTGGTCATCCTCCTGGCATTTCTAAACTATAGGAGATAGAAACTTGTAAGTTCCCATGTTGATTGACTATGCTAAAAACTCTTAGGGAAAATTATTCTGAGCGAAATCAATTCGAAATCGATTTTTTCAATATTTACCTATATTTTCTCTTATAAGTTTCTGTATGTCTAACTAGTCTAACTAGCACATAGAGTAACTAATGAGAGAAAGTATAGATAAATATTAATTTGCGGTCTAATCTGACTGTACGTCGTTTAAAAAAATATTTGTTTATATACCTAGGTAGTATATAATAATCTATACTAATATTATAAAGAGGAAAGATTTGTATTTTTGTGTGTATGTTTGTAATGAATAAACTAAAAAACTACTGTGCCGATTTCAAAAATTATTTCACCATTAGAAAGCTACATTCACCCTGAGTAAAATAGGCTATATTTATTGCGAGAAAAGATTAGGGATTCTTACTAAAACTTTAGTAACGTAACCCAAGGTGTCAAAAATGCCATTAAACAACTTTCGTCGCATGCGCTGCGGAAACTATTGATGATAGAACAAAAGTATGTTTTACAATATTAAAGAACATCCATACATTCACCATCTATCCATCCTCACAAATTTTCACATCCTATCCTAGTAGGTAATAGTATAAAATGTGAAAATTTGTGAGGATGGATGGATGGATAGATGGTTGGATGGATAGATGGTTGGATGGATAGATGGTTGGATGGATAGATGGTTGGATGGATAGATGGTTGGATGTATAGATGGATGCTTGTTACTCTTTCATGCAAAAACTACTGAACGGATTTTGATGAAATTTGGTATGGTAGTAGTTTAGGCTCTGGATTATTAGATTATTATTATTAAAATAGAGTATTCCCGCGGGATAACCGATAGTATATTTACGCGGGTGGAGCAGCCGTATTAACTAAAGTAAAATAGATAATAGCTTCAAGAATTAGCCTCATACGTGTTGAAACCCATTATCTAGCACGCTTCACGCTTTTTATTTGTTGTTGTAAAAAAAGGAGTCCGTGGGTCTACCATTTAGTGACAATAGGATGAATTTAGAAGTAAAATCTTTACAATAATAATTAGACGACCTCTGTGGTTCAGTGGTTGAGCGTGTTTGTGCTCAAGCCGGGGATTGCGGGTTCGAATCCCGCCGAAGTAAATAAAGTTTTTCTGTGTTCCTGGGTCATGGGTGTGTAGGTATTAAATGTGTGTAGAATATAATAAAAATATTAAATATATTAAATATAGGTGTACCAGAATCTCATGGCATTTAAAAAAAAATGTGATTTTCATATGGCAATGTCAAGTATGACCCGTCAAATCAAAGTACGTGATCTGTCAACCGCTGCTAAAATTTTGTGAATATGTTCTTGGAATTTGTTGTTTTTGTGAAAGTGTTGAAATTCGATCTCAAGCGAGAAATATTGTTTTCAATGTCTATCTTAAAATACAGGAAGAAGAAGGTGTAAATCAAACTCAATATTATAATTTAAAGCTCGTGGTAGATTTGACCGGTAAGTTAGAGTGAGTTGTTTTGATACTTTTAGTTTTTTTATATTTTCTTAGATACTTATTGTGACTTCCTTAAAGGTGTTTCCAGTACTACTATACGGTGAATCGTCGATGGCACATCGAATGATGGTTTATTTTCCATGCCTGGAGGAGAGGAGGAAAAAGGAAATCCACTTAAGACAGTTTCGATTTAACTAAAAATTAACCAGTATCAAGATCGTTTAATCCAATTTCTCCAGTATTGCACACTACAAAATTTTATTTCCCTATTTGCCATGAGATTCTGGTACACCTATACCCGTAAAACAAGTTCTTCGAGAACTTACCACGAGACCAGATTGACATGACGTGAAGCATCCATATATTATATTTAAAATATATTATATTATTAAATAAAAAAAAATACCAAAATCGTACTATAATCGTAAGTATGTGTTGACTTGAGAACCTCCTTCGGTTTTTTGTCGGTTAAAAAAGGTAGAGGTAAGTAAAAATGCGGAATCGTTTTGATAAATAGGGTCCACCCTAAATACGTTTTTTTTTTTGCATTTATAATAGTTCTGTTCCACCTCAATGTTTACCAATGTTCACCATAAGTAGTTCAAAGATTGGTTCAAATTCACGGGCAAAAACTAGTTAATTATAAAATGCACCTTTAATAATTTCAAAGTTGGCAAGGCGCGCTGTTTTAATCTCCTACTGTTGTTCGTCTGAACAATAAAACATGAAACTTCAAAATGCACCGAGCAAATTGTACTCGTACGTTTGGGAAACCAAGAAAAATGATTAGCGCAAGCTTGGAATGCCTGGGGCATTCCTAATCATCCTATTTTTAGGAAATCTAAAAAAATAATGGTCAGAATAATATACTGATGAAGTGGATATCGATATTTCTTTTACGTTGTCACAACCCTCAGTTTTTATGAAGTGTGGCCTGTTTATAAATTAAAAATGCATAATTTCAGGATAAATTTATCCGCACATATTTTATTGTAATAAATAATAATTAATATAAACAAAAGTTTGTTAACACAATTGAATAATTATTTTATAATAATTTGCAAATTTTCAATGTGTTTGGTGAAATAATATCATGAAGAAAAACAAAATTGTAAATAGTGTACTAATTAATTAGTCATGTTTCTTCATTATGAAATAGTAAAAACAAGAACGAATATGAAATAGAAGTTTTTATAAATTACTACTTTTAAATATTACCCTAAATTTGGATGTTGTACGATTTAGTAGCAACATTTGTTCATCGAGTAAAATTTTTGGATTTTTGCTAATATATCGCAATTATTGTTAATATTTAGGCAAAATAATACATACACATGGAAAATAACACCATCCTTTTGTTTATTTGCTGTTTCCGATCTGTTTTTGCAGGAAAAAATACAGCAAGTCGGCATTTTCTGCTCCGGTTCGTTCTGCCTCGCTGTAATTTTCCGAATACGTCAAAAACGCGCAGCAACTAGTTTTATACAACCCTCACGACCGGAGGGTCTAACCTTTGGCAGCGGGGAACGCCTGACAATGGCGTCTCCGTTATAGTTGGATACTCAAAGGGGACACTATTTTCTACAGCGATCAGTCTCCTGTTCTCTAACCTCTATATTCCCTATGGTTGGATACTCAAAGATATTCCCTAGTAAAAAGTCGCAGAACTAACGTATGACTGATTAAAGTACGGTTAGAACTTTGAGTATTATAGTTGGATATTAGAAGCACGATTTTAAATGATTTTAAGATTATTCTTAAAATCATTTAAAATCGTACTTCTAACCGTACTTTAATCAGTTTAATATAATATCAAGCGCGAAAGATATAATATTAAATCAAGCGGTCGCGCATGTCACGTCGCGTCGAGGTGATAGGGTCACGTTTTTAACAATTTGCATTGGGTACGAAACCCTTAAAACATTTTCAATGCACAGTTTATTTTATATTTTGTACAAAATATTATTATTTTGCACTGCACTGCAGCCACTACACCATCTTCTGCTAAGTCCACATCTAATGTTACACCTAACGAATCGTATGTCGACGCGCCCACTGGCAGTTCATCACCGAACCCATTAGCAGAGGAAATGAGACTCCTCAGGGAAAGCCTCAGGGACGTTATCTCTGCTGTCCGACTAGAAATAGAGTCCTTTGGGCAGGTGGTATCTAAGTTGAACGCCACTATAAGCGAAATTAACAAGGTAGGTATAATGTGGATAAAATACTTAAAGACTATTTAAAAAACCTGCATCAAAATCCGTTGTGTAGTTTTAAAGATCTAAGCATACAATACACATAGGGAAAGACAAATAAAGCGACTTGTTTTATACTATATAGTGATTAATCATATAATTTGCCATTCAAATGTTATTTGATATTCCAACAAAACTGACCAACCACCTCTATGGACAAAATATTCGTGAGTCTCTTTTATATACGTTTATGCGTTTTCGAGCACCCAGGCCGATGCCGCCGCAACATGTCCCTGCAGTTTAAATCTGTAATATCTTCGAAAATATTCATTTAAATTACATACTGCAAAATGCCATATTGATCTGCATTAAATGCACAATGTATTAATGTACATAATTGGATAAGGATTAATGTAGTATTGCTTAAAATCACTTCGTAAATAATGGTTCATTTCTCTTAAAAAGTAAAGGATAAAAATGGTTATTGTGGGTTATCTCTAACGGCCGTTTTCAATATCGTATCTACAATTAAAAATAGATAGCCAATCTATGATTAAAATAGATAGGAAATGCGTTTCACAATCAAAGATAGGACCTATTTATTCTTGTCCAATCACCATTGAAGAATAGCATCCGTCTCTCTCGCCTATGCAAGCCTTTTGAAATATTTCATTCCATGCTAACTACATAACGATTCATGTTTGAAAACATTATATATTTATTTTGGAATTAATATATTTATTAGTTAAGACCATAAATATTGTCTAAAATTGAGAATCAAAACTCGGGATGATTTTTTACTATAGTTATCATGTTTTTTTTATTAAATACAATAGTGAAATATAACAGATTGATGCTAGGAGTCGCGTGAAAAGGAATGTAAATTTTTAAATGAAATCAAATTTCGAAGCAAAGAGACCAACTTTACACTGCCTACGTAATAAGAAGTGGCACTCCGAATTTAAAAAATGTGTTCGAATTTCAAAATTATAACATAGCTTTTTTACGTAGAAAATAACCATTATATAAAAGTGCAATAGATGCAAGTCTGAAATGAAAAAATACGTTGGGTACATATTTTTGTCGATTTTATTGTATTAAAAAGTTAAATAAAACAACAAAATAACTATGATGCAATCATTTTATTGTATTTTAAAGAAAGTAAAATACATAAGTAAGGCTACATTCCCACGAGTGTTTCTTTTTTGTTTTTTGAAAACTGCTCGAGGGAACGTAGCCTTAATATCAGTTGTTAAATCCAGAGAGAATGTAACTATACTACGTAACTTAGGTGGCACTCGGAATAAAAAAAGCTTTTCTTTTACGTATTATCTTCTAAAGTGCAAAATATTCAAGCCTAGAATAAAAAAAAAACTGTACGTAGGTTATTGTTTTCAATTTTATATTTAGGTCCCAATTATTAGGTTAAAAAGGTAAATAAAACAATAAACAACAAAACAACTATAATTCGATCGTTTTTATTGCATTAAAAAAATACAAAAGTAAGGCTACATTCCCACGAGCGTTTTTATGTGATCGCGACTAAAAAAACTACACTATATTAACTGAAAATCGTGTACACTTGACACTTAGATTTTCAGCTCTATTGTGTAGTTTAGGTGCGGAGTTCTATTTACAGTGCAGTTTTTCCTGTCGCGAGTCGCGACCACAAAAAAACTCTCGTGGATACGAAGGCTAAAGGTTGGTAACCAAAATATTTCAGATTACCACATTATTAAACAACATATCCTGATTAAGTTCAGCGGTTATCCTGTGGTGCAAAATAGGTAGGTAGGTACACTTTAGTAGGCCTAGCAGGCCATTAATTGACAGCGGCGTAACGTAACGTTATACTAATGAGAATCTTGAAATATGTGTCATAATTATTATTGCGTACCCTTGAAATTGGAATCCAATACCTGCAAATTATGAAATTATATTACATTTTATCATTAAGATTTTTGTTATATTATACACATATTTAATACACATCCATGACCCAGGAACACAGAAAAACTTTTTGTTCCTTCTGCAGGATTCGAACCTGCGACCCCAGGCTTGAGCACCAAAACGCTGAATTATTGAGCCAAAGAGGTCGTCAAACAAATATAATCTTATGTTTTTTCAATAAAACGAGAAGTTAAAATATGGTAAAATTTTATACAAATACTCACCGATATTCTTTGAGTTAAAGCATGTATAAACAGTGGTTAATATACATGAAGTTTTTATCATAATCACTGTTTCATCATAATAAATATGATTTCGAGTTCACTCAACACCTACGATGTTGGTTCACTTCACTAAAAATTAGTTTTTTGCAAATAACAAAACATGAGTTAACAAATTCTGTAAAAAGTTGAAAATAATTTTTCAAATTAAATAGAATAGTATTTCGTAGTTTGAAATTTAAAATTAATCTGCTATTTCTGCTTAAGCAATAACAGGCGATGTGTGAATGAGTACACACGATAAAAGAGCGAGCAAGGTATGTGGTTTGCACAGACGATATAATAATATCAAGTATAATTTTGAATTTCGAACGCCAATACTTACGATCGCCAGTTGCGACTTGCGACACCGGTGAAATCTATACTTTATTCTATACTAATATAATAAAGAAGAAAAGTTTGTTTGTTTGTTTGCATCGAATAGGCTCTGAATCTACTAGACCGATTTTAATGAAATTTGGCACAGATATAGAATAGACCACGGGGATAAGGCTACCTTTTATCGCGGCAAAGTGTACGGTTACCGCGGGATTTTTTTTGTCGCGCATGAAGTCGCGCGCAACATCTAGTTTATAAAAAAGAGGAAAAGCTTGTTTGTTTGTTGCATTGAATAGGCTCCGAAACTACTGGACCGATTTTGTTGAAATTTGGCACAGACGTAGAGTAGACCACGGGGAAGGACATAGGCTATTTTTTATTGAGGAAAAATGTAAGGTTTCTAAGAAATTAACTTTCACGCGAACGATGTCGTGGGCGACATCTAGTTAATAATATTACGATAAGTTTAAATTGATAAATACGACAGTGGCAAAGACATGTTATATATGTTAGACGAGGCATGTTGAGGTAAAAAAGTGTCTCCAGTTAGTTGGCCCCACTTTTGAGATTTTTGTGGCCATTATGAAATTTGAAGTAGGTATCGTGAAAAAAAGATGGCTGATATTCGACTAATGGTGAAAACAATATGACTGACATTTGAAGTATATGGTGAAAACCGTACCTACTTCAAATGTCCTTAACTTTATAATGCAAGATTTGTTCTCTCAAATGTTACTGTGTGATAGCTTAACTTGAGTTTTGAAATATTTAAACAGTGGTCAATAGTCGATACCTAGTAGAAGTCGAAGATGTCTCCAAATTCACAGATATTAGTGAAACAAAATTTGGAAAATTGTTATTTGTACAATGCTTGAGGTTGTAAAATGTGCTGCCCGAGACATAATATATGATATTCAAGTTAAAGCAGTTTTGTGAAGGAGAACAGCAGCATCAAGGTATTCTAACACTGCCATAAAAATGCTGGCAACATTTTGTCGCGCAAATATTAAAATAATAATTACATACACATTAAAAACCGAAATATCATAAAAATAATACATGAACAACATGGTACACATTGCTATCCTCGGCAAAACTCCCGATTTTGGCAGATAAGCAAATGACGTATCTCGGTAAGCTCGGCCTACCGGAGATTAAGTTGAAACTTATATTGAAATGCAGATAAAGCTATCTGCATTTCATTTGTATGAGCTTACCCATCTCTAGTAGGCTATACGTCTTCGTCTTCTTCTACTTCCGTAGATAGGATGTGCTGCTTCGACAGGAAATGCCTACTGCCAGTAGGTTATTGAAACGCAAGTAAGGACAAAAAGATAGATTTGCCTACCGTCAGTAGCAAGGATTTTGGATAGATAGAATATTGAAAACGGCCGTAAGAGATAGACATATGCCATCGCAGACTTTACTTACTTTCAAAATCCTTGCTACTAAAGGTAGGCAAATCTATCTTTTTGTCCTTACTTGCGTTTCAATAACCTACTGGCAGTAGGCATTTCCTGTCGAAGCAGCACATCCTATCTACGGAAGTAGAAGAAGACGAAGACGGATAGCCTACTAGAGATTTGTAAGTTCATATAAATGAAATCCAGATAGCTATATCTGCATTTCAATATAAGTTTCAACTTAATCTCCGGTAGGCCGAGCTTACCAAGATAACGTCATTTGCTTATCTGCCAAAATCGGGCGTTTTGCCGAGGATAGCAATGTGTACCTTGTTGTTCATGTATTATTTTTATGATATTTCGGTTCTTAATGTGTATGTAATTACTATTTTAATATTTGCGCAACAAAATGTTGCCAGCATTTTTATGGCAGTGTTAGAATACCTTGATGCTGCTGGTCTCTTTCACAAAACTGCTTCTTGAGTATCATATATTATGTCTCAGGCAGCACATTTTACAACCTCAAGCATTGTACAAATAACAATTTTCCAAATTTTGTTTCACTAATAACTGTGAATTTGACATCTTCGACTTCTACTAGGTATCGACTATTGACCACTGTTTAAAGATTTCAAAACTCAAGTTAAGCTATCACGCAGTAACATTTGAGAAAACAAATCTTGCATTAGAAAGTTACGGACATTTGAAGTACGGTTTTTTTCGGTTTAGTAGTATTTGTATAAAATTTTACCATAATTTAACTTCTCGTTTTATTGAAAAAACATAAGATTATATTTGTTTGACGACTTCTGTGGCTCAATGGTTCAGCGTTTTGGTGCTCAAGCCTGGGGTCGCAGGTTCGAATCCTGCAGAAGGAACAAAAAGTTTTTCTGTGTTCCTGGGTCATGGATGTGTATTAAATATGTGTATAATTTAACAAAAATCTTAATAATAAAATGTAATATAATTTCATAATTTGCAGGTATTGGATTCCAATTTCAAGGGCACGCAATAATAATTATGACACATATTTCAAGATTCTCATTAGTATAACGTTACGTTACGCCGCTGTCAATTAATGGCCTGCTAGGCCTACAAAAGTGTACCTACCTACCTATTTTGCACCAAAGGATAACCGCTGAAGTTAATCAGGATATGTTGTTTAATAATGTGGTAACCTGAAATATTTTGGTTACCAACCTTTAGCCTTCGTATCCACGAGAGTTTTTTTGTGGTCGCGACTCGCGACAGGAAAAACTGCAATGTAAATAGAACTCCGCACCTAAACTACAATAGAGCTGAAAATCGAAGTGTCAGTGTACACGATTTTCAGTTAATATAGTGTAGTTTTTTCAGTCGCGATCACATAAAAACGCTCGTGGGAATGTAGCCTTACTTTTGTATTTTTTTAATGCAATAAAAACGATCGAATTATAGTTGTTTTGTTGTTTATTGTTTTATTTACCTTTTTAACCTAATAATTGGGACCTAAATATAAAATTGAAAACAATAACCTACGTACAGTTTTTTTTTTTATTCTAGGCTTGAATATTTTGCACTTTAGAAGATAATACGTAAAAGAAAAGCTTTTTTTATTCCGAGTGCCACCTAAGTTACGTAGTATAGTTACATTCTCTCTGGATTTAACAACTGATATTAAGGCTACGTTCCCTCGAGCAGTTTTCAAAAAACAAAAAAGAAACACTCGTGGGAATGTAGCCTTACTTATGTATTTTACTTTCTTTAAAATGCAATAAAATGATTGCATTATAGTTATTTTGTTGTTTTATTTAACTTTTTAATACAATAAAATCGACAAAAATATGTACCCAACGTATTTTTTCATTTCAGACTTGAATCTATTGCACTTTTATATAATGGTTATTTTCTACGTAAAAAAGCTATGTTATAATTTTGAAGTTCGAACACATTTTTTAAATTCGGAGTGCCACTTCATATAACGTAGGTAGGTAGTGTAAAGTTGCTCTCTTTGCTTCGAAATTTGATTTCATTTAAAAATTTACATTCCTTTTCACGCGACTCCTAGCATCAATCTGTTATATTTCACTATTGTATTTAATAAAAAAAAACATGATAACTATAGTAAAAAATCATTCCGAGTTTTGATTCTCAATTTTAAGACAATATTTATGGTCTTAACTAATAGCGGAGACCTTATATTTGAACCGTTTGGGGTGGAAACCCTAGGCGCATGGGGTCCGGGCGCACATAAGCTTTTTAAAGAAATATCCAAAAAGCTTACTGAAGCCACCCGAGACCCCAGAGCCGGGAACTACCTGGCACAACGGATAGCCATTGCTATCTAACGAGGCAATGCTATCAGTTTGCTAGGTACTCTGCCAGATGGGGACGACCTGGGAAAGTTTTTCTATTTATAGACTTTTTTAGAGATAGATTATTTATAGATGTCTTCTTTTTATTAGTAGGTATTAATTTTTAGTTTTTTATTTGGCTCTAGTTTTATTGTTAATTTTATGTTTCTTGTGTTATTTTAATTAACTAATAAATATATTAATTGCAAAATAAATATATAATGTTTTAAAACATGAATTGTTATGTACTTAGCATGGAATGAAACATTTCAAAAGGCTTGCATAGGCGAGAGGGACGGATGCAATTCTTCAATGGTAATTGGACAAGAATAAATAGGTCCTATCTTTGATTGTGAAACGCATTTCCTATCTATTTTTAATCTTAGATTGGCTATCTATTTTTAATTGTAGATACGATATTGCAAACGGCCGTTAGATATTTTTAAGATACATAATACTGTAGTACATTATTTTGATCTATCTTGTAAGGTTCAGCCAGCGTTTGCAATGTAAGCCCAAAAAAATGTTTTTACGACATTAGAAATCTCTTAAATTACTTAACTGTTTCTCTATTACATTAAGCATGCATGTTGTATACATAAAAACCTTCCAATTGAATCACTCTATCAATCAAAGCACTCTATTGTGTAATTTATAGATTTAAACATACATAGGGACAGACAAGACTGTTTTATACTATGCAATGATGCAGGATTCGCAGGAGCGCCGCTAGTACGGTAATTACTTAGATTATATAATCTAAGGGTAATTATGACCGTCATAGAGGCAGCCTGATTCCGCTGGATTTGCAGAGTGGACTGTGAGAGGGGCATTCGGACCATCCAGCCTGCAAATACAATGCCGCCGCGTTGAGTACGCGGTCTTGTAGGCAAACATTTTTTAACTGATTGACACTATTGAGAATAATGACGGCCATAAGCCATTATACAGTCGTACAAGGATCATTTGGCACGTGGACAAAATCAGTACTAAAAGCGCCGTCTTGTAAAATTTCACTTATAGTAAGGGGCCGTCCATTAACCACGTGATGTTTTTAACAACTTTTTAGACCCCTCCCCTCCCCCGGTGATACGTGGTGAGGTTTTATACTAACCCCCCTCCCCCACCTAAGACCACGTGTATTTTTTTTACATAGTAAGCAGGTCATGTTTGAAGAAAAACTTTAAATTAAAAAACAATTTAATCGAATAATTTAAGCAATTAAAAACTATCGAGTCATTTGTCTTGTATGTTTTTAAGCAACACTACGAATCTGCGAACGATAATAATTTCGGTATGCATAGACTAGATTCGAAAATTAATACACGTGATGTCTCCTTATACCCCCTCCTCCCCTTGGTGATACTTGTTTTCGGACCCCCCCTCCCTCTTTAGGCATCACGTGATTAATGGACGACCCCTAATAAGTATTGTTCTTATATTTGCGACACTCACGCCCGGCCCCCATCCAAGTGCCAAAAGATCCTTGTACGACTGTAGTATCGGACGTACTGGGCGGTCAGTATGGACAGAAATAACTACGTCAGGAGACGTGTTCAGGACTGACGGAGGTAGGTGAGGAGACTCGGGAGAGATATACGATTCAAACCCGATTGGCTTTTATACATTACGACACTTTTTTGTCCAATCACAATAAGCCATTTATTATTTTTTGTTGAATTTTTATAACTACCCCATGGACCTATGAATTAACTACCCTCGTTTATACTAATTAATAATTGTTGTATATATAAGGGAGTGTAGCCATTTTTGTGTCCTTTTTGTTCTTTGTGTTCAAGCGGGCCGCACTCTCGGTTATCCGGGAGTGCGGTCCGGGTCAACTATTAAAATAGGTACGCCACTGGGTAGGTGTAGGTGGTAAAAAGTCCATTGCCAGCTATATTCGTAAGTAATTCTTGTGATAATTTTCCTAATTTGAAAACATTGTGTGCATGGGCCACGTGCTTGCGAGTCGTAGCTAAGTTATAAGTAATAGTTACCTATAGATTTATAATTTACCTACTAATTTATAATAAGGTCAAGTTTCCGACGTTTTTATTTTTGAGGTTGTAGGGGCTAATCTCTGCATCTACTGAACCAATTTGAAAACTTCCCTAACTAAGTATAGGTATAATATGTATAATATTTATACCAAAAAATTTCATGGTGGTCGAATTTTCAAAATAAATCTTTAAAAATACCGTCGAATAATAAGGTTTTTAACGAATGCTACCACAGCACTGTGCCATTTCGTCTCAAACCGAACCTGGGCCACCAAAATTCGATTCAGAATGACATCGTAAATTCGAGTACCTATGTAAACTATCAAAATTACAAAAGGGGCTAAATAAATACAAAGTTATAAACAATAAGGTAAAAAATAATAATGGTTTGGTATTTTGGAAATATTTCAAAAACTATTGAGATAATCAAAATTTGAAAAAAGATCCTTAAAGAACAGAAAATTTCCTATAAAAGTGTAACGTCCCGAAACTGTACCGACAATGTTTATAATTTTAATTTAGCGGTAAATAAGAATCTGAATCATGAACAAAAATAATGATATTTTATGACTAAATTATTAATAATAAAGAAGAAAAAAATTGGGTACTATGTACCTATATATAATAAACAATTTTTAACTGTTAATCAGCAAAAATTTTTTATCCCAATTTTACAATTAACTATGCTTTTGTTAATTATTTGATTTCCACCAATTGAAAGTTAACATAAAAACGTTCACTAACTAGAAATCTTGATTACTTTTTGAAGCTAATCTTAAAACGATAAGATCTGCGTTGGAAAAATTCAAAAAAATTGTGTTTTTCTTTTTACTAACAATATGACAATATGGGCATCAAAAATTAATCATGTAAATTAAAATCCATCAGGATTTTTATTTTCATTTATTGTTAATATTTTGTTAAAAGATTTTATTTAACTTGCAATGTATGTATGTAAGTATGTTTATACGGGTGGAATATTTGAGCTGAAATTTTGTATACATATTTAGTTTGGATGACAATGCTCAATATAGTTTGTGACGTCATTCTAAATCCAATATGGCGGACCATCCAAGATATCGGAATAGTTATTTTTAATGCATTTCTACAATATGGGTATCAAATGAAAGGGCATGTTGAGAGTAACTCGAAAAATAATGTGACGTTATTCCAAATCCAATATGGCGGAATATTTATTTTTTATGCACTTCTACAATATGGATATCAAATAAAAGTGCTTGTTCAGAGTTTTCATACAAGAAAAAGTTACGCCATCTTGGTTTTCACCATAACTCAAATGTCAGCCATCTTGTTATCACCATACTTCGAATTTTAAAATGGCCCCAAAAATTTAAAAATTGCGGCCAATTTACTGGAGACACTTTTTGCCTCAACATGCCTCGTCTATAACAACTTTTTAATAAAAGCTTTTAAAAAAAATGTTTTTTTTTTTTTTGCTTTTATTTTCTTATTGATGAAACTATAAAAATATATATAAAGCCTTAGGTTAATAACTATAAAGCTATATACTTATATTTTTTTGTTACTAAATAATAAATATCAATAATAAGGAACTAAGATAATATATAATAAAGAACTAAGATATCGTTAGAGCCTAAGATGTAGGTATGTATTACTCAGAACTGATTTTATTTTTTCAGAATCTATCAAATGTGCGTATGGCACATCATCATCATCATCAATCACTAACATCGTCACTGAAAGTACCGGTCTCTGCATTATGGGTGGTCTACCAAAGTACAAGTTGGCAAAATGTGTGTAGAGTAGAAGTGACTGGGTATGACTTCGTTAAGCCTTGGTATCGCGAGCTTGGCTTGGCTGCTGTGATCTTCGCCTAAATAAGACTGTGGAAAATAAAAAAGAAGTGGAAATGGAAACATGTAAGATATTATATTTTAATATTATATTGCGTATTTCAAATTAATATGCGCGTACCATTTTTCGGTATGTCATGGGATACTCATCCCAACTTACCTGTCCGGTAGTTGTGGTTATAGTATACGGGTATGCGACCCCGGCTTCCCTAGCTATTACTGCCCTATCCCTTGCCCTCCTGGGCGGCAATATTCTACATTTCCTATTTCGCCCTCTAACTTACCAATCTTCCTTTCCACACCACCTATCCTTCCTTTTCCCTATTCCTACCCTCTCCACCAATCCGTGGGAACGCAATGGATAATCATAAAAATAATTTGATTATTATCTCGTTTCTCGCGGAGGCGAAAAGCGGACCATGAAAAACCGCTTCGCTACGTTGAATGTGAGAGGAGGAATGGATGGTAAGAATTAAAGTGGACGACAAGTATGTAAGGATCGTAGCAAGTGAAAAGAAGTGGTCTCTGCCTACCCCGACGGGAAAAAGGCGTGATTATATGAATGAATGAAAACCATTTTTCGGATATCATGTCAAAGTATGAAAGAAAAAAAAACTGAATATTTTTCTTTACTTAGCTTTCCTTAATTTTTGAAATTATTTAAAATACTTAGTACTCGTAACATAAATACATACCCCCTTACTAATAAACGCTGTCATAAGCTTTGAATAGTTATACAGTGTTTTGTTCCCGTCACACAAGTGACATTTTTAATTCGATTGAAGAAGACAAAACACGGTATAACTATTCCAAGCTTATGACAGCGTTTATTAGTAAGGGGGTTAAAATATTCCTAGCAGAAATAATAATAAAATCGTAAAGTTTATTTTTGTCACAGCTCAAAGGTACTCTTTTCTTAAGTAAATGAATGTTTGTTTTGTGTTTTCCACAGTACCTAATTAATCCAGAGCATGGCGTAACTGCAGACAAGCAAGCCCATAAAAGCAAACCATGTTACAATACCCAGTGAGTTAAGGTACAAAGTTTATAATATTCTAGTTTTTCCTTTAATCTACAGACTACCTAAATCCTGCATCTATAACTAGGTATCACCTACACCTACAACCACAACCTGCAATTACTATAAACTGCAATTACAACGAAACCTACTCCTATTAACATCCGCACTTTACATGTACCCCCTTACTAATAAACGCTGTATAAGCTTTGAATAACTTACACAGTGTTTTGTCTTCTTCTATCGAATTACAAATGTCACTTGTGTGACGTTAACAAAACACTGTATAACTATTCAAAGCTTATACAACGTTTATTAGTAAGGGGGGTAGAGTGCTTTTCACAAAAGAAGTCCCGCGGCAATTAGTGGTACTAAATTTGTTAAATTATTATTACAATACCCGAGGTAGTAAAAAGTGCTCCTCGAGAACGTTACTCAAGGTAAAGGAATTTTGTGAAGCAGAACAGCAGGATCAAGCTATTCTGATACCCTTAACCCCTTACTAATAAACGCTGTATAAGCTTTGAATAGTTATACAGTGTTTTGTCTCCTTCTATCGAATTAAAAATGTCACTTGTGTGCCGTGAACAAAACACTGTACCCCTTACTAATAAACGCTGTATAAGCTTTGAATAGTTATACTTACACCCCCTTACTAATAATCGCTGTATAAGCTTTGAATAGTTATACTTACACCCTCTTACTAATAATCGCTGTATAAGCTTTGAATAGTTATACAGTGTTTTGTCTCCTTCTATCGAATTACAAATGTCACTTGTGTGACGGGAACAAAACACTGTACCCCTTACTAATAAACGCTGTATAAGCTTTGAATAGTTATACTTACACCCCCTAACTAATAATCGCTGTATAAGCATTGAATAGTTATACAGTGTTTTGTCTCCTTCTATCAAATTAAAAATGTCACTTGTGTGACGTGAACAAAACACTGTAACGCTGTATAAACTTTGAATAGTTATACTTACACCCCCTTATTAATAATCGCTGTATAAGCTTTGAATACCTAGTAATACAGTGTTTTGTCTCCTTCTATCGAATTACAAATGTCACTTGTGCAACGGGAACAAAACACTGTATAACTATTCAAAGCTATAAACAGCGTTTATTAATAAGGGGTACAGTGTTTTGTTCACGTCACACAAGTGACATTTTTAATTCGATAGAAGGAGACAAAACACTGTATAACTATTCAAAGTTTATACAGCGATTATTAGTAAGGGGGTTAAAATATAATGCTGATACTCGGATCAACTATCAAGTATACCTACTCCAACATTTTGTCGCGCGTTCACAGCGCCGCGTCTAGGGGACTTCTTTCATAAAAAGGACTCTATTCCCATATAAGTGAACATTATTTTTTAATGCCAAAAACAAAATCTATACGCAATCTACAACGGTACCATATTATAATATTCATAATTATAATACTTATTCATATCAGACCTTCGAAGACTGACAGACGGACGAACGGACAGAGTGGAACTGTAAGGGTTCCTTGTAGTTCAAATGGAACCTTAAAAATGGATTGAAATTTCGAATGTTACGCTAAAACTTTTGACCAAATTGGCTTTTGTCTTAGAATAATCGTGGAAGTTCAGCGAAGATTATAATCGATGAGAAATATTGGAAATATTACGGGAAATAACTAAAATCGGAGATTGAATTTTCCATTTTTAACTGTGTTCACTTTGTTCAATTTTTCGAACTGACTGTCAAATATTTTATAATTTTTTAAGTGCGTTCAGTCCCAGTCTTATTTTAAAAAACCTACTGGTACTAGCAGTGTAGTGTAGTGTAGATTGAGGTGTAGGTACTGGTGTAGTTGTAGGTTGTAGTTGTAGTTGTTATACCAAGTTGAGTAGGTAGTTAGGTACAATAAATAATAATATACCTACCCGATGTACCTTGATTAGTACCATAATATTGTACCTTAAAATTTCAGTTAAAAATACTTGAAAAATTAAATAAATGGAGTTAGCTAAAATAAGTAACAAAAACAAAATTATATAAATTTTAGTACCTAGTTGTACCGTAAAAATATTAAAAGACTCATAACAAAAAAAACAACTCAAAGATTGGCTTAATGGGGTTAAACGTCTACTTTTATAAAAGATTAGTTAGCTTAGTAAAAGTTCCCTAATCCCTGGTATTCAAAAGCCTAGGCTAGGAATACCTAGAAAAAGACAATTGGCCAAGGTAAAACTGACTCCGAGGTACAACATATTCCTCTACATAAAAGTTGTCCCGTAGACGAAAATTTTCATATTATAATCGCTATTGTAATAATATTTTACAACAAAAAAATTATTTAAAGGTACTTATAGTGATGTAAAATAATATTTTGCTTTTTTCACCAACAGTTATCAATCAATGCAACAAAGACAATATAATTTATATAGCAGAAGCGTAAACACATGCCGACTTGGTACACACTAGAGTTGATCACAAAATATGTCAAGTTGAGGAAATTGAAGGTAAGACCACAGACGTTTAAATTATAGACGAGGTATGTTGAGGCAAAAAGTGTATCCAGTTCAGGGCAGGATAGCTCCTGACGTCACAGCTTGTTAGAGAGAGAACGTAAATTGGTCAATACTTGTGAAGAAACGAGACAAAAATGTTATGTTTTGTCCCTTTCGCTGTAACCGGGTTTTTGGCACAAAGCTGTCAAATTTGACAATCTTGTGCCAAACAAATGACTGTGAAGATTGAGGTTTCGTGTTAATTGAACTCTTTTGTGTTTTTTGGAGTGTTTTATGTTATATACTCTTTTGAGATAGAGACTCCGTGTAGTTTTAAGTATTTTAACAATGTGTGGATGCAGTATTTTGAGGTGTAAAAGTCGCAGCGAACGAAAATGTGCTGCCGTAACTTTTCACTCGTAATTAGCTATAGCTCGTGTTTTTTTAGTTTGTGATTGCATATAACATAATAATGATGATATATGGATGTAAATACAGTCATATTTTCCATAGAAAGTGAGATGAAATCAGTATTTTTTACATAATTCGTAACCTAATCTAAAAATATATTTGTCTTAGTGTTGCTATTTAATTTAGTACCAAAATATACTGACTTAAGTTCTTTCGGTAAAAATTTAGTATAATATCCCACGATTCCACGATTTGGGGAGGAGGGAGTTAAGAGGGAAGGGGAGGGGGAGGGTTGAACCCCCACTCCCCTCATCAGGAAACCCACAGTTACTGAGATATTAGTGGTTTAAGTTTTGGGGTTATAAACTAAACGACTAGTTTAGTTGTAATTTGGAGTGGTAAACATAGTTGAGTAAGAGGGTGACAGCTAACCCTAACCGTAAACCTCACTAAACATAAATTTTGGATACATAGGTCAAATCAAAGAACAAATTTTCCATCTTTTTGCTAAAAAGTGGCCCCGTGCGAGTTTCTTACGCCGGTTCTTCTCGACGGGCCAGTTTCTTATTGATATATGTATTTTAACTGTTTAACTTTTTAAATGTGTTGAAGTGAATGAAGAATGTTTGAAATATCTACTTAAATAAAAAAAACTATTGACTTTTTTGACATTGTTTAATTTTTATGACTTTTTGGTAGCTTATGCTTGGTCTACTTCAGAAAAAGTCAAAATCACCATATGTGTCCATAGAAATTGCCTCGATTCCTCATAGATCTCATCGTCAGGTCACTACTTTTTTGAATGAAAACAGGACCAACTTGGGATTATACCCTTTACATAAAAAAGAAAGAATAAACCTGAACGTTTTCACGTTAAAACTACTGATTATCATGAAATTTGGCCCAGATATAAATTAAACCACGGGGAAGGACGTAGGCTACTTTTTATCGCGAAAAAATAAACGGTTCCTGTAGGATACTTTATTTACGCTTTGACGTAAATATTACTAAACCGATTATGATGAAATTTGGCACAGAGTGGAGTTGGAGTAGAACATGGGGAAGGACATAGGCTACTTTATATCATGGGATATATACCCGTGGATTACTGTACTTACGCGGGCGTAATGGGCGCGGGCTGGACCTTTTTTTTAAATATTGGAAAAGGTGTATGTTGTAGGAGTAGGTGTAAGAGCATGTGTAGGCGTAGGTGTCTGAGTGGGTGTAGGAGTATGGGTAGGAGTAGGTGTATGAGTTAATGTACGAGTAGGTGTTGGAGTAAGAGTAGGAGTAGTAACAGGTGTAGGAGTAGGTGTAGGAGCAGGTGTAGTCATTTATTCATTCCAGTTCATATTTAAGACAGAACAACGTCTGTCGGGGTCAGCTAGTAATATATAATATAGCTAGCTGTCTCGACACACGTTGTTCTGTCATAAACATGAACTGGAATTAATAAATGACTACCTATAATGCATCCTACGTCCTAGTCCTACACCTACAACCTACACCTTTTTCATTATTTCTCAGTGCGTAAGCCTTCCCTGAACTTCCACAATTATTTTCAATATAAATCAAAATGAGCCAAATCGATCCAGCCGTTCTCGAGTTTTGAGTCCCTCGTGAATGGAATAAAAAGTATCCTATGTCCTTCTCCTGGTTTCAAGATAGCCCACCAATTTTCAGCCTAATCGGTTCAGCCGTTCTTGAGTTATAAATATTTTAACCACGTTCATAATATTTTGTTAATTTAACTATTACTCTCGGTCTTGGCCTAGAGTTAACTTATTAATAGGTCTCGATCTAGACTGAGAATCCAGGTACGATCGTACTCTAATCGCTTGTTTTCTTATAACCTCTGACTCATAAAAAATAACTAGAACAATTTAATCGCCAGTATGAAAATGTTGAAATTTACTTATTTTAAAAATGAGTGGTGCAGGGAAAAACTCGTTCTACGATTCTTATTTATTACTGACTACGACGAGAAAACTTACGTGTGCATCCTAAGATCAAGACAAAAATACTACAATAGTAGGCTATGTTTGTACATGGCAACACATAGTGGGTGAGCGAGATGCACTCTAGTGGTTACAAGAGCTGCGGATCTATAGGTACTTTATCTTAGATCCAGTTAAACGGAGATTTTTGAGATTTTTGAATTTGAAGTATGGTGAAAACAAGACGGCTGACATTTAAAGTATGGTGAAAACCAAGATGGTGTAACTTTTTACTTTATGAAGATTTGTTCTGTCAAACGTACGTTACTACTCACTTTGGTTTTCATAGCTTATCTTGAGTTTTGAAATCTTTGCGTAAGACACAATATTATAATTCGGTTGTTTATATTTCACTTATCAAATTTTGGACTGTTGATATTATTATTCTCTAGGAGACGAACTCTAGGAGATGAATAAAAAAATTAGAGAGTGATCTCTAATAGTGTTTAAGACTTAGAGCATATATAGTACATACACATAGCTGCTAGAGCAGTGGTCCCCAACCTTTTTTTTACGCGGGCCACAAACTCATTGTACTCCTGGTGTCGCGGGCCGCAACTAAAATTTTTAGGGACAAAAAATACGGTGTTTAAATTTAACGATTTAATAATAGAAAAACACAAGGTAGTTAAAAGAGTGAAACTAAACATTTAAGATGAGATAACGACACAAACTAAAATATATGTATTATAATAATTATGTTCACTCAGTGAGATTTTTGGAATTGTGAACGCTTTTTCACAACTTTATCTAGAGCTGGTTTGTCGCTGCATGCTATCCTTATTACATCGTAGGCTGTATTTCAAGAAACACTTTAGCTAGAAAGCTGATATTTTCATAAGTCTTAATTCTGATGCCGCTATAACAACATAATATCATATCTATAAAACAAGATAAAACAAATAATATAAGGAGAAGCCCTTTTTATGACAACAAAACGCGATTTTTTTCCTTTCTTTAGTCGATGGCAATACTTTAAATATTCACAAGATACTAAATTGATTTCTACTCCAATATATAATTCAAAATAAAAATTAATATAAAAGGGGTTTCCATAAAAAATACAATTTTTGTCTATTTTTTTTCCTAAAATGACTTTTCCTTGGCTGATTTTTAAGTTACAGATTTCACGCGGGCCGCAGATAAAGGCCCGGCGGGCCGCATGCGGCCCGCGGGCCGCGGGTTGGGGATAGCGGTGTTAGAGGGACTATTTTAACAAAAAAGCGTTTTAAAGTTGAATATCTCGCAAACGGATACCTAAATCAAAAAATCGTCTCAGATGCCTCTTAGGCCGGGACTATACGGCACCGGAATCCGAAAGGCCGTGAAAAATTCTGAGCATTGAAATAGATCTGTGCACTAATACAATAGAGTTGAAAATTGAACATCCGAGTGTCGAGTCAAATGTCAATGTCATATATGACAGCTCGACACTCGAAACTTCCATTTTCAACTGTATTGTATTAGCACAGAGTTCTATTTTCAGTGCACATAATTCTCTACGGCCTAACGGATTCCGTGCGTATAGTCGTATATATATATGTGCGTATATATAGCGACACTCACGCCCCCATCTAAAGGCGTGACTCCTGTTCGAAACATTACACAGAAAACATGAAACATTGGGGCGTGGCTATACACATTTGTCTAGGAATAGACAATGTTTTTGTTTTCGGAGACGGACGAAAAACATTCCCGCGCGGGTAGAGAGGGGAAGAAATGTTTCATTTCTTAACTAGTATTCACATCGTTCACATGACACCTAGGTACAGGTTTTTTAGGGTTATAGTTTTGCTTGTTGTGTTTTTTGTGTTTGTTTTTGTGATCGCTCATAATATACGGCCTGACTTAATTAAAAAATACAAATTTTGACAGTTTTCAATAGAAATGCGTAAAATGGCGCACATATTTATGAGTTGAAAAAAATACTTTTATGAAACACCTAAAGTGGCCTTTTCAGAACCCCTCTTTTCTCCTAGATTCTACACCTACAATCACTAAAACTGTGAGCGCTAATACCTACGTCTTCCTCGTCGGAACTTAGATCGTGTCTGGACAAAATGTTTTGTTTCGACCAAAAACATTTTCTGTAGCTGGAGACAGCTTGTGTATGAAAACAAATGTTTTTGTTTCAAGTTTTCTGTGTAATGTTTCGAACAGGAGTCACGCCTTAAGGCTGGGACTATATGCAACGGAATCCGGTAGGCCGTAGAGAATTATGAGCACTGAAAATAGAACTCTATGCTAATACAATACAGTTGAAAATGGAAGTTTCGAGTGTCGAGCTGTCATATATGACATTGACATTTGACTCGACACTCGGATGTCCGATTTTGAACTCTATTGTATTAGTGCAGAGATCTATTTTCAGTGCTCATAATTCTCTACGGCCTACCAGATTCCGTTGCATATAGTCCCAGCCTAAGTGCCAAAAGATCCTTGTACGACTGTAATAAATGGACCTAGTATAACAACAGGACCGAGTACTATGAGCAAAAAAACGAGCCGAGCGAGAGGTTGGAAGAGAGGCCGTGTGTCCCTTTCTAGTAGGCTGACAATAATATTGTCTGCTGTGGCAAACTGCAAAGCTGTGTGAGACAAATTGTGAAACACTGAATGACATACAGCTGAGGCTTTAAAAGTTGACTAGATTGAATAGTGTAAAATCAAGAAGGTTTGAAGTGACGGCTGCATTAATATGTAACAGATTTTTATGTAATTCTCTGCCTTACTTAAACACTATTGAGCCATTTTTGTCGCATTTCTTCATTGTTGGGAAATCTATAAAAACTGTATTATATTATCATTAAAGGACTTACTCGACTTCACACGTTTTTTTCTCAGTACTTACTACGATTCTAGGCGAGTCGCTACTGACTAGTTTATATTATAACAAAACGTAGTACAATTATAACTCTTAATAACGTCAGTTGCTTTAATGTTAACACTTTTATACTAGAACTAGCTTTTCCCCGCGACTTCGTCCGCGTAGAGTTCGGTTTCCATACAAAATTTTAACCCCTTTTTCACTCCCATAGGAGGTGAATTTTCAAACATCCTTTCTTAGTGGATACCTACGTCATTACAACTATATGTTTGCCAAATTTCAGCAAAATCCGTTTAGTAGTTTCGGCTGTGCGTTGATAGATGAATCAGTCAGGTTTGCCTTTTATATAATACGACCCGCCCCGGCTTCGCACGGGTACAATACTGATACTAATACTACAGAATGTCGCCCACTTCGCAACGGGCCGTGCAGCGGAAATCGTAATATTTTAATTTCGCCATAACTTCAAAACCAAACGTCCAATTTTAATCATTCAAAGACAAAATATTATCTACATAAACTGTACTTAGTGATGAAATAATTTATTTTGATAAGGATTAATAGCATGAGTAAAATAAACGCGTTTAAATGTAGTCCAAAAAAAAAATTCAAGATTTCTAAATAAAAAAATGGTTGTTGTGCCTCACTCGACATAGATAGGTATAGGGTGTCGCGGACTTTTTTGTAGATATTTATAAGATCTACAATTAATTAGAACATTATATGGTTCTATCTTTTATAGTATAGGCAGCGTACGCAAAATAAGTAACTTCTCTGGTTGTTTTTTTACACCTTGTGTCCGAAAAACCCAAATATCTTACGGAACCCTACTTTTTTCCAAAATAAAATTTAGCCTATGTTACTCGTGGATAATGTAGCTTTCGAATGGTGAAAGAATTTTTGAAATCGGTCCAGTACTTTTTGAGCCTATTCATTACAAATAAACAAACAAACAAACAAACATACAAACAAAGTTTTCCTCTTTATAATATTAGTGTAGATAACTAGATTAACATTAACAATTAACTTCCTAATGTTACTAATAAACGAAATATTGCAAGCAGCATAACTTTCACTTCGACAAGAATATACACAATATTTTTACCATTTTGACTTTTAAATCATCAAATAAATAGGTAATAAAAACATAGTTACGGAGATACATGAAGTAAGAAATAAAAACTATTTTCAATTTTAATATTATCCGGTGTTCAGCATAAAATATGTGTAATGGCGTATCTATTGCCTTGCGAATGATACCATCTAATAAAAAAAGAAGGAAACGGATTTAATGTAAACTGCATTTTTATTTAGTATTATATGACTATTTCTATTTTTTTTAATTAGAATATGATATAGTTATAAACATTTGTTAAAATAATAATAAAGTACACTCGTTTTATCTAAGATTTTTCAAGTTACTTTTTATAAATACCAACATTTTTCTGGTTGGCAACATGCAAGAACGAGACACACGGCCTCCCTAAGGCCTCCCTCCTCCCTTCTGGCTATCTCGCTCGGCTCGGATTTGCCTCTATGATACGTGCATTATGAAATACACTCTATTACCAAGGTAATACAGTTCTTTTTAGCAATTACAAAATTCGGAGTCTTCTATCCATAGGTACTATATCCATGGTAACGGGTGCGCCATCTAATACCGAGTAACGAAACGTCATACGCGAATACATTTCGTTACTTGCGTTTTTCGTAATATGGGTAAGAACATGGTGTGCACATCAAGATTGCTTGTATTCAATTAGTATTTTTTAAATTTCAGTTACGTAATCATATAGAGAATTTATTCTAGTTTTTAAATATATGTCATATGCATAGGTTTTAGCAACAATTTATAAAAATAATCTTGAAAAATAAAAAAGCGGGAACCCCACCGCACCATGAATTTCCAAGAGATTATAAGGACTTATTCATTAAAATTTTATTTGAATGTTGTAAAAGTGATAATTAACATGCCTAAACGTTATATTGCAAGGTGCCATGCAATAAAGAGTATAAATCAACCTCAATTGTATTTACGTAGGTTAGTAGCCGGTTTAATGCAATACTATAAACATTTTATGAAATAATTGCGTTGCAATTTGTTTTTCTCATTTATTATATTCATATCCACATATATTTCATTAGAACTATCCTTTATATTGCATTTTAAGTCATTAGATTTATTTACGTAATTGAAAAGTGTTGTACCTAGTACCTACCGTTTGTAATAGTTATCGATAAAGGTACAAATAATAATTACATCGATAAAAACATAATAATTACATTTGCGTTATGTCTCAAAAAGCAAGCTGAATGTATTCGATGTGGTTTTAAAAATATAAGTTTAATAGCTTTTAATAATATTGTTGTGACCAAAATTATTTGACAAATGATAAAACTAATAATACTTGTTTTTTATAGGTTTCCGAAAAGTGATACAATAAGCAAATTATGGTTGAAAGCTGGAGAAGAAAATATTAATCCCCGGACCCAGTCAAGAGAATAGCATAGCCAGTTTTTGAACAAACTTAATTTTATTTAGAAATGGATATACTTATTAATTTTAATATAAGTGGATATATTCCTTTGTCTTTTATTTCTATTCCACCTTAGATAGTTCAAAAAGTTTTTAGTTCCATCTGTCGATGCCATAAGGACTAATTATTTGCCAAGCTGTAAAAATGTAACACCTAATTGTTACCATATTTTCACCAAATAAAGCATCTTATCATTATGTATAAGATTAGGTTACGATGGGACTGACTTACGCTGTACATTAAAAGTCCCTAAATAAAGAATAAAAAAAAAGCACCATTTCATTTCATATACCAATTTATACAATTGGCTCAGCTTGTATAAAAATAAATATTTAACCATATTATAACCTCTAAGGCCCACTTGCGCCAATCCGGGTTAAAGTTAACCTTGGGTTAAAATATAATGCTTTCTCTTTCACAAATACGAAGAACGAGAGGGATAACATGATTTTTAACCCAGGGTTAACTTTAACCCAGATTGGCGCAAGTGGGCCTAAGGACCTTAGAAGAAGGAGTAGTGAAGAGAGTAGAGAAGTATCCTTAACTAATAAAAGTTATGCGTGTTGACTTCAATAAAGAAATGACACTTCTTTCCCATGGTAAATAAAGTTAAGTCTTACTTGATTAATAAAGGTATTACATTTTTTTTAAATGGTCCAATTAGAACATAAAGAATAAAACTATCCTCAGCAATCAGCATCGAATACTCAGAATGTCGGTTAAAAGATATTATCGATTAATAAAAGTAGTTAAATGTACAATGTCATTAGTAAAATAAGTTTTTTTACATACGTATGCATACATTAAGAATAAAAAAGCATAATTTCATGTCATAAACCAATTTATACAGTTGGCTCAGCTCGTATACAAATAAATATTTAAGGATCTTTTAACTTCTAGGTCCTTAGAGGTTATAATATTATAACCTAGGACCTAGGAGTTAAAAGATCCTTAACTAATAATACTTATGCGTGTTGACTTCAATAAAGAAATGGCACTTCTGTCCCATGGTAAATAAAGGTAAGTCTTTCATGATTAATAAAGATATTACAAAAACTTTTTTGAAAGTAGTCCAGTTAGAATGTATACCTAAATCTATCGTCAGCATCGAATACTTTTTGGATGTCCGTTAAAAGATATTATCGATTAATAAAAGTAGTTAAATGTACAATGTCATTAGTAAAATAAGTTTTATATTTACGTATACATGTAAGTTATTGTAAAACTTACTAAAATTTAAAATATCGATATTGTCGATACCCATAATTGCAACTCTAGTTCGGCAGCCATTTTTTGCTCATAATCAGCTGATAAATTGGACACGTTTTTGTCATAGCTAGGGCCTGTCCATTGAATTCTTTGGTCATTGGTCCTACTTGGAGTTTGGTCAGTTTTAGAGTGCGACATCTTACAGGTTATGTCAATGGACCTAGAAATAACAACAGGACCGAGTACTGTGAGCAAAAAAACGAGCCGAGCGAGAGGTTGGAAGAGAGGCCGTGTGTCCCTTTCTAGTAGGGTGACAATAATATTTTCTGCTGTGACAAACTGCAAAGCTGTGTGAGACAAATTGTGAAACACTGAATGACATACAGCTGAGGCTTTAAAAGTCGACGAGATTGAATAGTGTAAAATCATATAGGTTTGAAGTGACGGCTGCATTAATATGTAACAGATTTTTATGTAATTCTCGGCCTTACTTAAACACTATTGAGCCATTTTTGTTTCATTTCTTCATTGTTGGGAAATCTTTAAAAACTGTATTATATTATTATTAAAGGCCTTACACGACTTCACACGTTTTTTTCTCAGTACTTACTACGATTCTAGGCGAGTCGCTACTGACTAGTTTATATAACAAAACGTAGTACAATAATAATTATGATTCTTAATAACGTCAGTTACTTTAATGTTAACACTTTTATACCAGAATAACTAGAGTAACATTAAAATTAACTTACTAATGTTATTAATAAACGAAATATTGCAACCAGCATAATTTTCACTTCGACAAGAATATACACAACATTTTTTTACCATTTTGACTGTTAAATCATCAAATAAATAATAAAAAATAGTAACGGAGATACATGAAGAAAGAAATAAAAACTATATTCAATTTTATTATTATCCGGTGCTCAGCATAAAATATGTGTAATGGCGTATCTATTGTCTTGCGAATGATACCATCTAATAAAAAAAGAAGGAAAAGGATTTAATGTAAACTGCATACATAACACAACACACTACAAACTATATACTAATAATAGGCTTAATAGTGTTTAAGTAAGGCAGAGAATTATATAAAAATCTGTTACTTAATGCAGCTATCACTTCAAACCTTCATGATTTTACACTATTCAATTTCGTCGACTTTTAAAAGCCTCAGTTGTTTGTCATTCAGTGTTTCACAATTTGTCTCACACAACTTTGCAGTTTGTCCACACAACAGAAAATATTATTGTCACCCTACTAGAAAGGGACACATGGCCTCTCTTCCCACCTCTCGCTCGGCTCGTTTTTTTGCTCACAGTACTCGGTCCTGTTGTTATTCCTATTTCCATGGCACGGAGTCATCAGAGTTTTGTCGGAATGTCAATCAGTTACGTTGTATATTTGTGTTTCTTCCAAAATTTGTGTTAATTCGTATTTTAATGTAATTTTAATGTATAATATTGGTAGAATATTATAGTCGTTGACGTGTTCACTACACAAGTGTTGGCAAGTGAAACAACTACAAAATGCGTGCTATTTTACGTTGACGCTAAAACACCCTAGGAAGTTTTAATAAAGCGTCTACCCACGAAGTATAGATAACAAGGAGTCCGAACGTAATGTTAAATTAATGGTCTCAATTACGGGGACAGATTTTTGCCGGTAGAGCGCGCGACGGTCCGACATGCACTCGTTTGAAATTACGCGGGAAGTTTAAAGTTGCTATTGACAGCTCTGGAAAGATTGAAATCTTATTAAATAAAAGTTTTAGGAAATTCTTAGAAACTGTTCTCGAAAAATAGATACCGTAGAACACGGTAATTGCCTAACGGTAATTTAAAAATAATTGTAATAAATAATAGTATTGGCAACACTCGGTATAATAGTATTGGCAACACGCGGTACTCGTCGGTCTCGCACGCCTAGCGGCAGAAAAGAGAACTAAGATCTGGTCCTATTATTGTGTACATAATTATTATTAAAAAGCCTATACCGTTCGGACTCCTGGTATCTATGCTTCATGCGTCTACCATTTTACTGAATCTTTGTGCTTTGACTAGACTTAGATTTAGAAATACGGTGTTCAAAATTTGAACGAATATTGTATTTCCCGCTTTTTTTACTTGACACTGGCAAATGCTTACTTTTAACCTATACAAACGTCATTAAACACGAAGAAGGTATCTATACTTCGTGGTCAAATAATGGACCTAGTATAACAACAGGACAGACTACTGTGAGCAAAAAAACGAGCCGAGCGAGAGGTTGGAAGAGAGGCCGTGTGTCCCTTTCTAGTAGGGTGACAATAATATTTTCTGCTGTGGCAAACTGCAAAGCTGTGTGAGACAAATTGTGAAACACTGAATGACATACAGCTGAGGCTTTAAAAGTCGACTAGATTGAATAGTGTAAAATCAAGAAGGTTTGAAGTGACGGCTGCATTAATATGTAACAGATTTTTATGTAATTCTCTGCCTTACTTAAACACGATTGAGCCATTTTTGCCGCATTTCTTCATTGTTGGAAAATCTATAAAAATTTATTATATTATCATTAAAGGCATTACTCGACTTCACACGTTTTTTCTCAGTAACTAGGTACTTACAGCTTACTACGATTCTAGGCGAGTCGCTATCGCTACTGACTAGTTTATAACAAAACGTACTAGTACAATTATAACTCTAATAACGTCAGTTGCTATAATGTTAACACTTTTATACTAGAATAACTAGATTAACATTAACAATTAACTTACTAATGTTACTAATAAACGAAATATTGTTACCAGCAGAACTTTCACTTCGACAAGAATATATACAACATTTTTTTCACCATTTTGACTGTTAAATCATCAAACAAATAATAAAAACATAGTTACGGAGATACATGAAGTAAGAAATAAAAACTATTTTCAAATTTAATATTATCCGGTGTTCAGCATAAAATATGTGTAATGGCGTATCTATTGTCTTGCGAATGATACCATCTAATAAAAAAAGAAGGAAAAGGATTTAATGTAAACTGCATTTTTATTTAGTATTATATGACTATTTCTAACTTTTTTAATTAGAATATGATATAGTTATAAACATTTGTTAAAATAATAATATAGTACACTCGTTTTATCTAAGATTTTTCAAGTTACTTTTTATAAATACCAACATTTTTCTGGTTGGCAACATGCAAGAACGAGACACACAGCCTCTCTCCTGGCTATCTCGCTCGGCTCGGATTTGCCTCTATGATACGTGCATTGTGAAATACACTCTATTACTAAGGTAATACAGTTCTTTTTAGCAATTACAAAATTCGGAGTCTTCTATCCATAGGTACTATATCCATGGGTCAAATACCTAACAAAAAAAAGTTACAAGAATCAAAACTGATCAAAATAATGATCAAAATGGAGTTTTGCCGGGAAAGTCAATCAGCAATGTTGTGTTTCTGTATTATTTTTCTAAATTCGTGTTAATTCGGTTTTTAATGTGTTATAGTGGTGGAATATTAACCATTAATTATTCGTTGAGGTGCATTAGTATGGAAAAGTGATACATTCTACAAAATGCGTGCTAAATTGGGTTTCCCGCCAAAACTCCCTAGGAAGTTTCAGTAAAGCGTCTACCACTTTACTGAATCGACTGACTTGACTGATTGACTACCGTGACTATTTATTTGGACTTTGACTAGACTTTGGACTTGACGATTTAGAAATACAGTACCTACGTTGATGAAAATAATATACTTGACATTGGCAAATGGTGATAAGCCGACGCCATAAATAAAAAAAAAAATAAAAAAAAAAATGATCAAAATGGAGGAGTCTCTTTGAGTTTTTTGTGTTTGTATCTTTCGACTTTCACCTTTCAGTGTATCATTTTGCATCGTGTGACTTTAATAAAAATATTTTATTGTAAAAATAATTCCACATGTTTCTTGTGATAAATGTGCTCCTTTAGACTTACAGTATAAAAATTAAAAATTATAGTATTTCCATGGTCTACAACGCATTTTTGTTGTGATTATTCGTGTTATTTTTTTACCTACCTAACTTTATTTTGTAACGATTTTCTTGAAACGTTTTAACTTTATTCATTTCTACCTTCTTTTAATTGATGTCGGCTAAAGCTTTAAACAAATTTCAAGTAAATGCAGGTATCCCAAGGCGGTAAGTATAAGCTTGCTAGACTTTTAAGTTAATTTGGTTTAAATATATAATATTATATAAAGACATATAAATGTTATTCCATGTGTTGTAGACTAAAACAATATCTATACAGTAATAACTCGACACGTACGACTTAACTGCGTGCCTCGCGTCCTAGATTTTTGTAAAAATAGTAATCTGCTAACTACCTATAATGTATAGTGTGGACTAAGTATGGTTATGTGATTTAAACAAATAACGACTCTATTGTTCACGATTCGGTAATAGGTATATCACTATTACGAAAATTCTGTGACCCAAGGTGCACTGTTATCATACTTGCAGTTATTACTATAAACTTATTTAACTTTATTGTAAAAAGATTGTAATTTTTCTGTAGAATCACACCTCAGACAAAATAAAAAAGTTAAGAAAGAGTTCTGCGAACCGCACAGTGAGGCAGTCTAAACTATGCCTCACTATGTAATCACACAACTATGCCCAACCTTGTAATTTTCTATATTTTATAAGCTTTTGCCTTCCTCGATAAGTGGACTATCCGACACAAAAATATTTTTTCAATTCATACCAGTAGTTCCTGAGATAAGCGCGTTCAAACAAACAAATAAACAAACTCTTCAGCTTTATAATATAAGTATAGATTATTATCAATCTCCCTCATCTTGTTGGCTATTGTAAAATAATAATAATAATAATAATAAAGCCTTTTATTTTCCACATCATTTTACATTTCAGATGTTTGTTATTAGTGTTAGTAGTATTTTTGTAATTAATAAAAAGTGTTAGTACCTGTTAGTTTTTCATTTTGTGACATGGATCCCATTTGGGTGAAGGCCTCCTCTTTCTCCTTCCACATTTCTTTATCTTTGGCGAGTGTCATCCAATCTTTCCCTACTATTTTGCTGATGACATCAGCCCACCTTTTAGCCGGTCTACCGACGTTTCTTTTTCCTAGTGGCCCTTTCCAGAGTGTAGTTTTTACAGTCCATCTATTATCTTTATACCTTGAGATGTGTCCAGCCCATTGCCATTTTAATTTTAGTGCCTGTATTAAAGCGTCAGTTATTTTTGTCCGTTCTCTGATAGTTTCCGATCTTATTTTATGTATTTTTTTAATTTTTAATATACTCCTCTCTAAAGATCTTTGTGTTGTCCTTATTTTTTCTTTCACTTTGCTCGTGTAAACCCATGTCTGACAACCGTGTAATAGAGTTGGTAAGAGGCAGGTGTCGATAACCGTCTTTTTTAAGTCAAGTGTATAATCCCCTTTAAGAATTTCTTTTAAAGACCAGAATTTGTTCCATGTTATTTTACATCTCCTTTCGACTTCATTTTCGTTGTTTGTAGCATAAAAGGATACCTGTTGTCCTAGATATATGTAGTTGTTTACATATTCTATGATATGACCATTTGTACTTATAGGAATTTTTTTGGTGTTTGTAAGTATTTTTGTTTTAGCGGCATTCATTTCCAATCCTACTTTAGCACTTTCTTGATCCAGTAGATTTATCATCGTTTCCAGTTCTCTAGGTGTTTCTGCTAGTACAACAATATCATCTGCGAATCTTAAATGACTAAGATAAGCACCATCTATGTTCAGTCCCTTGACTTTCCAGTCTAGTTTTTGGAATACATTCTCAAGGACAGCAATAAATAGCTTAGGCGACAGAGGGTCGCCCTGCCTTACCCCTCTTTCAATCCTTATTTCTTCTCCTCTAGTTTCTAATTTTACTCTACTTGATGCATTGTTATATATATGTTTTATGATGTTTACATACTTTTGGTTTACATTCAATGTAGATAGTGTATTCCAAATGCTTTTGTGACTTATACTGTCAAACGCCTTACTATAATCTATAAACGTTATGTATAGAGGTCTCCTAAATTCTTTGTACTTCTCAATTACTTGTCCTAGAGAGTGCAGGTGGTCAGTTGTACTATAACCTGATCTGAATCCAGCCTGCTCTGTTGTTTGTGCTTTGTCAATATTTTCTGTTATTCCTTTAAGGATTATTGATGAAAAAAGCTTATATAAGCATGCCATTAAGCTTATCGGCCTGTAATTTCCCACATCAAGAGGATTGCCTTTTTTGAACAGGAGCACAATGTCGGACGAGCACCATTGTTTTGGTACACATTCTGTGTCTAGTATAAGGTTAAATAATTGGGTTAAATGTTTAATTAGCATTGGTGCTGAATGCTTGAGCATTTCATTACTAATTCTATCAGGTCCTGGGCTTTTTGCGTTTTTTAATAATTTGATATGTTTTAGTACTTCATTTCCGTCCACTGGGAGAATATCTTCAGTGTTTGGTATAAAGTTGATAATTTCTTGAGTGTTGTCCTCCTTGTTTCTTATAGTGTAAAGTTTTTGAAAGAAATTGGTTGCTTGATGTAATATATCTTTTCTCGATTTTGTAACTTTGTAAAATAAGTATTTTTAAATAAAGGCTAAGTTTATTGAATTTTTACAAAGTCAATCTCATTTTTGAGTAATCAGCCACCAAAGTGGCTTATAAGTTGGTTGGGGGGACCTGGCATTTCTAAACTATAAGAGACTTGTAAGTTTTCATGCTGATAGATCATGCTAAAAACTCTTTGTGAAAAATATTTTGAGTGACATCAGACTATAACTTTAGAAGTAGGTGTTAATTGATGGTTATGGAACCCTCCTGTATTGAAACATTTTGGTGCAGAATCTCGCACTCAACTATAGAGTTGAGTGTGAGATTCTGCACCAAAATGTTATGTACACATGAGTTGAATGCAAAAGAGATTTCAAATGAGAGAAATTGAATTTTTATATTAATTTTGTTTCAGATATTTCCTCCAATAGAGCCGGAGCAGAAGACTCGATTAATTTTAGACCGTCACCAAATTTTAAAAACATGAAAAAGTTTTTTAAATTAAAATTAGACTATGAAGAAAATGAAATGAAGAATGGAAACACTGTCACAATAGAGCCACTTCCACCACCTAATTTAGAAAAATGCGAATCTAAAAAAGAAGTACAACCACCCCTACCTTTAGACCCTCCACCTAATGACAACATAGAGCATAAAAATACATTGAAGACTCTTATATCTGTGGATCATGGTAACTTTAAAGAAGAAAAGCCTACTAACGCTGACTTGAATAAAGGAAAACCAAAACAATCACCAAAGGAGACAATCTGCAGAGACTTTTTAAGAGGAAATTGTATCAGAATTGGGTGCAAATTTGCTCACAAAAATGATGTGTCCCATGAAGACTTGTATGGTGTTTACACATTCTGTCATGAATACCAGTCGCAGGCATGCACGCGTGCGCTTTGTAGATATGTTCATGCTACAGTTTTTGAAGAACAAGAATACTACAGGACTGGCAATCTACCGCCACATGCATTTGCACATATGATCAATAATAATAACAATAATAAAAACTTGCTGATGCCTCCGCCCCCTCCTCCACCTCCGAAGACACAAGCACCTTCTAGACCAAAGAAGGGTAAATTGTTCAATCCTTTTTTTTTATTTGAGTTATCTTGACTTAATATTTATCCAGTAGATAAGCAATACAATGTTTAGTCCTTCTCTTATACGTTGAAAAAGTCACTTGGCAGACAAGGACAAAACATTGTATTGCTTATGTACCGGATAAATATTTTTATTAGTAAGGGGGTTAAAGTAATGAATAACTTTTTTTTTCAGAAACTGTTAACTTTAATGTGCCTCCACCGCCATTGCACAATGAGTAAGTTTTCGTATTATGAATATTATAAGTTATAGTTGTGAAACTATTTGGAACAGGTATTTGATTTATAAAGATAATGTATTAATGTATATTATAGTACATATACCATATTTAAGTAATTATTTTATAAATTTTAGTGGCCCAGCAGCAAATTGTGTGACAAGCAATGCCATGAAGGTGATACCTTCAGCTATACCTCCGATAACGAGTTTAGCCCCGCTAGTGCAATCTGCGCCTAAACGCGACTGGAGTCTAATGGAATGTAAGAAATTTATTTACCTACTTTTATTATATCTTTATAAATTCATTATCAACATTATAAAAGCTATAAACTCCTTTTACACTAAAACTTACATACAACATAGGGGTAGGCAGAGACCACTTCTTTCCAATTGCTACAGTCCTTAAATACTTGTTTCGCTTCGTCCACTTTCGTTCTTACTATCCATTCCTCCTCTTACATTCAACGTAGCGAAGCGGCTCTCCATGGGCCACTTTTCGCCGTGAGAACAAGACGTGATGGGTGGCGAACCACATCCCCACCATTTTGGATAATTAAATTATTTTTATGATTATCCAGTGCGTTCCCACGTATTGGCGGAGAGGATAGGAATAGGGAAGGGGAAGGATAGGTGGTGTGGAAAGGAAGATTGGTAAGTTAGAGTGGGAAATAGGAACATAGGATATTACCGCCCAGGAGGGCAAATAGCTAGGGAAGCCGGGGTCGCATACTATTCTACAACTACCGGACAGGTAAGTTGGAATGAGTATCCTATGACACAACACAAAATCTTACTATAATATTATTATTAATGATTTTGTTATTATTAACAAATATTGATGATGATTCATCTGAAAAGATTTTTTATTAGTAGATAGTAGATAGTTAGATACTAATAAAAAATCTTTTGTTAGCTTTATATAATACTAGATGACGCCCGCAACTCCGTTGCGCCAAAATTCGTTTATCGCGGCGGAACGTACATTTTTCCGGGATAAAAAGTATCCTATGTCCTTTCTCGGGTCTCAAAGTATCCCTATACCAAATTTCATCAAAATCGGTTCAGCGGTTTGGGCGTGAAGAGGTAACAGACAGACAGACAGACAGACACACTTTCGCATTTATAATATTAGTATGGATGTATATATGTTTAAATGAAACAAAATAGATAACATGTTTATTTACGTCAGTTAGTTCAGTGGCTGATTTTTATTTAATTTTTGATATATGTTTGTGTTTGTTTGTTTCACAGTCAGTAGTCCAGGCCGTGGAATGGACGTGGACATTCAAGCACCTAAAAAGTGCAAACAATGTAACAATAATGAGTTCAGGTCAGTTTTAGGTGTATTAGATTTTAGCCCAAATGTGGACAGTCATATAATGGTGATTGTAAGTTATAAAGAAACAGACCAATAATTAATTTATTTTAGTGTTTCATAATTATTAGTAATTACCCCTGGTCTGGCAGTTTTAAATTTGACCAGATCCAATCTTGGAGACCAGCATCATCTGAAGGTTGTTGGCGCACTACACGGAATTTTAATCGTTCAGGAGCCAAATTTATACTTAAAACATTAACACCCTTATTATTAATCTATGGACACTTCCACAAACCACACCACGTCAATGTAGTCCTGTAATTAGTATCCGAAGCTCTTGTTTTACAGGTACCAGACGATGGAAATATATTTAATACTTTTATACTTTACACATATTTGAGATTTTTATTATACTATACAAGTATACAATATATTATGTATATTGAATACACATCCAAGACCCAGGAACACACAAAAACTTTTTGTCCCTTTGGCGGTATTTGAACCCGCGACCTTCGGCCTAAGCCGACGCGCTAACCACTGAGCCAAAAAGGTCGTCATAACAATGCTTTGTCCTTGTCTTATACGTTGGCAAAGTAGCTTGACAGACAAGGCAAAACAAGGTTAGTTTATCCATTTGTAAATATTTTTATTAGTACAGGGGAATGCATATTGTATAGTAATAAGGGCATTATAAGTAAAAAAAAACTGCCGAACGATAAAATTCCGTGCAGTGCGCAAACGCCCTAACGTCATTAGTTGTTACAAAGTAGGGAGGGATTCTTGGAGAACCAACCCAAATTGTGACTTGTTTTATTGAGAACATAATTATTCTAACTGCACATATTTATTATTTATATTGTGTTTCGGCCAACAGATATCAATACAACAAAGACAAATTAGAAAATATTAAGCAAGCCAAGGAGGAGATACATAAAAAGATCGCTATACTAGATAAAAATAGCGAAAAGTTGAACACGTTCATACAAGCCTTACTCATACGTTCTGTAAGTAACTTTAGTTTAAATAATCATATTATTTATTATCAAATAATATTATTTTCCTAACCTTGCAATATGTAACCATGTAAATATAAGTAGTATAGGTCGTGTAAATTAGGTTTTGAAGTGAAAATGACTTAAAAGTGTTACCATAAAATTCCGGAACGGTACGGAACCTGGTGCACAAGTAATTATGCTGATATTATAAAGTATTTCTACAATTATTATAAACTTTTATTTCTGTATATTTTAACAAAAGAACTTTAAAACTACTATAAAAATTGTAGGAATAGTGGTGAGAGATCTCCGACTGAGGTGATGCTCGGTCAGGCCGTAGTAGTTTTCATATTATATATATGTCACCGTAAAATTGTAAAAACCGTTAGATTGTAATAAAACGATTGTAAAAATCTGTCGCTAGATACTACGTGTATGAGTTTATAAATTATAATGTTACGACAAATAATGTGTTAAATTGTTAGCATTATATTCGGGTCAGCATTGATTAAAATAATTAAAAAATTCGAAAAATAATGATTATACTAAATGAAATTACATTGCGCTCTTTGAGGCGCTGAGGTAAGCTGAGGTCATTAAATTCACAGAAACAGGTGATTTAAAGTGGAAGCAAAGACTTTGCCTTTATAACATCAAGAAAAATTAGCTGTGTGAGGTCAGTGACCTTAACAGCGCCGTAAAGAGCTTAATGTAATTTTGTTTAACACAAAAAAATTTTCGAAATGTTTAATTATTATTTTTCAGTCTTAACGTCTTGACATAACCAGTAAATTATATTGTGTTCAAAATATCCGTAATTGATTTTTAATAACCTTATCATGCGTCGAACTATGAAAACTTCAATAGCGCGATTCAGGACTCTGGTGGTGATTTTGTCCGCCACAAAATGTATTCCACCGTTTTACAGTGATTTTTGGTAACCTGACGGCCGAAAATGGAAGGATAGTTAAATTAAGCGACGCTCAAGTCACATGCTGTCCTTGTCATGTCGGCTAGCACAGACAGCGACAGCCTGTGAACAGGAGGGCTCTTAATTTCAATAATAAATAAATAAATAACGTAACATGTTAATTTGTTAATTAGGCACTACTTCATAAAGATAAAATTGTGTAAATACTAATGCGTATTTTTTATTTCCAGCTATCGAAATCTCCAAACTTGCACTGCTTAAAAGACAAGGTGCGTCTAAATTTTATTTATTTTTGTATGATTATGAGTATAGGTACAGGAAAATGTGGATTATTCAATTGGGCACTGGGACTTGGGTTAAGGACACGTTTACCAGTTAAGACGTGTACATATAACACGATTCACACCGGCTTCACGTTTAATTAAGAATTCAATAATAATTAATTAGATAGAATTAGAATTTAAACTGTACTTTCAGTACAGTTTAAAACTTCGTAACCTACACCATAGATTTATAGATTTTGAATTGTACTTATATAATTGTACTTATTCACGGACACAAAGGTAAAAAATTTCTTAAGATATGTATTAAAATTAGTTCTGCGAATGATCTCACATCTTCAGGCTAGGGATTCCCTTTGATGGAGAACCAGCCTTCGCTACTGGGGCTTACTGTAGGTAGTGCTGTAAATTGTAACTGTATAACGCGTTTCAAATGAGAATAGGAACGTCCATGACGATCTCACATCTTCAGGCTAGGGACTCCCTTTGATGGAGAACCAGCCTTCGCTACTGGGGTTTACTATAGTAGTTTACAGCACTACCTATAGGTAGTGCTGTAAATTGTAACTGTATAACGCGTTTCAAATGAGAATAGGAACGTCCATGACGATCTCACATCTTCAGGCTAGGGACTCCCTTTGATGGAGAACCAGCCTACGCTACTGGGGTTTACTATAGGTAGTGCTGTAAATTGTAACTGTATAACGCGTTTCAAATGAGAATAGGAACGTCAATGACGATCTCACATCTTCAGGCTAGGGATTCTCTTTGATGGAGAACCAGCCTACGCTACTGGGGTTTACTATAGGTAGTGCTGTAAATTGTAACTGTATAACGCGTTTCAAATGAGAATAGGAACGTCAATGACGATCTCACATCTTCAGGCTAGGGATTCTCTTTGATGGAGAACCAGCCTACGCTACTGGGGCTTACTGTAGGTAGTGCTGTAAATTGTAACTGTATAACGCGTTTCAAATGAGAATAGGAACGTCCATGACGATCTCACATCTTCAGGCTAGGGACTCCCTTTGATGGAGAACCAGCCTTCGCTACTGGGGTTTACTATAGGTAGTGCTGTAAATTGTAACTGTATAACGCGTTTCAAATGAGAATAGGAACGTCAATTGATGACGATCTCACATCTTCAGGCTAGGGATTCTCTTTGATGGAGAACCAGCCTTCGCTACTGGGGTTTACTATAGGTAGTGCTGTAAATTGTAACTGTATAACGCGTTTCAAATGAGAATAGGAACGTCAATGACGATCTCACATCTTCAGGCTAGGGATTCTCTTTGATGGAGAACCAGCCTACGCTACTGGGGCTTACTGTAGGTAGTGCTGTAAATTGTAACTGTATAACGCGTTTCAAATGAGAATAGGAACGTCAATGACGATCTCACATCTTCAGGCTAGGGATTCTCTTTGATGGAGAACCAGCCTACGCTACTGGGGCTTACTGTAGGTAGTGCTGTAAATTGTAACTGTATAACGCGTTTCAAATGAGAATAGGAACGTCAATGACGATCTCACATCTTCAGGCTAGGGATTCTCTTTGATGGAGAACCAGCCTACGCTACTGGGGCTTACTGTAGGTAGTGCTGTAAATTAGTAGTCAGCCGCATAGAGCGATTGGGGCTTCGGGTACGTTTAGACAAGACCGAAGCCCTGCTCTTCCGCGGACCCGGGAGGAAAGGACCCCCATCGGGTGCACGACTCCTTATCGGAGAGGCGGAGGTTAGGGTGAGTCCTACCCTTAAGTGTCTCGGACTCACCCTGGACGGGAGGTGGACCTTCGGCCCCCATTTTCAACAACTGGGGCCGAAGGTCGTGAGGGTGGCATCAGCGCTGGGCCGACTCCTTCCGAATATAGGGGGGCCCAGCGAGGCCTGCAGGCGGCTATACTCCGGAGTCTGCCGGAGTGTAGCTTTGTACGGTGCCCCCATCTGGGCGGATTCCCTCACTGCTCGCAATAAGGCCCAACTGCGAAGAGCGCAGCGGGTCATAGCAGTGAGGGTAATCAGGGGCTACCGTACAGTCTCCTGGGTGGCAGCTACTGCCCTGGCGGGGGAACCGCCTTGGGAGCTCACGGCAAGGGTCCTTGCCGAGACGAACCTCCTCGTATCAGAGGGGAGGTCACGTGGCGAGGTCCCCTCGTGGGAGGAGCTAAGGCGGTTCCAAAGGCTGGGAGAGCAGTGGTTGCTGAGGAGGTGGGGTGAGGTCCTGGAGCAGTCGCCGTACGGCCAACATACGGCCACGGCACTGCGTCCAGTCCTTGCGGCGTGGATGCGCCGCAAGCGAAAACCCCTCACCTTCCGCCTTACACAGGTGCTCACCGGACACGGATGCTTCGGTGCATACCTGTGTAAGGTCGCCAGGAGGGAGCCTACGCCAGCCTGCCACCAATGTGGCGCTGCGGAGGACACGGCCCAGCACACCTTAGAGGTGTGCGACCGATGGGCCGTGCAGCGCCACGATCTCGTGGCAGTGCTTGGGCGGGACCTCTCGCTCTCGAGTGTGGTTCGCTGCATGCTCGAGAGCGATGAGGCCTGGCAGGCGGCGGTCTCTTTCTGCGAAGTCGTCATTTCGCAGAAAGAGGCCGCGGAGCGGGACAGAGAGATAGATCCATCCTCTGTTCCGCTCCGCCGGCGTAGGACAGGAGTACGGAGGCGTCGCTTTGCGAACCTCCAATCTCCTGTCTAACGGGGCTCCGGGAGAGGATGGGAACCTCCCCGGCTTAGCTAGTCCCGGCGTCGAGGGGGACGCTCCAGTTTGCCGGAGTGGCCCCTAACTGTGTTGGAAGTCCGGTCCCTATAAGAGGTAGACCGGCCGGTCGCGGGGGGTGTCCTGTGTTAGACAGATCCGGGACACTCCCCCTTATAGCGGCTGAGGGCAATCCGCAGGTTCAGTTTTAGTGGGTAAACCGGCGAGTCGCGTCGGGAGTCCCACATACCCCCGGGTCCCCCAACCCGGGAAGGGCGTAACGACCTTTCCCCTGCGAGATCAAAAAAAAAAAAAAAAAAAAAAAAAAAAAAAAAAAAAAAAAAAAAAAAAAAAAAAAAAAAAAAAGGTAGTGCTGTAAAGTGTAACTGTATAACGCGTTTCAAATGAGAATAGGAACGTCAATGACGATCTCACATCTTCAGGCTAGGGATTCTCTTTGATGGAGAACCAGCCTACGCTACTGGGGCTTACTGTAGGTAGTGCTGTAAATTGTAACTGTATAACGCGTTTCAAATGAGAATAGGAACGTCAATGACGATCTCACATCTTCAGGCTAGGGATTCCCTTTGATGGAGAACCAGCCTTCGCTACTGGGGCTTACTGTAGGTAGTGCTGTAAATCGTAACTGTATAACGCGTTTCAAATGAGAATAGGAACGTCCATGACGATCTCACATTTTCAGGCTAGGGATTCCCTTTGATGGAGAACCAGCCTTCGCTACTGGGGCTTACTGTAGGTAGTGCTGTAATTTTAATTCTACCTTATTCATACTAGATGTTGCTCGCGACTTTGTATGCGCAAACAGAAATCCACATTTTTCTGCTATATGAAGTAGCCTGTGTTAATCCGGTGTCTAAATTACTGTCATACCAAATTTCGCCAAAATCCGTTCAGTTTGTGTATAGTAGTAATATAATAGTATCGCGTGAAGGAGTAACAAACATCCGCACATCCATTTCCATACACACAAACTTTCGCGTTTGTAATATTAGTAAGGATTTTCTTTAACTATTATTGTTAGTTTTGCTAACTATTATGAGTCTATGTAACTTTAATAAATAAAGAATTCATTCATTTAACTAAATTAGTAAGGAAGGAATTAGTCGTTTTGCGTAGTCATCAAAATGCATTGTGTTCATTACCGTTCAAGTATTACGTAAGCATTATATTTGCCCGGGGGTTTCTTCGCTTTTCTTATTTTTTATGACATGGGGGGGTGGGAAGATCTAGATGGTGATTTCGTCAGCTGTAGTTATTTACTTTTTTACACGTATGGCAACCCACACATTGTCTATGCTTAAAAATGAAATGCATTTTCGCGTATTATTTCGCTACAAATAATAATTAATACAGTTCTCTATTCCAAACATATTCCTTATTCCTATACCTATAACTGCTGCTCATGAATCATTTACGTAAGCATGGGTGGGAGGGGTAAGAGATTTGCTTACTTTTGCTGACGATGGGGAGGGGTGGGTGGGATTGCAATAATTGCAAAAAATCTGCTTACGTAATACTTGAACTTTCCTTTATTAGCACTTCACATTTATTTAACGAAACCTTTTTTTCAGTAGCTGTCGGAAATGGTAGGCGCACTGTCAACAATGCAAAACGACGGCCAAGTGTAGCAGGTGTGAATAATGTTGCCAGCTAATATTAGTACACATGTTTCCAGCCAGAAAAATATACTTTATTATTTCATCAGTCTGATTTTTGACGATAAGGTATGGCGAATAATATATCATTTGAAATGTAAATGATTCAGCTTGTAAAGAGACACATTCTGCACTGGAAACAATTGTACTAATTTTCACATATGACACAATGAAAAATACTTAGATACATAATAAAATATATATACAATGGACTAAAAACCATAACTTTAATATTCTGGGTATCTATGTATTTTATCATTTGTCGTAGCACCATTCTATCATAATTGATAGTCGTATTTTATTTAGAAACTGACAATTGTTTTAGTATTTTTTATTAACATTAATAATAATTCTTATTTCTTTTTAGTTTGACCTAGTTAGATACTATTAGTACATATAAGCAGAATGTAATGCCGATTTTGTTGCATTTTCGGGCAGCCATCAATTAAAACTTGATTTTTGTTTTTAATTTAATGTAAGGGATCAAACTTGTCAATGTCATTTTGCTCTAAACTTAGTATGATCACAGTTCTATAGGTTAGAAGTTTATTGAGAATATTTAAGAAATCCACTCTGTATTATTGCGCAATTTTTAGCAGACTGATGGTAAGCAATTATTGCCGCCCATGGAGTATGGACACAAGATAGGAGGAGTTACAAGTGCGTTCCCAACCTTTAAGAACTCAAAACTTCCTCTTGAGCCTACGGTACTGAGGATATTGGAAGCTCAAGAGGCGGTTTCTTAGTAGAAGAAACACAACGCAAGCGTTATTTCGCGTCGGTCATCTATGACGCCGTGGTATTTTTACTGATTATATTATGCCTCTGCCTCGAACACAGTGCAGTACACAACGCTCGCCGCTGTGTTCGAAGCAGTGGCCTTAGCGTTGCCTTAGCCCATGACAGGTTCTGTTGCTAATAAAAATCAATTTCTAGCAAGTAACTACCTAATACGGCAAACTTGAAAAAAATGTTGTTTTTCGCTTGCATAAACTACTTTATATTACAGAGAAATTTATTAAAACGCTTAAAGTTAGCCCTTTCATTTAATTTCTTATATATGTAGTATCTTTCCTAAAGTTATTTCTTCCTAGAGATATCACAAATATAATATATCACTGTAAAATTTCATCGAAATTCGTCCAGTAGTTTATTCATAGAAGAGTCACAAACTTTTTTTTTTTTTTTGGTAAGTAAGTATGGTAAGCGATAACCACCGCCCATGGACACTCGCAACACCCCAGGAACACAAGTCTCAACACCCGAGGAGTTACAAGTGTAACTCCTCGGGTGTTGAGACTTGTGTTCCTGGTCCTTAAAATCCCCAATGCCGCCATGGGCCTCCGGTAGTAATTTATATAAATGGTAGTAAGATATCATTATGATTTAAAATTATTTCTATTCCTAAAGCTAAGGGTGTACCTGACTGGTTTGCCTGCATTATACCTGTATTATACCATTTATACCTGTCGAATAAGCTTGATCTGATACTGTATAGAAACCTGCATAGCTGTGCAGCATACACGCTCCGGTTTAACTGTATAGGCAACAGTGGCAATTGGTTCCTATAATTCCATTCCTATCGGCTTCCCTTACCGCTTACCTTTTGAAGACCTTCATCCAAATCCCTACCTATTATACATGCTACGGCTTCCCTATGAAGGAGAACCAGCCTTCGTCACTGATAGGCAAACCTGTCAGGTATACCGTGGCTAGCATTATGCTGGATTCGACCAAGCGAGCAAGAGTAAATTATATTATCTTTCAGTGTTGGTAGAATGCAAAATTAGTTGGTTCTCAAAATTTCTTAATAATAATTATGTATTATGTTATTAAAGTAGTAACCCAGGAGTAAACTTAAAGTTTTTAAAGAGAAAACTTTCTTTGGAATTAGCTAATTTTGCATTTTACCAATACTCAAAGAATATAAAATTAAACTATTACTCTAGCTTAGACGAATTCGAATTAAAAGAGAAAAAAAGAAAATAATGTTGCACGTTAAAGGTTATTGACTTCACACAGCTAATAATTTCAATTGATTGAATGCATAATAAATATTTTCTGGAATCAGCTGTGAGGTCGATGACCGTAGTATTTTTTTAGTCTTCACTTAAGCAGTATTATTTTCCTGAAATTTCTGTATTATTGTTTGCAGACAATAATACAAGGAAAAAAAAATGCGTAATCAATTACGCAATTTTTTTTCCTAAGCATCTTTACATATCATATTGTGACCGAAGTCTCCCAATTGATTTTGCTAAACTTTTTATTACACTATATAAATACAGGGTTATAGGTTAGCCGTTAGAGCGATGTTGATTCTATATAGTATTGTTTCCATTATTTCCAAAATTGTCTACAATGATACCCATATTCCAAAATTAATAGGTAGTATAATTTTTTTTTTATAAAAATTAAAGATTTTTTCTGTCTTCTCCATTATATTTTTTTATTTGTGTGTGTGTATTTAATTGCTAATGAGTTATTTATACTTTTCTTAATACCGTTATTCCAGCTAACCGTGAAAACCAAGTCATAGTAGAAGATTGAGTATTAAAAATATTTTTTTTTGTTTGGAATATGGATTTAATTGTAAAAAATATTGAATGCTATAGGAACTATTAGTCGATTTCAGCACAAGGAATCACCGTCGACTTAATTTATAGCCTTGTATATGAGAAACTTTAGTTAAGAATGGCTGTGTTCCGCGGAAAATAGCGCTGGTAAGCGCTTGCTAGCGCTAAATAAAAAAAAACAGTTTATCGACCTGGATACGATTGCTAACTTCAATACTGCTAACATAATCCGCCATTTTGCTTAATGCCAGCGGTCGCCATTTTGCTTACGTTTTTTTGTTAGCGCTATTTTCCGCGAAACACAGCCACTAATTAGCATTCTAAAACGTCATTCATGTTTCAAAATACAAAGAAGTTTATTTAGATACAATATTTACTTCAAGTTTGCCATACAACAGTACCTACTTACTAGAAATGTATCTTTACTAGCAACAATACTGAGTGCAATAATATAGGGTGTATTTTTTATACTTTCAATCAATTTCTAACCTTATGTACTTAAGTTCATACTGAGTTTAGAGTAAAATGACTGACAAGTTTGGTCCCTTACATTTATCTAAAATCAAAAAGTGAGTTTTGACTGATGGCTGCATGCGCGAAAACGAAAATGCTTCAAAATTGTGTGTGTGTGGTTTGAGGGACCCACCCGAATTTCGCCAAAATAAGTATAGCAAGTTTTAGTAGAAGTCTAAAAACAATTGTAGAACAAATCTGGGAATTTGTAAAAAGATAGTTTAAAAGATATAGCCCTCAAAGTGTGGTCCCTCAGTTCACACACCGCCATTTTCCAGATCTCGAAAAGTATGTGGAAAATTATGTTTTTTTCACTACAGAATTTTAGTAGAACTTTTGTAAAAGTTTTTACAAATTTATCAGATACATAGCATTAGAAATAAAAAAGCTACAACCACCGAAGTGTGGTCCCTCAGTTCACACAAAAATGACATACTCATTTCGCGATATATTACTGACTTTTTTAATTATTTTTCTACGTAGAGTTTAAGTAGAAAATTTGTAGAATTTGTAGACAAAATTTCAGCAAAATCTATCGGCGCATTTGGAAGTTATATACCATTATGTTGGGTCCCTCAGTTCACACACTTGTGTATAAGAAAAACTCAAATAACTAATAAACGAGAAAACTAACAGAAAGTCTACTATACTTAAGTTTTAGTATAAGTTTTTTTCTCTTGGATTAGCACATAAAATATTTAATTTCTTGCTTCCTAACTGAGATAATGTTAATTTTTTGATTGTATGAAAATGCAGAGTAGGGTTACCACACAAGATGCAAAATGAGGACAGTACCTAATATTATTGTGTGTGTTATACCTTATTAAATTTACCTTTTCACTATTTTATGGGTTCATAGTACTACAAACAACCCATATAGGTACTTATGTACCTATTTGTGGTTTCGCTCTGCCCGCCCTTTTCTCTGTTCGTTCTTGCTAACTCCTTATATGTAATTACATATGTATTATACGAATAGAAAACTGGCCAAGTGCGAGTCAGGCTAACGCACAAACGGTTCCGTACAAAACGGCAAAGAAAAATCACGTTTGTTGTATCGGAGCCCTCGTCGTCGTCTCGCCCCCAGCACCAAAGATTATAACATACTCAATGTAATATTATGACTGCACCTAATATTTTTGTTATATTAGCTTTTGCCCGCAGCTTCGCCCGCGTGGAATAGTGTTCTTGGAGAAAAAACTACTTCGGCGAATAACTGTCTAAGTCTCTACTTACAGCAATATGGGATCCTCTTCTTTCGCATAATTTTATTTGTCATAATTTCATTTGGCATACCTCACTTGGCATAATTTTACTACGCATAATAATAATTTGGCATAATGGTTTCTTGGCATACTACATCATAAGGCATAAATATCATTTAGACTAATATTGTTTGTCCTAATTTAATGCGGCATAACTCGTAAAGCATAATTTTTCTTGTCATAATAATACTTTGGCATAATTGTTTTTCGGCATAAACTCGTTAGACATATTTTTTTGTCATAATAAATTAAAGGCATTCTGTCACAAGGCACAAATATGCATTAAATGGAATGACATAATGAAAACACGGTTATGGTAATTAAATGCATATTTATGAAACATAAAAAGCAGGTATTACACTCATATACCTAGTGTAACATGTGTAACAGTAGGTTAAGTTGCGGCGGGGTGGCCCTTGGGCCACCCGTAAGCCGCTTACATGTTTAAAATAATTAGCTCGGCATGTTCTTAGATAGCATTTCGTGTTTTTGTCCGAGTTTAATTTCGTAATCAGTCGAAAATTACAATTATAATTGTTATTTCGTCTTAACTCGCATACCCAGTGCAAAGACAAAGCTATGAAACTGGTCGAGCAGGAACTTTGTCGATGGTACATATAAAGGTACTTTATGAAGAGAAACAATATACTGTACCAGATTTTTTATTTCTTGTTTTTCTGTTTTTATAAATGTGACTACCCCAAGTATTAAAATATAAAAGCCTTATGTACACCGTACATCCCACAAATTAACTTTTTCCTTTTCATAAAAGCTTGACATTAATTTAAAGACCTAAGATTTCTATATTTTTTAATAGAAAATAGGTAGATATAATAAAAATACTTTGAGTATCCAACCATATGGATACTCAAAGTAAAAATATGAAATTTCATCAATGAGGGTTCCGTACCCAAAGGGGCCCAAAATATTATTAAGACTTCGCTGTCGGTCCGTCCGTCTGTCTGTCAGGCTGTATCTCAGGAACCGCGATAGCTAGACAATTGAAATTTTCACAGAGTATGTATTTCTGTTGCCGCTATAACAACAAATACTAAAAACAAAATAAAATAAATATTGAACGAGGGCTCCGATACAACAAACATGATTTTTCTTTGCCGTTTTGTACGGAACCGTTTGTGCGCGAGCCCGACTCGCACTTGGCCAGTTTTTTATTCATATAATACATATGTAATTATATATAAGGAGTTAGCAAAAACGGACAGAGAAAAGGGCGGGCAGAGCGAAACCACAAATAGGTACATAAGTACCTATATGGGTTGTTTGTAGTACTATGAACCCATAAAATAGTGAAAAGGTAAATTTAATAAGGTATAACACACACAATAATATTAGGGTACTGTCCTCATTTTGCATCTTGTGTGGTAACCCTACTCTGCATTTTCATACAATCAAAAAATTAACATTATCTCAGTTAGGAAGCAAGAAATTAAATATTTTATGTGCTAATCCAAGAGAAAAAAACTTCTACTAAAACTTAAGTATAGTAGACTTTCTGTTAGTTTTCTCGTTTATTAGTTATTTGAGTTTTTCTTATACACAAGTGTGTGAACTGAGGGACCCAACATAATGGTATATAACTTCCAAATGCGCCGATAGATTTTGCTGAAATTTTGTCTACAAATTCTACAAATTTTCTACTAAAACTCTACGTAGAAAAATAATTAAAAAAGTCAATAATATATCGCGAAATGAGTATGTCATTTTTGTGTGAACTGAGGGACCACACTTCGGTGGTTGTAGCTTTTTTATTTCTAATGCTATATATCTGATAAATTTGTAAAAACTTTAACAAAAGTTCTACTAAAATTCTGTAGTGAAAAAACCATAATTTTCTACATACTTTTCGAGATCTGGAAAATGGCGGTGTGTGAACTGAGGGACCACACTCTGAGGGCTATATCTTTTAAACTATCTTTTTACAAATTCCCAGATTTGTTCTACAATTGTTTTTAGACTTCTACTAAAACTTGCTATACTTATTTTGGCGAAATTCGGGTGGGTCCCTCAAACCACACACACACTCAAAATTAGGCTTTTTGTATTTTATTTTAAAATAATATTTTAATTCAGAATTCGGTTTGATTTTCTTCCATACTCAGGGTCCAGCCTGCAAATCCAGCATTCAGTGTTGCTGTCTTTGTCTGTCAAGTGACATTTCCAACGTATTAGACAAAGACTGATACATTGAATGCTTATACTGTGAATATTTTTATCAGTAAGGAGGTAATTAGAAAAAGTTGTGACCCTTAACATATATATTGTATGCATTGACAAAACCACTGATTGTATATCAGTATAGATTGTATTCGTTATGTTCATAATAAGAATGTACTTATGTATTGTATTATGTATTACGCTGAATATAATGGCATTGGCATGTTAAGTTTTTTCCACATTAAATTAAAACTATGCCATTATATATGTCAGTGTTTGTGGATACACAATTATGTTTTTATTTAGATTATTAATTTTATTATATCATTTTTTTTAATTTATAAGGTATCTTACAATATTTTTCTTATGACACAATAAACAATGATAATATTATGATATTATGTTTATTTTTGTGAAATTATATTGAAGGTAATTTGGATTGAATTATCTTTCGAAAAGTTATTGTATATATGTCACCGTAAAATTGTAAAAATCGTTAGATAGTAATATTACTAGAGATGTTACAAAATGTCGACAGATTGTAAAATAAAAATTTCTTCTTACAATTTTACACGTTATTTTTCGTTATATTGTAATGTTTACCGTGCTGATTGATATAAACGGCAAGTGCCCCGCGCCGCCATATTTGTTTATTTTTTCATAATAATAATTATAACGAAAAATAATGCGTACAATTGTAAAGAGACATTTTTATTTGACAATCTGTCGACATTTTATAATATCTCTAGTAATATTACAATCTAACGGTTTTTACAATTTTACGGTGACATACACAACAGTTTTCATAACAAGCAGAATATTAGGAGAAAATAAAACCACGAGTAAATGTTATAAACAATTTATAGAAAGCTATACTCGTATTTCTGAATCCCTATTTGTGCTTCAGTTAGCCTTTAGGTAAACTTTATAATAAACAAAAATTACATAATATTTCCTCACGGCATGATAAACTATTTACAAAAATATTTCCTAAAATCATAGTCATTCTAATACTTTATATCTTGGACGGAAAAAAATCACTCGTAACTCGTAATCATACCTAATCACAGCATGATAGTTTCTAGGTTTTATGAAAATAGCATTATAATAATGTCACGTGTGACGCAACTATAAGGGCGTTTGCCAAAAGCACTTATACTGAAAGTCAGTATCAACTGTCCCCCAGCACAAGTGACGAAGTCACACTGTACAGGTATGTTACGCCGCCCTCGCCGTATCAATAAGCCACTCGTGACGATAATATGTCGTGTTTGGCACGAGGTGGCTTAGTTGCCGGCGCCAGATGGCGTCGCTTCGCGTCTTCGGCAATCGTACTATCGCAGATTCAAAGGGCTTGTATCTTGCAAGAGAAAAATGGCAGGCATTGTTCGCGTGCAATACCCAGTCCAGTAGATGGAAGATAAACGTCCAAATCTAGGCTCTTAGCGTTTGTGGCGCGTTTAGAGCGCTTCATGCATGGGTTATACGTATTAATTATACAATATTTTGGAATTAAGCGCGTTTTCAAAATGTGTTGTTTGACAGTGGCCTAGTACGGACTGACATTTCTTTAGAAATGTTTTGTGCAATAAATCCAGTGGCCAAATAATAATATAAGCTTTATTGCCACGCTATAACATTCATGCATAATAGCAAAACACGTAAACATTTTGAGGACACTTTATGCTTTTTAGGAGACCATTATGGTTTCGCTCTGTCCGTCCGCCTGTCTGTGTGTCCGTGCTTCTTGTTTCTGTAATAATGAATTTAAATGGATGAAATTTAGTATAGTTAAAGACTGTCTATAGATATCGGCTTTGGCACCATAAAATAACTAACTTATATTTTAGGTGTGGTATACATGTGAAGTGGGGTTGAATATGAAATATTTTTTCATTCTACCCCATCGTGTGGGATATCGTTGAATAGGTCTTTTAAAATAAAGGCAAGGTTTCATACATGACTTTTTACAAAGTCGACCATTTTCGAGTAATCGGCCTCCAAAGTTGTTTATTTATAATATTTTTTAAACCAATTAATTTTTGATAAAAAAGTACTCTATTTTGTGACAATTGTTAGTTTTGTAGAATTTGGTTTTAATTGGTCGTGAAATGGACCCCAAAAACAGCCAAATGTGTCAAATTCGAAAACGCGCCTTTAAGAAAACCCAATGAATATGTAGTATCAGGCGTACATTCATTACAACGTCCATTGCCGTTAACATGGTGGAGTGCCATTCCTTAAGAGCACAAAACCTACCAAACACCCTGTATAACGCCATACAAGACAAACGCAAAACTGACAAACGCGGAACCGCTCTTTATCATAGTTCTGTTACACATAAACCTCTCCGCGCTTCGAGCCTTTTCGTGCGAACTCGGCGTTACTCTCGCTGTCTCTGTCAGACGGTATCTCTGTCACTGTCGCTCTGGGCGGGGTGGCGACTCTTTCGGGGCGGGGGGTGGAGGGGGCAGAGTTGATGAGCGTCAGCTGCGGCATGCTGAGAGTAGAGAGCGTCACGGGCAGCGGCGCCGCAGTCAGCATACCTGACAACATAATTACATATTAATATTTGACACCACAGATAAATAATGCAGTCATACATGTAATGGCATACCTGACAGGTTTTCTTGTACGGTTGAGTTGTACAGGTAAACCGGAGCGTGTATATTGCACAACTGAGCAGGTTTCCATACTACTCGGCTCAAGCTTAATGGGTATAACTGTGCAAGCAAACCTCTGTCAGGTACACGCTTACCTTATACCTACTTAAGATATTGGACAAGCGGCTGGGTTAATATCGTGCATCGTGCAGTGCGTGTATCGCCAATCGAAGTCACGCACTCATCAAACCTAGGACTCTCACGGTAAGCCGCCACGGTATAATATTTTATGGTATGGGTATATGTGTGTGTGTGTAAATCAAGAGGTTTCTATCTCACCTTTTGTCATATTCGGGGACAGCACTGCTTGTGCCAGTGCCGTGGTGCCGGGCTGTCCGGCGTGCAGGGTGTTATTCAATGACCCGCCCTCCGCCTCTTGTATGGGAGATAGGACCAACGCCCCCAAAACAGGGACCTCGTTCTGATAACCCTGATGGGTCATAATCACACCCATGTTCTGCATGCCCATGGCGATGCGATTCTCCCGATCCATCACCTCCTTCGTCACGTCCGGAGTGGGAATCCGAGGTCGGTTTCGGAGAGTGATAGGAATGGCTGAGCCATTGCTTTTTTGTCCACCTGAAATGCGGGAAATTGTTATTTGAGTCAACAGGAAACCCTCAGGATAAGGCGTTTAAAAGACAGGTGCAAAAGGTCTGCATTCACAATATAATACTTGTAAACACGTGTGCGGGGCTTGAAGAAGAATACTAGCAGACTGCAGGTGTTGTTTGAACCCTTATTTTTTAGTAAAAAAGTACCGAACAAGAACATCACGTTCTTGTTCGGTACTTTTTTACTAAAAAAATAATCAAATCGCATAACTTAAGAGTGCGCTAGTCAACGGGTCGAACTCAGTGCTGCGCGCGGGGAAAATGCTTGTTATTTCACCTAATATTGCGGAAAAAATGATATACCCATAAAATAGTAATCTATACTTATAAGAGAAGCTATACTGCACACATTTATGCAGCTGTGTAAAGTATTTTAGAAAAGGCGTCTTCAAATTACGCAAATCGACACTCAGCTGTTGGTGTTTTATGAAAAAACTATATAATATTTTTGTCTGAAGTAAAATAATCTCAATTGCTGAATAATCGAACTGTGTCGGTATGTACTTGCTTTTTCAGTATCATTCTTCGTTTAATTTTTATTTACGTTCAAAGTTGCGCTAAAAATGCGATGTTTGGAGGCTATTATCTTCTACACTAATTTGAATTTCAGAAATATAAGCAAATACCGACCTAGATAACTATCATAATAACCTAACCAAGAGCATGTCAGGACATGTCTAAGGAGGGTTCCGTAACTATAAACGCGTAATATGCTTTTTTTTTAATTACTCGAAAAGTTACTGTCCGATTTGGTTCATAATAGTTTTCCTAAAGAGTTTTTAGCATGATCTATCAGCATGGAAATTTGCAAGTTTCTATCTCCTTTAGTTTAAAAATGCTAGGGGGGGGACCAACTTACAAACTACTTTGGAGGCCGATTACTCGAAAATGGTCAACTTTATAAAAAAGTAACGTATGAAACCTTGCCTTTATTTTAAAAGACCTATTCTACGATACCCCACACGATGGGGTAGAGTGAAAAAATATTTTTCATCCCCACTTCACATGTATGGAGAGCCACCCTTAAAATATAAAATTTTTATTTTTTTATGATTCCGAAACTGTGATCTATACACAATCTATAACTGCACCAAATTTCATCAGTTTATATTCATAATTACAGGAGCTAGAGGCGCGGACAGACAGACAGACAGACAGACAGACAGACAGACAGACGGACAGAGCGAAACTATAAGGGTTCCTTAAGTATTACGGAACCCTAAAAATCGTTATTACGCTAGAATTTGGGTCTACAATGTTTGACTTTGGAGTAAATCACTAACAGCGTTTGTATGGAGAAAAAACCGACTAGCGCAGCCTTAATACTCACTATCATTAGTGACGCATATCTAGGGAAAAAATATTTTTAAAAGACCGGCAGGCGGCAACGCACTCGCATCTCAACTGCTGTTGCGAGCGATGGTTCTTAGCTTATCATCAGGCGAATACCTACTGTTTGCCAAATTATAAAAATAATACCGTGTCTCGAATTCTGTCGATGCTGTCCTCTACCGGATTTCCTGCCGACCAACCGTTCGTACAGGGACATCTTGTGGTGAGGCGGCGGCGGCGCTACCGGCTGCCCTGCCTCAGGACTCGAGTAGACCACGGAGTTATGTCTATTTCTCCCGAAAAGACCGCCGGAGGAATAGGCGGTAGACGCCGATCGAACGGAACCCATCCTCGATATTTGTCTTTGGAACCAGTTCTTTCGTCTTTCGACTAGTGGCGTGTCAACACTCTCCTAGAAGTCAATTATTAATCATTAAATAAAATGGGTATATTCACGTGAGCTGAGAAATTAAGTTTCATCGTCACTGATTGAAGTGAAACTACTTTAAGCCCATTTGAGAGTTAAAATTCGAGGTCGCGTCACGAATTCACGATACGAGCGACACGATTTTAAATGACATAAAAAAGTTTCATTACTTTCACGCGTCCTCGTAGGTACAAGTCATATTCTATTTTTATTCATTTTATAATGAAAAGATCAATTCATTCAATAACCTTCATTTGATACATAATATGTATGACCAAGGGTCATAGATATCATCTTTAGGAAGAGGAAACAAGGTGTGAAGAGCGTTCAGGCATGTCCAATTTGAATTACGTCCATTTATTGTGTTCAAGTACATCATATTCTATATTATATTAACTTACATAACATTATTTAATGCTACGGAGGTCATATAATCCGAAAAGACAATCAACATGAAATTGTATTGTGTCGAACAAGGGCGCCATATGGTACCTATACGATATGTATGAACTCACATAGTCAGCATAGGTTTCGTCATGGCTTTTCCTCGGCGCTTGGACATTCGCGTATACCGCGTCTTCTGCCTTGACCTTGTAGTGGTCGGCGGAGCATGGCGGCTCGTGTCGCCGATAGTGCTCCGACGCGACCGTGTACGGCAGATCTTTTGGCACCACGTCCTCCCAGTATTGGTCCTTGAGCAACTCCGGATGCTCCTCGTGCATTTCGTCAACTATCATGTACGCTGCCTGAAAAAGTCAATTTGCATATAAAACACCAGTTACAGCCTGTCGCCTTACCACCATATTTCATTGCAGCACTACGAAACTACATTACACTCGAAGATTTGACAAAAATGTCATTTCTATTTAGTTTTACGATTTTCCGAAATTTGATGGTTGTCCATACGTAGGTATATCTATTCTTGGTCAGGATGTAACCTTTTGTGCGTCGATAACTACGGAACCCTCCTTCGACATATCCTGACTGACTGGTTACTTGGTTAGGTCCTTATTCTTTGAAACTGATATCTTACAGAAACAGCCCGGGCTTTACCGGTAAACCGGGCTTCACCATCGCTCATGTGATGAAAAGATGTTTGAAGTTTGAAATGGTCGAATCGATATTGACAAGCAGTTTACCTTAATATGTCTGTCTATAAGCCAGTTTAATTCAATATCATCGTCATCTTCACCAAATGGATTAATAAGGACTTCAGCAACTTTTAACCATCCGACGTAGAAGCAGAACTGAAAACAATAACATTAAGCAGGTAAGTATTCACATAGATAAATCAATAGGGAATATGCATGTGACACCAAAATGGAAAAAATATTTTTATTTGTAATCATCGCTAAAGAAACATACACGTACAATTGTTTTTTTTTATTTATCGTGAATTAATAGTGAAAATTAATCATCAAAAAGTATTGTTTTTGAAAATGCCGCGCAAATTTCAAAAAAGGATATTATTGGCTGAACAAAACGTGACGTCATAGACCGCACGGACGTGTGTCAACTTTCAAAACTTTTTTTTATTTAAGGGGGAAGGTATTAAACCATTACCAATGTAAAAAATTTCATTGTGTCAAGTGAAACAGAAATTTCATATTAGGCTGGGACTTTAATATGATCCGGAATCCGGAAGGCCGAAGAAAATTCTGAGCATTGAAAATTTCTGTTTTCAATTATAATTTTGTATTATTTTTTAAAATTTATTATAAAATGTCGACAGATTGTCAAATAAAAAATTCTTTTTACAATTTACACGTTATTTTTCGTTATATTGTAATGTTTACCGTGCCGATTGGTTAAACGGCAAGTGCCCCGCGCCGCAATATTTGTTTGCTTTTTCATAATAATAATTAAAACGAAAAATAATGCGTACAATTGTATGGAGAAGTTTTTATTTGACAATCAGTCGACATTTTTATCTCTAGTAATATTACAATCTAACAGTTTATACAATTTTACGGTGACATATCCAACTTATCGTACCTGGAGTGCTGTGAATAGGGGAAAATAAACGTCCGGCTCGTACTTGGAAGTGCTGCCCGGGGCGGGCGGCACCAGCTGTCTACCCATCAGAGCCGCAACGAAATACGTGTACAGTGCCAGAGTCACGACCTGAAATATATCAAAACATCTATATATTTATGGGTGATAGAACTGATAGACAATATTACTGCTTATTATCAATATGGATACCGTGGTTAGTTCCTATCATAATAATATAATTTAAATAGAACACTATGGAAGACATCAGATAATATTTTATCCCTTCTCAAATTTTAAATTATTAAAAAATTCATGGTATTTTACCAGCCCTATGCCATAATAGGTACCTACTAGTAGCCTAGTATCAATGAGTAGGTCAACCGTCACTCGTCAGCACAATGCAAAAGATGAATTAGACTCGAGTGTTTACATTATTATTATGTAAATACAATATTATGTAAAAATCATGTTCACTGGCCTCTCTAAAGAATAAATTAATTACGCGACTACTAACAAATGCCGATTACCGGCGTCAATCCTAACTCCTAAGAAATGTGTCAACATGCGATACACGCAAGTCGTAAGACGCAAGTTGCAGTCAAAGCATCGGCGCGGTGCCTGTAAATAATAAAATCGCCCCTTGCGTGCATCGGTCGTGAGAACGATGCACGCAAGTGCTCTTTTAAACGAACGGCATCTGTATGTAGTTACAACAAACTGCAACTGTCATTGGCGCCAGCCTGCAGTCGAGAACGACATTTAGCTGCAGTCGAAGCATCGGCGCGGCGCCACTCGCCAGCCCAATAATAGGGAGAAATCATAAAATCGCCCCTAATGCAGAATTGTGACGTCACACGTAATAGTCTAGAATCTAGATGCCGCCATAATATTTTTCCGCTTGTGATAACTAGTGAGATGATTAAGTTAGCTTGTCCTGATAACATCGCCTGATACAAGACTTGCTGTAATTATTATAAGTACGAACTACGAGTACATAATAAATAATAAATTCCTCAAAAACTGCTGGCCACGTCTTGGCCACGTCCTATTTTTATTAAAAGCTTTTATTTAACTTGCTATGTATGTAATTAGTTAGGGCGGAATTTTGCAACTCAATTTTGAAACAGATATCTTGAACCGATTGAGCTGAAATTTAGTTCACACGTTTATTTTGGATGACAATGCATGAGACGTCATTCTAAATACAACTTGGCGGAACATCCAAGATGGCCGACAAGTTATTTTATATTGCACTCCTACAATATGGGTATCAAATGAAAATATGGTGTGTTGGGGTTTTTTGAGGTCCTTACTGGGTAAAATCTCTAGAAGGTATCCTTATTGAAGAGCCTGACTGTACTAAATAAACCGGCAAACGATAATATGGCAACAATACGATTATACGAGTAATGCGTTGAATGAGATGAACAGACTGAGAAACCTGTCTAGCGATAACTAAGAAGTAAAAATAAAAGTAAAAAACTTTTTTAAACAGCAAGTTTTTATTTGAATGCGCTTAAAAGGAATAAAATAATCTTTGAATAATTTAATAAATAATTAATCTTTAAAGGTTTTACTATCAACTTAAAACCTCATTACACAATTTATATGATAATTATAAAAGCTTGTCGGGAATCAAACAAATCAAACTAGTAAATCTATATCAGACCAAGTTACCTAGGTACTTAATTTTCAAATTTGACATTTTTAACAAATAATTATTGGTACATAGGTTACTGAAACGGCCCGTATAGTAAGAGAGTAGAGTCACGTCACAACTGCAGCCACGACTATTGGCGAGTGGCGACCTGTCGCGGTCGTCAGCAGCGCATTGTCTGCAGTCTGCTACCAAATGACGCTATCGACTGCACCCAACGATAACTGCAGTTGACTATAGTAGTACTACGATTACAAAGTTTTCACTTTTTTATTTCTATAGACGCCTTTACACCGCGTCAATCTGGTCCCGTGGTGAGTTCTCAAAGAACTTGTGTTATGGGTACCAGACAACGGAAATATATTGTATACTTTTATACTATACTTATATTTAAGATTTTTATCATATTATAAACAAGCTTGCTTGCTTGAGCGCCAATGCGCTAACCACTAAGCCACAGAGGTCACGTTTGTAAGCAACATACGAACTTACATTTTATTATACTTTATTTGTATTATATTTTAGGCCTTTATCATAATCTATTAATAGTTTTCAATACTTTTTGCGTGACGGAGTCACAGTTTAGAAACATTCGTCCATCCTCACAAACTTTCACGTTTTTAAAAGCTTTTATTAATATTAAAGTAGGATTAAAACTATAGTTAATATGACTATAAAACGTCTAAACACAAAGGACTACAAATGGTTGGAACTTGGAGTTTGTTATCAACAAATTCGCTTTGCTCTTTATTGCGTCATTCATGTTATTATGTAGATAGGTAGGTACTTAATTGCGTTTTGTTGTTTTAAAGTTATGATTACGCGTACGGTTTGTACGGAAAATACGTCTAGATCAGGCTTAATTACATAAATCTTCACGATTTGCACATTAAGCCTTAAGGCAATTGTAGTTCAAATATGCAGTATTGTTTAAGAAATAACAACGGACATTTGGCCCAGCCCCGTATCTGTATCCCCGGGCATATCAAGTTTTTGCCCCGGATCGAAAAAGTCGTAGATCCGCCACTGAGTTGGCCACTAAAGAGGTGTCAATACTCAATAGGGTAGGTACCCGTGGCGTGGGGTTCCTATAACTCCATTCCTATCGGCTTCACTTACCCCTTACCTTTTGAAGACCCTCATCCAAATCCCTGCCTATTAAACAGGCTACGGCTTCCCTATGAAGGAGAACCAGCCTTCGTCACTGGTAGCTATGACTACTTGCATCTAAAATATTTAATTTTAATATCCAGAATTATTGAGGTATTACTTGTTGATATTAGGTAAGTCAAAAAAAATATAACATTTTGTAATTAAATACATAAATGTAAAAATTAAAAAAAACATTCAATATTTTCTGCTTTATTAGTAATAAAACTACATCATTAGTTTACTGACATCATAATATACAAAAACATTCATTATTGTATCTAAGTACGCACCGGAGATATTGCTATACCTAATGGCTAATGTATACCTATTAGACTAGATACACGCCACGGGCGTAGCCAGATTTAAGTTTCGGGGGGGGGGGTTCAAGAAAATAAATGGCTATTGATATTTTTATTTTTCGCATTACACAGTCTTTCAGGGTTTAAAGTTTAAAAAACATTTGCTCGCTTTGATTGAACACGTTTAACATAAACACATAGGTACATATAGTACAAATTAGTATCAAAGTTTTAATTTAGGCTGTTGATTATTTTTCTAAAATAACTTCAAAAATCATCTTTCAGATAGGGTTAATGGGGCGGCAAAATATGGCGCAAAATTTCTAAATACGCCTCTGTATATTGATCAGATCTCTGTATATACCAGCCGGCCCATTTCGGGGGGGTTTGAACCCCCTAAACCACCCTCTGGCTACGCCCATGGTACACGTAAAAAGAAATCCCGAAGAAACCGTAGACTATATTTTGTTGCGATAAAGTTTTTGCGTGAAATACATAGTAACTTTACATCTATACTCACATACTTTCATATAATTATTTCACATTATTCCACGCGGGCGATGCCGCGGACAAAAGCTAGTTCGTATTATAATATTTTGATCACGGATATGCACTGTCTTCCTGCAATGCGGCCGCCAATAGGATATTTCACATCAACCGAAATGTATTTTGTTAGTACAAGAAGAATATTATATTATCTACATATTAAGGAAAATCTGTTTTTTTAGGGTAACGTAATATTTAAGGAACCCTTATAGTTTCGCTCTGTCCGTCTGTCTGTCTGTCTGTCTGTCTGCTGTCCGCGCCTCTAGCTCCTGTAATTATGAATATAAATTGATGAAATTTGGTGCAGTTATAGATTATGTATAGATCACGGTTTTAGGATCAAAAAAAATAATAATTTTATATTTAGGGGTGGCTCTCCATACATGTGAAGTGGGGATGAAAAATATTTTTTCACTCTACCCCATCGTGTAGGGTATCGTAGAATAGGTCTTTTAAAATAAAGGCAAGGTTTCATACGTTACTTTTTTATAAAGTTGACGATTTTCGAGTAATCGGCCTCCAAAGTAGTTTGTAAGTTAGTCCCCCCCCCCCCCCCCCCAGCATTTTTAAACTATAGGAGATAGAAACTTGCAAATTTCCACGCTGATAGATCATGCTAAAAACTCTTTAGGAAAATTATTGTGAACCAAATCGGACAGTAACTTTTGGAGTAATTAAAAAAAAGCATATTACGCGTTTATAGTTACGGAACCCTCCTTAGACATGTCCTGACATGCTCTTGGTTAGGTTATTTTCGATACATGTACCTGTTGCGATACTAAATTCCCCGCGTAACCTCGTCATCTTCCGTATGCATCTGTTTTCGCGGTACGTGATACAACAATGCAGACAAGCAAAAATTTTCCTTGTACTTGACCTTCTTATCATTATCGGTGATATTATGGTCTATTATGCTTTTGCCCGCGGCTCCGCTCGCGTAAATAAGTTATCCAACGAGAACACTAGGTAATTTTAGGGATAGTAAATAGGCTACTTATGTTTGAATCCTAGACTATTTGAGACTAAAATAATACAATACCAAATTTCACCCATCTATCCATCCTCACAAACTCTTTCATTTATAATAACAGTAGGATGTAGGATCTACTTATTGACTACACTAAGGGTCAGTTAACACTGTTCATACCGCGACGTCCCAGTAATTGACCTCCAAAGTGATTTACAATAAAAACTATGAACGTATGAGACTTAGAGATTTGCAATTTTGAATTTTCCACGCTGATCGATCATGCTTACCCTTCAGGATTTTTTTTTGAACGAAATCTTATTTTTGTACTTAGTTATTTGAAAAAAACAACTATTTATACACGTCGATAGTTACGGAATCCTCCTTGAACGTGTCTAACGTTATTTATATTTATCTCCGTGGCCTAGTGGGTAGACCGTTTAGTTCGCACTCGAGAGAGTGCAGCAGGCTTAGCATGCGCATAGAAGAAACACCGAAGAATAGAAAGTATGACAGATTGAAGAAACATTAATACCATTCAGAGCAAAATAGGTCTTATTATAAGGTAGTAAGGTCGATATATCGTCGTTATGAGAAATGACATTTCTTTTCTTCCCGAGCATGAGCTTACAAAATGGCCTCTTTTGACAGCTAAAGTAGAAACGTTCTCCTAATTTAATGTCAAAAAGTCCCACAGTAATGTCAAACCACTCCACATCATGGCGGTCCTAGACAAAAAGTTTCTTTACGTTGAGTCATATACTTGAATATTTGTTCGTTTTTGACAGAAGATTTCCCGGCAACCATTTTAAAAATATGGCTGTTTAGAAATGTTGACTTCTATTGACGACCTTATTATCATGGATAAGAACTATTTTGCAACGAACAGTTTTGGATAAAATATTTCTTCTTTAAATGTATTTCTATGGATCGCCATGCTAAGCCTGCAGGTTTAAATCCCAGGTTGTGGCGTGTACCAATGAGACTTTTTCAGATCTCAAGTACATTATACGGACGCTCTAACGGTGAAGGAAAACATCGTGAGGAAACCCGCACATAGTTGGCCCCAGACGTATTGACCAGCAGGTCTAAAAAGGCCGTTTTGACAATTCATTTTCAATTCTTGTTATGAATTACTGACAGCGATCGTAAAATGGCCACTTGAATTGCAATTCATAATATGATTTGGATACAATTCATATGCAGAAATTGGCTGAAATGCATTCATTTTGATTTACAAGCAGAATTGCTTTAGTGTCTAATAGCAATATTGCGATGATATTGCGCAAGTGGCCTTTTTAGACCCGTGGCAGGTCTAAAACGGCCGTTTTGGCAATTCATTTTCAATTCTTGTTATGAATTACTGACAGCGATCGTAAAATGGCCACTTGAATTGCAATTCATAATATGATTTGGATACAATTCATATGCAGAAATTGGCTGAAATGCATTCATTTGACAGATTTACAAGCAGAATTGCTGTAGTGTCAAATAGCAATATTGCGATGATATTGCGTAAGTGGCCTTTTTAGACCCGCTGTTCATTCCTCTGGACTAGGCTAACTATGTTGTGAGAATGCCGTATGTGCTTGGGCAAACATATGACATTTAAAAACCAACTGTTCCAGACACTACAGTATTTCAAGAGTGGTTACTTCACTCGGAGAATACTGTATAAATCATCCATTAACGGATGTAAAGGCCTAAGTTTAGTAGTAAGCTTACCTGCGTATAAACTAAAGGCACACAAACAGTGTCGTAGCCAATCAAGGCACCGAGTCGTCTTCTGATGTCCGATAGTTCTACCAGCAGCGTTTGAACGATATGGTCACTAGTTATCAATCCTTCTTTCCTTGCTCTATTTATAATATTCGTGGCCCACACTAGAGGCATCCAGTATTTTGACATTGGACTCTTCCCGTCCATTTTCTCGAAAACTTTCCTCTCACTCTCGAGCATAAGTCCTGAAAGGAGAACGTTGGATTTGAGAATTAATTCATACTAGCGCAGTTGAAGCAACGAATATTATAACTAACGGTTGAAGCGCAGTTAAGTGTCGGTGAATCTGAAAGGAGGATGGAAGTTGTATGTCATTAAAAAAGTCTTTTTTGTACTTTATTTATTTTTATGGTCTTCAAACTCTTTAAAGTGTAGCTATGCTATTGAGGTTTTTTGTTTACGAAAAAATAAAAACAAAAAATAAAAAAACCCTTTGTTTGAGTAGGTAAGTACACGTACATAGTACTTTAAATAATTTAAGCTTGGGTGCGTGGAAAAGCTGTTTTTTCATAGTAGTACAGCCCTCTTTTTAATATTATATATCTATGAGTACAGTCATGTTTATCATGAATGGGTCAGCCCGACTAAGGCCCAACTCGAAAAATTACATGGCCTCATAGAAAACCAGCGTGATAAGCCATCTAACTTTGAAATCATCACGCCCTGTTTTAACGGCATTCGATAGTATATTCATACATTCTCGCCCATCCTTTTTTAATATAGTAAACTGCACATAATATTCCTTCTGACTTTTCTAAGTTCTAATATAAAAGAAGGCGACTTCGACTCGATATGAATTGACCATTACACGGTCTCGACTCCCTTGTTTATTATTACACTACCTACATGTTACTCGCGACTTCGTAATAGGGAAACCGTACATTTTCCCGCGACTAAAAAATGTCTTTCCCTATTCTTTTCTATATCTATGCTTAATTTCATCAAAATCTGTCCAGTAATTTCGGAGCATATATAATACAAACAAACAAACCTTTCCAAACAAAAATGTATGGGATTTGACATAAGGCTTCGCAAGCGACATGTCACTTAGCGATGACTTAAGGCTGCGCTAGTCGGTTTTTTCTCCATACAAACGCTGTTGGTGATTTACTCCAAAGTCAAACATTATAGACCCAAATTCTTGCGTAATATCGATTTTTATGACACTTATCTAGGTCGGTATTTGCTTATATTTCTGAAATTCAAATTAGTGTAGAAGATAATAGCCTCCAAACATCGCATTTTTAGCGCAGCTTTGAACGTAAATAAAAATTAAACTAAGAATGATAATAAAAAAGCAAGCAAATACCGACACAGTTCGATTATTCAGCAATTGAGATAATTTTACTTCAGACAAAAATATTATATAGTTTTTTCATAAAACACCAACAGCTGAGTGTCGATTTGCGTAATTTGAAGACGCCTTTTCTAAAATACTTTACATAGCTACATAAATGTGCGCAGTATAGCTTCTCTTATAAGTATAGATTACTATTTTATGGGTATATCATTTTTTCCCCAATATTAGATGAAATAACAAGCATTTTTCCCGCGCGCAGCACTGAGTTCGAGCCGTTGACTAGCGCACTCTTAATATGTCAAATCCCATACATTTTTGATTTCGAAGTTCGTCGTCGAAATTTTCGAATGCATCTTGATTAGAGGCCCAGATAAATTAGTATAGATGTTGGATTACAATATTAGGTACATACCTATATAAGGTTTGGTAAAATCAATTACGGATACTTTGGGCATATGATCTGCTGCTTATGTAAAGACGTTTAAGCAGAAAAATAATTGTCATACTCGAAAAAAATGTTTTTTCTTTAAATTAGCGAGTTTGCGTTTTGCGGAAAGTCACTCATACTTGAGATGATTTTTTTAATTTGAGTATGACAAATATTTTTTTGCCTAAACGTCTTTATATATAAGCAATGGATCACATTCCTGAAGTAACCGTAATTGATTTTTGGAGACCTTATATAGCACTTACCCGAGTCTACGACGTGTTGCCACGTGGGGAAACGTCGTTTGACACGTAACGACACGCGTTGCAGTGTTATAACATAGGCGAGTATGGCGTACCGGACTATATTTCTTCTCATCAGACGTCCTGTTTCGTCCTAGAAACAAAGAAAGAATATTTGATGAAATAAATTAAGTCTTTTGCTATGTATTCGTTACACATAATTTCTTATAACGTTCAAACATCTATGGCCATTTCAAAATGTATATTATTGCGGTTATTTTAAAGTGACTATCGAAAAAGGGGCGGTCCCATTTTACTCCAATATACACGTGTAACAAATAAGGTATATCAATCAGAAACCCAGTGATAACAATTTTCCCCAATAAACATACGTCAAAATATGAAATTGATATTATAATGGTTCCGATAAAATGTAATATTACTTAGATAATAATTAATAGGTATGGTTCTTTGCATCAAGGGAATTTTCCTCATCATATTTTACTTTATCAATATATCCATTTTTCATTGCACACAATGTTTATATAGGTATAAGAAAATATAAATAAATAATATTATGATGCTGCATATTTAATTAAATGTCTTGAATTATGAGTTCGCATTTAAACGTTATATAACACTTGCAAGTGCATATTACCTATCGCATTGCACATAACTATGATTGATTCTGGATACTTAAGATACCTACTTACATATTTCTAGCTAGTAAAGTATGAAGTACCTACCTAAGCATAATATGTATATCCTTTAATAATTTCACAGAATACAGAAATCATCCAGAAACCGTCAACGCGCTTGAAAGTGAAGCCGTCACGACTACTCCAAATTGGAGTGGCCATTCTCACATAATATGTTGCCACAAAGTAACGGAATATTTTACCCAACTTTTTTAAATTAATTTTTGAAGTAAATACTTCTTAAGCGGCGCTGAGCACTTTTCTTGGGATGGGGAAAAATTGTTGAACTCGCGCGACAGGTCACGTGTCCTGATCGAAAATTGCCGGCTCTTCACGTTGGCTATCTAGATGGCCACAAGATTCTAAGCAGGGGAGGGGGAAATTGGCCAACAGATTATGTAGGCATCCACACGTTGGAAGGTCGTTCAGTATGCTTCAGTTCGGGCCAAGGTTCGGACGTATTTATGAAAATGAATGTTGAGTTACTAAGGATACTTTTTATAGCGATAATGTATGGTTCATGTGGGATATTGTATTTTTACGCTTTAACGTAAAAACTACTCAACCGATCATCATAAAATTTGGCACAGATCTCTATTCCCTAGGCTAATTTTTATCGCGGGAAAATGCACCGACGAAATTTTTGACATTCGAAAAATTATATGCATGTACACAGGCCACAGCGCATGCGCAAAAATTTTTTTTTCCAAAAAATTACCCAATAGTTTTATTTTTGTGATTTTGATTTTTCAGATTTTCTGTTTGATATAATTCTATAAATTTGAACGTTTCCACGTTCATCATTGTTAACATAGATTAATTACTAGTTACTACGTTATTGTTAAAGTAAACATTTTTATTACTAAATATTAAATTACGTAAGTTTCGACGATGAAAACAAAAAAAAGTAAGCGTGCGCTCACAGTCGGAGCTCGTGATGAACTAAGTATGTGCCAACGTGTGGACGGAAAGCCATAACTGTGGCCACAACCCTTTGATCTTTCGTCGAAAAACCGACACCGCACGGATCTTGGCCAAGTAGCGTCACAGTTGTGGCCCATCATTCCAACACTGTGCCAACCCCTAATCCACACGATGGCACAGTTATGGCACACATCGTTATGGCCAACTAGATAGCCAACGTGTAGAGCCTACAAATGCGTAAGATTTACTTGCAATTATATTGGTTTACGCAAGCATGAAACTATTTTAGTTCGTATTGACTTTTGACCCCAACCCACCCAGCACATTGACATTTAACCTTGACCGTCGACCTTTACCTTTGACCCCAACCATCCTCATCATATTGACCTTTGATCTTTACATTGACCTTTACCTCCAATCGTAGTTAAGAGAAATGTAAAGAGTGGGCGGGGCGGCGCGGCGTGTCGCCATGGTTTTAGTTACAGTGCGCTGCGTACAAATGTGATCGAACACTCATTCTGGATGCTCTGTATTCTGTGAATAACTTATACCTTAAGGCGAAAATATACGTAGATGACGTCACAGATTCGGGCGTGGCCTAACACTTCCCGCCGCGCCACCCGCATACACCCCGCAGTGCTCGCGATCTCCGCGCGCGGCCGCGTCGCGACTCAAATTATAAACTGAGGAACGGCCCTTTTATACGACTTTAGGATTGATTTAAATGCAACTTGAAAATATTAAATTATTTCTGAGGGGCAATTCTGCTAAATAAAGCCTGCATTAATACAATTACAATCAAGTCCCGATACGCTTATTCTCCTATTAGGCGTTTTTATGAACGTTAAACCAACGTGAAACGCGCTCTGATTGGTCGAAATGTCATAAAATCCGTTCACGGTAACATGACGCTACACTTTCAATCTAAACAAAGTAGAATCGATTGTTTAAATTGTTACTTTAAATAAGAGAATTGAGGTTCTGGTCTATGGTTCTGGTCTGGTTTAAAAAACGTAGAATGTATAAGCCGCTTCTCCTTCTTCTGTAGAAGCCGGTCGAGGTTATTCCCGAAATCTAGAAATTATTTGGTAGGCAATGCGGCTTCCAACCCATCACTTTTGATTTCATTTTCCACCTCTACGCCCACCAAAATGCAATACTTAGTGCTATTGACAGAATCACTAAAATAGCCACTAGGTGTTTTTTCGCTTTCCTAAGCGACAAAAATACCGAAAATGAGTTATATCAATGAGTTTGTATTTTTTTTTCTGCGTCGATTGGTCTAATCGTCGTCTTCCTACGACGATTTTTTTGTCGCTTAGATATAGTGAAATTTATACAAAATCATGAATGTTATGTTCACTAAGCGACAACAAAAAGCTATTTATAAAAAAATTCATTTGGATATTTTGAAGAATTTTAAAAATCTACTTAGTCTATTTTTCATGTTTTTACTTTTCTTTTGTTTGCACAAAAATATTTTTACTTGTTTAAAAAATTCTTTTCGTGAACACTTTGTACATTTTCTCCATACAAATTATTTGTGAATTGTCCTTACAGTGCATTTAATTTGATACCATTATTTTACGAAATTGCAACTTGTAGAATTTTACCCAAATAAAACAATATTGGCGTAAAGATAGTTTTACATATTTGACACAATAACTATTCGTGCTATGTAGATATTTTTACTTGAAAACTTTTGTTTTTAAGTATGTCGGTTAGATTTTTTTTTGTCGTCGGTTAGATAAAATGTAACTAAAAGTATTAAATTTACAGGAACCTTAATGAACGCAAACATTGCTAAATATATTTCTATATTTATGCGCCTAATGTTTCGCTAGTTAGTCCTGTCGGTAGTAGAAAATATCAATATACTAGGTTATGGGAGTAAACTTTGCGCACATACTTGGACATAATAAAATCGCTCCTACAGCTGGTCTATTTTCAATTAAATTGGCAACAGTCACTGAAATCGGTGTGGTTTCATTATTATTCCTTTTTTAAGGTTCCGTAGTTCATGTCTCGGAATCCTTATAGTTTCGTCATGTCCTTCCGTTCGACCGACCGTCCGCCCGTCCGTCTGTCCATCCAAACGGTGGTGCTTGAAATATGAAACTTTGAATGGATAAGTTTATTTATCACGTCGACATAGTGCTAAAATAAATGAAGATAATTTTTGGTTACACCTACACGAAAAGGGGAGATATAATTAGGTACATAGACATTATAAGAACATTGAGAGGTTTCTGAGATTATATTTTGATGTACGTACGTATCCGTTTGCGCGATGTTCCACTTTTAAGCGCATTTTTTGTTAAAATACGGCGTCCCCCCCTCTAAAAGCCAAAAGGCTGGCTCTAAAAATGTGAAAAATTCATGATGGTAGTCCATGTAATAAACTTTGAACGAAAACTATAACGGTCCAAAAAACTTCATAAATTCAGGAGTTATAGAGACTTAAATTGAATCAGTTTAGATGAAGATATCTGTGGCTCAGTGGTTAGTGCTTTAGTGCTCAAGCCAGAGGGCGTGGGTTCGAATCCATAATAGAATAAAAAGTTTTCCGTGGATTCCTTGGAAAAATTACGTTAACTGGGGTTAAGAATTAACTTCAACGATTAACGAATTATTAACGCTGCCGACAAAATATGTTACTATGATAAAATTTTAAAGCGATTTTGCCAAGTTGATGTTCATAAAAAAATTATCAGAATATAACAAATATTGTTCATCTCTTTTGTTACATCAAAAGCTGCTATCACCGTACATTTTTAATGATAAATGTATGGCGGTAGTAGCGTTTTTCAAGGCCAGGAAGCCAAATGGACTTCCACCCTTCATGGACAGATGCAATAGTCTCTTCTTAAGACACCTATCATGGCCATGCCATCAGACGATGATCATATCGTCTGATGGCATGGCCATGATAGGTGCATAGCTTCTCAAAGCAACACCAGGTTTTCCTATCGTCTAGGGAGAGTAGAGGATAGGAATCAATGTTCACTCCAATGACATAGTCTGGTACACGGGCGGATCCAGGAAAGACAACCGGGTGGACGGACCTTCTACGGGGGCATGCCACCTACAGGCTTGCCTATATACTTGCTTAGGACAATTTACAACCATGTTTGAGGCTGTGATGAGTTGTTCACTACAGAGCATACAGATTGTCCTTGTCCATAAAACATCCTAATCTTATAGAGAAGATTAGGATAATTTAGATGATATTTCTGCTACTGTCAATGCTTTCAGCGCAGTCTGTCGCAGCTTTCAGTGCAGAAAGAAGAAGGGGCATTTTTGTATGGATCCCGTCCCCACTACTGTAGCACTACAAGCAGTGGCGGACTAAGCCCGTCAGGGGCCCGGGGCGGCAAAGCCGAATGAGGCCCCCCCGCTTAAAAAACACCGGTCAATTGCGAGTCGGACTCGCGCACCAAGGATTCCGTACAAACTTGTAATAAAAAAAAATGGTTCATGGTTTATGCATAAGGTTTATATTTATGAAATTAAATGTTTTTTTTATATATTTGAATTGATTAAATGAAAGGTAAAAAATGCGGTTAACGACTTAATAATATAGCCCTTTATTGCTTTACATAGTTTTTTTTTATTTTTACAAGCTAAGAAAATTTTATTTTAAAATTAGTCGGTACATATTGAATTTTAAAATGTTTCTTATGTATTAGTTTTTTTTTGGCATGGCTCCTCTTCGGATAAAAGCCTCCTCCAACTTTTCCCATTGCTTTCGGTCTGTTGTCTTTGTCCATTCTTCGCCCGTTATGTTTATGATTTCGTCGACCCATCTATCCTTAGGTCTTCCTTTGCTTCTCTTTCCACCTGGGCCTTTCCACTTGGTGAATCTCTTTGTCTGTCATACGGGCAACGAGGCCAGCCCATCTCCATTTAAGTTGTTGTGATGTCGTTCTGCATCTATGAGTTTTGTCTTTTTATGAATAATATTGCTATTTTGTTTGTCGATAAGTTTGATACCCAGTACGCTTCTTTCTTTTTTGTTCATTCCTTCTTTTTGAGTTTCATAGGGAATTTGGCTTTTAAAATTTCTTTGAAACTCCAGTACCTTCTCCAAATCATATTAATACGGCGTTCTAATTCATCTTCGTGCCGCGTCTTCTCAAAGGATATTTGTTTTCCAAGGTATATATAGCTGTCCACATATTGAATTTGTGTATTGTTTACGTATATGTCGTTTTTTACACTATTTGTCGCTACTTTTGTTTTTGAAGTATTCATTCGTAAACCAATTTTTCTGCTCTCATGATCTAACTCACTTATCATTATTTGTAGTTCTTTTAATGTTTTTGCAAAAAGGATGATATCGTTAGCAAATTTTAAATTGTTAACAAACTCCGTGTCTACTTTTATTCCTTTTTTTACGATTTTACGGTTTACGATTTATGACGTATTAAAAAAACTACTTACTAGATCTCGTTCAGACCAATTTTCGGTGGAAGTTTGCATTGTAATGTACATCATATATATTTTTTAGTTTTATTATTCTCTTATTTTAGAAGTTACAGGACACACATTTTACCACTTTGGAAGTGATTCTCACGAAAACTATTCTGTTTAGAAAAAAATGATATTAGAAACCTCAATATAATTTTTGAAGACCTATCTATAGATATCCCATACGTATGGGTTTAATAAAAAAAAATTGACTTTCAGTTCTAAGTATGGAGAACGCTCAAAATTTATTACTTTTTTCACTTTTTGTAACAGACAGACAGACAAACTATTATGACGAATCCATAAGGGTTCCGTTTTTTGACATTTGACTACGGAACCCTAAAAATGTAGTTTTTTTATGTTTATTTCGTTAAAATCTGGCAAGTGAAACTTAAATTAGAATTAAATTATTTCGGCTAAATAAACATACATACCTACAATATGAAATGGATATGGGTGAGGAAAATGAAATACAAATCGATCGACAAAAAAATTTGATAAAATAAAAGATAGTTTTTTTTTGTAGCGTGTTATATGTGTTTTCGTGCCTTCAATTTACTGAACTCCTCAATAACTTTTTGAAAACCGCTTTCTTTGGAAATTTTTCTTTCTATTGCCATTTGACTATTTTCATTAGGACTTGTAGTTTTGCCGGAAATTGAGATAAACCGTCTTCTACCAATATAAACTCACCCCTTTACACTTCCCAACCTCAAATCGCCCGTAAATTATTTTTCCTTTTATTTTTTAATATTCTCTTCCTTTTCCAATGGGTTTCATACTATTTTTTTTTTTCACTTTTGACCATTTTAAATGGTAAAAGCTCTAGTCTTTAAGCTTCATTATTGATTTGACGATATAGATATACAAATGTACAGAGACTTTGCCATGTTGAGTCTTACGATGCGAACAAGTACATACCTACGTCTCTAATAAACGTGCACTGCAAATAAAATAAGGACCACTCGCAAAATGCAAGAACTGAAGCAATGTACTCGTAGTTGCATGTTGACTAGAAACTACGGATTATAATTTCTAGGCTAAATTATACGAAGAATTAGTTACTTTTTCCAAATACTCGAAAATGCACTTACTCGACTCTGAACTCATTTACTTTTATTCCGCACCAAAAATCAAAAATACTATTACGCTTTTTAATGAAATTACTTTGATAAGATCGCGTTTATTTCTTTACAATTAGAAAAAAAGGCTTATCCGTTCGCGAAAATATCGGAACACACTAATAAACTATTAGATATCAACGTAATGAAATTTAATACCTATATTTTAAATGAGGCCAATGTTTATTTTTCGACGTAAATACAATATAGTGAATGTAAATGTAGGCGTAAAAGAGTGAATTATTTGCACCCCATTCATTCAGGGATTCCTGAGGAAGTACCCGCTACAAAAACGGGAATTCCCCCAGCGTATTGGACGCGTTCAGAAAAGTTAAATGAATATTGGTACCGCGTAAAAAGTCTAGATAGCTGTAGTGTTTTGATCTTGATGAAATTATGTAGGTACCAAGCACATTTTTTAAGTCTTGTTTAGGATTCCATGAGGGGAACGCGGAGGCATTTGGGGGCCCCCCAAGACCGGAGGCCCGGGGCGGACCGCCCCTTCCGCCCCCCGGTTAGTCCGCCACTGACTACAAGACATATATCAAAGGACTTAAAAAGCGTGTAATTTTTTTGTATGTCGAAAAATCTTAAACCATGGGAGAAAAAAGTTAATGAGAGTTATAAGTGAAAAAAAGTTAAAAAAATCATCCTGTATTATTGCACCATTTCATAGTGTTGCTAATAAGGAACAATTTTCGGGAAGTAATGGTATACAGCAAGCTTCAGAAAAGTGTTATATTTTGATAAATTATCCCATATTTTGAGGAAATGTATGGAATGATAATAAAATGCTAAAATAAGCTCTATCCTCAATTTTGTCACATACTAACATTATGGAAATTGTTTCTTACTTGCGATACTATTTAAAGGTGCAGTACACAGGATGTATTTTTTTTTCATAATTTATGGGTTCGAATCCTGTCTAGGAAAAATGAGTTATCAAAAATGATGCAGTTTAAGTTTTCATCAAGTCGGCCTCGATATTCCGTAGGGCTAAATTGCTATTGCTAATTTTTTTTGACTTCTCTTACAACGCCCAGAAGAATAATTCACCATGTACTATATCTTTTTTACTTTTATTCTGTACCTAATCGTTTTAAAATTATTTTTGCTATTTAATTATATGTATTTTAATGTAATTGTTTTATCTGAATTATTTGATTTTACATAAACCACTTTTCCAGGCCAGGATTCGAATCCGCAAATTAGGAAAAAAATACATTTTGTATTATTGCACCATTCGATAGCGTTGCAAGTAAGAAACAATTTCCAGAAAGTAATTAGGTATGTGCGAAAAAATTGAGGAAAGAGATTATTTTTAGTATTTTATTATCATTCCATACATTTCATCAAAATATGAGGCAGTTTATCAAAATATAACACTTTTCTAAAGTTGAGTGTATACCATTACTTTCCAAAAATTTTTCCATAGTAGCAACACTATGAAACGGTGCAATAATATAGAATAATTTTTTTAAACTTTTTTAACCCTCATTTACTTTTTTCTCCCATGGTTTAGAGGATTTTCGTCATACAAAACAATGACACTTTTTTTAAGCCCTTTCATTTGATATATGTCTTATAGTGCTACAAGGATGGGGACTTTTTGCCCCTTCTTCTTTCATCTAAATTAGTTATGGCTTGTGTTCAAACGCTACATGTTTAGTTTAGGACGAGATAACAGCTTCAGTCTGATATGGGTTCTAGGCAACGGCAATATCTTAGGCAACAAAACCGCGGATGAGCTGGGTATGCTTTGGGCCAATTGTGTCACGGTGTCATGCCCAGAATCGGTATGTCGAATATCTCCCAGCACTACCAAGAGAGAACTCAAGGAATGGGGCCTCAGCTTAAGTATAAAGCAATGGGCTGAAATCCTAGGCCTTGAGTTTTTACTTCTATATTTTTTATTATTTCAAGATCAAAATTAGCTAACGTTTTAGCTCGTTTTAGTCAGACAAGGGAACTGCAATCAATTTTTATAAACAAGAAGAAGGAGAATATTGTCAGTTAGGGGCAAAAATTTACAATGTCATTAAATAATAAATTTACTAAGATAACTTTAGCCGTAGATAATTCTTATTCAGATTTCAGTGCTTTTATTGTTTAACACAGATTATCCTATTGTATATAAATAAATATACATACTATTTTTAGGTATAAATCTTACATAGTACAACTTAAATATGATTGTTTAGAAAGTATTGTTTTAGCACATTCCGAACTAAATGCCTTTTCTTTTTATTAAGTATCTTATCGACTAACGTTTTTGGCAATTCATTAAATATTTTTGGTAATATACAGTTCCATACTCTTTCCCCATATTCATTATTACATCTAGATACTTCATACAATGGCAAATTATCCAGTTTACGTAAATGGGCAGACCGTGTTCTTATTTTCAGTTTATCTATATAGTTATTGTACTGAATTATAATTGATAAATTTATTTTGTCATAAACGCTCATAACTTTACAGTAGTGGAACAAGTTATGATAGTTATCTTTGTATTTCACTTTAATTTTTAAAGGAACAATTGTTTTCAGCAGCCTTATTTGTAAGTTATAAATATTATCTAGATAAGTTTTATACGTTCTTCCGTAACTAGACAGACAGTAATTTATCACTGAATCTGCTAATGACATATAAAGAAGTCGAAGAGTTTTAAACGGTATTTTGTGTTTGAGTATACATAATTTAGACAGGATTACTCTTAATTTGCTACAAACATAGTCAACATGCGGACCCCAGTGAAACTTGTGATCTATCACAAGACCAAGGTAAGTATGTTCTTTAACAGTTTCGATTAGTGAACAATTACAACATGTAAAGCCTTTGTGAATATGTGTCTTTCTTTAATTATTATATTTTCTTTAATTATTATTTTTTATCAATTATTATTATTTAAACTGGAAATATCATAATATGTATTATATAAAATATGAATTTGCTCTCCTACGCTATCGAATTGGATTTTGTCTGTAATGGTAGTTGTATGTGTGTTAAATAAATAAATAAATGTCGCTAAGGCATTTTTACCTCATATACTATATATACCTCAAAACGTTGATATACTAAATAGACAATAGGGAATATGCATAAAATATAAAAATATCTTAAAACATAATAATATGATACTAGACTGAAAAATAAAGGAAATTGCGAAAAAAATTTCAATATCTGATGATAAATGAGCAAGATATGAGCGGTCAAAGTTTGTACTCTATCTCTTTCTAGCAAAACGAAATTTAGTATGAACTTTCTATGAAGGTCGTGTTATGTGACGTCACGATACACGTCCGATCTCTCTGTCTAATAGACTACTTTAAACGTTCATATCTTAGTTATTTTTAATGATATCAAAAAACTGATTTTACCATACGATTTACCAAACAAGATAGAACTATATAAAAAACTAAAAAAAATACGTGCATATTCCCTATTAAAACAGAAATAATATAATATATCTATGGACGCTTCACACCAGGTCAATCTGATCCCGTGGTAAGTTCTCGAAGAACTTGTGTTACGGGTACCAGATAACGGAAGTATATTTAATACTTTTATACAATACACATAATTAAGATTTTTATTATATTATACACATATTTAATACACATCCATGACCCAGGAACACAGAAAACTTTTTGTTCCGTCGGCGGGATTTGAACCCGCGACCCCCGGCTTGAGCAACGACATGCTCAACCAACTGAGCCACAGAGGTCGTCATAGAAATAGAACTATACACTTTCTGTGAAATTTACAAGTACATATTATATAATAAAATATTATACTATAATATATACTATATAATATTATATTAATATATTATTAAAATTTCAAGTAAGAAGTTGAAGGAACAAAAAAGTACATTCAACGATCGAACATTTTCATTCTATCGCAGGCAGAGTGCTCGCTAAGGTTTTCATAATTTATTTTTTACGGCATGTTGTTCCCTATTATTTCAAGAGTAAAATAAACGATTGCGAAATAGCGGCACCGCTGAGAGTGACACAACCTCCTCGTACGAAAGTCAGCGGCTCACTGTCCCGCGCGCCCGCGCACGCACCGCTTACAAATATTTTCACAAAATAATAGTTATTTACGTATATTTTGAAAATAAAACGGTATTTCGAAAAACCCAACGATGAAATGTTAGATAAATATATTCTTCACATTTTCGTAAAAGAACCATCTTTATAGCCGTAGTAGGTAGTAAGTAGATAGAAAAAGAAATCTGAAAACAGGGCTACTTAATTTTAATTTATTTAATATTAATATTCGTCTTATTAAAAAAATTAACGATGATATTAAAGATGAAGGATTGAAGTGTGAAATGTATATTTTTTTGAATTTTTTTATTCCCATTTTTCGGAGTAGTTCCGACTCAAACTGAGCGATTTTTAAGCTTTAGGGGCTATTTGCCCCTTAACCAAGTCCGGAAAGAGTCCTTCCACATAATATTACATGACAGCGCAACGGCCCCAAAGTAAAAAAGAACACAGTACATAGGTACTTACTTACATTAAAAATACTACTATTAGTAGTAGTGTTTTGAAATTCGAAATATGTAGGTACTATTGTGTTATCAAAGTTTAATTACGAGGAACTTTGTTGAACACCTGAACATACAATACAGTAAAATAATGTATACAAATATAATATGTATATTAACAAGCTTGAAACATGTATGACCCAATCTTGACGTGACGAAAAGCGACGTGTAATGGTGAAATCTACATCTTCAAATAGATCTAATTGATCGAAACTCACGGCTAGAATTTTTGCAAGAAGTCATCAATATAGATTCTGCGCGAGAGCGAGAAGAGAAAGAGAAGCAAGTGTCGAGAGATGGTATGAAACCCCAAACTCGTCTCTGATACGTCATGACTCTTGAGATACTCTTTGTATTGCCTGGCTGCAAAGTGCAAACATAATTGTGCGGCGGGTCGCGATTCGCGAAGCCGCATTAAGCGATTTTTTTTTTGAAAAGAGAAAAGGTTTTATACCTATTAGTAGTTCCGTTACCGCGAAGTTACGAAGTTAATCTTTTCTCTTTAAAAAAAAATATAACTATGCACTATTAAATACGGCTTTTTTGCCAACCGCGTCTTTTGTTTCTCGTGTCCAGTTAATGAACAACCGCTAGCATACGTGTGGCTGGTACTTAAGAAGTTATTTTGTTTGTATTAAAATTAATACATGACAAAATGTTGTTAAAGTATTTAATGTGAAATATGTGCTAATTTCATATTTAATATAATATGTACTTACAACTACACATCTTTAACCTTCTGATTAATTACCTTGAAGGTAAAAGAAGTTGTAACACACGTCTCCTACAAAAACATAATTTTAAAATAATTTTTATTTGAATCGGTGAAAACATTTTTTTTAACTGACAATACATTTAAAGGACATTACAATTTTACCCACGGCGACCGGAGCTGCGGCATGCGATAAGAGTTGCTAGTTTATTTTGATGGTTTGGTGAAAATCGGTTGAGCCGTTTAAAAGTTGTGGGGGGTGAAAGTGGGGAACAATAACTAAATGTCTGCAAATATACTCAAGTGGGGTCTCAAATAAAAGTGCACTAAAAGCGAATATTGATGACTTAATCGAGAGTGTTCTTAGCCATGTTTTATAAAAATCCATTCAGCCGTTTGAAGATCATCAGGTCTTTTCTAGTTGATAAGGGGATCTGACTAACTTTCTTATGTCCAATCGATTCGAAATTTGGTACAGTGTTACTTCAACAATATTTAAAGTACATGGTAAGGTAACCATGACCTGATTAGCCGTTTGAAGATCATCAGTTCTTTATTAGTTGATGAGGGGATCTATCTTCCATATGTCCTATCGATTCGAAATTTGGTATCGTGTTACTTCAATGATACTGAAAGTATATGGTAAGGTAACCATTATTTATACCTACTTTATAAAGGACAAAGTAAAATTTAAAATTTAGAAAACCCCCTGACAAAAAATAAACTCTAAAAAATAATAAATAATATTTTAAATCTATTATAATTATTATCGTCACATATAATATTATGTACCTAAGTTGAAATATTTTTATTTTCCAATCGTCGTCTCGTCGAGGACTGCTAAGTGAGAAAAACAGGTGTAGTCGCAGATTGCACCAAATGAATTTACTTCGAAAAAAATTGCTCGTACCTAAATGTAATTCGTAATAATTAATTAGCTGTTGTTGGTATACTTTATAAATACTTTAAAATACTTTATAAACTTTAGCGGTCCCCCGACGAGGCGACGATTGGAAAATAAAAATATTTCAACTTACATAATATTATATGTGACGATAATAATTATAATAGATTTAAAATATTATCTATTATTTTTTAGAGTTAATTTTTTGTGTCAGTGGGTTTTTTAAATTTTACTTTTACTTTGTCCTTTTTAAAGTAGGTATAAATAATGGTTACCTTACCATATACTTTCAGTATCATTGAAGTAACACGATACCAAATTTCGAATCGATAGGACATATGGAAGATAGATCCCCTCATCAACTAATAAAGAACTGATGATCTTCAAACGGCTGATGTCATGGTTACCTTACCATGTTCTTTAAATATTGTTGAAGTAACACTGTACCAAATTTCGAATCGATTGGACATAAGAAAGTTAGTCAGATCCCTAAATTACATTATACTACATACCTACTTACATACTATATAAATAATTGTATGTTTGTGAAATGGCGCATAAGTGGAGAGTGGTACGTAATATAAAAATAAAATAGTAATATTATATTATGTTTATAAGAGTAACATAATATTTATAATCTCTGTACTTAAAATAAAATCTTAGAGCAGATGAAAATGACGTAAGCTGCTATAACCAAGATTTTATCTCGGACGCAGCGAATCATTAAAGTCCAAATTATAGTAAATTGCTTCCACAATAAATAGTAACGTTTTCATGTATATTTTTTATTGAATCATGTTTTAAAAATTGAAAGTTTGCTTTATACGAGCCAGCCTTTAGTCAAGAATCAAGATGCATTCCATAATATGGACGGCGAATTTCGAAAATAAAATGTATAGAATTTGATTCTACGGCATCGCAAGCAACAAACAAGATGCCCTGGGCCTTTGGTCAACTCAAGATGCATTCGATAATTTCAACGGCGAAGTTCGAAAATAAAATGTATGGGATTTGACATAAGGCATCGCAAGCGACTTGTCACTTACAGAAAACGCGGACAGACAGAGCGAAACTTGAGTATTACGGAACCCTAAAAATGTTCCAATAACAACAAAAGTGTTGGTCAGAACTTAGCTCATCACCTGGACAATTTTCTTTGAAAAAAAAAACGTAAAATAGTGTCGGTTTAAAAATGTATAATGCAATAATGTCAAGGCAATTTAAACTGTACGAAACATTAGCCACGCTGCACGCTGGTTTATAACAACGGCAGATTTTAGATTTCTAGAAATACCTTTGATTTTCATAGTTAGTGTGCATTTATAGCTTTAATACTTCCTAATTCGTTTCAAATCATCATGCATACGTGTAGCAAAAACCTTTAGTACAGTTTTACGAGAATTGTGTGAAGTGCGAACGGAGTAGTATGATATTTGGCCCGTACATAGTAAATTTATTTTCAGGAAGGCGTGCAGAAAGGTAATATTTTTTAAATTAATGCTTGGAAATACATAAAATTATTAAAAATAAAAACACACACTACCTCAGATTATTATGTATTAACATTTACTACGGTGCGTTTGATAGAATATGTAGGTACAATTTTGTTACAACTGTACCAAAGGTCTGTAGCGGACCATGGAGAGACGCTTGGCTACGTTGAATATAAGAGGAGGAATGGATGATAAGAATGAAAGTGGACGAAGCGAAAGAAGTATGTAAGGATCGTAGCAAGTGGAAAGAAGTGGTCTCTGCCTACCCCTACGGGAAAGAGGCGGTCCTGCCTACCCCTAGGGAAAAAGGCGTGATTATATGTATGTATGTATGTATGTAATTTTGTTACACGTTGTCGTTTACCAATCCGGCACAACTCACAATATTTTCATTTTTTATTAAGAGGCAAAAGAACCCTTATACAGTGGCGGATCTACGACTTTTTCGAACCGGGGCAAAAACATAATATTCAAACATAATATTATGATTCGATTACCTACTTGAGAAAAACCTATAAGATTGTTGGAATAGAGGCTTCATATTTGATATTTGTTCGATATTTCGAATTCTTGTCTTAAGGATTTGGCCGATTTGGCGGCCCCATGAAACTGCCGCCTGGGGCAAGTGCTACTAGTTGCCCCCCATAGATCCGGGGGTGCCCTTATAAAGTTATCTTATGAATGAATTATTTTGGGCGTAAATCGACCACACGGCGTCCTCCAGTGTCTAGTATTTAGTAATGTATGTAATGCGTTTGTTGGGGAAAAAATTACATATTTTAAAATTGAAGTCGATTTAACTATTGCCTACTAAATCTAAACATAAAAGGCAAACCTGACTGACTCACCTATCAACGCATACGGCAAAGCCGAAACTACTGAACGGATATTGCTGAAATTTGGCATACAGATTGTTGTAATGACGTAGGCATCCGCTAAGAAAGGATTTTTGAAAATTCGCCCCCTAAGGGAGAGAAAAAGGGGTTAAAATTTTGTATGGAAACCGAACTCCACGCGAACGAAGTCGCGGGCAAAAGCTAGTATGTATAATATTAGATAGTAGATACTTATCTGTTATTTTACTTATGAGTAGGCTCAACCGTTCAACGTTTTACATTATTTAAATAGTACTTAAATATTATTGAAAATTATAAATAAATGTAATCGTATACAGTTCAGACAGGACTTAAAAGAATAACTACATAATATATATTATTCCATTCCTATCAAAAAATTTACCCCCTTACTAATAAAAATCTTTACGCAATGGCTATACAATTTTATGTCCTTGTCTGTCAAGCAAGTTTTCCAACGTATAAGACAAGGACAAACATTGTACAACTTATCCATTGTGTAAATATTTTTATTAGTAAGGGAGTTACAGTACAAAACAGCAACAACTTTACAATATATTATAACCAAAAAGTTTATGATCTTGCAAGCATAGAACAATTTCCAGCACACATCGAGGCAAAGTTTATTATTCAAATTAAAATATTCGCCGCGCAGACATAATATACTTGTCTCTTTCTCATCCAATCTATCACACAATAGCAAATCACAATACAATAACATATAACACATATAAATAGCAGTAAAAAGAACAATGGGACACGTCGTAAGGACATCCTGACAGTGAAAATCGCAAAAATAAATCGCATATTATAATTATATAGGTATATCGCATATAGGCAAATAAATAATTTAGGCAATTATTCATTACCTTATTAGCGATCGTAGCTCCAAAGACCTTGTGATATCGTTAACACCACCTAAAATAATGCATTTTTATATAAAATATAATATATATACAATGCATTCGCAGTGCTTTACCGTTTTGGGTGAAAATTTGCGCCAAAAATCGTGCTTAATTAAAACGAGCTCAGTCAGCATTGCAAGTATAGGGTCTAGTCATTGCTTAGCGAACAGAGATATCATACTAGCTACTAAATATAACATTGTATATAATATTACATAACAATAATAATATTACATTTATTCCACAAAAACATTTTCATGTTCAAGGTGTATGACTCACTCCCGTGTAGCCCGCCAAGACCAGCTAAGCGAAGTGCAAGGGTACTAACCAGACCACCTTTTCTCAAAGTTAAGCGTTTCGTCGATAATTTGAACCCTCTTAACTTGGGTTTGGATTATACCAGATAAACTAAATTTTCAGGATATGCTCCCAGTAGTAGACTAATTAAACATGTAAAGTTTTGATTGCATAAGTCTTATACTTAAGATTTTATTGATTTTATTGACACCAAAAAACTCCTGATTTCGTCACTGACTCACTGATGACCAACAAAATTATACGGTACTTCCGACTGTCTTAGAAAGCTGAAATTTGGTATGTAAGATAGTTTTAGCACATAAACAACATAACAATTGCCAAACTTGAAACTTTTATCCTCCAACGCCTATAAAAATTACACTAGGGGATGAAATTTTTACTCTAGAGGTCTGAAAATGGTTGTGGTTGGGAGGTTTGTAGGATTTAATAACAATAAAATAAAATTATTGTCATAACTTACAAAAAGATGATGGGATGCAGTATAATCAGTAAGTATATAAAATTCGATCCTGAGTTGTAATTTGTAAACTTGTGACGTCAGTTGTCAGTTCGTCACTTTACACTTTACATTACAAAATTGCTATATTTTGGTGCCGTCTTGCATATAAAAATTATTGACTCAGTTAAACATTGGTGTTAATATTGTTTACTATATTTTAAGTATGTAGGTGTATACACACAGTACTGTATATTATGTAGATACTATCCATGATTGTTCCTTCATGGCTATAACAGGGACAAGTTTTCTTAGAAACGAAGTACTGAAGTCTGAAACAGTTCAGTGCAGCACGAATAATCTACCACAGAGAAAATTCGTAGCACCAACCCCAACCATATCGTTTAGTTCATGAGCATCATGGGCCTGGGGGGAGTACTATAACGCGGAGGAGTGACAATAGATCCACTTGGGTTCAAGTGGCGTCAGGGCTCGATTTTGACCTGCCTTCGATAAAGAAAATCCGGCCAAGTGCGAGTCGGACTCGCGCACCGAGGGTTCCGTACAAAAGGTATTTTAGTATTTGATATGAATCTCAATTTAATACTTACCTCTACGCGTTCATGAGGAAAGGGGTGGTAAGTTTAAAATTATTAAAAATATTTTTATTATATGATGTCACTAAAAATTTACACTTTTCACAATTTTTCCTTTTAATCTGTGCTATAAGACGTTGCTTTGTACTAAATTTCAAGATTCTCAGTTCACGGGAAGTACCCTGTAGGTTTTGAGTTTGCGAGTGGCGAAAATTTGCGGAAATTTTCGGCATAAACGGCTGTATCTTTTGATTGCGTTGGTTTAGAAATTTGACTTTTTCACAGCTCCAAGGAACAGTAGAAATGAGTATTTGATATAAATTCCAGCTTGATACCCCCACGCGTTCCTGAGAAAAAGGGTATTGACAGACGGACGGACAACAAAGTGATCCTATAAGGGTTCCGTTTTTTCCTTTCGAGGTGCGAAAAAGAGAAACAGTTCTGGAACATAAACGTAATTTTCTTGCAACAGACTATTTTGTAACTTGAGACAAGGAAGTTTGCACTGCGCAGCTAGCATAATGTTCAACCGCAAGATTTCAACTAAGACCATAATAATTTTCAAACGTTAATAACTTAAGCTAGCTAAGTGATAATATTATAGTCCTTAAGTAGCTATAGGTTTTAGCTGTAAAACCTATAGCTATTAATATATATTATCACTTAAGTGGACACGAAAAACAAGTCGCATCATGGGTCACGGCATCACCCATGTGTCCAGCCGCCAGCCGGTGAAACTCTGAATTATTATCATTTATTATAATCGAATTTTGTTGTTTGCGAACCAAAGGACGAAAGGTGAACGCGCACCTATCCGCGCCGCAGGAATCGATTCCTGAGGCGTGGATAGGTGCGCGGCGTTGCATACGATTTCATACAAAGATTTATAAAATTCGATTACTTTCGGCGCGTGCGGCTCCTGCGGCGCGTACTTATAGGTGCGCGTTCACCTAACACCGTACCTAAACAACCGAATGGAAAAATTGCAAAATTTTATCACAAAATTAGCTATATAATATGTAGAGATCTAATAATTATAATATTATGTATTAATCTAAACATAATATTATATCTGAAAAGAGTTACGTTTTGCTAACACCATTTTTTAAACCCTCCCCGGCTCCCCAGGCCATTATTACGAAATACGAAGCTTCGCCGTAGTCGGGTAAAAATTATCTTACAATTCAGAAGTTCGATTCAGCCAGCAATAATACAGACTGATACGATCCAGTCCCGACTGCCGATTTGTTAAAACTGCAAAATGGTATAATTCTCATAAACGTCAAACCCGTTTCGACTTTCGATTGGTCCAAATCCAATCAGTTTGCGATATCAAGACGATTCATTTATAATTAAATAAAAGTAAAATGAAAGTGTAAGTTAATAACGAGAATCGGGGTTCTGCTTTATACTACTGGACCATGGAGGCGTTATTTGGGCATTTCACAACATCTTTTTTACAAACATTAGGTAGGTACTCAAATGTTAAATTAAGAAAGTACTTAGATAATAGTGTGTTATTAATTAACAATGTGGTTGATATTATTATTCCATATAGAACTATAACCACTATTACCTTGAGGCCTGTTTAAATAAATGGATTTAAATCGAACATCACTGCACCTGTTGAATAGTTTATTTATTTCATTTAGATTATTTAATATTTATAATTGGATTTTCTAGTAAGAATTGCGCGAAATTCCTATACTTAATTCCAAATTCAGTGGAATACGTAACACGTACTTATCAGAGCATAACCACATTAGGTGCCGGTGGTCATGACTGTTCAGTGTTCTTGTGACGTAAGTGTTACTGTTACCGGATCAGCTGTTATAAACATAATGAACACTCACATGGGCCATGGCACACCCTGTAAGGCTGACCCCACATTTGGCGTACGCGTTTCTCACATGCCGGCAAATCGCGACGTTCACGCAGCGCGCACTGTGAGAACGTCGCGATTTGCCGGCATGTGAGAAACGCGCACGCCATAGGGGCCGTCCATTAATCACACGTGATGTTTTTAACAACTTTTCAGACCCCTCCCCACCCCCTGGTGATACGTGGTGAGGTTTTATACTACCCCCCTCCCCCACCTAAGAGCACGTGTTTTTTTTTACATAGTAAGCAGGTCATGTTTGAAGAAAAACTTTAACTTAAAAACCATTTTAATCGAATAATTTAAGCAATTAAAAACTATACGAGTAATTTGTCTTGTAAGTATATTTTCGGTATGCATACACTAGATTCGAAAATTAATACACGTGATGACTCCTTAAACCCCCTCCTCCCCTTGGTGATACTTGGTGATTTTTTTTCGGACCCCCCCTCCCCCTTTAGGCATCACGTGATTAATGGACGACCCCATACGTGGAGGAGGCTTAATTGCGCGTATGTAAAGAAAAGCTTTAATTTTACACCGAGTAACTACCTATATATCAACAATGGGAGAAGACACCTACTAAAAAAACAAGACTAAAAAATTTATGTAACTCCGTTAAATTATCAAGCAGTAAGCGAGCTGATAATGATGAAATATAGCTAAGAACACTCTCGATCACGTTAGCTTTCAAACAAAAATATATTTAGATCGAAATTGGTTCATCCGTTTCGGAGATAGTAGCTACGAATGCAACGACGCCACGAACATATTATATATGTTACCGGCCAAACCCGATTTTAGGACAAACTAGTTTTGCCTAGGCTAAACTGGTTCTTCCTATACGCGATAGGATTGACTAGTATATCCTAGTCCAAACTACTTTGTCCTAAGCCCGACAGGATATACCAGTTTAGCCTAGGCCAAACTAGTTGATCCTGATATTAATACGCACATTCTATCCTATCCTATCCATCCTATGATAAACTAGTACGGCCTAGTCTAAATATTATGCTATATCTAGAAACTCTAAATAAATATATAAACTGAATAAAATACTCCGTAATTGGAAAATAACCATTTCTATTAAAACGATAATGATTCGTCGTTAAAAGATATGGATATTTATTGGTTATACAAACAATAACAAAAAATAAGTGTTTTTTTAAATAGAAACAATAATCTTATCTCAGTTATTAAAATCATTATTTATTTTTACATGGTGTGCTTTGGTGGCACTTAGAATTGCACTTGCATCTGTTTGTGGAACAGTTTTTGATGCAGCTGCATCTCACGAAACCTTGGCCTGATACAACTGAATGTTTCGTAGTTGCAGTCCTTAACGATATTCCTATAGTTATTTATCCTAGAGTGTGCGTTTTAATATCAGGATCAACTAGTTTGGCCTAGCCTAAACTGGTTTATCCTGTCGGGCTTAGGACAAAGTAGTTTGGACTAGGATATACTAGTCAATCCTATCGCGTATAGGAAGAACCAGTTAAGCCTAGGCAAAACTAGTTTGTCCTAAAATCGGGTTTGGCCGGTAACATATACACAACCAGCTGGCCTATTCTGTATCGTACATTTTGTGAGTTAATCACTGAGTTAGTAACGAAACGGAGGAGTGAGTAACGGAAAGTCTCACTTTTGTATTGAGATCGAATCCGGGCTTAGAGTTTAGGCTGGGACTATTCGCTAGGTGCGCGATGACTGCGCCAACAAGCATTTACAATTACGGCGGACTTGAACATGTCAAATGGCTGGGTTCATTACGAAAATTATGTAAAAACACAATTCATTTATATGAAACTAGCCCTTGCACGCGGCTCCGCCCGCGCCAACACATTATCCCGCGGGAACACCACCCCTCCGGGATAAAAAATATCCCCCGGGACCCAAAGTATGTATATACAAAACATCATAAAAATCGGTTCAGCGGTTAAAGCGTGAAGAGGCAACAGACAGACAGACACACCCTCGCATTTATAATATTAGTATAGATATTGTAATTTACATATTATATTCTATCCCCTCATCTTAATCTATAGAGTCTATAATAACGTTCCCTTTTTCCTTTTTCCCTTCTAAATAAATAAATTACATACGTAAGTACCTACAAACGGTCTTTCATACGACTGACTTCACAAGAAGTAACCATGTTATCATTTGCTGTATTTTTCTCTTTCTTGTTACTGCACTCCATGTATCGTTTGTATCTTGACATTACTAAATTTACATTTAAAGTAACCATTACAGAGGTGTAAAGGAGGTAATATTCTTAGAACGTAACTAGGACTGTCGTGACTCAACAGCTTTTTCGCCTTACTGTGAGCACTGCAATGATTTCAAAACTAAGGATGGGCTATATCACTGTTTTTTGCCATTGTTCTCATGCAGCAAGTATCGTGATGTGACACATTTTATTATAATAATATATTAGGTTATTATAATAATAGGTTGGGGAAAAAGTCTTTTCGCATTATAGTATGTATGAACTTGTCATAAAATATCTTGGGCTATACCAATTGTATCTGGCTGATTTTGGTATCATTAAAAAGTTTTAATTTTACAGAAGACAATTCCAAATTCAAATTAGGTAAATTTGAGATTTTCATTTGTTTTTCTTATTGTTAAAATGAGTGATTCCTATGAAGAATTTCGATACATTTTAAAATTTTATTACAAAAATGGTAAAAAATGTAACACAAGCCGCGAAAAAAATTTGTGATGTTTATGGACCTAATGCAGTATCTGTGAGAGTAGCGCAAATTTGGTTTAAGCGTTTTCAATCCGGAAATTTTGATATCAAAGATGCACGTCGCTCTGGTCGCCCTGTTACGGACAAAACTGTTGCCATTTTTGAAAAAGTGGAGCAAAATCGGCATATTAGTAGTTACGATGTAGCTGAAGAACTGGGGATTGACCACAAAACGGTTTTGGCGCATTTGAAAAAAGCTGGGTACACAAAAAAGCTCGATATTTGGGTGCCTCATGAGCTCACTGAAAGAAACCTAATGAATCGTGTACTCATTTGTGATTCTTTATTACGACGTAATGAAACCGAACCATTTTTGAAGAAGCTGATAACTGGTGATGAAAAGTGGATCACGTACGACAAGAACGTGCGAAAAAGATCGTGGTCAAAGGCCGGTCAGGCTTCACAGACTGTGGCGAAACCCGGGTTAACTCGCAACAAGGTGATGCTGTGTGTGTGGTGGGATTGGAAGGGCATTATTCATTATGAGCTGTTACCGCCAGGCAGGACCATCAATTCTGAACTGTACTGCGAACAACTGATGAGATTAAAGCAAGAAGTTGAGAGAAAGCGGCCGGAATTAATCAACAGAAGGGGTGTGGTTTTTCACCATGATAACGCTAGACCTCACACATTAGACTAGACTTTACCCACTCAGAAAAAATTACGGGAGTTTGGCTGGGAGGTGTTAATGCATCCGCCGTATAGTCCTGACCTTGCACCTTCAGATTTCCACCTGTTTCGGTCGCTGCAGAATTCCTTAGGCAGTGTCAGGTTGACATCACAAGAGGACTGCCAAAACCACTTGTCGCAGTTTTTTCATCAGAAGCCCCAAAAATTTTATAGCAATGGGATCATGTACCTACCAACAAGATGGCAAAAAGTTATCGAACAAAATGGCACCTATATACTTTAGTCACTTGTAAATAAACTTTATAAAAAAACCTTTTAAATTTTTATATAAAATGCGAAGAAACTTTTTCCCCAACCTAATATATCATAGTGGCGAATTTCGCTAGTAAAAAGTGACATTTGGTCTGCCGAAAGTTCATTTTTTGGCCACAGTGCGCGCTGCGGTCGATTCGAGGTTCCCCCACCACCTACTACGCACCCAGCGAATATTGTCCGGAATCTGCGGGCCCGGGAAAATTTAGACCACTGAAAATAGAACTCTATAGGTACTATATTTCATTTTCGACTCTACTAGTAGAAAAAGTGTCGAATGTCGAGCTGTCATATATTGACATTTGACTCGACACTTGTACCTATGTTCGATTTTCAGCTCTATTGTATTATCGCAGACTGCAGAGTTCTATTTTCAGTGCTCTGAATTTTCTCGGACCTTCCGGATTCCGGGTCATAAGGTCCCAACTCCCAGTCTAAGCTCGCTTATAGAAGGTTGGGAAATATGGGCTTAGACGTGCGGCAAAAATCGACCGTCTAGGGCTGGGACTATATGCAACGGAATCCGTTAGACCGTAGAGAATTATGAGCACTGAAAATAGAACTCTGTGCTAATGCAATACAGTTGAAAATTGAAGTGTCAGGTGTCGAGCTGTCATATATGACATTGACGTTTAACTCAACACTCATGTATTCGATTTTCAACTCTATTGTATTAGCATAGATTTCTATTTCCAATGATCAGAATTCTCTACGGCCTACCGGATTCCGTTGCGTATATCTCTACCCTAAATAGCAATTCGGCTAGGTCGAAACGCGGAAGACAATTTTGTGCGGCGAAAATCGACCCGTGTAGATCTCCTTTATCCTCACTTTTCTTACATTTAGGAGCGACGCCTGCGAGCATCGGCAGTAGTGATACCTAGTGAATAGTGATGCATATTGCATATTAAAGTGCATTCTGCTAACTGTAGGTACGGTCGATAAAACACATCTGCGGGCTTATTACGTATCTTGCAAAAGCCAAGCAATAGCAAAAATTGCGCATTTTTTGCGCAAAAATCGCTAATTCGTATTACGTATCTGCAAAAACCTAGCAGAAGCAACCTAGCGACAGTACTGCCTCTACCGAACAATCGAGGAACTATAAATTGCAATCAATCGTTCGATCTCTTCACTGCTGTCAAAGAATATATATTACTAACGTGCTGCTGTCTAATTTTTCGTATTACGTAAGACTTTTACAGCAAAGCGAAAGCAATCAGCGAGCTATTTGAACTGTCAGTTAGCAATAATAAGCGAAAATGAAGAAAAGTGCATTCAAACACAACAACGAGCGATTAGCAATCGATCGCATACGATTTTATTTGACGTTCAGCAATCGACTGCGCGTCTATCGCGCGATGACAACATTTTTGCTAATCGCTATTTTTACGTAATACGGCGGCCGGTGTAGGTACCACTTATCGAGCTTATGACTTAGCGATATGGTTCAAACTTCAAAACACCTGATCTGTCTGTGACAGACCTGTGCCTGTCGACGACTGTATGTTGGCAATTTCATAACACGGTTTCATTTGCGGCGCTGATGCAGCAATACCTACTTAGTTGTTTAAATTAAATTCGTCACATTCCGAATGTTTTCAACAACATTTCAATTTTCAACTAAATACCGTGATTCTCTGATGAACTACAAAAGTAAGTTTATTTTTAACTACAAATATAATAAATACAAATGTAACCCTTTTTGTAAGTTGGTCCGTCTAAGGGTGCTAATAGCCTATTAAAACAATCCACGGCCGAACATAATATTATTTATAACGTTTTTGGAAGTCAGTTAAAAATCAAATGAATTGCGCGTTAAAAAATCGCTGTTTGCTTACTAAGTAGGTTTAACATACTTAATTAGAATATTAGCTGCATAAGTTAGTGTGTATATGTACCTATTATGTACATTGGATGTTTATGTTATCAGTTATCACCATTAATCTATAAAATATATAAAAGAAAGTCGTGTTAGTTCATTATTTAGGTCCCTATATTACCGCTTAACTGATTTGGCTGAAAATTGGTGGAGAGGTATCTTAAAACCAGGAGAAGGACATAGGATACTTTTTATCCCGTTCCCGAGGGACTCAAAACTCGAGAACGGTTGGACCGATTTGAATAATTTCGTTCTTCAAATAATTGTGTAGGTTCAGCGAAAGTAGGTAATATTGGAAAAGGTATAGGTTATAGGAGTACCTAGGTATTTATTCATTTCAGTTCATATTTAAGACAGCTATAAATATCATCTAAAACTTTGTTAAGCCCAAATTCGTGTGACACACCCTGCATGTAATATGTAATATATTTTTAAATCACAGACTTTGGTATTAATTTTTGTTCTGTAATTCTATAAATGACCCATATATTGTTAAATAATTAGGTTGCAATAAATAAATAATTATTATTATTATTAATGAAAGACTAGTAACAATATATTAGGTATTATTAAATACAGACACAAATCATAATACGAAAGATATATTATGTTAGAAAAAAATACATTTAAAACAGAGGCATAATATGTATGTGTTTGTAAATTGTAAAAATTGTAAAAACCGTTGCATTGTAATAAAACTAGTGAAATTGTAAAATGTTGATAGACTTCCGACGCGAATATGCTGCCTATAATTTCACACATTATTTTTAGTTAGATTATAAATATAAAGTTTAATCTTTCGACATATTCTTACAATCTCGTAAGTTACTTTACAGTCTAACGGTTTTTACAATTTTACGGTGACATATACATAGACTTCGACGCCTATGTTAAAGTAAAAGCCATACTGATTGTATTAAGGTACACCTTTTTACAATAAGTATGGTATTTTAATACATTAAATCATATATGTCTGTCATAATATTATGTTAATTTAAAAAGTAACTAGAATTTAGATCCGTGTTTAGTGTTTACTAACACAGATAACACACATAGATGATACAATGCATACACTAGTCACTACACGTCATGAGGTCTAGAATCTTCTATACAAATAAATAAGATTGAAGTGTCTGTTTGTAATTTCAAATTAACAGCTTTTCACTTAATGCTTAAGAAAGCATATTCGGTGCTTACAATGAAATAGCATTTTTTTTATTTTTGTATGTCCGTCTGTCTGTCTGTCTGTCTGTCTGTTTGTTCCGGCTAATCTCCGAAACGGCTGGACCGATTTTCGCGGGACTTTTACTGGCAGATAGCTGATGTTATAAGGTCTAACATAGGCTACTTTTATTTTAGGGTTCTGTTTAAAAAAATAGAGTTCCGTTTCCGTTAGTTCTTTGCAAACGAAGTTGCGGGTATCAGCTAGTAGATAATATAAACGTGCGGCAAAAATTCTAATGCTTTATCAGTATAGAAATAAAATGCGGGTTGAAAATTGCATAATAAGGCCCACTTGCGCTGATCTTAAATAAATTAATCTTAAAGTTTAGATAACCCTGGGTTAAATATCATGATATCTCTCTCGTTCTTCGTATTTACGAAAGAGAAAGGCATGATATTTCAACCTAGGGTTAACTTTAAAGTTTTTTAAAGTTTGGGTTAACCCAGATCTGGGCAAGTGGGCCTTAGTTTAGGTACGATCGATAAACGGCCAAACACAGAAGTTAGATTTTTAGAATGGGGCGTCCATAAATTGTGTGCGAAGTTTTTGAGGATTTCTTTACCCGCCGTCTGTCCCCCCTTAGTATACATATGTGGTCCTCCTCCCTCTCTCCCTAATTTCACGTGAGATAAAAAAATCCTCGTCTCCCCCCAAATAGATTTGGTGAGATTCGGCTGTACGCTCTTCCCGCTATTCTAAAGACCTCACGTAATTTATGAACGCCGCAAAGTAATTGTCTTAAAGGGTTTGTTAACAACATAAAACACAAATCGCTACGACATGCCAGTATACTTGTCTTTACTTTACTAACCGCTCCAGGGATCCCGGCTGATATGAAGAGGGCCAGCGTGTCGGGCCACGGCAGGAGTTTGTACTGCTCCCACCATCTCTTCACCACCAGGCTCACGTAGAAGCCGAGCACGAACGACATTGGTATCGACTCGCTCTGCGCGCCGAAATACTGTCGAACCTTCTCGAATATCCTGAAAACAAATTGTCCTTTACAATTCTGTGCAGTTTATCTATCAGTTTAGCAATCAAAAGTTTATCATCCATATAATATATCCAATATCCATCCATCCACATAAACTTGTAAGTTTATATATAAATACTAGCTTTTGCCCGCGGCTCCGCCCGCGAGAAATGGGGTTTTTGGCCACTTACGACTGTACTCTAAGTTAAATCTGTATCTTCCTTATCTTACGTTCTCTCTTTAATTACTAATTGTTTGTCCGAAGCACCATCATACCATATTTCATTTCAATGGTTTAAACGCTTAAGCCATGAAAGACATTAAAAAAATATACACAATAGTACATTATCCCTCGGGAACAATATTATATATCTTTTTGGGATAAAAAGTAAAAATACACAAAAAAGTATGAAATAAAACTTAATCTCTAAATAATTCCCCTTTCAAATTCGGCTAAAATTTTTAGTATTTCTCTACTCAATCTTATTAATTTTGAAATCGATACCAGCCCAAACAATATTCTACAATATTTTATAGAACTTACGTTCATATTTGCTGGTACCGACTTCAAAATTAATAAGATTGAGTAGAGAAATAGTAAAAATTTTAGCCGAATTTGAAAGGGGAATTATTTAGAGATTAAGTTTTATTTCATACTTTTTTGTGTATTTTTACTTTGGAAGTCGGTTTAATTTTTTGTTTAAAAATAATAATTTCACCCTTTTTAGAGATATATTTTCTTAAGTTATTATTAATACGTCTTAAAAACGTCTAAACTAAACGATCGAATGTATAATTGAATACGCGCCAAGCTTCCATAAAATATTGCTATTAAGATGATGATGATGATTACTGTAAGTTATAAAGTGGCACATGCTTGCAGTTCATTAAACAATACCGAAATTTCCAAACGCATATCTTTAAAGACTGAGGAGTTCTGTACAGTGCTTTTGGATCCAGGGTATACCTTGGTACAATATCTTATTTTTTGGTAGCATATGCTTGTGTTACTTCATTAAAAGTCAAAATCACTATATGTGTGGATATAAATTTCGAGGAGTTCCCTCGATTCCTCATGGATCGCATCATCAGGTTCCCACTTTAGTGACTAAAGGACCAATTTCGAACTAAACCCTTTTCAACAACAAAAGAATTTTGCAAATAGGTCCATAAACGGCAGAGTGATGTTCAAAGATATCCGTGTTAGTGTAAAATACTATGAGAAATACCTTTTATATCATCATAATCTGATGATGTATGGTGTGATAGTGGTGATGATGATGATGATTACTCTAACTGACAGGGTGGCATATGCTTGCAGTTCTTTAAACAACGCCGAAATTCCCAAACATGTATCTATAAGGAGCCAGGAGTTCTGTTCTGTACTTTTGGATCCAGGGTATACCTTGGAGCAAAATCTTACTTTTTGGTAGCATATACTTGAACTACTTTAGAAAAAGTCAAAATCACCATATGTGTCCATATAAATTTCGAGGAGTTCCCTCGATTCCTCATGGATCCCATCATCAGGTCACCACTTTGATATCAAAAGGACCAATTTGGGATTACACCCTATACATCACAGAAAAAACTATGAAAATCGGTCCACAGGCGGCGGAGTAATCGTTGAACATACAAAAAAAAAATAACCGCCTCCTTTTTTGGGAAGTCGGTTAAAAAGTACACTGCGCGTTTGTCCAAAGCATAAACCACTGCCATACCAAATTTCATTCAAATCAATTCAACCGTTTAGCAGTAAAAGACAATCAAAGTACACATAATAATAATACATTATCCCACGGGAACACCGCAAATTTTTGGGACAAAAAGTATCCTATGTCCTTTCCCAGGACTCAAAGTATCTCTGTACCAAATTTCATCAAAATCGGTTCAGCGGTTAAAGAGTGAAGAGGTAACAGACAGACAGACAGACAGACACACTTTCGCATTTATAATATTAAGTATGGATGAATATTTATGATCGTAGTCTACAAAGCACGCTTAGTAAAACCACCGTAGAAATGGTCTTGTGTCAAATAAATGGTGTATTTCTACGAAAAGCTGTAATTTTGTACATATAAAATATATCAATATATCTGTTCTTACTTCTTGTGTAGACAAAACGAATTTCTATGGTCATTGGTGGTCATTTTAAGTAAATTAGGGTTGCTAACCCCAAAATCGGTTCAGTGACATACACACGCACAAAATAAATACAATTACCTAATAATAATATAAGGTTCGGTAAAATCAAGTACCTACGGATATTTTGATAATATAATAAAGAGGAAAAGTTTGTTTGTTTGTTTGCATCGAATAGGCTCCGAAACTACTTGATTTTGATGAAATTTGGCACAGATGTAGAGTAGACCACGGGGAAGGGCATATGCTACTGTTTATCGCGGAAAAATGTACGGTTTCTGAGAAATTAACTTTTGCACGCACAATTTCGCGGGCGACATCTAGTTTCGTATAAACTAGCTCAGCTAGACCTTTGTTTTAAATTATACTGTGGCCAGACCATTTAAGTCATTTGTATGCCGCAATCACAATTAACTATTATTTAACCTTAAGTTCGTTACGTTAATTGTAATTATTCTATAATTAGCTAACGAAAACAGAACAATATACTCGTATTTATAGTTATTAGTTATATAAATGCAATTGTGAAATAGTTCTACTTAAAAAAATTAAATAGTGTTTAAAGAAATGTCAGAAAAAATAGAATCGTTAAAAAGAGTAATTCGTTTGTTCGTCCCACAAAGTTTCGTCCTAATGGGACGAAAAGACGAACAAAAATTACTATGTAACTATAAGAGCATGTTGCACTATCTTAAATCTCCTGATAAGCGTCAGAAAGTTTATTTGTTATTTACATGTTTTGTCACATAAAAAAAAGGAATTACTTAGTATCATTAAAAATAAACCGCTCACTGAAATGATACGGAACCCTACGCAGTGTATTACAATCTTCTAAATATATATAAAAGGCAAACCTAACTGACTTATCTATCAACGCACAGCCCGAACTACTGAACGGATTTTGCTGAAATTTGGCATACAGATAGATGTAATGACGTAGGCATCCACTAAGAAAGGATTTTTGAAAATTCGCCCCATAGGTGGTGGAAAAGGAGCTAAAATTTTGTAGGGAACCGAACTCCACGCGGACGAAGACGCGGGGTTAAAGTTAATTTAATTTGACATTATAGTTAATTTCGTTTGTAATAATTTATGACTTTCACACACCATTGTTATGGTAGGATGTGTAAGGGGCCCCATACATGGTCCGGTCTGCCTTCAGTTCAGCCTGAACGGATGCAAAATCGTATCGTCTGTGTGCAATTTCGAGATCGCATCACTCGGCCGTACGGACTGAAGCGATTCGTTCCAGTGTTGCAACTTGCAAGCTCTGTTTTTGTGAAGCTTCTAAACTCGTATCGATTTCTACTAAAAACTACTTACTAAAAAACTACTGAAAATTATCAAGGTTCGAGGGTATATACTATATATCAATGGATATATAATTATTATCATGATTCATGAGTAATTATATAGTAAAAGTTTATATATCTCATTTGTTTCCAAATTTCATCAAATATAAGGAAAAACTATTCGTTTTGTTTTTACTTTTTAGTAAAAACAAAACGAATTGTTTTTCCTTATTCCGTATTCGTTCCGTAAGTTTACATTTTAATAAATAATAATTCAAAGCGTTACGCTATGTTTAAGTAAAAAACTTTGCTTTCGTTAATTTCGTAATAAGAGACTAAAAATATTTGTTTGTTTTATTTTTCCTCTCAATCAATTGTTGTTTATTAAATAATCACATTTAGTAAATAAAATCAAATAAAATAAAAAAATACTCACACCCATATCATTAGTTGTTTCCTCAGATCCACCTCGACTCAGCCTCATCTGAGGTATCCTTAAGAAGTTCCTCGAGTTTGGTATTCTTAAATATAAATTCTACCTCAGCTGTTTGCTCCTCCAGTAAGGTTGAGTGGACGTGTGGGTGTGAAATAATTATGGAAAAATATTTTTTTATGTTAACACCAACATAAACTGATCCAAATTTTACAGAATGATGAATATCTATGCGCTGTATAATTATACGGAATTTCGTAAAGGCAGTGGCGGATTTTCGTAAAGTAAAGATCAAAAAAATCCTCCATGCTTATCTTTAAATAAGTATCCCTCTGTTATTACGTAATTGATTCAAATAATTCCACTCTGATTGTAAAAAAAATACGTCCTGAGGTACCGTAGATTCCTCGACTCGCGTAAGGAAATTCCTCAAGTCGAGGGAATTTTGTTGAACTATTGATACAACTTTCGTGGATTGAGGTTGAGTCGAGTGGAGGAAATCTCGAGGTAACAACTAATATGGGTGTTAGTCCACTACATAGGTGTGCTACACCCACCTTACGCACAATGTAACACAACTTTGCGCTCTATAATAAGTACTATTAGACCTAAAACTATCATCAACCATGGGTATTTTTGACCCACCTCAATGTCCGTGTAAGTATGCTCTACCTTAATGACGCCGGGTTAAAACACAAAATTATCTAGAAGTAAAGTTTATAATTCAATAATTTCATAAAAATAAGTACTTAAGTAATTTCATAAAAATCTATCAGTTTTTTTTTAATTTTCCAACAACTTATAATATGATTTTTTAAAGTTCCTGTTATCATCCCCTAGGGCCTAGCTTCTAGCTACCCTATCTCAGTTAATTTCAATTTTACGAAAAAAAGTTATGAGAACATTTTTATGTAAAATTTAACGTTCTACAATTTTTTTTCACTGCTTCTCGGGGGTGAATTTAAAAAAAACTTGTACAGTTCGTTTTTATATTCTTTAAAGTAACTTATCAAATCAAAAATTTAAGTTTTAACTCAACATTCGTATTTCAGAGCCTATTTTCTTGGACTATGGCGTCAGTTCTAAGTTTTAACTGAAACGATTGGCCTTTCGTCTGTGGGAGCCATTCATACTTAGTAAACTGCCACCATTGTAAACCACATTTCGTGAATAAATGATTATGATTAGTGTACCTACCTCGCCCCGACTTGGCTGTAAAACCAATGACCGATAGTAGATACTGTGTAGTGTGTATTTCATTCTGATTTCCTTATTTACAAGAAAACTAGCAAACCTTGATACCTAAATTCACATAATATCCATTCAAGAGGTCGTCCACAACTCGAAGATATTCAAGGATTTTTATAATTGGTGTATTCGAATTAAAGACTAAAAACAATACAGTCGTAGCTGACGCAGGTTCCTGTATACCGTTTACAAAAAATATTGCTTGAATTAAAAATATTACAGCGCTTATATGCAGACTCTTTAGCTAAATCTATACTATAATAAAGAAGTTGCATTGAATAGGCTCCGAAACTACTGGACCGATTTTGATGAAATTTGTCACAGATGTAGAGTAGACCACGGGGAAGGACATAGGCTACTTTTTATCGTGGAAAAATGTACGGTTTTTGCGAAATTAACTTTTGCGCCCACTAAGTCCCTGGCAACATCTAGTAATTTATAATCTTAAACTTTAAATGAGACAATATAATATTGTATATTATATATCGGTTTCTCAAAAAGGGCTGAGTATTATTTTGAAATTTAGTATGCAAATAGTGTTAGGGGAGAAAAATCGATCTAGCTAGGTCTTATGACTTATCCCTGGGAAACTGCGCATGTTTAAGCTATATATACCTATGTAATTGTTTTTTCTTTCGTTGTGCAACAATTTATCAATAATTTCGACTTTATTATGTCAGTCCGATTGGCAGTTTGAAAATGCCGGTTCGAATCCTGGTCAGATAAATATTTTTGTGATTATTTTTACCTACTCGCGCGTATCTTGTTTGTAAATTATTTTATTCCCACTTAATTAATTTAAAAAAGGAATTAAAAAACCAGTGATAGCTGTTACGGAAGTCGAAAGTTGAAACCTGCTCTTTGTTAGGTTATTATTCAAACACTCTTTAGTTTTTTACCCGACAGCGGCGAAGCTAAAAAGAAGAGTAATGATTTTGGCAGTCTTTGTTTATATTCTGTTCCACGGTCCACCGTAGCTTCTAAACTACTCATCCGATTTTAATAAATTTGTGACACCATAGCTTCCTAATAATAGACTGGGTAACAATATTAAAATCTAATTTCGACCACCACGCGACCACTAAAAAATATTATGTAGTAGTGGTAAGTGGTAACCCTAACAACATTGAATGACGGACAAAGTGTTATCGGGTTTCCTGAGTTCCTGACATAAACGGTAAACTGAACGATACAATGGAAACGTGTTAGTTTACTCAATAATACCCAATTTACAAAACACATGTTGAATCAGACGTTTTCCATTTTTCAGTTACCTTTATTATTTAAACGTATTGTGCACATAATGTAAAAATTCCGGGTTTATCTCTAACTACTTTCCAATTGCAACAGGTGAATATTGTAAGCGTTTCCCTACCGATAATAATTATTGGTTATAGGTGTACCAGAATCTCATGGCAAATAGGGAAAAAAATTTTTGTAGTGTGCAATACTGGGGAAATTGGATTAAACGATCTTGATACTGGTTAATATTTAATTATGTCTTTAGCATTATTGAACATGAATTATAAGACTGTATGAAGAATGTTCGGTGTATAATATAGAAAACTAGCTTTTGCCCGCGGCTTCGCCCGCGTGGAATAGTGTTCTTGGAGAAAAAACTACTTCGGCGAATAATTCTCTACCTACTTACAGCAATATACTACTGATACAATATTGAACATGTTTTTAGGTTTGCCCAATGCAAATTGTTAAAAATGGGATCGATACGACATGCGCGACCACTTGATAATATACTTACATAATAAGTACTTGAATATAAATTTTACCATAATCTTATAATATCTTAGACTATTAAATACTTAAAGACTATTATTTTAAAAACTCGCATCAAAATCCGTTGCGTAGTTTTAAAGATTTAAGCATACATAGGGACAGACAAAAAAGGGACTTTGTTTTATACTATGTAATATAATGATATTTCATGAAAAATAAATCAATCGTGAATTACTTTATATACTTATTTATTACGAATAACATACAATTAAATTGGCAACAGTTTATTTAATGTTGGAATTTCCTTCCGAACTGTATAGAACTCGTTTACTTTATTCCTAATCAACTATAAATCGAAACTGTCTTATGTTGATTTTCTTTTTTCCTCCTCTCCTCCTTTTACCAGGCATGGAAAACAAACCATCATTCGATGTGCCATCAGCTACGATTCACCTTATAGTAGTACTGGAAACACATTTAAAGAAGTCACAATAATTACCTAAGAAAATATAAAAAAACTAAAAGTATCAAAACAACTCACTCTAACTTACCGGTCAACTCTACCACGAACTTTAAATTATAAGATTGAGTTCGATTTACACCTTCTTCTTTCTGTATTTTACTATAAACATAGAAAACAATATTTCTCGCTTGAGATCGAATTGCCTTTTTGGATATTTTCACAAAAACAACAAATTCCAAGAACATAATCACAAAATTTTAGCAGCGGTTGACAGATCACGTACTTTGATTTGACGGGTCATACTTGACATTGCCATATGAAAATCACATTTTTTATTTTTTTTAAAATGCCATCAGATTCTGGTAGAGCTATACCGATTTTTGTAGGAGGAAAATATAACGCATGTTGTACTGTTATAGTCCAAGCAGGATCAATTGACAATTACGAATTCGTGTGGGGAATGTCAATTGTATGGGAGCTGTCATAATTTTTATACAATTCTCTTTCGATAACGTTACGAATATGTACCTAGTCGGGGGCTATGTGAGAAAAACACATGTAGTCGCAGAAGCGACTCTGTCCAGAAAGTGCGTAAGCCTGCGTAAACCTACGCACGTAAAGATCCTTATCTTATCACAACAAAATGTCTGCCGGTCTATCTGTGATGCCAACTTGAGACTTTTTCCCTAAATTTAGGGAGAAAAGGTATCTGAAGGGGTTATTAGGGGGTTTTTATGCTTGTTTTATTTAAATTTGCAATTGATTTGTTTGACGATAAGTAATATAATATACTATTATTATTATTTAATTACAGCTGACCTATCACTTATTGGTATAAAAAATGTATTGTATAAAAAACCAAAATTCTTATTGCAAGCGTCTACCTGTTGACAACTTGCCATTAAATAATCACGCCAAAAACGTCAAAAAATTCACGTTTGTTGTGTCTAAGGAGGGTTCCGTTACTATCAACGCGTAATAGGTTTTTCAAATTACTTCAAAAGTCACAGTCCGGTTTGGTTCAAAATAATTTTTCCTTAGTTTTAAGCATTATATATCAGCATGGAAACTTACAAGTTTAACCTATAATTTAGAAATTTACTCTACAACTACTCGAAACTTTTGAAAAAAGTCATGTATGAAATCTAGACTCTATTTTAAAGCAATATTCAACGTTATGCAATACAATGGGGTACAATGAAAAAATATTTTTCATCCACACTTCTCATGTATGGAGAGCCACCCTAAAATATAAAATTATTATTATTTTACGATGCTAAATCCGAGATAATATAATATACAACAAGCTATACCAAATTTCATCCATTTATATTCATAATTACAGAAGCTAGAGGCGTGGACAGACAGACAGACGGAGGGACAGAGCAAAACTATAAGGGTTCCTTTTTATTACGAAATCGACTATTTTTAGTAAAGGTTATGTAAACATTTTAACTGTCTAGCTATCAAGGATTATAATCTCATGAGACAGCCTGGTGACAGACATACAGTTTTTACCCTCTAGATATCTACGAAATAACTTATAGTCTGTAAGTGTTAAAAAAGCAGTGAATCATGCATACAAATGTCAAAATTGACGCATTAGCTGTGATTACAATTATTTACCTATTAAAGTTAGCCATTTTGACATATAATATAATATATATGGACGCTTCACACCACGTCAATCTGATCCCGTGGTAAGTTCTCGAAGAACTTGTGTTACGGGTACCAGACAACGGAAATATATTTAATACTTTTATACTATACACATACTTAAGATTTTTATTATATTATACACATATTTAATACACGTCCATGACCCAGGAACACAGAAAAACTTTTTTGTTCCTTCGGCGGGATTTGAACCCGCGACCTCCGGCTTGAGCACCAACATGCTCAACCAACTGAGCCACAGAGGTCGTCAATAGTATGTACGCATGATTCACTGCCTTCATAACGCGAATAGGCTGAAGTATAGACTTTATATAACACGAATAGGACGCGACCGCGCCATTCAATGTGCTGCGTACAGTGCAACTAATTTGTTAATGCTTTCGGCAATCATCGTTTTTTTTTCTACGGAAATGACGGATGTTGGAAAGCATGTGTGGGACTTTTGAAAGATATTAGCAAAGTAGTTTTACTGTATAAACTAAAAAGTATCTTTATATGTATGTTTTTCTAAATAAGTAATACTTACATATTTGGTATGTAACTTTTTTGATTTTTAGCGGTACCTATATATTTTATCGTATTAAGTAACTTTATGAAGTTTCGATGAGGCATAAGTACTTTAATAATTATATTTGAGAGTATTCGCATGCTAGGTAAAATCCACGGGAACCGTACTATTTGTTTTAGGGAGAAATATTTTTTGAAACTTGGCAACTCGATCTTACTACGCTTTCATTGCACTCCAAAATACAGGGGATGTCATCGTTTTGACTATTTCAAATCGATATCAATTGTGTGTTGAAAATTTTAATATAAGTTGTCTTCAGAAAAAAATGGGTTTGACAAAACATTGACAGCACAAAATTTCGGAACACTCTGTAAAGCAAATTGCCAACAGTGTCAACCGATCTGAATACTGTGTAACGAATGAACTGAATACTTCTGTCTCATTCTGAATCATACAATCGGAGCGAGAAAAACATTTTTCTTTCACTTCGTGTCTCGCGCGTACTCGAGGTAGCTGCGTATTACTGCGTAATTGCTGCATCTATTGAGTCAGGAGCGGAGCACCTATACGTGTGGTATGGGCATACCCACAACCCCAACAGCCTTTTGAGTGCATACTTTCAAGGTCTATTAATTTATAATCAAAATAGGTTCAGTGGGTAGTAGTATTGGTATTGTTAGCCTTTTGAGTCTTACCTGGTGCTTTTTACCTGCTGGTCATACTTATATTATTGTTAAAATACATATTTATAGTAGTGGATTTAGTGTTAAGCGGACCTTTAGTCAGGTAGATTGAAGAAAACGCAAAATTTGTCACCTCTCCATAAATTTTCGGCCCTTTTTTATTTACTAACCAACAGATTTAAGAAAAAATAATACTTTGTTTGAACCGATAGGAATTACTTCTGCCGATGTTATATAATCTATAATTTGTGTATGTTTCTTTACTATATATGCATATATTTTTTATTTAATTAATTTATAATCTTAGTTGATGTTAATTTGTTTAAGGTACCTATATTGAAAGCTTATTTTTTTACCAAACATAAAATATTTTTTTTGCTAAATAAGCGAAAAACTTTCTCACTCAATCCGCGCGTTAGCTTTTAATTAACATAATATTATAAAGAAATTAATACAATTATTTTTTTAAATTCTAATAACCATGTTATGAAGGAAATAATAAAATCAAAATTTTCGGGCCACATCTTCTTTTGAGAGCTGGATCCGTGCCTGAATCAACCAAAGCGGTTTAATAGGTCAATTTTGTACGATACGCGCATAGCTAAAATAATACGCACGTAGCTCCTGGACGCAATGTATGGGGCCCTAGTACCTCGACTACGTGCGTAGACCTTGCGTGCGTAAGAATACGCAGTTTCTGGACATAGTCTTAATGTAATTCGTAATAATTAATTAGCTGTTGTTGTAAAAATACTTTATAAACTTTAGCGGTCCCCCGACGAAGCGACGATTGGAAAATGAAATATTTCAACTTACATAATATTATATGTGACGATATAATTATAATAGGTTTAAAATATTATTTGTTATTTTTTAGAGTTTATTTTTGTGTCGGGGGGTTTTTAATTTTATTACTGCGATATCTTCTAAAATACCTACTCATTGAAATCAAATGATGTAAACGGCAAATTTCTTATATATTAAATGCTTGTAATGAATAACGTATTTACTTGGATAAGGATTAATATCATCTTTATGAAAACACCCTCACAAATAATGCTTAATTTTAGAACAAATTTGGTTAGCATAAAAAGGTTATTGTGAGCCAACCGTAAAAGATAGACTGTAGACATATACAGTCCCGGACTTTTTGAGAACTTTTAAAGAGTTAAAGGGACTTTTTTAGAACTTAGTTCCTAAGATTAGCGCGTTCAAACAAACAAACTCTTCAGCTTTATAATATTAGTATAGATCATAGGCATGTTGAGGCAAAAATTGTCTCCAGTTACATTTAACTGGAGACAATTTTTGCCTCAACAAACGGTTAAAGCCCAAAAATCTCAAAAGGGCAATGGCCCTTTTGAGATTTTTGGGGCCATTTTGACATTTGAAGTATGGTGAAAACAAGATGGCTGACATTTGAATTTTGAAGTATGGTGAAAACCAAGATGGGGTAAATTTTTATTGTATGAAGATTTGTTCCGCCAAATGTAGGTAGCAGGTAGGTACATCATAATTCATAGCCTTTCTTTGGTTTTTTACCACAGATTACTAAATACTACGTAACTTTTACCTTTGCTGCTGTTCTGTGAGCGCGAACCGGTACAGAAGGTTGATGGTGTAGTAGAGTGTGAGGTAGGCTAGCAGCTCCCGCCAAACCAACTTGTACACACTGCCTCTCCATCTGGAAACGATCACGTCATGAATATAAATAAATACCAAATACAATATACACTATACAGTTACTCCCTTACTAATAAAAGCTGTATAAGCTTTGAATAGTTATACAGTGTTTTGTTCCCGTCACACAAGTGAAATTTTTAATTCGACAGAAGAAGACAAAACACTGTATAACTATTCAAAGCTTATACAACGATTATTAGTAAGGGGGTCAATGTTTAGCACCTTCTGTTCGTCCTCAATCGTCCGCAAAATCTTATAGTTTAAACGAGCTAATCATGTATTTCGTAATCTCGGAAATGGCTGCAAGTATTTCCATGAAATTTAGTACCTACTTAAGTTTAGGATGACAAAAATCGATCTAACTAGGTCATATGACTTGTCCCTTGGAAACTGCGCAATTTTAAGTTATAAATGTTTTTTTCTTTCGTCGTGCAACGATATATCAATAATTTCGACTCTAATAATATTATGGTCGTCCGATTAGCAGTTTGGTATGCCCATGTGTAATTTTTATATTGTTCGGAAATTCGGAATGTCGTGAGTTCATACTTTCAAAAGAACCGTGGCAAAATAGGTATTTCTGTGATTATTTTTACTTTTTTTAAATCTACTAGAGCTCCGAGCAAACTTCGGGCCTAGGTTATATCTACAAATAAATTACTTTTCGTATTAAAATGACAAGGTGTCGTCATGAGTAACTTGACATAGAAAAATAGGAAAATTAACAAACTCTTAATCTTCTCTTAATTTATAATCTGCTAATAATTCAATTACGACGAGTGTACTATCGAACAAACTGACGCTCGACCAAGCACAAGATGAAAATCGGTTAACAGCGCCGTAGAATCGCGCGCACGCATTATTCACGTAGTTAAACCACGTCTGCAATCGGTGCGGTCACTTTATATTTTGAGGTTACTGCAAAGGTAAATGTTTAGAAACTAGTCGAGCAGAAGCTTTGTCGATATTATAGGAACGTGTAGGTTTTATTACCGAGATCCGTGTACCGAGTACCTACCTAGGTCAAGCCGCGCTCGGTCGCGCGGGCGCATACCCATAACTAGGGCCTAACTATTCAATAATGTGTGAGAGTCACTGGCAAATGGACACATTGGATCAAGTGTAGTTACCAGATGAAAAAATCAAAAGTCCGGAGAAAAGGCCTGATTTCCATGGAAAAGTCCTGAGATTTTCTGTAGAAAGAAGCTGTAGCTTGAGAATTTTCTCTCAAAAACGTATTATCTTGCGCACGCGTTTTACGCGCCTTTTTTTATTTTAACTGCAATTGTTACCAAAAGAAGATTATTTTTAGTTTAAAGTGAAACAAACTTTGATAAATATGTCACCGTAAAATTGTAAAAACCGTTAGATTGTAATATTACTAGAGATATTAAGAAATGTCGTCAGATTGTCAAATAAAAATTTCTTCTTACAATTTTACACGTTATTTTTCGTTATATTGTAATATTTACCGTGCCGATTGGTTAAACGGCAAATCCCCGCGCCGCTATGTAATTTGTTTGCTTTTTCATAATAATAATTATAACGAAAAATAATGCGTACAATTGTAAGGAGAAATTTTTATTTGACAATCTGTCGACATATTATAATATCTCTAGTAATATTACAATCTAACGGTTTTTACAAATTTACGGTGACATATAATTACATCACAGTCTCATTCTCAAAACGCAGCAAAATATATTGCATAGCAACAAAGCTAAACCACATAAATATGAAAGTGAGTGTTGAATTTTTAAAGAAAGTGTTTCGTCGTTTCGCACGATCAGTTTTTAGCATTCAAACGCTTCCTTACAATGGAAAACATATTAAATAACAATGGTTAAAATTCTGTACACCTCTGTAGGAGTTAAGATTGTAGGTATACTGTATAGTTGTTTTAATTCACCGCTTCAATCTTATACTTAAATGAGCCAATATTGTATGTACCTACATTGTACAAATATATTATGTTTAATCAAAATCTCGGAAACGGCTTTAACAATTTCCATGAAGTTATGGGGGTTAAAAATCGATCTAGCTAGACTCAAACTGTGTAAAATGACACAGTATAAACACTACACAGTATAAAATGAAAACACACAGTTTCCTTTCTGCTTAGATCTTTAAACTTTTAATGGAGTTTTCAGCAATGACAGTGATTCAAGAGGAAGCTTTTTATGTATATTATAGATGGTTGATCGTACCCGTGCAAAGCTGGAGTGGGTCGCTTTAAATATAAAACAATAAATCTTGAATTCTAATTTCTGTCAAAACCCCACTCCTTAGGTGAATGTCGCCATACTAAATAATTATTATCAGCCTGGCAAGAGCTATTAACTGAGATAGGTTTCTCCGCCTCCTCCAAGTCTATTGGAGGGTGGGGACGATTTTTTGCATGGTCCTTTAATGTGAATGAATTTTTTTTATTAAATATTAAAAATAGCTGTTGCATAATCAGCTGATTTTTAAGCAATTAGTTACATCTCCGAAAATTAGCAACCACCTAATATGTATTTCAATAGGTTTAGGATGTTTAAGTAGTAAACTAACGGCCAGTTTCAGTAATCTATCTATCTATAACTATTTATTAGAAACGTCAAATTTGCATCGCGAAAAACCGACAAAGGACAAATGATTGAATGAAGACGTTTTTAACAAATTGTTATATATAATAGATAGATAGGTCATTGAAACGGGCCGTTAGTAGGATCTTTCTTAACCTACTCTTGACTAATACACATATTTTGTGTCAGTTGTCAAATAACACGTCCAATAACGGTACCAATTTACACAAACAATTTAATACGTCATACATGTAACATGACACATGTCATACTTTTACGGTGGTTTTCTTTGTAACGTTTTTTGCATAAACATAATATACATTTTTAAGTCATAATGACGATTACATGACTGTGTGGAACTGTATTGTTAAAATTAGTTTGATTTATTTGTGCCTTTTTTCCAATATTTAACTTATCAATATTTTCATTTAAGTACTCTGTGAAAATAGGTAGGTAGCTGTAAATATTAATTTAATTTATAACTATAGGTGTACCAGAATCTCATGGCAAATAGGGAAAAAAAAATTTGTAGTGTGCAATACTGGGGAAATTGGATTAAACGATCTTGATACTGGTTAGTATTTAATTATGTCTTTAGTATTATTGAACATGAATTATAATAAGACTGTATGAAGAATGTTCGGTGTATAATATAGAAAACTAGCTTTTGCCCGCGGCTTCGCCCGCGTGGAATAGTGTTCTTGGAGAAAAAACTACTTCGGCGAATAATTCTCTACCTACTTACAGCAATATACTACTGATACAATATTGAACATGTTTTTAGGTATGCCCAATGCAAATTGTTAAAAATGGGACCCTATCACCTCGATACGACATGCGCGACCACTTGATAATATACTTACATAATAAGTACTTGAATATAAATTTTACCATAATCTTATAATATCTTAAAGATTATTAAATACTTAAAGACTATTATTTTAAAAACTCGCATCAAAATCCGTTGCGTAGTTTTAAAGATTTAAGCATACATAGGGACAGACAAAAAAGGGACTTTGTTTTATACTATGTAATATAATGATATTTTATGAAAAATAAATCAATCGTGAATTACTTTATATACTTATTTATTACGAATAACATACAATTAAATTGGCAACAGTTTATTTAATGTTGGAATTTCCTTCCGAACTGTATAGAACTCGTTTACTTTATTCCTAATCAACTAGGTATAAATCGAAACTGTCTTATGTTGATTTTCTTTTTTCCTCCTCTCCTCCTTTTACCAGGCATGGAAAACAAACCATCATTCGATGTGCCATCAGCTACGATTCACCTTATAGTAGTACTGGAAACACATTTAAAGAAGTCACAATAATTACCTAAGAAAATATAAAAAAACTAAAAGTATCAAAACAACTCACTCTAACTTACCGGTCAACTCGACCACGAACTTTAAATTATAAGATTGAGTTCGATTTACACCTTCTTCTTTCTGTATTTTACTATAGACATAGAAAACAATATTTCTCGCTTGAGATCGAATTGCCTTTTTGGATATTTTCACAAAAACAACAAATTCCAAGAACATAATCACAAAATTTTAGCAGCGGTTGACAGATCACGTACTTTGATTTGACGGGTCATACTTGACATTGCCATATGAAAATCACATTTTTTATTTTTTTTAAAATGCCATCAGATTCTGGTAGAGCTATATTAATTAAATTCTGATTAGCCGGCAGGTAGTAGGTACTGTATTTTTAATATTTTAATTTAATCGCAACCTGCCTTCGACTTAGATTTAAATTTGCTCCAGCTCAAGGGCTCGGTGCTCGTAAGGCCTTAACGAATAAACGTAGTTCGTAAGGCTTTAAATAACGAAATAAAAAATAATAATTTAAAAAATTTAAATCCCGACTGCGTAAAAAGTGAACCAAACTAAGTAGGTACATAATTAAAACTGAAAAGAAAAAAACAAGCACTTAGATATCCGGTGGTCTAGAATTCTATAACATATTATTGAATTAATACTATTGGAACATAACAACTAAACAGTCAGGATCCATTGAAAAATTAGATTGGCTGTCGAATAATGGATCCCGACTGTTCAGTTGTTATGTTCCAATAGTATTAATTCAATAATATATTATAGAATTCTAGACCACCGGATATCTAAGTGCTTGTTTTTTTCTTTTCAGTTTTAATTATGTACCTACTTAGTTTGGTTCACTTTTTACGCAGTCGGGTTTTTTTACCCGACTGCGCGACGCAAAGGAGTGGTAATGTGTTTATCAGCCTATGTATGTATGTATGTTCCTTTGAAGCACTATACAGACCAAACGCCTGGGCCGATTTTTATGATTCACACGTCAATCGATTCCTCTTAGTCCGGCGAGTGTCACTAAAGACATGAGGTTGGTGAAAATTCAATATGGCGACTACTGGACGCCATATTGTGAAAATTAAAAAAATGAAAGTCAACAAACTATATCAAGTGGGGTATCGTTGAATAGGTATTTAAAAATCATTGTGAGTTTTCTCTCAACATTTTTCGATTTGACTGACCGTTTAGGATCTATATCGATTTAAAGTTGCGTAACAACCATTCTCACATTCCAGTGCAATTGTGATATAGTACTGATGCTGATAGGAAATCCAGTCTGATAAATAGCTAGCTAGGTACTCATAACTAAAAAGTATAAAATAAAAAATAATAATTTGAAAAATTTTAAAACCCGACTGCGTAAAAAGTGAACCAAACTAAGTACATAATTAAAACTGAAAAGAAAAAAACAAGCACTTAGATATCCGGTGGTCTAGAATTCTATAATATATTATTGAATTAATACTATTGGAACATAACAACTGAACAGTCGGGATCCATTAATCGACAGCCAATCTACTTTTTCAATGGATCCCGACTGTTCAGTTGTTATGTTCCAATAGTATTAATTCAATAATATATTATAGAATTCTAGACCACCGGATATCTAAGTGCTTGTTTTTTTCTTTTCAGTTTTAATTATGTACTTAGTTTGGTTCACTTTTTACGCAGTCGGGTTTTAAAATTTTTCAAATTATTATTTTAAATTTTTTAAATTATTATTTTTTATTTTATACTTTTTAGTTGTGAGTACCTAGCTAGCTATTTACCAGACTGGATTTCCTATCAGCATCAGTCCTACATCACAATTGCGCTGGAATGTGAGAATGGTTGTTACGCAACTTTAAATCGATATAGATCCTAAACGGTCAGTCGAATCGAAAAATGTTGAGACAAAACTAACAATGATTTTTAAATACCTATTCAACGATACCCCACTTGATATAGTTTGTTGACTTTCATTTTTTTCATTATCACAATATGGCGTCCAGTAGTCGCCATATTGAATTTTCACTAACGTCATGTCTTTAGTGACACTCGCCGGACCAAGAGGAATCGATTGACGTATGAATCATAAAAATCGGCCCAGGCGTTTGGTCTGTATAGTGCTTCAAAGGAACATACATACATACATACATACATACATACATACATACATACATAGGTTGATAAACACATTACCACTCCTTTGCGTCGCGCAGTCGGGTAAAAAGTTCAAGACGCTAACGGCCAAATTGAAAATTCTCAATTTGCTACTTTAAGTTTTTCTAAACTGAGCAGTAAGCCACAAAGATAGTCAAAAGTAAAGCTTTTGACTACCTCTGTGACTCAGTGGTTAGCGCGTTGGCGCTCAAGCAGGAGGTCGCGGGTTTGAATCCTGCCAGGGAACAAAAAATACGGATGTATATTAAATATGTGTATTATATCATATAATAAAAATCTTAAATAAATACCTATAGTACAAAAGAATTAAATATATTTCCGTTGTCTGGTTCTTCGAGAACTTATCACGGGACTAGATTGACGTGGTGTGAAAGTGTCCATAGATATTATTAACTAGCTGGTGCCCGCAACTTCGTTTGCGTGAAAATAGTACAAATGGAAACGGAACCATTTTACCCGACCACGGCGAAGCCAAAAGGAAGGATAATGATTTTTGTTGTCTATGTATATGACGCGGTAGCGTGTCAAGCCAAGTTCAAATAACAGAAATGGCGAGAAGCAGCGTGTGTAATATTACACGATCCATTTGGAGCCACTTTTGATCCCCTCATAAATCAAAAACTAATAAACGTGTCAAATTTGGCTCATATAGCCAAGTCAGACCTTAGGCTACAATAATATTATATTACTATCTTAAGTTATAAGAAGAAATTATATTTAATGTTATACATAAATTTCAGGACTGACCATTGAACTTGGTACCCATTTACCTAGATCTCACTTCTTTTGTCGTTGAAGTCAACAACCAAGGCATATATTATATCATACTAGCTTTTGCGCGCGGCTCCGCCCGCGTAAATACATTAACCCGCGGGAACACTACTTTTTCGGGATAAAAAATATCCTATATCCTTTCCCAGGATCCAAAGTATGTCTATAATTTCATAAAAATCGGTTCAGCGGTTAAAGCGTGAAGAGGTAACAGACAAACAAACAGACAGACACACTTTCGCATTTATAATATTAGTATAGAAGATTATTGAACTTGGCTCTCATTTCACATTTATGTTTTTCATAGCATGCTTATTACCTGACTGCAGGTGTTTGGTATCAAAATAAAGAGTTTGAAGAGACAATTCTAAGAATATACAACGCACATTACAGTAAAATAGTCAAGCATGGGTCTGACTGACTGTGAAAAAGTCATTCATACCCCGTTCATCCCTTTAGGGGTTTAATATCGAAAAATCATGAAACGTGCTTACTTATTTTCTTTTATGCGTATATTATTAATTTAACGTGCTTACTTATATGTAGTCCACATTTACACAATTCCAAGCCGAAATACTCATTTAATATTTTTCCCCATACAAAGATTAGTACCCCTTTTTTAGGTACCCATTAAAATATCGAATATTAGATAATACCTCCTCCTCGGGACCCTAGACTTTGCTCCAAGGTATACCCTGGATCCAAAAGTACAGAACAGAACTCCTGACTTCTTATAGATACATGTTTGGGGATTTCGGCGTTGTTCAAAGAACTGCAAGCATATGCCACCACGTTAATTAGAGTAATCATCATCATCACCACCATCAACACACCATACATGATCATTGATCACATAATCTAATCTAAGCTAATCTAATCTTATCTAATATATATATATATATAATGCTTGGGTGAAAACGTATGTGACCGGTTTTCTATATCATCACCAATTCCAATCAACACCCCATTGTGGTGGTAGACACCCCTTGGGTCCTAGAAAAAAGTAAGGGAGTTTGGGCGCGGTGGGTGGAAGCGGGTGGCTGTGGGTGGCAAAAATGTGAAAAATATATATCTGTCCTTCTGTAACACATGAGAACTTTAGAAAAGTTCTGAAAATTTGTGGAATGATCTAGAAAAGTCCAGAATGTGTGTAAATGTTTCAATCGATCTGGAATGATCTAGAAAGTTCTAAAAACATCTGGAAAGTTCTAATAGTTTCTAAAATAATCTAGATCGTTCCAAAATGTGCAAAACTGAATGTAGTTGTTATAGAATGTTCTGGAAAGTTCTGAAATTTTCTAGAATGATTTAGAATGTTCCAAAATGTGCAAAACGGAATGTAGTTGATTAACAATGTTCTGGAAAGTTCTAATATTTTCTGGAATATTCTAGAACGTTCCAAAATGTATAAAACTAAATGTAGTTGATATAGAATGTTCTGGAAAGTTCTAATATTTTCTAGAATGATCTAGAACGTTCCAAAATGAATAAAACTGAATGTAGTTGATATAGAATGTTCTGGAAAGTTCTCATATTTTCTAGAATGATCTAGAACGTTCCAAAATGTATAAAACTGAATGTAGTTGATAAAGAATGTTCTGGAAAGTTCTAATATTTTCTAGAATGATCTAGAACGTTCCAAAATGTGCAAAACGGAATGTAGTTGATATAGAATGTTCTGGAAAGTTCTAATATTTTCTAGAATGATCTAGAACGTTCCAAAATGTACAAAACTGAATGTAGTTGATATAGAATGTTCTGGAAAGTTCTAATATTTTCTAGAATGATCTAGAACGTTCCAAAATGTATAAAACTGAATGTAGTTGATATAGAATGTTCTGGAAAGTTCTAATATTTTCTAGAATGATCTAGAACGTTCCAAAATGTGCAAAACGGAATGTAGATGATATAGAATGTTCTGGAAAGTTCTAATATTTTCTAGAATGATCTAGAACGTTCCAAAATGTATAAAACTGAATGTAGTTAGGACGAAGATCCTGACCTGTATAATATAATCGTGAGAAATATGATTCATGGCCCGTGTGGTGTACTAAATATAAGTTCTCCGTGTATGAAAGATGAAACATGTACAAAACGTTATCCAAAGCCATTTTTGAATGAAACAATTACGGGTGAAGATGAATATCCGAAATACAGGCGTCGATCACCAGAACAAGGTGGGTTTACAGCTAAAATTAAAATACGAGGCAATCAAGAAATTCTAATTACCAATCAATGGGTAGTTCCATACAATCCACTTTTATCCAAAATGTTTAATGCCCATATCAATGTCGAATACTGCAGTTCTGTCAAATCAATTAAATATGTATGCAAGTATATTAACAAAGGCAGTGATATGGCTGTTTTTACGGTGACCAATGAAAATCAGCATGATGAAATAGGACAATATCAAATGGGTCGTTACATTAATACTAATGAAGCGGTTTGGCGAATTTTAAGTTTCCCAATTCACGATCGAGATCCACCAGTTCTCCATTTATCCGTGCACTTAGAAAATGGACAACGTGTGTTTTTTACTACAGAAACAGCACAGAAAGTTGCGACAGAACCACCAGCAAGAACAACTTTAACAGCATTTTTTGAATTATGCCAGAAAGATTCATTTGCTAAGACTTTATTTTATTCAGAGGTACCATATTATTATACGTGGAATTCAACAAGTAAAGAATTTAATCCTCGAAAACGTGGAATACCAGTAGAGGGACATGATGGAATATTTAAAAGTAACGCAATAGGACGAGTCTATACAGTGCACCCAAAAAACGCAGAATGTTTTTATCTGCGTTTATTACTACACAATATTCGTGGCCCAACGTGTTTTGAAGACCTCAGAAGTGTCAATGGTTTCATTTGTGAAACATATCGTGAGGCATGTCAAAGACTAGGTCTATTAGAAAACGATAATCATTGGGAGTTAGCTATGAACGAAGCAGCCCAAACAGCAACAGCGACTCAAATTCGTGAGCTATTTGCAATTATAATAACTACATGTAACCCTTCTAATCCAAATCGACTATGGCTAAAATATCGAGAATATATGAGCGATGACATTTTGGCTGAACTACGACGACAAAATCCGGACTTAGAAATAACTTTTAATGAAGAAATTTTTAACAAAGCTTTGATATTGATAGAAGACAAATGTTTAGCAATATCTAACCAAACATTAGAACAACTAGGTGTTCAATCTCCTCAACGATGTCATTTAGATGCTATGAATAGTGAATTTTTAAGAGAAACAAATTATAATATAGAAGAATTGAAACATTACATCCAACACAACAAATTCCTATTAATTCAGAGTCAAAAACAAGCATATGATATAATAATGGACTATTATAGAAAACAGCAAGGTGGCATAATATTTATAGATGCACCTGGTGGCACCGGAAAAACATTTATAATCAATTTAATTCTAGCTGAAATCCGTGCAAATAAAGATATCGTTCTCGCCCTGGCGTCATCGGGGATAGCGGCTACTCTTATGGATGGTGGACGAACAGCACATTCTGGTTTAAAATTACCATTAAATGTAGCTGACTGTGAATTTCCGGTATGTGACATCTCAAAATCATCAGCGCGTGGACGATTATTGAAACAGTGCAAAGCCATTGTATGGGACAAAAGTACAATGGCCCATAAAAAATCTCTAAAAGCGCTCAATACAACACTTCAAGATTTATGCAACAATAATAATATAATGGGAGGTGTGCTGTTAATACTGTCAGGCGATTTTCGTCAAACTCTGCCTGTTATTCCCAAATCGACGCCGGCTGATGAAATTAATGCTTGCTTGAAGAAATCGTTCATATGGGACCACGTGAAAATTATTAAGTTAACAACAAACATGAGAGCGCAAATGTCAGGAGATAAAAAGGCACAGGAATTCTCTGAAAAACTATTGCAAATAGGAGAAGGCAACTATCCAGTAGACGAAAATACTGGTCAAATAGTATTAACTAAGGAGTTATGTAATGTCGTTGAAACACCTGAAAAACTAATAAATGAAGTATATCCAAATATTGCTGAAAATTATACTCATTCAGAATGGTTACGTGAACGAATTATTCTAGCCACAAAGAACGACATTGTCAACGACATCAACAACATCATCCAGGGAATGATTCCGGGAGAAGAGAAAATTTACACGTCAATCGATACAATGACTGATGAGGTAGAAAGCGTTAATTTTCCTACTGAATTTTTGAATTCATTAAATGTTCCAGGAATGCCATTACACTGCCTTAAATTAAAAATTGGTTCACCAGTTATTTTACTACGAAATCTGAACTCGCCGAAACTGTGTAATGGTACGAGACTTTGTATCAAACATTTACACAATAACATTATCGAAGCCAGTATAATGACTGGTAAAGAGAAAGGACAGACAGTATTTATACCACGGATACCTTTGATATCAAATGGATTGCCCTTTACTTTTAAATGATTATAATTCCCGGTAAAGTTGGCTTACAGTATGACAGTGAATAAAGCACAAGGTCAAACATTTCAGTACTGTGGCGTTGACTTGAAGGAACCATGCTTTGCACATGGCCAACTATATGTCGCATGCTCACGAGTTGGATCACCTCAACATTTGTTTATTTACAGTCCAAACAACAGAACCATAAATGTAGTGTACAAGCAAATATTATAAAGATAAATTTAAAACAAAAAATTAAACTAAAATAACAATAAAGTAAATATGTAATAGTATTAGTGTATAACGTTTTATGTAATCTGTGTATGAATGATATGATGTATAGACAATTATATAAATAAAATGAAAAATTTTATATTTACTAAATTCGTTCTTTACATTATTTCGATTTGCTAATTATTAGTCTATAAGATGTACTCTATATCCACCGTAAGTTTAATGGTCGAATAAGTCTTAATATCTACGATAGGAATCTATAATATCTACATCAAAAATGTATCTTCATGTATTTTTTACACCATTAAACATACGGTGTATATTTTAACCCGTGCAACGCCGGGTTTCGCAGCTAGTTCACATATAAAAGGTATTTTAGGTACCTACAACAAAACTGAGATCTTTGAACACTCTGCAGTTTATAGACCGAATTGCAAAATTATTTTGTTGTTGTAAAGGGTATAAATTCGAAATTGTTTTTTTAGTCACTAAAGTGGAATCTTGACGATGGGATCCATGAGGAATCGAGGGAGCTCCTCGACATTTATATGGACACATAGTGATTTAGACTTTTCCTGAAGTGACATAAGCATATGCTACAAAAAAATAAGATTTCGTACCACGGTATACCCTGGATCCAAAAGCACTGAACAGAACTCCTCAGTCTTTGAAGATACGCGTTTGGAAATTTCGGCATTGTTCAGAAAACTGCAAGGATATGTCACTGTGTAACTTACAGTAATCATCATCATCATCTTATTTACAATACCTAATGGAAGCTTAGCGTGCATTCAACAATTATTGTACATTCGATGATCGATCGTTTATTTTAAACGTTCTTGAAATGTTTTTATAATAATTTAACAAATAATAAAGAAATATATGAAATAGAAAAGTATGAAAGAAAATAAGTTTTATTTCATACTTTTCTGTGTATTTTTACTTTGGAATTCGGTTTAATTTTTTGTTTAAAAATAATAATTGATCTGATATTCTATTGGTTGTCGCAGATTATTGTATCCAGATAAATTCCACGTATTCTAATGCGAACATTTTAAAAATATACAAATTACAACCTATGTGTAGAAAATTAGGGTTAAAAACAAACGGGGGATCGAGTGTCATCATTCGTATTACTTAGGTACTTCTAGACTTTTCTTTAATAATGAAATTTTTAATTTGACCAAGCCTGGGTAGCTGGAAGTTTTAGTGAATTCTAGATGTAAAACTAGAATCCCTTTGTGGACTGCTGGCTTTGTTGATACTGAAAGCAATCAACCGTATTGACCGACGGTGTCGAATATTCCGGAATACCTACCTACTAGGTTGAAAACGTACTTGCGTACGTTCTGGTACAGCTTGAGTTTTATTTGGCCTTTACTAATCTTTTGTAACATCATTTATTATAGGGAATATTAATTAGTATTTACAAAGAAACAAATAGATGATTACGTAGCAGTTCTTTTGTTTTAACAAACAAAAAAGCGCTTGAGTTGAGGATTCTTATTTCTGACTTGACGCTGAGATATACCTAATACGTATAAAGAGGATAATACGAACAAAGGCATAAATTACGTGTAATTTCGATAAGCAATGAATATAATATTTAATTATAGTATTCAAATTATGATGGCCAAATGAGTATAAATCAAATTACCGAAGATTACGCGATTTGACACGCACCGTCGTAGAATGGGAACTTCGTTGAGTTTTTGCATGATTTTTTACTTCGATTAACATTGAGAATTTTATGAGCTTATGTTTTGCTTAGTCTGTCAGAATCGCATTAAATAGAGGTAGGTATTTGACTAGTGCCTAACTGCCACTTAGGTAATACGTTTGATGGTAGTGTGTTTGATGTAGTGACTGCTAAAAACAAAATTAAAAATATTATGTAACCTGTCAACTGTCAAGCAAGGAGCGAGCTGATGATGATGAATTATAGCTAAGAACAACACTTTCAAAAATATTTATATTTGATAAGCGTGTTGGCCACTTAGAAGTCTATGGTTTTGGCGTCAGTATACGGTTGATAGGTTCATAGAGTTTATCTGCTTGCGATCGTTCTTTTAATTCCATCGGGGTTGGGACTATGGGAAGTAAAACTCTTTCAAGCAGACGGAGCTCGAGGAATGTGGATAACTTTTACAGTTTATTTTAAGTTCTGTTTTAGGATAACTGTAAAAAATCATCTTTCAGATAGGGTTGATGAGGCTTAATGGGGCGGCAAAATATGTTAATTGGCGTGGGGCGCAAAATTTCTAAATACGCCTCTGTATATGGGTCATCCACATGGACCAGCCGGCCCATTTCCAGGAGGGTTTGAACCCCCCCCCTGGCTACGCCCATGCAGTTTAGGTATAGGGAAAATGTCCCCATGCATAGGAAGACGAGAATCGACGGGGAATACACAAAACGTGTACAGGTTTACATTACCTATTTAAACCATTTATTTTTAGGACGTAGTGCAGCAAACCAGAGATTTGCCCAATCCAACTCGCACCTTACCGTATTTAAATTGCACTGTAAAATAAACAAGTAAATAAAATGTTTAGATAAAGCGAACCACTACGTGTGCATTTCGCGTGAATCGATAAACCTTATATCGCGTTATATTACAAAGTAAGACGTTTTACAATACTGCTTATATGTAAAATATTATTTAAAACTCGAGATTCAATCCATACTACCTAATATTATAAATGGGAAAGTGTGTGTGTCTGTTAGTCCGTCTTTCACGCCAAAACTACTGAACCGATTTAAATAAAATTTAGTACACAGATAGTCTAGAGCCTGAGAAAGGACATAGGCTACTTTTTATCACGGGGAAAAAATAATATTATTAAACCGACCGATTAAACCGACTTCCAAAGTAAAAATACACAAAAAATTATGAAATAAAACTTATTCTGTAAATTATTCCCCTTTTAAATTCGGCTAAAATTTTAACTATTTCTCTACTCTATCTTTTTAATTTTGATGTCGGTACCAACAAATATAAACGTAAGTTCTATAAAATATTATAGTATATTGTTTGGGCTGGTACCAATTACAAAATTAACAACACTTAACTTAGGTGAGTATTTTGTTATAAATAACTACGTACTAATAATTCATCACTTCAACGACAAAAGAAGTGAGATCTAAATGGGTGCCAAGTTCAATGGTCAGTCCTGAAATTTATTAATAACAACATAAAATATCATTTCTACTTATAAGTAGGATAATATATTGTAGCCTAAGGTCTGACATTCCTAGTTCTCATGTACGAATTATTATGGTCGATGGCTATTTTCTACCAGCAAGCCAAATTTTCGGAATAATAAAATAAAAACCGACAAGTAACAGGTTTAGAAATTGCGAAGGTTATAATATTATAATTCATATATGAAAACTAGCCAAGTCAGACCTTTGGCTCCAATATATTATCCTTAGTTATAAGAAGAAATTATATTTTATGTTGTTATAAATAAATTTCAGGACTGACCATTGAACTTGGCACCCATTTAGATCTCACTTCTTTTGTCGTTGAAGTCAACAACCAAGGCATATTACTTATATCTTGGCTCTCGTTTCACATTTATGTTTTTGATAGGATATGTTACTTATTAGTAAAATAACTACGAGTTACGACCATTTGATCTTGAAACAGAAACGTGGGATGGAGGAGCGAAACTAGTAACAAACTAGGTTGACTGGTAGTAGAATAAAAAACACTAGTTACGAAGGAATTTTTCCTTTAGCCGTGACCATGATTCGATCAATCGCCCTTGTGGATGAGCCTATTGGTCACATACCAGAATTAATGACTATAATGACCCCAATTTTCATTAAAAACAGTTTTAAAATCTCAATCTTAAGTAGGTAGGTTGCTAAAGATGTCATATTTCGTAGTCTACCAAAGAAACATGTTGGTCATAGCTACATAGTGCCACTTTTCGATCTTATTGCCAAGTAATAAGGTCGAACAGTGATACAGTTTGTCCGCTACCTGCAAAAGTGCAAACGTGTTAGAAAACCGTACATTCACATATTTTGTACCGAAAACCTCATTTTTCAAACATATTGAAATCAATATTTTTGAAAATTTTACGATGAAAGGTTTATAATACTGAATAATAATTGAAATCGCATTTCATACAGCTCTCCGCGTATGATCATCGCTGATTATAGCAGAGATGACATCCTTCAAAGCAAAATCTGTTTCTACTCATTCAACTAAAGTCTGCCTTTGGTCATTCCATGCAAGGCACACTTCAAAAGTGTGTTGAGCGGAATCTTCTACTCCACAGGGGTGGCGACTGGCGAGTTACCGTCTCCTCACATCTAATCTTGAACAGGTAACTGCCAAAAGTTACGGTACTTCTGGCTGATCAAACTTTGAAAAACCGGCAGCACTGCTTGCACGACACGCTTTTGCGAATACCGCTCATCGAGTAGGTAGTCGAAGCTGCCACGATTCAATAGATCTTCGTTCGCTCATAGTATCTTATCTCACTACGAAGAGATTCTTCCTGACCAGTGACCACGGCGCAAAGTACATTTTCGATCATAAACTCTCATGTCCATTTCTAGTATTTTATAAGATTAAACAATTTTACAATAAAATAATAATAACTAGGTATCTACTTTAAATTATTTACAGACTAAAAGAAAGAAAGAAATAAACAAAACTAAAAAAGATAAAACTAAAGTACAAGATATGCTATAAAAATAGGAAAACCTCTAGGTCGTCCCCATCAGGCAGAGTGCCTATCAGGCTCAAAGAATTCCCTCGCTGGATGGCTATGCTAAATCTTTGAGCTAGATAGGTGCCGGCTTTGGGGTCTCGGGTGGCCTCTACGAGTTTTTTCGAAATTTCTCCGAATAGTTTGTGTGCCCCCGGACCCCATGTACCCTAGGGTTTCAACCCCAAACGGTTCAAATATGAGATCCCTACTAAGGTTCTCATACTTTCGCCGCTTGAGGTTTTCTGCCTGATTTGCGGCCGCACCTGCAGTACTTGAGGTGCCCTGGATATGGGACGGAGCGAGTGTGAGTGCCTCGTCGGCCGTTAAAGGAGACGTCATTTTTTTCAAATTAGATTAATCGTTCTATGAAAGCGGTTTCTCCGTACGTATCTTCTACTCTGCACAAAAAATAACATCCAAATCCTAGTACATCGGCGTGTAATGTGCGTAACTGCGTATTATGCGTGTGACGAGTGGCGAACCCCTATCTTGCTCAATACAGGTGTCACTAAACTCAATATACCTTACACATACACGATGTTGGGTGACCATAGGAGTATCAGAATTCAGACACATCAGCGAGTGGAGTCGGTCTACTCGTGAGAACGAGAGTTTAACACCTCAACTCGCTCCCTGATCGTGGGAATATCAGCTAATAATGTCCAAACTCTGTTGATTGTCACCGTTAAAATTATCGAATGCATCTTTACTAAAAGGCCAAGGTCTTACATTTCTCTGAATCGTAGTATCGTTGTGTTTTATTGTAGCCGTTGTAGGTATAGGATTTGATCAGCTACATTTTCCGTATTATTATACCGTATACGGTAGGTAAACAAGTTAATTGGCGTTGACTTAAAAGATCCTAATTCTGTTTCTTGATTATTATAATATTATTACTAACGAACTCCTTTACTCTCGAAACCTAGTACCTAATCATCCATTAATTTCAAATTTATTTTTTAATTTCAAATGTTTTGATCACTTAGGTATTAATATTATTTCAAAAATAGGTTCGATTGGAAAACGGTAAAATACGAAAAAAAGTCCGACTAGGTAAAAAGGGGTCTAAAATGGGCGAAACAAGAAAATAGGTAATTCAGATAGAAATCCAGAAATGCATAGGTACAAAAATGGTCAAGGTAGAGCCGTGGTGGTTATTTTAAAAGGTTTGGAACAATCGATGTTAAATCACAGCCGTCTGTAGCTATTTTGGGGTATGCATGTGTTATGTGAATGACGTATTTTAACCTCATTTTCTAGAAACTTCTCAACAAGATAATGCATTGAGCATTTTTAGGGTTCCGTAGCCAAATGGTAAAAAACGGAACCCTTATAAATTCGTCATGTCTGTTTGTCTGTCCGTCCGTACTCCGTATGTCACAGCCATTTTTCTCCGAAACTATAAGAAACTATACTCTAGAAAGTTAGTAAGTAGATGTATTTTGTGAACCGCATTAAGATTTTCACTCAAAAATAGAAAAAAAAAACAATACAATATTTTGGGGGTTCCCCATACTTAGAACTGAAACTAGAATTATTTTTTTATCAAACCCATTTTAATTCGTCATAAATCGTAAACCGCAATTTACCTTTCATTCAATCAACTCAACTAGGTATAAAAATAAATAAAAGAAAACATTTAATTTCATAAACATAAACCTTATGCATAAACCGTGGTCCGTGAACCATTATTTTTGTTACAAGTTTGTAAGGAACCCTCGGTGCGCGAGTCCGATTCGCACTTAGCCGGTTTTTTTTATTTATATCTGAATTATTTTCTCGTTCGGCCTTTAAAAACTATAACCCCACCATCAAGACCCCTTTTTTACGTAGTGGGGTTATACTTTATAGTTTTTCAAGTTATTTTTTTTTATTCCACACATACGTGGACACAGCGTAGCGCGTAGGTACCGTAATAGTGGAATAAAAAGTAATACTATGTAGCTGTTCCTCTTTCTTTAATATCTCCAGTGTCATTATATGGTAAGTAGTGATTCATATTTATGCAGGTCCCTACCTTTGAATATAGAGCTACTGCAATGTTATGGCCCACTGAGGCGGTCATAACATGACACAAAACACGCGTTTATACACCGATATAAACTCTCTCTTTCACTCGTATTGACACATCGTTAGTGAGACAGAGCAATATAAAACACAAAACACATAGTACCAACTTTCAAAAACTATGGCTCCGTCCAAAGCTCCGTCTTTAGAAATCTTAGGAAGGGACTAGGTACATAACAGTATCTCAAAAATATATTGTCTGCTGTACCTGTACGCTAAACGGTCTGACATTAACGGATTGACATCTAACCAACATTCTAAATCTCGTCATGTCACGCCACTTTGATTCTAATTTCTACTAGGTATCTACGCTGTCAAGTGCAATACGAACCTCGAGACTCAGTCAAAATTAGTCAATTTACCCTTGATAGGACCTTGTCAATCACACTCGTAGTCTAGTAGTAGGTGTGCATATTTTAAGCAGCTTATTATTAATAATTAGTCTAGTGTTAACTGCCTTGGCGAGCACACCGATTTCGGTGCCGGCGCCGTGGCCGGTTTCATCGAAACCAGGCCAGCTACGTAGGAGTTCTAGTGCCCGAGTGTGTGCGCAGTACCTACTCAAAAGCACCTCTCTGGTGAGAGGTGCTTTTGTGTACTGCTTCTTTACTCTCGAAACCTAGTGGGGCCGATAACTGACACGAGTGGCGAGAGATCGGGCGCAGGTCTGAATTTTTACATGCCCATCCGCAGCATGGATTATCTTTCTACTCAGAGAATTAGGTGATCAGCCTGCATTGTCCTAATCAAACTTGGAAACAATATTTCATAATTTCCCCATGAATAATAATTGTCAAGCAAACGAAAATTGACATGAGAGAATGTTCTTAGCCATAATTACATCATCATCAGCTCGCTCACTGCTTGACAGTTCAGGGATGACTTAAATTTTTTAATTTGTTAGTAAGTCAATAATTAATATCATCGCTTTTGTAATACGAGTTAAAAATCAATCAATCTTGTTCAACACCCTTGAAGCCCAACATCTTTTTCAAAGTTTAGAAGAAACTGTAGTTTCTTTGCTAGCTCATATTCTATCTAAATGCATCATACATAATATGTACTTATCACAATCACAATAATATTATTTCCAAATACAACTTGGTGAGAATTCGTGATTCATAGCAGATTTCACAAAATCGTGATGGCGTTTCCTCAATTTAACAAAATTATTTAACTAAAGGAATTCTGATTTCTGACGAAGGATTTCATTAGTCAGGGAGTTAGTATCTAGCTCAAGATTTTTGGCTAAATTAAAATTATTATATAACCTATTAACCTAGCCTAAAAATATTAACAAAATTAAATAAATATGCAGTGAGCGAGCTGATTGAGGAATTATAAGCTAAGGACATACATAAGCTGTCAAACAAAAACAAAAATTACCTAGATCAAAATCGGTTCACCGTTTGGAGGCTATGATGCAACGGAGTGACGGACACGTCAAACTTATTATAACATGCCTCTTTTTAACAGACATCCAAAAACGGAGATGGTTGTACGTTCGGCTGTATATAGGTACTAATGTTTTTTATTCAATATATACCTAATTCCCTTTTTTAATTCGGGTAAAATTTCAACTTTTTCTCTACTCGATATCGAATACTCGAATAAAATTTCCTACAACTTTTGTCCTACCCAACTTTTCGGATTCCTAACCATTTTTGAACTACACGATCTGGAAAAGTGAAACTTTCGAAAAAAAAAACGACTTATCAAACACTATCTCTTGCCTGCTACTTCAGTCGTGTTATTTCGGGATGAAAAATAGCCTGCATTAACATCCAGGTCCTATTATATCAACCTACCAAACTTCATACAAATCTGTTCTACCCTTTGGCTGTTGTAAATGTAAATGTTTCGATAGCTCTATAGCTATCAAAACATTTTTCCTTTTTTAGGGTTCCGTAATACTTTATAAGGAACCCTTATAGTTTCGCTCTGTCCGTCTGTCTGTCTGTCTGTCTGTCCGCGCCTCTAGCTCCTGTAATTATGAATATAAATTGATGAAATTTGGTGCAGTTATAGATTGTGTATAGATCACGGTTTCGGGATCATAAAAAAATAATAATTTTATATTTTAGGGGTGGCTCTCCATACATGTGAAGTGGGGATGAAAAATATTTTTTCACTCTACCCCATCGTGTGGGGTATCGTAGAATAGGTCTTTTAAAATAAAGGCAAGGCTTCATACGTTACTTTTTTATAAAGTTGACCATTTTCGAGTAATCGGCCTCCAAAGTAGTTTGTAAGTTGGTCCCCCCCATTTTTAAACTATAGGAGATAGAAACTTGCAAATTTCCATGCTGATAGATTATGCTAAAAACTCTTTAGGAAAATTATTGTGAACCAAATCGGGCAGTAACTTTTGGAGTAATTAAAAAAAAAGCATATTACGCGTTTATAGTTACGGAACCCTCCTTAGACATGTCCTGACATGCTCTTGGTTAGGTTATTTAACTATTTTATTTTATATCATTTTACTTTCCCACTCTAACTTACCAAACTTCCTTTCCACACCACCTATCCTTCCCTTTTCCTATTCCTATCCTCTCCGCAAATCCGTGGGAACGCAATGGATAATTAAAAAATAATTTAATTATCCAAAATGGCGGCGATGTGTTTGCCACCCATCACGTCTCGTTCTCTCGGAGGCGAAAAGTGGCCCATAGAGAGCCGCTTCGCTACGTTGAATGTAAGAGGAGGAATGGATGGTAAGAATAAAAGTGGATGAAGCGAAACAAGTATGTAAGGATCGTAGCAAGTGGAAAGAAGTGGTCTCTGCCTACCCCTACGGTAAAGAGGCGTGATTATATGTATGTATGTATTTTATATCTTCATCCGTTTAGGCCGTGACGGTCCTGGCAAGAGTTCTTCTTCTAAATTACCCTCATCTTCAGTGAATGGTTCTTGCTGGAGGCGTTCTACGTCATCTTCTCCTCCTGATTTTGCTTCTCCTGAAAGTTGCAGATGTTGTATCGCACCCGGTAAAGAAATAAGTAGAGGATGTGTTCATATCCATGTTGCTGCATCTCTTGGGTGGATAGTGCGATCGTTTTGGTTTTCCCTCGGCTAGGTTTCAGCAGCATGATGTCTTGGATGGGAGGAGTGGAAGCTATCAAATGCACAGCAAGGTCCATCCCTTGATGGATGGACATCCAAGGATGCATCCCTTACACCTTTATAAATTGTTTTAGCTCAGGTGTAATTTTTACGACAATTCGTGTGAATTAAAAGGGATGTCAAACCACGGAAAATTTGGTGCTTGTCATCATTCCGTTCTTGACTAGCTTTGATAAGGTCCAGTATTCCCTTTTCTTTAATCTCCGTGATATCCTTACTCCCTTTCACAACGTCCCGTCACACACAGGACATTATTAGTACTCATTACGGATAATCCGATTCGTAACTAATATCGTTTATAGATCAAAGAATATTTTTGGCCTTGTGGCTGCACCCATGCGTTACCGGGTAGGCTACTGCCAAACAGGATAAAATTAGATGAGAGACGATGATAACATAAGCCCAAAGGCATGGATGATATGGGAATGGATGGTAATGCCCTTCACGCTGAAAAACATTCATTTTCCCTATTTCGGAGTGTGATGCTCTAAACCCGATGAGAATTTCGAAAAAGTGTATAGGATAAAAATTGTAGGAAATTTTATTAGCTTTCATTACGTAGAAGACACTTTTTCTCTACGACGCACCGTTTTTAAGATATTAGCGAAAAACTCAAAAGTGGGAACTTTAACCCCCTCCCCCCACTCCGGCGCCCCTCCTAGAGGCGGGGATTTTTAGTATGTTTACTCTCTAAGTATCCTGAACAATTTTCTGAAGAAATTGCTTAGGTCCCAGCTCACGCACTCTACACCTGCTTATAAGTGGACTATTTAGGCTGGTACCGACTTCAAAATTAAGAAGATTGAGTAGAGAAATAGTTGAAATTATAGCTGAATTTAAAAAGACAATTATTTATAAAATAAGTTTTATTTCGTTGGTAAAAACTATAAGCTGTATATAGCTGTAGGAATACGAGCGTACGGTGTCAAAAGTTTATTTTTCTAATTTTTGATACCTTTACCACTGTTATGGTGGAACATAATACCTATCATTGTTATGTAAGGATATAATTATATAAGTCTTCTTAGAATTATTTTATAACATTTAACAATTATTTCAATATCATTATAAGTCAAATTTTAATGCTAATTGGTATGTTAAAAGATATAACAATTGTCAATTATTATAACTGTTATATTTATTTACATAATTTAATGATATGAATGGGACAATTAAATATGTACGTTTAGTAAAATAGTTTTATACCAGAAATAAGAACAACTATTATTACAATTGAAAAATCAAGTTTCGCGGCTTATTTTGGCATAAATAAGTCATAAACTTGTCTTCTTGTAGGAAAAACAACTTTAGCAATAAAGTTCGTCGTTGAGGCCTTATTTATTACAGCAGCTTTTGCCTTATCTTCTCCCTTGAATACCTAATAATTAATATGTAGTAGGAACGCTTTACTAACCTACCGGTTATTACCCTGATTTACAATAAAAAAACATTATAGACATAGAAGGGCTGAAAGGTTATCTCCTCCCTACACCATCAATGGGACGGCTGCAGGGTTATGTCCTACCCCGCACCATCCATGGAAGGGCGGGAGGGTTATGTATCTCCCCGCACCATCCATGGAAGGGCGGGAGGGTTATTTCTCCCCGCACCATCCATGGAAGGGCGGGAGGATTATGTTCTCCCCGCACCATCCATGGAAGGTCGGGAGGGTTATGTTCTCCCCGCACCATCCTTGGGACGGTTTGAGAATTAGGTCGGACTATCCGCTGTGCTTTCTCATAAACTCCCGATCTCGATGTCCTCCTTTTAGTCGGATCACAAACACGCTGACTATACCTACGCTCCGTGTCATCCCTTAAGAATTCAGCGGATAATTTTTGAAAATTCTTACTAGCTGATGCCTTCGTAATCTATATTCAACCCCCAATAGGGTAGAATAGGGGATAAAAGTTTATATGAAAATTTTTATTCCTTGGACATATTTGCATAATAATTCGTATGAATTGAGTAGGTACCGGCAAAATAATGAGTTAAATATTCCTGCGTTTTCTAAAATTAAGCCTCTTGGTGGATAAAATAGGGGATAAAAGTTCAAAAACCTAATTTCACGCGGGCGAAGCAGCGGGCAATTAATGCTAGTAAGTATAATATATACTGTAGGTATGTGGTGTGCCCAACGCAATCCGTTCAGTAATTAATCCTTTGCTAATTGATCAGTCAACAGTCGCCTATCATTCGAGGTGTTTTTTACAGAATAAAAAAAAAACCCTTCATCATCCATCTTCCTGTCCAAGTCCAGATGATCAAATTCATCTGGACTTCTAAGTATTAGTTAATCAGAACTTTTTCTATGCATAGGCATAGTGAGATGACAGTTCAACCGAAAGATTCACCCTGACTTCGTACACTTGAACAGTAAGAACAGTATTAGATAATTCAGTATTCTTATACTAATAATAATATCACAGTCTATGGAACGTATAATTATGGTGTCCTATATCCATCACCTTAGCCTGACTCGAATATGATATCGTATGTTCACACTTCACAAGAAAACAACCTAGAATTTAAAAACTCGTCTGTCTTAAAGAAAATAATATGTGTAATTACATTTTTTGCTGATAAGGTCTACTGCAGTATTGATCACCAAGAAATCAAGTGCTAGTTTTTAATCCACCATTTTAACAACAGATTCAGAAATCGTCATTCTTGCTTTTATAAAATCGTAACGGGAAAATACTGACCAAGGAGGTAAAGGTATAGTACCTTTTCCTAGAGCCTACAACGTATCACTCACCCGTAAAACAAGATTAGACAATATTGAATTATTGTTATTACTTACAAATTAAAAGGTGGGCCAAAATTCAAGCGAGAAAATTAAAAAAGCAACTTCAAAAATTACTAGACAAGATAAAGAAATTCATTAATTAACGACCAAACCGGTAAACCTTGTAGTGAATAGTGATGAAAGCAAAAGGAAATCAAGAAATCAGTTCAGAGAAATATTAACTATAATCTGTGTAAACAATAGCTACAGTTTGTTTTAAGAGGTCGTAAGATTTGGTTTATTGTATGTTATCATTCTTATATTGTACTTGTAATTATCTAGAACAGGTTCTTTTGGTTTTCCTCTTAATTGGTAACGTTTATGTTCGATAGAGTTATCAACTACATAATATCATAACTTATGACGACCGTTAAAATTTAACCGGTTAGAGCCATGTATGAATTGGTCATAGTGTGTCAGACTTCAGAAACCCTTGTTAGTTCTATTATTTAAAGCAATAATCCTACTATTATAAATGTGAAAGCTTGTGAGGATGGATGGATGGATGGATATATGGATGGATGGTTGTTTGTTACTCTTTCACGCAAAAACAACTGAACGGATTTAGATGAAATTTGGTATAGTAGTAAAACTACTACTATACTTAAACAAGCTCTGGATTAACACAGGCTTCTTTTTATCCCGAAAAAGTAGTGTTCCCGTGGAATACTGTATTTACGCTAAAGGCAATAGCTCGTGAAACATGTTATACTTGTGTATGAAATATACTTGTATGAAACATCAATAGCCTCAGAGTTCGTAAATATGTAGGTATGTACTTTCGTCTGGAATCTTACTTAATTCTTCGAATGAACAAGTAATTTGTAATGGTTCTCCGGTAATGATACATAGACTATAAATGTTTTTTTATTAATTCAGTTTTAGGTTGTTTACTATGTCTAATCTAAGTTTAGTTGTTTGGAACTATACATTTAAAATGTTATGTAAAAAATCAAGCATTTTCACTGTAAATTTCGTCTCTTACGCTTTTTTGTTTTTTATTTATTTTATTTATAATACATAGTTCTTTTAACATGCCAGTATCATAGCGTTTTATTTATTCGTTATGTATCTTCAAGACAATACAAGTGGCACCTATCAAATGACAATGAGAAGTAATTTCAAATGAGTAATTACTTATTGCACGCATAGAAGGAAATACCTGTTGCGAACGGTCATTAGATGGCATAGATTTTTTGTTTATACCTAGTTAGGTTTCGGTTATTGAACAGGTATTAATCGCCGCAATACGTCACAGTTAACTTTCGCCACATTTCGTTGTCAGGGCCACACGAGCTCGGCATTTATTGAAATCACAATTTACATCGATCACCTCGATGCTCACAAGGCCACCTCATAATCGTCGTCTCCTTAATTAAAAGGCCACTACTGAGCTAACAATGAGCTACGCTATCCAAACAAGAAGCGATCGTCACAGTGTTATGCGTATTGCGAACTGTTAGTTGTTGGTACAGCGGAGAGCATGCGGGCGCTCGGGTCAGGATTGCATCGTCCACGGGCAACTGTCGCTCGGAACAGCTGTTTGAGTGTGACAAGACGAGGACGACCGTGGCGCGGGGTCGCAGCCTGCCTCCGCACCCACTTCTCGAGTATCGCCTCGCGACTTACTTGCAAAGGATCCTCCAAAAACAACCGAAACTGCTGCCGTTCGGTACCTCGCCGGCGTACGATATAGTCATGTCGAGTTAACAACTATAATATTTATACACACACACGTTTTGTTGGCGCGAGCTTGAGACACACGCGGAAAATTAAATACGTTTTAGAAAGTGAAAAAGTTCGTCCACTCGGATTTAACTAGGGAAGGTGAAGGAAGTTATTGTTCGTGTACACCTTTGTTTAGTTACATTATGATGATGTGTTATGCACCTTGCCCTCCCCGTTACACATGGGCGCGCGAGAGCTCCGCTCACTGCGCAGTCACGACTGGTACTGAACTACTGAACTGCGCGCGCGCTTGTACACTTGCCTGTGTTTGCTGATGCATGTACTGGGCGCAGGCCGCAGGCTCTACACTTCCAAGTTCCACGTCACTGTGCTCTCCGCAAGATGGCGTTCGACACAACACAACATCAACATAATTACTAAACTCCATAGATGTATAGTATTCTAAACTCCTAACAACTATGCTCTTTTCGTTGTTCATGGACTGATGCTCTAGGTACAGCAACAACAACTGAAAGCTAAGTGAAGTAATTGACAATATGTTTGTTGGAGTCGGGACCCAATTATTTTTGTTCGATTTATAATTTGTATTGGGTCACGCCTGCTACCAAACAATTATTTCACTAGGCTTTCAGCTCAAATTTTGTGTCGGTATTTTGAGTGCATTGCTTTTTTTAGTTTATCCAAAACACACTTGGTCGATTTAAAGCAAAGAATGCATTGATAAATGATAACATTCGAAGTATTTAATGAAAATAGTACCTACCTAACTAGTACATAATTATTTCTGCATTTTAAATAGGCTTAATGAATGACTTAATTGTATATTTTCGAAATCTCATTTTAATTTCCTTTATTTTGATTACCCTGCTCGATAAGTTTGGTTAAAAGATTTTTTTGAACTACTTACCTACTTACAATTTGGCGCCAAAATCTGCCATTTTGTATTTTTTCTATAAACTAGCTATCTAAGGACACTTGGGTTTTAGTGACAAATCTAACGACACATTAATTGTCGAAATCTACCCAGACGTTTGAAAGATACGTGGGAATAAACTCAGATCAAATAAAAAGTATAGATGGACTTCTACGAACAACATAGTGAAGCCGGTTTTTTATGCATTGTGTGCGTGAGCCGGTGTTGCCATACTAAATTTTCATTACCATATGTTGGCTAAACTTTCGAATAACATCCCACATTTGTACTATTAATTGGTTTATTGTAATTTTACCGCTTAAAGTCTTTTACGCCGCAGTAATTTCGCAAATTTTCAAAATTATAAGACCCGTAGTTTTCGAGATAACAATATAATAAATTTTCGAAAATTGTATAGGAATTCGGCCATGTTAACGTTTCTGTGATATTTATGTTTCGTTTTCTCTTTATGTTTCGTTTTTTTTTCGCTTTATGTCAAAAACTTTGCAGAGCCCTATTTTACGTAAAAGTTGTAACACGGCCTCACAAAAACCTGGCGCGAAATAACGTCACAACTCTCCCCAACTATGGAATTATAAAAATGGGTTAGATTAGAATATTTTTATTGCGTTCAAAACGTCTTTAATAATGAAAAAAAAAACAAAACAGAAAGTGATAATTATGTTTATTATTTATTTATAGATAAATTTAGATAAAGGGTAGGTAAAGATGAAAAGTTTCGATTTAGGTGTACCAATACATAATATTATGGTAAGTAATAGGGTAGTTAATATATGGTCACCAGTCACAAGTCAGTGTACCACTTGCCTATTTTTTTGGTAGCATAATATGCTTGTGTTATTTCAGAAAAAATCTAAATCATTATATGTGTCCATATAAATTTCAAGGAGTTCCCTCGATTCCTCATGGATCCCCCATCATCAAGTTTCCACTTTAGTGACTAAAAGACCAATTTCGAATTTATACCCTTTACAGCAATAAAATAATTTTGTTAATAGGTCCATAAACGACAGAGTAATATTCAAAGATCTCCGTGTTGGTGTAAAATACTATAAGAAGTAGGGTCAAGGAGGGAACAGTGACTCGGATTTTTTCAGAAGATTGAAAAATGGTGAAATTGTCATAGATTTGGCCTAAAATTTGCACACATTGTAGTTATACTATTGTATTTTAATTTAGCATATATAATTCTTTATTATTTACTTCATAAATGAAATTAGGGACCTAAAACAAAAAAATGGGAATTGAGTCACTGTGTACCACTAGGTGTACACAGTGACTCACTACTGTAGTACACAGTGACTCTAAAGTACACAGTGACTCAGGAGTATTTAAAATAAAGTAAAATGTCAAAAAACTTTGTTTTATTACAATGAAAAAAAAACACTTTATTCTAAAAAAAATCAACAAATTTCTTAGACTTTCATAGCGAAACAATAATATCAGTCTCATGATTAACACTTATAGTTTTTTTTTTTTTTATCAGCTTTTTATCACCTTTTGAGAGATTTGATATAATCCGTTATTTAGAAAATATTATATTAAACTGAAATCGAACTTCTTTAAACAAGATTATTATAAATTTAAACAATAATTAACTTTTCAAAAATCAAATAAATTTCAAGAGACCTGTTTCCATGGCTTCCACTTTGTCTATAGAGTCTACCATTTTCTGCTTTTAAGTGAATAATAAAGCTCCCTTTATATTAATAGAACTACCCTCATTTTGTGCTTATTTAGTTACGAACTTTATTAATCACTTATTTTATGGCACTCTCTGATGCCCTTCTCATGGATTCATCTCTCCTTATTAACCGTAAATCTTCTTTGATTTTTTCATGTGGAGTGTTCCCTATTTTTCGATCCGTCTACTGTCGCGGCATTCTACGAATATAATAATATTAAATTCGAATTATAGAGCGTTACACTACAAAAGTACACAGTGGCTCATGAGCCACTGTGTACCTTTAAAAAATGAGTCACTGTAGACTTCTATACCATTTTGAAAATATTTCATCTCAACAATCGAAATTGAAATCAAATGTGACCAAACATGCATCCAAAGTAATTGATAACATACCTACTATTCAATCAATATAATGGTTATCACCAATTTCAACAAACAAAGACGTGAAAACAACTGAAACTTATCTCAAAAAGTATTTTTTTGGCGCGAAAAAACTTAAAATCGTTTCACACTTCAATAGGGCGCACGATCTGCGAGTGGGTTGGTTTGAACGCGTCGGGGTACCAACCGCTTCGAATCACTAAGCGAGACAGCTGCATATTGCCATCCCTTCAGGTCGAAATGAGACTGAGCCACTGTAGTCGACTGAGTCACTGTTGCCTACTTGACCCTACCTTTTATATCATCAAAATGTGATGATGTAAGTATGGTGTGATTGTGGTGGTGATGATGATGATTAATTGCTTGCATATGCTTGGACTAGGTACTTCAGAAAAAGTCAAAATCACCATAAATTTCCATAAAAATTTCGAGGAGTTCCCTCGATTCCTCATGGATCCCATCATCAGGTCACCACTTTTTTGAAAACCGGACCAACTTGGGATTATACCCTTTATATCAAAAAAAGAATTTTGAAAATCGGTCCACAGACGGCGGAATTATCGTTCCCGATATTTTCCGTATACCGAATATAGGGGCATTTACCTTAAATTACTTCAAACTTTAAAACTTCCTAATTAAAAAATAAAAACACAGTCTGACTCTCTACTTCATAATTTTGTTAAGAATTTGCCTACAAATTACTTACCTTATTTTAGGCTATTGAGAATATGAAATCCTGGCAACACTCTCTCGATCCGCCATTATGAAATTGTCATTATTTGTTTCGAGTAACCTCTAAATTGTGATAAATTATCTTAAACAAACTACAGTTTTGTGTGTACTTACTTATGAAATGTTATTCCCTGACACTTTTTGTTCGCCTTCGTACAGTTTTTACACCACTTAATAGCGCAGGACGGCATTTTTGTGGCAAAATCACTGCACGACGACTCGTTCGATACTGACGGAAAGTAGCGTACTTTTTTTGCATGAGTGTGCGTGACCGCGTGTGTTTACACAAAGTAGCGTAGTTTTTGAGGCTTCAGTTGAAACAAGCGCCATGCGCAATCTAGTTTTTTATTTGATCTGAGGGAATAAATGAATTTACAAACATAGGTAGGTACTTACTTACATACAAGATACGCGCGAAAAACAAATTTTATTTTGTAATTTATTCTATTATTTTATAATAAATGTATATTTTATCATGCATCGAAATTCGAAAGTAACTACTTACTTACCCCATTTTGCGACTTTTCGAAACTATAGAAAATAAAATAAACAAATACCTATAGACGAGGTATAATAATTACTATTATAGGTAAAACTAGCATACGAGTAAGTAATTAATTTTATTAAGTAACTGCTTACTGCATTAATAATTGTTTAATAATTAATAATTATTATTATTATTACTTATTAATAATTTCAAAATTAACACATTTGTTTTCGTAATAAGACGTTAATAATTTCAATACATTTCAAAAAACTTAATCCTTATCAAAAACAATCGAAACTCTCACATTAATTAAATGTATGGGACATTTTATTTTGAAAACGCTCGAATACAAAGAAAGTAGGTCACTCAACAAGTTCTAGACATGAAAAATTACCAAAAAGTTGTTGGAATAGAAATTGAAATTATGCCATTATACTTTGAGCTTTTTAACCTACTTCCAAAAAAGGGAGGCGGTTATACGTTTCGGCTGTATACATATTTAATACATATTTTGTATGTTCAACGATTACTCCGCCGTCTGTGGACAGATTCTCAAAAAAAAATTTTTTTTTGGTGTATAGGGTATAATCTTATTATTTTATATTACCTATACCCCCTTACTAATAATCGCTGTATAAGCTTTGAATAGTTATAGTGTTTTGTCTCCTTCTATCGAATTAAAAATGTCACTTGTGTGACGGGAACAAAACACTGTGTGGTATAACTATTCAAAGCTTATACCGCGTTTATGGGGTTTAGGGTATTTAAATTTATATGGACACTTATGGTGATTTCAACTTTTTCTGAAGAAGTCGAAGCATATGCTACCAATAAATAAGATTTTGCTCCAAGGTATAACCTGAATCCAAAAGTACTAAACAGAACTCCTGACTCCTTATAGATACCTACATGTTTGGGGATTTCGGCGTTGTTTAAAGAACTGCAAGCATATGCCACTATGTCAATTAGAATAATCATCATCATCACCACCATCATCACACCATACATCATCACATATGATGGTATAAAAGGTTACTCTTATAGTATTTTACACCGAAACGGATATCTTTGAACATTACATAAGCATATGCTACAAGAAAATTAGATATTGTACCAAGATACTTATACCGTGGATCCAAAAGCACTGAACAAGCATATGCCACTATGTCAATTAGAATTATATACAGCCGAACGTATAAATGCCTCCTTTTTTGGAAGTCGGTTAAAAAGTTTTTTACCTAGGTACAGGTCGCGCAACGAATTAAGATCTTTCGACAAAAATAGAGGGGGTATGCGCAGAAGTCAGTTTTAGGGTGTGTTTGGCGGTAGCGGGCTCGGGCGGGGAGGTGTGGATGCGCCGAACGCATGCCGAACGTGGCTGCCGACACGCTATTGGTACGTTAGTAATATGTATTCTTTGCTATTGGTCATATGCGCGAACGATCCCCTCCACTTTCACTGAGCGCTCATAAACCGTTGCGCGACCTATACCTACTTTATTCATTTTGACTACCTTCGCATGTTGCCCGTTAGTCTCCTCTGAAAAGCAAACATTTGCACCGTGTAAGTAAATAGGTACGAGTTTGCGTGTATTGCACCATACATTTTAATTTCAGCTCAAAATCAATAAATGTATAATATGCCCAGTCACCGCGAGGGAAAATCGAACAAGCCATTGTGGTATTCCTAAATAACACGATTAATCTAGACTCCATACAAAAAATTATAATTGAAGTGTCTGTTTGTAAGTACAGCTTTTCACTCATAAGTTAAAATAATTACAATAAAAATCTATTTTTTAATTTTTGTCTGGTCTGTTTGTTTGTACCTGTTAATCTTTGAAACAACTGGACCAATTTTCACGGGACTTTCACTGGCAGTTGATGTTATAAAGTCTAACATAGGCTGCTTAATCTTAGGGTTACATTTCCGTTAGTTCTATGCAAACGACGTTGCAGTCACCATCATAGCCTATGAAATTGCCGTTCTGCACTACTGGCCATTTTAAATCAAAATAATATTTGTTTGGCTTAGGAATTCTAATTTCAAATTAATTTTATTATAAAAACATGGAATTCTTTTTCCAAAAGTAGTGTAGGTAAAAAAAGTAGCCGGTGTGATTCGTTCTGCTTCTTACCAAACAGGGTGAGCATTACTGCAGATGTGTACTGTGAAGAACTGAACACAATGATGGAGAAGCTGGCACATCTCCAACCAGCATTGGCAGCTCATCTTAGCTGCTCCTGCACGACAACGCGCGACCTCATACTGCACAGCAGACGGTCTCCAAGTTGCAAGAACTGGGGTTGGAACCTCTCCGTCATCCGCCCTACTCACCAGACCTTGCGCCTACAGACTACTATTTTTTCCAGCATTTGGATAACTTCTTGGCGGGAAAAAAATTCAATACCCGAGAGGCAGTACAAAATGCCTTTGAAGAATTTTTTGCCTCCCGTCCAGCTGATTTCTTTGAGAAGGGCATCAATAAACTGCCACTGCGTTGTCAAAGATGCATTGATTGCATGGGTGATTACTTCGATTAATACAAATAAAAAATACATGAAAAAAAAATTCGTTTAAACTTTTTAAACGAATTTTTTTCATGTTGTCATTTAGATGTTGTTCTGTCTTATCTCTACGTAAGTCCACAGTTACTTCTAACTACACCAACTATTACACTTACTACCTGCACCTACAACCTACTACCAACACCTACTTACTTAAAACCTAGGTACACTTACTACCTACTCCAACAACCTACAGGTGATGTGCGAACTAGTCAGCGATCACGGAGGGTTGAAGATTATTACTTTTTAATAAACAATGGGTTAGAAAGGTGATAGGTGAGGATAATTATGTATTTTAATACCAAATCAAAAAAAAATAGAAAAAAAAGGAAAAATTAATCAAAATTTTGTTTTGGATAAACCTTTATCACATAAACAAATTCGGCTTGAATTTTAACTACGTATTTCTCTACTGAATCTTCATAATTTGAAGTTGTTACCCATACAATACTTCCCTTGAGTTTGCCATATTTTACCATTACTTCCGACTTCCGAGTAATAAGAAATTGTGACTTTAACTTGCAACTCTATCAATTAATGGTGCAATAATGATTTCTAGGATTCCGTACCCAATGTTAAAAAACGGGATCTTATTCAATAATAGCATAGACAGCGAAATCTATCTGTCCCTCCGTCTATCTGTCTGTAGTCTGTACTCTATCACCAGGCTGTATCTCCTTACCGATCACAGATAAGGAGATACAGCCTCATGACAGTAGTTATCAAGCTACAGTTGAAATTTTCGTCGTTTCAGCCTGGTGACGTCCACTGCAGGACATAGGCCTCCCCTATAAATTTCCAGTGCGATCGGTCGCTCGCGGCCTGTTTCCACCGACTTTTCTCAGGTCATCTGTCCACCTGGTGGAAGGCCTACGCTTCGACGTCCAGTTCATGGTCTCCACTCAAGCAGTGCCGTAAATAGCCTTTTCTGCGCCCTGTGCGAGTTTCTATAACTGCGCCCTAGATCCGGGGCTGGTCCTGCCTGGTCTGGCCATTCTTGCGCCCCCCAGAGTCTACGCCCTGTGCCTGGGCACCGGTGGCACCGCCCTATTTACGGCACTGCACTCAAGAACCTTTCGGCCCCAGCGGGCATCGGTTCTACGAGCTACCTATAGGTATCTCCAGCCCATTGCCACTTTAACTTGCTAATGTGCTGGGCTATGTCGGTAACTTTAGTTCTGCTACGGATTTCCTCATTTCTGATTCTATCACGTAGAGAGACTCCGAATATAGCCCTCTCCATAGCTCTTTGAGCGACACGAAGCTACTGAATAAGTCCCGTTGTGAATAACCACCACGTTTCGGCTCCATATGTCATCACCGGTAACACTACTCGAAAACTTTTGTCCTGAAGACAAAAATCCCTCAGTGCCTGAGCACTGAGGGATTTTTGACGAGAAGATGTTTTTCAGTTTTCCGAACGCTACCCAGCCGAGCTGGATTCGACGGTTGACCTCTTTTTCGAAGTTGGACCTACCTAACTGGACTTTGTGCCCCAGGTATACATATATTGTCCTCAACAACTTCGAGCGTAGAATTTCTAACGGTCACTTGGGTGGGTACAACATGGGCATTAAACATAATTTAAAATTTTCACATAATATGATGTATTTTGACGACCTCTGTGACTCAGTGGTTAGTGCGTTGGCGCTCAAGCCGGAAGTTGCGGGTTCAAATCCTGCCGAGGGGACAAAAAGTTTTCAGTGTTCCTGGGTCTTGGATGTGTATTAAATGTGTAGTTTAAAAGTACCTACACCTTTTTTAACTTTTTTGTCCCATGGTTTAGAGATTTTTCTTCATATTATAATAAAATGATACACTTTTCAAGCCCTTTTTAGGGTTCCGTAATACTTAAGGAACCCTTATAGTTTCGCTCTGTCCGTCTGTCTGTCAGGCCCGCCGCTAGCTGTTTCGTCGCCCGCGTGCAATAGCGATTATGCCGCCCTACGATTACTTAATTACTCTGAGTTTTGTCAAAAAAACTTAACAAACATAACGAAGTTAAATTTATTTCAAAAACTATGTAGCTACTCACGGGCGTAGCCAGATTTTAGTTTCAAGGAGGGGGGGGGGGGGGGGGGGGGGGGGGGTTTAAAACGACTACAGTACTGAATATTAAATAATCAGGGCCGTCTTTAACGGCTTATTAGAGGACATCAGATTTTTTTCGTTTTTACCTGTTTAAGCTTTAAACCCTGAAATACTGTGTAAGTAATTCGGAAAAATACAAATATTTATAGTCTAAAACTAAACTTCGATACAAAATTTTATAATATGTTCTTTAAGCCCAAAACGAGCGAGCGAACCCATCGAGCAAATTTTTTTCCTATTTTACAGGTTAAAATCTATTCATACAATAAACTTAAATACTGAATAACGGTGAACTTCGGAAAAATTTCATAAAATCAATCGGCTAAAACAGAACATCGCTACTAAATAATTAATATGTTGGCGACTAAATTACTAAACTGACTGAATTTAATCCAAATTAGCACCGACACTTATAAGTTGGTGACTTAATTTCCGAGTTGGTGACCATTATACCATATAAGCAGCTATAAAACCAGATTTGGTTGATAAATTAATGGCTGATAAAAATTCAATTTGCAGGCTACGGAAAATCCTATTTTTGGATACTGTTGGAGTATGTTTTTCTTTGTCAATTTTTCATTATTTTTGCATTGAGTAGGATGCACCGTTTCTGAGATAGAAGCGACTATAGAAAAAAATATGACAATGCTGTACTGAGATACGAGGGGTGTATCAATCTATAGAAATGTTGGAAAATTCAAGATTTTCGTTTTTTTTTCTCCCATCATGAAGGAAATATGATGTTGCGGAGTTCCTAAGGGGGGCGGAATTTTCATTATTTTTTCAATGGGATGCACCGTTTCCGAGATAGAATCAATTTTATAAAAAAAGAAGTAAATGCTGTACATTGAGATACGACGGATGTATAAATCTATAGAAATGTTGGAAAATTCAGGATTTTCGAAAAAAAAATTCTCCCATCGTGAAGAAAATATGATGTTGCGGGAGTTGTAAGGGGGACGAAATTTTCCTTATTTTTTCAATAGGATGCACCGTTTCCGAGATAGAATCAATTTTATAAAAAAAGAAGTAAATGCTGTACATTGAGATACGACGGATGTTTATAGCTATAGAAATGTTGGAAAATTCAGGATTTTCAAATTTATTTATTTTCCATCATGAAGAAAATATGAGGTACCTAGTTGGGTTCTGAGGAAATTTAAAATGGATGACTTTTTTGTAATCAGCACCCCCAGAAACAAATAAAAAGACACCCATATTATTTTTATGAAATTAAGTATGTCCGCCATATTGGAATTTCAAAAATAATGTCATTTTTGTATCCAGCACTCCCGAAAACCTGGTAAACGACACCCATATCAATTTTACGAAAAATAATATCCGCCATTTTTAAATTTCAAAATTAATCTACACAATAATCTACACCCTCCTAATAAAAACCGAGAAAAATTAAGAATTGGGAATTTTGTACGCTCCTTTATGTTTTTTTTGTGTGCGCTCGTTTTGCTGCTTGTATGTTTTTTGAGTTACCTACATCAGGGAAAATATATGTGCCTATTCTTAAATTAAATGTGTACTCACAAATTGTCGCCAAGATGGTTATTTAGTCGCTAAAACATAATCTGTCTGCCAGTTTGGAAAATTCAGTGGTATTATTTAGTCACCAGATTAGTAATTTTTTTGTTCCTTACATTTTTTCGCCAACTTGGTAATTTAGTATTCAATATTGGGTATTTTCACATCCAAAATTTAATTGTTTTGTCGCAAGTTTAAATACATGCCCTTATATATTATGATGATTCGTTATCTACAGGTGTGCATATTAGTTAGTAGGCGAGATACGGTGAATGACGTTCATCATGAGTCCTGACCTTTCCATTGTCTCCAACGCAACGTGAACGAAATTAGTCATTACTTTTCTTTTGGGAGTGGCATCAATAGGTCAAGGGAAATATCGTGTTAATAATCATTAATGGCAACCTTACACCATGTTTCATTGAAGATGAGTGACAAACATTTTAAATTCCGTTTCACTTATCGTTCTGTCTCTTTGTGGGTTTTGAGATAGTACTGAATACCGATACGTAGGTAGGTAGGTGATTTATTATCTATCATTTGGCGAGCTTTTTTCAGGTAAGTTAAAGTAAAAAGCAGTTCTGCATTAGCCTATAAGCCAATTAGGCACCTGTCTAGGGCATCAGAGGCGACCGAGAAAATAAAACGAGCACACAACTTGGTTTTTTCCTCTTTTAGTTTTTTCTTTGCGTCATCTGTTTACAAAATGGAAAACTTGAAATGTCGTATTATTTTCGAGTACGAATTCCACCGTGGCACCAGTGCTGCAGAAACAGCTCGAAGAATTAATTATGTGTATGGCGGCGGTGTCGAAAAAGAAAACACAGTGCGTTTTTAGTTCCAACAAGATTCCAACGTTTTCGTTTTGGAAATTTCGACCTGCAGAACAAGCCCCGTGGACGGCCGGAGACCAAAGTTGATAATGAAGAACTGAAGGCTATTGGAAGCGGATCCATCGCAAACCACGTCCGAGTTAGCTGCAGGCTGCGGTGTTAGTGATAAAACTGTTTTAATCCACTTGAAGCAAATTGGAAATGTGAAAAAGCTTGAAGGTGGGTACTTAGGTACCTCATGAATTGAGTATACAGCAAACCGACAAACGCGCGTCGACGGCTACGTTACATTACTCAACCGGCACAATAATGAAGGGATTTTAAATCAATTTATTACATATGATGAAAAGTGGATAATCGGAAACGCTCATCGCAATTGCTGAACCTTGGCGAACCAGCGAAGCCTGTCCCAAGCGAAAATTGTCTCAAAAAAGTTACTTGTGAGCGTTTAGTGGACTAGTGCCGGTGTCGTTCACTACAGCTTTTTTAATTCTGGCCAGACGATTGCAGCAGATGTCTATTGCCAGCAACTGCTAATCATGATGTAAAAGCTAGCTGCTAAACAACCGAGGTTGGTCATTCGCTCTAGGCCACTGCTACTTCAGGATAACGTTAGACCACACACTGCACAACAAACGGCTACCTAATTAGAGGAGCTTCAATTGGAATGTCTAAGACATCCACCGAACTCCCCGGACCTTGCTCCATTTATTTTCGAAATTTGGATAACTTCTTGCAAGGGAAAAAATTCAATTCCGATGGGGCAGTCCAAAGCGCCTTCAAAGATTTTATCGATTCCTGCCCGAATATTTTTTAAAGTAAAGGAATAAATTACCTACCTATAAGATGGCAAAAGTACATAGATAGCAATGGTATATAGTTTCACTAAATAAATACCTATATTATGTTTAAAAAAATCGACTTTATGTTCCTCCTTTACAAAAAGCCAATTTCATACGTAATGATCTAATTATATTAATAAAAAAGTTCTTCCTACTACGTGACACGCGGATATAGCCAGCGATAATAATAATTTGACGACTAATAGGAGCAATGTCTCACATTCTGTACGAACTAAAATAATAGGTGCATATTTAAAGGAAGCATTAGAAGGAGCTAGCAAACTAGCTAAGACTTTAAGAATTGTAGGTTTCAGCGTACTGCATAATTAACATGACGACTTTCAAATAGGGTTAATACACATTTTAAGGCTTTATTTAATTAAAATGGCGACTATTTCTGAATTTAACTAATTTTCACGATATCTCTCGAACGAATGAACCGATTTTGACCAGATTGGCGGTGATCGACTTGATTTTTCAAGGTTAAGGCTGAATAGTTATTGGAGTTGATCGATAAAGCCGTTTAAAAGTAAATCCAAAAAAAAACACTTAAAAAAACTTCAGTTTTTTTAGATTTCTTGAAATTTATGTGTCCGAATCAGTCCAAATTATATTCAAAATCTAAGTTTGGCCAAGCCCTTTCGAATGGCGCCAGCCGCAATAAAATCGGTCAAACCGTTCAAAAGTTATAAGAGGTTTACATACTTACATACACACACACATGCATACATAGAGACATAGTGACACCCTCGCGGGGGCAGTCGGGGAAGCTTCCTGTAGCCTCTTCTGAGGTCACAAGAAGCTTCCCGTGACTTATTATCCTCAATAAATTGGCCCGAAGAAATCAATTTTGATGTTGTCAATACAGAATAAGTAGAACTCAAGGTTTATGATAATGTTGAGAATTTATCACCTGCACTATTCACTTCAGAAGCTTCCACATCTACTATTTACTCCTAGGAAACCTTTTGAGGATTTTTGTGATCGACAAAAAACGGAGACGTTTAGATGAAATAAACAAATCTCTTTCATTTTCTCCGGAAAAAGTGTCTGCCATTTCAATGAGAAGTTTAATAAATAGTGGAAACGAAGATGTTTAAAAATAATGAACCATTTACTCAATCACCCTTAAGATTTAAATAAAGTGAAGTCATGCTTAAGCAAAGATAATGTAGAGAGTCATATGTATTCATTCACCTGATAAAGCATTGGCTTTATTAGTTTCGTTAAAGTTGTCAAAGTGGCAATATATAAACGAGAGTCTGCGAGTAAAAATGGTTTCGAGTTATATCCATCTTATTACACCAGTTAAGGGACCGTCCATTAATCACGTGATGTCTTTTAACAACTTTTTAGACCCCTCCCCCCCCCCCTGGTGATACGTGGTGAGGTTTTATACTACCCCCCCTCCCCCACCTAAGATCACGTGTATTTTTTTTACATAGTAAGCAGGTCATGTTTGAAGAAAAACTTTAACTTAAAATACTATTTAATCGACTAATTTAAACAATTAAAACTATACGAGTCATTTGTTTTGTAAGTATTTAAAACAACACTACGAATCTACAACCAATAATAATTTCGGTATGCATAGACTAGATTCGAAAATTAATACACGTGATGTCTCCTTATACCCCCTCCCCCCCTTGGTGATACTTGGTGATTTTTTTCGGACCCCCCCTCCCCCTTTAGGCATCACGTGATTAATGGACGACCCCTAAAAAGGATATAACTAATACTGAAGATGGGGCTTCAATTAAACTGCAAGCTTTACTTAATTTGACTGTGTCAAGACTTGGATGCAATATCTATGGATTTGGACGCAACAAAAAAATTAGAGCTTGTATGTAAATGGGGTTTTGACGGAGCTTCTGGTCAAAGTATGTATTTACAAGCAAAAAATAAATAAGGAATTTGAAGATTAGAGTCTTCAAATTCTTTATATATTTTTATGGCTAGCTAGTCTAGTCCCAGTTAGGCTAGAACAATCGGATGGAACTGTTGTTTGGGAAAACGAAAGACCCTCATACACGTTTTACTGTCGTCCGATTATGTTCCAATTTACGAAGGAAACCCAGTCCACTGTAATAACAATAAAGACCAGAATCACAGAAGAGATAGAATCGCTCCAACCATCAAAAGTAAATCAAATTGAAGTGAGTTGCTTTTGAAGATAATTGACGGAAAGATTACAGCATATTTATCAGAGATGTCGACAGCCATTTGCGATATTTGTAAGCAAAGCCATCGGAAATGAACATATTGAACTGCTTGACCAAAAAAATCAAGGATAAAGAGATTTACCAGTACGGACTGTCGTTTTTACGCTGCTGGATCAGGTGTATGTGCCTAAGTAACCAAAATTAATTATTCTTATTTTATTTTACGTCAACTATTACAACTGCGAATCGTTGTTCTTTTAGAAAATGATTAATTAACCGACTTCCAAAAAAAGGAGGCGGTTATACGTTCGGCTGTATATATTTTGTTTTTTTTTTTTTTTTGTATGTTCGCGGATAACTCCGCCGTCTGTTTGCCGATTTTCAAAATTCTTTTTTTGATGTAAAAGGTACAATCCGAAGTTGGTCCCATTTTCAGAAAATTGGTGACCTGATGATGGGATCCATGAGGAAACGAGGGAACTCCTCAAAATTTATATGGACACATATGGTGATTTCGACTTTTTCTGAAGTACTCCAAGCATATGCTACCAAAAAGTAAGATTTTGCTCCAAGGTATACCCTGGATCCAAAAGTACAGAACAGAACTCCTGACTCCTGATACATGTTTGGGGATTTTGGCGTTGTTTAAAGGACTGCAAGCATATGCCACTTTGTCAATTAGAGTAATCATCATCATCACCACCACTATCACAGCATACATCATCACATTATGATGATAAAGAAGGTACCTTCTTTATCATCATAATGTGATATTCTTATTTTACACTAACACGGAGATCTTTGAACATTACTCTGCCGTTTATGAACCTATTTGCAAAATTCTTTTTGCAAATTTCGAAGTAAACCCTGCACAACAGTGCAGGGTTTACTTCGAAATTGGCCCTTTAGTCACTAAAGTGGAAACGTGATGATGCGATCCATGAGGAATCGAGGGAACTCCTCGAAATTTATATCGACACATATAGTGATTTTGACTTTTACTGAAGTAATACAAGCATATGCTACCAAAGAATAAGATGCTGTACCAAGGTATACCCTGAATCCAAAAGCACTGAACAGAACTCCTCAGTCTTTACAGATATGCGTTAGGAAATTTCGGAATTGTTTAAAGAACTGCAAGCATATGCCACTTTGTTACTTACAGTAATCATCATCATCATCTTAATAACAATACCTAATAAAAGATTGGCGCGTATTTAATTATACATTCGATCGTTTAGTTTAGACGTTCTTAAGACGTATTAATAATAACTTAACAAGATATATCACTAAAAAGGGTGAAATTATTATTTTTAAACAAAAAATTAAACCGACTTCCAAAGTAAAAATACACAAAAAAGTATGAAATAAAACTTATTTTAAAAATAATCCCCCTTTTAAATTTGTCTATTTCTCTACATAATCTTCTTAATTTTGAAGTCGGTACCAGCAAATATGAACGTGAGTTCTATAAAATATTGTAGGATATCGTTTGGGCTGGTAGCGACTTCAAAATTAAGAAGATTAAGTAGAGAAATAGACAAATTTAAAAGGGAAATTATTTTTAAAATAAGTTTTATTTCATACTTTTTTGTGTATTTTTACTTTGGAAGTCGGTTTAATTTTTTGTTTAAAAATAATAATTTTCATTATTGGTAATGTCCCGTTTTGCTTATGCAGCCTATCGTGTGGATTTCAAAAAATAGAGTAGCAGGGGTGAGGGTAAGAAAAAATGAAGCTTAGAAAGTCCACAATATAGCAAGCATTTAGGGAAGACTGCGGCTTACTAATAGACCAGGTGAAACAAGGAGACGGTACAACCAATAACCGAAATACTGCCCGAAGATTTTTTAGGGATGCAGACACTACAGCCCGTATCACTGGCATAAGTAAAGAGTTAATAGAAAGGTTGCATGTGATTCTATAGACTGTAGCGTCTGGAGAGTGCGTGCATTCTTCTAAGTTTTCTTTATTCTGTAGAGAGACAGCAGAACTGTACGTTAATCTATATCCCCGGTATTATATGCCTTCCAGTTTGCACAAGCTGTTGATATATGGCACTGATATTATTCAGCATTCTGGTGCCATACCTATCGGCAAACTGTCAGAGAAGCAGCAGAAGCTCGTAACAAAGAATTCCCGAAATTCTAACGACATTAACCTTTATTATGGTTAAAACGGATATTAGTAACTTAAGGTTATTATTGATTATATTATCTTCACGAAATCAAGATTTTTTTTATGTTTAGATATATTTTGTCGAAATCACTGATCTTATTCTATTATCGGAATAATTATTTCGCATGAAATATCCCTAGAATAACTTTTATGAATTAGAAAAGTCATTAGTTAATAATTACATTTATTGTAATTTTCTTACCTCTTTTTCTGGCAGACTTGCAACTTTAGGCAAACGTTTATAGTACATAATAATAGCAATGTAGCCAAGATATAAGAAAAAAAAGGTTTGAACGCGGGATCTACCATGACTTGGCAAAAATTTAGGATTATTTAATTTGTTTCATACAAAACAATCAAAAATGTATTTTTTCTACCTAAATTATAAAGCTAAGAAAAAATTGCACAGAACAACTTTTGTTAAGATTAATAAGCTCTATCCATTGGCATAAAGACAAATGCGAAAAATAAAAATCGGTCCCTAAGTCCGCCAAATCCTCGTTTCGACCCACTGTGCGCTCGGGTGACGGGCGTGTGATGGACAATTAGACATACGACCATTCGCCATTGTATAGAACAGAGGTTCCTAAACTTATTTCGTCTAACGCCCAATTTGAAAATCAGATCTTGTGTAGCGCCCCCATCTTTTTTCACCATAAAACCTCAATAACATATTAGTATCGCCTGGAGAGTATTTTTTATCTCTTCAAAATTAACCAATAGTCAACATTTAGCAATAATACTGCTTACATCAGCGCCCCCTCAATTTTTTTTGGGCCCCTTTACCGCCCCCCTCTAGGCTTCCAGCGCCCACAAGGGGGCGTTATCGCCCACTTTGGGAAAGACTGGTATAGAATATAGATGTTGAGTGTTACTATTGGGCCATAGTAAATGTATGTATCGTTAAATCGGTGGCGTCATCTCGTTCTCGGTGGCGTCATCTCGTTCTCGGTGACGGTGGTCAAACGGCCTAAGGGTCAATTCATAACGGCGCAGAGTCGAAGCACAGCGAAGCGAAATTCTGAAAACGTAATATGGCAAATTAAATCTATGCTCACAAAGTAATAAATTAAAGATAAAAAAAAAACCTAACCGAGATCATGTCAGTAACCACCAAAGTGGTTTATTACTTAGCATTACCCAAGGCATTTCTAAATTATTGTAAAGGAAATCGGACCATAACTTTTGAATTAAAAAAAATGCGTGGTTTATGTGTCCTGAAATGCTCGTTTAGGTAATTACGTCATATTGAACTGTCTTGATAATAATGGCCATATTTGGGCCGAGATACATTATAGCCATGTCTTTTCTTTTCAAGATCATATTTTCAAAGTGTAGGTATAATATAGGTTTTAACTCGTTGAGCAAATATCCTACTAGTTTTTAAGTATTTACAGATAGTTCAACTAATCTTTGCGCGCGACGCTATGTGTGCGTGCGCTTGTAATTATACAAATAAAATTTGTGTGCCAGAGACGCTACCCACTACCCGTACGCGTTGCTATGTGTGGGTAACGTATTTTACACGTTACCCACACGTAGCCGCGCGCAAAGATGAGTTGAACTATCTATACTTACCTAGTTCTCTTCGATGGCAGCAGATAAGCCTTACTTACACGTACTTATTATAAGCAGAGATTAACGGCCGAATAGTGAAATGATACTTAAATTAAGTGACACTCATGTCACACGCTGTCCTTGTCATTTCGGCTAGCAGAGACAGCGATAGCCTGTGAATAGGAGGGATCTTAATTTTGATAAGCGTTTCAGTATACGGCCGTTAAATAATTATGTGAATTGTGAAACATAATAAAATAAAATATTGATTTAAAATTGATTATTATTTTAGTCTACATTTTGTTTTAAATCAAGTATTTTTAAAGGGACATCAATGTAATAGGAGCACTTGTGACTTAGAACATTTTATTACAGTAAATAGCTATTCACATTATTAGTTTAGGAAGTTTAAAACTTAAAAGTAGACATTTAATGGTTTCCCACTTCTATTATTTTATTTGAAGCTAAAATACTAAGTAATGAAAATAAACATCCATAGGAAGGCTGTGAAAATAATTTGCACTAAACTAGACTCTATTTAATAAACAAGACAAAAAAGGAAATTACAACAAAATCAAAGATCACAATCCATTTTAGAAGTTTCAATAACTATTATCATCTATATTGCTTGATTTGCCCTGGTATTTCAATGTCAAGACACTTTGTATTGCCAATATTTGATAATATTCCCCCTTAATCATAATAGACTAGTTAACAAGGTCAAAACGTGTAAATCCTTGAGTGATATCCCTTTTTAAGGTTTTTCCAAAAGTTCAAATATTTCAACTTTTAATTGTTATTTTAATGAGTATAATTTATTGTAACAAGTCCCAATAAAGCTATTGTAGGATGTATTTTAATGTAGTATCAACTATTAACATGTTTTTAACTTGCTAACTCTGCCCTGCTAAGCGCAAAAGCGGTATCTCAAAAAAGGGAGTTTAAAGAAAATTGCAGAAGTTTTGTAAAATACCTAATATTCTTTAATTCTCTTAGTAATTTATTCTTAGTGAAACCTTCTTTTAGGGTTTTTTTTTAAATGTTTTAAATAAGATATGATACTATGTGGCTTAGTTCATTGAATACGTATTTTTTTAGCCATAACATAAAAAAAGTTTTTTGAGATACCGCTTTTGCGCTTAGCACGGCAGAACTATGACATAACAAATTGTTCTCATTTTCCAAATCAAACCAACAGGACACCCAACTCTAAGTCTTCATTTTCATCCCTAACTAAATAACTGTTCAGTGGCCCTCTCAAGTTCCCAGTCGTAGCTGGATAGTGCCACTCTTGCTCTGTTCTCATCTATACCCATGTCTACGAGGAGTTGGACTTTGTGATTACACTCGGCCATGACCGCTGGGGCTCCAGCGTAGACATTGGCCCAATGCCTGGCTGTCATGGCAAATAGATGAGGGCTGTCACGGTACTGTTTGGCCACAACTGCATCCTGAGGGTCTCCGGGCTCAGCCGCAGCAAGCAGAGCTTGTATGGACAGAAGAACTGTACGGAGAGTGAGAGCAGCTGCCCACTGATCTTTCAGAATGTCTAAGCAAATGGCCCCTGTCACGGACGACACGTTTGGATGCCAGATCTTTGTCATGAAACGGATCTGAAAAAAGGATAAAGCATCAAATACGCAAAATAATTACAAACATTAAAAAATCGAGATTTTACAAATAATAGCACATATACGAAGTACAAGCTTTATAGCTTTTCGGTTTACTTATATTCAGACATAATTTATATTTACCTTGGGTGGATTGAATGGGTAAGTCTCTGGGATTTTTATTTCAAGTAAGAATGTACCGCCTTCATATGGTGTCTCTGGTGGACCAGCTATTTCTCCCTGCAGCTCTGTCCAACTTTCATTTAGTAATTCTAATTTTATTGAACCATCAACAACCTTTAAATAGACAAAACATAAAATAATTAAGTATTTTTGATTGTAAAAATTCATAATACCTATTTTTTGTGATGTCAAAATCAAATAAAATTTTTATTCAGAGTTGATACTTTAAATATACTTTCTGAACTATTATTATATTAATAAGAATATGCCAGGTGTACACTTTAGTACTATCTACATTCTACTACACCAATCGACACTATCAACTAAGAACATAGGCTACTATTTATCGCAGTAAAATTTATTTTATTTTTGCGCGCGCCGAATCGCGGGCTACATAAAACAATGAAATATATATGAAAGAGACAGGTACATACATATATGTAGCATATTATTGCATGACTGGTTGCCATTAGGCTTCAAACAAGGGGTGTATTTGAAGTAGGAGGGGACATCTAATATATCAAACTTATTATTATAGGGTGCATAGCACTGTAGCATAAATATTGATTTATAATTGTATGTTTCGCTGTGAAAAATTAAAGCACTCTTATAAATAGCCTACAAGTTACAACTTACTTTACCACAATAATACGCTAAAATAACAAAAATATTCTGCTGCTGCTTGAATTATAATAATAATATATATGGGCGCTTCACTGTTCACACCACATCAGTCTGGTCCCGTGGTAAGTATCTGAAGAACTTGTGTTACTGGTACCGGACAACGGAAATATATTTAACACTTTTATACTATATTTATATTTGAGACTAGCTTTTGCCCGCAGATTCGCTCGCGTCAGAGGGAAAGCTTGTTCGGGAAAATACCACTACCAAAATTGAATACATAATGGTGTAGGCACTGCACAGCCGTATCAGTTGTATTTTATTTGAATGTTTCCTGCGACTTCGTAGGTACGCTCAAGAAATCTACCGAGAACTGTACCATAAATAAAATTTAATAAGGTGCAAAAAGTATTCTGTGTTAATTCTGCTTAACCTACTACCATACCTGATTTCATCAAAATTCTTTACGTGTTTTCTTTACTTTACTTTATTGCATGTAAAACTAAACATATTATTATGTACATACAAACTTTCGCGTTTAGGTATAATATTAAGTAAGGATTTCTTTGTAGCCGATAATTAGTATTTCGATAGTATAATTGTTGATAACGATTTCTAAAATATTTTGAATGGGAAGACGTTGTGGACTTTGAACTTAATAAAAATAATTTGGATTGTGATCGCCCATCCTAGTTGGGACCACAACACAGTTTGAGAGAGAGATGAGTTAGCAGTACGACCTCGTGGTCGTACTGCCATCTAGCTTCTCACTTATTCCTCATATAATAATCATGATAAGGATTAACCTAGGTAAAGTTTTAACCAATTAAAATATCTGGTTATTTTATAGCATTTTATACTACGTTATTTTTTAGATTGATAAAACTTTTTGTAGGTATGAACCGATTGAATTGAAATACCTACACAAAATTATAAGCAGATCTATCCTAATTCCTATCCGCGTGGAACCCGTAGGTAGTTATCCAAAAATTTTCCAAGGGCTAAACTACTACGGTAACAAATTTTATAAAAATCCGTTCCGTAGTTTCTGAGATTAGCGCGCAAAAACGTACAGATCAAAAATCTTTTAAGAAAATCTTAAAAGTCATTGTTTTGGGGTTACAACTGGGTTAAAAATTAAAAACCTATGTATTAAACACTGATAAATCAAGCACAAATTAATTAAATATTACATATTATAACAACAAAAGAGAAAGAAATATAATACCTTCACTAAAAATATTCTACTGAAATAGTATGTAATATAATAAGTAGGTACCTATTATGAATATAATTAATATAGCAATCGCAAATATTTAGGTGCCTAGTTTTTCAAAGAGATTTTCATCAAATTTAACTTTCGCATTCTTGTCAGATTTATTTTTCAACATGATGACAATATATTATGTCAAAATAAAAATAAAGCTTCCCACTCACGGGCTATCGATTGCTACGATCAAATTGGAAAATAATTCGTATTTGAAAGTAAATTGCTAACGACAAACTATTACACAAAATGATTAGTATAAGACCTACCAGCTAGTGGAACAAAATTTACGCGTATATATACGAGTTTCATATAAAAAGTATAGTAAGGTGGTCCTAGGATCTCAGACTATATTTAATTTTTATCTTAACCGATTTACTTGCAACTACGAATCCAGTAAATGTTTAAATTGTAAAGACTAAATCGATCGATCGCTTGTGTGTGGTGAGCTTTATATCAAAAGCACTAAGGAGTATTTATATCAACTTTAAAGCAAATCGCTCCCAAGCAACTTTCTTTCCCTTTTTATTCCCGTTAGCGGACGAATTTCAATAAATTATGATACACGAATTCCATCAATTCTGTTACATAATGTTTGTGCAAAATATGAAGTAGATTGGACCAAGGAATCACGTTGCCCCATACAAACTGTTTAACCCCTTTTCACCCCCTTAGGAATCGAATTTCGAAAAATCCCTTCTTATCGGATCCCTACGCATTACAAAGAGCAAGCCCTGTAAGTTTCAGGTCTCTACGATCAGCGGTTTAGGCTGTGCGTTGGTCCGTCAGTCATTCAGGACAAAGGATTTTATATGTATAGATTTTTTATTATATTATACACATATTTAATACACACCCATGACCCAGGAACAAAGAAAACTTTTTTGTTCTTTGGTGGAATTCAAACCCGCAACCTACGGCTAAAGCGCCAATGCGCTAACCACTGAGCCATAGATGTTGTCAATTAAGTATATGGAGCCATCTCAAGACTCGAGAGCATTACAAATTGATTGAACATAAACAAGCATCTATTATTATTGGAAAGCAACACAATACTTCAGTGTTATAAACAATATTGATTCTTACGCTGGTTATAATATGAAACAAATTTGTTAAGCCACTCTCTATTTGAATTTAATAAAAATCATAATACATTAAGAAGGACAAGTATATTTGCCTATTTATTATTTAGTTTGTACTTGTATTATGTGTATTAAAATGTAAAATAATATTTACTCATAGAAGGTTATAAAATATCAATTTCGGATGTGGTGTTATAGCGAAAATATTAAAATGCATTTTCATTTTAGGTACAAAGTATCACATGAACACATCTGTAGTATATCCCAAAAAATATCAAAAATTCTTTTGTATTCTTTGTTGTTCTCTCTTAATTCTTATTCCTAAGTGCAGCATGCAAAATATACTTTTTTATGTACATACGAAAACTTATTTTAAATAAAGCCACAGATTTAAATACTGCATAGGCCCATACTATAACTACTACAGACTGTAAGTAACACTAAAGTTTTTAGAATTAAGGAAAGATGAACAGATAAACAGCTACATAGTCAGCATGTGATTACATTATCAAAATCATAATATATGGTTTGTGTATGATTGTGTGGAAAAGTTGTGGGTTTGTTGAAGGGGACGTCAAATCTGGATTGATTTGGATTAACAGTCACTATAAAATATGCTACCAATTTTAATGTCACTTTTTTACTGTGCAATAAAGTGGCTCATTATTAGGGTTGCCAGACATCCTGTATTTCCCGGGCCCATATTTTAGGTATTATTTAAAAACGTTCAGCCGGGACAAGCGCTGTCCCATAAATCAAGCGATCTAGGGTTCAAAAGTACTACTACTCATGCACATAATGCTCGCCGTATCCCATTCACATAAGATGAGCTTGGGTGCACTACATTTACAGCCTTTATTCATACATTAAAATATTATGCTTAATTTGTCTCGATCCTCAGAAAAACATAAAATTATTGTTTAATTAATTTTCTTTTCTTTTTGTCTTGGGTTATTAAACTGAAATCTTTGATGAAAGTTGTCCCTTATGCCTATAATGGACAACTGTTTATAAAAAATGAAACATATCTGGCAATCCTACACATCATACATCATTTTGGTCACATTTAATAATTTGATTTATTCTTGCATTTAATTATAACTGACACCTTATTGTCACCATGCAGTTGCAATAACAGTGATACAATATTTAAAACCTTTTGGTATAAGAACAATTTGCTCATAGAAAAGCAAGAGGTTACACTGAGAAATGATGCTCTTTTTTCGGGCGATTTAGGTTTCCGGAACATTACCAACTTTTGCCTGAGGCTGAGCAGAGTAAAATCGGATATCTCCATATACTCTGAGAAGAATATAACTTAAATGTACACAAACCTCAATATGGACAACAGCTATAAGGCTACCAATTGAAATTTCATTTATTGACTGTGTAATAAAGAAATACAATCCCATTACTATTATAAATGTGAAAGTTGTTGTTACTCTTTCACCCAAAACCTACTGAACGGATTTTGATGAAATTCGGCATGGTAGTAGTTTAAGCTATGGATTATAACATAGGATACTATATGTCCCAAAAAAGTACAGTGTTCCCGTGGGATACTGGATTTACGAGGGCGCAGTCGCGGGCAACAGCTTCTGACACAATCATTTGATCAAATTTATTTTTCCTTGTAAACAAGGAAAGGTAAACATTTAGATGAAAGGTAAACATTTAGATGAAATTTAATCAGAACAGAATATACAAATGTGAAAGTACTAAACAGTTTAACTTGCAAAGCTTGTATGTAAGTTTTTAGAATTTCGCCCAAATTTCGCCAAGCAACTACAAAATAACTTGCCATTTTAAATTGCAATTGTATGATTATAAGTTTTTCAATATTAAAAATAAATAGACAAAGAGGTTAGTTTTCGTAAATTTCATATCACATCAAATTTATTTGAGGTACACAAAGAATAAGATGTTGCAGATTCGTATAGCTATTAATATTATGTTCGTATATATATGCACATTATACCAATTGATATTTCAGAAAATTCATAGCTAGTTTGGTCGCAAAGATATTATTATCATGCGTCATAGATATTGATACATGCGTTAGGTATAAAGTTGAATGTAACATGGAACGTTTTAATCAGTTTGGGTGAGAAATGAGATTTGTATTCAGTAATAAAACGTAAACAAAACTTGCTGAATCATGCGTCACTTGCGAAATAAAGCAATACATTTTACATAATTTATAGAAAAATTATTATATTTTAGCACAAATCTAATCGATTAAGCTCAAGAATCACCGTGATTTCAAAAGAGCATGTAATAGTTCAAGTAAAACTTATCTAAATCTACTTATTAAAGACAATAAAGTTTGTTGTTACCCACCTCCTCACTTTTCATTACTTCTTTAAATTCTCTTTTTATACGTTTTGCTGCTATATTGGCCATTTTGTTTACCTAAATAGACTATTTCAATGTTAAACAAGGCAGTACCTACTTAGAATCACTTGTAATAGCTACGTTCGCAGCAAAACTTCGCGATATCGTCTGTTTGCTATGCACGTCTACTGGTTTCGTACGTCAGTAGTCCCACGGACCACGGTAATCCGCAGTCCGAACTCCGATCTATAGAGTACCTACCTATAGACAAGCAATCCTATCATAAACCTATACTCTATGCATAAACCGACTGTTGCACTTTTACCTCTGACAAAGTCTGACAGCACCTTTATACCAACGACATAAGGATAGCTATTCACTACATATCTTATTTTAAACTCCGAGGTAAATTTTGGTAAATTAGCTCTGAATGCACTATAGACATTTTTTTTTTTTTTGTTTAATTCGTCCCGAAATGGAACAGGCTAAGATCTTAGACCATACTGCCTCGTCTGTCGTTTAAGGTATTTCTTTGTCTTATTTCTAAATCGTCAAGTCCAAAGTCTAGTCAAAGTCGAAATAAGTAGTCAGGGTAGTCAATTAGTCAAGTCAGTCGATTCAGTAAAGTGGTAGACGCTTTACTGAAACTTCCTAGGGAGTTTTGGCGGGAAACCCAATTTAGCACGCATTTTGTAGAATGTATCACTTTTCCACACTAATGCACCTCAACGAATAATTAATAGTTAATATTCCACCACTATAACACATTAAAAACCGAATTAACACGAATTTAGAAAAATAATACAGAAACACAACATTGCTGATTGACTTTCCCGGCAAAACTCGCACTATAGACAATTTGCTCTGACTTTTATTACCACAGATTATATTACATAAAGTCGGAAACACATTTTCATACCCAATCATACCCGTCCGCTAGTACTAAAATAATTATTAAACGCGTCCGATAAGCCTCGAGCCTGGTACGCCTTGCATTTGACAGGTATCTTAGCGAAAACGTTTCCACAAGTAGCTACCTGCATGCATACCTACTATACGAAATATTAAAAAATAAAAATTATTAAAAAAATAAATATAAATAACTTCGGACTCGTCCGTTATTGTGTAATAAAAATATTAGAAAATGAAGTGGGCGCCACCTCTGAAGAAGAATTATATATAGAAGAAGTACTAAAATGTACCTGTAAGCAGCTATCTGTCTCATAATATACAAATGGCAAAAACCTATAAGAGCGAAAGAGAAAGCAAAACCATGTCTTCTGATTGTGACAAAGACATAAAAAATGTTTCATAGATATACCTTATTTACCGTATTTCTCATTAATAGTCCGATATTGGATCGGATAATAGGAAACGGTCTAAGCATTAGGTCTATAAGTATGATCTGGAATCTGCCGTAGGCCGTAGAAAATACTGAGCATTGAAAATAGAACTCTGCGAATATTTTATAGAATATTGACTCAATATGCTGAGATAGCCTATTATGGCTGTGTTAGTCGGTTTTTCTCCATACAAACGCTGTTGGTGATTTATTCTAAAGTCAAACATTGTAGACCCAAATTCTTGTATAATATCGATTTTATTACACGTCTTATCTAGGTCAATATGTGCTTATATTTCTAAAATTTAAATTAGTTTAGAAGATAAATTAGTTCAGAAGATAATAGCCTCCAAACATCGGATTTTTAGCGCAACTTTAACCGTAAATAAAAAATAAACGAATAATGAAAATAAAAAAGCAAGCACGTATGTGCTATGCGTGCGTATGTGTATTTATTGCGACACAGTTCTTTGTTCAGCAATTGAGATAACTTTGCTTGCGAGAAAAAAATATATTAAATAGTTTTTATCATAAAACACTAACAGCTGAATGTCGATTTGCATAATTTTGCCTTTTCTAAAATACTTTACAAAGCAGAAAAAAGGCATGCTCTATAGCCTCTATTTTAAGTATATAATACGTATTACAATAGGGAATATGCACGTATTTTTTTTATTTTTTTTTATATAGATCTATCTTGTTTAGTAAATCGTATGGTAAAATCAGTTTTTTGATATCATTAAAAATTACTAAGATATGAACGTTTAAAGTAGTCTATTAGACAGAGAGATCGGACGTGTATCGTGACGTCACATAACACGACTTTCATAGAAAGTTCATACTAAATTTCGTTTTGCTAGAAAGAGATAGATTACAAACTTTGACCGCTCATATCTTACTCATTTATCAACAGATATTGAAAATTTTTTCGCCATTTCCTTTATTTTTCAGTCTTGTATCATATTATTATGTTTTAAGCTATTTTTATATTTTATGCATATTCCCTATTACTATTTTATGACATCTTTTTTTCTCCGAAGTTAAGTAGGTGAAATAACAAGCATTTGCGCGCCGCACTAAGTTCGAGCGCACTCTTAAGTCAACGTTCTATCAAAATCGATTTACATTTTTAGCGATAGATTTTATCTACCAACTCAAAATTACTACATTATGCCCACCCCAGACTTTCTCCGCGAATCGCGTACGCTTCACTCTTTCAATAGGTATAACGCGTTTCAAATGAGAATAGGACCTTTTCCTGTCAAATATCACTTGAAAAGTGCGATTTTCAGAAAAACTTAAGTGCATATAAATATTTATAGTCTTGCATCGAATTTAAATAAAAACTTTAAATAGTAATCAATTATCTAAACATAAATTTAACTATCATAACAGTCTAAATTCAACAAACATACGTGGTAGAGCCATGCTTCGGCACGAATGGGCCGGCTCGACCGGAGAAATACCACGGGCTCACAGAAAACCGGCGTGAAACAGCGTTTGCGCTGTGTTTCGCCGAGTGAGTGAGTTTACCGGAGGTCCAATCCCCTACCCTATTCCCTTCCCTACCCTCCCCTATTACCCTATTCCCTCTAAAAAGGCCGGCAACGCACTTGCAGCTCTTCTGATGCTGCGAGTGTCCATGGGCGATGGAAGTTGCTTTCCATCAGGTGACCCGTTTGCTCGTTTGCCCCCATATTTCATAAAAAAAAAAAAAAAAAAAACAATATAGCGCCGACTCGATCTTAACCTCATTTGAATCGCACTATAGGTATTAGTTTATTTTTACTATGATTTCCATGCCTAGTCGATGCATAGTAAAACCATAGACAATGTTGACAGGCAGCATTCACTCAAGCAACCGTGTGCACTCTGCATTATTCAATTTACGCTTGACGCTCGGAATATTTAGCTAACTTCACACTGAATTTTGCGCCTTGCGAGGTGCTTGCGAGGGCCGAGGGGTGAGAAGTGAGAACTGAGAGCTTTGTGCTTTAGTAATCGTACAAAATATGGACTTGAAGGTGTTATTTTATAATGCTTGTCTTAACACGAATTAAATTACTAATTTTATAACATAACATGGACATAAAATAATAAAATCAGTGTGTTATTATGTGATACGGGACCTAAATAGTTGAAATTATTAAATTATGACCAGTGGTTTAAGAAGTGTGAGGACAAAGTTATGCTAATTTCTACCCCATGTTACCGAGTTTCACCTATGTACCTGGCGTTAGAAGGTGCGTTGATTAAATATTTATATCTTAAATGGTATATAAATAAGATGATGCTATTGCGACAGTGGTGTTTAACATTAAATGAAGCGCTTTGTGTAAGAGTAGCAGTGGCGCTAACATAAATAAATTAAAATGAGGGCCTATCAATGGCCCTACTGTTTCCTTTTTACATTAGCCGCTGACAGATCGGCTTGCGTTATTTACCTAAGCATTAGCTGCAATCGTATTTCATTATGTTATGTTTAGATTAGAATTATTATTTTGTTGGACATCAATAATTGTAAAGTTTTGTATTTGAAGGTAAAGTTTTCTTAGTAATGTGTAGTAGGACCTAACAAAAATATGTTATTATAATGTAAACATTAAACTAATAATAAAGCCAAACATGGAACCAAATGATCAACATAAAAAATTAAACAAACAAGCTATGCCAACACATGCCTTGAGCAGTTCAAATCTTAACACAAGGCACATTTGGCCATTGGTTTATATTATATCTCATGTGAATTTTATTGTAAACAATGTTTGAATAATCCCCCAAAAAGTATAAAACAGTTTAACTTACCCAGTACTTTAAAGCTGTTATAACAAACATTTTTAAATTAACTAAAAAATAAATGGATAGATAACAATTTCAGAATCTAAGCCTCTTTCGTAAGTCCCAATTCAATTAGTTAGAAATTGGGACTGCAAATTTTTACTAGTTTGTGCCCTACAGATAATATGCTGTTGCGATATACTTTTTATGACATTTATTTTTGCATGAAACTGTTTGCATAAAAATAGTTAAGGTATTTTTAGACTTGGCCCTGATCCTTATCCTGATTGGAATTTATTTTCCTAACAGTGTCTTAAATTCTGTCTCCATTTAGAAGACTAATGCTACCTGACTCTCCCCCTTTTGAAAATGTACCAGAGCTGCATGATTTCTTGCTTATAATTACATAATTACAAAAAAAGAAAGAGAAGAAAAAATAGTAATAATTGTGAATCACCATAACGCATAGCGACTTCTGTGCCAAAAATAATTAGCTGAGTTGTATGCCTGAGCATGTTTTTCTTTTATTTCAATCCAAGACTACAACTCAAACTAAATTATGATTATTACCCGACTGGGTTTTTAACGTTAAACCTGGCCACAATCATGCTTTGTGTACAATGTAAAATTAGCCAGGAGCAAAAGCTTTGTTATTTTGGTATGTTTGTTATATTACTATTTATTTGCTATATTTAAATATTGGCGTTTTATTTGTTTTTACTTTACTACTGATTCAGATATATGTCTTACAATTATCATTATTGTTATTGTAGATTACAACTTTTTACAATATTGTTAGCCAACTGAGTATTGGTTGGCTTAGTCACTGTAAAATGGTAAAAATCGTTAGATTGTAAATATAACTAGGTAGTGAAATTGTAGTTTTAGTTGTCGAAAGACTGCAGAGTCAAATAAAGTGTTAAATTATCTTAAGCACAATTAAGATATTTTAACACAATTTAACACTTTATTTTTCGTAAGATTATAAATATATTATTTATAGCAAAGAATCTTTTGACATATTTTTACAATCTCGCTAGTTATTAAATACAGTCTAACGGTTTTTACAATTTTACGGTGACAGCTTCATCTCATGCTATCCAAGATCCAAGGTTTAGCACCCTTGATACAATACTTACATTTTAGTGTAGCCGTACACCCTATGCCTATTTTCCAATGAAATTGGCATATTTTACTTAATCACAGCTGTTATTTTCATCTTGATTTAATTGCCATCTGTCCAGGTTTGCCTGTATTTGTCCTAGTTTAGAGGGTCTGCGATTTAATTCCTGAGGTTAACATGAATCTTGTTCAGGTTGTAAAATTTAAGAGATGGAAACCCTTATCTTGAATCACTCTATCTTTTGAAGAAGGCCGCATTAGGATCTGATGTGTTATTGAAAGAAACATTTCTGTTTCATCAAAGATTTCAAAAATAAAGATAGCCTATGAGTTATTTAGACATACATTTGACAGAAAAAATCTGAAATACCTCAAATGTCAGTTATTTTGATTTCACCATACCTCAAATGTCAAAATGGCCCCAAAATCTTCAAAAGTGGGGTCATTTAAGTAGTGACAGTTTTTGCCTCAACACGTCTCATCTAGTCCTCTATACCTAATATAATATATATACTCCGGTAAATTTAGACATGAAAATAGGGGTCAAATAACAAAAATTCCGACAGAGTAAAATTTTGGTGGAGATCTTGGGTTTACCCTAAAATATAAAAAAATAAAAGTCCCCATGAATCCCATGTGAGCTAATAAAGTTATGCGGGGTCAAAGGTCAATTATTATTTTTTCAAATTTCGGGTTTTTGAATTTTTTTTTCGAAGACGGTAAGTTTTATCAAAAAATACTGTAGGCTAAAATTGTAGATCTCAAAATTCTCTACAAAAATGGTCCTAATGATTTTTTTCTCTAAGTATCACTCCAGTTCCTGAGATATCGTGATTGTAAGTATCACGTTCTACATAATATGCACATATTTGCTACATATATGTATACATACTAGCTGTCCCGGCGAACTTCGTTCCGCCTTAGAATTAAATTTGTTGACGTACTGACAGCAGCGCCACCTACCGGGTCCAATTGCAAATCTAAACCATTCTCGAATCCACTTGAAAATACAAAAAAAAAAAATCATATAGCTTAAAGCCTTCCTCGACAAATGGACTATCTAACACAAAAATAATTTTCAAATCTATCAAGCAGTTCCTGAGATCAGCTTGTTCAAACAGACAACGGGAGCCCTCAAAGATGAATAATTTTCCCCGTTTTTTCCACATTTTCCACTGATTCTTCACTCCTATTGGTCGCAGCGTAATGTTATATAACCTTAAAGCCTTCCTCGACAAATGGAGTATCTAACACAATTTTTGTTTTAATCGATCAAGCGGTTCCTGAGATCAGCGCGTTTAAACAGACAACGGAAGCCTTAAAAGATGAACAATTTTCCCCGTTTTTTTTTCACATTTCTACCGATTCTTCGTTCCTATGGGTCGCAGCGTGATGTTATGTAGCCTTAAGCCTTCCTCGATAAATGGACTATACAACACAAAAATAATTTTTCAATTTGAACCAGTAGTATTCCTGAGATTAGCGCGTTCAAACAGCAAAAAGACAACGCGAGGATGAACAAGTCAGTACTTCAAAAGTAAGTCCACCTCGGACTAGAGCGCACTAGATATCGCAGTAACGGTGATAATTAGAGAAAAAAACATAAGAAATATTTTTGTACATAATTTTGAGATCTACAACTTCTGTCTGAAGTATTTTTTGATAAAACTTACCGTTTTCGAGAAAAACCCAAAAAACCTGAAATGTTGACCTTTGACCCCGCATAACTTTGTAAGCTCACATGGGATTGATGGGGACTTTTAAATTTCAATTTATTACGGCAAACCCAAGGTCTCCACCAATATTTGGTTCTGTCGGAATTTGTGTTATTTCAATTGTCTAAATTAACCGGAGTAATAAATACGTCTATGTGGTTTATACTATGTTAGTATACAAGATTAGTATGAAACAGGCTCTCATAATTCTTCACCGGATTATTCTTTCTTCACTTTTATTCACGTGAAATATCTGGCCCACTTCAACTCAAGACCTTGACATAAGGCAGCATTGTTTACACTCAGACAATTATTCTTTGTTGTTTGAAGTATGCCGTACTAGTAGACATACACAGAATACACGGAATATTTTTTCTAGCACCTTTTGTTTAGTTTTCACGTAGAATTAGGTATAAGTAAATCTACCGACCGACGCAACTTTTCACTGTTATGACAAGTGCTTTTTACTATCCCGATATAGAAATATGTTGGTGGTAACTCCAATAAACAAAACATTAAATCATTGTTGTTTATATATTTTTGTTTTATTCTCTAGTGGAGGATTCTCGAGTTTAGATATTCACTTGGAGAAAGTAGCCGCGCGGCTGAGGACTGTCTAATGACGCTCTAGTGATTTGTTAAGCCCCGGCCTGGTGCCAATGAGAACCCCTGGCTAGTTTAGTAGTCGCAACAAGATCTCTCGCCGCTTGGCTTGATTAAATAAACTGTTAATCTTATATATAAAAATTAATTGCTGTTCGTTAGTCTCGCTAAAACTAGAGAACGGCTGGACCGATTTGGCTAATTTCGATCTTAAAATAATCGTATCAGTTCAGGGAAGGTTTAAACGGTGAGAAATTACAGTTTATAGTTAAGGCAGAACAACGTTTGTCGGGGCAACTAGTATCCAATAAAATAATCTACATAAATGGTACCCACGGCGACGTATACTCTCTCCAATATAAATAAACTCCACATTTAATAAAGATCCATACAAAATAGAGGCCACCTTTATATGAAAATAGGGCTTTGTGTAGATCTAATAGTTGGGATAATTACTTAAGTATAGGCAATTAAAATTTTATCATAAAATGGAAAGTTTCGAAATTGAAAATCATCATCGTAATGTTCTTTTAATAAAGCATATATTTCTGTGCCAGTATAATTTAAAAGCATTTAAAAGCGATTTATGTAATAATAATAACCGATTAATACTGCGTTTAAATTTTACAGTATAAATGGGCAAGTAGCTAATATATGAAATAACTAGATATACTGTTTTACTTAGCACCGCAAAAATAAATACTAAGCGCTCTAGAAAATTTTATGTGACAAGTATTTTTATAGCAAATCCTCAGTGGAAAACGGAAGTGGTTAATATCAGGATGAGTGTGAGTGCCGAAAACGTGTAAAAGAGTGTATGGGAGCGGGGGACCTTAATATATTTTACTAGCTGTTTCCCGCGGCTCCGCCCGCGTAAATATAGTATCAAGTAACAGTACTTTACAGTACTCTAACACAAAAATTATTTAAAAGTACAGACTTTTCCGGGATAAAAAGTAACATATGTTTTAATCCAGAGCTTAAACTACTACCATACTAAATTTCATCAAAATCCGTTCAGTAGTTTTTGCGTGAAAGAGTAACAAACATCCATCCATACATCCATCCATCCTCACAAACTTTTACATTTGTAATATTAGTAGGATTTTATTATAACAGAAATTTATATATATGTTGATGAAGCGGTAAGTAGGTATATTGAAGCACTAGGAAATCTATCTTGGTTCAGAAATTTTACTTTAGTAATGTGCAAAATGACGCTTGCGGCTCGGACAACTTGGCTACGATAAAGATTTTATTTACATCCACAAACATTTCTTATAGGTAAAACAATTGAATTTCAAAGAAAATGTTAATGTATTATTCTGTTATTGTACTTTAGCTGCTTAAAAAAATAGACACAAAAGAGACATGTGGTTTCCTCAACCTAAGTGATACCTAATAACTATCTAGATTCTAGAGTCATGAACACACATTAAAGTACCCAATTCAAAATAACAGGTCGTTCCGAATGGACAGAGATCCCACGCCCGCCTAACTACCCTTATATTCTTACCGATAAAATGTGTATCATATTGTAGTATTAGTGGGTACAATTAACGTATGTATACCTGCTAGTTTGTATGGTGGGCTAATTTTCAGGTACAGGGCGAGACTGGGCGACAAAAGTTAAAAAAATGTTGGTACTAACTTTTCTTACAAGTTACAACCTATGAAATCTTGATCTCAGATAAATAAAATGAGATTAAGATTGATTAATAATTTCGGGCGTAAGTGAATACAATTTACCGTAACTTTTACGCCTTATAAAAATTGGCCCACGGCTCAAACTAGCTGGAATTCATACGCTTATCGTGCACACCAATACTACAATATGATACACATTTTATCGGTAAGAATATAAGGTAGGTCTTGTGGGCCTGGGATCTCAGTCCAGTATTCGAATCCGTAATACGGTTAATTAGTGCAATTGATTGGAACCAATGACGTAACGATGAAAAATGGTGCACATAAATACGGCTGCATTTGAAGCGATATTCATCTCTGCTTTGCGATTTAACCGTAAATGCAATTAAACATCGCCATTTTAGTGAGGGCGCCATTTTGTTTCGACGCCATTTCACGTGTATGTCAAGATGTCAGGCGTTAGCTAATATACTTTTGTATCAGTTCCGCGCATAGATCAATGGAAAGTGGAAACTAATATGATTAGTTTTAATAAATCATTAATGCTAATCCACCTGGTGCTTGGCGTGTCAATCAAGTCAATTTATTCAATTAATATTATTATCCCTGTAACTTAGTGAAGATTTGGCTTAATCTGATATTGAAACTTTAAGGTTTAACTTAAAGGTCAATTTTTTTTAACCATACCAATCGAGTAGGGTATCAAAATAAAGGAATATTAAAGGAGATTTAAAAAATATACATATGTATTTTAATTTAATCAGGAGTAATACAACCATTTTATTAATTAAATCATTCGAATAAATTTGTAATCAATGCATTTAAATAGTCGTATTTTTGCTTTAAATCGACCAAGTGCGTGTTGGATGAACTAAAAAATCTCAAATAAAATAAATAATTTAAAAAAGAATACAACTGCAAAAAAGATAATACATATCCATTTTATCTTAGTAAAATTTATAATAATTTGAAAATGGGTCCCGCCTGTTACCAAACATAATAGCAAAAATTTCACTTAGGCTTTCAGCTCATTCATAGTGTTGTCTGTTCTCTCAATCTTGTTTCGGTCTTTTTAGTGCGTTACGTAGGTAACTGTCTTTTTTGCAGTCGGTTTTTTGTTTATTATTTATAGTAGGTAAGTATTTGTTTTTATAACGGCAGTAGAAATATATATCTGTAAAAATGTCAACTATTACGGTTAAGGAGATACTGCCTGGTGAAAGACGGACAGACAGACGTGCGCCAGCGAAGTAATAGGGTCCCGTTTTTACCATTTGGGTACGGAACCCTAAAAACGGTTACCAAAAATGGTTACCAGTTAGGTCGTGAGTTCGTGACCTCTCATCATTCCTCTAATGTACCCTATTCATGAGGAGTGCAATTAAATATGTATTTACAACCAGTTCTGTGATAGTAAGTCTTCGGTTACTCACCCATGAATCGAGATTCTTGGTACAAGCTTCTCCATATTTCATCATCATCAGTATTACCCACTAAACATTATACTCTGCTCATAGTCAATTTAATGAGTTAGGTTAGGGAGCTGAAGAGGGAAGTCCGCGTCAGATTAATATTATTTAAGATACCTTACATATTGATAAGTACCAGCGAGTATGAGTTCTCAATGTGTGGGTTCACTTAGGGGAAACCCGTCAGATTAGTAAAAAAATTCGATCCTTCGACATGCTCGAGCCCATCAGTTTAAGAAAGTGGGGGTTAATTATCAAATAATAAGTGTTCATTTTGCTAATCTGATGATTTAAGCGTACCATAAGGGGATGTAGGGAAGGAACAAAGTTGCAAAAAAAAAATGTGTGGCCATGCTCGACCGCGTCTATTTTTTCTGCTTCTACAATAAGAGACAATTATACAAGGAAAAAGAAATAATATAATCTGACGGTTTTCGTCAGCCGAAAGTGATCAAACGCCAGAAGTTAAGTGGGCATGGTAGGCAAAATACGAAACTGTAAGGCGCAGCGGAAAATCCTCAAAGGAGTTGGAGTTACGAGCTCGATTTTGATGCTGCTCGAAACTAAAACTGTACCATTAGATTTTTGATAAATCAATTTACGTAACCAGGAATCAAACCTGACTGATTTTGAAAAAATAATTACTCACCTGTATTATTACACCATTCGATAGTAATAAGCTAATAAGTAACATATTCTGGGACTTAAATAACGGCAAACTTAAGGAAAGGGCTGATTTTTAAACAAGAAGACTACATATTCTTTACAAAAAGCAATGACCATTAAATCTTCAGAATACCAAGAAAAAATCGTCAAATTTTGGTCAGCGTCACTGGAACATCATGATGAGCCTTTAGTATGCTAATCTAACGCGCATGTCAAGATGATGTGGCGGACCAATCAGCGCACAGTCCTGAATCGCCCTATCGAAGTTTCTGAATAGCTGGAGAGCTACTAAGAAATTTAGAGTAGGTATTTGAGGCACGTTGAATCCGTGTCCTGTACTTCTCCTATTGTACCTCAACACGAGAATGCAGGCCTGGCTAGTCAGAAGCGGAACTTAGCCAAGTTACAAATTTTTGAAAAGTCCATTTTTTTATGCCAAAAATCCATGTTTGAGGCGCTTTGAAATTTTGATATACAGTTAGTATAATGTATAAGAAGTTGGGGAAAAAAAAGGCCATGTAATTTAGTTGGAACTTTAACCTAGCCATGTCAGTTTAAAAGTAAATAAACTGGCTTTCGATTCATGATTTTCTGACATCTATTGGTCATTTTATGAACTGCAATAATACGTATGGGCGAAAATGCGACATCTATGAAGCCCTCAAAGAACTACGTGGTCAAAAAATAAAATTGCGTAGTGTGCAATAAACTTACTCGTCAAAATGTATTTATAAAACAAATAGGTATTATCGAAATAGAAATGGCATACGAACCAGCATAACCTACCAATTACCATCTACATGTTTTAAATAATAGTTTAGTTAACTATAAACATAAAGCGACATCTAGGAAGAATCAAAGAACTACGTGGTCTTGATAATTTTCGCAAAGTCGATACGAGTCGTTTTTAATTGGTTTTCCTATAAAAATCGAAGACATCCATTCGTTGTTTATAAAATATTGTGTGCAATAAAATTATATATTGTGCAATAGTCTAATTTACTCGACAAATTGTATATAAAGAACAAATCTAGACACGCGGTAGTGTGTCAAGCCAAGTTCAAGTAACAGAACTGGCGAGCGACACCGTGTGTAATATTACACGAACCATTTGGAGCCCAAACGGTTATTTAGATATTAACGTCCAAAAATCGTCATTTTGATCACTAACTAACCTATAGATCAAAACTCTAACCCAGTTCCAGATGACCTAAAAAATCAATATTATGTTTGTTCGCAGATAACTTCGTCGTTTATGAACCGATTTTCAAATTATTTTTTTTTGTGATGTAAAGGGTTAATTTAATACATCATCACATTATTATGATATAAAAGGCTCTTCTCATAGTATTTTACACTAACTCGGAGATCTTTGAACATAACTCTGCCGTTTATGGACCTATTTGCAAAATTATTTTGTTGTAAAGGGTTTAATTCGAAATTGGTCCTTTAGTCACTAAAGTGGAAACCTGATGATGCGATCCATGAGGAATCGAGGGAACTCCTCGAAATTTATATCGATACATATAGTGATTTTGACTTTTACTCAAGTAACATAAGGCATATGCTACCAAAAAATAAGATGTTGCACCTTGGTGCTTTTGGATCCTTGGTATAACCTGGATCCAAAAGCAGTGAACAGAACTCCTCAGTCTTTTAAGATATTATGTGTTTGGAAATTTCGGTATTGTTTAAAGAACTGCAAGCATATGCCAGTTTGTATCTTACAGTAATCATCATCATCTTATTAACAAATTAGTGAAAACTTAGCGCTTATACAATTATACATTCGATCGTTTATTTTAGACGTCCTTAAGATGTATTAATAATAACTTAACAAAATATATCACTAAAATGTATGAAATTATTATTTTGAAACAAAAAATTAAACCGACTTCCAAAAGTACACAAAAAATGAAATAAAACTTCTAAATAATTTCCCTTTTAAATTTAACTAAATTTTTTTACAATTTCTTTACTCAATCTTCTTAATTTTGAAGTCGGTACCAGCAAATTTGAACGTAAGTTCTATAAAATTTTGTAGGGTATTGTTTGTGTTGGTAGCGACTTTGGAAGTCAAACTGACGTTTTTGTTTAAAAATAATTCACTTAATTGATTCTATTAGGAAAACTTAACTTTGGTAATTATTTTGTTATAAATAAGTACCTACTATGTATAGTTTATGTACAAAAGTAATGATATTCTATGAAAAACATAAATGTGAAATGAGAGTCAAGTTCAGTATTATGATATATGCCTTGGTTGTTGACTTCAACGACAAAAGAAGTGAGATCTAAATGGGTGCCATTCCCATTGCCAATGGGTAAACAAAAAAAGTCGGTTTGACTTCCAAAGTCGCTACCAGCCCAAACAATACCCAACAATATTTTATAGAACTTACGTTCAAATTTGCTGGTACTGACTTCAAAATTAAGAAGATTGAGTAGAGAAATAGTTAAAGTTTTAGCCCAATTTAAAAGGGAAATAATTTAGAAAATAAGTTTTATTTCATTTTTTTTGTGTATTTTTACTTTGGAAGTCGGTTTATTTTTTTGTTTAAAAATAATAATTTCATACTTTTTTGTGATAATATATTTTGTTAAGTTATTATTAATACATCTTAAGAACGTCTAAAATAAACGATCGAATGTATAATTGAATACGCGCTAAGTTTTCACTAATTTGTTAATAAGATGATGATGATTACTGTAAGATACAAACTGGCATATGTTTGCAGTTCTTTAAACAATACCGAAATTTCCAAACACATATCTTTAAAGACTGAGGAGTTTTGTTCACTGCTTTTGGATCCAGGTTATACAAAAGATCCAAAAGCACCAATGAGCAACATCTTATTATTTGGTAGCATATGCTGATGTTACTTCAGTAAAAGTCAAAATCACTATGTGTGTCGATATAAATTTCGAGGAGTTCCCAAAAGCACCAAGGTGCAACATCTTATTTTTTGGTAGCATATGCCTTGTGTTGAGTAAAAGTCAAAATCACTGTATGTACCGATATAAATTTCGAGGAGTTCCCTCGATTCCTCATGGATCGCATCATCAGGTTTCCACTTTAGTGACTAAAGGACCAATTTCGATTTAAACCCTTTACAACAAAATAATTTTGCAAATAGGTCTATAAACGGCAGAGTTATGTTCAAAGATCTCCGAGTTAGTGTAAAATACTATGAGAAGAGCCTTTTATATCATGATAATGTGATGATGTATTAAATTATTCTAATAGGGATGTTGCCTAGTGTGGAATTTCACAGTTATACAAATTAAATTTTAAAATTGTTGATTAAAGATACATAAATCTGAAAGAAATAGGTATTTCGAGTGACGGGATTAAAAATTTAAGCAAATAAAAAATATTGTCCATCTCTTTCTCGCAAAACGATTCGTGACGTCACAACCTGCTACCGCCATAAATTTTGTTATGAGAAATGTATGGCGGTAGCAGGCTGTGACGTCACAGGCCAATATATCGCTCTCTTTCATATTGTAAATTTCAATGGTTTGTATCTAAGTTATTTTTTCAGATATACAAAAATGGGTTCTGGATTGTTTATTAACATGTTGTCTAAAAAATTTTTTTTTCGGCAACATGCCTATTGACATGGTGGCATATGCTTGCAGTTCTTTAAACAACGCCGAAATCCCCAAACATGTATCTATAAGGAGTCAGGAGTTCTGTTCTGTACCTTTGGGTCCAGGGTATACCTTGGAGCAAAATCTTACTTTTTGGTAGCACATGCTTAGACTTGTTCAGAAAAAGTCAAAATCACCATATGTATTCATATAAATTTCAAGGAGTTCCCTCAATTCCTCATGGATTCCAACATCAGGTCACCACTTTTTTGACAACCGGACTAACTTGGTATTATACCCTTTACATCACAAAAAAAATTTGAAAATCGGTTCATACACGACGAAGTTATCTGCGAACAAACATAATATTGAATTTTTAGGTCATCTGGAACTGGGTTAAAGTTTTGATCTATAGGTTAGTCAGTGATCAAAATGACGATTTTTGGACGTTAATATCTAAATAACCGTTTGGGCTCCAAATGGTTCGTGTAATATTACACACGGTGCCGCTCGCCAGTTCTGTTACTTGAACTTGGCTTGACACACTACCGCGTGTCTAGATTTGTTTTTTATATACAATTTGTCGAGTAAATTAGACTATTGCACAATATATAATTTTATTGCACACAATATTGTATAAACAACGAATGGATGTCTTCGATTTTTATAGGAAAATCAATTAAAAACGACTCATATCGACTTCGAATAATCGACGAAAATTATTATCAAGAACACGTAGTTCTTTGATTCTTCCTAGATGTCGCTTTTACGTTTATAGTTAACTAAACTATTATCTCAAACATGAAGATGGTAGGTTATGCTGGTTCGTATGCCATTTCTATTTCATTAATACCTATTTGTTTTATAAATACATTTTGACGAGTAAGTTTATTGCACAATACGCAATTATTTCATTTTTTGACCACGTAGTTCTTTGAGGGCTTCATAGATGTCGCATTTTCGCCCGTACGTATATAGCAGTTCATAAAATGACCAATAGATGTCAGAAAATCATGAATCGAAAGCCAGTTTATTTACTTTTAAACTGACATGGCTAGGTTAAAGTTCCAACTAAATTACATGGCCTTTTTTTCCCCAACTCCTTATTCATTATACTAACTGTATATCAAAATTTCAAAGCGCCTCAAACATGGATTTTTGGCATTAAAAAATGGACTTTTCAAAAATTTGTAACTTGGCTAAGTTCCGCTTCTGACCAGCCAGGCCTGCATTCTCGTGTTGAGGTACAATAGGAGAAGTACAGGACAAGGTTTCATCGTGCCTCAAATACCTACTCTAAATTTCTCAGTAGCTCTTGGGCTAGAAGTTCGGAACTATACATACGACAACTGAAATACATACAAGTGGGCTTCGGCCTGACCGGGCATAGCACCTCGCTTGGTCAGAGATCTCCCTTTGGGGCTTGGGACCATATTCCCACAATAATCCGCCGCATAAGTTATATATTATATAAGCATAAGTCCGCTACAATAACAATAATTATGTTTTAAATTTTCAAACATTCGCCGCGAACTTGCGGCACTTATAAATCGTCAGATTAAGAAATTGGTCCATCTGTAAGGGTTTACTGAACACTCCCTATGAAAATCTGACGCGCTCGAGCAAGTACATTTTTATTTATTTACGATTACGATTATATTATTTTACGATTAGATTAACTAGTTACGATTTTATTATATATGTATAGACTACCGAAGTTATCAAGGGAGGACAGACGGACGGACAGAGCGAAACTAAAAATGCGGCCGCTTAACTTCTCGGTGTGTGCTACATCTTTTCGTCAAATAATAATAATATTAAAAAATCTCTATATTTTTCGAATTCTGAAAAATCTCTTTATTAAGCATCCTGCATGCATAATATAAGTCAAGTTCGAAACTACGACCGAGTCTATCGGATTTTCAACCATTCGTTTATCAATTTAACCGAAACTAATTTCTCACCCACTTTAATTCGCATCCTACTTTGTTACCTTGCGAATAAAGATGGGAATGTAGATTACAGATGCAAGACTACTTTGATATTTAAATCAAGGTAACTTTCTGTGGTTAGTTAATGTGAATCCTCGTTCCTGGCCTGGTGAACTTCATTTGTTTAAAGTCGAATAAGAAGCCCAATTCACTGTGATTATTTCTGTTAAATTCGCAATATGGTTTAAGTGTCAGCGCCACGAAGTATAGAATACCAGGAGTCCGAACGGTATAGGCTTTCCCATAGTACCTATTTATGTACACATTACACAATAATAAACCCAGGTCTTAGTTCTCTTTTCTGCTACTGGCTGCGCTAGGACGTACCGATGCTATTGTGGCGGACCAATCAGCGCACAGTCCTAAATCGCGCTTGGTACTTCTTGAACAATGGCGCGCTCTACCGGCAAAAATCTGTCCCCTAAATTGAGACCATTATTTTAACATTACGTTGGGACTCCTGGTATCTATACTTCGTGGTCAGTGCAATGGGCATGCTGTCGCACTTACTACCCGCGATATGTCTGCTCGTTTCTTCGTTCATTTCATACTCACACTATTCACACTACAACAGGAGACGAACGGGCGGTTCTAATAGTTTGAGGTGACGAAAGAGCGGAGGTTACATAAATTGGGTGACGAACTGTCGTCACTTGTTGAAGTAGAGGGTTCGTACCCTCTATTTCAACAAGTATTTTACTGAATGCCCTCAATTTTTTCCAGATTGGTGCAGGTAGAGATGGTGAAGTGAGGCCGCGATGGTGCCGTGTGTGGTAGCAGTGTTGCTGCTCGCTCGGGCCCTGCACGCTCTTGACATATGTAAGTACTTTTAATGGAAGCACGAACGAGCGGAGAGAATGCCTGATGGTGATGGTAAACATAAAATTTTTATTTTACACTAGATGTTGCGTGCGCTAAAGGAAATCCCACGGTAACCGTACATATTCCGAGATAAAAATATATCCTTCCCCGTGGTCTACTCTATGCCAATTTCATAAAAATCACTGGGCCGAATTTCGGAGCCTATTCAATGCAACAAACAAACGAACAAACAAATCGTTCCTCTTTATAATATTAGTGTAGATAACAAACATAGCTTTAATACCGAAACGAACCTAAAACTTGCAATGTTAATTTGCATACTAAAAATAAAGAATTCATAAACGTCCGATAAATTATGTTGAAAGTAAAATCAATTTGCCCGATAACCATATCCCCATTCCCCATTATAATTCATTACATTAGTCATGCAATATTGGGTTGCATTTTCATTAACTGCGATATCATTTTTATCAACTGTAAGGTACATATACATTAAAACTAACACGAAACAGCTTCTACAAATGACAAGACATAATTAGGTCAGTTTAGTCACTTTTCATCACAATGCGTATAAGTTTAATTCGAGAACCCAATCATAATAAAATAATTATGTACTTACTCTTACCGACTTAAAATTAACGCAGTTTCGACTTATCCAATCTTACGTTATGGTCCAAGACCAGCTAACCAGTGTCCTCGTCACTTTATGTATGCCATTTCAAAAGTATATACCTATCTGACGAAGACTGGAATATTAATTTCCCAATATTAATTGTTGAATTATTTTTATGAATAAGAGGGTAAGCTCTCGTAGGTACCACAAAAAACGCGTCGTCTTAATAGAAGGTAGGGCGAGACGAGGCCCCAACACTGCGTTGCGACGACGCATCATCAAAAACGACGTCGCATTGCAATACAATGAGGGTTTTTAAATTCGTGACATCTGACAGCTTTTTGACCCGACAAGGACCGTCGGGCTACCGAGCGCCGCCTGGTGACAGAAAAAGGATCGATAATTCTTATTGACCGTTTTTAGGGTTCCGTAATACTTAAGGAACCCTTATAGTTTCGCTCTGTCCGTCTGTCTGTCTGTCTGTCTGTCTGTCCGCGCCTCTAGCTCCTGTAATTATGAATATAAATTGATTAAATTTGGTGCAGTTATAGATTGTATATAGATCACGGTTTCGGGATCATAAAAAAATAATAATTTTATATTTTAGGGGTGGCTCTCCATACATATGAAGTGGGGATGAAAAATATTTTTTCACTCTACCCCATCGTGTGGGGTATCGTAGAATAGGTCTTTTAAAATAAAGGCAAGGTTTCATACGTTACTTTATTATAAAGTTAACCATTTTCGAGTAATCGGCCTCCAAAGTAGTTTGTAAGTTGGTCCCCCCCCCCTAGCATTTTTAAACTATAGGAGATAGAAACTTGCAAATTTCCATGCTGATAGATCATGCTAAAAACTCTTTAGGAAAATTATTGTGAACCAAATCGGACAGTAACTTTTGGAGTAATTAAAGAAAAAGTATATTACGCGTTTATAGTTACGGAACCCTCCTTAGACATGTCCTGACATGCTCTTGGTTAGGTTATTGATACATACGCCACCAGATGACACTTTATGTGCGTTGGGTCGCAGAAAAAATATGAAACACAATCATTTACAAAAGTTGTCACAATGTGCGACGTCGTTTATATCGCGTCGTCGCGACACAGTGTTGTGGCCTCGCCCGTTGTGAAACAGTCCATCAGAATGGTATAATATTTATATAAGGTTTGGTAAAATCAATTAGATATTTTGGGCATATATTATTAGGCAGAAATTATATGTATTTATGCAGAAAAAATATTTAAAATTTTCGAATAAAACATAACTAAATATAATTACATTGCGCTCTCTAAGTCGCCGAGGTCATTAAACTAGCAGAAACGCCGTGTTTTTGCACCGTACTGCGGCGTCGCATCGCATCGCTGATGTTCCACACGCGTAGGAGCCCCAACACTACCCTGAACATGCTCAGCGCCAAGCTGGAAAGCCCCCTTTTGCGGACTGGGTCCATGCACACGTGCATTGTGCATGTGTCCGGAGCCCCAGATTGCGGCAAATTCCGAAATTAAATAACAATCTCAAATTGTAAACACTAATAGTAGTACATCGTTTTTTAAGTCGTTTGTATACTAACAATATTATGGGAGCTACGCTTGAAATAAATATAATATTAAAAAAAAATTATTAAGATTTTTTTTGTTAATTATTTCTACGCTTAAACGTCTTTACATAAGCAGGAGCTCATACGCCCAAATTATTATTTGTAGTTGATTTTACCAAACCTAGTGTATAATAACATGACAAGCAATTCATGTGTTCGCAAAGCATTGATCGCGCAACTAACGAAATTATTCTGATGGTTCGTTTGCAAGTTTTGATTCGCTTTGGCATCAATGCATAATGTTATGGAGCTAGATTGGAGCCTTTACCTCAGCGTAGTTGGCTGCGCGACACCGGCTCTTACAATATTACAACCTAGGTTGCCTAGGTACCGTATGTCATTTGAAATTAGGGTTGCCACTTGTGAAGCTTCCTGATAGAAAATCTTTTAATGTGTCGAATCCAACTGTGTCAGTACACCGTCAATGTTTCCCAGTCTTTTTTAAAGTGTTCTTGTTAACATAGAAGTGATAAAAGATCTTACTAATTTAGTGGTTTAGTACGGCTACAAAAATAAATATTTTGCAGTATGGTCTTCACACTTCCTCATTAACTTGTTCGACCGTGCCTACGATCTGAAAATAGTAAAAAGATCAAGTCAGATGTATTCAATTTGCTAAACGATTTTCTGTACTATCTAAAGTGGTTAAAATTCTTATCACAAAGCAAAACAATAGGGAATCCGCACTTATTTATTTATTTATTTGAATAGAATATTATCTATCTCAGTGGTACTCAATTTTTTTATACGGAGCACAAACACGTTTTAGTCAAAGTGTTGTAGGCCACAAGCAAAAATTAATTATTGTTATTTTTTTCGGCGCGCTAACAAATCCTATAGGCGCGAAATTTAAAATGGTTCACAATATATTTAAAACTCTAGGCTCGTAAAGCAACCATAAAGGCCGGCGGGCCGCATGTGTATGACTGATCTATCTTATTTGATAAGCCACATAGTAAAATCAGTTTTTGGAGATCATTTAAAATAACAACGGTATGAACAGAGACAGAGAGATCCTATGTGTAACGTGACGTCATGTGTGATGTTACACACGATATAAAGTTTATACTAAATTTCGTTTTGCTAGAAAGAGAAGGATTAATTATAAAAATAATTGTAATACGAAGGATTTTCAGCCTAGTAGGTATCATGTTATTTTTTAATTCTCTATTATAAATGTTAAAGTGGCAGCCCTGTAAAGGCAGTGTTGTGATCTTGCAAACTATGTCTGAAGAGCTTTTGTTTGTAGCATTAGGACTTCCTTAAGTAATGCAGCCGTCCCGTTTGTCAAAGTTTGCATGATTGTAACTCGAAGAAAAAAGACAGTGCTATGTACTTCCTCGCAAATCGCATAGTTATGAAATGAAAAAATCCTTTATCGTGTCTTTTGCTTTAATATATTGTCCTTTTATGTCCGAACGTTTGAGTTTGCATTTAATTTCGTGTTTCAAATTCAGCTTTGCGAGTTGCTTATTGATATGAGTTTATGGAATTTACTCATTTAGTTCATACGTTCGCGTTATATTATAGCTGTAACTTTTTAACAATTTGTGTTCATATTTGATACTAGCTTTTGCCCGCGACTTCGGCCGCGTGGAACAATTACTTTGGGATATCGCTATTTACCGGCGACTTCATTTACGTAGAAGGAGAAGCGCTTCCCCCTCACGACTGCCCGCCGCGCGCCGTACATTATTATTGCGCGTTTGATTATTTTATTACTGCAATATCTTCTAAAATACTTATTGAAATCAAATGATGTTAACGGCAAATTTCTTCTAGATTAAATGCTTGTAATGAATTAATATGAATGAAATATTTACTTAGATAAGGATTATACCATCTATATGAAAACACCTTCACAAATAATGCTTACTTTTACAACAAATTTGGTTAGCATAAAAAGGGTATAGTAAACCTTTAAAAATAAACATATACAGTCGCGGACTTTTTTTTAGAACTTTTAAAGGGAAATAATTCTGTCATACATAATTTTAGCGAAACTATAACCGTTTCCACAGCGTTCGCAGCGAAAGCTCTCAAAAAAAAAAACTCGATTTTGTAACATTCTTGATTGGTGCTCCGCTCATATTGAGCTTAGCATGATGTAATGTAGCCTAAAGCCTTCCTCGATAAATGGACTATCCAACACAAAAATAATTTTTCAATTCGTACCAGTAGTTCCTGAGATTAGCGCGTTCAAACAAACAAACTCTTCAGCTTTATAATATATCCCTTACTAATAAACACTGTATAAGCTTTGAATAGTTATACAGTGTTTTGTTCACATCACACAAGTGACATTTTGAATTCGATAGAAGGAAACAAAACACTGTGTAACTATTCAAAGCTTATGTACAGCGTTTATTGGTAAATGAGCTAGTGTATAGCAACACGAAGCTAGCGATAAATTTCATATAAATATATAGAAATCTGTAGTGTCGCCGCCCGCCGGTCGCGACGACACGTCGTCTGCTGCTCCTGCGTGTAGTCGGCTACCAACTTGTACCTTTAGCCCTCGTACCCACGCGATTTTTTTTGGTGGCCGCGACACATAAAACTGCACTGTGAATAGAAACTCTGCGCTAATACAATAGTATAGAGCTGAAACAAATCAAGTGTCAGATTTGACAATTCTAGACGATTTTCAATGATTTTTAGGGTTCCGTACCCAAAGGGTAAAAAAACGCCTTAAAAGGGTACTACTAAAACTTCGCTGTCTGTGCGTCTGTTCGTCCGTCTGTCTGTCACCCGGCTGTATCTCAAGCACCGCAATAGCTAGACAATTGAAATTTTCACATATTATGTATTTCTGGTGCCGCTATAACAACAAATACTAAAAACAAAATAAAATAAATATTTAACGAGGGCTCCCATACAACAAAGGTGATTGTTGTAATTTTGTACGGAACGCCTTGTGCGCGAGTCTGACTCGCACTTGGTCTGTTTTTCAGCTTGTTATTGTATTAGTGCACAGTTCTATTTACAGTGCTGTTTTTCTGTTGCTACAACAAAAAAACCCTCGTGGGAACGTAGGTTTAAAGGGGCATATTAAATGCATTCAAAGCGAAACAGGCTATAATGAATGTATGAAGTTTGTTGGAACTGTTGTAATATTAAATTCGGATAGCTCATGACTTCCAGCCATTGGTCAACTTCTGGTTCGCAATCAAAACTTTGTGTATCAAAGCAACGTAGAGGCTTTGAATTCTAAGGTCTTTTCTAATTAGTCCCACCCTTTCCACTCTAGTATCAATGCAAACTTGACACTGCATTCATATTCACACGAATATATTCTCAGCATATACTCGTACATAACGTAGGTTCAATTCGCAGTACAGCTAAATTTTATTTAGGTACGTGAATTAGTTCTCTATATCTAAACTTATAATAAAGAGAAAAAGTTTGTTTGTTTGTTTGCATCGAATAGGCGTCCTAACTACTGGACCGATTTTGATGAAATTTGGCACAGATGTAGAGTAGACCACGGGGAAGGACATAGGTTACTAATTTTTATCGCGGAAAAATGTACGGTTTCTGCGAAATTAACTTTTGCGCGCACAAAGTTGCGGGCAACATATTCTAGTACTAGCTGTTGCCCGCGACTTCAGCTTCAGCTTCAACTGATGAGTTGACGCGGACGAAGTCGCGCAATAATGCATTAATTTCGACCAAATTTGATTACCGTAAAAAAAGGTTATAGTGAGTCAATCTTAAAAGATAGACATATACTGTCGTGGACATTTTTTAGATCATTTAAAGAGGAATAATTCTTTCATACATATTTATTGGGTAACATGAACCGTTTACGCAGCGCACGCAACGGAAGCCCTCAAATATGAATAATTTTCCCCGTTTTTGCAACATTTTTCACTGGTGCTTCGCTCCTATTGGTCGTAGTAATATTATATAGCTTAAAGCCTTTTGTTAACAAATCGACTATCCCACACAAAAATATTTTTTTCTATTCGATGTAGCAATTCCTGAGATCAGCGTGTTCAAACAAACAACGTTAGCCCTCAAAGATGAATAATTTTCCACTTATTCTTCGCTCCTATTGGTATATAGCTTAAAGCCTTCCTAGACAAATGCACTATCCAACACAAAAATAATTTTTCAATTCGATCAAGCCGTTCCTGAGATCAGCGCGTTCAAACAAACAACGGAAGCCCTCGAAGATGAATAATTTTCCCCGTTTTTTCCACATTTTCCACTGATTCTTCAATCCTGTTGGTCGCAGCGTGATGCTATATACTATAAATAGGCTTTAGCCTTCCTCGAAAAAGGGACTATCCAACACAAAAATAATTTTTCATTTCGAACCAGTAGTTCCTGAGATTAGCGCGTTCAAACAAACTCTCCAGCTTTATAATATAAGTATAGATTATAAAAATTGGAGTTAGGATGTAACTTGCCAAAGATTAGAGCCACCGAAGAAAAAAGATAAAAAATACTAATTAATAGGCTTCAATGACCTTATTTTTAGTGTAAAATGTCCAGTTCTCGCTTGATTTATTATAAAAAAGGAGATCACCGGATTTTCTCATTCATTAAAGCAGTATTTTCCATTGAACTAAGTGAAAGAAGGCTTACCGTTTCAATTTTTGCGAAAATTAAACCACGTAATTCACAGAATAAGACTCTTATTCGTAGATAAGACTATTAAATTTTTTAAGGCTTTCTTAATCTTTTGAAATATCCTTTTTTAAAATCAAATAAATTGTTTAAAGCCATGTATCTAACATTAAACATATTACGAGTACATCCATTGTCCACCAAAAAAAGCCGACAGAAGCTGGTGACTTTCCCTTACTTCTAGTTCTAAACTAAACTTTAAGGGCTCCCACACGTAATTGCGAATTCGCGTAAATTCGCATCGCCTCCGCGAGAGTGTATACGGCTAGGCCGTATACATACACTCTGCGTGCGAGAGATATTTGCGATGCTATTTGAATTCGCAATTAAAGTTAAAAAGGTAAATTTCTCGACGTCGTCGTAAGTAACATTTAAGATTTAACTGACGTTATGGGTTGCAATTTGCGCCTTGCGACAAATAGTATATGATTGGATATGGTATATCAATGGATATGGCAAATCAATGGATATGGTATATCAATGGATATGATATATCAATGGATATGATATATCAATGGATATGGTATATCAATTGATATGATATATCAATGGATATAGTATATCAATGGATATTATGGTATATCAATAGATATGGTATGTCAATGGATAGCCAGCACGCTTAGCACCACTACCGTGGAAATCGTTTCTTTCTATGACGACGGAAAAATAGACATAATGACATATTACTGCCCTAGGAAAGCTGGCAGTTTGTCCATAGTATCTGTCAGTATGTCTATTCTTGTGTAGACAGAACGTATTATTATGGAAGTCAATGGTCAAGCTATACGTGTTGGTAAAACACCGGATTACGAGTGACGGAACAGAATTTTCTCTTGCCAAGAGCCTCTTAGTGTGAACTCCTGTGCATCTTTATTCATAGGAATGTTTTCAGGTTTTTCTTAATATATAGGTGTATAACATTTTTTTTGTAAAATTTTAACACAAATGGCAGCAATCAATACTTATCTCGTATAAGTATTGTGCGTGGTTACCTACCACTGCATTTTTGACCCAGCAGACATTGTTGTCTTAAGTCTTAACTATGAACTGGAATAAAGTGGAAAAAAATACCTGCATAGTGCATAACTCCTACAGCTACACTACAGTTTCTACACCAGCAATTACACGTGCACCTTCTACCTGCTCCTACAGGTCATCTACTCGTCTACTTACATCTACAACTACCTACATCAACCTACATCGACTACCTACATCTACGACTACTAATACAACCTACGGGTGATGTGTGAAAGAGCTATCGCCACTGAGGGTTGAAAGTTATTTCAGTACTGATGTCGCATACACCTGCAAAGTTTCACAAAAATCGGTCGAGCCGTTTCGTAAGAGTTCCCTAACAAACACTGTGAAACGAGTATACAGGGAAATCAATCATGCAAAGGAATATAATACTTATATGTCGTATAATTTTTTACATTAAATTACGTGAAATTCGAAAATAAAAACAGAATTTAACTTATTAGATAACTCTAATTAATTTCTGCTTAAAATCAAGGCTTGAATTTAACTCCTCACAGTTTTCGAGTGTCAAGTCTCTTATCAAAACTAATTAAAGTGTATTATTATGATGAGTCTTGTTTGTTTCTTGTGAGTTAAAATACATATATAAAGTACCTACATACATTAACATGCCTAACAATTTTGTATAAAAAAAAAATATCATGTTCATACGTCTGTATAAGTCATGTTAAAAATACATTTGCTACATATATTTGCATGATTTACCTTGTCTAACGATGATGAGGCGCATACTCTACAAGCACTGTACAGGAAGCAAAAAAGTTGCTACCAAAACCACTAAAGGAGGCCTACTATTTTACTATTTACCCGACTACGGCGAAGCTAAATGGGAATGTAATGATTCTGGTAGTCTATATAATTATATATGTATGTTTGTTCCATCGTAGCGCTTAAACTACTGATTCGATTCCCGCGGAGAGAGGCGGGGTATATCACACCCCAGACCTGACTCATTTGCGTGTATTTTCTGTTTGTGACTGATCTAAATCTAATACATAGTACATACAAATAAATAAATTGAAGTTAAAATCAACACCTTTTCACTCAATGCATATTATGAAAATACATAGGTAATGTATCTATATATGTATATACGATACAATAAAAAAATAAATTTAAAATCTTTTGTCTGTCTGTCTATCTTTCTGTCTGTTTGTTCCGTTTTCTGTTGAAACGGCTGTACCAATTTTCACGGAACTCTTACTTATTTATAAGGTAACTAGCTGTTGCCCGCGACTTCGTCCAAATTTGATTACCATAAAAAGGTTATAGTGAGTCAATCTTAAAAGATAGATATATACTGTCACGGACATTTTTTTAGATCATTTAAAGAGGAATAATTATTTCATACATATTTTTTGGGTAACTTGAACCGTTTACGCAGCGCACGCAACGGAAGCCCTCAAATATGTATAGTTTTCCTCATTTTTGCAACATTTTTCACTGATGCTTCGCTCCTATTAGTCGCAGCGTAATGTTATATAGCTTAAAGCCTTTCTCGACAAATGAACTATCTAATACAAAAAAAAATCAATTCGATCTAGCAGTTCCTGAGATGAGCGAGTTCAAACAAACAACGGACGCTCTCAAAGATTAATAATTTTCCCCGTTTTTCCACATTTTCCGTTGATTTTTCGCTCCTATTGATCGCAGCGTTATGTTATATACCTAGCGTAAAGTCGTCCTCGACAAATGGAATATCCAACACAAAAATAATTTTTCAATTTGATCTAGCTGTTCCATAGATCAGCGCGTACAAACAAACAACGGAAGCCCTCAAAGATGAATAATTTTCCCCGTTTTTTCCACATTTTCCCCTGATTCTTCGCTCCTATTGGTCGCAGCATGATGTTATATAGCCTAAGGCCTTCCTCGATAAATGGACTAAAATATCCATTTATCGAGAAAGGCCTTAGGCTATATAAACAACACAAAAATATTTTTTCAATTCGAACCAGTAGTTCCTGAGATTAGCGCGTTCAAACAAACTATTCAGCTTTATAATATTAGTATAATATATATTATAGAGCATAGGCTAACATAATATGCTACTTTATTATACGGTTTCGTTTCCGTTCTACGCATACCAAATTGCGGGCACTAGCTAGTGAATATATTTATAAGACCTATAAATATATAAGATTAAAAATTTTCATACGTAGAGTTTTATATTATAGTATTTCGCATCTTCATTACGAATTATGGTTTTTTTCCGACTGTACACTACACATCTTAACGTGTGGAATACTTAAGACATACATTTGTATACTTTTTACCTGCACTGAGTAGGTGTTGAGTGGAGAGGACTTTTATTTCTAGGTTGCCGTTCTACTTTTCGCCTCATTAACCACGTTCTTTTGGATTTATCGTGTTTAGTACGTCATCAAAATGTTGTTCCCGTAATGATGTTGCAGTTTGCGATCGATTATGCCCACTTCGGGTTAAATCGTCCACACTTTAACTTGAGTGTTTATATATAAATAAATGTAGGCTCCGCCTAAATCCCGAAAACAGTACGATCCTACAGTGGGATATATACGGTAAGATTGTACTTTTTTCGAGGTGAAAAGTTTATGTTAATCCAGAGCCTAAACTACTAAGAAATAACACAGTATACATATAAATACAGTACTTCATCTTAGCACTAGACGGCCCGAATGGGCGCACGCACACATTGGACTAAATAAATTTAATTATGGCTGCATCACGACTGTATTATCGGATAGCTAAATTAAAAGTTGACAAAAACAAAACTTGACAATTTTGGTTTTCAAGAATGTGACGTCATTAAAACACATTTTAGCGTTTTGGTGGCTTGCTAATTATTATTATTTAAAACTTTATGTTGATTGCATGAAAAGGAAAGAAATTCATAAGGATTAGTCCAGATTGCAAATATGTTATTATGAACTATTTGACATATTTTTCAAAAACTTGGAAAATGCTTTTGAAAAATGAAAATGCCCTTGGAAATTGCTTGGAAATGGAAATTATATGTATTGTTTTCAAGGACTCGTATGAGTTATACTACTGTATTATATGTTTACTGTGGTTGAGCAAGAGGGTGCATACTTCTTTTTTCGGGATCAAGAGGAACATACGTTTGTACAGCACAGTCAATCTTTGTCAATAGACTGTTTGCCTGTTGCCTCAATTGAATCTTAAATCTAAAAGAAATACAACCTTGGAAACAACATTCATCTGTTGAAAGCAATTCTCTCATTAGCGCATGTTTGATGTTGGTTTACAAAAAGTTTTCAATCGATCCGCAACGGCATATTAAATGAATGCGGCCTGTAATATTCGAAAATATTCATACGTATTACGAGTGCCGTAACGATTTTTTGTGAAATGAACGGCCGAATAGCGCGGATTTTGCTAGTGACAGAGATGCAATTTGCTTTGCAACAGATATGCTGTGATATTAGCGGTTTTATTTACCGAACACTAAATTACTTTTAGGGAGTCCTCTGTCATGGCCAGTCGCTACATTCGTTTTGTGCTTTGTGAGCTACAGCTGCTTCAAATGTTAGTCTCGTAATTAATATTTTTGGGATGAATTTATGCCATTTTTGGTTGAAAACGACCTATAAACGGAACGTAGCACCTGATATACATACCACGCTGTTGACAACCGAAGACCGAGAATAGTTAATTTTTTAAACGTGTTTCACAATCGTATGATATAAAATCCTTACTTCCTTATTATAAGTTTCTATGTATGGATGTTACTCTTTCGTGGACGTTTGTTACTCTTTCACGAAATAATTGAACGGATTTTGACGAAATTTAGTATAGTTGTATTAACACATACACTACATTCACAGCAAATTATACTGTTCTCGCGGGATTTCTTTTTGCGCGTACAAAGGCTAAGAGAATATAAAATTCTACCTAAGCAATTCACATAAATCTTCGAAAGTTAATATTTAGTTGAATTCAACCTCATTACCCTGTATAGTGAGTCATATGCCTAGTGTCTAGAGAGCTAGATGTCTGGGCAGCCAATTAACGGATAAGATCTATGTCCGATATCTATGTTTCATGTGAATAGGAGTTAGTTAGGTTAAGATAGTGAGATAGTTTGAGATGACCAACCCAAGCAAACGGCGGGTAGCGTTTTGATTAAATTATTATAACCTTCAGAATGTCACAAAGCTATCTTGAGCCTATATAGACCAGTGCCAATAGGTTTTGAAACAAAATAAATTTATAGTAGGATGAAACCTATTGGAAAAGGAAGAGAGTATAACAAAAATAAAAGGAAAAATAATTTACGGGCGATTTGAGGTCGGCAAGTAAAGGGGTTGAGTTTTTAAGGGTATAAAATGATTTATCTCGATTTCCGGCAAAAATACAAGTCCTATGTAAAAAAGTCAAATGGCAAAGTTGTAGGTAATAAAAAGATCTACAACTTTTGTATTTACACTCTTTTCATATAACCTCAAAATTTATGTGAAAAAATCAAATAACTAAGTTTTTGGTTTTTTATTTTTATCTTGTACAAAAAAAAATTGTTTCACGAAATTTGGTGAAAACTTACCCTTTTATGTCCTAAATACACAGTAATTTTTTTGATTTGAAATGATTATTTTTCACCTTATTTTGTCTTAATATCGAAAAATTAACCCTAATTTTGAATCGAAAATTCTCGCGTCAAAATATCAGCTGAGATGCATTTTCTGAGAACATTTACTATGGTAATGTATATATATTTTTTTTGCATTAACAGAAGGAATAGGTTTCAACGAACAAGAAGCCCACCAACGTTTTAAAAAAACATGATATTTTGAAGCGAGAATTTTCGATTCAAAATTAGGGTTAATTTTTCGATATTAAGTCAAAATATGGTGAAAAACGAAACATTTCAAATCATTAAAATTACTGTATATTTAGGACATTAAAAGGTAAGTTTACAATAAATTTCGTGAAAACCATATTTTTTTTGTACTTAAGATAAAAATAAAAAACCACAAATTTAGTTATTTGAGCATTTTCAGAGGTAAAAGCATTAGTCTAATTACAATCTCTGCGAGCTATAGGCGATGTCTGCGAACCCCACGGCACTGCTACGGATGGTCACCGTAGGAGCCCAGGGGGGAAAAAGGGTAAAAAGTGGTCAAGGTCTAATGACAATAAACTATTACGTGGTACAGCAGCAAATATTCTACACGATATATTATGTGTAGAAACCGCAAAAGCAGGTTATAACAATTTATACCCTTATTATTTATTACAATAAGCCGTTTGGTTTTCGCTGCCCTTATTTAATAAAAGATTTTGTGGCTCAACGGTTCTGCTAATACGTTATACATTTTATTTGCAATGTTCGAATTTGAAGTATAATGTAGTAAATTATATTTTATGTCGGTGTATGAAATGATGTAGGTATATAATTATGAATATCATAAATTCAAAAATATTTATTTTATTACATAATTGCTTATTATGGTGTGTAGGAACTTATAATTTAATAACATGTAAATTCTTAACTTCAAAAACCAGCGAATATAAAAAGACTTAAAGGTTACATACCAAAAAATAAAAATCACATTATTTTTATTATTTAATTATTTAGGTAAAGGGCCTCCTCTAAATACTTAATTTTATTTTATGCAAACTGTTAGATTTTAAAAACAGTAAAGTAATTATTTCTACTAGCAATTATACTTATAATTTTTTAATTATACGTAGTTTAACCAACTACTTAGTTGGTAACTACGTATTGCCTTGGTCGTTCAGCAGAGATACCTAATTTAGTCTATGCGACAAGTTGAAAATAGTACAAAATAGAGATACTGCTCTTAAAATTATGTGCGATAGCTCATTGGATCCGGAATAACGTCTAGAAAAATGTGCTAAAAGCGTGTATTAGCACATAAAAAAATTGCAAAAGTTATAAACAATTAAAGATGAAAAAAAAATGGCATTTCGTTTTTTGCCAATATTTAATAAACTATAAATATTTAAGAAATTTCAAAAAAAGATTCTGAAAGAGGAGTAAATTTCCAATAAAAAACTCCTAACTTCCGGAACTCTATCTCCATTATTTATAATTTTAATTTAACGCTGAAAATAGGTCTGCGCGTGACATTTTTAGGATGCGCGCGTGGCGTCATAAGCGAGTACGGCACATTAATTAATTTATTTAAGGTATTGAATATTTTTTTTTAAATTTGAAAAAATTATGGTGTGTTCTGAACACTATAAATAATTTATTCCCGTTGGAAATTTTACTTAAAGTTCATTTTTCAACGAGTTAAACAATTGTTAACTAACGAAATTTTCTCGAACTACCGTCTTAATTGTAAGTGAAAAAAAATGTTTAAATAATGGTCGTAAAAAATGTTCGCTTCGTAAAGCCTTTCTTACATACATACTTAACAAGATCGTGCCATAAAAGTTAACACGTTCGCTGCGCAATTAAATTTTGTCTACCTAGCGAAAGGTGCGATATGAGATAAAAAAACCCCATTCTATACCTTTCTGGAAGTGCTGTTTGAGATCTTTCGGCCCCATAGCATATAGCTCGCTTCGAATGGTCGTATTTATGCTAAATACACCGATAACTTTAAAAGAAAAATACCATTATAAAGCCAAGAAACGACATTAACTACCTTTAACTTCGCCCCGGGTTTAAGTCAAAGAAAACCGAGAAAATAAAGAAAATGTTTGTGGGGTCTAAAAACCTCATTATGCACCGAAGGAAATGTACCTATCGATAAAAACTAGTGATGTCAAGACTATTTATCGAAAAATGAAAATCGCAGTTAATTGTTTAAGTTATGTTTATTATTTAGGTAATAAAATTACATGTAAAAATTAAAAAAAACATTCTAAACACATACTTTTTGCACATTCCTTACAATAAGACATAATTTTTTTCCTGGAGCATCTACGCGTGGTATCATTCTCTGGTAAACCCGGTCATATTTGGAAACTAAAGGATCTTCATTATTATTGTTTGAAGTATCTTCACTCATTTCGCTAGCTAACTGCAACATCCTTCTGCATCGTTTCTTACTATTTAGTGACATACTGGAACGCGCGCTACGACGAAACGTTATTTTGCGTAATATCGATAGTCCTGCGCAAGCGACACGCACCACTAGTTCGATTTGATGCAACTGCGCTAGAAAATAGGTGCGGGTGGGGGCGGGAGCGCCTCCCGCGACTGTGAGGCAGTAACACCTCACGTTCGCACTGACAACAGTTTTTTTGATTTCTATGCGGAATGAGGTCTAACTGCCTCATTTATATTTTTATAGTATTTCAATGACAGTTTCAATAGGCAAATGCAACTGTGTATTTGTCTTTCTCATACGCATTATATTTTGTACAATATGAGCTCCGCACTGGAGGGAGACAGCGATATTTGTTCCCGCACGGAGTGGGAGTATGCTTATGCGGTCTTTAGACCGCATATCGCAGTAAACGTGTTAAAAAAATATTTATACTTTGTTTATAACAATTTTTTTACTTGAACAAAAACTTAAAATCCAAGTAATGTTGTTAAAGTAAAAAAATTGTTATAAACAAAGTATAAATATTTTTTAACTTTTATGGCACGATTTTGTTAAGTATGTATGTAAGAAAGGCTCTACGAAGCGAAATTTTTTTACGACCATTATTTAAACATTTTTTTTCACTTACAATTAAGACGGTAGTTCGAGAAAATTTCGTTAGTTAACAATTGTTTAACTCGTTGAAAAATTAACTTTAAGTAAAATTTCCAACGGGAATAAATTATTTATAGTGTTCAGAACACACCATATTTTTTTCAAATTTAAAAAAAATATTCAATACCTTAAAATTAAATAAATGCTTTTGACGCCACGCGCGCATCCTAAAAATATCAAGCGCAGACCTATTTTCAGCGTTAAATTAAAATTATAAATAATGGAGATAGAGTTCCGGGAGGTAGGAGTTTTTTATTGAAAATTTCCTCCTCTTTCAGAATCTTTTTTTGAAATTTCTTAAATATTAATAGTTTATTAAATATTGGCAAAAAACGAAATGCATTTTTTTTCATCTTTAATTGTTTATAACTTTTGCAATTTTTTATGTGCTAATACACGCTTTTGGCACATTTTTCTAGACGTCATTCCGGATCCAATGAGCTATCGCACATAATTTTAAGAGCAGTATCTCTATTTTGTACCATTTTCAACTTGTTGCATAGACTAATTAGTTATTGGGGCATTTCAAGTCAAGCGGACAGCCAAACAAATGAGGTCGTGAATTTTGTTTATACTCTGGTCAGTTATACTTCTAGTTGACGTGTATGTGGGGAGCTCCGTGGCCTAGTGGTTAGACCGTTTGGTACGCACTCGAGAGAGTGCAGGTTCGAATCCCAGGTTGTGTCGTGTACCAATGAGATTTTTTAGAAACCTACTGTCCCAGGCACTACAGTATTTCAAGAGTGGTTACTTCGCTCGGAGAATACTGTAGAAATCATCCATTAACGGATGAAAAGGCCTAAGTATGTGTACAGACAATTTTTTTTTCGTATCATGCTTTATTGCTGAGTTGAGCTTAAAAATTACTAAAACTGAAGTCCGTTATTCTTGTATAATTAATATTTTCACCAATTAATTTGTAACAAAAACCAAAAAGTATTGTTTCTTATAGTTACAAAGTTGAAATTTTCAATTTTTTTATCGAATTCTAGGCCCTGCCCTATATAATAGGTAGGGAATTGGAAGATTATCTCAAAAGGTAAGTGGTAAGTGAAGCCGATAGGAATGGAGTTAAAGGAACCCCTCGCCACTGGTAGGAGGTCAACATACAATATTCCCTTTGCGTAACCGTTACACACTCAAAGATTAAATTGAACTATGCCACAGATTTAAGAAAGACAGACAGATAAACAGCTATATAGTTAGTATGCCACAGATTTAACCCTAGAGTGGGCCGCGTAACGTCAGTGGGCGCGTGTAGAGCATTTTGCCGCCCCTTTTCACTGACCATTTTAAGTAGGAATACATCAATTAAATTAATTTATTTTTTCAGGACGTAAATAATACACAAATAAGTATTGATAAATCAACATATTTACTAAGCTATGTTTTATGAATTCTGGTTTACAAAAGATTCAATTCAAGAAGTAATATTTTAGTAGATTTTTTTAACTTATTCTATAAAATACTCTATAATATTGAAAAAAATGTAAAAAATAACGTAATAGGGTATTATCCTATGATGAAAATATACATCAGATTGTTGATATTTTATCGCTAAACATTAATTTAAACCAATTTAACCAACTTTTTACACAAAAATATGTATGTATGATTTTTATAAAATATCAAAAATAAAATTATGAATTTTTCACGTTTGACCACGTGACTAAAACGCACGAGATTGGTATGTGACGTCATATTCTTGTACTTCTTCTTCTTTTATTAATGACCTCCCGATTTCCATAAAGAATAGCCAGCATCAGAATCATTAATGTCATGCGTCAGCGAGTAATAGCCACTTTTTCCGCATTTCAGTGTTCACAAAGATTTTCCCCGGCGTTTTATTAGACGTATTAGTGCATTTTGGCACTACGCACCATTTATAAGGCATTTTTAATAGGCTTAAAACATTTATTTAAAAACGTAAATAGTAGGTATTCTGGGATTTGGCATTTTCAGTATAATTTGACACTTGACACTTGACAGTTACAATGTCACAAGAATGTGACGTCATGACATCTCATTATAGCGTTTTCGCGCCTATTATATAAATTTAAACTTTTAGGCTAATTTTCAAGGAAAAGAAAGAAATTCACAAAGAATGGTTCAAACTACTAATGTATTTTGTTATTATGAACAATTTGACATACTTTTCAAAAACTTGGAAAATACCCTATTATATGTTTTCTAAATCTACAGTATATGCTTTATCCAAAAAGTTTTCAGTAAGGTATGTGCAATGTTCATTGCACAGTAATTTTGAGCATCTATAACACCCTTTTTTCGTGCGCCTATTTTTCCTTTTTTGAACATAATATGCATGCATTTGGCCTCCTTCTTTGAAGATGATGCTTTTTATATAATGTACAAAGCAAGCAATTTGTGTCCTCATATATTTATATAAGTTGTAATATTATTTAATGTATCAATAAAATACCTTTTTCAGCGTAACATCAAAATTTCATTGACTTTGTCGTCGTCATGCAAAGTTGAAAACTATTCCTACAAATCAATTGATACTATTCGACAAATCCTACAGTTAAATCGTTTTTAGTTTCCACAATAAATGCACCATAAAATATAGTCTAAATATCAATTTCGCAAAAAATAAGTGACACAATTTTTACTTACGTGAATGGGCGCGCAGTGAGCAATTTGCCGCCTGGCGACACCTGATAGTAAAAACATTCTTCTCAAGCAAGTACCCTGCGCTTTGATGGCGTCCAGCCTTTCGGTACGCGTTGCTAACGAAAATGGGGGCAGCTACTAAAAAGCGCAAGCCTAACGGGCTATTGTTTTACGAATTATTCAAGTTTTTTTAGCGCGGGCGGCAAAATGCTCATAGCGCGCCCACTCTAGGGTTAAGAAAGACAGACAGATAAAAACTATATATAGTTAGTTTTTCATTTAATTGCAATACTACAAGAATACGGTGTGTCCACGATTGTGTGATATTATAAGGTTCGGTAAAATCAACTACGAATATTTTGAGCATATGAGAAAAAAAAAATCTTTATATGGATGAGTTTGCGTTTTGCGGAGTCACCCATACATGAGATGATTTTTTACTTTGAGTATGACAAATATTTTTCTGCTTAAACGTCTTTACATAAGCAGTAATATATTCCCGAAGTATCCGTAATTGATTTTACCAAACCTTATATATTATTTAGTTCATAACAGCTAGGTTCATATGGTCAACATTCCGTAGTGCGATCGTAGAATAAATAACAGTGTTTCAGGATCATTTCAAATTGTTTACTTAGGATAAGAGAACAAACGAAAGCGCAGGTTGTTGGCTCTGGAGCACTTACTGTCAATGCAAATCGAGCGAAAACCTTTATAAAACGCTATCTCACGACTCACGACTCACGAGCTCCCGGGCGCACCGGCCATTACTACATTATACAGTGTACACCCTAAAACAACGATTATTATTGACACTTCAATATTTAATCTAGTCAAACGTTTTACGTATATGTCACCGTCAAATTGTAAAAACCGTTAGATTGTAATATTACTAGAGATATTATAATATGCTGACAGATTGTCAAATACAAATTTCTCCATACAATTGTACGCATTATTTTTGTCTCTAGTAATATTACAATCTAACGGTTTTTACAATTTTACGGTGACATATATAAATTGGGAAATCAACTCGTACTATTTAAATTAAAAACCTATTGTAGGACGAACACCTTCGTAGACTGGAATTTGTTTATTGGGTGTTTGATAACACGTAAAAATTAGTTTTTGAATTGATAACTTTAACTTACATATTGTAAACCGCTTTCTTGCGTAACGCGTTACAGCGCCAAATAAGATATGAGTAACTTCGAAATTTAATGTCAGCTAATACGCGTAGCGCAGTTACGTAGGCACTTGAATTTTTTACCAATTGGTCTCGGGTTCTAATCTCGATCAAACGAAATACATAATATATTAAAAAACCTTGCCAGCAAAACAAGTATCTACAGAATACTATTATAATATCTTTATTTAAATCTTTTCTAATTAAAGTTTCTAAGAAAACTTTAAATTTTCCGTGCTAATAGATCGTGCTAAATACTCTTTAGGAAAATTATTTTGAACGAAATCTGACAGTTCACATAACTTTTAAAGTATGTAATTTAAAAAACCTTTTACGCGTTTATGATTACGGAACCCTTCTTAGACATGTTCTGTCATGCTATTGGTTAGGTTCTTTTGTTTACATTTAGATCACATTGAATCGGAATTCGTAACGCAGTATAGTCAAAGAATATTCGTATATATTACTAACGTAGTATAGTTGCAGTGGCAATATAGACCGCTGGCTGACACCTCATTTCAGCTTCAATCTATTTTCCGTCCAAGTCCACGGCCAAACTCTATTACCGCCCTAATCCCACTAGTTCCGTAGGTGAGTTCAAACAAACGGGTATTGATTGGGGTTTGACAAGTTCTTACGTCACATACTCTGCGAGTATGGACGGCTCTTAATATTTAATTATCTAAATCTTCCTCCACGGGTCGCGCCGTCGAGTTACAGGAAGAATTATAAAAATAAGTATTAACACGTTGTTTTGCAATTTAGAAAGTTATAAAGGTCGTACGGTAGGGCTTCATTATGTAGCCGTCGACTAAATTATTTTTTAATACTTAAATAGCTGTTTGAAAAATTTCCGTGAGGTCAGCATAAAGTTTTTCTTGTACACCTTGTGTTAGAAATAACTTTCGTCTCAAGGATTTATATAAGTTAATTACACTTACTTATATAAACGATTATTTTTATTTTAAAGTATACAATAATAATAATTATTTATGCGTCTTGGTATCCCCCACGTCGTTCCACACTGCTGCGTTTGTGGCACAAACGTGGACAGCTCAGGACTGGATACCACGGTCTGCCCTGTCAACGAAGCCTCGGCAGCATCTTCCGACATCACTGCCTGAAGGACCTCATACGTCGGGCTTTTGTCAGTTGTCACCGCCGGAGTGCTACCTGCGATGGAACCCTCTGGTTTGGCTCGCGACGATGGCAAGAGGCATACCGTCTGATCGTCGCGCGCCAAACCCTGGTCCCTTGGAGAATAGGACGGGCTTATGTGTGAGTAATAGGACGCTACTTGCGTCGATATACTTGCTCCGTCCCATGTCCAGGGTACCCACAGGGGGCGCACAAACTTTTCAGAGAAATTTCCAAAAAACTCGCCTTTTTTTGTTATTATTATTTAACTGCTGCTCTTTAATCTCTGTTACCCTTCATACTGTTTACTGTGTTCTTTTCTTTTATATCTAGACGTTGCTCACAGTCTAGTCTTCTTCTTCCAAATCGTTAATATTCTGTGAGTAGGTATATGGAGTACGGTTTGCGGTGTTTCTTTGTCACAGGGGCAGAATGGATTTTCAGCTAGTTGAAATCGATGCAGATAACTTTTGACACCACCATGGCCTGTATAAATGTGTGTCCTTAGGTTTGTGGTGGTGTCTGACCGTAGAATCCCTTGTGAGTATAGTGAACAATGACTTTGTGTATTTTCCCGTGACCACAACACTCGTTGAGGTCACCCGAGACCCCAGAGCCGGCACCTATCTGGCCCAGAGAGTGAGTATCGTAATCGAAACAAAACGAGGAAACTATAAACATTTTAAATAGTTTTAGCTATAGATATTAACATTATAATGTAACACCTATATTATGTACGAATTTTCTGAAATAAATCATTATTCATTAAATGCGTTAAAAAAATCTGGGGGCACGGTAGTGCCCCCATGCCAAGACGTCAAGCGAAGCGCAAGGGCACTACCAAACCACCTTTTCTCGAAGCGTTTCGTCGATATTTTGAACCCTCATAACTTGAGTTTGGATTGTACCAGATAAATTAAACTTTCAGGATTTGTTCCCATCAGCGGTCTCATTAAACATGTAAAGTTTCGATTACCTACGTCTTATACTTTAGATTTTATTGATATCTAAAAACCCCTGATTCCGTCACTGACTCACTGATGATCAACAAAATTATATCGTACTTCCGGATGTTTTCGAAAGCTGAAATTTGTTACGTAAGATTGTATTAGTACACAACCAACATAAAAATTCTCAAAATTGGAACTTTCATCTTCCAACCCCTTAAACAAGGGAGTTAAAGTTAATTATCTGTGAAAGCGCCATCTATCGCGTTATTATGAACTATATAAGTTATGTCATCGTTCATCGCTAGGCTTGTAAACTAATTGACTAATATTGATTGAAATAATTATTTCCCGAATATTCTGAATTTGAACTGAAAATTTAACATATATGCAACATTCATTTAATTATGTTAAGAATTATTAAGGTAAGAAGTCTCATATAAACTTTTATCCTTCAACCCCTTAAACTACAGGATGGAAGTTTCTAGAATATTACCACAAATTTAGCTAGAGGCCTGAAAATTGTTGTTGTTATTAGGGATCCGATAATAACAATAAAATTTAATAAAATAACCATGTATCCCTTTATTAACAACAAAAAACACAATATTTTTTAAAATCATTATCGACATATTTTATTGCACTTGTTAATGTTACCCGTATGTATTTTCCGTTTAAATTACTAAAGAATACTCGGGAAATAATTAGGTATTTGAATATATCAAGCGACCGAATCCAAACACATTATTCGATTCGAATCATTATAACGATTAATAATAATTAACTGAAGGGAATGAAATAATAAAAAAAACTATGTATCAAATTACAGTTACATACTTCTTAGTATCATCATTGAAATATTAACAGTATCCGAGTAACTTAGAATAAATAAAATCCAGTAAAAGCGCCACCTAGCATAGCTTATAAACAATAATCAATTATAAATGGGCATTCAAGTAGTACTTACTGCTACCGACAGATGTCAGTGCTTCGACTCCTATTTTTTTTACCCTGAAAGATTCTGATAGTTGTAAATTGTAGTAATTAGTACCTGGAAGACGGAAGTCATGCTCAGGACTTCAGGAGTGACCTGGGAGATCGAGCTGTGCTCGGAGTTTAAACAATAGTACGAAAAAAGAAAAAATTATAAAAGGAATAACCTAACCAAAAGCATGTCAGGACATGTTTAAGGAGGGTTCCTTAACTATAAACGCGTAATAGCCAATAGGTATTTATTTAAATTACTTCAAAAGTTATTGTCCGATTAGTTCAAATAATTTTCCGAAATAATAAGTAACGACCACTGTGGCGCAGTGGTGAGCGCGTTTGCACTCAATCCGGAGGTCGTGGGTTCGAATCCCGCCAGGGAACAAAAAAGTCTTATTATTTAGTATGATGCAAAGGGAGGGGAGGGGGCGGGGGGCTTGTAAACCACTTTGGTTACAAAAATTACTCCAAATTGTTGACTTTGTAAAAAAGTAATGTATGAAACCTTGCCTTTATTTTAAAAGACCTATTCAACGATACCCCTCACATTAATGGCTTACAATGAAAAAATATTTTTCATCCCCACTTCACATGAAGCCCCTGAAATATAAAATAAGTATATTTTTATGATGCCAAAACTGACATTTAAGTTACATTTTACATAACTGTTCCAAATTTCATCAATTTATATTCATTACTAGCTGTTGCCCGCGGTTCCGCCCGCGTAAATACCGTATCCCACTTTATCAGAATAAAAAATTGCCTATGTTCTAATCCAGAGCCTAAACTACTACCGTATCAAATTTCATCGTTTTTTCATATTCAATTTCACCGTTCAGTAGTTTTTCGTGAAAGAGTTACAAACATCCATCCATTCTCACAAACATTCACATTTGTAATATTAGCAGGATAACAGAAGCTGAAACAACGGACAGACAGACAGACGGAGACGGACGGACGGACACAGTAAATTTATAAGGTTTCCTCGAGTATTACGAAATCCTATTACATAGAATAATAAAAAATATAGAATTAAAAAAAAATCGTCTGACTGGGATTCGAACCCGCGATCAATTTGCCATTAACGCAAGAATATGTCGCTTAGTAGCTAAAATACTAAAAGCCGTTTCCGAGAATCTCAATTCATATTTACAAGATTTGCTTGTTTGAAGTACCTACAATCAGATAATGAAAATTTGTATTGTAATTTGTATTACGTACGTTGCAATATACCGTAAAACGGGGTGTATAGGAATTGCGGGGTGAATAGAAAAAATATCAAAAAAGTTTTCAAAGTTAGTGTTTGATTACTTTTTATTGAAGAATTTTGGTAGAATTTTAAATTATTACACATCAACATTTTTTCTTTGCGTTGGCAACAATTTCCAAACTTCAGAATTAATATTTTCCGTTAGAACTTAATCCAAAGTGAACCCTCTGTGAACCTCGTTACATTGTACTACCGAAACTCTTGATTTTAGGTGTAAATAATTTGGTAATATTGATATTTAATGTGTTTATCTCATTACATGTGTGATAAATTATATAAATACAGTGAAGGTAAGTGAGTATCTGTTTTTAAATTTAAAAAAAATTGATAAAATACAGAACATGTAAATTTACTGCAAAAAAGGGGCCAATAGAATCTATTGAGGGGTGAATAGAACTGTAGTATGGGTATAATGGGAACGTATTAGGGGATAATAGAAACGCTTCATGTGTGAATAGCAACGAATGAGGGGTGAATAAAGATAAATTAATAGGGTTGTCAAAAACTATTAACAGAACTAAATAAATACTTTCATAGTTTCTGTACCATTAGGATATAATGAATAGTATATCTATATTATATAGGTAAGTACATTCTAAGTAGTATCTGAGAGCTGTAGATTAGTGATTGATAGGTAAATAAATATTATTTTTTAAAGTGATAATTTTTTGTCACAGGTACATATCGTAGGTATATATTTATATATATTTAAATTAAATATGCTGCTTGTATATAGACCCGATCCTACAAGGAAAAGGTATAAAAATATGACGGAAATAATTAGAAATAGAAGAGTATGCAACTTCTCTATCTCTTTAATAAGATTCTATAACGTAGACTGAAGTTGATTACCTACCTGTGATAATTTTGATAAAGTACCTATGTTAATTGTTAAGTTCACAAGATTTTATAATTGTTCATTTTTCGTCGCATGACTCGCATGCGACCTTTAATTAAGAAAAAATATTTTATTTTGTTTTACTCCATTCTAATAAAAATACGAATAAATATGTTGTTTGATTTATTGAATTGAGATCATGACATTCTGTACAAATGAAATCAGTTATTTATACAATTGTTTAAATCACAAAATTAAATTTTTAACAAACCAAACCAATGTTTAAACACACAACCTTACATTTTGCATGTTGGTTAAGTATTTTTGGTAGCCCTAACAGTTTTTCCATTCACCCCTTTACGCGTTTCTATTGACCCCAGTTGTTGGGTAAATAGAAATTGTACACATTTTTTGTAAAAACTGGAAAACCTTTGCTTATAGTTAAAAAAATATTGTAACAGCTCGTTCTATATAGTACCGGACACGATATTGAAGTCATTTTAGACTAAAAAAAAAGTCATAGGCAACACATTCTTAGGACAAAGTTGAAAATGATTGCTATTCACCCCGTTTTACGGTATTAAAGTTATATTATTACTAGCTGACCCGGTAAACGTTGTTGCCTTATTAAAAGTTAAAAACCTAACCAAGAGCATGTCAGGACATGTCTAAGGAGGGTTCCGTAACTATAAACGCGTAATATGCTTTTTAGGGTTCCGTAATACTTAAGGAATCCTTATAGTTTCGCTCTGTCCGTCTGTCTGTCTGTCTGTCTGTCTGTCCGCGCCTCTAGCTCCTGTAATTATGAATATAAATTTATGAAATTTGGTGCAGTTATAGATTGTGTATAGATCACGGTTTCGGGATCATAAAAAAATAATAATTTTATATTTTAGGAGTAGCTCTCCATACATGTGAAGTGGGGATGAAAAATATTTTTTCACTCTACCCCATCGTGTGGGGTATCGTAGAATAGGTATTTTAAAATAAAGGCATGGTTTCATACGTTACTTTTTTATAAAGTTGACCATTTTCGAGTAATCGGCCTCCAAAGTAGTTTGTAAGTTGGTCCCCCCCTTAGCATTTTTAAACTATAGGAGATAGAAACTTGCAAATTTCCATGCTGATAGATCATGCTAAAAACTCTTTAGGAAAACTATTTTGAACGAAATCGCATCATAATTTCTATTTCTAGAGCAATTATAGAAAAAAAAATTAACATATTAAAGCAAATCAGAATAATTATACATCATGTGAAATTATCATTTAAAATAATGTTTCAAAACTGGTTGCAAAATTAAAAAAAAACTGAAATTAACAATTAATAAAAATAACTTAAATTAATAATAAATAAAACATGCTGTCGGGTTTGAACCTACATCCAAGGACAAACACTATGAATAACTGAGCTACAGTAATTATACTGATTATTGCGAATTTACGTTTCTTTACCAGAATTAGAGCTAAGTTTTGAAACACGTAAAGTTTAAATTAATAATTAATTTTACGAATATGTGCCTCTTTTACCAATTATTACAATAATTTAATAACACTAAAAACACATGAATATAATTATGTTATCAATTACCATAGTATTATTGTTTTTTATTATAATTTAATACCTACCTTTAATATTAAAAGCTTCAATTTGCTAGTAACTTTACGAAAACTAGGTATATGGCGCTAGTCTCCTGTTTAAATCGTGGATTGTTTTTGAAAAATAATACTAGATGTCGCTGTGTTATTGGATTTAAATTCTGTATCACGCTATCGAAAACCTCGCTGATATGTATAACCTCTCAGGTGTCGCACTTTAAAATTTTTATAAGTATCTGGTTGTATTCTTCGTACCTACTTTGAGGTCTCGCTAGAGTGCGCTAGAGTAAATATTTTCTTTGATTGTGATAGGCGATATCGTAATAGATTAAAATAATATGCTCAAATGTTATGTGATTAGCGAAATGCGAATATTAAATAGAAATCGAATAAAACTTATTCTTAAAGAACATCTGGTTACTATTCACTTATATATATTTTGATTATTAATCAACATTCAACATTTACGGAACCCTCCTTAGACATGTCCTGACATGCTCTTGGTTAGGTTATTTTTAATTACTCCAAAAGTTACTGCCCGATTTGGTTCACAATAATTTTCCTAAAGAGTTTTTAGCGTGATCTATCAGCATGGAAATTCGCAAGTTTCTATCTGCTATAGTTTAAAAATGCTAGGGGGGGGGACCAACTTACAAACTACTTTGGAGGCCGATTACTCGAAAATGGTCAACTTTATAAAAAAGTAACGTACGAAACCTTGCCTTACCCCACACGATGGGGTAGAGTGAAAAAATATTTTTCATCCCCACTTCACATGTATGGAGAGCCACCCTTAAAATATAACATTATTATTTTTTTATGATCCCAAAACCGTGATCTATACACAATCTATAACTGCACCAAATTTCATTAATTTATATTCATAATTACAGGAGCTAGAGGCGCGGACAGACAGACAGATGGACACAGCGAAACTATAAGGGTTCCTTAAGTACTACGAAACCCTAAAAAAGGCAAAGAGAGAGTGGGCAGAAAAAAAGCGTCTCTGTTGTGAAATAAATACACCCAAAAAAAAGAAAAAGAAAATAACAATTCTGTTATTACAACTTACAAAAAGAAGTGAAATCCCACCAAAAACATTTTCATGAAAAAAAATTATGCCAAGACGATACCATATGACTAGCATTGTCAAAAAGTTATGAAATCTCATGTAAAACCAAGCTTCTTACCTTACACGCCTTAACTCTGCAAGCGTAACTTCACAAACTCTACACCTTAGTCATTTTATGTGGCTTGGCCATTTCGTTATTATAAGAGAGTATAATAGAAAAACAGTCGATTATAAATTTTTCTCCTTATGGCCGTGAATGTAGCGAAATGGCCAGGCCACATAAAATGACTAAGGTGTAGAGTTTGTGAAGTTACGCTTGCAGAGTTAAGGCGTGTAAGGTAAGAAGCTTGGTTTTACATGAGATTTCATAACTTTTTGACAATGCTAGTCATATGGTATCGTCTTGGCATAATTTTTTTACATGAAAATGTTTTTGGTGGGATATTATTGTTTATTTGCATAATATAAATTTGCTTTAAAACCAAAAGCTAAAAAGTATGGATAATATAATATTTTAAAATCTGCACTTTCAAGATTATTACGTAAGTAGCGTTCCAAAGTTGGTATTTCAATATTATAGCATGGAAGGTACAATATTAAACGGGCCGGCTTAGTGATAAATAGTTTAAGATTACATAGATATAATGTTGGTGTACTTCAAAGCATTCCAGCCTCAGTACACCGTCTGTATACATAGTTGTGTACGCTCTACGGTACTACGGTAAACTTGCCGTTGCCTCGGTACAAATGACTTTTGACTAAATTCAATCCTATTCAAGCAGACGCCTAATACCAGACAATGATACAAACTTTTATATGAACTAGTCAGGCGGCTGGAAATTAATAAATTCTGTTAATTTGAATTCTTTAAATATTATTTTGTACAAATGTTTCTGTGCTGGCAAATTGGATTTCGTTTAAGTCTTATTTTTTTTATATGTAATGAACCAGGAAACGAGCAGACGGATCGCCTGATGATAAGCGATTACCGCCGCCCATGGTCACTCTCAACACCAGATGAGTTACACTAGTAAGTAGTAACTCCTCTGGTATTGCGACTTGCGTTCCTGCAGGCTTAGCATGCGCATAGAAGAAACACCAAAGAAAAGAAAATATGACAGATTGAAGAAACATTAATACCATTCGGAGCAAAATAGGTCTTATTATAAGGTAGCAAGGTCGATGTATAGTCGTTATGAGAAATAACATTTCTTTTCTTCCCGAGCATGAGCTCACAAAATGGCCTCTTTTGACAGCTAAAGTAGAAACGTTGTCTTAATTTAATGTCAAAAAGTCCCACAGTAATGTCAACCACTCCACATCATGGCGGACCTAGATAAAAAGTTTCTTTACGTTGAGTCATATACTTGAATATTTGTTCGTTTTTGACAGAAGATTTCCCGGCAACCATTTTAAAAATATGGCGGTTTAGAAATGTTGACTTCTATTGACGACCTTGTTATCATGGATTAAGAACTATTTTGCAATGAACTGTTTTGGATAGAATATTTCTTCATGAAATGTATTTCTATGGATCGCCATGCTAAGCCTGCTGGCCCTTAAAATCCCCAACCCCCCCATGGGCCTTCGGTAACCTCACTCACTCGGCGAAATACAACACAAGCGTTATTTCACGCCGGTTTTCTGTGAGGTCGTGGTATTCACCCGGTCGAGCCGGCCTATTTGTGCCGAAGCGTGGCTCTCCCACAGTTCTTATGGAATAATATGGGCAAACGATGCCTAATGGTAATGCTGGGACTATATTATTATGATCTGCAGTGTTATTCTCTAAGAACATTTTCAAATATCTCGACAGCTGAATCCGCGGCAAGTGTCAAATATCATATAAAAATTTGACAGTAACCGCGGATTCAGCTGTCGAGATTTGAAAATGTTCTTAGAGAATAGACAGGCTGGAATCCGGCGAGCCCGTGAAAATTAAGGGCAGTAAAATTAGAAATTTGCGCCTAAAATATGATACTCAAGATAAAGGAGTTTTGTGAAGCGGAACAGCAGAATTGTAGGTATTCATCAGAATATCTACATTCTGCTGTTCTGGGTCATGTCAGCATTATTTGTGGGTATCAACCCATAAATAATGCTGATATCTTGTCGCGCGATCTCAGCGCCGCGTCTAGGGGACTTCTTTCATGAAAAGGACTCTATCATGAAAAGGACTCTACCATTCCACTGATCTTACGCTTCGCCACTGCTATCTATAATACTGTGAATAGGTATAGTGAACAAACTTACGGTCCCATATTATATTATGCTATAGACATACTCGGTTCCTTAAATTCAATATCATTATGTCATAAATACTTTACTGCCTCTCCCTTGCTCCCCTAACATTGATAAATATGCCTCACCTATGACATCTCGTTAAATTTTGACGGTGCCTTAGATTACTAACCGTTTTATTTCTTTTTTTTTTTTTTTGCTGTGGCCCGATAGAGTTGTAGTTTGTAAGTTTTAAAGGAGATGTTTGATTTTGTGCCAGCTCTATGTAGGTACACCACTAAGGTAAATAGGAAAAAAATGGAATTAATGGGTTAATTATGATCTGATCCGCCATGTTTTATTTTACGTTGTGTTGCTCTCCTTGACGAAGTTAATTTAAATGTACATTGAAACGAAATGAAATTAAACAAAATAAAGAATAGGAAACAGTTACTATATTATGTAGCTATATTTACATATAGTGTATATAGTGCTGGCCCACGCCAGCTAACTAATTATCATTTACATTTTGCCTAATTTCACATAGCGCTTTTATTGCTATCTTAGCTACAGTTGTCTTATAAATATAGAGCTCCAAATATTTGCTTCGAACTTTTCATCAAATGTTTTATTTTAAATCATTTATTAATAATTTATCTTTATCGTTTATCCAGTGAAGTAGTATTATTAGATGCGGTATATAATAATTTATACTTATAAACAAAATTGAAGTGTCTTTTTGTAATTTTAAATTAACAGCTTTGCACCAAATGCTACTTTCAATAAAAAATCATTTTTTTAAATTTCCGTCTGTCTGTCTGTCTGTTTAAACCGGTTAATCTTTATAACGGGTGAACCGATTTTAACAGGACTTTCACTGGCAATTAGCTGATTTTATAAGGTCTAACATAGACTGCTTTTTTTAGGATGTCGTTTAAAAATACGGTTCCATTTCCGTTAGTTCTACGGAAACGAAATTGCAGGCACCAACTAGTATATTATAATAAGCAATATCCTCTTTACATAGCCAATCTGGTGGTGCCTTTATTGACATTCCACAATGGACGTAGTGTCGTGAACTGCCGGATCCGTTCACGTCCAGTCGCCGGCAATACAGGCGCTTTTGAACTGTTTTTTAATAGTAATAAGATCGAAAATAGAAATACTCGGGGTTTGTCGACGACCGTACCTATATTAGCCAGGATATTGTAGATAACCTTAGTCTTTATTATAAACTAGCTAACCACGGGAACACAGGATAAAAAATATCCTATGTCCTTTCCCGGGACTCAAAATATGTTTATACCGAATTTCATAAAATTCGGTTTAGCGGTTAAAGCGGTAACAGACAGACAGACAGACACACTTTCGCATTTATAATATTAGTATAAAATTTGGATGCACGTGTTTTTGTCAATAAGATATAATGTTAGTGCAATAGGACGGAAGATTACATGACCTCACAAAACCGACGTAAAATATCGCTTGCGTTTTGTTTCGCTGAGTGATGGAAGGTACCGGCGCGGAGGCCCAAAAGGTTTTAAAAGATCGGCTGTAATGAAAAAAAAATGTACATGTAATAAAGGATTATTTGTGCAATCGTTTAAAAGAGTTTAAATTTAAATTGTCTTCATCTTTAAGAAGTGTACATGGTAGTAGTAAACACTTCATTTTCATACTACATCGCCGAAATCGTCGCACGCGGCACGCACACTTAAGCGTCATTTATACGGCCGTTAAACAATCTTTGAGATACAAAACTATGCACTGTACCGCGATTTTTAATTCTCTGAAATTTCAGATTGAGTTACACTACTGTATTATGTGTTTTACTGTGCCTCAACTAATCTTATGGTTTTATTATGGTGTCTTGTTATTGTGTCTCCTTATTAATAAACATGAAGAATGTCAGGTTTTTTTTTTAATGAAATGAACCAGGAAATGAGCAGACGGATCGTCTGATGGTAAGCGATTACTCTTACTAAGCGACACTCTCAACACCAGAGGAGTTACACTGTGTAACTCCTCTGGTGTTGCGACTTGCGTTCCTGGTCCTTAAAATCCCCTTGGGCCTCCGGTAACCTCACTTACTCAGCGAAACACAACGCAAGCGTAATTTCACGCCGGTTTTCTGTGAGAGAATTTACCCGATCGAACCGGCCCACTCATGCCGAAGCGTGGTTCTCCCACAATTACCACATGTTGACTATAGTTTGTACTTTGTAAGGCAAATTATGTAATAACAATGGAGGGTCTCTGAATATTTAAGGGCTATGTGAGATCAACTGAAGTATACCTTTGAGCCCGGTGTCAGGGAAAAAGGCATTCCCGTAAATTCCGGCTTTCATTAATTTTAATATGAAAATATTTACTAACATTTCCTCATTAAATCTGTTCTTGTTTTATACTCGGCTCCTTTATTGTTTACAGCTTTAATTAGTTTTGAGATATTGTCAGATGGGGCAAGGGTCAAAATAGTAGGTATATGGGTAAAAACGGCTAGTGCCCAGTGCCAGTTGCCACACAAAAAGCTCCCTTAGGCTGGGACTATATGCACCGGAATCCGGAAGGCCGTAGAGAATTCTGAGCATTGAAATTAGAACTCGGCGCTAATACAATAGAGTTGAAAATAGAAGTGTCAGGTGTCGAGCTGTCATATATGACATTGACGTTTAACTCGACACTCATGTGTTTGATTTTCAACTCTATTGTAATAGAACAAAATTCTATTTTCAATGATCAGAATTCTCTACGGCCCTCCGGATTCCGGTGCATATAATCCCAGCCTTAGCGAAGTGTTATATTTTCAGTACTCTGAATTTTCCACAGCATTACGGATTCCGGACAATATGGACCCGCAAAATCCGGAACGCCGATAAAAATTCAAAGCACTGAAAATAGAACTCTGCGCTAATACAAAAGAGTTAAAAACGGAAGTTTCGATTGTCGAGCTGTCATCAATCAATGTCATACACATTGATATTTGACTCGGCACTCATGTGTTCGATTTTCAATTATTAGCGCAGATTTCGATATTCAATGCTTAGAATTCTCTACTGATCCGGAATCCGGAAGATTCCGGATCATATAATCCAATTCTTATTGCCTCATCTGACCTTTTATAATAAATATATTTATTTATTTGCGTCGTCCTCTTTAAAAATTTTTAACTCCTAACTTACGAGATTTTATGTCGTTTTTGATTTGAGGCGCTACTTTCTTTTTTGGCGAAAAAAAATAATAGGCGGCGAGCCTTTACAGGATTTCAGATAATTGACTGATTTAGTGACAGTTTCTAAAACGTTTCTGAAATATTGTTAATTATTTATACCCAATCGATTGTGATTTGTGAGTTGTGACCCATTCAAAACTAATAAAACAATCAGAACGCATAAATCAATGATGAATTTATTTAAGTGATTGACTCAGGATTCATTGAGCCGTCTATTGCGTAGTAAGTCACCGTTTCTCAATATTGACCGGGGGAATTGATATCCAATTGAAATCATATTAACTCTTAATCATTGATATAAATGAATATCACTTGGAGATTAGGTAAAATTGACGATTGGGGGTAGGGTTACCATATCTCAGGATTTGTCCTGAGATTTCAGGATTTTTCGACTCTTCTCAGGATTCCGGCCGGATTTAGCAAATCTAGTGATAGCTCAGGATTTTCAATAAAACACAGGTTACATTTTAAAGATCTCTCTTATTAAACTACTAAAAATAATTTTCTTTTAGTAACAATTGCAGTTAAAATCAATACTTATTTATCAAAGTGAAACAAACCAAAAATAATCTTCTTTTGGTAACAATTGCAGTTAAAATCAAAAAAGTCGCGTAAAACGCGTGCGCAAGATAATAATACGTTTTTGAGAGAAAATTCTCAAGCTGTAGAAAATCTCAGGACTTTTCTAGGAAATCAGGCCTTTTCTCCGGACTTTTGATTTTTTCATCTGGTAACCCTAATTGGGGGTAATCCACACATTACGTCTAAAAGGGGTTGGGTTCAAAAAGTCGAAATTTTATGTGACGTCATAATAGTATAACTGGGTCCTACCAAATTAATAATCATCTTGCACCACTATTTGTCTTTCAGGATGCTTCGTATTTAGTCTATCGTCGTCTTCTTTTTATTTCAGAAGGAATATGAGTGTCGTAGCTATCTAGTAGAGTTATACACACGACGCGGACGTTCAGCTATCTTTAATTTACTTTAATTAAACGTTACATTGGATGCCGGTGTATGATGAACGGCCTAGGACGCCTAATATAAATTATTACTAGCCTAATATAAATCACTTCATTACTATGATATCTCATGAGCACCAACCATGGGTACATTCCCTTTTTCATAAATATATAATTACATATATTAATGGGTCATATGGGGCAGGACAGGGCACGTACCTTTCATAAAGTTCATTAGTAGTAATGGCCGACGCGCTGTATACTCGTGGTATAAATCTTATAAACCTTATTGTCGTAGTAATAAGGTTGAAGTGTATACCGGATCTGTCGGCGTCCGGCGACCGTACTGCCGCGTCCGTGGTACACTTTTGAACCTTAAAAATAATAAGGTCATAGGGTGGGTACTGGGTGTAGACTACTGGCGAAAGCATTTATCTTGTTAATCGGTATTGAGTTAACATGGAATATCATAAAGTAGCTGTCGTTACTCGAGCCATGAAAAACTGTTTCCGATATTTTTAATTTATGACACCCATATTGAGCGAAGGGGAGAAATTGCATTTCGTTGGTACTACATACATAACGGCTTTTGCCTACTAATAATGTAAATGCGAAACTGTCTGTTTGTTTTTCTGTCTGTTACGCAATCACGCCTATAATATAATACCATAGAACAGATTTTGAATATATTCGCCACAGGGATCTAAACCTAAGGGGCCCCATACATGGTCCGGTCTACCTTCAGTTCGGCCTGAACGGATGCAAAATCGTATCGTGTGTGTGCAATTTCGAGATCGCATCAGGCGGCCGTACGGACTGAAGCGATTCGTTCCAGTGTTGCCAGCTCTTTTTTTGTGAAACTACTAAACTCGTATCGATTTCTACTAAAACTACTAAAAAACTACTAAAGAGGCTACTTAACTTAGGAATTCCTGAAGCCCCCCAAAAACCACTGCATTTTAGGTTTTATTGTATTAAATTTTTTTCATTAATTGAATTTGATTATAAATTTTACCATTAAATTAAAATATACTAGGAAATATTACGTATTTAGTAGCTTTTTTGCATATCATTACTGTCTGGCTCTTTCCTACTTAAACACTACTAATAACTAAATTTCTACCAAGGAGGGAATAAAATACTCAATTTAGTAAAATTTTGTAAAATAACTAAGTTGGCAACATTAATTCTGGCCTGACCGATCGGCCTGAACGCGCGGCCTGTCCTGACCGTGTGTGGACAAATCGCTTCAGTTCTTGCCCGACCCGCTGCCGTGCGGGCGTGTATCTTGTACAAGCGTTGTATGAGTTTTCGCGGTGTTTAAATACAAAATTGATAAACACGACCGTAGCGCGCGGCAAACCAGAATGGACTGATGCGACTGTTCCGTGTGTGGGCACGAATCAGATCAGGCCGAACTGACGTAAATTGGATTGGATGCGATTTTTTCCGTGTGTGTGCTCGAATCCGTTCAGGCCGAACTGACGTCAGTTCCAGCTGAAACGATCGGCCTCTCGTCTGTGGGGGCCTTAAGTAAATTATCGTGGCAAAATGACCCTCCTGCGCGAGCGAAGTTACAGCTAGTGCCTTATAAAATATAATTACTATCATATTATATTACCACAGATATTACTATGTACCATATAAGTATGTAGGTAGTTGACTTTCATTTTACTTTGATTGTATTTTACTAAGTTGAGCGACATGTTACCATAAACTGATTTTGTGAAGTTTTGCCAATCAGGGCCCCGATTCTCGTTACTCGAATATCAGTTCGATTGTCTGCCTGTCCTGCTCGCGCGCGTATGATTTAACGCCTGTGTGAATGAGACAGCGCGAGAATCGAACCGAGATTCGAGGCACGAGAATTGGGGCCCAGAACGCGTTTCACGTTGGTTTAACGTTTACGATAATACCGGTTGGCAGTCTCAATTGCAGGTTTTATCTCGCAGAATTGACCCACTGGATTACAGACTGACAGACTAGAAACAGCTGCAACTAATAAAAATTGTCACGTGACACAGTGTATTTCTAAACTTTTTAAACGTGAATCACGTGTCAAAACTTCTACTTTTTACGATCCCTTAGTTCTACAAGGGATTCTTATAGTTTAATCTCGCTCACATAGAGCCTTTTTTATTTGACTGTCTCCCCATGCAACTATTGTAATTATGAATATAAGATGTAGTTATAGGTTGTGTATAGATTTCAAAATTTTTATTTTCATTAGACAGGCGTCGAGAAGAAACCGTCTTGGCCATTTTTATGTTACACTAATTTGTATTGATTGCAGACGTCCGTTACCAAGAAAGTTATTTATCACAGAAATTAATTAGACAAAATTGTATCTTCCATTAATTAAAGTTTGTATCGGCGAGCTTTCCAACTTAACTGCGACGGACAGTCTCTTTGATAGCTTTATTGGTTAGATGCAATAGGGTCTTAACTGTTAATATTTTGTTATTATAGGTTATAGAAATATAGAGTGGTGCGTAGAGGGAAGTTTGATTCTTTAAGAAGTCCATTTTAGACTATGTCCAGAAACTGCGTATTCTTACGCACGTAAGGTCTACGCACGTAGTCGAGGTACTAGGGCCCCATACATTGCGTCCAGAAGCTACGTGCGTATTATTTTAGCTATGCGCGTATCGTACAAAATTTCGTAAAAAAGAAACGATAAGATAAGAATCTCTACGTGCGTAGGTTTACGCAGGCTTACGCACTTTCTGGACAGAGTCTAAGTCTTCTACGCGCGTAGACGCGTGTTACGGTACGTTACAAAGCTATCTCGCTCGTGTTGATTTGTCAATTAAAGTCTATCTAGAGCTACTAAAGTAATCTAGTCTATACCTATAGATCGTACGACAAATGTATTGCCGTGAGAAAGCTTTATCGAGCTATGTCGCGTCTACGGCCTGGTAAAATAAAATATGTGGGATGATTTTATACCACGTCACTCGGGATTGTTCCTTAATTAAAATAACGTTTAACTACTAGGTATAAATTCCTCTGGTGTAAAGGATCGCGAAATAACTCAAAAGCCCGTACCCGATTCGTCCCGGACCGTTGGTATTTCAAGAATTTGACAATTTGTTCTCTCCCACACTAAACAAATATCATACGAAAAATTCCCCGAACATAAATTTCACATATTTTATGCATATTTTGTGGGGCAATAACGAATAAAATAATTGCGAAACATAATAAATATTTATACTGACATTAAAACTACAGGTGTTTTGGAAACATGTACATATTTTATTGTTATATGGAAATGTTATAGTCTTGACACAACACCTTTTCCTATTGGCATTACATACAGTTAGTATTGTATTTACTTTTAAAGAGCAAGGGGATAATGTGAATCAATATTTAATTAACTGATTTTAGCCTCCCCGAAGGTGGCAGAGTTAACTAAAAATTATACAAAACTCAGATACACCCAAGTTGATTTTAATCTACACTAATATTATAAAGAGGAAAACTTTGTTTGTATGTTTGTTTGTTTGTTTGTTTGTTTGTTTGTTTGTAATGAATAGGCTCAAAAAGTACTGGACCGATTTCAAAAATTCTTTCACCATTCGAAAGCTACATTATCCACGAGTAACATAGGCTATATTTTATTTTGGAAAAAAATAGGGTTCCGTAAAATATTTGGGTTTTTCGGACACAAGGTGTAAAAAATCAACCAGAAAAGTTACTTATTTTGCGTACGCTGCCTAAACTATAAAAGATAGAACCATAAAATGTTCTAATTAATTGTAGATCTTATAAATATCTACAAAAAAGTCCGCGACACACTATACCTATCTATGTCGAGTGAGGCACAACAACCATTTTTTTATTTAGAAATCTTGAATTTTTTTTGGACTACATTTAAACGCGTTTATTTTACTCATGCTATTAATCCTTATCAAAATAAATTATTTAATTACTAAGTACAGTTTATGTAGATAATATTTGGTCTTTGAATGATTGAAATTGGACGTGTGGTTTTGAAGTTATGGCGAAATTAAAATATTACGATTTCTGCTGCACGGCCCGTAGCGAAGTAGGCGTCACCAAGGCGGGGGTGCGCGTGCGGGGGGAGATTAGATCTATGGTATTTCATACGATAAAAGTATACCCACCTACTTATTTCATTGAGTTTTAGTAGGTACCTATATTAATTTGTTTCTGTTTGTTTTGACTAGATTTCGCCCGTTTTGTTAGAGGTTTAAAGACATTCTGTAGTATTAGTATCAGTATTGTACCCGTGCGAAGCTGGGGCGGGTCGCTAGTTATATATAATTTCATTTTGGTTGTTAAAGGAGGCAACCATAATGATAGGAAAATCTCAAGTTCACAATATCATAGTTTTACTTCATAATTCATATACTCAATATCATAATCTTAAAATCGGTCCAGAAGGTTTCGAAGAATATTTAAAGCAAAAAAAAAAATCGAGTCTTTCCTCTTTATAATGTTCGTGTAGAAAAAAAATGGTTGTCTGTTAAGTCGGTTTACGGACTACGATTTTACGTGATAACGTCATCACAAGCCGAACGCTCGGCTCAAGCGGAACGTGACTCAAGCGGAACGTGACAATTTTGCGCGCATGCAGCCGGTGTTCATCGATCGTTATCACTTTAAAAATAATTTGTACCAGGGGACCGACTCTGATATTAAAACTTATTCAAAGATGATTTTTTCTCAATAGAAGCTGGAACGTTTTGAGAAGGACGTTGCGAGGCGAAGATAAATGGAAACTGATAAAAATGTTACCTCAAAATATTTCAAAACATCTACAGAGAATTGAATAATATTTTACATCGATATTTTTTCAGTTACGGTTGTATTTAAATACATTCCAAAGTAGTTCAATCTTAGCTCGCTTGCTCCCTCAAGTTATCTTATGTTCACTAAGCTATAATTTAATTTACTATGTTTTATTGTGAATACATTAAAAAAGCTCTTATGCGTTTTCTAGGCTCACGGCGAAAAGTCGCCGTTCTAGTGAGAAGTCTACATAACAGCGAGAAAGAGACATAGTCCAGTATCCACATTCACGCTTCTCGGGGTTTCTCGGTGAAAGCCAAGTCTAGCCTTTTACACTCGACACATCTCAGCCTCTCTCTGTCCTCCCAAAATTGCTTCGGACATGTAAGTGGTTTCGTACAAAATTGTCCACGTGGGTGTCCGTGACAAAGCCATTTGGTACGAAACCGCGCGGAGGTTTAACGTAATTTCGAGCCTTCACAATAACCTTATGCTTAAAAAGTAAAATACAATTTAAGATAACATTAACAAAGATGGCAGACACTGGAACTTTAGCAAACAGGATAGTAGAGATGTTGGAAAAAAAGTGAAAATAAAAAAAAATACAAAAAGCATAACGTGCTAGTTGAATAAAGGCACAGAGGATCTGACGTTACTTTGAACTCGACAACGGAATAGTTAGCGGCAGTGAATACCTTGAAAAATCTTTGTGCAGCTCAATAATGAGTTATACAACGGAGTTCTGCGGTTAACTTCGGGTTATTTACATGACATAATATTTCCCTTTGTGCGAAATAAAGTTATCGGGTAAACCATTCAGTTGTGACACTTGTTTTTCTTTAATAGGACTTGTGAAGTATGATTTTAGCATTATTATTTGTGTCGCAGCCATCTAGTTAAACAGCCAGCCAATTCAACGCCTTGACGGTTTATAATACGCTGGCATCCAATGAAACGAATAGACCGATAGTTATACTTATAGTGATTCTCTTATCTTGAATCACTCAATCGAATTAAACGTACCTATTGAAAGTTAGCCTGTTGATTCTAAGGATTAGATTATTATGTATTATTGCACCTTTGCGATTCCGTGGCGACCATTTTTATTTATAAATAAGTATTTCACTATTACTTGGCGGTACAAATTATGTAGAACTTTTTTTACTAATACTAGTAGGTACAGTAACTAGTATAGCCTTACATAATTTCTGAGCTCATGGTCTAAACAAAAATCGTGATATAATCAATTTGCAATGGTGACTAAATGACTACACCTCTAACAGCTATCTGGATAAATGTTGCGCTCAGTGAATTGTCTTGTGGTTGTTCATCCATTTCATTGGACGTTTACGTTAAATGAACAGACTAGGCGTCCAATTAGCTCAATAATTTAAGAAGATGGCTGCTACATAATAAGATGCATAATCTATCGTAAAGGAAAATTCAACTGTTAATATTTAAAAACATAATACATTGTAATACCTAAGTGCAGGTTAACATTTAAAATATTCATCCTATAGCTAATTATTGTTTAACAACTCCTGTAATTGAATGCGATAAAAAATAACACGCTACATAGATGAAAAAATGCTTTTCATCTGGCACAGTCGGGTAGGATGGAATGTTCGCAAATATTCCTCAATATGCTGTATGTAATAACTACTTACATTTTACGGTTGCATTAGGGTTAGGGTGGATGTCACCGCGCTTGTAACCCTTAATTACGAGATAAGATTATAGGACTTAGCCCCATAAGATTATAGGGGTTGACAAACGTCATGCCAGTGACTTGTTGTTTAAAATGTAGTATTGGTTTATGGTTGACCGCTACTTACGTATTTCAAAGTTATATTTAAGATTATTAACGCCGTGAGAGCCACATGGTTACAGACACTGTTTACTTTTTTTTTGTGACGTTTCAAGGGGTTTAAGATTTTGTTGATAACTATTCCCTTTGCCCCTATTTCAATTACTGTGTTCTATCTGTTCAGAATTGAGATAACATCGACACTATTCTGTAAAAAAATCTTACGCTCTTCCACGTCCTTAAAAAGTGTTTCACGGACGAATACTCAAACGCCGAGTATAGGCTCTAGCCTATTAGACTCTAGTCTAGACGATTGATTTTTTATTACTTCTTAACGGCCGGTTTCAATATCCTATCTACCGATAACTATTTGTTAGAAACGTCACCTTTGGTGTCAGCGCCCACTTTGCTGTCAGCGACTTCCAAATATAAGGCCTGGTAAACTCAATTACGGATATTTTGGGCATATGGTCTACTGTTTATTTCAGAAAATTTCTATGGTCGAGTTTGCGTTGATCGGAGAGTCACATGAGATGATATTACTATGAGTATATACAATATTTTTTGCCTAAACTTTATACGTTTTAACGTCTTCGTCTTTAGCAGTAGATCATATTATACCAAAAAAATAATAATTTAAAAAATTTAAAAACCCGACTGCGTAAAAAGTGAACCAAACTAAGTACATAATTAAAACCGAAAAGAAAAAAACAAGCACTTAGATATCCGGTGGCCTAGAATTCTATAATATAATAATGAATTAATACTATTGTAACATAACAACTAAACAGTCAGGATCCATTGAAAAATTAGATTGGCTGTCGAATAATGGATCCCGACTGTTCAGTTGTTATGTTCCAATAGTATTAATTCAATAATATATTATAGAATTCTAGGCCACCGGATATCTAAGTGCTTGTTTTTTTCTTTTCGGTCTTAATTATGTACTTAGTTTGGTTCACTTTTTACGCAGTCGGGTTTTTAAATTTTTTAAATTATTATTTTTTATTTTATAATTTTTAGTTATGAGTACCTAGCTAGCTATTTACCAGACTGGATTTCCTATAAGCATCAGTAATACATCACAAGTGCACTGGAATGTGAGAATGGTTGTTACGCAACTTTAAATCGATATAGATTCTAAACGGTCAGTCGAATCGAAAAATGTTGAGAGAAAACTAACAATGGTTTTTAAATACCTATTCAACGATACCCCACTTGATATAGTTTGTTGACTTTCATTTTTTTTCATTTTCACAATATGGCGTCCAGTAGTCGCCATATTGAATTTTTACTAACGTCATGTCTTTAGTGACACTCGCCGGACTAAGAGGAATCGATTGACGTGTGAATCATAAAAATCGGCCCAGGCGTTTGGTCTGTATAGTGCTTCAAAGGAACATACATACATACATACATACATACATACATACATACATAGGCTGATAAACATATTACCACTCCTTTGCGTTGCGCAATCGGGTAAAAATATCCGTAATTGATTTTAGCAAACTTTATATACGAGTATAAATTAAATATTTCTGAATTTTTTAGAAAATTTAACTTAACATTTTACATGTTGTCGTCTTTACTTTTAACTTACTTTTAGTAAATTTTTTAATTGGCGTTTGATAACTCAGCGGTGTCTAAATGTTTTTTTTACCCGACTGCGCAACGCAAAGGAGTGGTAATGTGTTTATCAGCCTATGTATGTATGTATGTATGTATGTATGTATGTTCCTTTGAAGCACTATACAGACCAAACGCCTGGGCCGATTTTTATAATTCACACGTCAATCGATTCCTCTTAGTCCGGCGAGTGTCACTAAAGACATGACGTTAGTAAAAATTCAATATGGCGACTACTGGACGCCATATTGTGAAAATGAAAAAAAATGAAAGTCAACAAACTATATCAAGTGGGGTATCGTTGAATAGGTATTTAAAAACCATTGTTAGTTTTCTCTCAACATTTTTCGATTCGACTGACCGTTTAGAATCTATATCGATTTAAAGTTGCGTAACAACCATTCTCACATTCCAGTGCACTTGTGATGTATTACTGATGCTTATAGGAAATCCAGTCTGGTAAATAGCTAGCTAGGTACTCATAACTAAAAATTATAAAATAAAAAATAATAATTTAAAAAATTTAAAAACCCGACTGCGTAAAAAGTGAACCAAACTAAGTACATAATTAAAACCGAAAAGAAAAAAACAAGCACTTAGATATCCGGTGGCCTAGAATTCTATAATATAATAATGAATTAATACTATTGTAACATAACAACTAAACAGTCAGGATCCATTGAAAAATTAGATTGGCTGTCGAATAATGGATCCCGACTGTTCAGTTGTTATGTTCCAATAGTATTAATTCAATAATATATTATAGAATTCTAGGCCACCGGATATCTAAGTGCTTGTTTTTTTCTTTTCGGTCTTAATTATGTACTTAGTTTGGTTCACTTTTTACGCAGTCGGGTTTTTAAATTTTTTAAATTATTATTTTTTATTTTATAATTTTTAGTTATGAGTACCTAGCTAGCTATTTACCAGACTGGATTTCCTATAAGCATCAGTAATACATCACAAGTGCACTGGAATGTGAGAATGGTTGTTACGCAACTTTAAATCGATATAGATTCTAAACGGTCAGTCGAATCGAAAAATGTTGAGAGAAAACTAACAATGGTTTTTAAATACCTATTCAACGATACCCCACTTGATATAGTTTGTTGACTTTCATTTTTTTTCATTTTCACAATATGGCGTCCAGTAGTCGCCATATTGAATTTTTACTAACGTCATGTCTTTAGTGACACTCGCCGGACTAAGAGGAATCGATTGACGTGTGAATCATAAAAATCGGCCCAGGCGTTTGGTCTGTATAGTGCTTCAAAGGAACATACATACATACATACATACATACATACATACATACATAGGCTGATAAACATATTACCACTCCTTTGCGTTGCGCAATCGGGTAAAAATATCCGTAATTGATTTTAGCAAACTTTATATACGAGTATAAATTAAATATTTCTGAATTTTTTAGAAAATTTAACTTAACATTTTACATGTTGTCGTCTTTACTTTTAACTTACTTTTAGTAAATTTTTTAATTGGCGTTTGATAACTCAGCGGTGTCTAAATGTTTTTTTTACCCGACTGCGCAACGCAAAGGAGTGGTAATGTGTTTATCAGCCTATGTATGTATGTATGTATGTATGTATGTATGTTCCTTTGAAGCACTATACAGACCAAACGCCTGGGCCGATTTTTATAATTCACACGTCAATCGATTCCTCTTAGTCCGGCGAGTGTCACTAAAGACATGACGTTAGTAAAAATTCAATATGGCGACTACTGGACGCCATATTGTGAAAATGAAAAAAATGAAAGTCAACAAACTATATCAAGTGGGGTATCGTTGAATAGGTATTTAAAAACCATTGTTAGTTTTCTCTCAACATTTTTCGATTCGACTGACCGTTTAGAATCTATATCGATTTAAAGTTGCGTAACAACCATTCTCACATTCCAGTGCACTTGTGATGTATTACTGATGCTTATAGGAAATCCAGTCTGGTAAATAGCTAGCTAGGTACTCATAACTAAAAAGTATAAAATAAAAAATAATAATTTAAAAAATTTAAAAACCCGACTGCGTCAAAAGTGAACCAAACTAAGTACATAATTAAAACCGAAAAGAAAAAAACAAGCACTTAGATATCCGGTGGCCTAGAATTCTATAATATATTATTGAATTAATACTATTGGAACATAACAACTGAACAGTCGGGATCCATTATTCGACAGCCAATCTAATTTTTCAATGGATCCTGACTGTTTAGTTGTTATGTTCCAATAGTATTAATTCATTATTATATTATAGAATTCTAGGCCACCGGATATCTAAGTGCTTGTTTTTTTCTTTTCGGTTTTAATTATGTACTTAGTTTGGTTCACTTTTTACGCAGTCGGGTTTTTAAATTTTTTAAATTATTATTTGCGTTAATACATAGAAATCTCAACTACGATTGATTTAGATTTGCAATAGTGTCGTAACTGCACAAATTGATAATACTGTTCACGTACGGCGGCTCTCAACACAATGGTGAGTAACGTCATGGAGGATGGTTTTAAAGAATTAAGCGGAAACCGCCTGCGCCGGCGCATCTTAGGCCGTAAGCATACGGCGCGGCGTATTTTTAAAACCATAGGCGCAGATGGCGCCGAAAGCGCGCGTTCTGAAGACGCGCGCTTTCGGCGCCGTAGATGCTAATTATTGTTAGTGTAGATGTTATTAGGTTGTTAAGATTTTTATTCGAATCTTGTTTGAAGCACGTATACGCTAGGGATGCCAACCGTCCTGTTTTCCCAGAACATGTCCTGGTTTTTACAGTCTCCTGGGCTGTCCTGGATATCGACTTCAAGTCCTGGTTTCTTAAATTGGGTGTTGGCAAACCTAGTATACACAAGTCATATGCACGTCGCGCGTCGTTTGCGCGTTTTAAACACGCCATGTGCTTACGGCCTTAAGCCCTGTTCCGACTGAACAAGCGGGACGATAAACGATTTGTTATAGTTGATACAGAATAGAATAGAAAATGATTTGCAGACACTAAACAAAATGGCAGATAAGAATAGCACAACGGCTAGTCAGCTAGGAGGTAAGAAATTGTACAAAATGGTCGTCTTACTTCCCACAACTGCAAGAGTTTCTTCCAGAGTACAATTTGACTTATGCAGCAGGTGATGCGAAATGTCTGTGGAGTGATGCTACGTAATTATATTTAAGTGAAACGTCATGACATGACTTTCGATATTGCGCCATCTGTAGGAAGCTACTTACTTATACTTCTTACATAAGAAATGAAGTCCCTAAAGTATAGCTCAATACACAGATAGAGCTAGGAGTACAAGCTTAAAATTTTCCATTATTTTGGCACGATCAGGGTAATTTTGGATTTTAATGATGAATGAAGTTTCACTTCTGCCTTGTCATGGTTTTTTTATCGATTTTAAAGCTTTGATTGATATTATATCAGCTTTACGAGCATATTTCATCTAACAAAGCATAACAGAATAAACTACCTGTACGGAATGGATTTGTTAATAACCTCATATCCTTTGTATTTAAGCTAAATTCAAGTTTAATTACATAAATAACAGATAAAAAATTATTACCTGTTTACAAATAGAGGGTAGGGTAAGGCTTAATTTATTATATACTTTCAGCGTCTAATTACATTTTCCTGCATTACAGGAATCAAAAGATTGTTCAACTCGACACATAGAGGGGAAATAAGTGTGTAAATATGAACAGATTTGTACACAATTCCCTCAGAAGCACACGGTACATTTCTGTGATTCATTTCTTTTATAAATTAGTGTGGAACTGCTGGAAATCTCTGAGTCAAATTTTAAAACGCCTGGAATTTAGCAGTAAAATACGTTGGTCGTGGAAGTTTTCATAGCTTTTTTTATTAGTGCAGTTAGCACTTAACCTTATTGATTTGCAAATAGTAAAAAAACTTAACAGTTTCGTCTTGCATATAGGTATGTTAATATAATGTCTCCTTAAATTAAATTAAATGTTCCTTATCAACTCCGACTACCCGAAACAAATTTAAATGCAGCTCTATCTGCACTAAAATTACGAAGAGGAAAGATTTGTTTGTTTATTTGCATCGAATAGGCTCCGAAACTAATGAATCTATTTTGATGAAATTTGGCACATACAGAGTAGACCACGGGGAAGAACATAAGCTACTTTTTAACGCGAAAAAATGCTCGGTTCCCGCGGAGGGGAGGTTTAATCAACATCAAGTCATCCTTATAATGTCAATATAATGTGTCTAATATTTTAAGTATAACTTTAAGCTTTTATACTTTTAAAAATCTAGTGCCCATGGATGTCCTGCGCAATTTTTTTTTTTTTGCGAAATTGGTAAACAATACCCACATCATTAGTTTACTCACATCATATACAAAAACATTCATTATGATAAGTATGAACTTAAACGCACAAATATCGGAGATATTTACAAATATATTCCTGCGGCCATATACTTCATATACTACTTCATATACTATAACCTACAAGTGACGTCATTTGTAGGTCGACTTTAGTATGGAGCGTTTTTAGGAGGCTCGCGAAAATTTTTATACAAATCGCTGTACCTTTGAAAATATTGACTTTTGATATACGGTTTCTTCTGAGAAGTTACTCATATTTAAGAGTACCACAGCCTATAGAACTTACAGTCGTCCAACGGACACGTCTAGACAGAACAATCGTGCGGGGCGTGCGGGGTGAGAGAGGGGCGGTAGCGAGCCCAAGCTGCCATACACTCGCTTGGGACACGTCATCCGGGGTTGACGCTTTTTAATTTGATTGTTTAAGTGGTTTGCGAGTTGCAACAGTGTTTCGTTTGAGTTGTATGTAGGTACTTATTTACAATGGTTCATACTACATGTGCTGTGAGAGACTGCATGTCATCATCTCGTATTAATAAGAATTTCCGATATTTATAATAAATATCCAAATATCAGTATAATATAAATATCAAAATATTTTTGATATCCGACATTTTTGATATTTTCAAAATTACATACAAATTTCATACTCTGATATGTTTTTTTCCTAATAGTTGAATCGAAATAATTTGTATGTCTGATAATTTGAAGATAGGGAAGTAAAATTAAACTCATTTATTTATTATTGATATGATATTCAAAGTTTTCAAATAAATTAAAAATCAACGATAGATACTTTTGAGTATCAATTTAAGTATTAAATCCATAAAATGACTTTTGCTTATAACCAGAAGCAAAAAAAAAGTGTATTAATTTTATCAGTCGAATTAATTTGACACATGGTATAAATGGTATAACAATAGTATAATAACAAACAAGGAATTTTCTTCCGAAAAACAGGGGTCACGTGGGAGTCATAAACCTAAATTACAAGCCGCTTGTAAATTACAATTGTGAAACTCTCGGAAAATAAGACCTGTGTATTTAGACTATGACTTGATGTAAGATTTTTTACATTTAAAACATTATTTTACATTTTTACATATAAATATCAATTTTGATATAAATCAAGCATAAATATCAATCGATGTAATATATCATGATACATATCCGATATATATCAATTGATATATTATATTCATGCGAACCCTGAGCTTTTGTATACGCATTTGTATTTTTTATAATAAAACTCTTCATTAATACTTCTATATTATATATTTTTTTGTTTTAATCCTAGTACTCTACATACACATACTACGAATACACAAAATGTAGAACAGATTATAATAAAACACATTATTGTGACAACCCTGCAACAATGACGAATACCTACACAAAAGCGGCATTTCGCGCGACTTCAAACGCGTTGGCCCACTGTATCTCTTTATTACGCTGTGAGAGTACTATTCATTTATGCAATAAAAAAAATTGTCCGATTGCCTATTACAGTGTAGAGGCGCTGGGCATAAGTAAACAATTTAAGTAAAAGAAGCACGGGCTAATAACAAGCAGTAGACTACTCAAACCATTTAAAAGTGGAGCTAATTACTTTTCTCAGCCCACGAAGCCCGGTGTCACATTTTACAAGCTCTGGCTCACTCAAAGGCAGTTAATATAATATTCCACTTTAATAAGTGTTTTTGTTTTGCCCGCATTTGCGTCTGTGGTAAAAGTGCATCGCCCAAAGGCCGTTGTTTAAATGTTGCAGTTAATTCTTTTACGTTTTATTGGATAAACATGGATTTTTATATGCGGGCAAGGGAAAGAAAAAAGTATAAAAATATATTATGTTTTTGCGTAATAATATGTATCTATGTATTAATATTGCTATGGACAGTGAAAAGAGTTGGAGGTTCGCATGCGTGTCGTGATCGTGAAGTACTCGTATCACAATTCACAGGGTAGAAAATATATTATTATATTATAAGGTCCGGTAAGTATGAAATCAGTTACGGATATTTTAGGCATATGATCTATTGCTTATGTAAAGACGTTTAAGCAGAAGAATAAAAAAAATCTCATGTATGGATGACTCTCCGCAAAACGCAAACTCGTTCATATTAAACATAATTTATTTTTTCGAGTATGACAATAATTTTTTCTGCTTCAACGTCTTTACATAAGCACTAGATAATATGCCCAAAGTATCTGTAATTGATTTTACCAAACCTTATATATATGTCACCGTAATATTGTAAAACCGTTAGATTGTAATAAAACTAGTGAAATTGTAAAATATTGATAGACTTCCGACGTAAATATGCTGCCTATAATTTAACACATTATTTTTCGTTAGATTATAAATATATAGTTTTTAGTCATTCGACATATTTTTACAATCTCGTTAGTTATTTTACAATCTAAAGGTTTTTACAATTTTACGGTGATATATATACCCACGAAGGTACAGAGAAACAGCTTTCATTGAATGATCCAAATGGATCCAAACTTGAAAACTTTGACGTCCCCTTCAACGGCCCACAAATTTTCCACACAATCGTGGACACAACGTATGCTTGTAGTAGACTTTACGTTAGTAATATATTCTTTGCTAGTAGTGCAATCAAATTGAAAGCTAACTATGTAGCTGATTATCTATTCGTCTTTCTTTTATCTGAACCTCAATCCTCATATTGAAAGTAGACTTTCATTTTACTGTAATTATATTATAACTTATAAGTGAAGCCGACTTGTCATCATAAACTTATTTCGTGAGATTTGTACCAATCTGAACGCGTTTGAGGTTGGTTTAACCAGGTTTTTTAGCGGAATTGACCCTCTGCTCCTAACGGCTGCAATGAATAATTTCAGTCGCATCACCTCTACATTACGACTCGTTTGTGATTGGCGTTAATATACAAATTTAATCATCCTCTTTAACTCTTGATAAATATTTACAATTAGGACTTATATTTGCCTTCTAAGTTTTAGAGGAGCTTAGGGTATAGAATATAGATATATTATGTCAATATCAGTCACTATTCGTTCATGTAAAATTATGCCCGGATGCACCGCCATTTTCACATCAAAAAGCTATTACGGTTACATATTCGCTAGTGACATGCAAGCCTTATTTCGGTAGGTTAAGGTCCGGACGCACTAGGCGGAACTGAACTTCAGCGGAACTGAGCGACACGTTTTGGTAAGTCGCACTTGAACTGCAGCCGGCGCTACAAAAATATATTTAGTAGCTAGGCAACCTCCGAGCAAGATGGATGAATGGATGATTGAAATTTAAAAGGTTTTTTTTAATAAATATGTACCTACATACCTACAATCTAAATAATTTACATACGACCTCCGTGGCTCAGTGGTGAGCGCAGTGGCGCTTTTACCGGAGGTCGCGGGTTCGAATACCACCAGGGAACAAAAAAGTTTTCTGTGTTCCTGGGTCAAGGATGTGTATTATATGTGTGTATAATATAGTAAAAATCTTATATATTATATATAAGTAAAGTATTAAAAGTATTAAAAATATTTCCGTTGTCTGGTACCCGTAACACAAGTTCTTCGGATACTTACCACGGGGCCAGACTGACGTGGTGTGAAGCGTCCATAGATATTATTATTATTATAATTTTCACTATGAAACCAATTAACATTGGAGAGGTCGTCGTTCATCCACTGGAAAAAGAATTATATAATACACATTTATTGCACATCCATGACCCAGGAACATAAAAAACTTTTTGTCTCCCGGTGGGATTCGAACCCGCGACCTCCATCTTGAGCGCCGACGCGCTAACCATTGAGCCACAGAGGTCGTTTCACTTGGTTTCAGTTTCAGTTGGTTTTTTTTTTCATAGAAGTGTTCATGTACTTTTTATGCTGGACGTCATAATATTATTATGTCTCCGGATACTGGCCCACGAGTACAATAAATTTTATTCATCTATCGACATTTTTGACGAACGATTATCGCGCTCCCAAGTATCTCGGTTGACTGACTATGAAAATGAAGTTGGCGAAACCGAACTTTAGTTCGCGACACTTTTTGTCAGTTGATCAAGTTTGTCTTGCAGTTCGCTGCAGTGTAGTTCCGTTACCGCTTAGTGCGTGTTATCTCATATAATTTCATATAAAGAATATTTTGACGCGACGTGTCGCTCAGTTCCGCCGAAGTGCAGTTCCGCCTAGTGCGTCCGGACCTTTAGTTGCATTTGTAAAATCTATAATTTTTTATCTCGCGTTTTAGGTTGTACATTTACGTTTTAATTCAAATTTATACATCATATTTTGTGAAAATTTCAAATGTCAGTTGTAACGGAGATACAGCCTGGTGACTGATAGACGGACGGACGGATGGACGGACGGCCAGACACACAGACATCGAAGTTTCAGTAATAGATAGTATAATCCCCTTGCTGAGAGACATTGTAAACGTGGTTTTACTGTGCTTAAATAAGCACAGTAAAACCACGTTCCAATCGCATAAATATTAAATATGCGATTGAAATATTAAAAATATCATTTCTGATATTTCTTTCCCACAGAAGTTATAAAAGTTGCTGTTCCCCAGACCCCAGGTGGAAATGTCCTTCCAAAAAGTAATTTAATATTTTTACGGCCCAAGGTAAATTAATATTTGCTTAGAGCCCATACAGACCATTAATAAACAGCTCTTCGATGTTTTGAGTCTCCATTAAAATGAGAAATAATTAAGTTGCTGATTGATTGCCTACCTATGCGTCTTACGATCAGAATAATTGCGAATCGGGAGTGCCTGTAATGTATACTTTTTTATGTATGTATTTCGTAATAATAAGATTTTTTGAATATTATTTAGAGCGACTGTTAATTATTTTCTAGTAAACAAATTATCACATAAACGTTTCCTTTCTGCTTTTGGGATGTTTTTAGGGTTAGGATGATGATGATGATGTCGATTCGTCCATCAACGTACGTGTTGCACATTTTACTTAGCACATCGTAATTCCTATGCTCGGTGCGTCGGTTTTTTTTTTTTAAAATAAAGATATATTCAAAAATGTGTTTATATTTTGGACGTCTGCGGCTAAAACAGTAATTCAAGTCAATGGTAATGGAATGTAACTTTAGAAAATTGCCCTTACTAAATCATACCGGCTGAGCTAATAAAATGATCAAAAATAATATGAAAGTACTGTATTACATTTATTGATATGTGATAATGATGACTAATGTAATTTAAAATTCAGCCGGGTCGTATTTCTTCTACAAAGTTATTGGGTGTTTTTCGAGTGCGAGTGTACCTGTGAAACCATGGAACGGTAAATCTTCAACTGTCCATTTTAACCAACGTATACAGTAGAGTAAAACAACCCGTCGTTGACATGTCCTGTTATTGGCATTGAGTTTAAATTGAAAACAATAAAAGGATCCCGCTGATAAAAGATATTGAAGTGCTAACAATTGAGTTGTTTCAAGTTAAAAATAGTTTTCTGTTAAATAGTTAATTGTAAACTTCATACATTTTTGACAACTTGTCGATAATGAAACTGCTGGAAAATAATTTGTCTGGATCGCCGTGTTGACAAAGAAATATTTGAGTATCGACATTTTCTACCAAGAACGGACCATTCAAAGTCCAAACCCTACCCCTACAGCAAAAGTAACTCCTCTTTGTTGTTTTAAAACAGCAATAGCCAGTGTATGCATAAACCTTAACAAACACACCCTTCCAGTTTAATTACGATTAAAAAACTTTCTTGCGAATTGCCTGTATACTTCGTGCGTCGGACCAGTCAGTAGTCACATATTTTCTGTTGCTTTGTTAGTACGTCTGGTATCGATTTCAAAGGGAAAAAAGTATAAAAGTTGCGGCCGTTAAAATGTGTGCCCGATCGAAATCGCCTAAAGCGTGATTTACAGCGGCTATCCATCACAATGTACTAGTACTCTGTGCGTGACTTTACCTCCAACGAGCCGCGTTTAGCTCCATATGTGGACTAAAATTCTTAAATTCTCTACTCGTTCTCCTGCACACTGAGAGTCACCACTCACCGCGCACTCGTTATTTTTTATATATTTTTTTTGATTTATTTATTGATAATAAACAAAGTAGGTACAATAATAATATTATGCACTGACAGAAAAATCATGTAGGTTTAAGAATCGGCCGATTGTTTATTCGTTCTGGTAGTATGAAGTTATATTGGCAGTGCGCACATTAGATGATGATCAGCTATCTGCTAGTGAAAGACAGACAAACGGACAGACAGATAATTTTTTTATAAAATTTTTTTTGGTCTAGCTATCGCTTATACTATAATAATATGCATTTAGTGCACTAATATAAGCTGATAATTTGAAATTTCAACCAGACACTCTTTCTTCGTTTTTTTTTGAGTTTAGGTACTCCTTAAGAAACGATTTTCATATAATGCCTGGGGTATGAAAATCTATGGGAGTAAAATCGAATTCATGATGTCTGACGGTCACACACACGATGTCATACGATACGAATACGACGTTAGCCGAAGAGTTCTCCGTTCAATATCAGAAAATATAATGAAAATTGAGGCTTCCAAACTCCCAAAAAGTTAAAAAATCTGAAAAAAATATATTGAGTACAAAATATAAAAAAGGTTATAAAACTACGCTATGAACACACTATAGAGTACTTTTTATTTTTGAGTGACTTACTTTCTTTGCATTGCACACCAAATTTTACTTTTTAAAGTCCAGTCGTGCGTCGGAGCTGACACACGCTTTTGTATTTATATAGAATTAGATAGGGCCTTAATATTAACCATAGTAATCTAGGTTCTCAAAAGTTCCGAAAATCTAATTTTAATAAATTTTGACGCGAAATATTGTGATTGTTAAAGTGGAGGCGTAAGTACTATAAACTTACAAAGTGAGCGCAGAATGTCGCTCAGTTGAACGATAAGTAGCTATGACTTATCGGCGATTATTCTATACAAATGTCGGATCGTAATCAAAACCGTCATTTAACATTAGCGATTTATGCTGAGTGTAGCAGCTGTAGCTGTAGTATAAGGACAAAGTAAATAATTTTCTAATCTATACTAATATAATAAAGAGGAAAAGTTTGTTGTTTTGTTTGCATTGAATAGGCTCCGAAACTACGGCTACTATTTGATGAAATTTGGCACAGATGTAAAGTAGACCACGGGGAAGGACATAGGCACTTCTATCGCGGAAAAAATTACGGATTCTGAGAAATTAACTTTTGCGCGCACGAAGTCGCGGCCAACATCTAGTCTATACTAATATTATAAAGCTGAAGAGTTTGTTTGTTTGTTTGAACGCGCTAATCTCAGGAACTACTGGTACGTATTGAAAAATTCTTTTATCGAGGAAGGTTTTAGGCTAAAACATCATGCTAAGTTCAATACGAGCGGAGCATCAATCAATAATGTTACAAAATCGCTTTTTTTTCCTTTTGAGAGTTTTCGCTGCGTACGCGGCGGAAACAGTTAGTTTCGCTAAAATTATGTATGACAGAATTGTTCCTCTATATTTCCGTGTACTATATAAAATTCTCGTGTCATAGTTTTACGAGACAAACACCTCCGAAACGGCTTGACCGACTCTTATGAAATTTTTTTGCATATTCGGTAGGTCTGAGAATCGTAATCTATTTTTTAACCCCTAAATGATGTTACCCGCCTCAAAATATATATTTTTGTTTATTCGACAATTTTTATATGATGTGGCAATATACATACAAAGGCAAAACAACGTTTGTCGGGTCAGCTACAATGTATTAAAGGTTTTTTTTTGCTAAGAACTGTCACTGTATAAAATAATCATACTATCACAATAGAAAACACGGGACAGCTAGTCCCGTGACCACTTCGTAGGGCATTAAACGTTTTAACTTGTGATGAAATTAGGAGTGTGGTTCGGTTAGTACTGAGTGTTATGATTTATTTATTGACTGCCAAATGGAGAGTTATATATTTTACTTCACAACGTCTACGTTTCTCCGACTTATTTTGAAAATTTGACTACCACGAATAAGTATTTTCATTTATCGGATTAATATATGACAATATAAAAGAATTGTCGAAATCGGTTCAGTAGATCCAGAGATTACCCTTATAAAATCAATAAGTCACAAATAAACAAACTTGAAACTTTACCTCTTTATAATATATATTTAGTATAGATAATAAATATTATGTAAAATAGTAGTCTCCCAAGGCATAATACAAAACAAAGCATCATGAATGTGTCTTTCACAAACACTTATTCTCAATGGGATATCAATATTAATACTGAATTTCCACGAATTATATATAACTCATCCTTGCAAGTTAGTTCCCTAGGGCTCAGTCAAGGTGAAAGGGGGTTCAATTGACACCGGGATACAAGCTCGGGTTCCGTGTTCACCGGCTCAGCCCTTGGGTTCGATATTGTTACATATTTGTATGTTATCTATGGCAATGTGAATGTTGTCAACAATGTCTTTTAGAATATATGCAGTTTGTAAATGGCCGTCGTGTTTGATTTATAGTTTAAACAAACTCTTCCCTATATTTATCAGATATAAAGTACAATCTACAACTGTCTAAGTTTACTAGGGCTTTAAAACCCTAGTCCTTAAAGATAGGGTCAGTATTTGATTCTGGCGTAGGCTTAGTAGGCAAACAATCTGATTCTTTGAGATGAAGACCCTGTGTGATACTTTGTTTTATGACAATCATAGAGAACTATTTTTCGTAATCTATGAATGAAATCTGCCACTCTAATATTTTTTCTGTTTTATTAATACTTCTCATTTACGTATTATTTATTTTAGAGTTTTGCTTTGGACTCCGGAGGTTGTGGCTTCGATCCCCGCGTTGAAACAACAAAAAATGCTGTTTTCAAGTCTGATTTGGACTATGCGGTCTGATCATCTAACTGTCTGACAAGAAAGGTGATCCATGCGTCGATGGTCATGAAATAAGTCGGTTCTACGCCTTGATCTCTCGCCAGTCGTGTCGGTTAACCGTCCCCCTGGGTTTATGAGAGTGAAGAAAAAGAGAGTGCTCTTGTGTTTTGCGCACACATTTAGGCACTATAAAATAACTCCTGCGTAGCTGGACTGACTGGTTTCAACGAAACCGGCCACCGTCACCGATATCGGTGTAGTGGCTATTCTATCGTATTATTAAATTACTTTATATTTTTTAACCTTCATTTAAGTCGGTATACTTATCTACATTCTAATTATCAATTTACCTATATCATGATTTTCCACAAGCTTTCCAAGGTTAATTATTAGGAGAGCAGAACCCGAAACAGAGAGCAGAAAGCAGAAAGAAAAAAAAAAGAAAAAAGTAGACTTTCATTTTACTTTGATTGTATTATAAGTGAAGCGACTATATTATCATCAACTGATTTAGTGAAGTTTGGACCAATCAGAACGCGCTTCATGTTGGTTTAACGTTTACGAGAATACCGTTTGGCAGTTTTAGCGTATCGGGACTTGATTATAATTGTATTAATGCAGGTTTTATTTAGCTGAATTTACCCCTTAGATATTTTAACCGCATTGTGCTTATTAAATTCTCATCTAGTGTGCCGATTGTGTCCTCCATGTTTATCGAACGGCTCTGAAAGTCATTACGACCACACGGAGGGCACCGTTAGCGTAATAAATACAGTCGCCATAAAACATTATCAATATACCATATCGGTGTCACATCCTTACATAACTGAATAAGTATTGTAGATATAGTATAAACTTATAGAGGATGTTACTATTGATGACTTGGTTGAAATTTGAATTAGTTATATAGTTTAAATGAGTACACTGTATTGTATATGGATGTTTCTCTGCTATTTGAAAACTCGCCATCACGATTTTAGATAAAATCGTCTATAACTCAAAAACCAGGACGAAAATCAGTGGGCTTTTTATCGAGATATATTTAATTTAATGTTGTCCTTCATTTTATTAACAAACATTCTCAACATTCAATAAAATTTGCTTAGGACAACGATTTTCCATTTAATAGAGAAATGCCCATATATTACCATATTTTGATGTTTGCTGGTTAAAACAAAATTAATAATTGTAAGTACCTAATCCTCGAATTGTCGAGCAGTGTGCGAGATGATTATGATGAATTACTGAGGTAAGAAGTAAGAACACTCTCGATCATGTCAGCAAACAAACAAACAAAAAACTAGATCAAAATCGGTTTATCCGTTTTGGAGATAAGTACCATGCCACGGACAGGCACACAGACAGACAGACATGTCAAACAAATTACACCCCTCTTTTTGCGTCGGGGGTTAAAAAGTAGTTTAGAAAAGTATGATAGGTAGACTTAAAACTACCACATTTTCGGTTACAAAAGTATACACAAAGTCTTGTACGAAAACACCTTCTGGCGCCTATGTAGATCCGTAATAATGCCTCAATATTTCTGAAAATATAAATTAAACTAAATATTTTACACTAGCATTTACTAGCATTTATAAACTTTCATCCCCTATTTTACCCACCTAGTGGCTGAATTTTAGAAAGCGTTGAAATACGTAACTCTTTATTTTTGGGTACTCAATTCATACGAAATATCATGTAAATATGTCCAAGGAATAAAAAGTTTCATATCATAAGTTTCAATCAGTTGAATTTAAAAAAAATACTTCCTTGGTGGATGCCTACGTCATATGAGAAATACGTGTGCAAAACAAAGGATTGGCCTGTGCGTTGATACATCATTCAATCAGCTTAGCCTTTTATATGAGTAATATGTATATATTATATATTATTTTGTCACTCGTCTCCGCTATTGTTTTTGTAAAATGCTAAAAGTTGAAACCCACCAAGTACCAACATTATAATTGCGCCATGTACGTATAGCGCGAGTGGTTTTAAAATTTGAGAAGCTCCATCGATCCCTCCCGTTTTATCATCAGATCGGAATAAAATTTTATGCGACCACCCTTGCGTCGCATCGGGCCGAATGCAAAAAGAATATTTAATACGCACTCATAAACGACGGGAATATCGGTGGCCATACATAATACATACATATTATTTTACATACATACGAACAAAGAAACTCGATGCAAGTTATTAAAGGTATTGTTTGTTGCGACTGTGCGTGTTATTAAAACTTTTCATGAGACTTGATGGTACATTTTTCAGTGTCTGTTATTATACTAAAAATATATAAAATAATAATAGCATAATAATTAGGACTATATTATTATGCTATTCCAGTTTGTTAAAGAATATTATGTCTCCGAAAATCAATTACGGATATTTCAGGCGTATGATCCACTGCTTATGTAAAGACGCTTAGCCAAAAAAATGTTTTTTTCTTGTATGACAATTATTTTTCTGCTTAAACGTCTTTACATAAGCAATAGTATACCCAAAATATCCGTAGGTAATTGATTTTACCGAACCTTAAATTACTATGCTTTTTATCAAGTGTAATTTAGTCTAGTTTAACTTACAATTCATATTTTTCATGTATAATATGAAAGTACACGAGACTTTTATTAATAAAAGTAAAATAATTGTAAACTCAATTAACGTCGCGTGAGGACAGAGTTGTACGTGAAATGCATTTTATGTGTTGTTTTTTTAATTCTGAAGATTGAAGGATTAAAATGCATGTAACGAGGTTGAAAATAGCTCCTATATTAATAAAATTAAAGTTTACACGTACATAGGGTTACCATTTAGAAAGAAAAGTCCTGGCAAAAAGCCGGACAGTTCAAACAAATACAAACATTTTAGTCACAAAATTCAAACATTAGGTACCCACTTAGGGCATTCAGTAACATGCTTAACTTTATAATATTTTGTTTTAAGATGAGTGGGATTTAGGAAGTTAATCTATGTATTATATGTATATGTCACCGTAAAATTGTAAAAACCGTTAGATTGTAAAATAACTAACGAGATTGTAAAAATATGTCGAAAGATTAAAAAGTATATATTTGTCGCATCCGGTCATAAAGCGGAAACGAAACTACAAGTGTGCCCTCTATTAGAAACGTGTTTGGCGCGCTTTGACGGAGTCTAGTCTGAAGTTCGTACAAGCGACGTGGTGGGGATGTGGTCTTGGTGTGGTGTGCCTACCACGTTAAGAGAATGAGCTATCACATCTCGAGTAGTCGTTGTTCGGGCAACAAGCCTAGGAACTGTCCATAGTTTCGTCTTAGTGCTAGTGTTTATATAAAGGTGCAGTGTTGTGATAAAGTGTACCTAGTGAATATATGAAGAATTGTGATTCCGAATAAACAAGTGATATTGTAAGTCTATAATAATTCTCTTTGCACGATTTACCCATGCAAGCCCACAAAAGCTATATCTCAAGGGTATAGATCAAGAATCATGAGCCATCAGACGACATCAGAATCGGGATCAAGTCGTGCAAAGAAAAAGAAAATGCTTGTTCCGAAAAAGTGTGGGTAGTAAAAAAAAAAAAAAGTGTAATCTAGCCCGCACAAAGGCTACAAAAAGTGATAATAATCATTGCGAATGATGTGGATCGAGTTTGGCAGTATGTACAACAAGGCAGCACGCCATGCAGACTGTGTAATTGTGAAACTATGGGACAGCAATGAATTGTATGCTGCAAGGTGACCTTGTACCAATAACCCTTTGTTCGTGCCCGCCATGAAAACGGGAGTTGAAGTAAGGATAACGGTGAGGTGATGACGACAGTGCCATGACATCTATGGTGGTGACACGAGCGCGGTGGATGGTAGCTTAACAACAGGCTTTGGTTACGTATTTGGTGGTTTTGGTAAAAGGCGGTAGCCAACTTTTTATTTCTCGCAATAATTTTTAAGACGTTTATTGAATCTCGTGTTTCAAGTGTTCATGAAATTGCTTGCTTATATCTCAAAATAACCTTTACAATTTAGTGTTCTGTTGTTTTGCTGTTCTGTTTTGTGCAGATGGACTTAGACTGGGCAATGTATAGCCGCGCCAAGGGGACAACAAGCGGCGCTGCGTGACCGAGCAGCGGCAGAGTGGAGGCTACCTCCATGGCGGCGGTGCCAAATGGATGTTCATTGTGCCTCTGGTGGACTGGTCTAGTCGCTTCACAGTGATGGAAACTGGTTGTATCGTTAACGTTGCTTAATTCATTATAGGGTTCTAAATTATTCTGGTATTATAACCAAAGCATTATGAAAAAGAAACAAAGTAAATGAGCAGAAATAAACGCAAAGTAAAAACGAATACTCAGTACATACGACATACGTCTTACAGACTCATTATTATTACTGTTTGATTAACCGAAGTGCATTACGCTTGAATATAGCAGTAGTTACTAAACATTTAAATGATTTCTGGTAATTAAAAATCATTATCGACATTTCATTTAGTGATATCACATTGTACTTTGTAATAAAATGACAAGTCACGGCAGTACGCGCAAGTTGTAAACAACTCTCGCGAAAACAAATACAATCCTTATCAATTGCAGGTATTCCTGAAAAACAATAGCTAGTGCACTGCATAAACAAAATCAATTGACTTGTACTTTACAAATATTGTTTAGGCGGTATTAGTTTGAGACGACTTCAATTACGTTTTACGTGTACGTTGCTACCTATTTAATAACTCAACGTTGTAGTTGGTTTTAATCACAGTATCTACGTACAGTTTGTACATAATCTTGTTTCTTATTTGGCGTTACTGAACACGAAGTAAGAGAAATTAATCATTGGTCATTTTCAAAACCGACTTTAAATAATGTCATGTATGTTGTTATTTATTCTGAAAGTGTCTAAAAGAACTGTTAGATAACATGATAATAAGTTCTAGGACATTCGCAATTCGCGAGAAAAACTCTGTCAGCTTATAATATCGTTGTTGTAAGCTGTAAAGAAACATTACAATGTTTGTCTATCTATTACTTTTTAGACTAGGCCGATTGAAATAGTTAAAAGTGCGAAAATAACATAATAATTTGTTTGTGTGGTGGTCTATGATCGTGCATCACTGTAGGTTTCGCAAATTATAGAAAATAATAGTTTAATTGACAATAAAAAGAAAAGAAATTAAAATAAATAATTTGACGGTTTCAGAAGTTGCGGTATGCGGTAAGCAGGTGCCTATGGGCCCTATGGCTGGTGTTGATGGTGATTGCAGCAGCACACGCTCAACGGTTCAGTTGCTGTGACTGAGGCAGATAAGAAAGCTCTTCGGTGGACTCCAGTAAACTTTGGTGAACTTAGTTATCATATAAGACGTTGTAAACGCACTTGGAAGTCTTCTGGTATAGTCAGACTGTAAAAGCCTTTTCCTCATTCAATCAGTTTGATTGTTGAAAGGAAATGAAATTAACATTATTGCATAATTAAACCTGACATTTTTATCTTTAAGAAAAAGGAAATCCATCTTCTAGCTATCGCAGTTTTTGAGATACAGCCTGGTGACAGGCAGACATACAGCAAAGTCTTAGATTTTATGTTCCTGTTTTTACCCTTAGATACGGAACCCTAAAAAGAACGTATTTGTACATAGTTTGGACAATTTTTGTGCTGTTATTTTATGTACAGGTTCAGTATTCGAGCGACGCGACGAGACGCGACGCGACGAGACGAGACGCGACGAAGTGCAGCAGGTGGTGTGGGCCGTGCGACGGGGTGCCGCGGCGGCCAAGGATCTGCACTCTGTACTTCATTGAAGTATCAGATTTGGAACTAAAATTATTTGGTGAGCGTAATTGTTTATCTCGTGACTGTAGTGTGATGACTCGGTAGTCTTTTAAATGAACCCATTTTAAAAGATCTTAGTTTAGAAGAAACATTGATTGTTTTATACAGTAACCGAGATAGTACAATAATACACGTTTCGAAAAGCAGTAATGCGAAAGTAAATAGATTTTCGATTAGTGATTTTTATTTATTGAAAAATAGGGACGTAATCAGACGAAATTACAATTTTTGAGAGAGACCGTTATACACTAAAAGCTGTAAATTCTTAGCGTACCTATAAGTATGCGCACGGTAGTAAAGAAAGATGCCATCGGGTCATGTATTGGTCGAGGTTAATAATGATTTGGTTAATGATGAACAAATTGAAGTTGTAATCAAAAGTCGAGTAAAATCTCTATCTACCGTACTGTGTTCGATCGTACCAGTTAATCTGGACGTAGCCGGCAACTTGGATGCGCGGTGAGCGGGTAGAGGATGATGATCGCTATTTACCTTAAGGCTTTAAATTCAAAAAGAACTTATAAGTATGCTCATGATAGGATTATAAAAATGCCAGAACATTCACCTGACATTGCTACAAATACGTTTAATAATAAGAATAACGAATAAATTTGTAGGTACCACAGTCACAGGGATGACAAACTATGTATGTGTGTGTTTGTGTATTACACTAAGTCACAGAGATGACTATCATTGAATACAGTCACAGGGTTGACGATCTGTTGCGGTTCAGTCACAGGGATGACAAACTATGTATGTGTGTGTTTTTGTGTATTACACCAAGTCACAGGGATGACTATCATTGAATACAGTCATAGGATTGACGATTTGTTGCGGTTTAGTCACAGGGATGACTAATCGACATATTTGAAATGGTCACAGGGATGACTATTGTAGAACACTTGTAGTCACAGAGATGACTAATCGACATATTTGAAATGGTCACAGGGATGACTATTGTAGAACATTTGTAGTCACAGAGATGACTAATCGACATATTTGAAATGGTCACAGGGATGACTATTGTAGAACACTTGTAGTCACAGAGATGACTAATCGACATATTTGAAATGGTCACAGGGATGACTATTGTAGAACACTTGTAGTCACAGAGATGACTGATCGACATAATATTTGAAATGGTCACAGGGATGACTATTGTAGAACACTTGTAGTCACAGAGATGACTACTCGACATATTTGTAATGGTCACAGGGCTGACTATTGTAGAACACTTTTTAATATCACAAATCACAAAATATTGAGTTAAAAGTAAAATGATTATTGATAAAAGGAGTTGAGTTTGTTATGAGACAAAATAGATAAGGTCAGGTATAGCCGAGCGTGAACGATACTGTGTGGTATTTTCTTTTGTTTCAGACTAGCACACACGGGGACGTGTGCTACACAGGATGGCCGTGTCGCATCCGGTCATAAAGCGGAAACGAAACTACAAGTGTGCCCTCTATTAGAAACGTGTTTGGCGCGCTTTGACGGAGTCTAGTCTGAAGTTCGTACAAGCGACGTGGTGGGGATGTGGTCTTGGTGTGGTGTGCCTACCACGTTAAGAGAATGAGCTATCACATCTCGAGTAGTCGTTGTTCGGGCAACAAGCCTAGGAACTGTCCATAGTTTCGTCTTAGTGCTAGTGTTTATATAAAGGTGCAGTGTTGTGATAAAGTGTACCTAGTGAATATATGAAGAATTGTGATTCCGAATAAACAAGTGATATTGTAAGTCTATAATAATTCTCTTTGCACGATTTACCCATGCAAGCCCACAAAAGCTATATCTCAAGGGTATAGATCAAGAATCATGAGCCATCAGACGACATATTTATAATCTAACGAAAAATAATGTGTGAAATTAAAGGCAGCATATTCACGTCGGAAGTCTATCAACATTTTACAATTTCACTAGTTTTATTACAATCTTACGGTTTTTACAATTTTACGGTGACATATATAATACTATAAAAGGCAAAGCTGATTGACTGATATGTCAACGCCAAGCCCATAAGGCTAAAAATGCAATTGAAATTTTGCACACGTATTTCTCATATGACGTAGGCATCCACTAAGGATTTTTCAAAATTTAACTTCCAAGAGGGTAAAATAGGGGATGAAAGTTTAAAACATAATTTCACGCGGGCGAAGCCGCGGGCAATTGTTGCTAGTGAAAAATAAAGACTTACATAGGCTTTATACTATTTCTATAAATGTGAAAATGTTGTGAGGATGGATGGATGTTTGTTACTCTTTCACACAAAAACGGCTAAACGGATTGCGATGAAATTTGGTATGGTAGTAGTTTAGGCTCTGTCTCTATTAAAACATAGGCTTCTTTTATCCCGAAATGGTACAGTGTTCCCGTGGGACACCCTATAGCCTATACTATATTTAACCTAGTCACTCATACTCCATTTAATCCAAAAAATTTCGGAAAAATTACAACGCTGGACAAAGTCCCGTCATAAGTCTATGAAACGGGACTAGTCCGGGCTAATTCGGACGGATGGTAACCGTACACGTACCTTAGGTATAAAGTTACTACGTCTGCATCTACGCTATACAGATACAGATCAAAATTAATGTTAACTTCTTTGTTAGTATGAAGATATTGCATACGCTAATGCCTCCTCGCATGGTAAATTCAATAATATAGTACCTACCTGGATAGCAAAGCTTTACTCGGAGTTCTGTGAAATTAAAAAAAAAAAAAAGAATTAAAAAAAAAGGATCTAACCGGGATTCGACATTCCGAATTTTCAAACAAAGCAAAAATTATACATACGCATGCCAACCTCCCAAGTGGACTGACATAGTAGAGTCGAAATTATTTATATATATTGTTGCTAGACGAAAAGAAAAAAGCATATTATAATTTATATAGCTTAAAATGCGCAATTTTCCAGTGATAAGACCTGGCTAGATCGATTTATCTCTACCTCAAATAACTCTATGCACACTAACTAAAGCTCACGTTAATACTTGCAGCCGTTTTCGAGAAACCGATTATATATACCTACACAAGAGTGTCTTGTTTAAAGTACTAGATATATACTTCAGTTTACATGTGTATATTTTATACTTTATCAAGATTTAGCTTTCAAAATACAGTCAACGTATCACAGGTTGATTTTTGTGGTTTTAGAGTGCGCTCTACTGCTACCCTCAGGTTTTAGCTAAGCCCCATTCGGTTACCAGTCTCATATTCCCATGGGATTTCCAATTGTCCTGTGGCACACGTAGATGCAATTTTTGACCGCATAAAAAGGAATGGGCGTAGTAAAATTAATCTACCACAGCGAGCACTATCGAGTAATATCCCAACTCTTTCGAACTTTTATTCCGACAGTCCTTTGTGCTGAGTAAAAACGGATCAAAAAACGTATTTCTCATTGTTAAATTCACGGATACAGTTCGTACACTCAACGACAAAGAAACGTTAATATTCCTTTGTGCGTTTTGTAGGTTACAACTTACTGTATCTACTTTCTGTGCTTTAAGCGATCGTAGTGAAATAGCATCGATGACGAGGGCACATATGCGGCCGATAATAATCTAACAGTTCTTAAATTAAGAGGCTCTCAAGTCACATCTGTCATTTAGGCAGCCAGTAACTTTAAGAAGCTTTGGGCAATTTGTGCTAGTTACTTGTAGAGATTTTACGAAATTGATATGAGGCTGGGAACATATGTTCCGGAACGCCGGTGAAAGTTCAGAGCACTGAAAATAATAAAATAATCGCTAATATAATAAGAAAACATGGAAGTTTCGATTGTCGAGATGTCATAATAGACATTGACATTTGACTCGGCATTCACGTGTTCGATTTTCAACTCTATTGTATTAGCGCGCAGAGTTCTGTTTTTAATTCTATGAATTTTCACCGGCGTTCCGGATTCCAGAGTATAATATAGTCCCAGCTTTATGATTCAGGACAGGACCCTATAGCGTTCGATAATATTAGTTCCGAAAGATGTCCGTACCATTTGTACCGATAATGTTTTCTAAACATCAGTGCTTCGCATAGAAGTAAAAGATTAGAGTGTTATCGTAAGGAGTCCAGTCCTCGAACGTAAAATGGCGCAGTAATGGTTCACTGATGACGAAGACCATTAAACTGATATCGACGAAACATAGTCATAACTTCAAGTAAACAGGAGAAATGACGTTAGCGAAATTACTACAGCGCGAGCGTGTTGACTTTTGACAGCGTAAGCAATAGATAATAATTTAAACCTACATCTGATGATGATTTAATTCGAAACCGGTCATGTTATTTATTAAAATTTATAATTATATCATAATATAGTGGAAAAAGTGCACGAAAAATTGTGTTTTATTAGTGTTCAACATGAATTTCCTCCAAGAACCGACATTACAATCAATTACATATAATAATTTAAATGTTCAATTATTTTTAAACAAAAAATTAAACCGACTTCCAAAGTAAAAATTCACAAAAAAGTATGAAATAAAACTTATTTTCTAAATAATTCCCCTTTTAAATTTGGATAAAATTTTAACAATTTCTCTACTCAATCTTCTTAATTTTGGAGTCGCTACCAGCCCAAACGATATCCTAGAATATTTTATAGAACTCACGTTCATATTTGCTGGTACCGACTTCAAAATTAAGAAGATTGAGTAGAGAAATTGTTAAAATTTTAGCCAAATTTAAAAGGGGAATTATTTAGAAAATAAGTTTATTTCATACTTTTTTGTGAATTTTTACTTTGGAAGTCGGTTTAATTTTTTGTTTAAAAATAATAATTTCACCCTTTTTAGTGATATATTCTGTTCAGTTATTATTAATACATCTTAAGAACGTCTAAAATAAATCGAGTTTATAATTGAATACGCGCCAAGCTTACTTTACGTATTGTTAATAATATGATGATGATTACTGTAAGTTAGAAAGTGGCATATGCTTGCAGTTATTTAAACAATGCCGAAATTTCCAAACGCATATCTTTAAAGACTGAGGAGTTCTGTTCAGCGCGTTTGGATCCAGGGTATACCTTGGTACAATATCTTATTTTTTGGTAGCATATGCTTGTGTTATTCCAGTAAGAGTCAAAATCACTATATGTGTCGATATAAATTTCAAAGAGTTCCCTCGGTTCCTCATGGATCGCATCATCAGGTTTCCACTTTTGTGACTAAAGGACTAATTTAGAATTATATCCTTTACAACAACAAAATATTTTTTGCCAAATAAGTTCATGAATAGCAGAGTAATGTTCAAAGATATCCATGTCGGTGTAAAATACTATGAGAAGTACCTTTTATACCATCATAATGTATCTATAAGGAGTCAGGAGTTCTGTTATTTACTTTTGGATCCAGGGTATACCTTGGAGCAAAATCTTACTTTTTGGTAACAAATGCTTGGATTCCTTTAAAAAACTCAAAATCACCATATGTATCCATATAAATTTCGAGGAGTTCCCTCGATTCCTCATGGATCCCATCATCAGGTCACCACTTTTTTGAAAATGGGACCAACCTCGGATGATACCCTTTACATTAGAAAAAGAATTTTGAAAATCGGTTCACAGACGGCGAAGCAATCGGCGAACATACATAAAAAAAAAAAAACAAAATATATACAGCCGAACGTATAACCGCCTCCTTTTTTGGAAGTCGTTTAAAAATACTACGGTCTGTAATTATGCTAGGAAGTATTTCGATACGCACTAAACCACTTCCAAAAATATTCTGTTTGTTGAAAAATATATAGGATAGATTTCTATCTAAAAAAGTATTATAAAATATAAAAGTATTATAAAATATAGTATAAAAAGTATTTTGATTTGCCAAACAAATGATGTTCCGACATCAAATGATTTTAGAGCGTCCAGCGAGTAACGAATGAACATTTTGTTAAATATTACCCTTCAGAAATCACACTATTTTTCGACGTTTAATAGCAGTTTAATACCGAGTTGCATGGAAGGCTAACATGGAAGTTATTCGTTTATGAAGTAGGAACAACGGCATGGATACGCTTAGCTTGTCTTTGTATGACAGAATATTTTTTTTTCGGTTTTTCTAGCCGAATATTAATTACTTATTTGACTGGTGAAACAGAAATAATACCACCATATTCTAAATTCTAATAGTGAGCTACACGTATGCCCTTCAAATAAATTATTCAACTTATACATTAACCCCCTTACTACTAAAATTATCTACACAATGGACAATCTATACAATGACAAAACATTATATAGCTTATTCATTGTGTAAATATTTTTAGTAAGGGGCCAAAACTAAAGATTGGAAGAAGAAATATGAAAATTTAGGAGTGTTTCTTTGGTCAACCACATTGAACTGGTTAGGCTAATAAAGGTAAACATGGATCAAGTCCAATACAAAACATACTGGAAAATACAACTTTACCGTATGTTGAAGACGAGTTTAAAGTTATTTTGTCATTCAAACATGAAAATAATTCACAGTAAAAGACTTCTTCTCTTTGCAGGAAGTTCTACCTTTATATTAGAATCTAAACAGCGCAGAACAGATTTAAACTTTGGTGTGAAGTCAACAAAAAGTGTAAAATCGACAAAATCTTATAAACCTTTCTGACTTTTTACCAGAGTACGGCAAAGCCCGTATGTTCCCGCGCAATTATTACGATTCTATTTACACCTCATATTCATTAAACTTTGTTAGTTGAACGTATGCAACTTTTAGATAATTTTAGTGGATATGATTCGGTAAATAGAGGTACCCTAGCCAGGAAGAACTCATTAGAACTTTTCCTTTAGTGCTTCTATTACCAGATATTTATGAAAAGCTCTATAATAAATAGCTTTAATAAAAAATACAGCAACAGAAAATAACCTACTAAAGTACTAACATAACGTGCATTTCTTTATTGTGATACATATTTACAAAAATTGCTCGTTTAAACTTTTAAAGTAATACGCTGAACTTTCCAGAACTGTGTCATTTTAATGCTGGCATAAGCTATTCATAATATATGCTACAATGAAAATTTTATATCCATGGAGAATGTCTCGTATTTTATGCATTAGACCGATGCAACAGGCAATCACATAGAATTGCTACTTTCGTAATTACTACAGTTCTGTCTAATGGGTTAGAACTTACAACAGGTTCATTAAAATTCAAAACCACGGTTAAACTAACGATTAACCGTTTTTTCGAAGTGTTCAAATAAAGTTAGTGTATTTAGCGAATCTACTATTTATTTCTTCTTTTCTGCTTCTGGTGTCATTCATTGCATTTTTCTTTCGTACCTACTTAATATTTATTTGCCTTAACATAATTGATGTTTATTTTACCACATATTTCTAAATATACTTAATAAATTAAAAATCCCAGCTGCGTCAGTATGTATTCTGTATTTCTGTCTGTATGTTCGCGATGATCTCAAAAACTACTGCATGGATTTTAAACAGTCTTCATCTATCGATAGACTGGTTCCTGTGGAAGGTTTAGGTGTATAATTTGCTAAGATTTTGTGACAATCTGCTGTTGAAAAATAAGACGATCATTGTAGAAGATGTCGGTAAAATCATGCCGTATAGTCTGAGAAATTCATCGAAAACGCTGCCTAATTCGTTGGGAGTATAAAGGATTGTAGGATAAAGGATTGTTGATTTTGGAAATCTACAGAAAAGTCCGCAATGCTACGATCACTATTTCACGCTGGCGAATCTGCGGGCAAAAGCTAGTTATATTATAATATAAATATATTAATTATAATGTATTTTGTTTGTCTTTATGTTGTTTACGTAGGCGACGGTACATAATAATAATTTAACTGTCGGTCGATGTAATACCGTTAAAGTCGTGGAAACGGTTGGAGCTGAAAATTTATATGAATAACAAAATAACGATCCGCCATCGCAAAGTACAAAGTAATTAAAATAATAGTCGCGACATCACGCGAACTGTTCGATAAAAAACTGACGTACTAACTTCTAACCACGACTAGCTAACGGTTTCAATAACCTATCAACCAATAACTATAAATTTGTTAAAAACGTCGTGATTCAATAATTTGCTGGGTTTTCGCGATACAAATTTGACGTTTCTAACAAATCGTGATAGGTAATGAAACGGGCCGTTAGATTAGAGGATGGTAATATTTTAAAGGCTTTACTTCTATAACATCGGTTGTGCGTACACACTACACATGACGTATTATGACTGCATCAGTTCTCGAATCAGTTCGTAAGGCTTACCATACCGTAATACGTAATAGTGGATTAGTGCCACCCAAATATGAAGTCAATAAGGTTTAAGCCGGAGACAACTACAGTTTCATGTTGAAGAATATCGCCTTTGTGAATGAGTAGCGACTAGCGACTAGTCGCCACAGCGCTGTTTATTATTCATTAGACGACTATATGTCACGCAAGCATAGGCACGCACTGCCGCGCTTCTCAAACTTTCCCCTATATTTCGTCTCGTCGCATTATTTTTGTGTAATTGTTGCTACAGCCGCTACAGGGGAGTAATTTTGCAAGCAGTCGGTGCGAGAAAGCATTTTACTCATAAGACAGGTACATAGAATACGCCGGGGTGTGTGCAATATATTCGCGCACCGCATCATTTATTCCCGTTTATTAAACAAAACTGGCTTTACGACGTACCCGATTTGTTCTCAAGCGCTTAACAAGAGGCGAAAATAACAAGACACGCAACGGGCAAATAATATTTGCATTTGACCTAAAAGCGTGTGTCTTTTGTACTCGCAAATGCTTTACCTCGTTTAAAAACTTTCTCGTAGGTACTTTTGTAAACAAAAGGAAGTTTTAGAAATTGACTAAATAAATTGTCATGCTCAAAATCGACTTCTTGAATTAAAACTAATTATGATAAATAAATAAAAGTATAGTTTATGTTATTGATGTGAAATTGTGAAAAATAGAATACAAGAAAAAATACAGCAGCTACAACTGCCAACTTCCAACTAACTGCAAATACATGAAACAATGCGTTTTATTTGATTAAAAATGTACTTACACATTGTTGACGGTAAAATTTGTGCCTATAGAAAACCTTCTATGTAACCACATATTTGATCCTTGTTAACTTTTTTTATTGAGCTGTTTAAAGTTTCGGTCTCCCCTCTGTTATGCAAAAAACATGAAACAAAACCGCCGGCCGCGGGCTGTGGTTGAATTTGATCCGTGCATGCGCCAGGTATCGACTTTAATTATTGTGTGGATGCATCTATGGTTTTTAACTTTTAATTATTTACCAGTAAAGCATTGATGACGTTTGTAACTACGTAATCAAGTCAGAATTAGAGTGATTCGCTGAGACAGTTGCTTTTCAAATTTCATCCATTAAATAGCTACTACTCACGTACGTACGTACGTACGTACCTACTAAAAACGATCTTTTCTTTTGCGTGGATAGGTACAGCTAGAGAACGTAACAAAATGGACACTGGCCGCACGTATGTTTTATCCCCCTCTAAAGATTAATTCTCTACTCTCTACAGAGTTAGAGTGATTTCGCAGGAATAGTTGTTTTTCAAATTTCATCCTTTAAATATCTACTACTTACATAGGTGCCTATTAACAATTTTATTTGCGTGGATAGCTACATCTATAAAACGTAACAAAATGGACGCTGGCCGCACTTATGTTTTATCCCCCTCTAAAGATTAATTCTCTACCTCTCTAGGTCCAAAGTCCAAGAAACGAGAAACTGCAATGCATTTAGCGCTCTAGCCTCTTACCTGGAAGTGTCATCGGCATAATTTGCAAGTTTATCAATGGACATCGGAATGAGCTACCTATTGTTCCATGATTTCCATCCACGTGCAGAGCGAGTTTACATAATATATCGCGACTCGATTCATATCTATGTCACTTCGGCCCCACATATTACTGTAATGATACACTGCATATTAATTATTATGAAAGTTATTGTCACTTGATACGTTATAGCCTGCACTGCAGTGTATTATAATGTGAACCGTAATAATTATGGTTCACATTATTGTCAATTTTATGTCCGACTAACTGGTGCCCGTAACTTTGCATGGTAGGTATCTATTACTATTAATCGAAACGGAACCTCATTTTTAAACGGGGCTCTATGATAAAACTAGCATAAGTTACTCCATATAACGTCAGCATCTGCCAGTGTAAGACAGACAGACAGACGAAATAAAAATAATTGACGAAAGCCCGGTTAAAATCGGCCCGGCCGTTTTAGACAAAAAAGAAATGTTCTAGAAATGTATGAGGCGTGGGCCAGCACTATGGACACTATATGTAAATAAAACACGCAGGATAAAACTTCATATACAAAAAAAAGCATATACAAAGATGTCTGAATACTGTAGAGTGTAGTGTCTACTGACTATAAGTGTGTTCTGCATATCGATCCACTAATTCACAAAAAATAAATTGCAGCCAGAGTCATTAATTATCAGAATTATAAAGGGACATGTAGAATTATCAGGAGCGTAAAAACACGCGATGAAAAAATACACGCGGTGTATAATTTGTGGTGTGTTCCTCACACTGCTGGTGTTTGCTGAGCGACGGACTTTGTAATTGATATACCGTTACGTGTGACTCGTGTTTAAAGAAACTTATGAGTTATGAAAATGTGCTACATCTGTGGCGGACCATTCAGCGCACAGTCCTGAATCGCGCTATCGAAGTTTCTGCAGTTCGGAATATACGACATCTGAAATGCATACAAGTGGGCTTCGGCCTGACCGGGCATACCACCCCGCTCGGTCAGAGATCTCCCTTTGGGGCTACCACTGCTATACTGTTGGGCCAGTGTAGGCCAGTGCGAGCGTCGTCAGCGTAAAGGTACAAGGCAAGTTGTAATGTCCACACGTTGGACAAGTTCCTTAAATTGTTCAATGTAGACGAGTGTTTTTTCGAGATACCCACACATTGTTCGAGCGCAGACGATCTTTGACGTGTACCAAAACCGACACCGAAGTGAGGCAAGTAATCATGAGTGACGGCGAGCGAAGACAAGTTGCGGCAAAAAGCTCTACTGCGCTGGGCTTCACTCGGCCAACAGGCGAGCGACACCGAACGATGACAAGGCTAGGCAAATCGACTGTCTACACGTTGGCACTGGCCATCGCTCGGTAACGCTGGGCCAACATGTAAAGCCGCTATTAGGTCGAGGCCTCAAGTCACAACACTGCGTTGCGACGGCGCATCGCACAAACGACAAATTACAGATTGTATTTGCAATGCAACGTAGTTTTTGCGAAGCGTCGACGTCACAACTGGAATCCCGCACTGGAATAACAAAAAAATATTGTTTCTTCTGTCTTAGCCGGGGTTCTACCCGTAGATTTAGAGATACAGCGTCGTGCAGCATAATATTATAATATATTATTAAAAAAATGCCTAGCCCTGAGTTGTTAAGCGCAAAAGAGAGAAACAAGATAACTAGATTATTCGAGCCATTAGATGTTTCTAAAAGTAGCCTCCTTCCCCGTGGTCTACTCTACATCTGTGTCTTTCATAAAAATCGGTCCAGTAGTTTCGGAGCCTATTCAATGCAAACAAACAAACAAACTTTTGTCCTTATTATATTAGTATAGACTTATAAGAGTATAAATAAATTACCTATAGAAAATGTTTCTAAAACAATATCAGAAGTACACCTCAAATATACTCCATTTTACATTAAAACTTTTATTTAAACACGCCAGGTTTCCATTTCCATCGATGCCACATGTGCTTACAGAATATGTATCCTTTAAAAAATGCTAACATTCCCCTATAGAATACGGTTCAAGGAGTAGGGGCTTCGGTTGGCAACAAAGCCAATATGTTTCACTTGATCCGGGTCTATAAAATGGCAGAATGTATTTCTAGAATATTGAAATATAAAATGGACGGCTGCGGGCTTTATTCTCAAAACAAAACATATTGGTAAACGGTCCTAGAGGGAAAAAGAGGGGTGTTACAAGTTTTATGTGTCTGTCCGTAGCATCGTAGCTCCTAAACGAAAGGTCCGATATAGATGACCGTGATCGAGCGTGTTCCTACTACTACATACTTCCTAGCTATAATTCCTCATCTTCACCTCGCTCGCTGCTCGACCATTCGGGGGTTACTTAAATTTATTAATTTTATTTGTGGAATTGAGTTTTGGTTGCTGACAATGTAAAAAATTGATTGTTTGTAATGTCAGTTTACGCACGATAATTTTTCGTGATAACGCGAACGTCATCACAAGCCGAACGCTTAGGCCGATCGTGCCTCTATCGCTTGCTTTGCGCTCTCGCTTGCACGATCGGTTAGGCGGAACGTGACAATTTTCGGAACGTGATAATTTTTCATGCATGCAGCCGCCGTTCATCGATTTATAAGACGTTATCACGTCAAAATCGAAGTTCAATTAGTTCAATAGTTACTTTACTTTAAATTGATATTTTACGAAAATCATTGTTTGCTTAAAACAATTACAATAATCTCAACAAGAAATCAATTAATATTTTTACTACAGCCGCCCAAGCTACTAATATTCACATCAAGTTAGGAGTTAGGACTTGAGATCGCCAAAATAATGCACAGAATTTCAAAATATCCATACGTAGCATAAGAGCTTCGAGTTAAAAATGTATGGCGTTACAGTATTGAGTAAATCGCTTCCTGTTCACAAGTCGTGTATGTGTTTTGATTGTTAAGAGAACAGAAATAGATATTCTCTTCATACATATTCACTCAATGTATTCCCTACGGTTGATTCATGCGAATATTTTAAAGCCGCCGGATGATTTCTTGCTATTATTTTTCATTTTAAGGTCCTCCCACACGCCCGACAACAGGAGACCGACGTGACGTTTAGAAGGATAAAATGTCACGTGTACACAAGTATTGCAATCTATTGTATGATTATTCAAAACAAAATTCGTCGCTTAAGGCTATGTGGTCCGGAATCTGGTGGGTTCGGGAAAATTCAGAGCACTGAAAATAGAACTCTGTGCAAATACAATAGAGATGAAAATCAAAGAAAAGCCCGACTGTCACATTACACATATTATGTCATTGACACGACTCGACACGGTGTGTTCGATTTTCAGTTTTATTGTATTTGCGCCGAGTTCTATAACAGTGTTTTTAGAAACGTTAAACTAACGTGAAACGCGCTCTGATTGGTCGAAACGTCGTAAAATTCGTTCATGGTATCGTGTTTCTTCACTTTAAATCCAATCAAAGTAAAATGAAAGTCTACTTTAAATACGAGAATTGAGGTAAAATATTATTATCGGTCCAACAAGAAGTCGGTCGTGTGAGTGAACCATGACACGTATAAAATATACCTACGTCGGAAGCTCCAATGATGTATGAAGTTGAGCTAGATCAGTTATCGCGAATATTTAAATCATGACCTCCTTTTCATATTGGTTAAGTGGGGTTACGGAGCCTCATCGAGTCTGTGTAAGTATACTCAAACAATTTAAACCCGCACCAGGCTTGACCATAGCAATTAATGAGAAATTAAAATCAAAGAAAAGTTTTCGTTGTGAGATTTCCGGAATAAAGGTCGGTGTCGATCACAAAAACTGGCTCAAATCTTCTATTTTTTTAACTGCATACCACAAAGAGCTACAATTTTACAAAGCACCAGCTTTGTAGCTTGAAATGACAGGTTCATTTCCAAATTGGCAAACACTCTAAACTCTTTTCACGTCGCGCCGCCAAAGTTGCAAATTGACGAAGTGTCACTGTCGGCGACATGAGGCTTCTTTCGATAAAACGACAAGTATAGGTCGATACTAATATAATAAAAAAAAAGGTTTGTTTGTTTGTTTGCATCGAAGAAGCACCGAAAGTATCGTATTTGATGTAAGTACAGATAAATCGTATTTGATGAAATTTGGCACAGATATAGAGTAGATCACGGGGAAGGACATTGACTACTTTTTATTGCGGCAAAATTTACGGTTCCCGCGAGATTTCTTTTAGCGCGCAGCGTAGTCAAGACATCTAATTGTCTATAAACTAGTATCACTGTCATTTAAACCTGCAAAAGATTAAGATATAATTGGCTTACATTTTTTGAGACATAAATCTTTTATTAAATGACGTTACAAAACTGAGGATTCAAAAGAAATGACGTTACTTTGCTCTTACTGGCACCTGTAATTTTAATTTTATTAAACTTCTGAACTAATTGCCATATTTATATTAAATAATGGCAATTAGTTCGGGAGCCCAAGAGGGTTTTTAGGGTTTCAGTTTTAGAGACTTTTTAGAAATTTTAGGATAAAATCAATATTTAATGGGGGCAGCAAATATGCTGCCAATGTTTGAGTTACGCGAGAACGCATAGATATACGTATATATTATAATAGATGAGGCATGTTGAGGCAAAAAGTGTCTTGAGTTAAATGGTCCCAAATGGGGTAATTTTGAAATTTCATGTGAAAACCAAGATGGCGTAACATTTTACTGTATGAAGATTTGTTCTGTCAAATGTACGTCATAGTCCATCCTTAGTTTTGAAATCTTTGTTAGAACGGCTCATTTTAATTTGTATAGGTATTAGGTATTTAACAAAAGTTTAATACGCCAAGTTTTTTTTTTTTTTTTAATGAAATAAGGGGGCAAACAAGCAAACGGGTCACCTGATGGAAAGCAACTTCCGTCGCCCATGGACACTCGCAGCATCAGAAGAGCTGCAAGTGCGTTGCCGGCCTTTTAAGAGGGAATAGGGTAATAGGGGAGGGTAGAGAAGGGAATAGGGTAGGGGATTGGGCCTCCGGTAAACTCACTCACTCGGCGAAACACAGCGCAAACGCTGTTTCACGCCGGTTTTCTGTGAGCCCGTGGTATTTCTCCGGTCGAGCCGGCCCATTCGTGCCGAAGCATGGCTCTACCACGTATAGTGTAATCCAAATCCATTGTCTTGCGTGAATATGTAACACACATCCATTAAAACTTAGTCATTTATATCGCTTACTGTGGCGATGGCATTTCATCTATTAGTTGATTCATTAGCGGCACTCGTACGGCCGCGCCGCCGCGCCGATAATTACAGAACGGAGACGCCGCCAATTTGTATGGCACCATATTTCAAGTATAACTTACATTTAAAAATGGTTGCCTGTTAAGTCGGTTTACGGACGATAATTTTACGTGATAACATCATCACAAGCCGAACGCTTAGGCCGATCGTGCCTCTCTGTTGCTTGTTTCGCGCTCTCGCTTGCACGATCGGCTCAGACGGAACGTGACAATTTTTCGTGCGCGCAGTTGGCTTTCATCGATTTATAAGACGTTATCACGTCAAACCGCTTTGGAATTGTGTAATTGTACTATCAATAAAGTAAGAAAATTACTAAACAGAATAAAAATACCCGAATAGTAATAATATTTACTACTTGTTTCACAATGTACCTACTTGATAAGTGTCGTGTAGCTTATCCGGAAGTTTTGTCGCTTACTTTATATTGAGCTAGTGGTCTAGTGGTTCGAGTATTGGCTCTCGACTCTGAGGTCGTGGGTTCGATTCTCGCATTGGAACAACAAAAAAACGTTGTTTCCAAGTTTGGTTAGGATAATTCAGGCTGATCACCTGATTGTCTGACAAGAATGATGATCCATGCGTCGGATGAGCATGTAAAAGTTGGACCTGCGCCTGATCACTCGTCAGTCGTGTCGGTTATCCGTCCCACTGGATTATGAGAGTAAAGGAAGAGAGAGTGCTCTTGTGTACTGCGCACTTGGGCACTATAAAATTACTCCTGCGTAACTGGCCTGGTTTCAATGAAACCGGCCACCGTCACCGAAATCGGTGTGGGGAGTTATTATTATTGAGCGACAGAGACAAACATGCCAATAAGCTATCTGACACTTATCCGTAGATTGTGAAACAGGCCCTTAATGGCTAGCCGCACACGTGCAATATTATTGACAGAATAAAATTGTCAATACTAGTCAACACATACAAAAAAAACGGCAATATATTGAAGGAATATTATTGTCAATATGTGTTTTATTGTCAATAATATTGCACGTGTGCGGCTAGCCAATCATCAATTTACCACAGATTACTAAATAGTGACTTTACTATAATTATTTTGTGATAAGTTACGATTACATCAATATTTATAAGTACCTACTCAGTGCGATGAGGTGTTTAACGTTTAAAGTTCTAGAAGTATCATAAAATGTAAGTTCTAGAAAGTAAAAGTCCCATAATATTTATCAGACATGGTTCTAATAATAAGCTTAATTAATTAAGTTTCGGCACCGAATTGTTCTAGTCTGTAACGCAAGCTGCGAACTGACTGCAGATAAAATCTCGGATTAATATTTTGGATTTCACTTGCACGTGCACACTTATCAAACAAATAATCTCTGATTAAGGTGCAACGAAGTTAAACAGCGTTTAAACCTGTATTTGTTTAGTAATCGCTTAGACCACAAAATTTACAAAATTGATACACTGTTATAATAATAATTAATATATTTATGGATGCTTCCACACCACGTCAATCTGGTCCGGTGGCAAGTTCTCAAAGAACTTGTGTTACAGTCTTACGGATACCAGACAACGGAAATATATTTAATACTTTTATACTATACATATATTTTAGATTTTTTTTATATTAATACACATATTTAATACACATCCATTCCTCAGGAACACAGAAAAGTTTTTATTTCCTGGCTGCATTTGAACACGCGATCACCGGCTTGAGCGTCAAGGCACTCACCACTAACACCCATATCATTAGTTGTTTCCTCGAGATTTCCTCCACTCGACTCAACCTCAATCCACGAAAGTGGTATCATTAGTTCAACAAAATTCCCTCGACTTGAGGAATTTCCTTACTCGAGTCGAGGAATCAACTGTCAAACTTAAGGTACCTCAGGACGTACCTTGAGGCTCCCTCGAGCGTCTATTCCCGACATTTATATCAATTCTTTTTACAAACAAAGTGTAATTTTTTTTTAATACTAACGCAATTATAGAGGGATACTTATTTAAAGATAAGCATGGTGGATTTTTTGGATGACCTTTATTTTACGAAAATCCGTATAATTATACAGCGCATACATATTCATCATTCTGTAAGATTTGGATCGAGTTTTAATGGTTACTATTGGTGTTCACATAATAAAATATATTTTTCCATGATTATTTATCATGTCATACCCTTACTCAACCTTACTGGAGGAGCAAACAGCTGAGGTATAAATTATGTTTAAGAATACCAAACTTGAGGAACTTCTCAAGGATACCTCAGATGAGGTTGAGTCGAGGCGGATCTGAGGAAACAACTAATGATACGGGTGTAAGTCACAGAGGTCGTTGAAATGGTATCGTTTGTAATGAATATCTATGGACGCTTCACACCACATTGATCTGGAATTATGCTAAGAATCCAAAAATCTTGTGCTTCGGGGATCAGAGTCCAGACAACGGGAAGCGTTAATAAGTGGTAATAGGTATCAAATAAAACCGGCGAAGTACGAGTCGGACTCTCGCACGAACGGTTCGAAGGAAAAATCACGAGCCTTCTTAAATATTTATATTATTCTGTTTTTAGTATTTGTTGTTATAGCTTCAACAGATTTCTATTGATGTATTTACATCAACTGAAAATTTAAACTGTCTAGCTATCACGCTTATGGAGATACAACCTGGTGACAGACAAACGGACAGACAGCGATGTTTCTGTTATGGGTATGGAATGGAACTCTCGAGAAGGTCGAGAGGCGAAAGAGGCTTTGCGCCCACATCTTTCCCTCAATTTGTACTTTGGAAAATACTACTATGAATTATTACATTAATATGTGTGGTAAATGGTAATCTAGTAATTCTACACATTTCACGATATTAATAAAGCAATATGCCAGCTACATACTTGTAAAATAATTGGTTTTCTGATGTAAGCTCGATGCGAAAACAAGCCAAGTCGGCATGCGTTGCTGATTGCCTTTTCCCTGCTGAGGCGAGTAGGTAATGTTTCCATTGGCTTAATGGTTATGTATGTAATGTATTTTGTAACGTATTTCTAACGTTACTTACTACCTAAATGACTAAACCATATTTGGCTGAAGTCTTCAATGATATCAAATTATACACGCTTCTTCAGGGCGTCTGGGAAAAATTGGCTAACGTTATTTATGTCAGACAAGTTCGTGAGCTAACATTATTATGTCACTCAAAAAAAAACGAAAAATCAGCTCGACAAGACTAACTTTACGTAACAACAACGGGGCTAATAAACAGATTTATTCTCGTGTAACATAATGTGGTTAAATTAAGCAATTTTACCACTTTCAAAGTGGTAAAATGTGTGTCCCTCAACCCTGTAACTACTAAAATAAGATAATAATAAAACTAAAAAATTGGTTTGAAGGAGATCTAAATATAAATCATAAGCCGCAATTTTCCTTTCATTCAACCTACTCAAATCTTATATATAAAAAAACATTTAAATTTTAATTTCCTAAACATAAACCTTATACATACCTAAACCGTGAACCATTATTTTTTATTACTAGCGACCCGCCCCGGCTTCACACGGGTACAATAGTATGTATCTGTATAATCTATGGGTACAATACTGATACTAATAATGCGGGTACCTTACTCATAGATCTAAATTCCCTACCTACCCCCGCCTTGGTGACGCCCACTTCGCAGCGGGCCGTGCAGCAGAAATCGTAATATTTTAATTTCGCCATAACTTCAAAACCAAACGTCCAATTTTAATCATTCAAAGACCAAATATTATCTACATAAACTGTTCTTAGTGATGAAATAATTTATTTTCATAAGGATTAATAGCATGAATAAAATAAACGCGTTTAAATGTAGTCCAAAAAAATTCAAGATTTCTAAATAAAAAAATGGTTGTTGTGCCTCACTCAATATAGATAGGTATAGTGTGTCGCGGACTTTTTTGTAGATATTTATAAGATCTACAATTAATTAGAACATTTTACGGTTCTATCTTTTATAGTTTAGGCAGCGTACGCAAAATAAGTAACTTTTCTGGTTGATTTTTTACACCTTGTGTCCGAAAACCCCGAATACCTTACGGAACCCTATTTTTTTCCAAAATAAAATTTAGCCTATGTTACTCGTGGATAATGTGGCTTTCGAATGGTGAAAGAATTTTTGAAATCGGTCCAGTACTTTTTGAGCCTATTCATTACAAACAAACAAACATACAAACAAAGTTTTCCTCTTTATAATATTAGTATAGACAAGTATGTACGGAACCCTCGGTGCGCGAGTTCGAATCGCACTTGACCGGTTTTTATTAATTTAGGCGTGGACAACGTCACGATAGTAAATAATCGATATCTCAAATATACTTCGATTCTCAGTGGCGAAGTTAATTAGAGTCACTCTCGGTCTCTAACGGGGCCCTTTGGCAACGTCATCTCGAGTCCATTAACTCTCATTACATGTGCGAGTGCTTACTATATCACCTCGTCTATGGCATTTGTTGAGGTACCCTTCTAGACCGCGTGACCCGACTGACCTAAATAACGACGCGTATATTCGTACCTACTACCTACCTGCAAATTGACTCATGGTAAATACGCCACTGAGCTTACCGAGTCAGTTTAACAATAAGCGGTGGTGGGGCGCTTGTTATATGTGAATTATGAACCATCAACTATTTTGCATTGGTTGATTTACATTTGATGTCATAAGTTATATCTGGCTTAGTCGAAACTTGCAATAAATCAAAAATCCAAATGAAATAACTTTTTTATCGCCAAAGGAAACTGTCTGGCGACGCGTTACGATTCATTAGCCAAACTCCTGCAAAAATAAGGTTCGCAACCTTTCAGCTAAATGCCACTAATAACCCGGCTATTTACAAATGGCCTTTGATGCAAAACGTGACAATTATTGAACGTGACAGCAACATCCCACGAGTTATTCTCGGAGTAGCCTGAACTCTGAAGTCTTAAAGTGAGAAACAAAATTTTTTGACATATATACTAGCTATTGTGCGCGTCTTCGTCCGCGTGGTTCCCCATAGCACCCTCGTGGGTATATAAGGTCTCCAAAAATGTATTACGGATACTTCAGGCACGTGATCCACTGCTTAAGTAAAGACGTTTAGGCAGAGAAATAACTGTCATACTCAAACTAAAATAATTAATCATCTAATGTATGGGCGACTCTCCGCAAAACGCAAACTCGCCCTTATAAAGACAAAAATTTTTTTTCGAGTATGATTATTTTTCTTCTTAAATGTCTTTACATAAGCAGCAGATCACATGCCCGAAGTATCCGTAATTGATTTTACCAAACCTTATATATATTTCGAAAACTCCTGAAATTTAACGCAATCTGACCAGTTTGTATATTACACTATACAAAATAAGGACCACAATTTCAACGCTTATAAGGACGAATTTCAAAAAACTATAAAATACTAACTCAATTATAGGTATTTATTAATTCGGATATTAAATTTCATGGAAATCGGTGCAGATTTTAAATGATTTTAATATAAGTTTGTATTCAACCCCTACTTTACACCCTCGGAGGGTAAATTATAATAAATCATGAATGTTTTCATCGAAATCGGTGAAGATTAAAAAAAAACCATACAAACTTTCAACCCCTATTTCATCCCTTTAAGGGTGGAATTTTTCAAAATCCCCTCTTAACACGTGTCTACATTGTAAATATTAAAACTGCTGTCCAAATTTCACTTTTCTGCTATTAACGGTCTATACGCTAGTCAGTCAGTCAGGACATCTCCTTTTATATAGATATAAATTATACAGATTAACAATTTGCTGTTTGAAACAGTGAAAAAATGTGAACGGCTTTCATTTTCAACGCTGACTGTACAAAATGAGTAATGACTAAGTAACCCTTCGTAAATTATAATATTACATGTCTGATAAAAATTCCAGGCGTATTTTTTTCGCGTCGCTTTTGCACCCCTCAACTTTTCAATTTTAACAGCAACACTTGAAATAGCTCGATTCGCATTCCTTTTTCTATTGCAACTTTCCTTATTTACTTAAGTTAACTGTTTACTACGTTATAGTTGTTTAATTTGTTTAATTTTTCGTTATTTATGAGTCGTGTATGGTGTTAATTAATTATTAATAGTTAATTCTCCGCGTGCACAAAAACATACATATTATACAAATGTTGACATTTTACCACCACGGACCACCTACTATGATCGACTCCAAAATATGTCTTTTATTTCTAATTATGTTTTTTCAAATGTAGGTACTATCAGGGAATCTAACTCATAAGCAGATAGAGTTCTCATAATTTAATATAATGACGGCATGCAGTCACAATACAATTGTCAGTAACATCAGTTTAATCGTATTAATAACTAGATGTTGTCCGCGACTTCGTGCGCGCAAAAGTTAATTTCGCAGAAACCGTACATTTTTCCGCGATAAAAAGTATCCTATTACCTTCCCCGTGGTCTACTCTACATCTGTGCCAAATTTCATCCAAATCAATCCAGTAGTTTCGGAGCCTATTTAATGCAAAAATAAACATACTTTTCTTGTTTATTATATTAGTATAATCAATACTATACGATCATACTAAGTACAACAACAGTCAACTAAATTAGATTACCTGTTATAACAAATTGTATGACGGTTTGGTAAAAACTTACGCTAGTGTATGCTAGCGCTCCTGAATGTACCAACTAAATTAACGGGTTAAAAGTGGAAAATTCAGGGCTAAGTAAGACTTAAGTAGGGTTAGGTACCGTACAACTTAAAACACATAGTGAATGTTACAAAATCTATTAGGAGTGAAGCTCTGAAAAAACCGTTTTACGCCTATCCTAGCTACGCCTAATAAATAGTTTTAATTTTATTCAAAATATAAATTCACTAGCTAATACCCGCAGCTCCGCCCTCGTAAGTACAGTAACCCACGGGAACCGTATATGTCCTGCGAAAAAAAGTGTGTGTATATATGTCCTTAAATACAAATATAAAAAATATGTCCTTTCTCAGGCTATAGACTATCTGTGTACCAAATTTCATTTCAATCGGTTCAGTAGTTTTGCCGTGAAAGACAGACAAACAGACACACACACTTTCCCATTTATAATATTAGTATGGAAATACTGTTTCACGATTAAACTTGAAAAAATACTAGGTACGTAGTCATATAATAAACTAAAGTTATTCGTTTTAAAACACGGCTTTAAGAACAAGTTCATTTCAAAAGAGTTTTTATTTATATTTTCCATTTCCACTGTGCGCCCGCCGCGGTTGGCTCTTTTTATTTTAATTTACAAAATATTTTCACCCACAACTCTGCCGTAATAATTAAATATCTTTGTGATAACGCCCAGCCTATTAACGTTTTTTGTAAATTATAAAAATGGAAAAAATATTTTTTCGCAATGACAACTCCATTTAATTCTTCCATCTATTTTTTTGAAAGACTTCCCTCCTCGGATCTTGAAGGATCTTATCGCGACGTTAAAAATATAACTGGCGCCGCGTCGGTTTGAATTTCAATTATTCCTTTTCTTAAAAAACCGCGACGATTGTGACGAGTTCGCGAATATTCGTCTAAACGTGGCCGGAATACAGGTGTACTGTTTTAACTCCCCACACCGATATCGGTGACGGTGGCCGGTTTCATTGAAACCAGGCCAGTTACGCAGGAGTAATTTTATAGTGCCCAAGTGCGCAGTACACACGAGCACTCTCTCTTCCTTTACTCTCATAATCCAGTGGGACGGATAACCGACAGGACTGACGAGAGATCAGGCGCAGGTCCGACTTTTTACATGCCCATCCGACGCATGGATCATCTTTCTTGTCAGACAATCAGGTTGATCAGCATGCATTGTCCTAACCAAACTAGGAAACAACATTTTTTGTTGTTCCAATGCGGAAATCGAACCCACGACCTCCGTGTCGAGAGCCAATGCTCTAACCACTAGACCACGGAGACTGTTACTACACGGTGTACTGTTTGGTCGGTGTTGGAGACACCGCGACGGTGAGCAGATAACGGCCGACAGTGTGCTCGAGGTATGATTATTGATTTACGGCCCGTTTCAATAATCTATCTACCAAGCACTATTTGTTAAAAATGTCAGTATCGCAAAAAACCGGCAAATGATGAAGCTTACGCGCTGGCCGTAATCTCATGCTCAAAAATTGATAGAGATATATTCTTGCAGAATAAGATTGTGCAATGTGAGTACATATCTCAATACTGATTAAATCCCCCTACAAAACGATGGAAAAGCACCGGCGGCGCGGGGAGTAGTACACAGATACGCACAGGAAGTAGGTACCGCATCGTGACGCCAGTTAGATCTACTGATTAGACAGTCCATTGTTCCTTTTATAACTGAATGCATTTACTGAACTGCACCACGTTCGACACTATACGTTTTTGGCGTACCTTCTAATTATTCAACATGCTTTGGTTATTAAGTTTGAGAGTCTCTGATTCGGGTAAGTCCAGCTTCGTCACAGCGGCGACTCGGAGTCCAGAGTCGAAATAATGAGAGCATGACATCTGTGGCTCAGTGGCTATCCACTGAGCCACAGATGTCACTGCTGATGCCACTGAACAAAACTGAACGGAGGTCGCGGGTTCGAATTCCGCCAAGGGAGCAAAAAGTATTCTTGTGTTCCTGATTATGGATATGTATTAAATATGTCTAGCTATAATATAATGAGATTAAATATATATTGTATAGTATTAAACACACTTCCCGTTGTCTGGTACCATCAGTAGGTAACACAAGTTCTTCGGATACTTAGGTCCAGACTCCAGACTGACGTGGTGTAAATCGTCCACAGATATTATTATAGTGACCACGAAATATAGTACGCCTCACCAAACTAAATGCACCTTAGTACTTGACATATAGGAAACAAAAACAAAGAAATGTGTTAATAATAATGTGTCAATTAATTAAGTAGGTATGATTATTGCATGTCTGAAAATGTAAAATAGGGTGTTTTTCAGTCACTATCAAAACTTTCAGGAATAAATATACTCTTGAATATAAGAAACTTTTACTATGGGACCAACTTTCCTACAAGGCAAAACAAAGATTATGTTTCATAATAAATACTATCTATGCCGAAGCCCTTTTGTATGTAACAACTGTTTTTTTTTTACAAGTAGGGAAAGTTGGTCCCAACTCCCATAGTAAAAGTTGCTTATATTCATTCCTGAAGGTTTGTATAGTGTCTGAAAAAACACCCTGTATATTATTATTAATAGGCTAAGATTATAAGACCAAAATAATATTTATTATTCCTAGCTTATCTATTCCTTTTAAATTTTATAAAAAACAAATGGAGCGTAGCTCATTAAATAACGAAGAACACATGAACAATTTTTATTCTGAATAATAAAATAAACTGAACACTGAGCATCGTACATAGTAAGTAGTAACCCCCATAGGAGGGAGGCCAATTCCCCAACAATAGCGTAATTTTGTATTGTGATGAATACAAAAGAATAATACTACATACTTTAGTTTTTAGTACATGCTCGCACTACGGCGGGAATTATTGTTGATCACCATACGCTATAATATGTTATATAAAATATAGATAATGATTACCTTCATGTGAAATGTAATGGGTGATATTATACGCGCCCCTGTAGCTGAGATTCATCGAATATTTATATTATCGTCAGTTTTAGGTCAACGGAAATTATTCAAGTTTGGGAAAAACTTTTATTTCTATATGAGTTTTGTGTAGTTGATTGAAGGGAAATTTTTAACGTGAAAAAAGAATTGAAAATTATTTACCACCGAGTTGAAGCAACGGAAATTACATAAAGATGTCTGTAATATCTGATAAACTTAGTTTGACGGATTTGCTTTTCAATTGCATATTTTTAACAATTATGTTTAAAGCGATTGGTTGTCTTTTATTACTTATTTTAATCACCTTCAGATAGGCATAGAATATGATGAATACCCGTTGCCTGGGACTATCGCGTGGAGCAAAAATCTTAGGTTCATTCCTAGATAAATATATTCAACTGCAAATGATTTTTTTTTTAATGAAATATGGGGGCAATCGAGCAAACGGGTCACCTGATGGAAAGCAACTTCCGTCGCCCATGGACACTCGCAGCATCAGAAGAGCTACAAGTGCGTTGCCGGCCTTTTAAGAGGGAATAGGGTAATAGGGGAGGGTAGGGAAGGGAATAGGGTAGGGGATTGGGCCTCCGGTAAACTCACTCACTCGGCGAAACACAGCGCAAACGCTGTTTCACGCCGGTTTTCTGTGAGCACGTGGTATTTCTCCGGTCGAGCCGGCCCATTCGTGCCGAAGCATGGCTCTACCACGTACAAAATTTACCAATTCGTAGCAATAAACTCCTGTGATAAGCGCGTTCATAGTTTCATACAAACAAAACAGCTAATGTGAGTGTTTGTTTTAGCGCAATGCATCGCGCCACTCGGCATGGAGAGCGGCATGATACCGGACCGAGACCTCACCGCCAGCTCGTCCTTCGACGACGGCAACGTGGGACCACAAAACGGACGGTAAGTGGAGACGCAGAAAGTGAGACCACAGAACGGACGGTAAGTGGAGACGCAGAAAGTGAGACCACAGAACGGACGGTAAGTGGAGACGCAGAAAAGGGGACCACAGAACGGACGGTAAGTGGAGACGCAGAAAGTGAGACCACAGAACGGACGGTATGTGAAGACGCAGAAAGTGAGACCACAGAGGGGACGGTAAGTGGAGACGCAGAAAGTGAGACCACAGAACGGACGGTATGTGGAGACGCAGAAAGTGAGACCACAGAACGGACGGTAAGTGGAGACGCAGAAAGTGAGACCACAGAGGGGACGATAAGTGGAGACGCAGAAAGTGAGACCACAGAGGGGACGATAAGTGGAGACGCAGAAATTGGGACCACAGAACGGACGGTAAGTGGAGACGCAGAAAGTGAGACCACAGAACGGACGGTAATTGGAGACACAGAAATTGGGACCACAGAACGGACGGTAAGTGGAGACGCAGAAATTGGGACCACAGAACGGACGGTAAGTGGAGACGCAGAAATTGGGACCACAGAACGGACGCTAAGTCGACAAGCTGTTAGTGAGACCACCAAACAGAGGGTAAGGGGCAACGGTAACGACTGCGGAAATTATATAGCCTATGTTACCCGGGTTTTTATTACGAATCTTTTGACACATCATTAATTAAAATCGGACTTGTAGTTTTGGCGCTACTGTGGAACAAACATACATACATAGACTGCAAAAATCATTATCCTACCTTTTGGCTTCGCCGTATTTAGGTAAAAATACCACTGGCCACATTTATTCCACAGTACATTTGCACAAGGCAGAAAATAATATAATTGGGCTAAAAAATTCTAGTGTGAGGATCCTGGAACTGGCGAAAGTTTGTATGAAAAGTGTTATGTGCTTCATAATAAACCTACTATTATATAGCATTTCTAATGTACCTATTGAGAAATATATATTCCAAAAATCATTAGATCTTAGAAAAGATTCCTAAATATTTAAAATAATATAGTATAAATAAAATTTAAAAAAAAAATCACACACACGCGCAGACAGACGCGTCAAACTTAGGTATACCTAACACCCCTCTGTTTTCGTCGCGAGTTAATTAGTATTAGATAGCTTAGCATTATTATTTTGAAAATTCATATTGAAAATTCCATTTCAACTAAATGCGACATCACTTTGGCAGCAAGCTCGTCGCTAAATTCCATATAAAAGCGAACCTTTATTTATGCAAAGAACAAAGAACTAATAGTGTGTTATTAATTACTAGCTGTCCCGGCGAACTTCGTACCGCCTTAGAATTAAATTTGTTGACGTACTGACAGCAGCGCCACCTGCCGGGTCCAATTGCAAATCTAAACCATTCTCGAATCCACTTGAACACACACAAAAATATCATTAAAATATGTCCAATATTAATATTTTCCCCCGTTTTTGCACCATTTTTCAGTGATACTTCGCTCCTATTGGTAGGTTGTAAGTAGGTTGGCCCCTATCTATAGCTTAAAGCCTTCCTCGACGAATGGACTATCCAACACAAAAATAATTTTTCAATTCGATCTAGCAGTTCCTGAGATCAGCGCATTCAAACAAACAACGGAAGCCCTCAAAGATGAATAATTTTCCCCGTTTTTTCCACATTTTCCACTCATTAGTCGCTCCTATTGGTCGCAGCGTGATGTTATATAGCCTAAAGCCTTCCTCGATAATTGGACTATCCAACACAAAAATAATTTTTCAATTTGAACTAGTAGTTTCTGAGTATTAGTATAGACCACAATTAAAATTTTAAAAGACTAATTTCAGTTGAGATCTTCCTATTATTAAGTCGAGTGTCAGTCAGAACTCAGAAGCGACTCGTTAACTGTCTGTTGATATTGAATAATAAACAACTGGCATTTAAATTGAGTGGTCACGAAAAGGTTGCGTCTTAGATTAAAAATTCCGTGAAAAAGAGTCCGGTTAAAGATAAATGTGTTTTGAAAACAAAATGAAATTGAATGGGAACACGCCGATCGATCGGGAACGAACACGCGATATCGATAGTTTGTTAACATTTTTATATTTTATACTTAACGGTGCTCATAGTACGCGAGCCTGTGAGCGCAAAATCCGTCTTGTTTTAAAAGTTTTAAAAGTCCCTTACTTCCAAATTCGGAGTAATGATTAGATCAGAGAGCTCTATACTCTATCTAAATCGGAACTTTGAATGATTACCTTAATCAATATCTTTATTAATTAATATTTTTTTGGTTTTTATTTTTTTAAGTTCTAAAATAACAATGGACGCTTCACACCAAGTCAATCTTGTCGCGTGCTAAGTTCTCGAGAACTTGTGTCGGGGTCCGGGGACAAGCAACGGGACTCATTTAATAATTTTATACTTACGTATTTAAGATTTTTATGATATTAAATTTACATCCGAGACCCGGGAAAATTAAAATATTTTTATTTTTTTAGGCGAGATTCGAACCCGCGAACTACGGCTTATGCGCCGACGTGCTAACAAGTGACACCAAGTGACATTTTATGACACCTCTGTATGTTGTCATAAAATGAAATGTAAAATATTTATGAATTTAAGACCGAAAATAAACTAAATGTTTTCTTTTCAAAATAAAAGATTATGATGTCATGAATTAGCATATAATTTACTCTACTAATATATTTAATCTCTAAATGTATTTTAAGCCTAAAAATAAGAAAAATTTGGCAGTCACTGGCTCCTAGACTCTATATTTACGTGAAAATTGTGTTCTGCTTTGCCAGCGCAGCGCAAACTTTGAGTAGGAAAATAGATATTATCGGAATTTCTAATATATTTCATAACGGTAACATTGCATCACTTGTTTATAAAAGTACCAATTCTGATGAAAAATAGGGTCTCAAATGTATTATGCTACACACAACAGTTAAAATGAAAAAAAATCTTCGTTTTGTTCATAAATAAGATCTATTTTACAGCCATGGACTCCACCCCTGGAATCTATAAAGCTTGATTACCAAGTTATTTAGAAGTCCCCAGTTACAAGAACCGTACTAGACGGTCACTCGACAGTGGACACCCCTCTTATGTAATACATTACTTTGACTCGACAAGCTGTCTAGTAAACACTGCCGAAACAGCAAATCTTTATGTACAAAGTTGGAAAGTATAAAAGTTTGTAAACTATTTGATTCTGATAGGAATATAGACGCTTAAATATCAGAGCGCCCAAGATGTGCAGACTGCAGCTTTTAAAATGCTTCGTAATAGCCATCAACGACCACTTAACGTCAAATCGAGGCGTACTTTTTTTTTCTTGACTAAAGCAATATTCTTTAAGTTTTTCAGGAACCCTTTAAATAGTTTCGCTCTGTCCGTCCATCCGTTCGTCTGTACTCCCTTGATAACAAAATTGTGTGTTATATAAAAATTACAAAGTTAAGTATATAATTTTTTCCCATTCCATCCTAATATCATATCATGTGGGGTATAGTTAAAAATGTATTTTAAAATTTTAAAAATACCTATTTAATATTTATGTAAATAGGAGGTCTCGGCATGTACTACGGATGGTCACCGTAGTAAAAAATTTGCAAAAAGTGGTCACGGAAATGAGGTACGTTCACTAATCATATACTAGTCGCTTCGAGTACAGCTCAGACATAATATACCATAACACGGTTATTATGTAAATTGTAAGGTATCATATATATTAATCGCTCTAGGCTTAGCTAATTAATTAATGATCTGGTTCCAATGATTACACTATTATAATTAAATTGAAATACCTACTAGAGGATATAAATGAAAGTTTGCGCAATGAGAAAACAATATTTTAGCGGTTGATACAAAGCGCAATATGATTAATTGGATTCCGATAACATTTGCCTCTGGCACGTTTTGTAGGTTAATTTGACAAAATGTGAGTTATTTGTACACTAGCTTTTATCCGGCGGCCCCGCCCGCGTAAATATAGTATCCCACGGGAATACTGTACTTTTTCGGGATAAAAAGTAGCCTATATTATAATCCAGAGCCTAAACTACTACTATACCAAATTTCATCGAAATCCGTTCTGTAGTTTTTGCGTGAAAGAGTAACAAACATCCATCCATCCTCACAAACTTTCATATTTATAATATTGTAGTAAGATTTGAAGTCTGTGTGTGCGACATATCACGCCTCTTAAAGTTAAGGGCTTCTTAAATCTCTGATCTCATCTGTCATTACAATGAATATATAAGAGCTTTTTAACTGACTTACAAAAAAAGGAGGCAGTTATTAACTTTAAGAATATTGTGAGAATTCGGCCGTTGCAGATTTATTAGATTGCAAAAAAGAAATTGGCTATGTCATATTATGTGGTCCCGCGTGACCAAAATTTACGTGTTTATTTTGATATTTCAAAGCTCAGAAATAGCAAATAGATCATTCATAGTTATCTACGCGGATTGGGATTTAGTTTTACTCTAAAAAGCACTTTGTATTGAAATGGAGCGCCGTGTATCAGGTTCATCCATCAATTGCTTTAGGAGGTTTGGTGTGTTGAAAACCTGGTATCTGTATTAAATGTTATAGGTTATTCAAATACTAATAAATACACCTAGGACTTAAAAAATTTAAACATATTGACTGTCTGTGTCATTGACACGGTGTGCATGTGAATTGTGAATACGTCGTAAAGCGTCACAGACCACAGCCCAAATAAATAGTAAATAAATAACTAAATAATAAATAATAGCCTACCAATAAATCAGTAATCCTTTACCTACCCAATGTTGTACCTAATTTTGTATTTTGGAAGGAGATGATGAATATTAAGAGGCACACCAAACTCCGTATTTGATATCATATGTATGTATTACATTCGATTGACGACCTCTATGGCTCAGTGGTTAGTGCATTGGCGCTCAAGCCGAAGGTCGCCGGTTCAAGTCCCGCCGAAGGAACAAAAAGTTTATGTGTTCCTGGGATAACCCAAATAAAACACATCCAAGAGGATGTGTATTAAAATAGTAAGAATGTTAAATATAAGTAAAGTATAAAAAGTATTAAATATATTTCTGTTGTCTGGTACCCGTAACACAAGTTGTTCGAGAACTTACCACCGGACCAGATTGACGTGGTGTGAAATCTCCATATATACATTATTAATATACCTTATTATTATATGTATTATTAATATATATTATCGCTTTGTTGCCAAATTGGCGTCTTGGGTTCGAATTCTGGCCAGAATAATGTTATATTATAATTTTTATTTTTCGTTCTACGATGCTCGATCTCCTGTACAATTATTAAAAGTATCAACCTGTATTTTGAAGACAATTTTAAATACAAAAACTTGTGGACGATAACTATGACGTGATGTTTGCGAATTCTATTTCTATATCTGACTTTCGCACCATGAAACTGCATCACCTTTTTTAACTTAAATATGGCGGCTTCATCACAACGCCTGGGGCTAAGTTAATAATTGAAGTATCCAGAGAGTTAAAGAATGAGAGTTTTTAATAAAGCGAGTCCGCTGAGAATAGACGGAGTTGCGGGCTGGCGCTAGTGGCTGTAATATTAATATTTCAAAGGCATATACCATTGAACAGTGCACAATAACGAGTAAGTAATTTTGGACCGAAATCGATCCTTTTACCAGTAGCCCGTGAATTGTGATACATTTCCGATGTATGCTTTTGGAGCATACGAAAACGTTGCCCCGAATGTTGGTAGTTTATTGTATCGTCTCATATTCCTAGAGACGAATTTACCACCAAATATTAGACAATAAACTTGTCATAAAATGTAGACATTGAATTTCACCTGCCTGCAGGTTTAAAAAGGCCGTTTTGGCAATTCATTTTCAATTCTTGTTATGAATTACTGTATGAAAGATGACAGCGATCGTAAAATGGCCACTTGAATTGCAATTCTTAATATGATTTGGATACAATTCATATGCAGAAATTGGCTGATGCATTCATTTGACAGATTTACAAGCAGAATTGCTTTAGTGTCAAATAGCAATATTGCGATGATATAGCGCAAGTGGCCTTTTTAGACCCGGTCTAGAATCATCAGATATAAGTAACGATATGACAATGATTACCTACAAGCAGCAACAATAAATTAACTGCCGTCCAGTGGCGTGGGGTTCCTATAACTCCATTCCTATCGGCTTCACTTACCACTTGCCTCTTGAAGACCCTCATCCAAATACCTTACTATTATACAGGCTACAGCTTCCCTATGAAGGAGAACCAGCCTTCGTCACTGCCGCCGTCTCTTTGAAGTAGGTTAAAAATTAAAATACGCTTAATTCTTTGGCAGGTTAAAGTAAGTAATTAATGGGTATAAATGATTCGAACTATTGCAATCAAACGTACCTATATCTTCTTGCAGATATAGTGAATTAAGTTTCGTTGCGAATTGACATTTAGATTCAACGTAAACTTTCTCGTAACTATGGAAGCAATAAAATTATTCTCGTCAAAAAACGTATTTTCTACAATGTTAGATTGTAATATCTCTGCTATTGGATACAAATCGTGAATCAATTTATCCACTTTAGTATCCACTCAATAGTTTGGAAGCTTTAACCATACAGAACTGATTCCATCGAACCTAAACGGTCATACATCAAAAGCTTATTTCGGATCTCAATTTCAGTTGTATCTGTACTCTCTGCTCAATTATTGAACTAACTGAACTAAAGCGAGAGCAGAACCTTTCCGGCGACTCGGTTATTCGGAATCAAAATAGATATTATAGAGATTGTTTTTTAATAATAAGAGTATATGTTCTCCAAAGTGTTGGTTGCATACATAAGGATAGGGTTTTTTTTCTCTTACGTTACATTAGATAGGTCTTTTAAAAACATTAAGAGGTTGCTAAATATTTTTTTTCGTCTATGTCCGTTTGCGAGATATTCAACTTAAAAGCGTATTTCTTTTTTTTTTAAATAGCCCCCTCCCCCTCTAAAGGCTAAACGGCTGACTCGAAGAAATCATGATGGTAGTCCATGTGATGAATTTTAAAGGAATACTATAGCGGCTGGTAAATATTCCGTATCGCGCCACCAGCGATTTTGAGGCCGATTTTTTTTTACAGTCGCGTTATAATCTGTAAACATCAGACTAGTATTGTTATGATGGCGAATGACCTTTTTTGCAAAAAAAAAATAAATTATAAAAAAAAAAACTTGTGTTAATACAGGAGAATCAATTCCGAATGTAATTATATTTTATATAGGAAATATATGAGAACAGTATATAATTCTTAGGTAATTAATAGCAATGAATTACTCCGAGTTGGCCCAATACGACTTCATTGGATTAGGTTAGATGCTAAGGCGGTAGCTTCGCTGCGCTACGCTCCCGCCTTAGCCATCGTGGTTATTTTTTTGTAAACCACCCAGAACTCAGAAGTAGGAGCCCCGCGTAGCGGGGCTCCGTCGACTCATAATTGAAGCCAGTTGTTACTGAGGGCTTATTATAACGCGACTGTAAAAAAAATCGGCCTCAAAATCGCTGGTGGCGCGATACGGAATATTTTTTTTTTTTAGCCAGAAATAGTCATGCGCCATCATAACAATACTAGTTCTGATGTTTACAGATTATAACGCGACTGTAAAAAAAAATCGGCCTCAAAATCGCTGGTGGCGCGATACGGAATATTTACCCTTTGTACAAAAATAACAAAATAATAAGTAAACATGTAAAATATTGTTATAATAGTACGGAACCTTACGTGCACCAGTCTGACTCGCACTTGGCCTGTTTTTATTCATACACGTCTGCCAACCCGCAGTGGTGGACTACAGCCTCGTCACATTGTGAAGAACCCATAGCCCCAGCAGTGGGGTAAGTTAGTTTTCAATGATGGTAATATATTCGTCTGAGACCATTCACGTGTTCCAATATGATAACACAAATTTGTTAGTAATTAATTAATTAAATAAGTTTTGTAATAATATATTATGTGTCAGTATATATTTTAACACTTAATTTTTTCGTGGTATTCAGTCCCAACAATTAGGGGATAATTAAAAAGTCCCAGCTGTTGTTTCTCAGTTAATATGCGTACAAGTCAGGTTTTAGATATATTCGGTTACAGGTTAAGTCTTCATAGATCATTCAACGGCCCATAGGCTGGCTACAAGATCTACGTTGACTAACGGCCCGTTTCAATAACCTATCTAATCATAACTATTTGTTAAAAACGCCGCCATTCAATCATTTGCCGGTTTTTCGCGATACAAATTTGACGTTTCTAACAAATAGTTAGAGATAGATAGACTATTGAAACTTACCGTTAATCTGTAACCCTAACTTATAATCAAACCAATAGCCGTTGAAAAATGTGTGTCTAGAATCCGCTATTTGTAATAAAACATTTAAAAAAAGAATAGGATTGCAGAGTATCGAAAGATTTTAAACTATAGTGTATCTGATTGGTAGATAGGTTATTGAAACCGCCCAGACAAGTCAGAAGAACAATGTTCTAGTGCCTCATGTGTGCTTCCCGCTCCGGGGCGCCCGTACTAACAGCCCGTACGGATCTTCCGGACAGCTGTGGTCTGTGAAGCCAGCCTAAGGGTAGAGATATACGCACCGGAATCCGGAAGGCCGTAGAGAATTCTGATCATTGGAAATAGAAATCTATGCTAATGCAATAGACTTGAAAATCGAACACATGAGTGTCGAGTTAAACGTCAATATCATATATGACAGCTCGACACCTGACACTTCAATTTTCAACTCTATTCTATTAGCGCCGAGTTCTATTTTCAATGCTCAGAATTCTCTACGGCTTTCCGGATTCCGGTGCATATAGTCCCAGCCTAAGAGTGCGCTAGTCAATGGCTCTAACTCTCGTGATTTCATCTAACATCGGGGGAAAAAGGATATAATATAATCCATAAAATAGTAATCTATACTTAAAAGAGAAACTATAGTGCACACATTTATACCAATTTGTAAAGTATTTTAGGAAAGGCGTCCTCAAATTACGCAAATGGACATTCTGCTGTTTGTGTTTTATGAAAAAACTATAAAATATTTTTGTATGAAGTAAAGTTATCTCAATTGCTGAACAATCAAGCTGTGTCGGTATGAGTTGCTTTTTTATTGTTATTCTTTCTTTGTTTTTTATTTACAGTCAAAGTTGCGTTAAATCAGATATTTGGAGGCTATTATCTTTGAAACTAATTTAAATTTTAGAAATGTAAGCACATACCGATCTAAATATAAGTGTAATTAAAATCGATATAACGCTAAAAGGATCTACAATTTTTGACTTAACAGTAAATCACCAACAGCCTGTCAACTGTCGCCAGCAGTATTTACGGACCATTACGACCTGCAAACCTTCAAGAAGGGAGCGTATTCCCTCCTAAATGTTGCGGGTGTCCATGGGTGACGGTAATCGCTTTCCATCAAGTGATCCGTATGCTCGTTTGCCCCCTAGTTAAAAAAAAATGTAAAAAAGTTTGTATGGAGAAAAAACCGACTAGTCCAGCCTTAAAACTGCCGTGACTCAAATAAGCACTCACCCGGCACTCCTAAGTTTTTCAGCGGTGTTTGTAAAGCCGCTGTAGCCTGGAGCCTGTACCTTATACTCCTTAATCATATAATTAGCCTTTCATACCATGTATCATGATTCATCTGGGGGCACGGTAGTGCCCCCGCCAAGTCATTACTTATTCACCAGCTATTCAGCTTTTTGGTTATTAAGCATGATGCAAGTATTTTATATTAAAATCCTTAGAATCCTTATTCTATTAAAGAACAAGTATAATTTCAAAGTGTCGCGATAGACAAAGCGCTTGAATAGTTAATGGGTATTCTCTGTGACAGGCGGTCTGTTTCTGTTTAATTATTAGAATTCATAACATATGTACAACACTATCACCTTCAAACGTCTACATTTCAAAGATACTAGTATTTGTTAGTTCTAATAATGATAGAGTTTTGATATCGAGAAAGTTTTGATTTAAAAACACCTTCCTTCCCCACATTTGCTTGCATGTTGTGGTTATTTTGATGGGAATATCTAATAGATTTAATATTTATTAAATTGTATGCTATGTTTTTCCGCAAAGTAACGCCTGAACTTAAAAATTTATACTGATGATTCTCTGCATTAAACTATAATGAAACTATAATGGTTCCTTGAATATTACGGAACCCTCAAAATGGTCGAAGCCAATCATGGGTCGCGTATCGCCTCAGGTAGGACGTCACACCTACACTATGTATGTGGCACTCACACGAATGCAAAGCTCGGTTTAGAGTAGACGCGTAATATGAAAGTATAAATGTGGTAAAATATCCGTGACTGTACCTAATCTAGCACCTGAAGTATCCCGGTAGAACGGCGGAACCGACGTGGTGCGAGGTGAGACGAATTGCCATCTGTTCAAACGGAACCGTTACTAATACTGGCAGTTGTTAACACGCGCTTATCAATGATTTATTACTGAAATACTGAGGGTAAGTCAGATAGACGTATGGTCAATGTGCCAGTTACTAGTGAGGTATGGACTCTGAAATTGACTATGGGAAGTATATGGTTTGAAAATGAATTGAACATTTTTGGAACGAAGTTCCTTATCGCGCGTTGTGAAAGGGGGCTAGACGGAAAAAATTCTTACGAAAAGTTGTCACGACACTTTTTTAATTACAAAAGATAATTTTAATTTTTATAAAAATTAAATATTTACGCGTATACATTTATTATATTGATGTATGTATGTATGTATGTATGTAATGTATGTATGGATAATATCGGTTCGGATATTGTATTATTATTTATTTTATATATACATGTATGTATTTATTTTATATATAATGGTCTGTCTGTATGTCTTTTTTTTTTCTTTGCTATTGTAAGCTGTGCGGCGTCGCATGTTTCTCTGTCTGTCTCTCTCTCTTATAGAAAGCAAGCCAGATATTTTCATCCGGAACTTCGTTCCATCCAGGTGTCCCTTGACACCTCTCAAGTTTTTTTATTGATTTAAATAGATAGGTAGTACTATATTTTAAAATGTTAGAAGATCGAGTAGTCGCAACCACTAACATTGTTAAAATCAATGACTTAGAGCTAATAATAATTACACAACGTAAACCCACAACTAAGGGTTAGTGTTGATAAAGTTTGAAACAAATAAATAGCTACTGGCTACAGGAGTAAAAAGTAACAAGTCTTATTTAAATCTTGTAATTTATGAATCAGTACAAAACAATTTTTGTACAACACGAACTAAACGCAAACAGTGTAATCTTTGAGGGAACTTAAGACTCATTAAATATCAGGCCGAAACAATAACGAAGATAAGGCACAATTTTAATTCCGTGGCAAACGCAATTTGCAGCTTATCACAATGTTAGTAGAGTGTGTAATCGCGTGGCGATCGTTTTGAATTTGATCGAATATGAATACAGAGATATCAATTACGATGCCGCTCCTCGCATCATTGCTGGTGTAAACGGTCCACCACGCGCCAATAACTCTTAATGACTTGCCATGTCGGCCTGATTGGCCCGGGGACCGAAGTGACACATAAGTGAATGCACTAAACTAACTATTCTTAACTAAAGTCACTTTTAATCAATGCCACTTCATTTGTTCAAGACTCGAACTCAGTTTATGGACACTTTCAATTCTTGTTATAGCGCACTTTCTAAAGTACGACAAAAACCTAAGACGCATTTTTGTACAAAGTAACCATCAAAATATAATCTTCATTTTACCAACGTGACAACGTGAATGCACTAACAACTAACTGTAATACCTAATATTTTAATCAATGCCACTTCATTTGTTCAAGACCTATGTTCAAGTTTATGGACGGTTTAAATTCTTGTTATAGTTAAACTTATAGGCGCACTTGAAAGCGTAACAACTAACAAGTAGGTACGCGAAGTAATCGCGTAAATTCAATATTTTGTGTTGCCATCAATTATTTACTTGAAACAGAACACCAGCAACTTAGCTGATACATCGGCCAGTAATAATTCATACGTACAGATTAATCTGAACGAGAAACCAGGCCGCATGTGGTATTTATAAGTAAGGAAAAATATTTCACGCTGAAAGCTCGGGTTCATACGGCTTTGTACGTTCTGGACCATTCTGCTGTTGTCTTTGTGGTTTAACAAGCGTTTTTTAATTAGTTTTTTAATATGGCTACGCGATAAACTGCGATGCTTAATTTTGTGTCGCGACTCGAGGTGCAAACGAATATTTTAATTTTGAACTATGTATTCATAAAAATGTTTAAAATGATTGATAGGCTTGTTGGGCCTATATTTGTTAGATATTTTTGTACATGTAAAAAAGGTGACAACGAAAATTAGGTAATCAATCGATTAATTTATATTTTTATGAATAAGGAGGTAAGTATAATTTTATAGGCTAGCCGCACACGTGCAAAATTATTTACGGAATAGATTTGTCAATACCAGTCAATACACAAAAAAAACCGGCAATATGGCCCGCACATAAGGAATATTATTGTCAATATGAGCATTATTGCCAAATATAATATGGTGTGTGTGCGGCTAGCCATAGTGGTTTAACAAACCCGCATTCACGTTAGCTGAAATAAGCAATATCAATCAGATTATTATAATTGTCGGTGTATTAATGCCGAGTTAATTAAATTTCATAGTCCGATTACAAGAGCTTAATGTTGGTCGATTATAATGTTCCAAATTGGCTACAAGTACAATGTACAATTTATATTATTTGTTCAGTAAAATACGTAATGTCCAAAACGTAGATACGTCAAATGTCGTGACCCCTAAATAATGCGTGTAATTATAAAATTGACGTAAAAAAATTACGGCATGCGTGCTACTAATTTGCTATAATATTTCATGAATAGTGCTTGTTACTAAGTTATTACCGTTGACGTCGGTCGCCGTTCCCTTGTTTATAATAATAAAACCGTGACGTCACACGTTTATGCTTTAACACCAGTTAGTCGCTGGACATCGGAATCGCGATTAAGCAATCTACCTCATCTTCTTCTTATAATTAAAATGGATTGCAATTCCAATGTCTCGTTAAACTCGAGAACGGCTGGACCGATTTAACTAGATTATGTCTTGAAATGATTGTGGTAGTTCGTAGTTCAGGGAATAGAAGGTTTAAACGGTAACAGATATTAGAATTTTTATTGCATGTTCATTATGTTCAATTTGTCACTTCACTGTCAAATATTGCGTTGTTGCGTTCAGTTTACCTGTTTGCTTATTTATTTATTCCAGTTTATATTTAAGAACAGCGTGTGTCGGGACAGCTACTATTCTATGGAAGTTATCTCAAAGGACACTGGAAATTTTACAATTTTTTTATTATATACGGCGACCAAAGATAAAATTAGGTTAGATATAAGGGTAATAGCATCTGGATTCTCGATTACAGCGGCGTAGGTCGCATGTCTGCAGGAGGATGGGTAAATAGTAAATACTATGATATTTCAACTGTCAACGAATAAATATATAAAAGGCAAACCTGTCTGACTCATCATCAACGCACAGCCGAAACTACTGAACGGATTTTGCTGCAAAATACAGATTTTTGAAAATTCGCCCCCTTAGGGGGTGAAACATGAGTTAAAATTTTCTAAGGTACCCGAACTCCACGCAGACGAAGTCGCGGGCAAAAGCTATTCATATAAAATAATATGATTACCATTTAATTGAATATCTCCACTTGTCCATGGATCTCAATTACCTAATAGATATAATAACGGAAAATTCAATCTTTTTAAAAATAGAAATCTAATAGTATTTTTGATCGTGGTCGCCATTTTTATAGCAGCGGGTAAAAATTGATGTCTTAATATTTTACATACTAAGAAAATTTATACCTTCTATAGCTCAGGAAAAGTCGCGCGTAAAAGCTACTGCATTAGAATACGGTTACAAGTAAGTATTACATCATCCAAACGACTCCATTTAAACTTGTATTCTATTCAATTGTAATCTAAATTTTTAATGTTTCTCCGAAGACCTACGTTTTCAGGTCTTCTTAGAATCGCACGGGGAGCCCATACGAATGACGTTAGATACCCTATTGACAGTCTAAACGATTCAGTGAGCACCTCAGAGTTAGTAAGTCCCCTGACCAGCCGATAAGCCGTAAGCCGGATTAGCACGCGCAATAAACAGGAGTAAGATGCTTAGGCAGTTGGCGCTAATGCAGCGAGATAAATATTTGTTCCGGGGCCATACAAATGGAGGTTGGTACGATTTTAAGGGAAAAGTTGCTCTGCGGATTGTGTAATTGACGACCTCTGTGGCTTAGTGGTTGAGCGCGTTGGTGCTTAAGTGGGGGGTCGCAAGTTCGAATCCCACCGAAGTAACGAAACGTTTTTCTGTGTTCCTACTTCCTGCACAATATGCACACAGCGCGGTGCCATTTGACATTTGAACTCTTACAAGTTACAATGAAACGTGTATCTTATTGTGTAATGAATAAAGGTCAATTTTGAATGGCTATCTTAAAAATGCATCGCAGCGCCGCGTCGCGTACCGTCGTGGTGCGAAATTACTCTTAAAGTCTCGTATCCATAGACGTATATTATAGACGAGGCATGTTGAGGCAAAAAGCGTCTCCAGTAAAATGGCCCCAATTTTTAAATTTTTGGGGCCATTTTGAAATTCGAAGTATGGTGAAAACAAGATGGATGACATTTGAGTTATGGTGAAAACCAAGATGGCGTAACTTTTTCTTGTATGAATTTTTTTTCTACTAAATGTACGTGGTAGCCTATCTTGAGTTGAAATCTTTGCTCGTATTGCTCTAACGGTGGTCGCCTAGTGCGTTCGCACCTTTACACTATTCATACAATTTCCATTAGCTCCCTAGTTTTCCTTTAAAACATTTTTTAAAATAGAGAAATATTTTTAGAGAGTTTATTTGTGAAAGCTTTCAACATTAATGGGCGCTAAGTAACAATGAAACCCACTTCACGAAAGTCCACGAAATTCAGAATGTTATGTACATTACCTATTGATTCCCGATGAAAACTCTCAAATTCAAGTTGGTAAAGGTAAGGATTAAAAAACAATGTTTTTTGCTATTTAATAGGCAAGCGGACTGATTTTTTTATTGCATAAATGAATAGTACTCTTAAATATGAGTAACTTCTCAGAAGAAACCGTATATCAAAAGTCAATATTTTCAAAGGTACAGCGATTTGTATACAAAATTTCGCGAGTCTTTATACCAAAAAAAAATTTTTTTTTGCGAAATTGGTAAACAAAACCTACATCATTAGTTTACTCACATCATATACAAAAACATTCATTATGGTAAGTATGAACTTAAACGCACAAATATCGGAGATATTTACAAATATATTCCTGCGGCCGTATACTTTATACCTACCTAATACACTTTAATCCAATAGTGACGTCATTTGTGTGGCGATTTTAGTATGGAGCGTTTTTAGGAGGCTCGCGAAATTTTGTATAAAAATCGCTGTACCTTTGAAAATATTGACTTTTGATATACGGTTTCTTCTGAGAAGTTACTCATATTTAAGAGTACTATTCATTTATGCAATAAAAAAAAATTGTCCGATTGCCTATTGAAAAACAAAAATAACCGTTCAAATCCTTATGATATTTGTGACATATTTTTTCTTAAAATAGTCATATTATATATAAAAATCAGCAGTTAGTAAAATCAATTTTATATTAGGTAATCTCAACGATCATATTTAAATATAGTCAGGTAATCTCCATACATTTTCAACTGCGGTTGTGACTAGTGACGTCATTTGCACAGACATTTTTGGTATAGAGCGTTTTTGATGCTCTCCACCGATCTCACTTTTGTGATGATTGTATTTCGTCAACGTTTGATCGTAGATATGCCATTGCAAGGACTATATTTTCCAGCTTATTATGTACTTTTCGAAAAGCCAATAAAAAATTGCTTATATTTAGGCTTGTTTATAGTGGTAGGTAGTTTTTTGTTTTTGTCATATTTTTTGCTTTCATTAAAAGTTGACCAAAATATCGTTTACATCTAAACATCTCGCGGTAGCCTTACATTTTGCCGCTTTACAGTTAATGTTGCATTCATAATCTTTACAAATAAATAAAATTGAAGTGTCTGTTTGTAAAATCAAATAAATAGTTTTGCACTGAATGCGTATGATAGTATATAATGTCTTCGAAAATAAATTACAGATACTTCGACACATGATCCACTGCTTGTGTAAAGACGTTTATGCAAAAAAGTAACTGTTATACTCAAAGTAAAAAATGTCATCTCATGTATGGATGCAACTCTCCGCAAAACGCAAACTCGCCCATATAAAGATTTTTTTTTTTCTAGTATGACAATTATTTTTCTGCTTAAACGTCTTTACATAAGCAACAGATCATATGCCCAAAAAATCCGTAATTGATTTTACCGAACCTTATACACGGCCTTATACCATGATAGTATATATGTTACAGTCAATGTGATTAAATAGCTATTATACATAATGACTGGTCATTATATATAATAACTATATTGTCTAGATAATGTGATAAATTAATCACTTTGTCCGGATATTATTCATAATAGCGGGCCAAAGTTAGCTAAAGTAATAAACACGATTCAACTTAGTGATGCAACAGAACTCTGCTTCTGCTTCCGCTTCCGCGGAAGTTCTGCATGTCTTTTCACTTTCGTTTCGGGAAAACGGGACCAACCTCGGATTATAATCCGAGGTTGGTCCCGTTTTCACTAAAGTGGTGACCTGATGATCACATAAGCTTTGATCAGAACTCCTCAGTCTTTAAATATACGCGTTTGAAAATTTCGGCATTCAAACTCAAACTTAAGAACTGAGTTCAAAGAACTGCAAGCATAATATGCCACTATGTAACTTACAGTAATCATCATCGTCATCTTATTTTTACAAATATACAATACCTAATGGAAGCTTGGCGCGTATTCAATAATTATATATTCGATTGTTTATTTAAAACGTTAGTTAATAATTTAACATATATCACTAAAACCTTTCCAAGAGCATGTTAGGACATGTGTAAGGAGGGTTCCGTAACTATAAATGCGTAATATGCTTTTTTTTTTATTACTCCAAAAGTTACTGTCCGATTTGGATCACAATAATTTTCCTAAAGAGTTTTTAGCATGATCTATCAGCATGAAAATTTGCAAGTTTCTATCTCCTATAGTTTAAAAATGATAGGGGGGGGGGGGACCAACTTACAAACTAGTTCGGAGGCCGATTACTCGAAAATGGTCAACTTTATAAAAAAGTAACGTATGAAACCTTGCCTTTATTTTAAAAGACCTATTCTACGATACCCCACACGATGGGGTAGAGTGAAAAAATATTTATCATCCCCACTTCACAATTCACATGTATGGAGAGCCACCCCTAAAATATAAAATTATTATTTTTTTATGATCCCGAAACTGTGATCTATACACAATCTATAACTGCACAAAATTTCATCAATTTATATTCATAATTACAGGAGCTAGAGGCGCGGACAGACAGACAGACAGACAGACAGACGGACAGAGCGAAACTATAAGGGTTACTTAAGTATTACGGAACCCTAAAAGGGGTAAAATTATTATAAAAAAAATATTTCATTAAGTTAAATTACTTTATATAGATCACAATAAAATTGTACTTATCTATGACAATGTTATTATAATAATTATAATAAACATAATAATTATTATTATATAAAGGCAGATTGAAATACAATTTTATAATCTTTTTTTATTACTTTATCCAATTCTTCGAAGATATTATATAAAATGGCCAGTCAATGTGATTAATTCTGTGTCATTTATCACTTTGTCTAAATTGAGTAGACATTATAAATAATGGCTGGATGGTATATATAATATCCGGATTTATTACTTTGGCTGTAACATATACACCTACACCAAAAAAACATTTTTTAAAATTAACGTCTGTCTGTTTATTCCGGGCGGTCCAGCTAATCCCTGAAACGGCCGGACCTATTTTCAGGGGACTTTCACTGGCAGATAGCTGATGTTATAAGTAGTAACTTAGATTACTTGTAACTGAGGGTTCCGTTTAAAAAAAAACTGGTTCCGTTTCCGTTAGTTCTACGCAAACGAAGTTGCAGGCACCAGCTAGTATTACAATGTATTTTCTATTCAATCCAACATATTATTACTGGGATATTGTGATCGTAACTATTGTTATTGAAAGTCGCTCTGCGGTGAAACAACCGAAACGGAATTGTTGAAATTAAAAGTTTCCACGCGCTGTGGGGTAATGGATTCAAATGGGAAAAGTGGGAAAAGGTGAGCTCTGTGGTTTGAGGGAAAAGCAACGGGAAAGGGAAATAAATGTAACCGTTGAACCTTCCAGAAGTGTTAATAAATATGTTACAGCCGTAGATTAAGCTTAATCTCTGTTAGCTAGTCCTTTGTGTCCTTAGATATTCAACGATTTTTTAATTAATATACATACAGCCCGATAATAGAAGGTATAGATATTATTTTTTATCTTATCGTTTTTTCTATATGTCTAGTTTCTACTATAAATTAGATTTTTGCATAATATTATCAGTATATATTGGCGTAACGGCACTGCACTCGTTACGTTATTAGATATGCTTCTTATCACTTTTTGCCTATTACTATGCTTAACTTATACTAGGTACTCATCTCTGTAACCCTCGTCAACGGAAAAAAATTAGGTACTACATCGTATCGATCACCATGTATCTACTGACTGCTAATGCCCAGTTTCTGAAGATTTGTCATCCCAAGTTTATCTATTCAATCGCGCTTTTGATTGGACGCGTTTGCGTCGTCAACGTAAAAATTTTACTACAGCGTAATCCATATCGGTTCACTGACTGCTGATGTCCGATTTATGAAGTGTTTTATGGGAAGTTTATCTATTCAATAGGGCTTTTGATTGGATAACACATTTGCGTTGACCAATCACAAACGAATAGATAAACTCTCGATAAAAACCTTCAGAATCCGGGCATAAGTCGTTCAGACTTCAGACACGGAGTCCTGGTTTTGATAATTGATTGGATAACTCATTTGCGTTGACAAATCACAAACAAATAGATAAACTCTCGACAAAAACCTTCAGAATCCGGGCATAAGTCGTTCAGACTTCAGACACGGAATCCTGCTCGGCTTGGCGTACAATATCCAGACAATAATTTGAATAAACGCCTTCAACGTGAATTTCAATACATATTTACAAATCAAATGCAATTGAGGTTATGATATCACGGCACGTCAAGTGCGAGCGCTAGAAACGTCAGCCGAGTAGCGGAGCAACGCGAACGTACCATAATATATTTATTTCGTTGCCCGATAAATGTTAGATTGTGTTTATAAATCCATTATAGGGACGCGAGTCGCGAAGCAGAGCATTTTGTATAATATTATTTACTAGCTGGTTCGTTACTAGCATTTTGTATAACTTCGTTTGCGTAGAGAACTAACGGAAATAGGATCCTGTTATTTAAACGGAACCCTAAGATAAAAGTAACCTAAGTTACTGCTTATTACATCAGCTATCTGCCAGCGGAAGTCCCGTGGAAGGTCCAGCTGCTTCAGAGATTAGCTGGAACAAACAGACTGACAGACGGACAGATAGACAAACAAAAGTGTTAAAAATAGATCTTTAAGTGTACTGTGTAAGTACCGTAAATACTTTTATATGCATTTAGTGACGTCTAGTTTATATTCAAACTTAATAAGAAGTGAATTCAGTATGTAAAAACTTATCACTTTAAAATTATGTTTCACAAGTCATAATATACTGTAAATATTGTTGCAACTTCAAAGTTCGTACTAACGATGTTCCTCGTACAATAAAGTGCAAAAACACTTGCACGGTTGACAACCCTGCGGCTAGCGGTTTGAATATTTTACACAGGTATTCTCATGAAAAGAAAACGTCTACGTCAGGGATGTTTGTGTGTCCGCGTGTTGCATCAGAGGTGGGATATGTTTGTTCTGTAACTCAAACACCGATTAAGTATCCAGGCTACTGTAAATTAAAAGTTGCAAAGTTAAATAAATCTACTTTAGTTTATCAGCCGCAAAGTTGGAGACGCCAAATAATTTAGTACCATCTAAAGCTTGATTAAGTTCTTGTGTGTTACAAAATTACAAGTAGAGTCATAGGTACTAGGCAATAGGTACACATTCGATCTTATAATTTTTGTCTTTATTGAGTACATTTGTCCCTTATTACCCGACTGCCGGGAGGGTTATGTGTTTGGCGCGTATCTTGTATGTATGTATGTATGTATGTAATATTCTTTATTACCTTGTATCTTCAGAACCGCTAAACGGATTTTCACATTTGAGGTATCGTTAGATTCATCTTAATAGCCCAAGTGTTCTTAGATAGGTGACATTAAAAAAAAAACAAAATGGCGGATGTTTGACGCCATATTGTGAGGTAAAAAAAAAAACTACCAAGTATATCGAGTGGGGTATCAAAATGAAGGATTTTAAACACTGATTCTAAATATGTATATAACTTGCAGTTTTATATTAAATATAACGATAAATAATAATAATAAAAAACAAAAACCCGCCTGCATTATACTACAATAACTACGATAACTACAATTCAAAAGCAACTGAAAAGACTGAAATAAAATAAATAATTAAAAAAATAAAAAAACCCGACTGCAAAAAATACATATACCTAAGCAACGCACTAAAAAGACCGAAACAAGTTTGACAAAACTGACTACACTATGAGCTGAAACCCTAAGTGAAATAATTGACGTTATGTTTGTTAGCAGGCGGGGCCCATATATTTTTGTACGATTTATAATTTGCGAATGGGTCCCGCCTGCTACCAAACATAACGTCAATTATTTCACTTAGGGTTTGAGCTCATAGTGTAGTCAGTTTTCTCAAACTTGTTTCGGTCTTTTTAGTGCGTTGCTTAGGTATATGTATTTTTTGCAGTCGGGTTTTTTTATTTTTTTAATTATTTATTTTATTTTTAAAGTATTTTTTTTGAACTTATTTCTTTGTACCTACTTATTATAATAGTGTTTCCTAAATAAATTCCATAGTGAGAAACCAACGAGAATTTATGTCATGTTAACACAAAAATCCTTCCTAGTGCGAGTCGGACTCGTGCACCGAGGGTTCCGTACAAACCTGTAGTGATTTTGTTACAGCTTAAAGGTATTATAGACCTGTGTATTTGATGTGAATTTCAATTTAATACCTCTACGCGTTCATAGGAAAGGAGTTGTAAGTTTAAAATTATTAAAAATATTTTTATTATAATATTAAATATGATGTAACTAAAAATTTACGTTTTTGTAATTTTTCCTTTACTCATATCTGTGCTATAAGACGATGCTTCGTACCAAATTTCAAGATTCTGAGTTCACGAGGAGTACCCTGTAGGTTTTGATTTCCTTGCGAGTGTCGAAAATTTACGGCATAAACGGCTGTATCTTTTGATTGCGTTGGCTTAGAAGTTTGATTTTTTTCACAGCTCCAAGGGACAGTAGACCTGAGTATTTGATATAAATTCCAGCTTGATACCTCGACGCGTTCCTGAGTAAAAGGGTCTTGACAGACAGGCGGACGGACAACGAAGTGATCCTATAAGGGTTCCTGTTTTTCCTCTCGAGGTACGGTAACCTAAAAATATATAATATAATATCTACATATACCTATTCAATTACAATAATATTTTATCCGCTCTCATAATATTATTATTAATTAGATAGATTGTGCATTTGAATGAGACAGGTGGTTTACATTTTGATTGAATGAATTGATGATGTTGCAGGATTATCGGAATTAATGCAAAATGTCCCACGAGAGTCGAGACACTATCGCGCAGCTGAGTTATTGGAATTTAATTTTTACAATCTATACAGATAAATAAAATCGAAGTTTCTGTCTGTAACTTCAAATTAACAGCTTTTCACATAATGAATCTGAAAGTATATTCGGTACTTACAATAAAATACCAATTTTTAAAATTTTTGTCTGTCCGTCTGTCTGTCCGTCTGTCGGTCTGTCTGTCTGTTTGTTCCGGCTAACCTCTGAAACGGCTGGACCGATTTTCACGGGACTTTCACTAGCAGATAGCTGATGCTATAAGGTCTAACATAGGCTACTTTTATTTTAGGGTTCCGTTTAAAAATAATAACCTAACCAAGAGCATGTCAGGACATGTCTAAGGAGGGTTCCGTAACTATAAACGCCTAATATGCTTTTTTTTAATTACTCCAAAAGTTACTGTCCGATTTGGTTCACAATAATTTTCCTAAAGAGTTTTAAGCATGATCTATTAGCATGGAAATTTGCAAGTTTCTATGTCCTATGGTTTAAAAATGCTAGGGGAGGGACCAACTTACAAACTACTTTGGAGGCCGATTACTCGAAAATGGTCAACTTTATAAAAAACTAAAAAGTAACGTATGAAACCTTTCCTTTATTTTAAAAGACCTATTCTACGATACCCCACACGATGGGGTAGAGTGAAAGAATATTTTTCATCCCCACTTCACATGTACGGAGAGCCACCCCTAAAATATAAAATTATTATTTTTTTATGATCCCGAAACCGTGATCTATACACAATCTATAATTGCACCAAATTTCATCAATTTATATTCATAATTACAGGTGCTAGAGGCGCGGACAGACAGACGGACAGAGCGAAACTATAAGGGTTCCTTACGTATTACGGAACCCTAAAAATAGGGTTCCGTTTTTGTTAGTTCTGCGCAAACAAAGTTGCGGGCATCAGCTAGTGCAAAATACATTCATTGTAAAGTGTATTATTAATTATATTATTATAAAATCTGGGGGCACGGCAGTGCCCCCGCCAAGTCGAGCGCGAAGCAAACACTGCCGTACCATCCTTTACTGGAACCATTTCGCCGCATTTTCAGGCCCCTATTTGAGAACCTCTGGATAAGACCAGAACGCAGAAATTTTCGTCATCCAATAAGCTATAATCACGTACTTAAAATCCAAAATTTCAAGTCTGTAGGTCATTTAGTTCCGAAGTTAAGCGAAAGCAAAGTTTCGCATTTTCGACACTCACTCACTCACTCACTCACTCACTCATGATCATCAAAATAGAACTAGTACTTCCCATAAACTTAGAGAGCTGAAATTTGGTACAGAGTTGGGGTTTAATGGCCACATAAAGGGAAAACTATAAAAACTAGGATAATCGATCTGGGGGCACGGCAGTGCCCCTGCCAAGTCGAGCGCGAAGCAAACACTGCCGTACCATTCTTTACTGGAACCATTTCGCCGCATTTTCAGGCCCCTATTTGAGAACCTCTAGATAAGACCAGAACGTCGATCTGGGGGCACGGCAGTGCCCCCGCCAAGTCGAGCGCGAAGCAAACACTGCCGTACCATTCTTTACTAGAACCATTTTGCCGCATTTTCAGACCCCTTTATTCTACTCGAACATTACACAAATTAAATAAACAAATTACACTAAAATCTAGGAAAATAAATCAATATGCCCACGTTTCTACAAAAAGAAGTGAAATCCCACCAAAAACATTCTGTAAAAAACTAGCCAAGTCTCGATGGAGCTGCTTGTTTTTCTCTAAAAAGTAATGAAATCTAGACAAAATCGTGCCAAGTCTAAGGTTCCTTACTGCGGTTTCTTTATTATTATAGTTAATGTTGTGTGACTTGGCCGTTGAAGGGCACACAAGGGTACAATGGGGCTCCATGACACCATTGCTCCAATACGTGTGTTGTACAATCAACAACAGCCTAAAATGAGACACTAGCGTCCAATTACCAATACCAGTATGGGCTATTATCTCGCTTTAAAAACATAGGTAGTTACAAATGTAAACAAAATTGACTTGTACCCACTAAAGTATAAATAATGTTCAACGGCCAAGTCACTCAACATTAACTATAATAATAAAGAAACCGCAGTAAGGAACCTTAGACTTGGCACGATTTTGTCTAGATTTCATTACTTTTTAGAGAAAAACAAGCAGCTCCATCGAGACTTGGCTAGTTTTTTACAGAATGTTTTGGTGGGATTATACCTACAGGCACCAGAAGACCATTCTATGCATAGTGCATACTTCTAATATTTATACTTAAATTATGAATAATGAAATATTAACCTGAGTAGGTACTATTGACTCGTTAGGTGTTAACAATATGGAACCCCTCGTCTACCTTTGAAGTTGTGACCTTTAGAAAAAGTAATAATAAACAATACATATCTTAAAGCGCCAAATTAGCCTACGTTCACAGAATACAGAAATCATCCAGAAACCGTCAACGCGCTTGAAAGTGAAACCGTCACGACTACTCCAAATTGGAGTGGTTATCCACACATAATATGTTGCCACAGAATAACGGAATATTTTACATAACTTTTTTTCAATTAATTTTTATTGAATAGCTAACTGTCGTAACATGATAACGCGATTGTTTTGTAAGTGTAAATAGTAAAAAGAGCGGGCGGGGCGGTGTTTCGCCATGGTTTTGGTTACAGTGCGCTGCGTACAAATGTGATCGAACACTCATTCTGGATGTTCTGTATTATGTGCCTACGTTCTACCGAATAAGAAATCTCCCGACCCTCTTGTAAAGAATTCCGTTAACCCGATAATTATTGCGTTTAATTCCACGGTAACTGCTTAACATTGGGCTCAACTCAAGAAACCCGTTTCGCTTGAACTTTCGATTAAATCTAGTCAGCACTTCAGCAGAAGTACAAGTGGTGGCCGCCTCGTTTAAACTTACCTGCACTTACAATTAGGAATGATTACCGGTTTCTGTACTGCATAGTGTATGTATGAGTAACTTTGTTTAACACATTACACGAATGTACTTGCAACGGTCGTGAGTTTAAGAACAGTGTGCGAGTTTTTGTCACTGCTTGCGTGAAGAAGTTAACTACAGCGTGCCTTATAGTGGCAAACAATGGTAACTAATTCGTTGCTCTACAATTTGTTGTTAACTTCTTTACGGCAAGTACCTACCTAATGATAAAAAGGTAGAAGGAGATGGGCACAAAATTTATTAATTACGTATTCGGTATTGAGGAGCTATACCACTGCGGCTCAGGCTTTGTTCATTGGTCACGTGGATTATGTGGCGCAACCCCTGCCTGCATATCATTTGCAGCATGCGTGCATGTGTGTAGCATTGTACGCGCGTGCACCAATGACGTCATTTCGTGCGTAGCAGTGGATGTTATCGTAAATCATTTTCAAGTGATTTTCACAAAACATAGCTTGATACATACTCTCCGTCGCAGTGGAGCTAATACGCCTTTATGGCTTAGTTGGGTCAAGGAACATACTTTTTTCTCTGAGTCAAGAGGAACATACTTTTGTTTGGCATTGACCACATTTAGTATTTACCTATGATACTATCTTGCCCTATCTGGTATTATCCAGTAATTTCATTAGCACATACCCGATACACAAATCCTACTACTATTATAAATGTGAAAGTTTGTGAGGATGGATGGATGGAAGTATGGATGGATGGATGTTTGTTACTCTTTCACGCTAAAATTACTGAACGGATTTTGATGAAATTTGCGGTGGTAGTAGTTTAAGCTCTGGATTAACACATAGGCTACTTTTTATCCCGAAAAAGTGGTGTTCCCGTGGGGAACTATATTTACGCAGACGGAGCCCCGGGCAAATGCTATTAAGTACTATAATATTAAAACTTGAGAAGATTAAACGTCGATGCAATATTTCAAACTCACACTTCACGAACACGATCCAAGCATTTACATTATACGAATTTCATTGCAGGGTTCATAAGGATTTTTTGTTACAAGACATGGAATTTCAATAAAGTTATATTCCTCTTAAGTTATTATAGAAGTTAAATTAAGCAGGAATCCCTTAATGAACCGGGCTGAAATGAAGGAACTCTAGGTATCTAGACTGCCGCTTTTGTAGACGCTATTTGCCCACGCAAACTTGGTGTTTGGATGTCAGGAAAATTCCACAGAAATCTGGAATAAGGTATTTTAATTTCTTGTTGCAACTCAACCTCTTGACAGCTGTTCCATTTGTTTAGTTTCCCTTTCTTATCCTTCAACTATTCTTGATACTTGTCGCAAACTAGATGATAATTCTTAAGCGCACCTATTGTGATAAGATGTTGAAGTTTACGCTTACTATCCGATAAAACAAATTTAAAAAGGAAATAAATATAAATGTACTATCTTTTGCGCGCGTGAAGAGAATACGAATTTCAAAAAACTATAAAATACGTAGGTACTCAATAATGTCTACTTATTTCTTCAGATATTAAATTTCATGGAAAAAGGGACACTTTTTTTTCATACAAACTTTCAACACTTATTACACCCTCAGGGGGTGAATTGTAACAAACCATGAAAACGTATTTAATGAAATATATTTCAGAACATCAATCTTAATTTTCCAAATAAATTTTCAACCCCTATTTTACCCATTTAAGTGTGGATTTTTTAAATCTCTTCTTAGTGCGCGTCTACACTCTACATTGTAGATTAAAACTACTGTCCAAATTTCACGTTTCTACCATTAGCGCTTACGGCTTTACGAGCGTCTAATGTCTATACGTCAGCCAGTCAGTGCGACTGGGGACATGTCCTTTTATATATTTATATAAGGTTTGGTAAAATCAAGTGCGGATATTTTGGGTATATGATCTACTGCTCATATATAAAGACGTTTAGGCAACGTAAATATTATTGTCATACTCAAAGTTAAAAAATCATCTCATATAATCGGTGAATCTCCGCTCAACGCAAACTCCCCCATATAAAGGAAGATTTTTTTCGAGTACCTATGACAATTATTTTTCTGCCTAAATGTCTATACATTAACACCCTTATTAATAAAAATATTTACACCATGGATAAGCAAATCCAAATAGCTCTCTTTGTCTATCAAGTGACTGTTCCAAAGTATCTGACAGAGACAGCCATGTTGGATTAGCTAATCCGTGGTGTAAATAATTTTATTAATAAGACTGAAGCAGTATATCATATGCCCAAAGTATTCGTAATTGATTTTATCGAACCTTATTATATAAGGTTTGGTAAAATCAATTACGAATACTTCGGGCACATGATCTACTGCTTATATAAAGACGTTTAGGCAGAAAAATAATTGTCATACTCAAACTAAAAAATCATCTCATGTATGGGTGACAAGCCGCAAAACGCAAACTCGCCCATATAAAGAAAAAATCATTTTTTTTCGAGTATGACAATTATTTTTCTGCTTAAACGTCTTTACATAAACAGTAGATCATGTGCCCAAAGTATTCGCAATTGATTTTACCAAACCTTATATATAGATTTATTATAAACATAAAGCGTGTTCAATCAAAATAACTTCATTTAAAAGAAACAGACATTGAAAACATTAAATCAGATTGCACACAGCACATCGAGAAAATGTAGCAATCGCCTATCACGATTTCTATGTGCTACAATAGGCTCATTATTCCATTGTGTGCAAGGGAACATTTCTTAAAAAGTGCAGAGAAAAGACTTTGATATTTGTCGCGTTTTCCACCGCCGCCGGGCATACGCTCCACTAGTGTCGCAGTGTCGTAATGACGTCGCTGCCATAACAAGTTTGCCGTTTACACTACGCGACGCTATCTCTAGGTATACATTAACTCGTCGCAAATGGAGTTGCATCCTAAGTTGCTTTTACGTCACTTAAAACTGGGAACCGTCGCGAAAATATAACGTTACTTAGTTGATGTCTCGCAAAGTGGCCTTAATGTCAACACTACTCAAAATTTGCGTAGTGATTCAATAAATTCCATGGCGGGAATTTTTAAAGAATTCCCTTTTTGAGAACGAAGCTTTTCCCGTACATTTTCTTGCCTTTAAAGAAGTATACATTAAGTAACGAATTGAAGGACAAAATAAGAACTCGATGCTTTTACTTTTAGGTTTTATTTTTTACTGTCACCTTTACGCATTGTCCGTTCGAAGGTTTTCTGTTGATAAGTATTATAGCTCCTAATTGTATCTATATTTGTGTGATATTTACTTTCTCGTCTGGCAAGGAAGTTTCACTTTGCGGTTTCGTTAACATCACTGTAAGTAAGTTTGTTTGTCGTGGCTGCGGTTTCAAAATGGGAAGATAAAATCTGCTCGGACTTCACAGATCACTAACAAATTTGAAGTAGAACTCTAAATTAGGTTATGTTTTCTTTTACGATAAATACGACGAAAGTGGACTTAGTTTGAATTTACTTTTATTTAATGAATGGGGGGTTTTATTTAAATTATACGGCCTCTAGAAGCTTTCTAAGAACTTATTACAATAAAATGCCTTGTGTTGGTCTTGTAGTTTATACTTAATTATAGATCTTATAATTAAGTATAAACTATAAATAATAATTATTTATAGTTTATACTTAATTATAGATCTAAAATTCAAGTATACATTTACCCCCTTAGTAATAAAAATATTTATACTGTGTATCGTCCTTGTTTGTCAAGCTATTTTTCCAACGTATAAGATAAGGATAAAAACATTCCAATTATTAAATAAATATATTTAATTTTACAGATTGAATAAGGAGATCAAGAGCGGTGCGTGGTGTCCAAAGCCTCAGATCACGACGGAATCTACCGAGTGGTTGGAAATCAATCTCCACTCGGTCTACGTGATCACGGGAGTGGGGACCCAAGGGAGGTTCGGTAACAGTCAGGGTGTGGAGTACGCGGAGGCCTATATGCTGGAGTACTGGAGGCCCAAGCTGGGGAAATGGGTTCGGTACCAGGGCGCCGACGGCCAGGAGGTATGGCAATTCTAATTTATTTTGATTTTTATGGTATAGGCACGTATAGGGCTAGTAGTTTGCCTGATGGAAAGCGATTATTGCCGCTTACACATACTTGATCAGAGTGATAAGCGCAATGCCTTTAAAAATTGAGTTGGTAAATCCACCTATGATGACACTCGAGTCTTACATGGTATATACTTAATATAGGCCATATATACTTAATATAATCCAATCGGCATGACACTTCAGACTCAATCCAATCTGTAGTTCGTTAATGTCTTTATATGTCATGGCAATCCACGCCCAAGAGTCGTTCGTCTGTTCGTCCCACAAAGTTTCGTCCTAGTGGGACGAAAAGTTTAATTTTTTGTGATTTTTTTCATTCGTCAGTTCGTCCCATTTTTAATTTTTATTGTTTTCTAACAAAAATGCAAGAGGCAATATCAGCAAAAAATATAATCAGTTGTATCTTGTAGTTCAATAATAGGCTACTTGACTCATCATGTCGGCATGACGCTGCCGATTGAATCAGTTAGAACTGACCGTTCTATTGCTAGTAGTAGACTATTGCTAGGTATGGTGTATGGCTACCCTAAGTCAACCTTTTACGAACATAGATGTAGTTTATATTCTTATTTACTGCCGAAAACCGTTAATGGTCTCCGGGTCCTAGTTTGCTGTAATTGAAAATCGAATCAAGTCCAAGCGTTCGACCGGTCTAAAAGCGTCTGCATTTAAGAGCACCCTGCGCTGTTAACTGACCAGTGACCATAGCAGACGAGACTTGATTCCCATTAAAATATTCGCTACACCTCAAAGCGTTTTCGTGTGGTTTCGACGTTCGCGTCGACGACCTAACGTCTGTGCTCCTTCGATTGATTTAATTAAAAAAGTAATAAACCTAAATAAACTCCGACATTCTCGATCAGTTATTTATTGTTTTTCTCGTGTAGATTCTCACGGGGAATACGAACACGTATTTGGAGAAGAAAAATCATCTGGAGCCGCCGATCTGGGCGTCTAAGATACGGGTCATACCGTACAGCTCCCACCGTCGGACCGTCTGCATGAGGGTGGAGTTGTATGGGTGCTACTGGAACGGTGAGTACATTGTTCTAGAATAATTGCAGCCCAATTCTCAAAAGTTTCTTAAACAAGGTTTTGCACTTTCTCACGGCCGATTAATAAGAATAATATGAGGCATTGTATTTCCAACAATAAAAAAACAATATTTTTTTTACAGCTAGCATTTAAATACTAATTACAATATATTATTGGAACCTTACTTTGTGTAAATTATACAGCTTACTTTTTTCTATTTTTTGTTTGTTCTCCAATGTAAAAATTTGTGCGGATGGATGGATGGATGGATGGATGGATGGATGGATGTTTGTTACTCTTTCACGCAAAATCTACTGAACGGATTTCGTTGAAATTTTGGTATAGTAATAGTTTAGGCTGGATTAAAACATAGGCTACTTTTTATCCCGAAAAAGTAAAGGTTAGATATTTCATCACTCTATATTATGTTCCTTGGGTGACCTCTATTTTATTTTCACTCACGGCCCAATACTAAAACGCTAATCAAAATTAAGAGCCCTCCTTATTACAGGCTGTCGCTGTCTCTGCTAGCCGAAAAGACAAGGACGGCATGTGACTTGAGCGTCACTTAATTTAACTATCGTTCCAGTGTTCGCCAGTCAGCTTGGCCGAATGACAAGGACAGGTGTGACTTGCAAGCTACTTAATTTTAAGGAGCGTTTGAGTATTTGGGCGCCAGGATAATAAAAAATTAAAGCATATATTGCTACTGGCTTATATTTTAAATGTTTTAAATGTAGAATTACTTCTTTAAAGCGATCGTGACGATTACCCGTTTTTTCTTTAAAATGGTCTCAAATATCAAGGAGTATTTAGTTCCAACTTCCAAGCCTCGGAGTACATTATCCGGAATCTCTCCGACCAGAAAAAACACCGCTGAAAATAGAACTCTGCGCTAGTACAATAATAGAGCTGAAAATCTAACACATAAGCGACGAGTTTTTATTAGGGTTCCATAATACTTAAGGAACCCTTATAGTTTCGCTCTGTCCGTCTGTCTGTCTGTCTGTCCGCCCCTCTAGCTCCTGTAATTATGAATACACAAATTGATGAAATTTGGTGCAATTATAGATTGTGTATAGATCACGGTTTCGCGATCATAAAAAAATAATAATTTTATATTTTAGGGGTAGCTCTCCATACATGTGAAGTGGGGATGAAAAATATTTTTCACTCTACCCCATCGTACGGGGTATCGTAGAATAGGTCTTTTAAAATAAGGGCAAGCTTTCATACGTTACTTTTTTATAAAGTTGACCATTTTCGAGTAATCGGCCTCCAAAGTAGTTTGTAAGTTGGTCCCCCCCCCCCCCAGCATTTTTAAACTATAGGAGATAGAAACTTGCAAATTTCCATCCTGATACATTATGCTAAAAACTCTTTAGGAAAATTATTGTGAACGAAATCGGTCAGTAACTTTAGGAGTAATTAAAAGAAAGCATATTACGCGTTTATAGTTACGGAACCCTCCTTATACATGTCCTGACATGCTCTTGGTTAGGTTTTTAAATTGCTGCCGTGTGTTCGATTTTCATCTCTATTGTATTAGCGAGTTCATTTTCGGCGCTACGGTAGAAACTTTAGAAATAAAATAAATTAGTTACTTAGGCAATTTAGATCATATTCTACCACATTTTGTGAAGCATTTGACTCCTTTTCTAAATGACTTTAATTCAGTCACTTATTGTAGTCAACTCGTACCCAATTTGAATGCATTCAACTGAGTGCTACATTTTTAAAATGTCGTTTAGCAATTCCTTGCTCCACAAACGCAATAAACCTGGTTTCCGACATTAATTTATAATTATTGTCAAGTCTGACTGCGCCATTCAAGCCAGTTATCTGCCACTTATTATAGTCAACAATAACTTTTGCAGTATTGTAACGAGACTTTTGGTAATGAGCCATGTTATACAAGCATAATTTTATTTGCCGTTTCGTCTCGTGTTTTAATAGTTCCCTTTGAAGAAACTGTAACAAGTTAACTATTATAATGTAAATATTTTATTTCCGTATGTTTACCTGCAAAGCGTCTGGTAAAAAGTGTCTCCTATCGTAGTACAGTATAAATATAGTTTAAAAAAACTAAAAAAAACACGCTTTTAAAGAATATCGAACTAAAAAGATGAAAATAATTTTAAAAATAAACTTAAAACAGTAGTATAATATAAAAAATACTAGTATAATTGAGGGAAAAGCGTGTGGCGCTTTGTGCCATAATTTTCGTATATCGAGCGACCTATAGCGATACTTCTGTTTTAAGTTTATTTTTAAAAATTTTAAAATTATTTTCAACTTTTTAGTTCGATATTCTTTTAAAGCGTGTTTTAAAGCTACCAGAGCCGAGGAAGGCAGCAGGCGCGCAAGAGAGAGTTACATACAAGCAAGCAAACAAGCTTACATACAGGTGAAGTTAATATAAGCGTGTTAATAAAGGGAGCCTTTTAGAAGCTGCAATAGAAATTGTGAAGGTGTAATTAAGTCATATAGCTAGGGAAAATGCTTTATTATATGTATAAAAGATACTGGAAACTGTTGAATCTATACTAATATAATAAAGAGGAAAATCTTGTGTGTTTGTTTGCATTAAATAGGCTCCGAAACTACTGGACCGATTTTGATGAAATTTGGCACAGATGTAGAGTAGACCACGGGGAAGGACATGGGCTACTTTTTATCGCGGAGAAATGTACGGTTCCTGCGAAATTATCTTTTGCGCGCACGAAGTCGCGAGCGACATCTAGTGTATTAATATTTCTTGTTTAAGTATTTTATTAAGTAAATTCTGCAGAAAATGTACAAATAATGCTGCGGGAATGGAACCCAAAAACAGAACAGCACTCGGACCAATACACCACGGATGTGTTAAGGCGAAAATATACGTAGATGACGTCACAGATTCGGGCGTGGCCTAACACTTCCCGCCGCGCCACCCGCATACACCCCGCAGCGCTCGCGATCTCCGCGCGCGGCCGCGCCGCGACTCAAATTATAAACTGAGGAACGGCCCTTTTAAACGACTTTAGGATTGATTTAAATGCAACTTGAAAATATTAATTTATTTCTGGTCTATGAGCAAAGAAAAAACGTAGAATGTATAAGCCGCTTCTCCTTCTTCTGTAGAAGCCGGTCGAGGTTATTCCCGAAATCTAGAAATTATTTGGTAGGCAATGCGGCTTCCAACCGATCACTTTTGATTTCATTTTCCACCTCTACGCCCACCAAAATGCAATACTTAATGCTATTGACAGAATCACTAAAATATCCACTAGGTGTTTTTTCGCTTTCCTAAGCGACAAAACTACCGAAAATGAGTTATATCAATGAGTTTGTATTATTATTTTCTGCGTCGATTGGTCTAATCGTCGTCTTCCTACGACGATTTTTTTGTCGCTTAGATATGGTGAAATTTATACAAAATCATGAATATTATGTTCACTAAGCGACAACATAAAAGCTATTTATAAAAAAATTAATTTGGATATTTTGAAGAATTTTAAAAATCTACTTAGGCCCACTTGCGCCAATCTGGGTTAAAGTAAACCTTGGGTTAAAATATCATGCTTTCTCTTTCATAAATACGAAGAACGAGAGAAATAACATGATTTTTAACCCAGGGTTAACTTTAACCCGGATTGGCGCAAGTGGGCCCTAGTCTATTTTTCATGTTTTTACTTTTCTTTTGTTTGCACAAAAATATTTTTACTTGTTTAAAAAATTCTTTTCGTGAACACTTTGTACATTTTCTCCATACAAATTATTTGTGAATTGTCCTTACAGTGCATTTAATTTGATACCATTATTTTACGAAATTGCAACTTGTAGAATTTTACCCATAGTGAAATAAAACAATATTGGCGTAAAGATAGTTTTACATATTTGACACAATAACTATTCGTGCTATGTAGATATTTTTACTTGAAAACTTTTGTTTTTAAGTATGTCGGTTAGATATTTTTTTTGTCGTCGGTTAGATAAAATGTAACTAAAAGTAGTAAATTTACAATGTGTGGGAACCTTAATGAACGCAAACATTGCTAAATATATTTCTATATTTATGCGCCTAATGTTTCGCTAGTTAGTCCTGTCGGTAGTAGAAAATATCAACATACTAGGTTATGGGAGTAAACTTTGCGCACATACTTGGACATAATAAAATAGCTCCTACAGCTGGTCTATTTTCAATTAAATTGGCAACAGTCACTGAAATCGGTGTGGTTTCATTATTATTCCTTTTTTAAGGTTCCGTAGTTCATGTCTCGGAATCCTTATAGTTTCTTCATGTCCTTCCGTTCGACCGACCGTCCGCCCGTCCGTCTGTCCATCCAAACGGTGGTGCTTGAAATATGAAACTTTGAATGGATAAGTTTATTTATCACGTCGACATAGTGCTAAAATAAATGAAGATAATTTTGGTTACACCTACACGAAAAAGGGAGATATAATTAGGTACATAGACATTATAAGAACATTGAGAGGTTTCTGTGATTATATTTTGATGTACGTACGTATCCGTTTGCGCGATATTCCACTTTTAAGCGCATTTCTTGTTAAAATACGGCGTCCCCCCCTCTAAAAGCCAAACGGCTGGCTCTAAAAATGTGAAAAATTCATGATGGTAGTCCATGTAATAAACTTTGAACGAAAACTATAACGGTCCAAAAAACTTCATAAATTCAGGAGTTACAGAGACTTAAATTAAATCAGTTTAGATGAAGATATCTGTGGCTCAGTGGTTAGCGCTTTAGTGCTCAAGCCAGAGGGCGTGGGTTCGAATCCATAAGAGAATAAAAAGTTTTCCGTGGATTCCTTGGAAAAATTACGTTAACTGGGGTTAAGAATTAACTTCAACGATTAACGAATTAACGCTGCCGACAAAATATGTTACTATGATAAAATTTTAAAGCGATTTTGCCAAGTTGATGTTCATAAAAAAAATATCAGAATATAACAAATATTGTTCATCTCTTTTGTTACATCAAAAGCTGCTATCACCGTACATTTTTAATGACAAATGTATGGCGGTAGTAGCATTTTTCAAGGCCAGGAAGCCAAATGGACTTCCACCCTTCATGGACAGATGCAATAGTCTCTTCTTAAGACACCTATCATGGCCATGCCATCAGACGATATGATCAAGGTGCATAGCTTCTCAAAGCAACACCAGGTTTTCCTATCGTCTAGGGACAGGGCCGGATCTACCTAAGGGCTACTTGGGCTGCAGCCCAGGGCCCCGAGGTTACAAGGGGCCCCCAGATCCCGCTAAAAACAATAGGCGATAATTTGAATTTAAAAAATGGTTGTTTGTAAAGTCGGTTTACGAGCGATATTTTTACGTGATATTGTCATAAGAAAACATTGTAAAAAAAATGTGCATACTTCTATGAATTGAGTTAAGGCGGAAAGGATGTTTTCATGCTGATTTTCATTATTTTTTTAAGATATAAAAAAATTATATTATTTATTGAAACTATTTGGTTATTTTATACATACAGGATTATTTTTTCACCAGTACAATAAATCTACATACGTTATGGTTGTCAAAAATAAAAAATACTAGCGTTTTTTGTTACTACCCCTTTGGAACAAAAAAACAAAATTATCAATCCCCGAACTTATCCGCTAAACTAATACAAAATGTGGATGCATTATGCATCTATCGATGCTTTGTTGCCAACTCGTGCGCCGCCCGGCCGATCGCTTATACGGGTGCGGTACGAGGTAGGGGGCGGCGTAGTGGGGCTACGCCGCCCCCCACCTCGTACCCATGCGGTATTAGATTGGTTAAAGGATAAATTAATTGAAATGAAAAAAAAAATAAAAAATTGTGAAATGTCTATTATTATCGATATCAATGACGTGGTAAAATTTATTGTACCGATGAAAAAGTATTTCTGTATATTCATGAATATTTCATATTAAATGTGATAATATTAAATATAATAAAATCAAATAATATATAAAACATACTAGCGACTCGCCCCGGTTTCACACGGGTACAATACTGATACTAATACTACAGAATGTCTTTAAACCTCTAACAAAACGGGCGAAATTTAGTCAAAACAAACAGAAACAAATTAATATAGGTACCTACTAAAACTCAATAAAATAAGTAGGTGGGTATACTTTTATCGTATGAAATACATATACTCTTCAGGACTAACAATACAACAAACACTAAATAAATATGTATTCAAGTATCTATCCATCATAGTTACAACGAACACAAAACAAAAAAATTACCCAATAATTCTTAAGGATCGATCGCGCATAATCGCATTCGGCCTAACTCACTCGCTACGCTGCGAAAACACGCGCTGTTATTTTGCGATAACTTCTAAGTTATTCATTTAAAGTATATAGTGTAGGGGTAAAATAATCTGCATGATATACTTAAGAATATTAACTCATTGAAAATGAGCCGCGCGGGTACCTAACTCATAGATCTAAACTCCCCTCCCGCACGCGCACCCCCACCTTGGTGACGCCCACTTCGCAATAGGCCGTGCAGCAGAAATCGTAATATTTTAATTTCGCCATAACTTCAAAACCAAACGTCAAATTTTAATCATTCAAAGACCAAATATTATCTACTTACATAAACTGTACTTAGTGATGAAATAATTTATTTTGATAAGGATTAATAGCATGAGTAAAATAAACGCGTTTAAATGTAGTCCAAAAAAAAAATCAAGATTTCTAAATAAAAAAATTGTTGTGCCTCACTCGACAAAGATACCTATATATATATATACTATACCTATCTATGTCGAGTGAGGCACAACAGCCATTTTTTCGCGGACTTTTTTAGAGATATTTATAAGATCTACAATTAATTAGAACATTTTATGGTTTTTCTGGTTGATTTTTTACACCTTGTGTCCAATAAACCCAAATATCTTACGGAACCCTATTTTTTTCCAAAATAAAATTTAGCCTATGTTACTCGTGGATAATGTAGCTTTCGAATGGTGAAAGAATTTTTTAAATTGGTCCAGTACTTTTTGAGCCTATTCATTACAAACAAACATACAAAGTTTTCCTCTTTATAATATTAGTGTAGATTAAATATAATACAATTTTTACAAAAATATAACTTAAAAAGTAGCGGAGATATCAGCTGATACATATCGTAGTTTGTCATCCGACTTAGCAGTTGGTGTACACGATGGATGCCACAATTTTTAAGCGAAATCAATGACACAAAAAAAAAATTTTGTTTTATAAAACAAAGTAATTTTTTTTGTTTTATAAATATGTCTGTCTTCTATATAAACCTCATTTAAAAAAAATGCATTTTTAGAGGGCTATTAAAATAAGTTTGTAATATTTTTTTCATATGTTGCTTACTATAAAAAAGGAGTTAAAATAAAAATATTGCTTATGATTGAGGTTCATATGCAACACAATCGTTTAAGGAAATTATAAACGTTATAACGTCAAAAAAAATCTAAAATTAAAAAAAAAAATAGGTGCGTGCTACTTATGTACGCTTCTTTGGCATCATCAAAAAATCTGTATTTTAATGGCATGAAAATAATTAATTACAATAAAATAATAAAGGCCTGGAAATTGGAAAAGGATAGTCAACAGTTCAAGTTCAGTTTAGATTTGAAAAATTAAATAAATAGATATTTATTTTCTTACATTAAGTGTAACATTCGAACGTTATTTTTAAATTATGTCCACTGCCATAGCATTTTCTGGTAATGACTGGAACATCAGTTATCAGTGGCTTATGATAACTAAAATACGATATTATTATTAACTAAACCGTGAAATTGTAAAAACCGTTAGATTGTAATAAAACTAGTGAAATTGTAAAACGTTGATAGACTTCCGACGCGAATATTCTGTCTTAATTTAACACAATAATTTTCGTTGGATTGTAGATATATAGTTTTAAATCTTTCGACATATTTTTACAATCTCGTTAGTTATTTTACAATCTATCGATTTTTATAATCTTACGGTTGAAATATATATATCACTATTTCGGTTTCTCTCTCACCCAAAGGCCTGGAAGAGATTGCTACCACAGCAATAAGGTGTTTTTTTGTAAATATTACTTGCGTAGATTTAAGTAATATTTATGTTTTTTTTTGTGCGATAAAGAATATGTAATAATATCATTATAGAAACAGTTTTTTGACATGGCTATAAGTTGAGTACTTAGATAGGCCCCAAAGTAGTTTCAGCCCAGGGCCCCACAAATTCAAGATCCGCCCCTGTCTAGGGAGTAGAGGATAGGAATCAATGTTCACTCCAATGACATAGTCTGGTACACGGACGGATCCAGGAAAGACAACCGGGTGGACGGACCTTCTACGGGGGCATGCCACCTACAGGCTTGCCTATATACTTGTTTAGGACAATTTACAACCATGTTTGAGGCTGTGATGAGTTGTTCACTACAGAGCCTACAGATTGTCCTTGTCCATAAAACATCCTAATCTTATAGAGAAGATTAGGATAATTTAGATGATATTTCTGCTACTGTCAATGCTTTCAGCGCAGTCTGTCAGAACAATCACACTGCGCTGAAGGCACTGACAGCAGCAGAAAGAAGAAGGGGCATTTTTGTATGGATCCCGTACCCACTACTGTAGCACTACAAGACATATATCAAAGGACTTAAAAAGCGTGTAATTTTTTTGCATGACGAAAAATCTCTAAACCATGGGAGAAAAAAGTTAATGAGAGTTATAAGTGAAAAAAAGTTTAAAAAATCACCCTGTATTATTGCACCATTTCATAGTGTTGCTAATAAGGAACAATTTTCGGGAAGTAATGGTATACAGCGAGCTTCAGAAAAGTGTTATATTTTGATAAATTGTCCCATATTTTGAAGAAATGTATGGAATGATAATAAAATGCTAAAATAAGCTCTTTCCTCAATTTTGTCACATACTTACATTATGGAAATTGTTTCTTACTTGCGATACTATTTAAAGGTGCAGTACACAGGATGTATTTTTTTTTCCATAATTTATGGGTTCGAATCCTGTCTAGGAAAAATGAGTTATCAAAAATGATGCAGTTTAAGTTTTCATCAAGTCGGCCTCGATATTCCGTAGAGCTAAATTGCTATTGCTAATTTTTTTTGACTTCTCTTACAACGCCCAGAAGAATAATTCACCATGTACTATATCTTTTTTACTTTTTTTCTGTACCTAATCGTTTTAAAATTATTTTTGCTATTTAATTATATGTATTTTAATGTAATTGTTTTATCTGAATTATTTGATTTTACATAAACCACTTTTCCAGGCCAGGATTCGAATCCGCAAATTAGGAAAAAAATACATTTTGTATTATTGCACCATTCGATAGCGTTGCAAGTAAGAAACAATTTCCAGAAATTAATTAGGTATGTGCGAAAAAATTGAGGAAAGAGCTTATTTTTAGTATTTTATTATCATTCCATACATTTCATCAAAATATGAGGCAGTTTATCAAAATATAACACTTTTCTAAAGTTGAGTGTATACCATTACTTTCCAAAATTTTTTCCATAGTAGCAACACTATGAAACGGTGCAATAATATAGAATGATTTTTTTTTACTTTTTTAACCCTCATTTACTTTTTTCTCCCATGGTTCAGAGGATTTTCGTCATATAAAACAATGACACTTTTTTTAAGCCCTTTCATTTGATATATGTCTTATAGTGCTACAAGGATGGGGACTTTTTGCCCCTTCTTCTTTCATCTAAATTAGTTATGGCTTGTGTTCAAACGCTAAACATGCTAGGACGAGATAACAGCATCAGTCTGGTATGGGTTCTAGGCAACGGCAATATCTCCGGCAACAAAACCGCGGATGAGCTGGGTAGGCTTTGGGCCAATTGTGTCACGGTGTCATGCCCAGAATCGGTATGTGGAAAGATATTCCACATACCGATTCTGGGCATGACACCGTGACACAATTCTATGTTGTTGTATGGGAGATCCCAGCACTACCAACACTCAAGGAATGGGGCCGCAGCTTAAGTATAACAGCCTCCGTGGTCTAGTGGTTAGAGCATTGGCTCTCGACTCGGAGGTCGTGGGTTCGATTCCCGCATTGGAACAACAAAAAATGTTGTTTCCAAGTTTGGTTAGGACAATGCAGGCTGATCACCTGATTGTCTGACAAGAAAGATGATCCATGCGTCGGATGGGCATGTAAAAAGTCGGACCTGCGCCTGATCTCTCGTCAGTCGTGTCGGTTATCCGTCCCACTGAATTATGAGAGTAAAGGAAGAGAGAGTGCTCTTGTGTACTGCGCACACACTTGGGCACTATAAAATTACTCCTGCGTAACTGGCCTGGTTTCAATGAAATCGGCCACCGTCACCGATATCGGTGTGGGGAGTTATTATTATAAAGCAATGGGCTGAAATCCTAGGCCTGCAACCTGCATGGTGGTGTGGGGCTTTGCACGATCTTGCCGACATTGTTGCTTGTGTGGTGGTGGTGTTTGCACGATCTTGCATCTGAGTGCACGCATAAGCAGTGTGGGAGGAGGGAGGTGCGTTACGCATGCTTATGCGTGCACTCACACATTTGCTTGCAGGTTGTGGGTATTATTTAGCGGAAAAACTGCTATAAACATAATATTAATTAATTTAATGCTATGGATTTCCGCAAAGTAACGCCTGATTCTATTAACTACCTAGGCCTTGAGTTTTTACTTCTATATTTTTTACTAGCGACCCGCCCCGGCTTCGCACGGGTACAATACTGATACTAATACTACAGAATGTCGCCCACTTCGCAACGGGCCATGCAGCAGAAATCGTAATATTTTAATTTTGCCATAACTTCAAAACCAAACGTCCAATTTTAATCATTCAAATACCAAATATTATCTACATAAACTGTACTTAGTGATGAAATGATTTATTTTGATAAGGATTAATAGCATGAGTAAAAAAAAACGCGTTTAAATGTAGTCCAAAAAAAATTCAAGATTTCTAAATAAAAAAATGGTTGTTGTGCCTCACTCGACATAGATAGGTATAGTGTGTCGCGGACTTTTATATAGATATTTATAAGATCTACAATTAATTAGAACATTATATGGTTCTATCTTTTATAGTTTAGGCAGCGTACGCAAAGTAAGTAACTTTTCTGGTTGATTTTTTACACCTTGTGTCCGAAAAACCCAAATATCTTACGGAACCCTATTTTTTTCCAAAATAAAATTTAGCCTATGTTACTCGTAGATAATATAGCTTTCGAATGGTGAAAGAATTTTTGAAATCGGTCCAATACTTTTTGAGCCTATTCATTACAAACAAACAAACAAACAAACAAACATACAAACAAAGTTTTCCTCTTTATAGTATTAGTGTAGATTATTTCAAGATCAAAATTAGCTAACGTTTTAGCTCGTTTTAGTCAGACAAGGGAACTGCAATTAATTTTTATAAACAAGAAGAAGGAGAATATTGTCAGTTAGGAGCAAAAATTTACAATGTCATTGAATAATAAATTTACTAAGATAACTTAAGCCGTAGAAAATTCTTAATGTAAGCAACATTTATGTAACTTATCTTGTTTTATTTTATAAACTCTTAGGCCATTTAGATGAATACTCCTATAATTTTTTTAAAGTGTTTGGAATTAGTTATTTTTACCTGTTATTACAGAAAATGTATCTATAGCTTATCTATTTTTACATGTTGCTGAAAACCTTTAAAATAAAATGTAGATAATTTTACTTGCTATTACATAACTTTCGTTGATAACTTAGATAATTTTACCTATTTTTCGAATTAGGACTTTTTTACCTAAGCGACATAAACTGCCTGTAATTCGAAAGCTATATGACTCGTTTTAATATCAAAAATTGCTATAAAAATAAGATACACGTTGTATCTTATTGATATATAGATATATAGATGTATGTTAAAACCATCTAAATCCGACTATTTTGTGATTTTTAATGATTTTTTTTTCTAAAAATTTTAACGTTAAATCACTCTTCTATAAAGTTTACTAAATTTATGCTTCGCTTCACACCACGTCAATCTGATCCCGTGGTAAGTTCTCGAAGATCTTGTGTTACGGGTACCAGATAACGGAAGTATATTTAATACTTTTATACTATACACATTATTAAGATTTTTATTATATTATACACATATTTAATACACATCCATGACCCAGGAACACAGAAAACTTTTTGTTCCGTCGGCGGAATTTGAACCCGCGACCCCCGGCTTGAGCAACGACACGCTCAACCAACTGAGCCACAGAGGTCGTCATAGAAATAGAACTATACACTTTCTGTGAAATTTACAAGTACATATTATATAATAAAATATTATACTATAATATATACTATATAATATTATATTAATATATTATTAAAATTTCAAGTAAGAAGTTGAAGGAACAAAAAAGTACATTCAACGATCGAACATTTTCATTCTATCGCAGGCAGAGTGCTCGCTAAGGTTTTCATAATTTATTTTTTACGGCATGTTGTTCCCTATTATTTCAAGAGTAAAATAATTAATGATTGCAAAATAGCGGCACCGCGGAGAGTGACACAACCTCCTCGTACGAAAGTCAGCGGCTCACTGTCCCGCGCGCCCGCGCACGCACCGCTTACAAATATTTTCACAAAATAATAGTTATTTACGTATATTTTGAAAACAAAACGGTATTTTGAAAAACCCAACGATGAAATGTTAGATAAATATATTCTTCACATTTTCGTAAAAGAACCATCTTTATAGCCGTAGTAGGTAGTAAGTAGATAGAAAAAGAAATCTGAAAACAGGGCTTTTTAATTTTAATTTATTTAATATTAATCTTCGTCGTATTAAAAAAATTAACGATGATATTAAAGATGAAGGATTGAAGTGTGAAATGTATATTTTTTTGAATTTTTTTATTCCCATTTTTCGGAGTAGTTCCGACTCAAACTGAGCGATTTTTAAGCTTTAGGGGCTATTTGCCCCTTAAGGGCCATACTGACCATCCAGCCTGCAAGCCCAAGGCCGCGGACTTGTATGCAAACATTCTATATGATTGACACTTTTGACACTAATGGCGGTACATTAGTACCGGTGCTGGATTTGCTGGATGTGCCGTGAATATGGCTCTTTAGGCTGGGACTATATGCACCGGAATCCGGAAGGCCGTAGAGAATTCCGAGCATTGAAAATAGAACTACTAACTACTACTAATAGTACTAATTACTACAATAGAGTTGAAAATCGAACACATGAGTGTCGAATCAAATGTCAATGTCATATATGACAGCTCGACACTCGAAACTTCCATTTTCAACTCTATTGTACTAGCACAGATTTCTACTTTTATTCCTCACTAGCGACCCGCCCCAGCTTCGCACGGGTACAATAATGATACTAATACTACAAAATGTCTTTAAACCTCTAACAAAACGGGCGAAATCTATTCAAAACAAACAGAAACAAATTAATATAGGTACCTACTAAAACTCAATGAAATAAGTAGGTGGGTATACTTTTATCGTATGAAATACCATAGATCTGAACCCCCGCACGCGCATTTCGCAACGGGCCGTGCAGCAGAAATCGTAATATTTTAATTTCGCCATAACTTCAAAACCAAACGTCCAATTTCAATCATTCACAGACCAAATATTATCTACATAAACTGTACTTAGTGATGAAATAATTTATTTTGATAAGGATTAATAGCATGAGTAAAATAAACGCGTTTAAATGTAGTCATAAAAAAATTTCAAGATTTCTAAATAAAAAAAAGGTTGTTGTGCCTCACTCGACATAGATAGGTATAGTGTATCGCGGACTTTTTTGTAGATATTTATAAGATCTACAATTAATTAGAACATTTTATGGTTCTATCTTTTATAGTTTAGGCAGCGTACGCAAAATAAGTAACTTTTCTGGTTGATTTTTTACACCTTGTGTCCGAAAAACCCAAATATTTTACGGAACCCTATTTTTTTCCAAAATAAAATTTAGCCTATGTTACTCGTGGATAATGTAGCTTTCGAATGGTGAAAGAATTTTTGAAATCGGTCCAGTACTTTTTGAGCCTATTCATTACAAACAAACAAACAAACAAACATACAAACAAAGTTTTCCTCTTTATAATATTAGTGTAGATTATTCTCTATGACCTTCCGGATTCCCAGCCTTTATAGAGTCAGTTTACACGGCGACGTTTCATATCACATCTCTTATTATCAGTCACAAACTGCAGTGCAGCGCAGTGCAACCTGGCACTCGAACTCTTACAATGAAACGTGTTTTCTTGTATAATGAATAAAGTTCAATTTTAAATAGCTACCTTAAAAATTCAGCGCCTATTCGTGTATAGTTTCGTCTCGGTGTGAATTGACTGTAAGGGTAAAAGCGTAATAATAAAACAATTCGTCGAAAACTTAGCACCTCTGTTGCCGTACACTGGCCTACTTCATAATTAAGCCATTAATCAAATTTCAAACACACATTTTATCAAACAAATGGGTCACCGGCTACACTGCTAGCTATTACGGCTTGTTCAATATAAGCGAAGTAGAAAAACAATAATACTTCATCAGAGTATTTTTTTTTAGGGTTCCGTACCTCGAAAGGCAAAAACGGAACCCTTGTAGGATCACTTTGGTGTCTGTCAAGACCCCTTTTCTCAGGAACGCGTGGAGGTATCAAACTGGAATTTATATCAAATACTCAGGTCTACTGTCCCTTAGAGCCGTGAAAAAATCAAATCAATCAACGCCAACGCAATCAAAAGATACAGCCGTTTATGCCGCAAATTTCTGCAAATTTTCGACACTCGCAAAGTCAAAACCTACAGAGTACTTTCCGTGAACTCAGAATCTTGAAATTTGGTACGAAGCGACGTCTTATAGCACAGATAAAGGAAAAAATTGCGAAAACCGTAAATTTTTAGTTACATCATATAATAAAATATTTTTAATAATTTTAAACTTACTACTTCAACTATGACTCGATTGTCGTGATGGGTGAACTTTTACTTATATGTATACCTACAGGTTAATACTGAACTCTCGGTGCGCGAGTCCGACTCGCACTTGGCCGGTTTTATACTTACGGGAACGTATAGTAAAAATCTTAAATGTATGTACCTATTATGTATAGTTTAATAGTATCCATACTTATATTATAAATGGGAAAGTGTGTGTGTCTGTTTATCCGTCTTACACGCCAAAACTACTGAACCGATTTAAATTAAATTTGGTACACAGATAGTCTAGAGCTCGACAAAGGACATAGGCTACTTTTTATCGCGGGACATATGTGGTTCCCATGGGTTACTGTACTTACGCGGGCGGAGCCGCGGGCATCAGCTAGTTAAATATATTTCCGTTACCTACTTTGTACAAGACCAGATTGACGTGGTGTAGAAGCGTCCATAGATATCAATATTATTATTTATATGCTGTCACTGTTTTTACTAGTCGACATGACAAGGACAGCGTGTGACTTGAGCGTCGCTTAATTTAACTATCCAGTATTCGGCCGAAACTGAACACGCGGTAGACTTACATAGTGAATACAAGCTCATATTCCTGGACCAGTTGGACGTAAGTAGTTGATGATGATGACCTTTAATAGATATACTTAATAGGCATGTTGCCGAAAAAAAAATTTTTCGTCTATTCGATGTTAGACAACATGTTAATAAACAATCCAGAACCCATTTTTGTATGACCTAAAAAAATTACGTAGATACAAGCCATTGAAATTTACAATATGAAAGAGAGCGATATATCGGCCTGTGAGTCCTGTGACGTCACAACCTGCTACCGCCATACACGGCGGTAGCAGGTTGTGACGTCACGAATCGTTTTGCGAGAAAGGGATGGACAATATTTTTTATTTGCTTATATTTTAATCCCGTCACTCTAAATACCTATTTCTCTAAGATTTATGTATCTTTAATCAACAATTTTAATATTTAATTTGTAAAACTGTGATATTCCACACTAGGCAACATCCCTATTGTAGATCGTTAATTTTGTTAACTATTCGCCGGGAAACTACGTTGCAATTACAATTAGCGAAACTTGCTTAAATTCGTAATCCGCTGTTTTTAAGCTTTTTGATTTGGCTTTAATGTCACCGGAATTCAAATTCTTTATTCATTTCTCTCATATACACGACAATACATTATAAACAAATCATACAGTCTTTGAAGTAACAACATATGATGAGAAACTGGTGTCTGTGCTAGGGTTTACCTGTGTTACATATCACCAGGGTCCCGTCCTCCTGGACAAGTAAGATAGAATTTGATTAAGTAAGAAGTAAGGAATTATAAATGTGAAAGTACGTGAGGATGGATGGATGGATGTATGGATGGGTGGATGTTTGTTACTCTTTTACGCAAAAGCTACTGAACGGAGTTTGATGAAATTTGATATATTAGTAGTTTACGCTCTGGATTAAAACATAGGCTACTTTTTATCCCGAAAAAGTACAGTGTTCCTTTGAGATACTGTATTTACGAGGGTGGAGCCGCGGGCAACAGCTAGTATTTATAAAACATTGTCATGAAATGAAGCCCGCTCCTTTTTAGGGTGCCGTAATACTTAAGGAACCCTTATAGTTTCGCTCTGTCCGTCTGTCTGTCTGTCTGTCTGTCTGTCTGTCTGTCTGTCTGTCTGTCTGTCTGTCTGTCTGTCTGTCTGTCTGTCCGCGCCTCTAGCTCTTGTAATTATGAATATAAGTTGATGAAATTTGGTGCAGTTATAGATTGTGTATAGATCACGGTTTCGGGATCATAAAAAAATAATAATTTTATATTTTAGGGGTGGCTCTCCATACATGTGAAGCGGGGATGAAAAATATTTTTTCACTCTACCCCATCGTGTGGGGTATCGTAGAATAGGTCTTTTAAAATAAAGGCAAGGTTTCATACGTTACTTTTTTATAAAGTTGACCATTATCGAGTAATCGGCCTCCAAAGTAGTTTGTAAGTTGGTCCCCCCCCTAGCATTTTTAAACTATAGGAGATAGAAACTTGCAAATAGCTAGGGCAGATTTTTAGTTATAAGCTTTTAAAGCGTCTTAGGAACGCATAGCAACCAAAGAATAAGAGATATTCGTAAATTATTTTTAACGATTTTGTTACATTGATCTAAAGCAAGGATAAAAAGATAATATTTAAAAATAGCCAAAGTGATTTCCTTTTCCAAAATGGCCATTTTCTTCCATCCGATGTTGCCAGACTAAATAATTATTTTTTCCAATTTAAAATCAAAAAAGTTTTCTATTTGTAATCATATTTATAGTGTTTATAATTATGATTAATGTAATTTATTCCATTATTTGTATATTTTTATGTAGATTTTATATGAAGTTCAGTATTATAATCTCTTTTTGACAATAAAAACAGAAATAGGCGCCGGCTAAAAGTCTTTCATCCAGAGCTGTCAACTATAAAAAAAAAACAATACATGACGTTTTATTTTGTTTGTTTCACAAATCACAACACTCACAGCTCGCTTGCGCCCGCGCTTGTTTGTGTTCTGTGACAATGAATACGCAAATGAAATATTAGAAATAATTAGAGAAAGAAAACATCTAGAAAATAATCTGGCAAATATGGTTGATGAATTAAATATGAATCGACGCACATCTTTATTTCAAAGCATTTCTGCTGATAGGAATAATGTTCTATACTTCCCAGTTATGGAATACAGAGATTTAATTCTTTTTGCATTAGGGACTTATCAGATCAAACAAGCCCGATCCTATTATGGTGAGCACATACGTTTTCACGGGGGGTATAGAATAGAAAGTGAGTACAGAGGCAATAAACTCGACTGACTACAACTTTAGAGGCAGTAATGACGCTAGTTTAATAAGAGGGAGGATAAAATCGAGGCATGTTAGTCGAAAACAATATTTTGTTTATGTTTAAATAGATAATAATATACCTGGACGGGAATCAGTGAATATTGCTGTAATTGCCTTGTTGGTCGACGTACACTTGGATGTTACGCTCATGTTATGACCATCGTTTGGTATTTGGGATGGTCCAGATATCAAGAAAATATCCTTGCGCCAGCAGCTTTTTTAGATGATGTCATAGTTTTAGAGGATGAAGAGGAATAAAGTATTATAAAATCAAATTATTCTTGTTTTTAGAAAATCTGTACGTACTATGTAATTTGAAATATTAAATAAGTATACTTACAATTCATTTTATACACTGCTATTTGTAAAGTATTATGAATGTGAAGCAATTTTGAAGGAAAATAAATTCAAGACTGCATCCAGATAAATTCAAATAATTTTTGGTGCTCCCATTGTGCACTGGACTTAATGAATCCTAATAAGAAACCTTCCTGAAATCTTTTTTCGACATATTATAATACACTAAGAAGCCTTTGGTAGCCCTGGCATGACTAACTACTTTTCTTATTTGTTTATTGTAATAAGTGAAAACATGAATTAATTATTCTGTTAGATATTTCAAGCTATAAAAGCATGTGACACATTTTGATTACTGATGTCTCTATATCTTCCCTCAACATCCATATTTCTCCCTCTCACTATTCATAAAGTTCAAGTTATTAATAAAGTTATAACCAATCTAAGTGGGATCCACATCCCAGGTTGCTTAACTTGTGTTTTCATTAATTATTTTGCCTAGCAATCGTAACCTTCATTTCCTCATCAGTTTCTTAAATGTTAATCATTAATACATTATAGTTTCATGGTACATGCATTAATTATTAAGCTAAATAATTACATAACCTTCAAAACTTCTAAGTATGATAACTCAAAAACCTGGCCTTCTAAAATCACGATTTTTTTTTTTAAGAATCAGTAATAAATGCTCTTTAAAACAAGGTATATTTTATTCATAGACGCTTACTTTATTTATGAACTAAATTCGTCTATGGGAAGCTGCCCTAGCTCTTTCCATGCTGATAGATCATGCTAAAAACTCTAAACTATTTTGAACAAAATCGCATCATAATTTCTATTTCTAGAGCAATTATAGAAAAACAAATTAACATAAACATAATTTTGAAACATTATTTTAAATGATTATTTAAAATAATGTTTCAAAATTGGTTGCATAATTAAAAAAAAAACTGAAATTAATAATTAATAAAAAAAACGAATATATAATAACTAAAACGCGCTTTCGGGTTTGAACCTACATTCAAGGACAAACACTGTGATTAACTGAGCTGCAGTAATTATATTGACTGTTACGAATTTATATTTCTTTACCAGAATTAGAGCTAAGTTTTGAAACACATGTAAAATTTTAATAAATAATTAATTTTACGAATATGTGCCTCTTTTACCAATTATTACAATAATTTAATAACACTGAAAACACATTAATATGTATTATTATTTATTAATTACCATAGTATTATTGTTTTTTATTATTATTTAATACCTACCTTTAATATTAAAAGCATCAATTTGCTACTTTACGAAAACAATATGGCGCTAGTCTCCTGATTAAATCGTCGATTGTTTTTGAAAAATAATACTAGATGTCGCTGTGTTATTGGATTTAAATTCTGTATCACGTTATCGAAAACCTCGCTGATATGTATTAAGTAATAAGTATTAGGTTGTCCGTTGTATTCTTTTTACATTGAGATAGGTGATATCGTATTAGACTAAAATATGCTCCAATGTTAAGTGATTAGCGAATATTAAAATTAATAAACAATCTTTAAAATATTTAATATCATCGAAATCGAATAAAAATTAATCTTAAAGAAGATTACTGTTCACTATATATTTTGATTATTAATCAACATTCAAAATAATAAAGAAATAATACATAATATTACATAATAATATTAAATATTATTATTAATTTATCATACGTTTATTCTATAGTGTACTATAGTCTATAGTGTTTAGTAAAAAATAGTTTACGGAACCCTCCTTAGACATGTCCTGACATGCTCTTGGTTAGGTTATTTAGCACTCATTTGCATTTCTATTAAACACAGGATAAATTGTTGTTTAGTTGTAGTGATAAGTAGTTGTTTAAATATGTAATCTGAGCAGTGAGCAGGTTACATAATAAAAACCAACGATGTTTTTGTTTTAGTAGCCTAAAAGCAGCCCAGCAAGAAAAGAAAGGCCCAGAGGCCTACTCTGTGTCCTTCTTCATTACTCATTATGTAGTTTTGTTACCAGTACCAGATTGACGACACCGTTTCACCCGATCTACATAATCTACAAATTCATCCTTATTTACGACTACTTATATGTAAGCTGTTTACCAAGAACGCGAGTAAATCGCATCATCTTAGGCGTCGACTATATGCCCGGATTCCGGAATCTCTTCGAGCCGTGAAAATGCAGTTTCCGGCACGCCTGCGCTATCTGGTCCAGGTTGAATCGGGAGAAAAATTGACACACTGGCTTAATTAAATTAGTAGCTATACAGCATTATAAAGATTTTTAATGCTGTATAGCTACTAATTTGTGTTTCAAATGAAATTTTTGTGTTTTAGTCGAAGTTTTGTGTAACTGTAGTCGTTAATAATAATTGGATCCCAAAAAATATTTTTCTAATATTTAATTCCAAAAGCTGAGTACATGATAACGTATTCCCGTTTTTGTTATAATGTAGTCAATTCCATACAACTAATAACAATACGGAAAATACTTTTTGTTCCTTCGGCGAAATTCGAACCTGCGACCCCCGGCTTGAGCACCAACATACTCTACCACTGAGCCACAGAGGTCGACAATACATACAATATTGTTAAGCTTAGCCCCGCTCCTTGTGCTGAAAACGTACCGGGAGCCCGGAGAAAACCAGCACGTGTGCGTCCGGAAAAATTCCGGAAGGGATGGCCAGATGATATGTAGTCAATACAGGAAAAATTTAAAGGATTGCTTGGGAGACGAATTGAACTTTTTCAGGCAGGAGAGGTTCCGAATCCATGTAGTCGGAGCCTTAAGTGGCTTTAAAGAATCTAAGCTGGCAGTAAAAGTGGTCAAGTCCAGCGATAATTCACACTGCACTTAAATACTGATAATATCTACGTGTTTTAATTACTAAGTCTCGAGTACCTAAATGGAGGTTGTGTAATTATAAAAGTAATAAAATATTTAATTTGTTCGAAACCCAAAGTTATTATTCATGAACTACAGCCAGTAATTCATAAATGTATCCATCCGGCTTAATATAAAGAGAAAAGTCATCACGAAAGCCTCAAATGCCGTTCGTGAGTTATAAATGATTTAATATGTATGATAAAAGTAATCATAATTAACCTTCGAACCAGCTACACACGAAAATATTATGCTGTGATAAGTCCCCAAATGTACACGCAATGATAACGGTACTAAGAAAGCTAAGGTGCGTGTACACTGTATTAGCCCTATTAGTGATTTAGGATCAGTTCACATTGAGACGCGACTCGTCGAAGTTTGAGGATACTGTTATAATATCCATAATATTAGGTCATTCCATATGAAATTGGCGTTTTGTAAAGGAGGAACACAAAGTAGATTTTTTTAAACAATATATTTATTTAATCAAAGTATTTTAAAAAAACTTAGGCCTTTGCATCCGTTAATGGATGATTTATACAGTATTCTCCGAGCGAAGTTAAACTACTCTTGAGATACCTACTGTAGTGCCTGGGACAGTCGGTTTTTTAAATGTCGTATGGTTGCCCAAGCACATACGGCATTCTCACAACATAGTCAGCCTAGTCCAGAGGAATGAACTGGTCAATACGTCTGGTCCGTATAATGTACTTGAGATCTGAAAAAGTCTCATTGGTTCACGCCACAACCTGGGATTCGAACCTGCACTCTCTCGAGTGCGAACCAAACGGTCTACCCACTATGCTACGGAGCTCTAAATATTTCATTGCTATCTATACACTTTTGCCATCTCCTATGTAGTTCATTGATTCCTTTACTAAAAAAACGATTCGACAGGAATCAATAAAATCTTTGAATGCGCTTTGAACTGCCCCATCGGAGTTGATTTTTTTCCCTTGCAAGAAGTTATTCAAATTTCTAAAAAAATGGTAATCTGTTGGACCAAGGTCCGAGGAGCACGGTGGATGTCTTAGACATTCCTATTTCGACGAAGCCGCGAAGCTAGTACCTATATAATATTTAATTTTATATTATTTGTGCATTCCCTCATAAGTTATTAGTACTTTATTAGATAACACGTAGATTTTGCTTTGGCTCCTAGGATTCATGTACATACAAAATACAGTGTGTGACGTGTGTACTACACAATACACATGATACACCTACAGCATATATGGAATTCCAACTTCCACTGAACATACCAGCGGAAAGTTTTTGATTTTTGAGTTTCATACATGGCTGGGCTTGATGGAACCCATGTCATTTACATCCTCGCTCTTGTGATGTACAAATTATGGAACAAACAAAACTTACTTCGTACGAGGTAATTTTAGGTACCTAGCTAGCACGGAAGCCTCAGAGTAACTGGGATGGAAATTTTCGCAGTCTTCGAAACGAAGGAGGTATACAATTATTTACAATTCGTATTCACATCTTTATTATCTTATAGTTTAAACGAGCTAATCTTGTTTAAATGTTTAATCGGAAATTTGGAAACGGCAGCAAGTACGTATATTTCCATGAAATTTAGTATACAGGGAGTTTTGGGCGAGAGAAACCGATCTAGAGTCTTATCGCTGGGAAACTGCGCATTTTAGGTTTCGTAATACTCAAGGAACCTTTATAGTTTCGCTCTGTCCGTCCGACTGTCTGTCTGTCTGTCTGCGCTTCTAGCTTCTGTAAATATAGTTGAAGACTGTGAATATATATATCGGTTTTGACATCATAAAATAATAAATACTTTATATTTTAGGGAAGAAAAATATTTTTTCACCTGTACCCATCATGTACACCCCTATCTTTGAATAGATATTTTAAATTAAAGGCAAAGTTTTATACATGATTTTTTTACAAACTCAACCATTTTCGAGTTATAGGCGGTAGGCCTCCAAAGTAGTTTATAAGTTCATTCCCCCTGGCATTTTTAAACTATAGGAGATAGAAACTTTTTAACCATGCTGATAGATCATGTTAAAAACTATTTAGGAAAATAATTTTGAGCGACATCGGAAAAGAGATGTTTGATTTTGGGCCATTTCTATGTACACTACATAGGTAAATAGGAAAAAATATGGGAATATCATAAAAATACAAAAAAAATAATTTGAAGAAAGGTACACGCGTACAAAAATTAATAATTGAAGAGTTTTTTATTGCGAGAACACTATTTTTAGGGCGGCCATGACAGTTGTTTTGACTTGACTTTTGATGTAGTAGACAGTTTTACGAAGAGACGTCGTCTTGAATGTCATACGTCTTTCTTTGTCAAAAGTCATGTCATTGACAAAATGACATTCTTTAATCTGATCCGCCATGTTTTATTTTACTTTGTGTTGCTCTCCTTGACGAAGTTAATTTAAATGTACATGGAAACAAAGTGAAATTAAACAAAATAAAGAATAGGAAACGGTTACTATATTATGTACCCATATTTACATATACTGTACATAGGGCTGGCCCAGGCCTCATACATTTCTTGAACATCTCTTTTGGAACATACCAATGTAGACGTCAAAGGGAAAATGCCAGACGAAAATTAATTGACAAGATGAAGGGCAACATTTAAAATATGGAAATGGCCGTTTTCTGAAAGAATTGATTTCAATCAGCCGAAAGTACGAAGTAATCGATGTAGCATTTACGGAAAAATTATTTATAGCCTATACCTACACCTTCCGTGAAAATTTCAAGCGGCTGCTGTCTAGCTATCAGTGACAAACAGACGGACTGGGCTCTGCCGCTCTCCATAGATGTGAAGTGGGGATGAAAAATATTTTTATTCTAACCCATCATGTAGTTGTAGGGTATCATTGAATGGCACGATTTTAAACATGACTTTTTTATAAAGTCAATTACTTTCGAGTAATTAGCCTCCAAAGAAGCTTGCCCCCCCCCCCCCCCCCCCTAGCATTTCTAAACTGAGAAACATAAAAACTCATTATTTTCCCTGCTGATAGATCATGCTAAATACTATTTAAGGAAAACTATTTTTAACGAAATTGAACAGTTACTTTTTAAGTAATTTGATTACTAATTGGAATCATCCATGAACGTATAAAAAAGGCGGACGGAGGGTGAGCTAAGCATTGAGTGAAACCCAACAATGGCGGCGACATACGTTTGTGTGAGTTTACGAATAATTGCCATATATGTGAAAAATTACCCATAATTAAAAAATAATATTTCAATTACTTTGTGTTTTATTTTTTCATATTTTGGCGTTTTTTTTTTTGTATATAATCGTATTTATTGTCACTTTTAATTTTAAACAAAATGCTAATACCGAAAAATAAAACTAACTTTTTTATCATTTAATCAAAATATAATATAAATATTCTTAACTGTTTCATAGCAAGGCTCATTGAAACTATTCTCTTTTCATGAACATAATTAATAATTTTACATAAGCACATTCGTATAAAGGTACAGCTAACAAAAAGTCTTTATTATTAGTTTAAATGACTTGATGACAATGAGATTGATGAAATAGCACAGCAAAAAGTTACGTCGTAATTTCTATGGAGTGAACTGAAGAACTGTTTGTTATCTGCGTTAATTATAGTCATTACAGGATATCATCATCATCATCCATCATCAGGTCGTCACTGCAGGAGCACGACTCTCTCTGTATTATCAGTCAAAAGCAGTCAGAGGATTTGGTCTACACTCTCCACGCTGCGCGCTGGCCAGAGACGGGTTGGAGAGGTCTCTTTGATGTTTTTAAGCTTTGTTTAGCTTGTGTTTCCTAAGTCGCTTCCTACGACATCCACGAGAAGACTTGGAATGGTCCTATTCTACTCTGCCGGGAACCATACGGCGATGAACAACACATAATATGTACATACATTGTAATTCCCCTTTCTATACCTATTTATGTTGTTAGGGTTCCGTAAAGGGTATAAACGGTTAAAACGGGACCCTATTCACGAGACTTCGCTGTCCGTCTATCACCTGTAACCTACTCACCTTTTCCAATATTTTTCACCTTTTTCTTTTTTGTTTAAGCCTTCCCTGAACTTCCACAATTATTTCAAGACCAAAATTAGCCAAATCGGTCCAGTTGTTTTAGCAGCTCGAGTTTTGAGTCCCTTGGTAACGGGATTAAAATATCCTATGTCCTCCTGGTTTTAAGATATCTCCCCACCAATTTTCAGCCAAATCAGTTCAGCAGTTATTGAGTTATAAATAGTGTAACTAACACGACGTCCTCAGGGATCCTATCATCAGGTCACCACGTTAATGCCAAAAGGACCAATTTCGGATTATATCCTATACATCACAGAAAAAAATTTGAAAGTCGGTCCATAGACGGCGGAGTAATCGTTGAACATACAGCCACATATATACAGCCGAACGTATAACCGCCTCCTTTTTTGGAAGTCGGTTAAAAACTGGTATCTACGCGAATGAAGTTACGAGCAAAAGCTTGTTAACAAATTATTAACAAAACTGAATACATAATCACGATTCATGTTTAATTTTTTTTAAATATTATTATATCCAAATTATTTTTACATATTGTGTATTTAAAGCATCGATACATAGTTACTTAATTTGAGTTTGTCTACAAGTTTTTTTCAAATAGCTAACAGGTACATACATAACACATACTGAAATCTCCTATAATTTAGGGTAATTTTTTATTTCTATAAATGGCAACACCGGTACGTCAGAGAGATGTCAGCTAGAGGTACTCTTTGGCTAGAGGTGGGTTATAACAGGTTATAGACGATACCTGTTATACCTGTTACTGTTATACACTACCTGTTTCGGATACCTGTCAAATGTAACAGTCAAATATTAGTATTTAGTATGGTTACTATGGAGGTAATAGTCTTCGTGATGCAGCGGTTTTCGCGCGGTGGATAACAAGTTACACGTGTTTTTAACCATAGTTCATTGGAATAGAGAGAACGAGCCCTACATTTTGACTCCAATATATTCCCCAAATTCCTGTCGGGAACTGGTATATACCCCGAGGACCCCGAAAGACGCCCCCCCACCCCCATACAAAATTTTTAAGACTCCACCAAACGTCTTCCCTCGAAACTTCCCTAATATTAGTATTAGGGAAGTTTCGAAGAAAAGTACCTAATTCGTTAGGTACTTTTCATTCCAGCAAATTGTAGATGCTTATAATTGTAAGAGAGACATACAGAGTATTTAAATATTAAGTGCATTTCGTTTTTGCTTATGGAGTCGTTGTATGTGTAACAGAGAGACTAGATCGGACTATAGTATATCGGCCGCCGTATTACGTAAAAATAGCGATTAGCAAAAATCTTGCAGTCATCGCGCGATATACGCGCAATCGATTGCTGAACTTTAAATAAAATCGTATTACCTATGCGATCGATTGCTAATCGCTCGCTGTTATGTTTGAATGCACTTTGTTTCATTTTTGCTACGAAACTAGCGCCAAAACAATTTAACTAGTAGCAATCATAGGAATTATTAATGACATGTCAAGTCAAGCAAACTTCGGTCATATGTTTACAAGTGCTACCATATTGTTTTAGGTCATGAAAAAACTTATAAGAAATGATATCGATGGCTTAGAGCACACTTGTACTAATTACAAAAATTGCGATTTTTACTTTTTGACTGAAAACTGTATTAATTGACGTGCTCTACCGTTTGCACTTACCCACGTATCGATATTCCGTCTCTTTCTATCAAAAACCCAGTGTCACGGTTGTATTAAGTAAGCTCAGTTTATGTCCAAAAGTATTAAAATCCTTTATTTTTACTAATTTGCTACGAAAAGTCCATAAGTGATTTTAATATTCCCTCCCGATGTACTAGTTAACGCACAAATATATTAAGTACCTTTACGACATGTAATCTTACATATTACAGACAATCCAAATGTTGTAAGTGCAGTTAATACAAAAACGAATATAATGCTCCTATTTTTTCATGCGTGCACAAATGTGCTAAGTCGCTATGATACAAAAAAGAACTATTTTTACAAAATTATCGAAAATTACATATCTAATACGTGTACACTTAATTAATTTTTGTTTTGTTTCTTTAAATGCTCAAGTATATTAACGTCATTTTAAGTTAAGTGTGCCTTCAATAATCGTTTTGGCGCGTTATTTCTGTACGCGCCAGAGTAATAGGTAGAGCCGTTGTGGAAGCCAATTGGCGAGTGTGGGTGAGTGGGGTGATTGTGTTGTTTCTGGCGGCCGTTGGCGAGCGTGGGGAGGGTAGATACGTATTACGTACGAGGGTAGATAGATATTCTTGCCATTGGCAGCAGAAAGTACTGGACTAGCTCCGCGCGCCGACAGCGACAGGTTTTCTTAGTGTCAGATCAAGTTTACTAGTGCATGTTTATTTGTATTTTATTTCATTTTTATTTTATTTCTATAGAAAAACTTACAGCTAAACATAATTGAAACAGATAGCCATTGACAAGTTTTTACAGATATGTAACAAACATTAAGGTGAGTGCTAGCTTTATACAAATGAAAAAGAAAAGGGAATGAAATAATAACAAACAAAAATAATCGAGAAAAATTCAATCAAACCTTTGGATCACTGAACTGATCACACATACCTAATTGATAATAATTAACAGAAATATTTTGTAGTTACAAGCCGAAGAAGAAGATTCACAATCAAGAAAGCATGCAGTGATGCAAAGTGAGCAAATGCAAAGCAAGCAGTGATCGCGTAAGAAATCGTTAAATTGTGCGGTATACCTACATATAAACGAATTGCGATGTTAATTAGTATTATAGGGTGGGATGTAAAGTGGGACAAAAGTGCGAAAGAATCTAGGGGGTATATTTATTTTAATTTTATTGTGTACGTCGGGGGAGTCTATGACATTTTTAATAATTTTATTCAAGTAGATCAAATCTGAGATGATACGACGGCGCTCTAAGGGAAGGAAATGATATTTTTTACGTCTAGTTTTATTACTAATTAGATTATCACCACATTTATATTGTAAGTATCTAAGAAACCTTTTCTGTATTGATTCAATCCTGTTTTTGTAAATATCGTAGGCAGGGTTCCAGACTTGAGAACAGTAAGAACATTAAAGCACTTTTATAGGTTTGAGCGTTCTAAAGTCTTTGCAGTGTGATTGATTACAAACCCCAGGGCCCTAGAGGCCTTTTTCACTGCATAATCAAGGTGCTCATCGAATAATAATTTGTGATCAACAATTACACCCAGGTCTTTGATTTTATTTTTATGCAGTAGGGCCTGATTGTTAAGGGTGTAATTGTACTTAATTACATGGAGTTTACGCGTAAATTTCACTGCAAAGCATTTTGATACATTAAGATCCAGTTTATTGTTACGGCAATATTCACTAAACCTATTAAGGTCATCTTAGTTTACTATCATCACTTGAAGTGATACGTTTTATTATTTTAGTGTCATCGGCATATAATAAGAAACAAGCATGATGAAAACAAGATGATACATCGTTCAGAAATATGGCAAATAGAAGAGGCCCGAGTAGCGAGCCTTGAGGAACTCCAGAGGGGTCTGACATCCAGGATGATACCGCTTAAAGCTACTGTCTGAGATCGGTTATTTATATAGGAGGAGAACAACCGCAACAGGTTTCCTTTCCTGCTTGTTGGAGCTTCTCAAGCAGAATGCAATGATCGATACAATCAAAAGCTTCACAGAAATCAGTACAAATAATGTCAACCTGGTTGCTACTAACAAAGTCATACGCAAGGAGAATATTCGAAGTGGTTGAACGTCCCTTCAAGAAACCATGCTGCTCTGGGATAAACCAAGACTGTATTGTTGCATAGACCTGCTTATACATATAAAATTCTTTCAAAATTTTTGGCAAAAATGCTAAGTTTAGAGATAGGCCTGTAGTTCTTAATATTAGTTATTATTATAATCGAATTATAATTTATGTCTACCTAAAAGGTACAAATAAGTAATGAAAGTAAGTTAGCCCAAGATTGAAAAAACTTTAGATTATGATCGAACTAGTAAGAATATAAATTGGCGAAAATTTGGAAACTTAACAAACCGTTTACGTTAGTTACTCGTTAGTTTATAATCTGATAAATATATAGCTTTGAAATGTAAATAGTTTCTTTGGTTCAGAATTTTTCGTCAACTTCTAATCTCACGAGTCATGTGATTAACCTGGAGTGGCTTAAACGTGGAGTTTTTAAAATCTAAGGGTTTCTAAAATTAAAGTCTGATGGTCAAATAACCTATATTTTATTCTATAAGAATACATTTTTATTCTATATTACATACGGATTTAACGAAACTTGGATAAATACTTTCTCTAATTTTATAAGTGTTTAAGAATGACTGATTTAATGAGTACTTTTAGTAGAACAAAACTTTAATAAATGATTTCCTCTTATGCAATGTTTTATCGATTCGCTATTTAACAATATTATTATTATTTTATGTTCTAACGTGCACAAAAAAAAATATCTTGAGTCGGTATTTTGTGGTATTTAATTAAATATATATATCTAATATTTTTATTTTGATATGTAGGTACCTGTTTCTCTACTAGAATACTAACCCCGTTCACTTAGTACATTTGTGCATTCAAATTACTAAATTTGAGGGTTCAAATGTACTAAGTAAGGGGGGTTAGCTAGGAATTCAGCTGATTTTGTTATCAATTTGACGTAATTTCGTTATGAAATTTACTTTTTTGTAGAACCAAAGAATAAGTCTTATGAATAAACGTAATTTGAATTCCATATCATATACAGTTTTTGTATAATTCATGCTTCAACTTTAAAATGCTCTCCTGAAAAATCAACTTTTTGTAATTAGAACAAGTGTGCTCTAAGCCATCGATATAAGAAAATGGTTGGGGCCGAATTTCACGTGGAAACATATTTCGTTTTAAAATATTCTATCACATTCGCGTTTTTCATGTATATTACCAAAATATTCTGTCTGCGCGTTAGTTGTGCTTGTTTCGAGAACAAAATAACTTTACATCTCGCACAGTAACTAGTAAGTAGGTACTATTTGCTGGTAGTGAAATAGATGCCGTAAATTTTATTATCTTCTATATAAAAAAAATATAAACTTATAAAATATTATACCTTTAAACGAGCAATTCTTGAATATTTATAATCGTGATCTTGGAAACGGCTGTAACGATTTCACTGAAATTTGGTATATGGGGGTTTTCGAGGGTAAATAGTAAATAATTTCGAGTTTTCATGCGTTTTTCTTTCCACGCAGTATATGGTTGCTAATTTCGTCCTCCTGGCCACTATTAACACAAAAATAATAAAAACTGCATCAAAATTATTATCAAAGCCTTTGAGTTACATTATTAACATCTCCCTACAAGAAGGGTCTTTTCCTGACAGCCTGAAAAAATCTATTGTTAAACCCCTGCACAAAAAGGGAGATAAAACGGATTTGAACAACTATCGTCCAATCACTTTAATACCGATACTTTCCAAAATTTTCGAGAAGGTCATGTTAATCCGTCTTGAAAATTATGTATCCCGTAAGAATATTTTAACGCAGAATCAATATGGCTTTCGAAAAAATAGCAGCACGGCTTTAGCCTGCTTCAATTTAATTAAAATAATCACAGAATCTTTAAATGACAGAATACCGGTTTGTGCTATATTTCTCGACATGAGCAAGGCGTTCGATCATGTCGATCATGCATTACTGTTGTACAAACTAGAGAAATATGGAATAAGGGGGATTGCCAACAAATGGATTAAATCCTACCTATCTAATCGGTACCAATGCGTAGAAATCAGTAAAATAATAAATAAAATTAAAGTTTCCGCAAGATCACTCTTTAAATTAAACTTATTCGGTATTCCTCAAGGTAGCCTACTCGGTCCTTTCTTATTTTTACTATACATTAATGATCTTCCTAAAATAACCCAAAACCCAACTATATTATTCGCAGACGACACCACACTTATCGTGAAATGTAAAGACAAGAACACCTTCGAAACTGAATTAAATCTTACTTTACAAAGAATAATAACCTGGCTAGATAATAATAACTTAAAAATAAATATTAATAAGACATAATTAGTACAATTTCAAAATTATAAAAGCAAAAATTTAAATTTGAATATTCGATATGGGAATGCAAATATCTCAGAAGTTGACTCAGTTAAATTTTTAGGACTCATACTTGACAAGAATTGTAATTGGAAATCTCACGTAGAGTACGTGTGTAATAAGCTCGACCGATTCGTTTATGCTTTACGTAGATTACGTCAGACAGTAGGAGCTGAGGCGGCACTAACAGCGTACCATGGCTACGTATCATCGGTTCTCTCATACGGTCTATTGTTGTGGGGTAATTCGGTAGAGGTCGAAAAAGCATTTCGTGTACAAAAAAAATGCGTGAGAGCTATTTGTGGTGCCTGGTATTTGGAAAGCTGTAGACCGTTATTTAAGAAATTACATCTGTTACCACTAGCCTGTATATACATACGAGAGCTTTGTATGTTTGTTAAAATGCATCCAGAATACTTTAAACTGAATTCGGAGGAGGGACGGAAAAATGAAATATATAAATTCAAACTTTATCGCCCCTGGTGTAATTTAAATATATATAAAAATAACGCATACATACAGGCTATACATGTATATAATCAGTTGCCCAATCAATTTAAAGAATTACCATTTATTAACTTCAAAACAAAACTGACATTATGGCTCATGGAAAATTGTTTTTATGATTTAAATGAATTTATGCTATGTAATAAACAATGACTTTTATTTAATAATTATTATTTGATGACATTATATGACATACTATATTATATATTTAACTAATTTCTATGACCAATACTAAAATTATGTGATTTATAATGTATTATTTAATTTGTTGTGATGCTTATGTTCCAAAATTATTAACTTTATGATCATTGTTTATATTTAATTTAATTTTAATCTGTTATTATTGCGATTTATTAATGTTTAATAACTTCCCACACCTTGCATGTTGCGCGCCATTGTGATGGCAGAATGTGAGAAACCTTAGATATAATAGTTTGTAAGACCTTTATGTATACCACATTCATGCAATAAATGATTTGATTGATTGATTGATATCCGTTTGGTCCAGCTGATTAAGACGCGGACGGCAAGAATCGTGCTACGGGTTTTATTGTTTTTAGGCAAGTTTAAAAAAATGTAGGTAATGTTTGAGATCAAACACCATCTACACAAAAATCGATTGTAAATAATAATAATTGTCAGTTCACATTTTACTTTTTAAGTTTATGTAGATTATCACCTAACCACCACCATATTACAATAAATAGTAATAACCGAGCAGAGCTCGGTCGCCCAGGTACTTATACTTTAAATAGGTACCACTTCCCACTCCGCTATAGGCAATTCGAGAAAAAAATCACAATTTTTATTATTGCTAACTGACAGTTCAAATCGCTCGCTGATTGCTTTCGCTTAGCTGTAATACGAAAAATTTGACAGCAGTGAAGTAATCGAACGATTGATTGCAATTTTAGTTCCTCGATTGTTCGGTAGAGGCAGTGCTGTACAGTACTGTCGATACGTAATAAGCCCGCCGTAGATAACACGTACGCTGTACGCAGATAGTTATTTTTATATTATTTAATAACTGTTATTTTAATAACTGGATATCGACTGTTATGTGTTATTTCCAAATACCTGTTACTTTTTACCTGTTACGTTAAATACGTCTCACCTCTAATGTCAGCTAACATTTTTCTGTCAAATTATTAATGATTTGCATTTGTTTGTTTACGTATTAAATACAAAATAATTTACTGACTTACCTATGGTGGGTTATTCCCTCGCGTTTCTTAATTATTCCACTATTATTTCGGCACGATTTAATGACACAGGACGGCATTTTTTTTTTTCTTTCGAAAAACGTGTGTCACACTCAACTCGCAGCAGCGTAATCACAGAACACTATTACTCGCGGAGAAGAAGGTCGACTTCATACAAAAAAACTGGGACCAAATAGCGCCTCTAGTGAGCTGCCCCCTCAAACTTTTAACCGCCTTCCAACAAAGGACGACTATATATTTGATTATATGAATATGGCGGGAAATTGAAGATACGTAATTAAAGTTTAAGTTAACGTTAAATTTCTCTTTAAGAGTTAAATTTTACATTCCAACAAAACCGAGCAACCACCTCCACGCACAAATCATAACTACTACGTTACCAGGGGTGGTCGACTTTGTATGAATGACCTTGGACCAAAAAGGGGGCAGTTCGGTGCGACAAGAATGGTTATATTTCAATATATCGCTCTCTGTCTTACATGGTTAATATTACATAAAAGTTACTTAAAAACCACAACAGATGACACTATCCCGCTTCTAGATCGCGCTAGCGAAAACACTAGACGTATGTATATAAGGGCTCACGAACATTTCGTGACGTAGTAGTTATGATTTGTGCGTGGAGGTGGTTGCTCGGTTTTGTTGGAATGTAAAATTTAACTCTAAAGAAAAATTTAACGTTAACTTAAACTTTAATTACGTATCTTCAATTTCCCGCCATATTCATATAATCAAATATATAGTCCTCCTTTGTTGGAAGGCGGTTAAAAGTTTGAGGGGGCAGATCACTAGAGGCGCTATTTGGTCCCAATTTTTTTGTATGAAGTCGACCTTCTTCTCCGCGAGTAATAGTGTTCTGTGTACGTTACAAAATGTTCGAGAGCCCTTATATACACAGGTCTAATGTTTTCGATAGCGCGATCTAGAAGCGGGATAGTGTCATCTGTTGTGGTTTTTAAGTAACTTTTATGTAATATTAACCATGTAAGACAGAGAGCGATATATTGAAATATAACCATACTTGTCGCACCGAACTGCCCCCTTTTTGGTCCAAGGTCATTCATACAGAGTCGACCACCCCTGAGCGTAATGGCCTCCGCGAGTAATAGTGTTCTGTGGTAATGGCAGCCGATTGTCTTACTTTGACTGTCAATGTGTGCGTGTGCGTGTCGCTACGATACGGCCGTCTTACTTTGATTGTTACACTATTCATGTTCCTGATGCGGGGTCCGCCTTTTTTATACGTTCATGGAATCATCTAAATTTCAATTAGTAATTTGTGGTTAGATACATAATTTAGCTTGTTTACCTGTATTTTTCGACGACGACCTCTATGGCTCAGTTGGTTGAGCGTGTTGGTGCTCAAGCCGGGGGTCGCGGGTTCAAATCCCGCCGACGGAACAAAAAGTTTTTCTGTGTTCCTGGGTCATGGATGTGTATTAAATATGTGTATAATATAATAAAAATCTTAAATATGTGTATAGTATAAAAGTATTAAATATATTTCCGTTGTCTGGTACCCGTAATACAAGTTCTTCGAGAACTTACCACGGGATCAGATTGACGTGGTGTGAAGCGTCCATAGATATTATTATTATTATTTATTCATCATCAGATATTTCAAATCAACAAAAGTCTATAGCAACTTAGTAAGTAAAAATTGCTTCCAATAGCAAGTAAAAAGTCCATCTAATAGTTAGTATGGTAATTCGTGGGTAATACCCAGAAACAGGTTATCGCGTCGTCGTCGCCGCATGCAACGTGCAACGAAATGCGGCAAATTGTTCCTAATCGCACGTCTAGCCGGCTATGTTTTTCACGAATTCTTTTTAAAGGTATAGGCACGAAGTATAGATACCAGAGGGGCAATTCTGCTAAATAAAAACTGCATTAATACAATTACAATCATGTCCCGATACGCTCATACTCCCAAACGGTGATTTTATGAACGTTAAACCAACGTGAAACGCGCTCTGATTGGTCGAAACGTCATAAAATCCGTTCATGGTATATATAATATTAACATGTCGCTACACATTCAATCCAAACAAAGTAAATTTGACTCTTTAAATTGTCTTCTTTAAATACGAGAATTGAGGTTCAGGAGTCCGAACGGTATAGACTTTCCCATAGTATTCATGACACACAATAATAAACCCAGATCTTAGTTCTCTTTTCTGCCACTGGCTGCGCTAGAATTTTGGACGTACCGATGCTATTGTGGCGGACCAATCAGCGCACAGTCCTTAATCGCGCTTGGTACTTCTTGAAATATGGCGCACTCTACCGGCAAAAAATCTGTCCCCTAAATTGAGACCATTATTTTAACATTACGTTCGGACTCCTGGTATCTATACTTCGACGGTATAGGACTCGATTTGTCAAGCCATTAAAACATTCCCACCACTGCAACTCCTGTGTAGCCAACTAGCCAGGATCGGCAGCGGTAACTAACCACAAAAACTCTTTGATATGATCTCAGGGGTGCCCGAGGGACATACTCAATCTGTCTTGGGACCCACATCGAAATTAATCAGAAGAAAGGTAGGAGGAATTGGAAGCATTCCAGTTTGCTTTCCCAAGCAAAGCGGGAAACATCCAAATTGTAATGGCCAGAAATGTCATAACTTGAAAGGGAAGCACCACGGTAATAATATAAGTTATTAGGCCTACTTAGCTAAACTTGTCAAGCCAATACCAGCATGTTCCATTTCATATAGAAATTACAACAAAAAACATCAGCTTCAACCAATGACAATTCCCCACCTATCTACTATTTAGAGTTACCCATAAATTCGTGGAGTGTACAAAAACTGAAAATGTGTGTACTGCGTGCAGTAAGTCCAAGATGTAAAGGGTCAGAACTGTCCAAGGTGAACCGACGCTAAGGCATTTTTAAATATAAACCCCATATTAAATACCAGAAAAAGCCACCTTCGGTAATGTTAAACATGCAAAATATGACGAAATAAATGTGTTTTCTTGGTTGAAAAAAATAATTTTAGCAGAGATAGAGAGAGAGAGAGGCCTTTGCCTAAAGGCAAACTGAAATTCAGTCTATAATAAATACCCTATTGTAGTATATTAGACTTGAATTTGATATTTTGTACAATTTAATTGATATCTAATAATAATTAATGTGTTGAATTATTGGTTTTGTAATTATGAAATTATAACATTTGGGCTTAGAGCTCTTACTAAAAAAGATAATTTCGACTTACAATAACCGTTGGATTGAAGTTCACCTGTCACATATATTAATACTAGCTGACCCGGCAAAAGTTGTTTTTCCATATATAAAAAATTGATGACATTTTCTCAGACCTACCGAATATGCAAAAAAAATGCAAAAAAATCGGTCAAGCCGTTTCGGAGTGTGTCCCCGAAGACGACACGATAATTTTATATATTAGATTTGTACCTGTATATTTGTATAGTGTATGTCCGTATACTCGTGTAAATGTCCCTGTGTCGCAAGATAAAGCCATCAGCTGTCCACACGAAGCCGGAGACCGGGGACCGGGCTTAGCTTAATCCCTAAGTACGGAATATTGAAATTACATTTTATAATTTAACGTCTTTCAGTTATTTTCACTGGAAGCAACAATAAAAATGTATTACTTCTACATTTTTTAACGCTCGCGTTCTAAGTAAGGATCTCTGAAGTAGATATGATTTTTTTTTCCAAGGATACACAAATGTATAATAATAATATGATACATAATAAGATGACGGTAAAATATAGATATAAATAACACAGAATACAGAGTGGTAAATAATAATAATATATTCTTGAAAAAAAAAACAAATTTAAAAGCTCCTTACGAGTGCGCTTTATTGTTTAGGTAAATATACTAATACTTTTAAACGCATTGAAATTTTTTGTCCTGTAATACGTCTAGTATCTTTCTTAAAAAAATTGAATGCTTTATTGAACAACATAATTTCTTTTATAGACATATTTGCTATAGTTATAGGATAGAAATGTGGAACAGCGAATCTGTCTGCACTCGGCGACCGTACATTGTACAGCCTGTGTAATGTACGTATATTCACTTTTTTGTTACTTGAATGAATCTATGACGTGCTATGAATGCTATGATTATTCAAAGTCCTGAAATAACTACACAGTGAAATGGTAAACGCGAATGGCTTTTCCATATTTTTCTTTATTCCGTGACTGGCGTCTATAAAATATAGCCATTGCAATTCCTTCATAGAGATTAAAATGGAATTGCTTTAGGTACCTCGTTCTAATCTATTTTAAATTCAATTACCTTTTTTAGTTAAGAAATTGATAGCATTTGATACAATAAGAAAATTAAATAGTGAAGGAAATAGAAAATGTTTAAGTCAGTTAATATCTTCTTATCTTCTTATATATAAAAATGAATTGCTGTTCGTTAGTCTCGCTAAAACTCGAGAACGGCTCGACCGATTTGACTAATTTTGATCTTAAAATAATCGTATCAGTTCAGGGAAGGTTTAAACCGTTAATAGTTAAGGCACAACAACGTTTGTCGGGCAAGCTAGTTAATAATATAAAAGCTGTGTACGTAGGTACGACGTACGTGTATTTGATATTTTACTTGCTATAATACTCGTACAATGTATGTACATAAGCATAACTACAATTAAAGTTAGTTTGACAAACTTTTTTGCTAAGCTAAGAAGAGGCTTTGAAAACAGGCTCAGATGCCGGCAAATTTGTAGTCGGCTTTATTAATCTTGACAAAAGAATCATACAGTCAAAAAACCTACCTGATCAATGGATCTTTTATGCCCTTTGTTGATCGATCAATTGTCCGTTATTGATCCGTATTGATCTTAGATATTTTTGAACCGGGCTTAGTAATAGGCCACTTAACTTTTTAGATGGTTATCTTTATCTACTATGATTGCACAAAAATCACAATGTTTTGATATCGAGCAGTTGTTTTTAAGGTTCCGTAATACTACAAGGAACCCTTATAGTTTTGCTCTGTCCGTCCATACTCCATATCTACCTGTCCGTCTATCCGTCCTTCTAGTTTCTGATGAAATTTCTTATACTATTTGTAGATTATGTATCGATTCTGTTTTCGGCATCATAAAATAAGAATAGTTTTATATTGTTTTCACTGCAAGTTGCAACCTATCGACGTGTGGTGTAGTGTAGTTAGTGTATAGGTCCTTTTAAATAAAGGCCATACATGAGTTTTACCCGACTAGACTGTCAAGAAGGGTTATGTTTTCGCGTGTATTTTGTATTTATGTAAGTATGTTTGTAAATCCCTTAATTCCCACGTATCTTCCAAATGGCTGGATGGATTTTGACAATTAACGTATCGTTAGATTTGTCTCAATAACCCTTCATTAGATAGCTAGTTCAAAGAAAAAATAGAAAATAACGGATTTTAGTACCAAATTGTAAGTAGTTAAAATTTTAAATTCTCGTATGGTTTTACAATGTAATGTAACCAGTGTAACTTCAAATTTTCCATGCTGATAGGTCATACTAGTAGATACTATATTAAGTTCTTTCCGAAAATAATTTGAGCGAAATCGGACAATAACGTTTGAAGATTTAAAAAACAAAACTGTTGCACGTTGATAGTTACGGAACCCTTCTTAGTTGTGTTATGATATGATGAACTCATGACATACTGTTGGTTACGTTTTTAATTTTTTTAACACTGACTTCAACAATAATTTTCATACAAATATAGTATTAGTGCAACTATAATTCAATAAATTCTTAACTTTTTTGTATTGAAACTAACCGTTTTAACTTTTATGTAAACAAGAGGTAAGCAACGGCAGTTATAAGTTTGAAAAAGTTGCACATTTAGCATCACCATGTTGGTATACTCGAGTAAAGAGGCGCCACATCGTTTAAACGTTCGCAAACTTTCCCCCAAACGACCGAATAAGTACTATTACAAGTAAGTACTAAGTACATTTTGCCTTCAACCTAACGCTGGGCGAATACCTTGTTTGCTTGTTTTATGACAATGACTTTACGATTTTATCGATATTTTCACGATATTTCTAACCAAGTTCAACTATCTAGCTAGTAGCTGGCCGGCTGATATCTATTTTTGTATAACGAGCACTTACATAGCGAAATTAAAAACCGTACTATGCGTAATGTTTTTATCAAATTATATTTGCACATCTCCCTCAGTGGTGGCAACTGGCAAATAACTACATTGTGTTTCAATATAGACAGCTTTTTTACTTCGGTAATAACCGGCTATTCAAATACGTATTTTTATTTATTATTTGATTTTCCAGAAGGTAAAATATCCAATTAATCGAGGGCATATCCAAATTATTCAATTACATTTTATGCCACACGAACTTTCGCACAAACAAATAAAATAGGAAGGGGATTTAATAAAGAAAAATCCCGGGGTTTTCAAAACATCCCACAACAAAAGCGGTTGATTTTATTAATACACGCCTAGTGGAAACTTAAAATAAAGCCTCCGCACAGGTGTCGTGTTCTGAAATGTGAAAAGAATACAAAATACACGCTTTGTTGGCGCTTCAGTACCTGGCGTGTTTCACCCTCTATTGTGCTTTCGCCTTAGGACAGCATGTACGAGGCTAGTTTTAATTCTTCCCTGTCATAGTGTAGATTGTTAAAGCTTTTTTGTTTTGTTATCTCGATGTTTTTTCTGATATTTTTCAAATGCATAATAGGTTTACACGTGTCGGTACTGAATTACCAACGCGAAACTTGTGTGTTATGCAGATAAAGTTGCTATTAGAAATATTATATTTTAAAGTCCCCCACCGCGTCTGACTGTTTGTATGTTCGCGATAATCTCAAAAGCTCCTGAACGGATTTTTATGCAGTTTTCATCTATCGACAGATCCTTAGGAAAGTTTGAGTACATAATATTTTGAGGTTTTGTAGAAATTTATTGAAATATGACGATAATAATTGTTGAAAGTGTCGGAAAAAATTAAGCCGCCTTGGAGCTTTCATCGAAAACGCTGCCTAATCCGTTGGAGATATAACAAAACAATGTATGGTGGGATTATTTATAGGTCTATAGAAGTCCGCAATGATGTCCGCTATAGTATAACATATAATAAAAAGTACTAATACCACATTTTCAGACGCTATTTAAACGGTTACAATGTTAGTTTTTTACTAAATTAAAAGTCACTTAGTCTCTTAATGAATTTCATACACATTATAATTCCCCTTTCCCATACAGTTAAAATGAATATCTTAGGAGATTTAGGCGGCAGTGACGACGCGGACGACTCGCTGGGACTCGCTCGGGACATCAGAATTACGAATAGGCTAAAAATTATAAAAATATGAGTAGTTTAAAGACCAATTACACGAGGGCGAAACCGCGAGAAAAAGCTAGTAAAGTAATAATACAAATCTGTATCTAATATCAATCCATTTGTTTTTGCAGTCCCACCAGTTTTTCCATTTATACCGCGTTAAAACTGTCCAATATGTTAATGTCAAAGTCGACCTGAACTCCCATTTAAATCTGTTAAGCTATTTCAATAAGTAACAAAGTTAGTAAACTCTCATACAAACAAACTTTAGCATTTATAATACTAATAGGATTAATATAAGCACGAGGTATTAGGCGGATCGAGTGTAGCATAGTTGTGGAAACGGTTCAGACGGTGAAGTGTTGGCTCAAAGCACAAGTTGTGTGGAAATCGTTTAAGTCTGAGCGCGGAAGTTATCTGTTCAGATGCGGCATCGTAGTTCGCGAAACAATGAATATAATCACCACACCACATGCACACTAGTCTGTGTCAAAACGTGCGAACTGTCAATTTAGTTTACTGTATGTTGATTGTGGTGGTTGGTTATTTTTGGTATTTATAGAATAAAATTGACGTAATGTTCTTTAACTTGAGCCAATATCTAAGCATTTTGCCTGCCTAATTATTAATTATCTTTCCTTTTGGCTTCGCCGTAGTCGGATAAAAATATTTTTAAGCCACTGTATTGAATGATATTAGTTACTTTTACCATCTTGTCTAATAAGACTTTTCTAATCTAATTAGAAATTTTAGCTCTTAACAGCCATACTTCATTTCGTTATTTGCAGCGAAGGCGTCAGTTTCATTCCTTTATCCAGTCTCTTGAAAAGGAAAACAAATCTAGCACTTAATTCATTAATTCCAATATTTTCTGTTTCAGTCGGCATCGTATCATACTCGATGCCGAAAGGTAACAAGCGGAGCAACGGGGTGGAGCTCACGGACATGACTTACGATGGCCAATGGGGTTTGGAACTCCGGGGTGGGCTAGGCCAGCTAGTGGACGGACAATTTGGTGGGGACGAGATCAGAGAAGCCAACAAACCGTCCGCTTGGGTGGGCTGGCATAATTCCTCGGATACCAAGCCACCGGTTATTGAGTTTGAGTTCGACAAAGTGAGGGAGTTCAGCACTGTCCATATCTACTGCAACAACAAGTTCATGAGGGATGTGCAGGTTGGTAAATTTTCTTAGCTTCTTATTTTGGTATTGCAGTAAATACTTTTAGTACTACTTGCACACGAGCCGTAGCTGCCGCGGCTCTGCATTGGGATTTGTATGAATTTTGTGCGGCAGCGCTGGCGGTGCAACGCCGCGGCTCTCGACTGCAAAATCCATATTTGCAGTTATTTCCAGATGATACCAAAATTATGTAGTAATTATTGGCAACCATTAAGGCAATACGTTGACAATAGGCAAGCGGACATTTTTTTTTTGCATAAATGAATAGTACTCTTAAATATGAATAACTTCTCAGTAGAAACCGTATATCAAACGTCAATATTTTCAAAGGTACAGCGATTTGTATACAAATTTCGCAAGTCTCGTAAAAAACGCTCCATACTAAAATCGACATACAAATGACGTCACTATTGGATCAAAGTGTATTAAGTATAAAGTGTACGGCCGCAGGAATATATTTGTAAATATCTCCGATATTTGTGCGTTTAAGTTCATACTTATTATAATGAATGTTTTTGTATATGATGTAAGTAAACTAATGATGTAGGTTTTGTTTACCAATTACGCAAAAAAAAAATATTTTTTAAATATAGGTATTTAATTAGTAAACTACACATAAAATAATATATTTTTTTACATTTATCAGCTAGCCTCAATATTTCTGAATATATTAATGAAACTAAATATTTCAGATGTTGTCCGATCCCCTATTTGAGGCAAGTCTTTAAAAGTGAAGGAAAAAAACTAAAATTAGATACTCAATTTCAGGTGTTCTCCGAAGCTATAATTTCGTTTTCGATCGGTGGAACACGGTTCCAGGATGACCCTATCCACTACACACCTGAGGAGGACCATATTTTCGAAAGTTCCAGAAACGTTAGCATCAAATTGCATCACAGAATAGGGAAGTGGGTTCGAATCGAGTTGCATTTTGCTGCTAAGTGGATTCTTATTAGCGAAGTGGTCTTCGATTCCGGTAAGTCTTAGAATATATTTTCTAGTCGTCTATACTACACTTCATGACGTCTATACACATTCTACCTTCAGTACCTACTAGAAAATGGTGGCAATATTCTAATTATTGGAATATCTTTTCAGATGTAGCTCAAGGCAATTATACACCAGAAATTCTAAAGCCGGCTGTTGGTAAAGACAAAAACAAGATGGTCATTAGCAAAGAGGCCTCAGTACCAACGGCACATCAGGAGGACCCCTTATATATGGCAATAGTAGTAGGAGTCCTAACCGCTCTAGTGATCCTCCTAGCAGTCGCAGTATTCCTAATAATCCATAGGCACCGGCACAGAAAATGCTTCGCGTCGCCACTAGCGAAAACTACGATGACACAAAAGCGAACGGCTTCAGAGAATTATAACCCTTGTGGTACATCCATGCTGCCTGAGAATAAGATGATTTTGGATTGCGGGCTAGATGTGAAATCCGACGAGTACCAAGAACCGTATCAGGCAATGAAATGTACGCCGTATTTTAGTTATAGTACAGTACTACTGGAGATGAAGGATTTTGTTAAGGATTCCAACACTGCTTTGTCAGGTAAGATAAAAGGCCATTGTTATAACTAGCTTTGTAGCTTTTGTCACTTATAAATTAAATTAGAATAATGGATTAGATGGCCCTTTATTATTGATTGTTAATAATTGACCATTATACTTAATTTTAATTTTTTGAATTAAACTTTATTGACGCAGAGAGGTATAGAGTATAGGTGAAACATACAAATATTTGAAATAATCCTATAGCGACGCATTACCAAAGAATATAATATATTACTAACGGCATTACAATTACTTCTGAAAAAAAAAGTTATTTTGTTTAGAATAATGCAGATTTTTTTGCATACATTTTGATAAAATCCTTCTTTCATTTTTTTGTATTACAGACAGTTCAAACTACGACTACGCAGTGCCTGAGCTGAGTTCAGCGCCATTGTTGACCAAACGGAGGCTGGCAGACAACCTGTCGGATCGAGCCACAGAGCTGATGACTGACCATGTTGAAAAAATCATTGACATGGACACCAGGAGGTCTGGCGCTAGTTCTATACGGTCCAAACATAGCAATAGGGTAAGTAAATTATAGTAATACGAGTCTGTTACTAGTACTCAATATGTTGTCTATTCTCTGATTTTAAATCAGTAAAATTACAGAAAAGTATCTTTCTTTTTTTTACTGAAGGGCCAAACTAACCACCTGCAAATTCAATGCCGCGATCTTGAAGCAGACTTGTAGGCAAACATTATAAATGATTAACACCAGGGCCCCGATTCTCGTACCTCGAATATCGGTTCGATTGTTAGCCTGTCCTGCTCGCAAAATAAATATAAAAAAGTCGCAAGAGTAATATAACATTTTAATCCTACCGCAGCTATAATTTTTTTCTACCATTTCTACGGTAGACTACAGAAAAAATGTTGATTAAAACATTCGAAAGGTCGACAGACATATAGACGAACATACATAGCAAAACCTTTCCTGTTAGTACCCTGAGAAGATCCCTATCTATTGTAAACTGTGCCTTTAATGATCAAGTCCTTTTGACATTAAGTTGGAAGCCATCTTTTTTTCAAAGTTTGGGAAAAAAAGGCTTTTATCAAAGACCGCAAATTATTTTGCCAATTTAGCCAGATAATCAATTTGTACATTATTTTCAGTCTCAGAGTCAACAGGACGTGCTAGTGGACCTCAAGCGGCGTCTCGAGACCACCAACGTGATAGAGTTCCCGCGCCATCGACTGCGCATGATCTCCAAGTTGGCGGAGGGCGCGTTCGGAACTGTAAGTAATTGTACTATAGTATAGTAGTATTGTAGGAAGGCAAATGGTATCCTTCAAAAACGTCTGGTCAGGAGCACCCGGAAGCGGCGAGTGTGTACGAAAAGAGTGGAATGAGGCGAAATTAGTCAGCATCGCATTGCGTCTAAGATACCCCTCACCAAATTGGATATTTGACTACATGGAAATTTTACTTTTTAGAATTCTGTACCCAAAACGGTACCCTGCTACTGATACTTCGCTGTCCGTCCGTCTGTCTGTCACCAGGCGGCAGGCTGTATGTGATAGCTGGACAGTTGAGACGTCACATTACAGTAATACAAGAGTCGTATTTGTGGTGGTGTGGTGTTATCGTGTGAGGCGTTTTCACAAGACTCATAAAAGTGCTTTAAACAATACGCAGTTTCTTTTATAATATTGATTTATGTATATTATTGCTTTGTTAACTTACAGTCAGCTGTCATGTATTCTCTTGCCACCATTTTCACTCTGGCCCAAGAAGAATATAGACAAGGAGTCCAATCTCCATAGGGTTTCATATGTGAATTCTGTCCGCAAAAAATTGTAGAGCAATAGTTCTAAAAACAACCACCAGTAGCGCTGATTTACGTATTTACCAAGTGAAATTAGCTGTGTATCAGTAGTAGGTACGAAGTTAGTTAAAAACAAATCAGTGAATTTAATAAACCTTTTTTGTTGATAAATGTGTATAAATAAATTATTTGCAAGAAATTATTAAGAAAATGGTAAAATATTGTGCCGTGAATGGATACAGTAGCGGTCGAACAGCTGATGAGCAATAGCATAAGCTCTTGGGACTTAGCGAGCGCAGCGCTCTCTGCGCGCCTACTCTTATTTTTCAAATTTTTGGAACAACTTTTACATACAGAGATTGGACTCCTTGTCTATTCTTCATGCTCTGGCCACACAATGTCTGACGGTACCACGATCATTTCATAATGATATATAGTCTTAAGCGCCTTACTCACGGTCCAGCCTGTAAATCCAGCACAAGTACTACCTATATACTTTACTTTTTTCCACAAGGCCATTTTTAAGCCATAAACATGGCAATGGATTATTTTCTTGTCAGGTGTACATAGCGGAGGCGGACGGCGTGCCGGAGTACAGCGGCACGATCACGCCGGAGAAGCGGCTCGTCGCCGTCAAGTTCCTCGCCCACGACGCCTCCCCCAACGAGAGGTATGTGTTATGATCAAAAACATAATTACGCGGAAGCAAAATCTGTAATGAATTCGGGTAATACATAGGTGATCGAGGCTCTTGACGCGCACCAAGTTTTTGAAAACTATGTCAAATTGTTCAATTTCATAATAATCTAATACATTTTCAATATGGAGCATTCCTTGAGAATTTCTTTCCTTTCCTTGCAAATCAGCATAAAAGTTTAAATAATTTATAAAGCTGCCAAAACGCTAAAATGATGTCACCTTCCGTCCACTATCAAGTCACACTAAACATGTCTAGACCTACAATAGAGCAGAGTATAAACAAAATAAGCACTTAGACTTCACGTTGATGGAAGGTGATTCACTGATGCCGACATACATAAAAGAAGAAGAAGTAAACATGTCAAATCCTAGAATGTTGAGTGCTAACTTTGGTAATTTTACTTTTATAAAATGCCTTTTATATGGTCATATAACTGTTAATGTCGAAGATTCAATATTTTTCAGTTAAATTTACTGATTGGCTAAACACTATGATTAAAATACATACTTTATAAGTACGAATGTTTTTGATTTAATTAAACATAGCTATCGCTCTCTAACAGGGAGGAGTTTGAGCGAGACGTGCGTATATTGGCGGCTCTGTCGTCGCCGAACTTGGCGCGGGTACTCGGCGCGTGTCGATCGCAGCCTCTAGCCGTTGTGTTGGAGTATTTGGAGTTGGGTAAGCAATAATATGTTTGGAACGTTGTTATGTTAAAATATTATAGGGTTATTTCTTTGGTTAACAGCGCCATTAATAGACGCTAAATTATTTTTGAAGTTACAAATGTTTTACACTTAATTATTTGTATTTCCTATTATGATTTTTATTATTATTTGCTTCCTGGCTATGATTATATCAAAACCATTCTTGAAGTTACCGCTTTTTATAACATCTCTAATCTTGATTGATTTGATTGAATCTGCTTGATCCTTTATTTAGACTTAAGGGCTACACTGATCGTACAGCCTGCAAATCCAGCACCGGTACCATTTATAATGTTTGTCTACAAGGATTTGCAGATTGGATCGTATGGCCCATTAAGCGCCATATTTACCGTCCAGCCGTACAGTATCATTTCAAATGATTGTCATTTTTGACAGTAACGGCGGTCTTAAGTACCGGTGCCGGACCACTTCTGGACCACGAAGTAAGATACCAGGAGTCCGAACGGTATAGGCTTTCCATAGTATTTATGTACACAATAATAGACCGAGATCTTAGTTCTCTTTTCTGCCACTGGCTGCGCTAGATTCAAACGAGTGCTTCTTTTATTGTCGCGCCCTCTACCGGAAAAAATATTTTTAAATTACCGTTAGGCAATTACCGTGTTCTACGGTATCTATAATTCGGGAACAGTTTCTAAGAATTTCCTAAAACTTTTATTTAATTAGATTTAAATCCACGTTTCTCATAATATTTTTTTCCAGAGCGATCAATAGCAACTTAACTTCCCGCGTAATTTCAAACGAGTACTTCTTTTATTGTGGCCCGCTCTACCGGCAAAAATCTGTCCCCGTAATTGAGACCATTATTTTAACATTACGTTCCGACTCCTGGTATCTATACTTCGTGGACCATGAGTAAGGTCCTCTTGAATGTCGTTGGCAGATATGATTATGACGTTGACAGTTCTTGTATGACGTTGACAGGTGACCTTTGCACGTTCCTGCGCACGGCGGCGCCGCAGTCGACGCCGACGTTGTTCCACATCGCGACGCAGATCGCCGCCGGCATGCAATACCTGGAGTCTCTCAACTTCGTGCATCGAGATTTGGCCGCGAGGTAAGCCTGGGACTCATATATCCGGAATCCGAAAGGCCGGGGAAAATTTAGAGCAGTGAAAATAGAACACTGCGCTAATACAATAAAGCTGAAAACCGAACACACGAGTGTCGAGTCAAATGTCAAGCTCGCATATGATTTGAAAATGTCGCATATGACATCTTGAACACTTCGATTTTCAACTCGTAGTATTAGCGCAGAGTTCTATTTTCACTGCTCTAAATTTTCCCAGGTCCGCCGCATTCCGGATTATATAATCCTAGCCTTAGGCTTTTTATTTTATAAGGGCCGCTTCTCTTTAGGGCCCGCATACAAAACCACGATGCGGATTCGCAACGCAGGAAACTGCCACGCGAATAGCTGAGATGCGTTTTAAATTTGCAAGGCGTCTCCGTTGCTGCACGAAAATCGCATCGCGGAAATTCGCCTCGCAGGTTCTGCGTTTCGTGGTCGCATCGCGGTTTTGTGTACGGGCTTTAGGGTCAAATCACGCCGAAACGAAACGATTACCCGACATGGAACTGCATTTTTAGTATAGCTATTCAAAATTGAACTTTATTCATAAAAATAGGTACACACGTTGATTAGTTGGTAAGAGTTCAAATTCAGGTTGCACTGCGATGCACAGCGCATTTTTTTTTTATGGAATAAGGGGGCAAACGATCAAACGGGTCACCTGATGGAAAGCAACTCCGTCGCCCATGGACACTCGCAGTATCAAAAGAGCTGCAAGTGCGTTGCCGGCCTTTTAAGAGGGAATAGGGTTATAGGGGAGGGTAGGGAAGGGAATAGGGTAGGGGATTGGGCCTCCGGTAAACTCACTCACTCGGCGAAACACAGCGCAAACGCTGTTTCACGCCGGTTTTCTGTGAGCCCGTGGTATTTCTCCGGTCGAGCCGGCCCATTCGTGCCGAAGCATGGCTCTACCACTGAAAAAAACCGCATGTGCAGTTTATGACTGTTATCATATAAAAGACGTGTATCTTTTTGTATAGTGAACAAAATTTTCATTAGCTGACTTAAAAATTCATCGCCGCGTAGCGTCGTGTATCGTTAATGTGTGGACTGACACTTACAATACGGCCGATGTATCTTGGCGAGTCTGAACTTCGCGCAGAAGGTTGCGCAATATCTGTTTCTAAGTGTTTTCGTATTTATTTTATTTGTACTAATTGGTCAACTGTATTAGGGAAATTTTATTAGTACATAGGTATATAAAAATAATACAATAACAGTTTTCTTCACGAGTTGTACATGCGCTAAAGTTCGCAGAGCCTATGTTCAGACCCGTCAAGATACAGCGGCCGTAGTGTACCTACGGCGAATGAAGAATGCCAGTCTTGCACCGCCATACGTGTAAAAGGCGCTGCTGTAGGTCCTATTTGCGTGTTGTCCTATTAGACCAGGGTCGAAGCCTTCAAAAATGGTAAAAAGTGAAAAAAAATAGTAGTAGGATGAAACCTATTAGAAAAGGAGGGAAATATGATAAAAATGAAAGGAAAAATAAATTACGGGCGATCTGAGTTCGGGAAGTGGGAGGGGGTGAGTTTTTAAGGGTAAAAAATGGTTTATCTTGATTTCCGGTAAAACTACAAGTCCTATGAAAAAAAGTTAAATGGCAAAGTTGTAGATAATAAAAAGATCTACAACTTTTATATTAACAATTTTTTTACATAACCTCAAAATTTATGTGAAAAATTCAAATAACCAAGTTTTTGGTTTTTAATTTTTATCTTGTACAAAAACAAAAAAAAAATCACGAAATTTAGTGAAAACTTACCTTTTTATGTCCTAAATACACTGTAATTTTTGTGATTTAAAATATTTAGTTTTTCACCTTATTTTGTCTTAATATCGAAAAATTAACCCTAATTTTCAATCGAAAATTCTCCTGTCAAAATATCAGCTTTTTTAAAAAAATTGGTGAGCTTCTTGTTTGTTGAATTCTATTCTTTCTGATAATGTAAAAAAATGTATACATTACCATAGTAAATGTTCTCAGAAAATGCAAAGAAAAGAACAAGTAGTAAGGCTCAGGTCGCCTAGCCCCTTTCCCTCTTGTATATGAAATACCTTTTGATGGGTTAAAATTATCCGCGGGTCACTCAAGTATACAAGTCATCTTAAAATAGCAATAAATAGACATGTATGCGCATAATTTAAAGAAGATTCGACAACTTACTCAAAATATTGTAGATGTCTTATTGGGGCTAGGCCTTACTACCTATTCTTTTCTTTGCATTTTCTGAGAACATTTACTATGGTAATGTATGTATTTTTTTACATTATCAGAAAGAATAGATTTCAACAAACAAGAAGCCCATCAATTTTTAAAAAAAGGCTGATATTTTGACAGGAGAATTTTCGATTGAAAATTAGGGTTAATTTTTCGATATTAAGACAAAATAAGGTGAAAAAATAAATATTTTAAATCACAAAAATTACAGTGTATTTAGGACATAAAAAGGTAAGTTTTCACTAAATTTCGTGAATTTTTTTTTGTTTTTGTACAAGATAAAAATTAAAAACCAAAAACTTGGTTATTTGAATTTTTCACATAAATTTTGAGGTTATGTAAAAAAATTGTTAATATAAAAGTTGTAGATCTTTTTATTATCTACAACTTTGCCATTTAACTTTTTTTCATAGGACTTGTAGTTTTACCGGAAATCAAGATAAACCATTTTTTACCCTTAAAAACTCACCCCCTCCCACTTCCCGAACTCAGATCGCCCGTAATTTATTTTTCCTTTCATTTTTATCATATTCCCCTCCTTTTCTAATGGGTTTCATCCTACTACTATTTTTTTTGGTTTCAAAAATTATCGACCCTGGTCTATATACCTGGCAAATTATAACGCATTGTACCGATGGTATTAGGTATGCTGAAGTGGGGTCGCGGAGCACGTAGAATTTCGTACATCGACTCACCGCTACTTGTCTCTTTCACTCGCGGACGAATATATTGGATAGCGCGCTCCTATCGCATACCTGTGTACACATACGCGCAACATATTCGTGCGCGAGTGAAAGAGACAAGTGGAGATGAGTCAATGTACGAAATTCTACGTGCTCACTGTAGCTGCAAACTGATTCTGATGATGGAAGCTAATTTTACTAAAAATATTTTTATACTGCGAAATAAACATAGTAAAAACAATTTCCAGGAACTGTCTGATCGGCAAAAACTATCAAGTGAAAATCAGCGATTTCGGCACCGACAACGAGGCGTACGCGTGCGACTACTACAAAGTCGACGGCGTCCCACTTCCGTTACGCTGGGCCGCTTGGGAGTCGGTGCTGCAGGGCCGATACACCACCAAGAGCGACGTTTGGGCCTTCGCGGTGACCGTGCACGAGATATTCACGCACTGCAGACGGAGACCTTACGAGCATTTAACGGAGGCTGAGGTGAGACAAACAATTTGCAGATATAAAGCATTATGGTTAGCGATTACCACTGCCGAGACATGGGCCAAATGTGTAATTAACGTGTACGCGTGTACGTGCATGTGTGCGTACATACATACATACATATAATCACGCGTCTTTCCCGTAGGGGTAGGCAGAGACCACTTCTTTCCACTTGCTACGATCCTTACATACTTGTTTAGCTTCGTCCACTTTCATACTTACCATCCGTTCCTCCTCTTACATTCAACGTAGCGAAGCGGCTCTCCATGGGCCACTTTTCGCCTCCGCGAGAACGAGACGTGATGGTGGCGAACCACATCGCCGCCATTATCGATAATGAAAGGGAAGGATAGATGGTGTGGAAAGGAAGATTAGCAAGTTAGAGTGGGAAATAGGAATGTAGGATATTACCGCCCAGGAGGGCAAGGGATAGGACAGTAATAGCTAGGGAAGCCGGGGTCGCGTACCCGTATGCTATACCACAACTACCGGACAGGTAAGTTGGGATGAGTATCCCATGCGTACGTGTGCTCACCAAATATGTGATCTAAGGTTCGCGCAAACGGGCTACTGGCAACCGCAACTGGTCGCCAATGCACCCATTACCCATATCTTCCAAACGTTTAAGTCACCCAATCACCCAAAAATCTACCATTTCACCCATCAGTTACACACATACGTTGTGGGAATAGTGGAAGCCCCAAAGGGAGATCTCCGACTAAGCGAGGTGGTATGCTCGGTTAGGCCGAAGCCCACTTGTAAGCTTTTAAAATGTTGTATTTATAGCGCCGAACTACAGAAACTTCGATAGCGTGATTCAGGATTTTGGCGCTAATTGGTCCGCCACAACGTCACCCAATAACCCAGAAATCTCCCATCTCATCTAAATTAGCTAAAACGTTATAAATACTTTACTGTACCTTCAACGGGAGTCACCTTGATTACTGCTTACAAGTATGGAAAATTTTGAAAATTATTACTGCTATAAAAAATACGTTGATAGAATTGAAAAAATGCAAAAAGATTCTTTCGGTTCTTATGTTACCGCCAAATAACTTATAGTTCTGACAATTACGTTGCCCTTTGTAGAAAATTTCATATGATGCCATTATTTAACCGTAGACAAATCTCATACTCCACTTTTTTACGAAAATTATCATTAATGAAATTGATTGATTCCAGATCTTCTCCAAAAACTAAATTTTACTGTACCTTCCAGATCAAGAAGATTTACTCCCCCACACACATTTGAAACCTGCAACACCTTATAATTAAAAAAAAATACAAAATTAAATTAAATTTAGATTAAGAATATAATGTTATGTATGAACTAATTAAGGAATAAGTTCAATTTGCTATTTTTTATATGTTTGTCTATCAGTGAAAACCTATTAGGCTTTTTATTGCTTATTGGGTAATTTTATACTGACTATTTTTATCATAAGTAAAGCTGTTTTTTTTTAAATAATTAAATCTTACCCATCACTTACACACATACGTCTTCCAATCACCCAGAAATCTCCCATTTCACCCACACACACCAGAAATTATATCTACATTAAACCAATTTCAGGTGCTCGAAAACCTGTCTCACCACCAAGCGGACGACGGCCTATTCGAGTGTATGTGTCGGGCGGCAGGCTGCCCTAGAGACCTGTACGAGCTGATGTGCGAATGCTGGCGGCGCGAGGACCTACACAGGCCCACCTTCGCCGAGATACACCCCTTCTTGCAGAGAAAGACCCTCAATTACACGTGATACGGGTTATATTAGATGCCATCAGGTTTTACCCGGGATATATTTTACCCCATAGTTACTGGTAGTGCTTCGGGGTTGAGTAACAACCATACAGTAGTGTCAAGGTTTTTAAGGATAGCTGACGGCGCGTTTGGACCCAACGCATACGAAGCGACGTTCGGTAATAGGAAAAGTATCGAAAAAAAACATTAACTTTTTTCACCACCAAACCGCCTCGCAGGCATCAGGTCCAAACATCTGTCAGACGACCTTGAAAACCCTCATTACAATTATACCCCGGAATATTTTTAGTAGCGGTGGTAAAGTACATGCGATGTTACCAGGTTCATAAATATTGACGTGTTGGTTGCGCAACTCAAAGTATTAGGTCAAATAATATGTGGATATTATAACATTGCAAACAATACTGCCATTTATTTAGCGCTATACTGGACCAATTTGAATTGTAATGTTGTACTATATTTTTACGTATTATATTAACGTACGTATTATAAACGTAATAAGACAAAAAATACATTGCTTTTATGGCTACACATAGATAAAAGGATTAGTCGGTTGCGCGACCATATGTAGTGGCTTAATACTAAGACTGATGTCATTTTCATTTGTACGACCGTCGAAAGATAAAAGTTTTTTCACATTATGAAGAAAATATTTCCTATATTCATTGGTCATTTTGTAAATGATAATACATACATAATAATATAACTATTTAGGTTACTCCTTTTGGCTTCTATTATTTCATCAATTTAAGCATACTTATAGTCAAGTCAATACATTGTATTAAGCCAGACATATTAAGGCCCTCCCCCGAGCAAAAGACCTTGAGACGGTCAGCCGCATAAATTTTTCACATAACTTAGTTCAAAATTGACCAAAAAAAAAATTTAAACGGCGAATATCTAGCTTATGAAATTGCCTATCTATTGGTGTGTGTCCCAAATAAAGTTTACTTGTAAATACTATGGAGACGCTGAAACTATAATTCAATGAACATTCAATTATAGTTTCAGCGTCTCCATAGTATTTACAAGTTAATTTTATTTGGGACACACACCAATAGATAGGCAATTTCATAAGCTAGATATTCGCCGTTTAAATTTTTTTTTTGATTAATTTTGAACTAAGTTATGTAAAAAATTTTCAACTGAGTTATGCGGCTGACCGCCTCAAGGTCTTTTGCTCGGGGGAGGGCCTTAATTGACAATCCTAGTAACGCTACTTAACTACAACACAACTACAACGCTACTAATATACTATTGATAGAAGTTCTATTACATGCATTTGACTTTTTTTTGACATATCGTGTATATAATTTTTTATTTTCCTGTAATTTATAATTTTCCAACATACACATATTTTTTAAATAGTTAACTATTTATTTTGATTTTATAGACGAGTTTAAATCTATAGATCACTAAAATAGTAATTTTAAAGCGAACAGGATATATATTGGAAATTCATCATGCATTTTATAGAACTGGTGTTTATTTGACGGTCGTTAATTTTTATTACGTACTGGTAACACGCTGAAATGAAAATTCGCTTACAATTTTGCCCCGACGTTGTCTCAAACGGCCTGACGGCGTACCACGCGTACTTAATACAACGATTTTTATATTATCATAATATATAGTGAGGGCTTTCGCACTATATACAATTATAGCCTGACTAGAAACATAAAAAACTTCGCCACGTAGGGTCCATCCACATATTACGTCACACCTGATGGGGGAGGGGGGGGTCATGCAAAGTGTGACAGTACATGTTAAATACAGGTACAGCGATACTAAAAAGCGTGATATAGGGGGGGGGGGGGGAGGGGTTCAAAAAGTCGAAATTATGCGTGACGTAATATGTGGATGGCCCCATAGCGGAAAACTCACGAAATTAAATTGAAGTATCAAGTCTTCGAGATTTAACCATTCATATCCTAGATTTAGGCTGGAACTATATGATCCGGAATCCGGGAGGTCGCAGAAAATTCTGAGCATTGAAAATAGAACTCTGCTCTAATACAATAGAGTTGAAAATCGAACAATAAATGTCGAGTAAAATGTCAATGTCATATATGACAGGCTCGATATTGTATTAGTACAGGGTTCTATTTTCAGTGCTCTGAATTTTCACCGGCGTTTCCGGAGCATATAGTTTCAGTCTAACACTACGAAAGTACGTTGCTGCAATTAAAGATGAAACGTGCTCGGGGCAGGTTTTTATGTTGCCGGTCAGGCTTCACTTAAGGCTGCTACCTCTATGATTTAAGAATATGATATTATTTATACTGATTATTATAAATTGTTTAAATGAACGTTTGAATGTTTAAATTTTTCTAATGTTTATTATAAGATATAGGCCTCTCGGTGGCAGCCGTGTGGTCAACCACGCCGACTTAATGTTTATGATCTATTCATCTGGCGCTGCTAACGAAGCTACATATCTGACGAATAAATAAACCCGCTTGATTCCGTAGCATTTTACAATTTTTACAATTAGAGGCGTGGTTGCGAAAATGTTTTTACTAATAAATTTCCTCAATTTAGTATATTGTATCTATATTATGTATGTTAACAATTTATTATGTATGTTAACAATTTATTACTATAATAACTGGTGTTCGAATGTTCACGGAAGTCTATTAGGCAAATGTGTAGCTTCCACTGGCGGTAGAGTTCGCGTTTCGCTACTTATGTCTGGTCAAGTGAGGCTTCTAATTAAGTTAGTGTAAAGCACACAATTTTAAATTTAATGAGCTTAGTAGCTGTTTTAGGGTCTTGTCGAGTGTTGCCAATTTGATATTAGATATGGGGATGAATAGATTATAATATTTGTATACTTCACTGCCTAATAACTTTCACGAGTGAGCTACGTATAATAGACATAAGCGATGTGATCTTCCCCCCCTTTTCCTCAATATATCTCCTCTATGTATCTCTCCCCATCCCACCCTCTAGCGAGTGTTGTCTATTACTTATTAAGCCCGCTTCATACTTCGTGCGGGGTCGCCGTGAAAACTAAGTGACAATACGCGGCGAATGTGCGAATCGTGTTCTCGCAGTATCGCGCACGAATCGCGCGCGAAGTGTTGAGAGGGCTTTAGTTATCTGTCTAGATAGTAATTTATTTTGATACGACACATTTCAATAAATCCACAATAATTATAATAATTGTCTACTAGTAAGTTAGAGATAGATACGTTTGAATCGAATAAAGAAATTTTTAAAAATAATAACTAACGATACATAATTATTAGAATAATATTATATTACATTTATAGTTGAGAATTGTCTATTTTCCGTAGTTGACTGAGTTGAGGTTAGATTTGACAGTTATTTCGACAATATATCTAACGATTTAGATAGTATTATATCGTTGAGGGGACCGCGCTTAGACACTCGGTCGGAATATGTGGCTTCGTGTGTCTGAGCGGGGCCACCGTATAGTTTTATCACTAGATGTTACTTTCTCGTGGACCGAACGACGGCTGAGTGTAGTATGTAGCACGTATGTTAGAGTAAGCGAGCGTCTATACTTTGCAATGTAGAAGTTTGATCTATTTGATATGTACACTAATGGAACCAATTTACTAACACGTGGAGGTCTAATTATTTCTAAGTAGGTACTATAAGGGTCGTTTGTTTAAATGAATCTGGCCTTATTTCACTGTTGTACTGTTTAGCTTTATAGAGTATTGGGTCTTCGGCCCGCTCGCTGTGTTTAGGTAACTTAGGCACTAATAATAATGTACAATAAACCACCCTCTCTGCCTTAGTGACGCTATTCTTATCCCTTGTGCTATGAACAGATTGTTAGATGAAAAAAAATTATAATGAATCTTGTAAATACGAATTCTTATGGCTGATGTATATTGTGCACTATGGAAAACTTAAATTCCTAACAATGGTCCAAACTTCACTCGCTTTTTTATTTCTACTATATGATTATACAATTTCTATTTAGATAAATAAATAATAATTAGTATAGGGGGTATGTCTTATGCTTTAATATCGTTTTGTAGATGTAAATCATGTATTTGTCGAGATGCTTAATTTTCATAATCAAAGTTTTATGACGAGAGGTCGATACCAAATACAGTATTTTTATTTTATACTCTACAACTTTGTACCCAAATAAAAGCAATAATCTATCTAATAATATCTTTTATTACTTAACACCCTTTAATCGAGTAAATACGTGATAGTGTGTGCGCGTAAGCGCGTGTATGTGTGCGTGCGTGCAAGCATGAGTGCATTCTTTATATGGGCGAGTTTGCGTTTTGCGGAGAGTCACCCATACACATAGATATATAATATTAAAAAGAGGCCCATACATGAGATGATTTTTTAGTTTGAGTATGACAATTATTTTTCTGTCCAAACGTCTTTACATAAGCAGTAGATCATGTGCCCGAAGTACCTATTCGTAATTGATTTTACCAAACCTTATATTATATTTCTTAAACACTTTATTTTTGGCATCATAATAAAATATATATTTTGTATTTTAGGGGTGACTCCATAAACATGTGAAGTGAATGACTTTTTTCCATTCTATCATGTGGCGTATCGTTGAATAAGTATTTTAAATAAAGGCGAGGTTTTATATTTTTTATAATGGAAATCATTTTCGAGTAATCGACATCCAAAGTGTTTAACAACTTTTCTAAAATGTGGAACACCAAACCATAGATTGATAGAATTTGTTAGTACCTACTGTTAGTAGTTATAGATAATATAAGTAGATATTAGAAAATGTACATTTTACTCAACTTGATAGGTATAAATTTCGAGTAAAAGAAAACACGAACAAACTTTTTTCATACTTCCGCATAAACAACTAGCAAGAACAAAAAAACTATGGTACCTTTCTTTCAATACTGTTTTCTAGAGCATTTATTTACAAACACTGTTCTTATCGAACTAGATGTTTAAACCACTTCCTTCAAAATTCTAAATAAGTACTCCGGTAGCTTTATCAACAGTCAAACCATAAGAACACACCATGAAGTATTGTATAGTTTTAGTATTACTAAATGTGGCTTTTGGTGTAAAAGTCAAAGTGTTGATGCATTCCGACGAGGAAGATTCTAAAATTGTCAACGATGATGATGATGCTTATACGATCACAAAGAGAGTAGATGTCACAAGGCTGCCGTTTATAAAAAAACATCGCAAACATAATATGGATGACAATGAAGAACAAGAGCACAAAGTAACGGAAAAAACTCATTTGCATCCGAACGATCTGTTCTTCCCGTTGATTTATAAACAGAGTCATATAAACAGCATGTTCAAATTCGGGGAGATTTGGTACACTTGGTCGATAGATGAGCGCAAAGACGGTTCCAAAGTAACCAACTACTACGCTTGCTACGAGGAACCGAAACATTGCGACGAAACTGGATGGGTAAGATTTTTTATATCACATTAATATTGTGATTAATATTAATAATACCAGTAATAGAGAGCTACCTTCATATTCACTCTTGCCCAAGTTAGATATTTATGTACCGCCTACTTATTGCCAGCACCGAATAAAAAACGTATACCTACCTATACTCACGTACAGAGAAACAGTTTTCTTAGAACGATCTAAATCGATCCAAATTTGATAATTTTGACGTCCCCCTTAATGGCCCACATTTTTCTACTATATCGTGGACACACCGTATGCTTGTACTGCCTTGTACTAGTACAATCAAATCGAAACCTATGTAGCTGCTTAACTGTTCTTCTATAATAATCTGTGCTACCCCTACCAGTAGGTACAGAGTACTATTTACTTATGGACCATACTGACAGGGCCGGATTTAAAAGTAGTGCCGCCCTGGGCATGAACTAGGACTGACGAAAATGCCGCCCTAGAACTGAAATTTTACTTAAATTATAGATTTACATCTTACTAGATGTTGCCCGCGACTTCATGCGCGCAAAAGTTAATTTCGCAGGAACCGTACATTTTTCCGCGATATAAAGTAGCATATGTCCTTTCCCGTGGTCTACTCTACATGTGTCAAATTTCATCAAAATCGGTCCAGTAGTTTCGGAGCCTATTCGATGCAAACAAACAAACTAACAAACTTCACCTCTAAAAATCTAGGGGGGTTCAAGAAAATAAAACGACTACGAGTACATAAAATAACCAGGGCCGTCTTTAACCTATTAGAGGCCCTGGGCACATTAGAATATTTTTTTCGTGTTTACCTGTTTAAGCTTTAAACCCTGAAAGACTGTGTAATTCGGAAAAATACAAATATCTATAAGCCTAAAACTAAACGTCAGTACAAAATTTTATAATACGTTCTTTTAGCCAAACACGAGCGAGCGAAGCGAGCGAGCAATTTTTTTTTCTTTTTTACAAGTTCAAACGTTCAACTCTGTTCAAACGTTAATCTAAAATATAAATTAAAAAATACCAATTTAATAATTTAAAAGTTAATCTAAAAAATACCATAAAATTAACGGGCTGAAACAGAACATCGGTAATAAATAATGTAATGGCCTTTATGTTAACCGCGAGCGAGCGAGCAAATTCTTTTCCTATTTAATAGGTTAAAACTTTAAACCCTAAAATACTGTGGAAATGGGTCATTTTAATACATTAGAATTTAGAATTAAATGGGCGTCCATTTTTTGTTTTTTCGTTTTTACCTGTTTATGCTTTTAAAGCACAGTCTTTCAGGGTTTCCCCTTAAACACTTAATAACGGTGAACTTCGGAAAAATATCATAAAATGAACTGGCTAGAACAGAACATCGCTACTTAATAATATAATATGTTCTTTATGTTAAACATTTTTTCCTATTTAATAGGTTAAATCTGCTCAAATTTTAAACCCTAAAAGACTGTTACCCTTAAAAACTGTGTAATTCGAAAAATACAAATATCAAAAACCTAAAACTGAACGTCGGTACTAAATTTTATAGTAATATTATGTTCTGTAAGCCAAACACGAGTGAGCGAAGCGAGCGAGCAAAATTTTTTCTCCCATTCTATAGGTTAATATCCATTCAATCGTTAAATTTAAACACTGAATTTCGGAAAAATATCATAAAATGAACCGGCTAAAACAGATCATCGCTTCTAAATAATATAATATGTTCTTTATGTTAAACGCGACCGAGCGAAGCGAGCGAGCAACATTTTTTCCTATTTAATAGGTTAAATCTGCTGAAATTTTAAACCCTAAAAGACTGTGAAAAGAGGATCATTTTGTAATTTAAATTAAAGTAAAATTTGAACCCCCTAAACCGTATATTATACTCGTATTTTGTTGTAAAAATATATTTTTTGCACTAAGGGCGACTTTTGTATTACATATTTATATTATGTATTTTTTTTTAATGCAAAAATAATTTGAAAATATTTTTAATTTTTCGAAAATACTACTAGTTAAATTTATTAATTTCTGAAAAAAAAATTATCATTTCAATTTTATAAGGAAATAAATAAATAAAATTATTTTGATGTTTATTTTTTACTTAAAGTGCCAAAATTATAATTTACGAAATTACGATTTAACACACGCTTCGATAATCTATTAAATAAAAAAAGTATTAAATATGAGAACTAATTAATTAATAATATTGTGCAATTTTAATAATACGAGTATTAGATTTTTTTTTCGCTTTGCAAATTTTGCCGCCCTAGAAAATTTGCCGCCCTGGGCACTAGCCCCGACTGCCCCTAGTGTAAATCCACCACTGCATACTGACCATCCAGCCTGCAAGCCCAAGGCCGGGGATTTGTAGGCAAAAGTTATGAATGATTGACACTATTAAATTAATGTCGACAAGTAATTAGTACCGGTGCTGGATTTACTGGATGGGCCGTGGCCCGTGAGTATGGCGCTTAAGTTCCTGCTCAGTAATAGTAATACTCATTGTTTTAATGCAGCTACTTATTTGTGAATGTAGGAGCGTCTAGAGTCACTCCCGAGGTGCGCTTTCCAAATCGACTCGCTCATGGCTGACGACCGCGCCTGCGTCAACACCTTCGGCGTGGAGCCCCACAACAACGGCAACTGCGACTCCGGCGAACTCATAAAGGTGAATGGTCATATTATCCATTCAGAGTAATTTTACTTCGGAATAGTACCTACTACGTACAAAAAAATAAATCTCTAATCAAAGATAGGTTTAGGTATAAAAAAATATACCTAAGTCCTAAAACTATAGGTAGGTACCTACTGAACTAGCTGTGATTTCCCGGGGACCCGGGATTCCGGAGGAGTATCGCACGGGAATACTACTTTTTCGAGATAAAAAGTATCCTGTTTTAATCCAGAGCCTAAACTACTACCATACTAAATTTCATCGAAATCCGTTCAGTAGTTTTTGTATGAAAGGGTAACAAACTTTTACATTTATAATATTAGTAGGATTATCAGGCAATCGGTCTACTTTAGGGTTAAGTCACACCGAAACGGCAGCGCAGCGCCAACCTTTAATAAACCTTTTCTTCGCTATCACAATTTCGTTAGAGATAATTATGCCACCTCACGGCCGCTGATGGTTGCTAGCGGGAACCATCATCGGCCATTTTTATTTTCTAAAGCGATAATATTATGTACCTACCTAGTACAGTAATGTTTTATATTATAATATGACACCTACTGTTTGCCGCTCCGCTGCCGTTTCGGTGTGGTCGCTTCTTATAGAACGACAAGACACTTGTAACTTGTCATGGGCTACGTTAATCACTTCTCATCAGCGAACCTACAGTTCGTTTTGTGTTTGAGACGCTACATTTCTGCTAGTGCCTGGCTTGATTTAATATAGTGTCTTCTCAGGTGAGCGACATAGTGAAATCGTGTAGTGCGAGGATCCGTTCTCTGTGGCGCTTCGTGCGAGCGAGCAGGAGACCGCTCAGCGCCGCCAAGCCCGCCGATATTAACTCGCTGGTCTGTGAGGACGAGCAGGAGTGCTACATTACCATCGAGTATAAGGTAACCTTACTATTTTAAAATATCTAGAAACAAACCTGCATTTTCATTAAGGCCTTGTCTAAACAAAGCCTTTCTAGAAAGGCCTATAGGCGTATAATGGGCATGTTTCTGAGCACGTTTCTTGGATATTATTAATGGACTTCAGGACAAGGCTTTTCGGTGAACATTTAACTTTGCTGACTCATCAGTCATACAATTTATGATTGTTAAATAAAAAAAATCTCGATGTGCAGTTCACGCGTGAATTGAAACCTTCAAAATGTTATGTCTATCTCATAAATACCTATTTCCTTCCTTAGATCTTAGATCACGATAATGCTAAATAGTCTAAGAAAATTAGTTTCAGAATCGTCGATCTGACCGAATAATTCATGTAGTTTTGAAAGTTGCTACAGTTATTCCTAAAGGTGTCCAGATGAATATACTAAAAGCCCCCGAGGGAGGGACACGAACCGGCGGTGGGGGGAAAGGTCTCTTTTTCAAGGTTTTTGCTTGTGACTCGAAAATTATTTATAATATCTCTTTAGTGACTTCTACATTAATTATCTACATTAAATTTCCTATAAATTACGTCTTAAAATGTTTACTGAACGATCAATACTTTAGGAGATACAGAGTAATAAAGGTGATAAAAATAAGAAGCTAACTCGTTTTAAAAATTTTAATTCTAAAAAAAATAACAATTTTTTTTGCACGAGTATGCCGACTTATCAATCAAATTGTGTTTCATCTTCGTCATCTTAATCATTAACATCGATGGGGGCTCCATTAGCTCCTAGGCAGCCGTTACAGATCAGACTACACTTAATGCCCGCTTTTCGGCAACTGCATTTTCCAGAACAACCACTTTTACATCGGCAAAAAATTGAATTTAACAACGCGTCAGGAGCAGGAGGATCCAAGGTCGTGATTGGTTCTAAGTTTCCATCGACTCCTCGCTTCCAACCCCATATTTCAGGAGGCAGTTGGTTCCCAAATCCCAAGCCACTCCTGTGCTTGATGGAATACCTACTCTGTAAGCGTGATATTTCGCTGACCTTTGGTAGGGGGGAGGGAAGAAAGATCCGGTTTGGGCTTGGTACAAGATTTCAGAAAAACTGTGAATCGATGTCTAACTAATCTCAGACTGAGTACAGGGCGCTCGGTATCACAATTTGATTGATAAGTCGGCATACTCGTGCAAAAAAAGTGTTTAATTTTTTAGAATTAAAAGGACATCATTCACGTTTCATACATTTTTGGACCAAAAAATGAAAGTGCCGGCCAGAAAGAAAAAAATATATATTCGGATAGAATACACAATTCCTAACATTTTTTACTATGACGTCCAATCTGTGCGCCCAATGGTTACGTCGTAATAAAATAATTTAAAAATAATCCTTTTGTGATAAAAAGGTTGGAGTGTCACTATTAAAAGCATGGATATCTTACGTTATGATATAATACTTGATAGTAAAACACAGTGGTAAGGTTGATAAATAGTATTGGAAAAAAATATTTAGTCATAAAATAAAAATAAAAAATATGTATCAAGTACTAGCTGTCCCGGTGAACTTCGTGTCACTTTAAAACCTTCCCTGGACTTCTACGAATATTTTGAGACTAAAATCAGCCCAACCAGTTCAGCCGTTTTCGTGTTTTAGCGCGACTAACACATTTGAAAATCCATTTTTATATATAAGAAGAAGACTAACTGTCCCGGTGAACTATATGATACAAAAAAAAGATATACAAAAAAAAAATTGGCAATGCCTGGAAAAGATTCTGGTCCTTTAAAGAAATAGTAAAATGCATAAGTATAAACATGAGCACCAAAAGAAAACTATTTAATACATGGATTCCACCCATTCTAACATAAGGGTGCCAAACTTGGGCACTAACAAAAGCTCATACAAGTATGCTGGAAGTTGGGCCGAAGGCTATGGAGAGGAGTATGTTTGGAAAGAAAAGGATAGACAAAATAGAAAACAAGGAGTTGAGAAAAATGACACGTGTAACTGATGTAACATATAAAACTAAAAAATTGAAATGAAACAACAAACAATCAAAACATGTCCGGCCCGGACATGTTTTGATTTTGATAGGGCCAGACAAATGGACAAAAATAATAACATCTTTGTATCCCAGAAGGGCTAAAAGAAAAGAGGGCAGATCTCTAAAAAGATGGGAAGATGAAATGGTACAAATGGCTGGCAAAATGTGGACTAGTGTATGTGGAGTGGCATGTCAGAGATGTGAGTGGAAGCTGTTGGGGGAGGCCATTGCCAAGAGGCACTCAGAAGCAGAGACCGCGCAACGGAAAAATCAATTATTGATTTGAATATTTTGTAATGTATATAAAATAAATGTATTGTTATTCTGAATAAAGGCTAATAACAATAATAAGTTAATGACGTACAATTAAACATTTTCTAGTCTTACAAATACGTCATCTAAACTTATTGCGGGTGGGCTGAGGTAAGGACATGTCTAGCATAACCCATGTACCAGACTATGCACATAGTATGGGAGCAACATCCGATGGTTCTCATTCCTATATGGCATGTGCAATAGTAATGTTTTATTGCTCGACGCCCGGTTGCTGTTCTATCCAGAGCAATATACACATAGTATGTTTTAGATCGGATGTGTCGGGATTGTATTCGCCCTCGAATCAACCACAAGTCCTCTCCCTCCAATTCCCTTACAAGCTCTAGAGGAATTCCACCACTTAGCTCAATGCTAAAAACTCCATCTGGTTGAACATGCTCTCCATAGTAACTTCTCGCTTGTCTCAGCTGATATATACCGAGGCTAAATAATATTAATTCTTCTTCGGTCAGCGTAGGAAAGTCATTAAACTCAGCTATATCTGCAGACATGGGCTGGAACTGTGCCCTCATTCTGTTCAAGTTACGTCTGGCGACAAGATCTGCCAGTGTATTGGGCATGTTTATCCTTTCCCGGATTATTTGTAAAAAATCAGAAGCATGGACATTATCTACTATCAACACGTGATAAGCATTTATTAATGCTGCTGCGATTCTAAAATATTCAAACATATAGTGCAATGTTATATTAATATGAACGTTTCTCAACAGGCGGAAATCTCGTTTAAATCGGCCATTTACTACTTCCACAACCCAACGGCAAATAGTAACAAGGCGTGACTTGTTTGCTTGTTCCGTGGTTAGTTGCGTCGCTCCAGGATGCTTTGTCTCCGGCATTTTCACAGTGTAACCATTTCCTTCAAGAATGGGAACTGCATCTCTGAACCCACGGTCCAAAATAAATACGTTATTTTATATACATTACAAAATATTCAAATCAATAATTGATTTTTCCGTTGCGCGGTCTCTGCTTCTGAGTTCCTCTTGGCATTGCCCTTCCCCAACAGCTTCCACTCACATCTCTGACATGCCACTCCACATACACTAGTCCACATTTTGCCAGCCATTTGTACCATTTCATCTTCCCATCTTTTTAGAGATCTGCCCTCTTTTCTTTTAGCCCTTCTGGGATACAAAGATGTTATTATTTTTGTCCATTTGTCTGGCCCTATCAAAATCAAAACATGTCCGGGCCGGACATGTTTTGATTGTTTGTTGTTTCATTTCAATTTTTTAGTTTTATATGTTACATCAGTTACACGTGTCATTTTTCTCAACTCCTTGTTTTCTATTTTGTCTATCCTTTTCTTTCCAAACATACTCCTCTCCATAGCCTTCGGCCCAACTTCCAGCATACTTGTATGAGCTTTTGTTAGTGCCCAAGTTTGGCACCCTTATGTTAGAATGGGTGGAATCCATGTATTAAATAGTTTTCTTTTGGTGCTCATGTTTATACTTATGCATTTTACTATTTCTTTAAAGGACCAGAATCTTTTCCAGGCATTGCCAATTTTTTTTTTGTATATCTTTGGTTATTGTATCATATAGTTCACCGGGACAGTTAGTCTTCTTCTTATATATAAAAATGGATTTTCAAATGTGTTAGTCGCGCTAAAACTCGAAAACGGCTGAACTGGTTGGGCTGATTTTAGTCTCAAAATATTCGTAGAAGTCCAGGGAAGGTTTTAAAGTGACACGAAGTTCACCGGGACAGCTAGTACTTGATACATATTTTTTATTTTTATTTTATGACTAAATATTTTTTTCCAATACTATTTATCAACCTTACCACTGTGTTTTACTATCAAGTATTATATCATAACGTAAGATATCCATGCTTTTAATAGTGACACTCCAACCTTTTTATCACAAAAGGATTATTTTTAAATTATTTTATTACGACGTAACCATTGGGCGCACAGATTGGACGTCATAGTAAAAAATGTTAGGAATTGTGTATTCTATCCGAATATATATTTTTTTCTTTCTGGCCGGCACTTTCATTTTTTGGTCCAAAATGAATGATGTCCTTTGTAAAATGATTTAGCTTCTTATTTTTATCACCTTTAATAGGTACTCTGTATCTCCTAAAGTATTGGTCGTACAGTAAAAATGTTAAGACTTAATTTATAGGAAATTTAATGTAGATAATTAATGTAGAAGTCACTAAAGAGATATTATAAATAATTTTCGAGTCACAAGCATAAACCTTGAAAAAGAGACCTTTCCCCCTCCTCCCCCACCGCCGGCTCGTGTCCCTCCCTCGGGGGCTTTTAGTATATTCATCTGGACACCTTTAGGAATAACTGTAGCAACTTTCAAAACTACATGAATTATTCGGTCTGAATTCCTTAAGTTTCCCTGACTAAAAGAAGTTTTCACTTCAAAAAGTCAAAGATACCGAATTGTCATATTTAGAGCTTTAATCCTGTTTCAGCGATGGAACCATCCTGTTTTTCTCATTCCTTTTTTTTGCTCGTAGATTCATCACGACAGAATAACATTTTCACTGAGCGAGCCGACTCGCGGACAGACCTACAAGAGCGCTTTAATACGAGACGTGCCACTGGAAGACGACAACAAAATAACGCCATTGCCGGGTCATCGACATCCGCACGTTATCAAAAAACTTTACAAAGAATCATATCCGAGACCCAACAAAAAATATCAAAAGAAAAACGTAGAAGGTAAGGGAGTCATGAAGGAACAAAATGATTCCGGATACCCGAAAGTTAACGAGCACAGGAACAAGATCAAAGTCAGAGAAGACGTATATTCCGACGAAGCTTTCTAATACTTGCAAAGACTAGAATAATATATACTTCAGGCCGTCATAGACGGCGAATATACAATAATATTTTATCTTAAGCTGCCTGGATATATTTCATTTTAGTTATAGGTACGTAACATGAGAATATACCGGGTGTCTTCAGTCAATGGCCAAACTTTTAAAGAGTGAATATAGTCATGAATATAATCAACTTTTACTATGGAATCTACTTTCCTACTTGAGAAAAAAAAAATTGCTGTTTCCTACAAAAGTGCTATCATCTATGCCTCATCCACTTTTGTAGGAAACAGCAGATTTTTTCAAGTAGACAAGTTGATTCCATAGTTAATTGCTTATATTCAAGAGTATATATGTTACCGTAAAATTGTGAAAACCGTTAGATCGTAATATAACTAGTGAAATCGTAAAATGTTGATAGACTTCGGACGCGAATATGCTGCCTATAATAATTAATTTAACACATTATTTTTCGTTACATTATAAATATATAGTTTTGATTCTTTCGGCATATTTTTACAATCTCATTAGTTATTTTACAATCTAACGGTTTTCACAATTTTACGATGACATACACACTCTTAAAAGTTTGGCCACTGACTGAAGACACCCTGTATAGCATCTTAGCCGACTGTGATAAGCTTTACAGCTGTAAAGCAATCGATATTTTATCTTAACATAAAATATTATAGTATCTTCGTCGTCTGTGATTCCCTATAATAATATAAAAAAGTTTTTTTTTAAATAGTATCATGTTAATAGTATTTCGCTCTATCTTTCTACAGACGCGATTAAATCACGAGAGACTGTAGGTATGTTTTATAAAAAGAGCTGTGAGCGGGGAGGAGTTTATGCAACCCCAATAGTTTATATAGAACGCTATGTAAAGGGTAGGTAATCTGATTCTAGACCCCATAGGCATTGTGCTTGTACTAAATAGGCATTGTCGCCGCGCCGCCGTGAGTCATACTTACAAGTGTCGCCTTTCAAACTATAAAAAGGGGAGGTCAGCTATACCGGTTACTTCTTTCTAAAGAACATCTTTTAGGTTTATTTAAATTCTAGTCTATTGGGGTATACATAATGGACTGAGATCCTTGGATCACCTGACTACCCTTATATTCTTACTGATAAAATGTATACCTATCATATTGTAGTATTAATGTGTACAATGAACGTATGTATATTGTATACCCACTAGTTTGTGCCGTCCAATTTCTAGGTATGTAGGCTACAAGGCGCTAAAATTGCAGAGATTGGACTCACTTTTAGTGTTGCCCAAATCAGTCTTGCTCTTGGTCTTGCGCAAGAGTCTCGCAAGAGTCTTGCAAGAGTCTCGCAATTACCTTTTAGCCTATTGCTATTTATTAAACGTTATTTTAGATATTAGAACAACTTAATATAACAACGTAACGTAATACCTACTCTATAACGTTGTTCTGAGATCTAAAATAACGTTTAATGAATAGCAATAGGCTAAAAGGTAATTGCGAGACTCTTGCGAGACTCTTGCGCAAGACCAAGAGCAAAACTGATTTGGGCAACACTACTCACTTTATTTACATTCTGATAAAGTATCAATGTTATTTTTTTTTTGGTTTTAGAATAACGTTTTAGGAACAAAACTTATGTTTTTTTTAACTTAGTACGTATATCTAAAGGTTTGAAGTTTAAGGCGAAAATATACGTAGATGACGTCACAGATTCGGGCGTGGCCTAACACTTCCCGCCGCGCCACCCGCATACACCCCGCAGCGCTCGCGATCTCCGCGCGCGGCCGCGCCGCGACTCAAATTATAAACTGAGGAACGGCCCTTTTATACGACTTTAGGATTGATTTAAATGCAACTTAAAAAAATATTAATTTATTTCTGGTCTGGGAGCAAAGAAAAAACGTAGAATGTATTAGCCGCTTCTCCTTCTTCTGTAGAAGCCGGTCGAGGTTATTCCCGAAATCTGGAAATTATTTGGTAGGCAATGCGGCTTCCAACCCATCATATTTGATTTCATTTTCCACCTCTACGCCCACCAAAATGCAATACTTAGTGCTATTGACAAAATCACTAAAATATCCGCTAGGTGCTTTTTCGCTTTCCTAAAAAAGAAGTTTCATATCGATGCTTGAAAGGTAAAAATGCCTAAGCGACAAAAATACCGAAAATGAGTTTAAATATCAATGAGTTTGTATTTTTTTTGCGTCGATTGGTCTAATCGTCGTCTTCCTACGACGATTTTTTTGTCGCTTAGATATAGTGAAATTTATACAAAATTATGAATGTTATGTTCACTAAGCGACAACAAAAAGCGATTTATAAAAAAAATTCACTTGGATATTTTGAAGAATTTTAAAAATCAACTTAGTCTATTTTTATGTTTTTACTTTTTTTGTTTGCACAAAAATATTTTTACTTGTTTAAAAAATTCTTTTCGTGGACACTTTGTACATTTTCTTCATACAAATTATTTGTGAATTGTCATTACAGTGCATTTAATTTGATACCATTATTTTACGAAAGTGCAACTTGTAGAATTTTACCCACAGTGAAATAAAACAACATATTTGACACAATAACTATTCGTGCTATGTAGATATTTTTATTTCAAACTTTTGTTTTTAAGTATGTCGGTTAGATATTTTTTTTGGTTTCCTATTTTTTCGCATAAAATCATATGTCATAATTTTACTTGGCATAATTTCATTTGACCTAATAGTAGTTTCGCATAGTATTCATTTGGCATAATATTCTTAGCTTAATTTTTTTTCGCATAATTACTAATAGTTGTTAGGCATACTTAATAAAAGGCATACATTTTTTACGCATTATATTAATTAAGAATAATTATATTTTATGCTTAATATTAAAAAGCATAAATATAAATATGTGTTTAATTACCTTATCCGTGTTTTATTGTCCTTCCATTTTATGCATATTTGTACCTACCTTGTGACAGAATTACTTGAATTTATTATGACAAAAAATATGCCTAACGAGTTTATGCCAAAAAGCAATTATACCAAAGTATTATTATGACAAGAAAAATTATGCCTTACGAGTTATGCCTCATTAAATTAGGACAAAAAATATTAGTCTAAATTATATTTATGCCTAATGATGTAGTATGCCAAGAAACCATTAAGTAAGTATGCCAAAGTTATAGTATGCGTAACAAAATTATGCCAAGAGAGGTATGCCAAATGAAATTATGACAATTAAAATTATGCGAAAAAAGGAGATACCTTTTTTTTCTTTCAAATGTTCAAGAATGACGAAAAAAAATGTAATTTTTTCCTGTACCTAAAATATTATCTTACGTCGCTAAGATACAATACGAAATCAAAAATGTCGCATGAGTATCAATAAATTCCAATACATATGAATTTATAGACAGGAATAAATAGCTAAATGATCTGAGTGTTTATAAAACTGACAAAATGTAACTTAAAGTATTAAATTAATAGTGTGTGGGAACATAAATGAACGCAAACATTGCTAAATATATTTCTATATTTATGCGCCTAATGTTTCGCTAGTTAGTCCTGTCGGTAGTAGTAAATATCAATATACTAGGTTATGGGAGTAAACTTTGCGCGCATACTTGGACATAATAAAATAGCTCCTAAAGCTGGTCTATTTTCAATTAAACTGGCAACAGTCACTGAAATCGGCGTGGTTTCATTATTATTCCTTTTTTAAGGTTCCGTAGTTCATGTCTCGGAATCCTTATAGTTTTGTCATGTCCTTCCGTTCGACCGACCGTCCGCCCGTCCGTCTGTCCATCCAAACGGTGGTGCTTTAAATATAAAACTTTGAATGGGTAAGTTTATTTATCACGTCAACACAATGCTAAAATAAATGAAGATAATTTTTGGGTACACCTACACGAAAAGGGGAGATATAATTAGGTACATAGATATTTTAAGAACATTAAGAGGTTTCTGAGATTATATTTTAATGTACGTACATTCCGTTTGCGCGATATTCCACTTTTAAGCGCATTTCTTGTTAAAATACAGCGTCCCCCCTCTAAAAGCCAAACGGCTGGCTCTAAAAATGTGGAAAATTCATGATGGTAATCCATGTAATAAACTTTGAACGAAAACTATAACGGTCCAAAAAACTTCATAAGTTCAGGAGTTATAGAGACTTAATTTGAATCAGTTTAGATGAAGATATCTGATACAGAGCCTACAGATTGTCCTTGTCCATAAAACATCCTAATCTTATAGAGAAGATTAGTATAATTTAGATGATATTTCTGCTACTGTCAATGCTTTCAGCGCAGTCTATCAAAACAATCACACTGCGCTGAAGGCACTGACAGCAGCAGAAAGAAGAAGAGGCATTTTTGTATGGATCCCGTCCCCACTACTGTAGCACTACAAGACATATATCAAATGAAAGGACTTAAAAAGCGTGTAATTTTTTTGTATGACGAAAAATCTCTAAACCATGGGAGAAAAAAGTTTTAACCCAAAGGTGAAAAAAAGTTAAAAAATCATTCTGTATTATTACACCATTTCATAGTGTTGCTAATAAGGAACAATTTTTGGAAAGTAATGGTATACAGCAAGCTTCAGAAAAATGTGTTATTTTTGATAAATTGCCTCTGTTTATAATATTTTGATAAATTTTGATAAATGTATGGAATGATAATAAAATGATAAAAATAAGCTCTTTCCTCAATTTTGTCGCACATAATTACATTATGGAAATTGTTTCTTACTTGCGATACTATTGAAAGGATGTATTTTTTTCATAATTTATGGGTTCCAATACTGTCTAGGAAAATTGAGTTATTAAAAATTTTCATGTTTCAAGAGTTTAAGTTTTCATCAAGTCGGACTCGATATTCCGTAGGGCTAAATTGCTATTGCTAATTTTTTTTTACTTCTTTTACAACGCCCAGAAGTATAATTTACCATGTACTATATCTTTTTTTTCTGTAACTAATCGTTTGAAAATTATTTTTGCTATTTAATTATATTATTTTAATGTTTTATCTGAATTATTTGATTTTACATAAACCACTTTTCCAGGCCAGGATTCAAATCCGCAAATTAGGAAAAAAATACATTTTGTATTATTGCGCCATTCGATAGCGTTGCAAGTAAGAAACAATTTCCAGAAGTAATTATGTGCAAAAATTGAGGAAAGCTTATTTTTAGTATTTTATTATCATTCCATACATTTCATCAAAGTAGGTATGAGGCAGTTTATCAAAATATAACACTTTTCTAAAGTTTAGTGTATACCATTACTTTCCAAAAATTGTTCCATAGTAGCAACACTATGAAACGGTGCAATAATACAGAATGATTTTTTTAACTTTTTTAACCTTTAACCCTCATTAACTTTTTTCTCCCATGGTTTAGAGGATTTTCGTCATACAATAAAATGACACTTTTTTAAGCCCTTTCATTTGATATATTATGTCTTATAGTGCTACAAGGATGGGGACTTTTTGCCCCTTCTTCTTTCATCTAAATAAGTTATGGCTTGTGTTCAAACGCTAAACATGCTAGGACGAGACAACAGCATCAGTCTGGTATGGGTTCTAGGCAACGGCAACATCTCCGGCAACAAAACCGCGGATGAGCTGGGTAGGCTTTGGGCCATTTGTGTCACGGTGTCATGCCCAGAATCGGTATTTGGAATATCTCCCAACATATCTCCCAACATATGACACAACCTCCTCGTACGAAAGTCAGCGGCTCACTGTCCCGCGCGCCCGCGCACGCACCGCTTACAAATATTTTCACAAAATAATAGTTATTTACGTATATTTTGAAAACAAAACGGTATTTCGAAAAACCCAACGATGAAAATGTTAGATAAATATATTCTTCACATTTTCGTAAAAGAACCATCTTTATAGCCGTAGTAGGTAGTAAGTAGATAGAAAAAGAAATCTGAAAACAGGGCTACTTAATTTTAATTTATTTAATATTAATCTTCGTCGTATTAAAAAAATTAACGATGATATTAAAAATGAAGGATTGAGGTGTGAAATGTATATTTTTTTGAATTTTTTTATTCCCATTTTTCGGAGTAGTTAGGACTCAAACTGAGCGATTTAGGGGCTATTTGCCCCTTAATGATTTTAATTTCTACATGGATGATTTTATGAATACTACTTAGGTACAACATAAAAATAAAAGTAATCGGTGTAAATGTTACTAATAGTTAATATGTATGATTAACTTTGATTATTCTACTAATAGTACAGTCATTTGGTTCGAAAAATAGTGGTTACCTGGAAAGTTTTCCGGGAGTTTTGCAAATTCGTAATATTATATATTTTGATATGCTCTTTTCGAATTTCTACTTTGCTACCTCGTATTTTTGTCGCTCGCGCCGCCATATTAGAAAAATGGCGCCAAAAAGCAGTTTTTTGCCAATATTTCTTTTCCGAGTCATTTGACGATAAAATACAGTTATATATAAAATGAAACTACAGCACACTTTGCGGCGCTCGTACGCCAAAACTATTGACTTTATGAAAAAAAAGGTTAATACATAAATTGTAGGATTACCTACAATTTGGAAAGGAGATATTGCCAAAAAACTGCTTTTAGGCGCCATTTTTTCAATATGGCGGCGCGAGCGGCAAAAATACAAGGTGGCAAAGTTGAAATTCGAAAAGAGCACATCAAAATCTATAAATTTGCCAATTTGCAAAACAACCCGGAAAACTTTCCAGGTAAAACTACCAAATGACTATACTATAAGTTCTATAACACATACGTTACAATCATACAACCATAGGTACGTAAGTTAGTAGGTACATTTTTTTTACTTTTGGCACCCTGTACCTACCAGCGGACTAAATTCTGAGACCCAAGTAATATTTGTAAATTATTAATTTTATTTGTATATTGTTGCACGACGAATTAAAATAACATTATATATATCTTAAAAATGCGCAGTTTCCATGGGTAAGAAATAGCTAGATACATTTTTCTCCAAAACTCCCTGCATACTCATTTTCATGGTCATACTTGCAGTCGTTTTCGGGAAACCGATTTATATACCTATTACAGTATAGAGATGGGATCGCACTCGCCTAGACTCGGCCAAATATTCTTTGTATGAAATTGTATGAGATAAAACGCACACGCAGCAGCGGAACTACGCGGCGCGGCTCCATTGCGGTATTATTAGTAAGGACGTGTCGCGTCGCGTGTTACCATAAGATATAATTATTCAAATGATTTAGGTGCCGCGAGGAAATTTCAATAGTCAAAAAATATCGACCACGACGTCGGTACAGCTAAAGTATGAACATATTGCTTTTCCAAATTCCAGTGTTACTTTGGATAGTGTTGCTAGTTCTAGACCTAGTGTTTGATAGGCGTAGAAAATGAAACTAGGTTTTGTGTTTTCAACAGTTATACATGTTTTATTTGAAACATAGACGTCGGCATAACCGACCGCACGACAAGGTCTCGTCAGTACGACGAACGAAGATCAAATAGTTTCGTTTTTGTTGAGAAATGAATTTATGCTAAATATAAGGTACAACACACAATACCGTTTAATACTAACAAGAATTTATATCCATTTTGATACACAAAATACACGAATCCCAATGTTCAGTACAAATGTTAATACGATGAATTTTAGACGTTATAAGATTTTTAAACGTGTACGAAACTACACAACATTATGAAAATGATTATCAAGAACATAATGAATGACCATAATGATGAAACATATGATAATAATATATTACAAGCATCCTGTGTCGAGGTGTCATCTTAATAGGCCTTCCAGACTCGCGTGAGCTACATCGTCATTTCGGTACACGAACAATTTGAACTTCGTCCAAAATAACAACTCGAGAAAACGTCCATTAAGTCCTGATTTACACAAGGAGAGTTTATCGTACGATTTGGGCGAGAATATCGTATCATATTCTCGTATACGAGATTCGCCATACGATTTTAGCCTTCAAAGGTTGTTTACACTATGCAAGAATATTCTCGCCTGACATTGTCGCCTGCACCCGTTCGAGAAACTCTCCTTGTGTAAATGAGGCTTAATAGCTTGAATCTGAAATAGCTTAGATTTTTTTTCAAACAGTGACAAGAAATTACTCACATCCACATCTCTCAGCGAGTCTGGATTGTATAAAAACTATATTATGAACAATTGAATATGCAGCACAAATAATTATCATCCTAGTGATCATATTATATGTAACAACAATAGTTCAACATGTAAATAAGTTCAATAAAAAAGCTAGAACTATTCAAGTCAAACGACTTGTACAAGTAAAAAGTATCATCGTGTAAAATATTTAGAATTAACTGCAGTGCTTATATTGAATTTGAAAATATTAACACGACTATAAAATTATGGGGAATATGGTAAGTATATAATTATTACACAGTAGTAATAATAAATTTTTAACGTAATTATAAATCTGTTATTATCTTATTCGCCTGTTACAATTAAAACAATGGTATTTATTAGTGTTACAATTTACAAAGTATGTAGTATAATTCCGTCCTGCGAAAGTATTAGTAAGTAATCAAATGAGAGGTAAATTATATATCAAATAAAATAAATACATTAATTTCCAATAATTTTATTACATTAAGAAACCTAAACTTTGACAATATTCCATTACTGTAATAGCATTCTTATACTATATTGATTTTTGTATTTTTAAATCAGTTCCCAAAACATGCACAAAGATAATTATCATATTCATTTAGTAATATTGAGGTAGTTATTAGTTTCTGAACTTATACCAATTATAAAATGGTTCTAAAAATAACAGTATAATTCAGAGGGAAAAAAAATTTAAGTGGAATATGTAAAATGTTCAGCATGAAAGAACGACAAAGAAACTTAATCCCATAACTCGTACATAGAAGCATCAAAATTTAAAAATGTGAAAAATCCAAACGCCAGGGACACTGCGCGTGACGCCGGCCGGCCCACTGGGCCGATTAAGGTTCTCGACCGCGATCAATATTCTTCAAATTAAGTATACTTTTAATGACAATTTTAAACTTTTTCAAAATGACAATTTTATTTTAAAAAGACAATTTTTTAATATAGGTACATTCATGCAAAAAAAAATCAACCCAATCACGCGCCAAATACACAAAATGTCGATTTACACACATGAAAAATGATCATTATGTAGAATAACAGTAGAACCATCAAACAAGAATGAGAAGTATAAATCAGCGTGAATGACATGTAGGGCGGAGGGCGCGGGCGGGGCGGCGGGGTGTAGTTCAGTCTCTAGCCGCCCGCCCGCGCCGACCCTCAACTTAATACTACTTCACAACGATACAATAATAATCAACTAAAACTATTTTATTTCTGCCTCCTAACAAATTCATCATAAATCAATGTTAACGTTATACTCTTGCTTACAATTGGAACGATTAAACGACATGCTTTTGTATGTACACTCGCATCGCGGCGGAGATTAGCACGCGTGCACGCGCTCAAGCGCGCATTACGCGCGCCCGGTACGCTACGCTTGCACATAAATCACCAAGTCAACTGTTAATCCCAATAACTTTACGATCTTAATCAACATCCGACAACGATCGGTCGCCATTTTGTATCGAACGATCGATTCATATGACAACGATTACAACGAAAATAGACATGTTCAATGTTTCATGATTATAAAATTAGTCATTACAATTAAAAATACATTTGATCTTGATTGACTATTAAGTTCATAGTTAAGTCGGAACAGCCTCTGTCGGGTCAGCTACTTTGATAATAAATCTCGTTCGTCATAAAATAATATATTAAGTTAATATAATTACTTCGTCATAATAAATAAAGATGATAGTATTATTTTCAATGAAACAAGATTACAGTTGACTTGAAATATGCAATAAAATGTTAAAAGTCTAGGACGATATATGAAAAATAAAATATCTTCATAATATGCGCATTTGGGTGTACATACATAAAAACTAGATGGTTCGTCAAAACAAGTATAGACTGGGTACTAACTCCTTGACCCTCGCTGTACTTGATTTTTTAACTCGTACATTCATTCAATGCCTTCTGTTTAACCTCATGTAAGCGGTTCAAAAATCAATGCCCATTTTTAAAGAAACAGTCACTGTCGCTTGCTTTGTTTTCATTTCGAGCCCCCATAACAGTAATGACAAAAAAGAATTACACTTTAACATAATAAAAAAAAATACGTGAGCACACGTAATAAACAGAAATTACATAATGTAAATACGCTTCATCGTCAGCGATGCCGTTAAGCAAGTCGTTGCAGTGACGTTGGTGGATACAATTTTCATTAAAATCGGTATCGATACGGTTCTGTATAAACAGTTTGTATGCCAAGAGCGAGATAATTTTCAATAATATGTGGAAGTACCAGGGTATAGTTGGCAAGGCGGTATTGAGTGTGCGGCGGTGGCTCGGGGACGCGACGGTGGTCGGTGGTCGGTGGCCGGCAATGAAAAGGAAAATTATTTTATGCACCTGGGAGTCGGCGGCGCCCTACACTGGCACGCTTATCGAACATTAATTCTAGTCTCGTATCGAGATAATGGAATAAGAATGTAAAACATTCTACACTTTTTGCCAAAACTTCCATATATTATTATCACAATTATAAATATAAATATCTAAGCTTTTCATTAATTTTGATATCGTCCACTTAATCTTAAATCTCTCATATTTAAATATCTCACTTGGCACAATTACATCGCAAATCGTACACTCGCAAAGACTGTATCGTCGCGTGGGATGGGAACGACCCGCGGCGCCGCCCTAGCTCGTGTGGCACACAGATCGTTCATCGGCCGCTCGATACAAAAAAAACCGTTATAAAGCTAACAAAGACAAAATTACAAAGAAAACGATCAACAAATGTCACTTACAAATTAAACTTCATACTTTTTAGTCTTTACTGCCCAAACAATCATTATCAAAAATATATAAATGGCAGTACAGTGTGACGGCGGGGCGCGGCCGGCGTACCGGTCGGCGGCCGGCCGCGGGCCGAGCGGGCCGGCGGTCGACCGCCGGCGGTCGGCGGCCGGCCGGCGGCTACCGGCAGGCGGCGGCCGGCGCCAGACGCGCCCGGCCCGACCACTACACTCTCCACTAACACGATACCCCTCTAACGATCACTACGTAAGCATCCGAATAACATTGAGCCTCATCAATTAAGCTATGTCGTATTCTCCGTTCCTGGTCGATGTTCGCAACCCACTCACCCTCTCCGTAAATATCAACAGGATATTTTGTATTGACTTCAACAGATTAATCTATTACTTTATAACAAAACAAAATAATGTATATCGTTTACATCTTGTTTGTATAATAATGAAGAAAAGCTGTAATCTATATTCCTATTGCTATTAACACGTGTATATTATGTATGTATACAGAGAAAATAATGTCAATTATTGCATTCGATTGAAAACTCTATGGTTGTCAATTAACATGGTATGAAAACAATATAACAATTAAATATATTCCGGCTAATACATTTATAACTGTCACTATCATCAAAAAAATAGTGTATATGAATAAGATATACTATATATAAAATACATTAAGATATAATCAATTAACATATAATAATCCCGGGATAAAATTCACCATATTCAAATTTACATTTCACTATGCTCAATATAATTACGTCAACAACAACATTTGGACACGAGCTGCAAACGCAACGAGCAACGGGTCGCGTTACGCGGCGTCGTCTGCAGCGGTCGGCGGCTGCGGCTGCGGCGGCGGCGCGGCGCGGCGCGGCGGGAGCGGCTGCTCGGGTGGCGGGGGACTGTGCGAGTAGAGGCGCGAGTGACGGGCGGCGAGGCGGGCGGGGCGGGCGGGCGGCGAGGGCGGGGCGGGGTGGGCAGGCGGCGGGGGCGGGGCGGGGCGGTGCGGTCGCTTACTGCGACGCCGGCGGCGGCGGCGGCTGCGCGGCGCGGCGGTGGCGGCCCGGCGCGCTCGCCTGAGCGACCATCGCCCGGATGCGGCGCTGCGCGGACTGCAATCACCAAAATTACACGTTAATCACTTAAACACCTAGGCGTACACAATCGCAGTAGCTAAACATATATGCACTTATTATTACATTTGCATCGATGCGGGAGTCACTTATTCCTAAAGATTCACACAATCACAAACACACAAAACAGAAATACATTCACTAGTAAATAAATGTCCGAAATCGATTACCGTTACAAAGTACATGTAGTTACACTCCTTAAACGTCTATAAAACGATTTCCTCACAAGCAATCTTCCTTAACCTATAATGACAGAAATTGTAAACAATTATGAGGCTAGGCATATAATTAAAAGGCAGTTTTTAATATTAAATTTATTAACATACAATAACATAATTCGCTCGCTATTTAGAAGTGATGTGGGTAACTCACCTATCGGGACAATCATATAAGGTGTAGTAACGACAGGCGGTTAGCGGCTTAGGCTGTGGCACCTTTGTGTTGGCAGTCGCTTCCCTTTCATCCCGCTTCGGGAGACCGCTACAACATTTAAACATTCATTATGTCGCAGTCGGTCGCCATTTAACTTAGAAACCACTTCGCAATGCGGCATAGCATGTAATCAAATTTAGTACTTATCTTAATATTTAGCAGCCACACTTCCAGATAACAATTACAAATAGTCTAGACTCTAGTAGGTAACGGACGCGTAACTACATGTACTTTTTGCCAACAAATACCGCTTCGATTTTTCTCTATATCATGCACTGCACATCTTACGACAAAATATTTTATTTTAATAGATATACTTAAGAAACATATCGCCAAAAACACAGGTTATTTGATAATACATACTTTTTTAATAATTTTTGATATTTAAATAACATTGATATGTTCCAATTTATAGAAAGGGTTAGTGTGATATTTATTTAAGCAAGCAAAAAACGCAAAAATTTAATAAAAAAAATATAAATAATATTAGGTATATAAAATATGTAACATATAATTTCAGTATTGATAAAATTTGAGGAAATTTTTCAAAAAAAAAAACTACTAAAAAATGAGAATGCCATTGTAATATCTTCTATAAAAAAAAAGCTGAATTACTTAGAGAAGTTTATCAAACAACCTTTTTAAACTTTTTCAAAACACAGTCGCATAGTCTCAAGAATTTTTACAAACTTATGTGACACATAATAATATGTACATCTATAAACCTACTTTCAGTTTCAAAGTTATTATAAAATAATAAAAAAGTTATTCAGTATTAAGAAAACTGATTATTATCAACCAAGTAAAGTTTTTACTTCACTGTGAACATTCATATTACAACAACACAACTTCTAGCTGCCTTGCAATTTTCTTTAAAACTATATACAAAATTATTAATTTTAAAGATGTTTCCCTTATTCAAGTACATAGGGAAAACATCTTACACCTGAATTAGGGTAACTGATAAGCTTCATTTTAATTTTTAACCAAAATAATATCAGCGAAAAGTGATAACATTACTTTAAACGGTTTGAGTAACAGTACTAAGCAACATGCACATATGGCACAGTATGACCATTATACCATTGACCACAAAATGATGAGAATCTGTAGTTCATCCGCATAAGTGTGTAAACACGTAGGCGGAGATTTTGCGACAAAATTTCAACTCTGGAATTACGGTTTCGACATTTCGGTTAAAATACTAGTGGTATCTATTTATACTAGTATAAATAGATTCTACTAGTATTTTAACCGTACATCTGTTAAAATTTACAACATGTCACAGCTGCCCTTTTTACCGCCAGCCGCCGCAACGCAACGGGTATTCCATCTTATTTGTGGTGCAATTTTTGATAAAAGCGTTGCAGGCGGAATCACGCCAAAATTCCGCCGCGGAATCTCCGCTTGATGTGTTCACACAATAATAACCGAATAAGCAAACGTTACTTAAATTAAGATGCACTCGAGTACCTCATCCGTGTCATTCTGCCGAGCGGAGGCAGTGATAGCCTGTGATTTAGTGAGCTGCATAAAGTTACGTTTTAGAATTGAGCCGTAATCTGATTTTGGTTCAGCTATCCTCTATCCCCTGCACGATCCGACGTATATACTATAGGGAGGACGACTCGCGGACGCAAGTGCGAACACTGTATGCTCAAAAATTGCACAATGTATAGCACACGTGCGCGGAACTCGTGCGGCGATATACCGCGAATGCATACTTTGATGTTCGAATGACTTCGACTGGCGACACTAGCTAGCACAGCACGGTAACCGAGCGGCTTGTACCCCTCTTTACATTTACAGTAGACAAACTCACCTGAACGCTGTAGAATGGTCCCACAATGTGTACGGTGGTCTCGTGGTCGGCGGCGGCGGCGGCGGGCGGCTGCGGCTGCTCGGGCAGCTTGATCAGCGACCCGGTGACGCGCTGCAACTCGCGCACGTTCTGCCCGCCCTTGCCGATGATCCGCCCCACCTACAAAATATATTTTTGCTCAGTAATGTTGATAATTTAATAAAAAATATTCAGAAATATCTACAAAGTTAACAATGTTTTCTCAACATTAAATAAATACTGTAACGGCTTGTACAATTACTAGAAGATATGCAGGGTATTGTAAACCACCTTACCGACACAAATTATAGTTATTAATTGTCAAGATAAGCCCTTGTAGGGCTTCTTGACTCACATTGTTATTAATTGTGATATTATCTATACTAATATGATAAAGAGGAAATATTTATTTGTTTGCATCCAATAGGTTCCGAAACTACTGGACCTATTTTGATGTATTTTACAGATATAGAGTAGACCATGGGGAAGGACATAGGCAGCAAAATGCATGGTTTTAGCGAGATTTTTAGTTTTGAATAAATGTATAAAAACCTGTGTAGAGGCCACCACAATCTCGACCGTCAGTCGCACGTCGTCCGAGCCTGACATGAAGCCCTCCTCTCGCATCTTCTCGAAGATCAAATACTGGGCCTGCAAAATAGTTCACGCTCATTATATCTACGCTGTTCACAGGTGTGGTTATAAGAGGAAAAACGTGTGTGATATGTGCCCTCTGAAGTTACTACGAGTTTTCACAAAAGCTTGGCTGACTTATCAGCTAACTTCATAGTGTTGCCTTTAGCTAGCTGTTTGGTTATCAGTATGCGCGCGCGTTTCATATTTTTTCCAAATGTTATAAAAAACTATAACTCTATAATATTATGTTTTGGCAAATACAAAGAATTTCGTTAAGACATTGAGTGCCACTGCACACGTACCGGTTGCCGGGTAGACGGTAGTCAATGCAGACTGTCCGGTATCGGTCGGGTCTGGCTTACGTAGGACAGCGTGCTACGACCACTGAGTCCGGCCGTCGGCTAACAGATCCCGGTGGGCGTCGATCGGACGCACAGTGGTGGACCCGGCGGCTACCCGGCGCCGGACCGGGCGAATAATTATGCCGGTACGGGTGAGAGCTTTCGTACATGGCGATACACTTCGCGACCGACCACACGGCACCGGCTAACCGGCAACCGGAACGTGTGCAACGTGCACTAAGATTTATTCAATCTATACCACCTTTTAGATTTAATAACCTCAACAATACCACTACAATAATTCTTAACTTGCATCATAGTCAGTCTTATCTGTGTCTGATATAAAAAACTTATGATAAACTTTTCCTTACATTGGACTTTAAACTGACATTTTTATGTAATCTTTCATCACCTTTGACCTTTCCGAGAAGTTATAGTACTCACTTCTAGTAAACAACAATTAGACTTGTCGGTCGTATCATTTTATTGATAAGAGGGCAACTTTATGAATGATGTGAATATTATAATTTCTTGTATAATAATATTCATATTATCGGAAATTTATTGGTTTATAATTACTAGTGGTCGCCCAATGGTTATATATATTTAACTGTGCAAAATTTCATACTCCTCCGTACGCATAATTTCTGTACGTTTTTACGTTACGTATTAATTATATACGGAAGCCTGTGTTGATTCTTTATGAGGTTGTAATTCCCATAATTTCCAATATTTTCTTCAATGAAACCAATATTACAAAATCAATATTTAAAGAGATTTTGAACTTTACAGCTTCTTACAAAATTTACAATAATTTTTTTCCCCATATTCGCATGTTTTTTATGCATGCTTTTAGTTACTTGTTTTTATATAGCTAATGAGTTATTTTATAGGCTTAAGAGTGAATAATCATATATGCTGCAGGGATTACAACAGGTTGATACATACATCTTTTATCGAAAAATAAATACAAAAATAACATACAGCGGCAAATACGAGTGAATGATAATAATAATTAATGAGTCACACAATATTATGAATCAGAATCCAACAAGGGATATCCAATCTGCAATTTCCGTTACGTTTTCCACGTACAATGTGCATGCCAGTCACATTACAATCTTGCAAAAGATTTCCGTTTTCAAAGAATATCTTACTTTGAAGTCACCAAATGACATGAAGAAAATTTGGTGACAGATCAATATTTAAGTGGTACACTAGTATGTTAAAGCGATTCAAAATATTATATTGCAAATATTCACGACTTACCTTCCATTGTGCTTCTGGGCTTCCAACGATGGTCACTTTGCGCTCCTGCTGGGCAATGGCATTCGGTCCGGCCGCCCCGGCTTCGCCCACCTTATCTTGTTCTAGTGGGGCAATCTTCACGGAAGCGTTGCTAAATCTAATGATGTTGCGGATATGAGATCCCTTCGTACCAATAATAGCACCGACTGCGTTGTTTGGAATGTACAGGTATGTTGTTTCCTAAAACGACAAATAAAGTCACATTAAACATTGCGGGAATCAACATGTTTTTGATTAGTTTCTTGGTTACAGTATTGCACATTTAATTATGGCCAATCGCCATACCCATAAATGGAGTTAGACCAGAAGGCCAATTTTCTTAACTCTTTTCGATAAAATCTAGGTTCAGTCAACTCGCTGACTCTTTGGCATATGCGTCAAATCGTAAACGCGCGAGCGGAACAGCCTGAAATTCCAAACGAGATTGAACCGATAACAATTACGAGAATTTTCCCCCAGTTCCTATCAGCTGGTGAGTAGGTACATAAAAGTATTCCACCTTCATTTTTTAATATGATCCTATTTACGTATGCAGCCTAATGTGTGTTTGGCGGTCCGGTGGCAGAGATATCGAAAACCATCAATGGTTTTTGTCAGATCTGACATACTCGAAAACCCTCGTTGGAAAGAAACAGAGTTATTATGGTGCACATGTATGCGGCTGTCGCTGCCGTGAAGGTTAAAGCGGGTAACGTTCTCACCTGCGAATCACCGGCTCCCTGCTGCGCGCCACCCTGACCAGCAAGAGGCGCGTAGATAGGCGGCGGGAAAGGCGGGGGAGCGCCGCAGAAGCCGCGCCCTGTTGACATCATAGCCATCGGGTGCAGGCCGGGGAACATGATGCTTTGCGGCGCCAGCACCTACAAACAAAACGGTCACAATGTTGGAGCCACATGGGACAGCAGACGAACTATCGACCGATAGTTGTAGTTCAGTCGGACTGAGCAGTAAAGGTAGGTGCCCGGCGCTAGCGAAACGGTTTATCGGTTCGACAATAATGAATTAGTTAGTAGTCATGTATGTAGACAATGCAGAATGAAACAAATATTTACATTGACAAACCAATCATAAGGCACTTGCAGAGCAATCATTCAATTGTGCTGACACGAGAATGGCATTCAAAGTGGTGTTTGATTGACATTCGGCCACTGCGCCTTTGGGCTTGTCAGTCTACAATGATAACTAGTTGAACCTAGTTGACCACGGATTTCTAGCACACTAAATATGCACCTGTGAGTAGGTTATGTCTCTTACTCTCTACATACATGACATAGATACTTAAGAAAATACTATTAGTATTGTCTAAGCTAAGTAGGATGTCGTACCTGCAAATCGCTTTCGTAGCTCTGGCGTAGTTTCGCCGAGATTTGTGACTCTGCCTTGGCCATGTTCTCAATACTACCCTTGACGGTGATAATACGTTCCAGGTTGAAGCTGTTAATGTCATTAATGGACGACACGGTGATCTTAGTATCAGTTTCATGCATTATTCTTTTAATTGTGTTGCCCCCTTTTCCTATGATGCGCCCGATGAGGTTGTTATGAGCCAGTATTTTAAGACTTATTTCACTGTAAATAAAAAAATACTAGAATTAGTAAACTCTTTGAATAAGTATTTCAAGTTATATTAAGCAATGTTAGCTCAGTAGTCGATCTGGAATTTTGCAATAAAACTACTCAATTCACAGCTTAAAACAGAATCTCACCCTTTGTTAGTGTTATTGGCCTCCTGCTGCATAACTTCCAGTATTCTTTTGCAGGCGTTAGTGCAGTTTTCGGGGTTGCCATAAATGGTGATGGCCTTTTCTAGTGAGCCCACGTTGTCCTTCCGATGTACGTCGACGCGGGCGCGGCTCTGCTGTGTGATGAGGCGAATGGTGCTGCCCTGGCGGCCAATGATGGCACCGACCATGTCGCTCTGGACGAGTAGACGGAGCGGGAAGTCCGTAGGGCGCGCGCTCCCGGGTGCGCCGCCGCCGCCGCGGCCGCCGCCCGGCCGCCCGCGTCTGCCGCCGCGCGGTAGACCCTCCGCTGCCTCCACTTTCATCCGACTGCCTTCCACTTCGTAGCCGTTTAAGCCGTTAACAGCCCTGCGATCATAAAGTTGTTTTTAACAATATATCGAAATATACATCGTAAGGTTTTGGTCTGTATTCCCTCTGTCCTCCGTTTTCGTGAGGGTTAAACTGTTTGTGGTTCATTTCTAGATTAGAGGACAGGGGATCATGGTAATTTCTTAGTGTATCAAATAAATTGTACAATTTTAACAGTATCGTAGAATACTTAACTGATTTGTGCATAAGTAGTGATAACATTCATGATATTGAGAGTGCCAGTAGTGCAAGTTTGAATATAACTTATGAGTAATCTTTATAACTGTACTTTGAACCATTTCGTTAAATGTTTTTTTACATGGCATAACACCACTCAGAAAAATTATGTGTTAATATTTTTAAGTACTTTTAGTGCTAAAATATATTTCGACATCACACCACACAAGAAAATGCAATAAAAATAAAGATAGTAATGCTCATCTAGATTAAGATTTAAATCATAATCTAACAATTTTAATATATGGTTAAAATGTAGAAAATAAACAGAATATTGAAAAATATAATAAACGGATTTAAAATTGAAATCCACTTACTAACTTTTTAGTTCACAATAATTAAATAGACATAGGAGTGAAAATTAGTATAAAGTTATTTATTAGGAAGGTAGGTAGTGTAGAACTATCACATGCCAACTATGAATAAACAACTAAAAAACTGTACCTTTGCCGCTTCTTTCGGTACATGCTATTAAAATATCTGGATCATTTGACTATTTTAGGATCGAATAGAAGAGAAGCCACAAAAACTAACGTACCCGGTGTAAAGTAAAGCAGGGTGATAGAGAGAAGAGAGGAGTTTCAAAGTGTACAAAAACAGGGACACATGCACGTCACAGCCTCTAAGCGAAAACCAGCATCCAAATACCCGAAGCCGCAGAGACCATCTGCCGAATGCTACCTAGTACAATACTTACTGCTGAGCTTGCTCCGGAGTTTCGAATGTGATGAACACAGCCTGGGTATTGGCATCGCGCGAATGCGCTTTGTCACAGTGCTGCACGTTGCCATACTGTGAGAGCAGGGGCTCGATGGTGTCGAAGCGAGCATGAAGAGGGAGGCCACTGATCAGCACCCTCGATGACCGGCTGCGAGAAGCGACATAACCGATAAAACATAAGTCATACATATGTCCATGGACGTTAATCGTTACGGGGATACATTTCGTGCGACGGTAAAATATATAATATCGGGCCGAATACTTCCAAAGACATCGTGTGCGTTAAATTACAATTGCGCACCGAAACGGAAGGTTCGTGTTCGCAACAAAATGGCGGTACAGAGATGACATCATCGGGCCGCCTCCCCCGCCCCGCGCGGCGGCCCGCGCCCCGCATTCACCAGTTGCCGCCATTCACAAATCACAAGTGAGCTCGTAGTGGTTCTGTCGCACTCTCGCGCGCACTAAGCGTGACCCCTCGTAGTGCATTTACCTACATAATTTACTCTCGCACCGCGCGCCGCGTATTGTTGCTGCCACATTTCTGTACTTTGTGTAAACCTACGTTAACATATCAATTTTATTATCTATAGTTACCACGCTATGTCATCGCATACCGAAATTTTGTTTTGCAATATAGATAGTAGGCGTAGGTACCTACGGCTACGAGCATACGAAACATTACGAATAAACTTTTGTAACGTAAACTAGCTGTACCCAACAGTCGTTGTTCTGTCTTAACTATGAACTGGAATAAACAAATAACTACCTACATATTACATACACCTACAGTTTCTACACCAACAACTATTCCCACAACCTACACCTACTACCTACACCTGGACGTAATGTGTGAAAGAGTTATCGGCCACTGAGGTGTAAAGATTATTTTACAGTAGGTACATAGTACATACTAATACATATAATTATTAATTTATTTTAGTGCCAAATAATAAAATAATAAATAAATAATGACAAAAAAATTAGATGGGAGAAATTTTTTGTTGATCCATCGGATCGGAGGAGTTCCCTGACAAACATTTTGACACGAGAAAATATGTAACAGATAAAATTTAAATCCATACAAAGACTTACGGCCTAGTTATCTACACTAATATTATAAAGAGGAAAACTTTGTTTGTATGTTGGTTTGTTTGTTTGTAATGAATAGGCTCAAAAAGTACTGGACCTATTTCAAAAATTCTTTCACCATTCGAAAGCTACATTATCCACGAGTAACATAGGCTAAATTTTATTTTGGAAAAAAATAGGGTTCCGTAAGTTATTTGGGATTTTCGGACACAAGGTGTAAAAAATCAACCAGAAAAGTTACTTATTTTGCGTACGCTGCCTAAACTATAAAAGATAGAACCATAAAATGTTCTAATTAATTGTAGATCTTATAAATATCTACAAAAAAGTCCGCGACACACTATACCTTAATCTATGTCGAGTGAGGCACAACAACCATTTTTTTATTTAGAAATCTTGAATTTTTTTTGGACTACATTTAAACGCGTTTATTTTACTCATGCTATTAATCCTTATCAAAATAAATTATTTCATCACTAAGAACAGTTTATGTAGATAATATTTGGTCTTTTAATGATTAAAATTGGATGTTTGGTTATGAAGTTATGGCGAAATTAAAATATTACGATTTCTGCTGCACGGCCCGTTGCGAAGTGGGCGTCGTCGCCAAGGCGTGCGAGTTTAGATCTATGAGTAAATTTTTTGTTGTGTTCGTTGTAACTATGATGGATAGATAGGTACTTGAGTAACTATTTATTTAGTGATTATTGTATTGTTAGTTCTGAAAAGTATAGGTATTTCATACGATAAAAGTATACCCACCTACTTACTTCATTGAGTTTTAGTAGGTACCTGTATTAATTTGTTTCTGTTTGTTTTGACTAAATTTCGCCCGTTTTGTTAAATGTTTAAAGACATTCTGTAGTATTAGTATCAGTAATGTACCCGTGCGAAGCCGGGGCGGGTCGCTAGTGTTCTATATACATATACTAGACGTAAAGAGTTAATTGAAAGACGGGGATCGAGGTGTGTGGTTTCAGGGCAGAGCATGTTACAGACAGTGATTGTGTCATTTGTCACAATATTTCCACTGTACATATAGGTACATATCTGCAGGTATAAAATGGCCAGCTCATTGTGATACATCATCTATTTAACTTTAATAGGTGATGTTGCATAAGGACGAATCAACTTTTACGAGGCCAATTTCCTTGTCCCCTGATAGAAAAAAATTCTACTATATTTTAGTTTCTTTTTAACAGGATCGTTTTTGATGGATATGACTCGGTGAGTTATAATCGTATTAACTTTCCCCTGTTATAGATATTTAATGTTTAAGCCAAATCCTAACAAAAGAAGAAATATTCGAAAAATACGACTCCTTAAATTACTATAGTAACGCAGGGGACTTGCAAAGTCCAGTTATTACCGTAATAATGTGGATTTTGTTTGAAAAAAACCTCTCATAATAAGCTCCTTAATTGCGGAAAATATCTAGGGTCAACGTGGGTATAGTTGACCAATTAAGGCAGATTTTATTATAAATTACTATTTTCCTCTAATATGAAATGAGATACAAACTGGATTATTTTTATGTATCATCCCATTTAGATCTTTTATACAGTGAACTAATAACTTTTAATTTTTTTCTTACAGAAAATTTGTTACAATTTTTTTTTGTCAATTTACCCCTATGTTTCTAAGTCTGACCAGAGGATTTCAATGTTTGACCAGTCGATGTTCTAGAGGTTGACCATGTAAATAAAACAACATAATATTATTTAAAAAATGTTCTTATTGCAGCAATATTTGTATATATGTCACCGTAAAATTGTGAAAACCGTTAGATTGTAAAATAACTAACGAGATTGTAAAAATATATCGAAAGATTCAAAACTATATAATACCTATATTTATAATGTAACGATAAATAATGTGTTAAATTATAGGCAGAATATTCGCGTCGGAAGTCTATAAACATTTTACAATTTCACTAGTTATATTACAATCTAACGGTTTTTACAATTTACGGTGACAACATTATAAGTAAATAGTAACATTAAAACAGTCTTATTAAGTTCACAACAGTCTCATAAAATAAGTCTAATAAAAATATATAATATCTAAGGTAAGATATATATTTTATGTATCTAATTAACTGTTTATTAATGCTATGTGGTATCCCATATTTTCGTGCAGTTTCTCTTTTTTTTGCCCCATCTCCAATTTCCTGAATCGTGAGATCCAAGCTTTCTTCACTATACTTGAAAAAAAATTTTTTTGGTGACATTTTACATTGGTACACAGTATAGAAAATGAAATTTTCATCTGATAAGCTTTAAAGCTATTAAACATTTATATAAAAATACACTCTTCATTCTAAAGTTTGGTCAAACACTGAAATATTATTGGTCCAGTATTAACTGCTCCAGTAATTGACCATCTGGTCAATTATTGGTTACAGGACAGTTAAGAAAAAAAGAAATGTACACAGTCAAATTGCTAATCAAACACAACTCATTTGAGTTAAAATTATGAAAAATTGTATATTATCAGTAATTGACCATTTTGGTCAATAACTACGAATCCAACCATTTCGTGTTTCCATAGTTGACCAGCGTGAAATATCACGAAATAGTAATCAAATTACAAAAAAAAATTACCACAAACAGATCTACACACATTTTTCTTCAGTTTAAACATAAATTTTGGATAAAGCATAAACATTGAACAGAGATATAAGTAATTTTAAAAAACATACCTGATGCGAGCTCCTTACTGCAGGCAAGAAAAAATGGCGACGTTTTGCGCGTCTCTTTCAAAACTTACAAAATTTAAAAGTCGCCGTCACTATAGCTGTCTTTGAACGCGATTGGTCATTCACTCAATAGTGCCATCATAATTCAGAAGACCATATACAACGATTCGTCAACAAGAAAACTTAATATTGGCTCATGAATTCAAAATTGGTCAATTACCCATACATGGTCAATTATACCCACGGTGACCCTATATCGATTTCAATGGGCTTTCAAATTTTTATTCCCATGTTATGATAAAATCTAGACAACGTAACGCAAGAGAATTTCCGACTATGAACAACAAAATGTGGTTAAAACTCACATAATAGCATTCTGATATCGCTGTTGATATTAGAATAAATTAATTTAATCAATTATTATCCGTACGCCACTGTTATAACCAGTAATTTGACAAAATAATAATTTTTAAAAAACTTTTTTGAAACCTCTTTCAAATTGGCCTCGTAAAAGTTGATTCGCACATAATGCTATTCACATACCCCCTTACTAATAAACGCTGTCATAAGCTTGGAATAGTTATACCGTGTTTTGTCTTCTTCAATCGAATTAAAAATGTCACTTGTGTGACGGGAACAAAACACTGTATAACTATTCAAAGGTTATGACAGCGTTTATTAGTAAGGGGGTTAATGTTAGCTTCATTTAGACCTGCAAATAGGATTGCCAGGTGTCCCGATTTGCGCGAGACGTCCTGATTTTCAGGGGCCTGAGGACGCGTCCCGATTTGCACCTGATCTCCTGATAAATCAGAATAATCAACATAGCAAATACGACAATAATTACAGAAAGAGTATTTTCCGAGGCCAATGATCTTAATTTCATCCGACGAAGACGAAACTGTGTGTATCTTGAACAGGAGGAAAATTTTAATATAAAAAGTAATTATAGTAATTAGTATGACGCGTTGCACGGTGGCACTTCCTATTAAACATTCATTTTGGCTTCTATAATTTTTTTCTCTCCTATATGGTTTAACAGATTTTATTTATAATCTGCAAAATAGGATAAAAATGTTGCTCGCTTTTAAGTTTTAATATACTGGACATAATTTTACATTTTGTAACTATCTTCTGTTTTACGCTTGTTTCTTTTTAATGCAAAGTCATTAAATAGAAATTATTCAAATTTTAACCAGCAAAATCGGAAAAAAAAGTTTTACTCGCCGCTCCACTCGCTCGTTTTTAACATGCAAAGTATATTTAGTACCTATAAGTATTCTATTTTAGTGTTATTGTTTATTTTTCCAAGTATAGTCTTTCAGACAGGCATTTTCTTAACAAAATTTAACCTGTAAAATTAGAAAATAGTTTTGCTCGCTCGCTCTGCTCGCTCGCATTTAACTAAAATATATTCTACACTGCAGTCAAGATTGACAGCGGTAACCAACCGTAAAAACTCTTTGATATGATTGATCTCTTAATTTAGCCCTGCAGACAGCAGTACTTTTATATCGAGGATATTATAAGGAATAATGCAATGTAGATGTTTTTGGTGCTACATAAGTCATAACCTTGTCAACTTTTTGTGAAGAATGCACAAAATATGACAAAGTTTAGCAGGTAACATTTGCATTATAGAAAGAAATCTACCTAGATACCTACAAGAAAACTGAATTTCTGGCGATTATTAAATAATTATTTCTCTTCATTTGTAAAGCGAATGGTATTACACTTTTTCTTAAATTGTACTCTCAGTAAATCTAGAATCTAGATAACGGGAAAATTCTGTACGGTGAAAATCGCATCCACTCCTCAGAATGGCAAACGTCCTCCTCACCCTATTTCAAGAAGACCCGCATATAAGCCATGTGTAAATTAGGTCAAAACGCCTCTAGAATGTAACGCCTGAATGTGAACCAGGTGGCGGTGCAGCTCATAATTCAAACTTGCAATGATAATGATGATGATGGTGATGAATGAATGAATGCAATGTTCTTCTTGTGTAGTAATTATAGACGGGTCTGGATAAGTTTTGAGGGTGCAAAAATTCTAAAGTCCTTTATTTTTTGCATATAGTTTCCGGACCTTCTTCTTAGTCTAAAATTTGATTTTGTGCCATTTTGGATGGCTGCGTTTGTAGCAATTTAGGTTTTTGTGTCTTTCATGGATATTGGCCCAAAAGTAAATTATAGCTAAAAATTTTACTTTCACGATATTAAGGAAAGAGTAACCGATGCACATATGCAGTTTGAGTCGTATCCAACCAGGGGTTTCCTGGTATTCGGCTACTATATAAAACATGGTCCCACCAGACCCACAACTCTTCTAATGTCTGACAAATCTTAAAAAACTGTTCAGAGTGTTAATATCTGAGTCTCTAAGAAAGATGTGCCACATTCGGCAATTTCGTATAAAGATATTCCATTTTTTTTCCTCAAACTCGCTATAAAAACTACTAATGAAACTTTTAGTTAGTAGAGTTCATATCTATATGATGATTATGGTGTTACAAAACACTTTCTATAAGTTTAACCATGTTTATCCGCGGGATTTTTTATTAGAATGTAAAAAACCAACTTTTATCATGTATCAATGGCGAATACGGGGTGCGGGCCTCTCGCCACGCGGGGAGGGGCCCAAGTTTCATATTAATACGACAAAATGAAATGACAATTTATGTGACAACTTGACAAGTAATAATGTTCTAAATGCGAAATTTATAATTTCAATTTTAAATTTATTTCATGTTTAATGATGCCAAGACGAGACCATAATATTATGACTCGCCAATAAAAAATGTCTTCAAATCTCGTCTAGAACCTTCTGACTCCACTCTACGTTCTCTAACTCTATAAAGCTTGAATTTACTACACTACTCGTAAAGTAGAAAATAGGCTTAAAATAAAAAAAATATTTTAGTCACTGTTCATAGCTTTTCTGTTAGAGGACACAATGTTCTGGCACAACGACGACGCTCGAATATTGCTAGTGTGGGGTGTGCCTTATACAAAAGCTCATGAAGTAATGAAACGCTCAAGCTATGCATTTTGACTCATTAGACGGATCGCGCTAGCTGTTTTTTAGTGGGAAGTGGAAAAATTCTAATGTTGCTGAATTTTTTCTGTACCTATAATATGTAGTTGATAGAGTAGTCCCTAGGGAGTTAATAATTAAGTTTTGTGCCATGTCTGCCTATTGCCTTTTCAGCAATTCGATTATTTGTGGTTAATTTTTCCGTGGCTGCGTAACGTGAGACTTTAAAAAAATAAAAAGCCAAGGAGTGTTCCCAAAAAGGCAAGCAAAGTTTAAAATTCATGTAATTCAAAGGTCAGTTATACAAAAAACAAAATAACTTAAAGATAAAAAAATCATAGCCTCTAATATTACTTACTGTACCTACGCGGGCGAAAATGCGGGCATCAGCTAGTTTTAACATAAAACTAACAAGCAATAATAAATAAATAAAAATTCAAAAATAAAAAAACCTTTTATTTCCAGTTTAACAAATTAATGCTTTTTATAATACTAATTAAAAATTATAATAAAATTACAAATTAAATTAAGACTAACGTTAGGTATTATAAATCAATTATTTTATAAGACTAACATTATTATTAATTAATGCTAAACATAGTAAACATATATCGAAAAGCAGTACAAGGATCGGTCCACATTCGTACGTAGTGCTCTGATGTTTCACTAGGCTCGACTTGGCGGGGCCCTGCCGTGCCCCTAGATATAAAATTGTCAACGAGATGAATAACAATATATACAAATATTATTTTGTTGATTTGTAAAATGTATTTAATTATATAAATTATTACAATCAATTAATAACCTAATAAATAAGTCCTTAACCACGAGTATTAGAAACATGTATTCAGCAACCTACGTGTAAAATTCAAGCGTTGAAATAATTTATTTATTTTTTATTAAATAATACTATATATACAATAAATATGATGTAGCTGAAGCTTAGCTGAAGAGACTATTCGGTTAAACTACTAATTTTAAGAACTAAAATTAGGTATTTGAAATTGTAATTTTTTTGGTGTTAGATAACCGAAGTTTCATGTGGAAGCTTATCGGATATCAAATTTTATTGTGCATTTATTTATTGTATAAAATCAGGCGACAATTACATTCAGCTTCGTCATTCGTGCTACGCAAACAAAGTTGCGGGCAAAAGCAAGTTTAAATTTTGTAATCGCTGTAAATTATGCGAAATATAAAAATTTTGAAATGTAGTCGAATGAATGACATTTTATCACACACATTTACGTATATGTGTAATGTGTATGTTGTAGTGCTAATATTCCACAATACTTCGACCGCATATTATAATAATATTATTTTTGCATTTTATTATTTAAACCCTCCATGAAAAAAGCACAAACTTGGAATATAGATTCTTCATGACTTAATAATATTGAATACGTGAATTTTATTTAACGATTATGTGTTTTTGGAGCGCTTTTAGCTTAGGGAATCTAAAAAACTTAATTTCTCGAATCGCAGTCGCTTAATGTGGCACAAAATTTGGAATTAGGCCTATTTTAGTGGTCTTAAACAGAAAATAGTCGTTTATCACACTTTAGAATTTTTGCCGGTACTGTTTTCAAAAAATGACCCTAAGTCATTTTTTACTGGACGAAAACGACGCAAATTAAGTCTCCATACTCTGAAAGCTGTCCCAGTTAAGATACCATTAATATTTTAAACTTTAAATCAATATTGCCACTTTTATAGCCATATAAAAAAATCAACCACAAATAATGGAATTGCTGAAAACGCAGTGGGCAGAAATGGCACAAAACTTAATGATAAGCTCCCCAGGGACTACTTTATCAACACACAAAAATTCAGCGACTTTAGAATTTTTTCCACTTACCACCTCGAATACGCCTAGCGCGACCCGTCTATTAGTGAATAAAGTTAAATTATTAATCGCTATCTTAAAAATGCAGCGTTGCGTCTCGGTATAAACTGACACCACAGATAAGAGAAAGAAGAGTTATCCAGCTTTCGATTTGATTGCACTACTACAAACTTTATTATAAGAGCGTTGATAGTGATAGAAGAGTGAATAGACCGAGTCACACGCGTTATCGTGCAAGTTCGATGCCGGGTTGAGATACGTACCAATTACACTTTCTCAATAACAGTAGACTGACGCTAGACTTCGTTTAATTTACCCCCAATATTCTGTGACGACCGTGATTAAATTTAGATCGTTCTATGAAAGCTGTTCCTTTGTATGTAAGTACATAATATTATTTCCACTCTGTTCTGACGCTTACAAGTTACAACTGAAAATCATTTGTCAATTAAGTATTTTTAAACAAAAAATGAAAACCGAAAAACCAAAATAAAGGTATTTTTTCTAAATAGTTCCCCTTACAAATTCGGCTAAAATTTTAACTATCTCTCTACACTATCTTCATAATTTCCTATGCTTAGATCTTTAAAACTACGCAAAGGATTTTGATGCGATTTTTTATTAGATAGAGTGATTCAATAGGAAGGTTTTTATGTATGTAACATGCATAATATACCTAGTAGAGAAACACAGATAAAATTTCAGAGGTTTCTAATGTCCCAAATACATTTTTTGCGCTTATATTGCAAACGCTGGCTGAATCCAACGAGATAGATCAAAATAATGTACTAAAGCAGTGTTTTTCAACCTGTGGGTCGGTTTTTCAAGCTTCGGTGTGCTTCTGTCTGTTCTGTGTGAGGTCGCCGGAGGTCGAGGGAACTTTACTAAAGTTAAAAAAAAAAAACGATAAAGATTAAAAATATTGATTTATTAAGTAAAAGAATTTTAACAAAAGGATATAGGTACTCATAAATCGAGCATCGATATCATCGATGTATGTAATTGTAAAATAATGTGTTTGACGTACTATATTATGTACTTTAATCCGAATCCTAATTATGGAGACGCATAAAAACCTACTTGATAAAAAAGCGAAGGGTCGCGAAAATTTTTTTCATACAAGGGGGGTCGCATCATGAAAAAGGTTGAAAAACACTGTACTACAGTATTGTGCATCTTAAAGCTGCGCGTCCACTAGATCGGAATCGGAGCGTCGTCATTTACGAAATGCCGATGGTGCGTCCACTGCATTCGGTTTCATCATCGGCAATTTAGTTATTTTTAGTCCGTCATACCGCCTCATAGCCTGAACGTGGTAGTAACTGATATTGACGAGGATATTGTAATTAGCTGTATTTTATCAGAAGAGGAAAAGAGAAACAAGAGGAAACGAAAGATATGGGTTCATAATTAGGGAATGTTATTATTCGACAAATTTTACTATTCGAATAATTCGAATAATGGCTAAACACTATTCGAATAAATTCGAATAATTCGAATAATACGAATATTGGTAATAAACTTTAAATACAAGTAATATAATGCATTTATATACACCTGCATATTTAATAATATTAAAATGTGAAGTGTTTCACAAATTACTCCAAAAAAAATCAAAGTTTTTTTTTTATAAATAAATCTTATTTTAAGTTTTAAACTTAAAATACTAGGTATATTGCAATAACTTTTTAAAACTATTAACACATGAACGGTTTAGGTCTGAAACACGCACGTCAAGAAGACCATGGATTTAGTTGCCAACTAAGTCTGCCAAAAATGAAGGAAAGTATCCTCTAGGGGAGAGAATTTTTGGGGTTTGTTTTAGAGGTTCGTATTTTTTGGTTTTAAATTGAGTCAAGCTATTGATCGATTCAAATCGATCTAAACATATTTTTTATTACTTATATATCAGTTCGTTTAAGATTGGAGAGAAATATATCTATTTCTCTCCACTATAGAGTTGGAATACTGCACAGAAATCGGAATGTACTGTATGTGTAGTGCTGTAGTGTGTAATAGTGCTGTTTTCTAATATCATACAGCTGAAAAATCTAAACACACGAGTATCGTGCTGTTATAATGGTCTGCTCCAGACCTAAACGGTGCATGTGTATATAAACCCTAGTAAGATTAAGTAAACAAGATAAACCGTCGAAATAAAAAGCACTCAAAAAAGATTTTAGTGTAATGTTAACATAACAAAAAACTTCATAGTTGGTAAAAAGTGGGTGGAAAATCTTTAAAACAAAAATAACCTTTATCCATTAGGGGCCATCCATAAATAACGTCACTAAGGTTGTTAATTTCTTTAATTAATATAGTCAATCGTTTTTTGTTTTGTTAATTTCTTTAGTTAACATAGTCAATCATTATTTGTTTTGTTTATTTCTTTAATTAATATAATTAATCGTTTTTTGTTTTGTTAATTGTTTCAATTCATGTTAATTTCATTAAAAATAATTTAAATGTAAATAAAACTGGTTTCGGAACCAATATTTTTATTCAATAAAATTTGTCTAAATAAATCTAAATAAATAAATCTAAATTTGCAAAATATGTGACGTCACAATAATTTCTAAATCTAAATTTGCAAAATATGGGGTCTCACAAATGTGACCAACTGTGACAAGGAGGGGGGTACGGGTAAAAAATCGTGAAATTCGTGTGCCGTTATTTATGGATGGCCCCTTATCAAGTTAGCCATATTTTTGGTCTCTGTAAGTTTTAAATTTTTTCTTGAACGATGAGTGTTATTTCAAAAAGGAAGTTAAGTTAGGTAGAAGGCAGTGCAGAAGTAGGCAGCGTTGTACTGAAAGAACGGAGTATGTCATGTTACGAACCATTCAGAAGATGTAGCGACGGTACAAAGAGACTGAACAACATTTGACAAGGCCGTGCAAGACTTTAATAGCAGACTCAGCGCTTGGCAAGACCGTAAAATTGTTTCCATTTGTTGAAGTTCAGAAACAGCTTCTTCAGGTCCAGGGACTATGTCACTGACAGCACAGTGAAGAAGACTTGCTTAAGTAAATTTGAAACCCTAAAGACCGAGGCGAAGGGCGAGTGGTCTAACCTCGAGACCAAACTCGAGAGCTAGGGCTCGAGTAGCAACACTGTGATATGTCCGTGAACACATACGAAAGGATGAACGAGAATAGTCCAGAATTTTGGTCCCAGATGAGTGGATTTACTCGCTTTAACTTCACAAGTTAAAGTGAACTTCTGAAGGGAGGCTAAGTAAACGTGACCTGGTATCTTCAAGCCTACTTTTCATATAGAGTCCAGTATGCTCAGGCAGAGTACATAGACAATAGGCTGGCGTACCTTCAGGAATCCGCACTGAGTAACTACCTGGAGAAAGATATGGTCAAGAGATTCTTAAATTCAGTATGACAAACCTACTCCATGCTATTGTCAGGACTCGAGGAGTTATTCAAAAGCGAAATTTTATATCACATGTAAAATTAGTATTTAGGACTAAGATTAAAATGGTTAATTTTTGTTTAAACATAAAAATAATATACTGATATTATATACAATTTATTACTTTTAAAGAAAACTGATAAATCTTGTTATAATATTTTGAAAAGTATGAAATTTAAAAGATTTGTGCTTAGTTTTGCAGGCCAGTGTAATACTGTAATAATCAACTTAACTAGGTATCCTTTATCGTTTCACTATGTTCGTCCGCCTGTCTTTCTATCTGCTCTTCTAGCTGTATTGCGTCTAGATATTGGTTTTGGTTTGATACAAAAATATAATTTTATTATATAGTTAGGGGTGGCTTTCCATACATAATAATAATAATATCTATGGACGCTTCACACCACGTCAGTCTGATCCCGTGGTAAGTTCTCCAAGAACTTGTGTTACGGGTACCAGACAACGGAAATAAATACATGTGAAGTGTGTGTTGAATATTGTCTTTTAAAATAAAGGAAAAGTTTTATACGTGACTTTTACAAAGTCAATCACTTCCAAGTAATCGGCCTCCAAATTCACCCACCTCTGTCATTTCTGAACTATGAAGATTAGGAACTTACAATTTTCCATGCTGGTAGATCATGGTAAATTCTCTTTAGGAAAGTTATTTTGAATGAAATCGAACAGTAAGATTAAGATACTAAAAATTGTATTACGCTTTATAGTAACAAAACCCTCCGTAGTTAGTAGAACGTTCTAACACGCTCTTGGTTAGGTTATTTTGACAAGCGTGTGAGTATGGATTTCTTTCGCTGAGGCCTGTAGGAAGTATTCACTTTAAATATTTTTTATTTAAAAACAGTTTTGTATTCTTTCACAAACAGTGTAGTAAAATCTGTTTTAGGATATTATTGACGACAATATTAATAAATAATACAAAAAGTGTATTAAATAACGAAACTTTTCCGGTTTATATACAAGTTTATTACTACTATTAACATATTATTGAAAAATAAATCAAATATTTTTATTATTCGTTTTATTCGAAATATTCGAATATTGAACCCAGTCATATTCGAATAATAAAATCGTCGAATATTCGAATAAAACGAATATTCGAATATTCGAATAATATTCCCTATTCATAATATAAACTCAAAAAGATTAATTTTCGGAGAATTACATACATTATATTCTGATTTATTAGAAGATGGAAATAGATTTTTTGGGTAGGTAAGTACATTCATATGACTCAAAAAAAGTTTTTTGAACTTCACTATATTCTACAACTGCGGATGACGTCATCGGCATAAATACCGGTCTCAGGCACAGAAATGCCGATCCAGTGGACGCAGTCCCATGGAAATCAATACATACCTACAAAGCAACAAATCCGTACGCTGCGTATGCTCCGATTCCGATCCAGTGGACGCGCAGCTTAAAAGGTCTACAAAAAAGTTCGCGATGATATATTATGTCTATAACCATTTTTTATCCTTTACTTTTTACGAGAACTAATGGCTTATTTACGAAACGATTTTAAGCAATACAGCATTAAATGATAAATCCTTATCCAATTAAGTACCTTAAATACATTGTGCATTTAATATTTTATATTATAGACCAATATGGCCCTTTACAGCACGTAATTTAAATGAATATTTTCGAAAATATTACAGAATTAAAATGCAGGGACACTGTTGCGGCAGCACCGGTCGGGGGCCTCTCGCTTCTGCATCGCGCTATCGAAAAAGCTAGACGTATTTATAAGAGGCTGAGGCTCACGAATATTTTGTACTGCACTCTGCAGTACTTAAAATTGTCCGTCTCGAGCGTCACCGAGACCTATTAGAATTGGTAGATGAGATTTTAAAGAGTAACCAAGTAAATCAAGTTAAATATGCTCGACCTTTACTTGATTTTATGACGCTTCACCAGGCATCCAGTTTCACAAATTTGCAAAAAAAAGCAATGACATGGAAATAACGAAGCGTGACAGATTTTAATATTTTTATTCTACATCATATTGCAATGGCTGTTTTTTAATGTTTTTTCTATGGATCTGTGAATGTGCAGCTATAGGCTCCTTGACTCATATATTTCAATTCATACATTGAAGGAGTGCTCGGCTTAGGAAAACGTATTCTAGCGATATCATAAACTTTTTAAAAGCTTAAGAGTTTAATTAGTATTTGTTGTTATAGCGGCAACAGAAATACATAACTAATTTGTGAAAATTTCAACTGTCTAGCTATCGCGGTTCTTGAGATACAGCCTGGTGACAGACAGACGGACGGACAGATAGCGAAGTCTTAGTAATATTTTTGTACCTATGGGTACAAAAATATCTCGCCTCCGCGAGAACGAGACGTGATGGGGACGAACCGCATCGCCGCCATTTTGGATAATTAAATTATTTTTATGATTATCCATTGCGTTCCCACGGATTGGTGGAGAGGGTAGGAATAGGGAAAGGGAAGGATAGGTGGTGTGGAAAGGAAGATTGGTAAGTTAGAGTGGGAAATAGGAATGTAGGATATTACCGCTCAGGAGGGCACGGGATAGGACGGTAATAGCTAGGGAGCCGGGGTCGCATACCCGTATACTATACCACAACTACCGGACAGGTAAGTTGGGATGAGTATCTTACGATACAAAATATATCGGAATATCCATAAACAAGTTATTTGTTTTATTTAATTACTTGCACAGTAGGCACTGTGTAAGTAAAGTGATTATGTTTTGAAGCTCAATTTTAAGGAAAAAATCCCCTATTGGGCTAAAAAATCCACTATTGAAGTTGCATACTATCCCCCTTAACTCAAAAGTAAAATAAATTTACATAATATAGTAGGATGAAACCCATTGGAAAAGGAAGAGAATATAACAAAAATAAAAGAAAAATAATTTACGGGCCATTTGAGGTCGGGAGTAAAGGGGTTGAGTTTTTAAGGGTAGACAACGGTTTATCTTGATTTCCGGCAAAACTACAAGTCCTAGGGAAAAAAGTCAAATGGCAAACTTGTAGGTAAGTAATAAAAAGATCTAAAACTTGTATTTACACTTTTTTTGCATAACCTCAAAATGTATGTGAAAGATTCAATTATTTGAAACTTGGTTATCCAAGTTTTTGGTTTTTTATTTTCATCTTGTACAAAAATAATATTTTTTCACGAACTTTGTTTATAAAAATAGGTAGGTAATTATTTTTTCACGAAATTTCACAGGCCTTACCTACTACTTGTTCTTTTCTTTGCATTTTCTGTTGATTTTCTGAGAACATTTACTATGGTAATGTATTTTTTTTTACATCATCAGAAATAATAGATTTCAACGAACAAAAATACATTTTTAAAAAAGCTGATACTTATTTTATTTTAGATATTTTGTTTTAGATCTTTTTAACTACAACTTTGCCATTTGACTTTTTTCCATAGGACTTGTAGTTTTGCCGTAAATCGAGATAAACCGTTGTCTACCCTTAAAAACTCACCCCCTTCTCTTCCCGACCTCAAATCGCCCGTAAATTATTTTTCATTTTATTTTTGTTATATTCTTTTCCTTTTCCTACTATAAATTTATTTTGTTTCGAAACTTATCTGCGCTGGTCTATATTAGCAGACTGACAAATTGTGAATAGTTCATTGCCTAGATGTAATATTTTTTTTTTTAAAACATGACTTGTTAATAATAATTATAATTTAGATAAATTATATAATATACGGTCTTCAACAAGTCGGTGTAGGTACCAGTTGTCGAACTTATTAATTATTTCTTTGGCAATAAGGTTCAAAAGTTGTTCACCGGCTTATGATAACGGCGACCGTACGTATAAAATACAAACGATAATCATACATAAAAAGAATCGGTGAATGGCTCGTAAAGAATTTTAAACATTGATATTTCTTTCTCTCACGCACACTACCCTCTCGCTCTACATAGGTACCTAGTTGATAGTCTTGACTCTTGTAGACTTGTACCTACACTTTGCTGAATTTACTTATGAGTTACGACTGTGGCGTTCGTCATGTTGCTACTAATTGCTAATCAGGAGCATTCAACATTACATAATTAGTAATTAAGTAGGTCACGCTATCATCACGCTTAAAGCAGTACTCGTTTCAATGCATTTTATGTATCTATTAGAGCCGGAACGTCATTTAGCTTTATCAGCAAACGCTTGGCTTTTATTACAGTGAGTCACGAATTCCGGGCCGCGGTGCCGCCGCCGGCGCCGCCATCTTACTTTACGCACCACGTGCTCATATGCAACTCAATTTACCGGCAACAAATTATATTATTGACATGAAAGTACATAAGAGAAAATAGCGAAACTGATACATACTTCCATACTAGCAGTCAAACTCAAATTATCACACAACTCCACTACTAGAAACGAAAAAAGATGTTTGTGAAATGGGTTCTTCCTTTGATCATTTACCTGCGGTATTTTGCCATTGAATCCATTTAGCAGTTTTAAAAACGGGCCCAACTTTCGAGAGCACAATATAGCGGCCGGTTCCTATTTCACGTCGAAATAAGGCAATGTCGGAATCAGTGGATGTAACGTTAGTCGTGTGTAAAGCGAGTAGAACGAGGATTTGAAATTAAACCGGGGAAAAGGGGGCGCAGATAATGGCCGAAACGCGGAGTTACAGTGGCGCCAGCGCGAACTGCGTCGAGTGACTGAACGGGCGGCGGGGCGCGGGCGCGGAGCGGGCCCCGCCGCGCGCCGGCCGCCGTCACAGCGGCATGCAATGCAAAACGACCGCGTCCGCCCGCCGCCCGCGCGGCCCACCCGCCGCGCAACCTACTGATAAAAAACCACTGCTAACAATCCATTCACCCCACTCACACTAATTACTCTACTATGCAACTTTCAAGGACAAACTTTTCACCGGTACTCACTATTCGGTCATATTAAATGAACGTACTACAATCATCATTGTTATAAATGAAAAACATTAGCTGTCATTGATAAAATAAATAATTTATGATTGTGTTACAGTTCGTGTTACTATAGAACAGTGTTTTTCAACCTGTGGGTCGCGACCCCCTGGGGGGTCGCGAAGCATCTGTAGGGGGGTCGCCGGAGGTCGAGAGAACTTTAGTAAAAAGACAATAAAGATTAAAAATATTGATTTATTAAGTAAGAGAATTTTAACAAAAGAATATACACATAAATCTATCATCGATATATGTAATTGTAAAATAATGTGTTTGACGTACTAATAGGTCTTTACCTATAAAATTGCCGTTCTGCAGTACTGGCCATTTCAAATCAAAATAATTTTTGTTTGGCTAAGAATTCTAATTTCAAATTAATTTTATTTTAAAAACGGAATTCTTTTTCCAAAAGTAGTCATTTGTTTATTGATTAGTGTTAAATTTTCATCGCATTTCAATCTTTTTCGTCATTATGGATACGTTAAAAATTCGAGTAATTATGGAATATGAGTACCGTTGTGGGAGCAACGCGGCACAAGCGGCACGCAACATCAACGACGTTTACGGAGCTAACACTACAAACCAATGCACCACCTGTTATTGGTTTGCTCGCTTCCGTTCTGAAATTTCGACCTGAAAAATGAACCTCGCGGTCGTCGTTTGGTCGACAATGACGAATTAAAGGCGATAGTGGAAGCTGATGATACACATCTACGGCTGAATTAGCAGCAGCTTTCGACGTTAGCGTCAACCAACAATGGCACATCTCCAACCAGCATTGGTCAATCGCTCGTCTTCGCTGTTCCTGCACGACAACGCGCGACCTCATACTGCACAGCAGACGGTCTCCAACTTGCAAGAACTGGGGTTGGAAACTCTCCGCCATCCGCCCTACTCACCAGACCTTGCGCCTATAAACTACTACTTTTTCCAGAATTTGGATAACTTCTTGGCGGGAAAAAATCAATACCCGAGAGGTAGTACAAAATGTCTTTGAAGAATTTGTTGCCCCCGTACAGCTGATTTCTTTAAGAAGGGCATCAATAAACTGCTACTGCGTTGGCAAAGACGCATTGATTGCATGGGTGATTACTTCGATTACATAATACAAATAAAAATACATGAATAAAATCGTATTATTTTTTTCATACAAAATGGCAATTTTATAGGTAAAGACCTAATATATTATGTACTTATATCCGAATCCTAATTATGGAGACGCATAAAAACGTCGTATGGAATGAATATTTGTAACACTGTAACACACACATAAGTACATATGATAAATAAAAAAGCGAAGGGTCGGGGGGTCGCGAAATTATTTTTTCATACAAGGGGGGTCGCGTCATGAAAAAGGTTGAAAAACACTGCTATAGAATATACAGAGTGTTTGGTGGAACGTATTCAATTCGTGAAATATAGATCCGGAGGATAGAGCAAATTATTTAAAAATGGATTGCAGTTTCTATCTAGTCTAAGTAGCGAGACATGCATCGCTAAAGCTTAAAAACGCCTGGACCGATTTGGATAATTTTGATCTTCAAATTTAATTTTAAATATTAAAGAAGAAGGGGCAAACCGTCCCCACTCTTGTAGCACTACATGACATTATATATCAAATGAAAGGGATTAAAAAGTGTGTCATTTTATAGTATGACGAAAAATGTCTAAACCATGGGAGAAAAAATTAATGACAGTTAAAGGTTAAAAAAAAGTTAAAAAAATAATAATTCTGTATTATTGCACCATTTCATAGTGTTGCTAATACTATAGGAACTATTTTTGGAAAGCAATGGTATACAGCAAACTTCATAAAAGTGGTATATTTTGATAAATGCGCCTCATATTTTGAAGAAATACGTATGGAATAATAATAAAATGCTAAGAAAAAAACTATTTCCTTACTTAATTTTTTCGCACATAATTACTTTCTAGAAATTGTGTGCAATAATACAAAATATATTTTTTTTCCTAATTTGCGGGTTTGAATCCTGGCCTGGAAAATTGGTTTATGTAAAATCTAATGATGCAGATAAAACAATTACATTAAAATACATATACCTAATTAAATAACAACAATAATTTTAAAAACAATAATTTGATTATGCAGTGAAAAAAAGTAAAAAAAAACATTACATGGTGAACTATTTTCTGGGCGTTGTAAGAGAATTCTAAAACAAATTAGGAATAGCAATTTAGCCCTATATTGAAGTGTCGAGTCCGACTTGATGAAAACTTGAACTGCATCATTAGATTTTTAATAACTCAATTTTCGTAGCCAGGATTCGAACCCATACATTGTGAAAAAAAAAAATACACCTGTATATTGCACCGTTCGATAGTGTCGCAAGGGACCGTCCATTAATCACGTGATGTTTTAAACAAATTTTTAGACCCCTCCCCTCCCCCTAGTGATACGTGGTGAGGTTTTATACTCCCCCCCCCCCCCCTTCCCCACCTAAGATCACGTGTATTTTTTTACATAGTACAACACGACCTGCTTGTGTTTGAAGAAAAAACTTTAACTTGAAAAACATGCTCGAATAATTTAAGCAATTAAAAACTATACGAGTCATTTATCTTGTAAGGGATCGTCCATTAATCACGTGATGCCTAAAGGGGGAGGGGGGGTCGGAAAAAAATTTACCAAGTATCACCAAGGGGAGGAGGGGGTATAAGGAGACATCACGTGTATTAATTTTCGAATCTAGTCTATGCATACCGAAATTATTATCGGCTGTAGATTCGTAGTGTTGTTTAAATACTTACAAGACAAATGACTCGTATGGTTTCTAATGCTTAAATTATTCGATTAAACGGTTTTTTAAGTTAAAGTTTTTCTTCAAACATGACCTGCTTACTATGTGAACGTGATCTTAGGTGGGGGAGGGGGGGTAGTAGTCCATTAATCACGTGATGTTTTTAACAACATTTTAGACCCCTCTCCTCCCACTGGAGATACGCGCTGAGGTTTTATACCCCCCCCCCACCCTCCCCCACCTAAGATCAAGTGTATTTTTTTTGTACATAGTAAGCAGGTCATGTTTGAAGAAAAACTTTAACTTAAAAAACAATTTAATCGAATAATTTAGGCAATTAAAAATCTATACAAGTCAACATTACGAATCTACAACCGATAAGAATTTCGGTATGCATAGACTAGATTCAAAAATTAATACACGTGTCCATAAACCCCCTCCTCCCCTTGTTATACTTGCTGATTTTTTTTGGACTGCCCCTCTCCCTTTAGGCATCACGTGATTAATGGACATGAACAGTATAAAACCTCACCAAGTATCACCAGGGAGAGGGGAAGGGTCTAAAAAGTTGTTAAAAACATCACGTGATTAATGGACAGCCCTTAAAGTGTTGGTTTTATTGGTTTTAATTATTGTTTAGTGATAAAATATCAATAGTTTGATGTAGGTATATTTTCACCATAGGATAAATTGCCTATTATGAATTCTTATCAAAATAAGTGAATTTATTTAGTCTCAAGTTTTAAAATCAAAATATTTTTTTACCATTACTGGATATAATTTGCACGAATGGTTAAAGAGATAATATTATGAATAGGTATAGAACCGCAACTGTGCCTAATCCGCAAATGTAATCTATTGAAGTATTCAGTGATATTCCTATTAGACACACGTCAATCTATTTAGAAAAATATTGCTTTATCAGCAAGGAAATTCTATTTAGATTATAATAATATGTTTCCTTATCTCGGATTAGAACTCCTAAAAGACAATATACTTTGGTACCAAATAATAACATTACATTAAAGTATACATACAGAGAAGTTTTGAACGATTAAAATAAACATAATTTATTCAGTTTTAATGATTTTATGAAATTATTTGAAACCCATCAATATAGCCAAATTGGTATGCAAATACACACTTAAATAAGCATAAGGGTTAAAATGTAACCCCCAACATTAAAAAACATAGGTGAAAGAGTGACTTATTATTTTAGCACAATATCAGCTTGAACTCTTAATTTCAGGATAATGTGGCAATTGTCATTTGTAGAATGTGTCAATAATAGATTATGTCGCTTCCAGAATGTATTTTGCAGATACGTCGTTAACAGAATATAGCGTTTTCAGATTTTGTCATTTTTAGAATTTGTCGTTTTCTGACTAGTGTGTCATTTCCAGAATATATGGCATTTATCGACTAAACCTGGCAATGGTTGGTTATCAGGAAATAAACCATAGCACTCAGTATTAACCGAACCACAATCATAAATTCATCACAAATAAAATGTTTACCACCCAACGAAGTGGGCATGGGTCAGCTAGTTTTAAATATAATTAAGTACTAGAAAGACGTACAATATTTGAATAAATCAACTTTATTTGTTGTACGTACTGCTGAAATTATTGTCACATTTTTTATGTTATGTACAGGTTATTTGGAAGAACGTAGTCAATCCGTTATTAACGGAGACGTGATGGCTGAAGATCTGATTTATTATGTATAACGCGATTCAAATGAGGATAGGAACGTCAATGACCTTTTTCTGTCAAATATCACTCGCAAAGTGCGATTTTCAGAAAAACTTACGTGCATATATCTTAAATATCCATCGAATTTATATAAAAACGTTAATTGTAATAAATTATCTTAACATAAATTTAACTATCATAATAGTCTAAATTCGAAACAATATGACGCCGACTCTATCCTATTCTCATTTGAATCGCACTATACGGCCCATTTTAGACCGTTTCTAAGGTATTGGTCATTTTATATTTTTTCAGTAGTAGTAGGTGACCCACTTTATAAAAACCACTGAATATGGTTTCAATTTCTTAAGTAGTAAGAAGTACAATAAGCAAATCTAAACCTAATTTAAACCTGTATTTTTTTATATTTATTGAATTCTTACTTACAAAACATACTATTGCATTTTTTAGTTTCTACAATCATAGAATGCCAAAATAATATGAGGACTTAAAAAGAAATGTAGTGGTTTAACTACATTTAACTATTATACCTAAGGGGTCGTCCGTTAAAGTTTTTCTTCAAACATGACCTGCTTACTATGTACAAAAAAATACACGTGATCTTAGGTGGGGGAGGGTGCGTAGTATAAAACCTCACTACGTATCACCAGGGGGAGAGGAGAGGTCTAAAAAGTTGTTAAAAACATCGCGTGATTTTTTAATAAATAAAATTAATTCGATTAAACTAACCTAACATAAGCGGTCAGTAGAAAAATCGAACGCTGGACCGTTTTGAAGGTTCAAAGAAAGCACTAACGGTTGTGTAAACCAGTGTAAATTTTTTCGTTTGGGACCAAATGTCCCTTTCCCAAAATCTCCCCTGGTTCCAGAATGCCCTTTCCCAAAAATTCTCCCTTCCTCAAAGTGTCCTTTCCCTAAAATGTCCCTATCCCAAAATGTCCTTTTCCTCAAAATGTCCCCTGATTCTAAAATGTCACTTCCCTAAAATTAGCTTAGTTTTTTAGGGTTCCGTACCCAAAGAATAAGGCTTCCATACAACAAACGTGATTTTTTCCCGTTTAGTATCGATTTTAATAACAGCGACAGGTAGACGCTTGAAATTTTCACAGAATATTTAGGTGTATATTCGCTTTAGAAATAATTAAAATAAAAATTAAGGGGAGGAGGAGGAGGACCCAGTTAAGCGATGCTTGAGTATAACGGAACCCTAAAAACCGTTCCCTAGCCCCTACACCACAAAATATGAAAATCGATGTTCATTTATACCGCGTTATCCGCTTTCACTAGACAGTTTCAACTTTCAGCGCTTTACAATGTAAGCGGAGCCTTTTCATCGCAGGCTCTGGCGATGGCGTAGGGAGTAGGGACCGGTCTCGTGACGCCACCTGCAGCCTCGGGCGCAGGTGCCCCAACGGCTCCAAAGGATTGGATTATTCATATTGCAGCGGCAAAAGGGTTCACTTTAAACGCATTGTTTTATGCTCGAGCAGCTTTATTTTCTCAGATTTGGGCAACAACAACAACATACCAACAAGTTTTATATAATACTAAGTGTACCGGCAAACTTCGTACCGCCTTAGAATTAAATTTGTTGACGCACTGACAGCAGCACCATCTACCGGGTTCAGTTATAAATCTAAACCATTCTCGTATACAACTAAAGACACAAAAAATTGCGTTAAAATCTGTCCTGCCGTTTAAGAGGAGTTCAGTGACATACACGCACAGAAGAAATAATATATTAGGTCACCGTGAAATTGTAGATTTGTTAGATTGTAAAATAATTAACGAGATTGTAAAATATATTTGTCGAAAAATTAAAAACTATTACTTTATAATCTAACGAAAAATAATGTATAACTTTAGGCAGAGTATTCGCGACCGAAGTCTATCAGCATTTTACAATTTCACTAGTTATATTACAATATAACGGTTTTTACAATTTTAAGGTGATATATATATATATAGATAGATATAATTATATAATACAGAATAAACATCTCTATCACTATAACTTATTTTCGTAAAATGTTAAGTTACGCCCCTATATTACCGAGGGTACGAATATCTACTGTAAACATATTTAAGTGACCATTATTTGGTAGTATGTATTTGAATGTGGAGCTGATCAATAATTTTAACGAATCGAGTCTAATCCAAAAAAATTGCATGATTCGTGAAGGAAGGCGAAAATTCAGGCACATTGCAAACCGTCACGGGCATAAGCTGCACGTCAGTCGAAGTTGTTAAACGCTATCATTTAGGATATAATGGGTCGGCTAGTGTATCGTTCGGATTAAGTTAAACGGCGTCTCGTGGACCGCGTGCAATCTGTCGAGGGTGGATTTATAGTGGCACGTGGACACCACCTGCCGACAGGTGCGACTTGGCTATTTACTTTGAGCATCAGCGGCACACCATTGGTATAATATTATCCAAAATATATTCGATATTAAATGATCGTATGCGCAATCGTCTCTATTAAAATATTTTGACTTACAAAACGAAAAGTTCGCTCGTGGACGAACTCGGTTAACCATCAAATCGAGACTGTTTTGTGTGGCGCGCTTAAACTATTTACTGGAAAATTTTACTGATGTCGTTAATATTATGTATTTTCAACGTAATTTTATTAAAATATATATCATAACTAATCAATCACTACAAAATTTTTTGAAATACAATACATGAAGATCAGAGAGAAACAGATCATTGAAGTTTGTCAACGTTTCGTCAATTTTCCGTCAAACGTCTGTGACCCTGTGATGTCATGTGACCCGAATGAGACAAAATGTATGGGCCCGAATTACTGACAGATCAACGCACAGCCTAAGCCGCTGATCGCAGAGATCTGAAACTTACAGGGTATGTTCTTTGTATGACGTAGGCATAAGACAAGGGATTTTCTGAAATTCTACCCCTAAAGGGGTGAAAAAGGGGGGCGTAGTTTGTATGGAAAATCTTTAAATCTGTACCGATTTCGATGATAATTGAGATTCATGCTCTTGAATACAATTCATCAGATACATATTTCAGAGCTAATTTGAATTTACCCCCTGATGGTGTAAAACAAGGGTTGAAAACACCCTCAAGTTTCTACGACCAGCGGCTTAGGCTGTGCGTTGATCCGTCAGTAATTCAGGTCATACAAAAGTTACTTGTGAGCCTTTGGTGGACTAGTAGTAGTGTCGTTCACTAGATCTTTCTTAAATCTGGCCAGACGATTATGACAGATGTCTATTTACAGCAACTGTAAATCATGATGGAAAAGCTAGCTGCTAAACAACCGAGGTTGGTCATTCGCTCTAGGCCACTGCTGCTTCAGGACAACACTAGACCACGCACTGCACAACAGACGACTACCAAAACCGCAATTCTCGTATTTAACCCATTTAACGCCGCCGTACGCTATTGGGTACACCTACAAATTTAAGTGTAGAGTAAAATTTTCCATAATTAGAGAGATTATTTACAAGTTAATTGATAAAAAGATAATATTTTACTTAGATAATTAATAACAATAAAACATCAATATATTTATAATTATTTTTAATAGCCAGAAACAAAGTTAGTAGATTTTGAGCTTGTACATGTAAGGTTACTGTGTCGTATATTTTCAGTACCTAATATTCAATAACTGTTGATTTTACTATTTAAATTTATAAAATATACTTACCCGAATGTATAAAATAAACATAAATTGATAGCTTTCAAACTTATATATCTGCAAGGATATTTTTTGCGATACCCTGCCGTACCCAATTGAGTACAACAGCCGAATACGCACACGCAGCAGTTTTCTATTTTAACATTTTTATTATTTTTGATATAATTTTGTAATTAATTATTAAGAAAAGCGTGCATAAGCTATATCAAATATTATTAAATAATACTAGATAGGATTGGCAGTAAAACTACCGAATTTTTATTGTGACCTAGACAAATCAATACATTTTCGGAAAATAATGTACATTTTTGTAATATACATAATAGTACGTATATTCTACACATATGCACTAGATGCTATTTTCTATAATTTATTTTATGAGCATTTTTGTGTCAAGTTGATAGTTTTAACCTTTTAGCGCTGCAAAATGTTAGAGGGAAATTTTATTTGTGTTGGTGACATTTTTTATTTTATATAATATAAAACTAACTATATTTTACTTTTTATGCCCTTTTAGATTATAGCCACATCGCGAAGTTTGTAAATAATTATAAAGACCGCCAATTTAGGACGGCGGCCATTTTGAATTCACAACCATATTAAATATATTATACCAAATTTTAGTAGCAATAAAACTAAAAGTATACTTACTAAACTATTTAATATCTTATAATAAGTAAAATTAATATTAGTGAAAAATATATTCTGTATAGCCATTGTTTAAAAAAAAAAGTGTGATGCTTAATTTTTATATTTTAGTATAATACATAATAAAAAATAATATAAAATCAATTTTATAAGAAGCAAAGTTCCAAAGTTTCCAAAACTCTCAGTTTTGTATGCAGTCAACTTTCGAATAGAAGTTTGATCGTGATCTTTGATAGTCTGATCTGATATTAAGTATATGTAATTATATTATACTTTTGGTTTTAGTGACACAAAAATTTGGTATATTCAATATTATTGTGAATTCAAATGGCCGACTTCGTCTAAATTGGCGGTCTTTATAATTGGGCAATTTCGTAAAAATACATCGCAGTTACAAAATGGAGTAAATTAAAAAATAAAGTTTAGAACAACTATTTGCAGGATGTCGATTGCTTCGTTTTTTCTTTAAATATATTATTTTCATAACAATATTACCCAAAAACCTTAACTTTCTTCAGAAAATATGAATTTTTGGTACATGATGGGGGTTCTCGGTTCCATTTTGTAACTTTTTGAAACGAATACTAATTAACAACGCAGTGTTTTTTATTAAAGAACTTCTTTATTACGAAACTTACAACATAGTATTTATGTTTTAACAAAGTTTTTTTTCTCAAATAGTTATATATTAAACATTAAATCTTAAAATAATATCCACTTTGTAACTTTTAGGTAAAGTAGTCTCATTATTTTTTTATTTGAGATAACTGTAATAACAGTTTTAAAACTGACAATAGTATGAAATAACAACTTATAATCTGTTTTACCAAAAACCAAAAGAATATAATATATTGTCACTCGAAATATTTTATATTTTAAACATAAAAAACATGAAACAGTAACAAATTGGAAAGACGCAGTAACGCGTTGGAAAGTATAAAGCTTAGTTCACAAGTCTGCAACTACTAAGGTAACTTAAGGTAACTTCTTTGAATTTGTTTTATGTATTTCGAACTTTTTAAAATTATGATTATGCTTTTGAAACTAAAAAAATTTTTTTGTTTTTACAAAATAAACTTGAAAAGGACTGTTTTATACTATAATATATAACACTTTCTTTGTATTAATAAGCTTAACTAAAGCTACAAAAAATGTTATTTTTTAATTATTTCTTCTTTCGTCATAATATTATCTTGAATATTTATTGCCTTTTTTTTAATTTTTACATAAGTATTTCTTCTTCTTTTTCCAGATTATTTTTGATTTTTTTTTTTCTATAATGTTGTTACTTTTTTTCATAAGAGGCACAATGGATTTACTTAAAAACAAACTATGTGTTTAAAAAAATTGGCTTCCGACTGCAGTAAAATTTATTTTATAATCAGAATATAAGGTGGCTCAATATAGAAAAATGCAGATATCTGTTAAAAAGTAAACAAATAAGTATTAAGTAAGTAATAATCTATAAAAATGCATCTCAATCGCCGAATAGCCTAGCTATACGAGTATAATATTTATTCAAATTTAAATGTCAAAAGATTTTATTGAAATTCATAAGTAGCATTAAAATTCATCTTTAAAAAACGGTTACAATTACGTATGATAACTTGACCTTATGTTTCCATTTTGTAACTTCAATGTTCCCCATGTATGTAACCAAACAAAATGGAAGTAACGGATTACTGAACATCATGATACAATTGCATGTACTTTAACTTTGATGTTATTAAATTACCAAAAACATAGTTTCTTAATTTTTCCTATTATTTATTCTTTCAATTTAAATCGCTTGATAAATTAAAATATACAAATTTACCAGCAAAATCACAGTTACAAATCGGAACAAAAATTTTGCACAGTAACGCTTTGAATAACCAAAATGAATTAACTTTTTAGTATTAAATGATAATCTCTTCAAAATGGCAGTATCAAAATATTAATGTTGCCAGGAATAAGACGAGTGATAAACTTAGTAGTTTATTTTTCAAACTTTTAGTATAGACGAGTTACAAAGTGGAATTTCCGCACATGGCTGAAATCGTAGGACACAATTTAAATTATAAAATTTATGAAAAATATTATAGCAGTACCCAGATTTCTTGTTTTATTATGATAGTTAAATAAACGGCCAAGTCACACAACATTAACTATAATAATAAATAAATCGCAGAAAGGATCCTTAGACTTGGCACGACTTTGTCTAGATTTCATTACTTTTTAGAGATAAACAAGCAGCTCCATCGAGACTTGGCTAGTTTTTTACAGAATGTTTTTGGTGGGATTACATTTACGGGGAATACAGTGGCAACGGTGCTGCTGCAGCTAATCTGAATCGCGAAAGGTTAAGGTACTCAAGTCCAGATTACAATGCAAAATCCGTTAACAGTAAGAAAACAACAAAACGATGCACATCAATAGCGTAACGTACTAGTAACTAATAAACAAACTCATGTATAGAACAAACAAAAGACGTGCGTGGCGTTCCACCTATTCTCTCACTCTAATGAGTCTAACTCATTAAATGATATTATTAATGTGTTCTCCTTCTTTGCATTTCTCCTTACAGTTTAAAAAAAATCCCTATTCTGTTTAGTTTCTAAGTTTAGTAAGCATCTTACACTTCAACCTACAATTTTTAAGTAAACATCCGGGTGATTTCAATGTAACGAGTGTTTTTGTTCGAAATTCTAACTAAAGAAAAACATTCAAAATGTGTTCTCTGTGCACTTAAAATAGCAAAAAAATTTTTGGCGCAGCTTAATAGCAACTATTTTACTATTTCGAAAACTACATAAAATGAGCAACTGTTTAAAGTAACAACCCAGGTTAGTGTGGTGTATTTTTTGTCCAGTATGGATAGTGAAAGTACCGAGAAAAAGTTTTGGAAATCATGATTAGGGAAAAGTTTTCTTTTTTTCTAGAAAGTTCAAGCTTTGTTCATAACCGTGGTCAATAGCAGAACTGCCTGTCTATTCTGTAAGAACATTTTCAAATCTCGAAAGCTGAATCCGCGGTGAGTATCAAATTTTTATATGATATTTGACACTTGCCGCGGATTCAGCTGTCGAGATAATATTTGAAAATGTTCTTACAGAATAACACTGCTGGTCAGGATTCCGCAATACAAATTTGTATCCCACAATACGGGGGAAATTGTAGTTGCGGCTGTCTAAAAACTGACATGAGGTGTAATTTTTAAGAAATTATTAAAAGTGCCAATATCTCGAAAACTAAAGATTTTTTACTAAGGTCATATTACGATATTCTGGTGAGTCATGAGCTGGTCTATCAGCCTTCGAAGGGACGACGTCGACTTCTCGGACACCTGTATATATATATATATATATATTAAGTATATATATATATATATATATATATATATATATATATATATATATATATATATATATATAGTTCATATTTGTGGAATATATTTTTATTGTTAAGTATGTCTGTAAAGAGATAAAGCCAAAATATTGAAAGACATCGCCATTTTTTCGAGATGGCGGATCGATTGGTACCAATATAGGGTGGCAAATCCGGAAAGAATATACAGCGTGTCCCGACAGCTATATCGGAGCCTTTAGTGGTAAAAAATATGTAATTTTTTATCGACAAATTGCCTCTCAAATTTTATTTTTCTCTCACGTTTGTAAAATGGCAGCCATTTTATTTTTTGGTTATCAAGACCCGGGCTCTCGTACGAATTCGACCACCACTACTCAAGTAAATGTCCTAGGAACATAAAAAAGGTCTCATTTGATAACTAAACATGTGGACAATAATTCACAGTTACAATGTTTTAATTTTCTTTGAACAGAAAAACAAAAAAGGTAATAAAAAAAATATATAGTTTTTTTTCGGTGAATTTTTAAAATTATTATTTGATTTTTGTGAAAAATCTAGGCCATTAACCTGCTTGTTTTTTGTTCTAAAACGATACTAAAATACGTTTGCTAAAATAAAATACAAACTCCTTTACTCAGTGCAATAGTTTAGAAGTTATAACAATTTGTTGGTATCATTTCAGGCAGAGGGCCAGCCAGTTGTCCCTTTCAAATTGTTATAACCAAAAAAAAAAACTATATTTTTTTTTTATTTACCTTTTTTTGTTTTTCTGTTCAAAGAAAATTAAAACATTTTAACTGTGAATTATTGTCCACATATTTAGCTATCAAATGAGATTTTTATGTTCCTAGGACATTTACATGAGTAGTGGTGGTCGAATTAGTACGAGAGCCCGGGTCTTGGTTACCAAAAAATAAAATGGCTGCCATTTAACAAACGTGAGAGAAAAATAAAATTTGAGGGGCAATTTGTCCATAAAAAATTCCATATTTTTTACCACTAAAGGCTCCGATATAGGTGTCGGGACACGCTGTATACAAATCTATCAAAATCATGCTTCATTATGTGCAAATTACTAATTATTTACCTATTAGTAAGTACAGGAGGTAAATTCATCCCGGTCTGGCTAAATTTTGGCCAGGTTTGAACATGCCAGACCGACGGTTTTCGAAAGAGGATTAGGAGACGAACAGATTGACATATAACTTGACCTTGTTCTCTATGAGCTATTTTTACTGAAAATTCTTACACGGTCTGGCTGGAAACTGGTCAAGAGTAGGACTGCTAGACTTGCATTTTTATCGGTTTCGAGATGGTGCGCAGCAGTGTATAACAATAGTTTTCTTGTTCCCTAAGAGCTTTTTTTAAGTCAATAAGATCTTCACACATTTTGGTCAATAAAATAAATCTGCCAGGTTCAGAACTGCCAGACCGGCGGTTTTATATCAAGCTTTAGGGCCACTAGCGATCTGCAGTGGTCCAATGCTTGTTCTCGATGAGCTCGTTTTTCTCCTAAGTTATCCGTTGAATAAATAGTTTTATTAGTAAGGGGGATAGTATTTTATTTTACTCGAATACCTATTTGTGTTCCCCACTGTACCTGGCGGCGCGGCGGCGCGGCGGGCGGCCGGCTGGTTGTAGCTGGTTTAGCATCATTCCATTGCAATTTGCATTACGTAGTGTAAATCGATTTTCTCGTCTTAGTGCAACATTCGACTATAGGTTCATTTCATATTATTAAGCATTTTATATTTTGTTTTAAAAATTATTCAAATAAGAAACCAGCTAAGAAACAAAATGGTCGACGCGCCGATGAAAAGTTCCAACTTCCAAGACAGTGGCAGGTGGCGCTGGAGTCTGGGCCAGTGTTCCCAACTCTCAAAAACTTTTTTCCCTAAATCTTCAACCAAAAATCTCTAAAAACCCTACAATTACTGGAGAATTCCGCTAAAAAAATATTTATTAAATAAGTTATCGCGAGATTGCGGCTCAAGCGAGATCCCGCGAGTTTATGAATAACAAATACTGGGAGATGTCGCCCAATTTCGAGATCTCAGTGTGTTTTGCAAATAATCACAATACATATTTGTATAAATTAGGAAAAAAAAGTGATAACAATTATAAGTATTATAAGATAAACATTTATGTTCACGATGTTTTTCAATAGACTTAATGTATCAAAAACATTGTTTGATGTATCTGTCTATAATTTTTTTATAAACTTCTAAGTAGTAAACTTTGACGAACGTATTTTTCAAATAACAAATGAAAGTAACAACCAGTCTTATCTTCTAATATCAAACAAAAATCTTTTAGTAAATTCGCGCGCTTCGAATAAGACAATTTTATGCTCGTGTGCAATCTCGTTTATAGCTCGCAAGGTCTCGCCCTTTTTTCGTCCGAGATCATTCTCGTTAAAAAGGCCGAGATATCGCGAGAACGACATTGCATTTCCTAATCGTACCATCATCTTCAGCATTTGTTTTTTTTTTTGAGTCATACATGTTTACATTGAATAATTTTAACATTTTCTTTTATAATAATAATATACTTTATTGCATTCCACATTTTATAATTATATTATTGCTTTTATATTATTAATTTATCTATATTTTTAACATTCTACTTAGAAACCTTTTTTACTTAAAAAAAACCTTGAAAATACCACTCAAAATATACCAATAGGTTCTTTGAATCACTAAATTTGGGAGGAAAACCCCTAAGTTGGCAACACTGCTCTGGGCTCAACACTACATTAATTTCCGCCATATTGAATTTGCGACTAGTAAACTACTTGAAAGTATAGCGTGGGCAACAAAAACAACATTATATATAGGTCGATAACGTACCGCCGCCGCCGCGCCGGTGTACCGTTAGTGACTTAATAGGTCTATTTTGTTTAATAATTAATTGATAACGGTAAGCAACAAAAATCACTGTTTAGACTCGTCCAATAATATTATCGACATATTTTTATCGTGTCGATATTCATTTTTTTATTTTTTTATTTAAGTAAATGTAACAAACCTTTGGTCTTGATGATCTTCGTGCTCAAAAATCTGATCGTGATCCTCTTGGGAGAGACTAAGCTCACCAAACTGTTGATCCAATGAATTAGACATTTCAATTTTCACTGTTATTATCCGTTCACTATTAGACACCGAACACTTGTTTGTAGTTATTTAATTTGATACACATTAACTGTAAATTTTGTTTTGTCCCAAATGATACAGTTCCTTTAGTTCACTATGTTCATTTATAAAGGCTAGAGGACGCTAAGATCGTCGTTATAGGTGGATGTTATTGACAAAATGCTTATTATAGACACGGAAGGCGTTGTACAGCAAGCCGGTACGCACACGTGCTCTCAGTTTTGAAGCGTGTTTATGTTCGTATTACATAATCAGTCGGTTTAAACTTTAAAGCGACCAAGGACAGGCTCTATGGTCGAAGCGGCGGCGGGCGGCGCCGAGGCGACGATTGTGCTGAGATGACACGACGCGGCGGCGTGGTGATGGAAGTGGGAAAGGGCGCGAGGGCACGTGTGCGCCGTGCGTACTGTTCGCAGGCTATCGAGATCGCTACTCGACTGACTGATGTGACGTGCGTGACTGACTGAAACGCGCTAGCTGTGAACGACGCTCGACTCGCTCAACTTGTTTCTCCGAGCATCCATTTCGAGTAGATTTGTTTGAAAATGCGCGCGCTGGGCGTGGCGCGAGGCCCGAGGGGAGAAGGGAACCGCGTGGGTTAGTGAAGTTTATTTTATCGATTGAAGACGCTCAGAAGAAAAGGTTTTACCTCAAGCAAATTAAACTTTCTATCCTACCTTCTCTGTCAATTAAAGAGTATTCTATAAAAAAATACACGGATATTTATAAATTCTACTAATCAAATACCTACACTGATTTAGCCGCTATTCTTAGCCAATTTTGCCACTATTTTTATATTTACGTTTAATTTGGTAATTGTACAATTGTATCGCCTTTGTTATCAATAGTGGCTACGGGGGCAATAAATTCAAGGTCTTTTAGAAACTTTTCAGTTTTCATCCTACAATCTTTTGCTACTGTAACTCATTAATTAAACATGTAAAATGCAAGTTAAACGAATATTCAAAAAAAAAATTAGTGTATTCTGCGTGATTCGCTTTATCGATAACAGTGGTGGAACATCCCTCGAGTGATAGCAGTTCGTGAAGTATATTCGTCAGTGGGTCCGTGTAGCGGCGCCCCGCTCTCATACCATTTGCACAGCGCCCGTCCGGGCCCGCGGAGGGCGGTCGCCCGACACCGCCTACTTCGTCCGGTACAGGCGTCACCCGCCTCGTTTCCCTCTTCACCTTAAGAGGAACTAAGCCCGACCGATACCGAGACTCCGACAGGAGAAAACGTCCTCTAACTCACAAATGATCAACCTCGAAAGGACAAACCAAAGTTTACAAGTTATTTAAACACTCCATCCAAAACGAATAGTAAACAACACATTTCAACTGATTCTACTTTCTTTTCACTTTTAGAATAAAATAGACTGAAAATACTTTTAAATATTAGAGAAAAAAAATCAAGGATACTCTGTTATTGATTAAAAAACAACTACTAACTCAATGGGTGGAAATTAGACGAGGCGAACACAAAAAAAAAAACCGGCGCTGTGCGCACCGTTCGAGCGCAGCGACCGAGGAAAGTGAAGTGAGTACTGCGCTACGGTCGTCGCATGCGGCGCTAGACGGTCGAAATCATTCGCTACGTCACACGGTGGGTCGAAAATCGGCTTTCATAGACATAGAAATGAAATCTCGAAAGTGATAGATTTTTTGATGGATATTGCTTCAGTTTAGTATTACTATGTAGAAAATTAAGTTTGAGATAATTTGGCCCAAAAATGAGGGAGTAATAATTTTTTTACGAAAAACTTGTATGGAGCCAACATGAAAAATTCAATTATTTCAAAAACGGCAAGTTTAACCGTAATATCCTGAGAGATGGTTATAGTACCAATTATTCATGATTTTTTGGCATACATCATATAACGGTTTTAGCTGCTCTTTTTTTTTTAAAAATCGTCGAAATTTTTGAAAAAAAGTCACCCTGTATTATTGCACGATTCGATAGTGTTACTATTAAGGAACAATTTCTGGAAAGTAATGGTATACGGCAAACTTGAGGAAAGTGTTGAATTTTAATAAACTCCTTCATATTTTGAACAAATGTATGAACAATTATATAAAATGCTAAAATTAAGCATTTTCCTTAACTTTCTCACATATAGTTACTTCCCAGCAATTGTTATTTACTAGCAAGACTATCGAATGCTGCAATAATACAGGGTGACTTTTTTTCAAAATTAACGGATTCGAATCCTAACCAAGGATGTTGACTTGGCTATAATCTGATAATGCAGTTATATTCGTCGTACACTGTGAAGTGAAGGAAAATTATGTCAGAGTAATTGCTTCCCAAAAATACTGGATTTATAACTTTTTTATAGAAAATTTCTATGAAGCCAATGAGAAAAATCCAATTATCTTCAAAACGGCAAGATAAATCCTTATATCCTTACAGGCTGTTACAGTACTATTAATTCGTGTTATTTTTACACAGTTCATGAAACGGTTCTATTTGCCATTTTTTTTAAATAATCGAAATATTAATTTTGAAAAAAAAAAGTCACTGTATTAATGCACTATTCGATAGTCTTGCTAGTAAAGAACAATTTCTGGAAAGTAATGGTATACGGCAAACTTGAGGAAAGTGTTAAATTTCAATAAACTTCTTCATATTTTGAACAAATGTATGAAAAATAATATAAAATGCTAAAATTTAGTCCTTTCCTCAACTTTCTCATATGTAATTACTTCCCAGCAATTGTTCTTTACTAGCAAGACTATCGAATGGTGCAATAATACAGGGTGACTTTTTTTTTTCAAAATTAATATTTCGATTATTTAAAAAAAATGGCAAATAGAACCGTTTCATGAACTATGTAAAAAAATTACGAATTAATAGTACTATAACAGCATGTAAGGATATAAGGATTTATCTTGCCGTTTTGAAGATAATTGGATTTTTCTCATTGGCTTCATAGAAATTTTCTATTAAAAAGTTATAAATCCACTATTTTTGGGAAGCAATTACTCTGACATAATTTTCCTTTACTTCACAGTGTACGACGAATATAACTGCATTATCAGATTATAGCCAAATCAACATCCTTGGTTAGGATTCGAATCCGTTAATTTTGAAAAAAAGTCACCCTGTATTATTGCAGCATTCGATAGTCTTGCTAGTAAATAACAATTGCTGGGAAGTAACTATATGTGAGAAAGTTAAGGAAAGTGCTTAATTTTAGCATTTTATATAATTGTTCATACATTTGTTCAAAATATGAAGGAGTTTATTAAAATTCAACACTTTCCTCAAGTTTGCCGTATACCATTACTTTCCAGAAATTGTTCCTTAATAGTAACACTATCGAATCGTGCAATAATACAGGGTGACTTTTTTTTCAAAAATTTCGACGATTTTTAAAAAAAAAGAGCAGCTAAAACCGTTATATGATGTATGCCAAAAAATCATGAATAATTGGTACTATAACCATCTGTCAGGATATTACGGTTAAACTTGCCGTTTTTGAAATAATTGAATTTTTCATGTTGGCTCCATACAAGTTTTTCGTAAAAAAATTATTACTCCCTCATTTTTGGGCCAAATTATCTCAAACTTAATTTTCTACATAGAAATACTAAACTGAAGCAATATCCATCAAAAAATCTATCACTTTCGAGATTTCATTTCTATGTCTATGAAAGCCGAATTTCGACCCACTGTGCGTCACAGCGTGATTCATAATAATTTTAAGCCAAGCAGGCTGCAGCCTCACGCAATACTCACTGCAGTATTGTTGTAAAAAAACCTCAGATTAAAAAAAACGTGTGATCAGTGATGATTGCGACAGCAATATTATTATAATTTATAATAGGATGTAGGATCAAGTACCTACTTCTAATAAGGAAAGTTAATTTCATAGTTTTATATCAACCATGCATTTAATAATAATAATAAGACATTTATTCGACAAAATAAGGCATTAAATAAGGCATTAAACGAGCGTTTTACAATATAGACCAGTGCCGATAATTTTTGAAATAAAGAAAAATTATAGTAGGATGAAAACCATTGGAAAAGGAAGAGAATATAACAAAAATCATGGGAAAAATTAATTACGGGCGATTTGAGGTCGGGAAGTGAAGGGGGTGAGTTTTAAGGGTAAAAAACGGTTTATCTTAATTTCCGGCAAAACTATGAGTTCTATGGAAAAAAGTCAAATATAGCAAATTTTTAGGTAATAAAAAGATCGTCGGTGGGCTTTTTGTTCATTGAAATCTCTCCTTTCTGATAATGTAAAAAAAGTATATATATATATATAGGTACATTACCATAGTAAATGTTCTCAGAAAATGCAAAGAAAAGAACAGGTAGTAAGGCCCAGACCCGCTTATCCCGATCCCCACTTCTCTATGAAATACCTTTTGATGTGCTAAAATTATCCGTAGACCGTAGGTCACTCAGGTATACAGAAGCGGTCCGAAGGAGGGAGGGAGGTGGGGCACAAAAAATCTCAAAAATTTGCCAAATAATAAGAGGAAATTTCTAGCTAGGGGATAACAGCGATAAATTTATAGTTTGCTGACATCTAGTGGTGTTATACCTTCGAAGTTTGTGATGATGATACCCAAAAATAAAGACATTTCACAAAATTCTGGCAACTCTTCCCATAAGTGATGCGACAGCAGAGCGATGCTTAGGCGTGTAAAAACGTGGTTGGGACTTGGGAGCTAACATGTTAGAAGAGCGATTAACAGGTTTAGCTCTTCTAAACATTCACCCGGAAATAGTACCAGACGTCTCAAATATTAACACCCGATTCGCAAATACAAAAAGACAACTTCCATTTGTTTTAGAGGTAATGTATAAAATAGAATTGTGTCTTGTGCAATTACGTTTATTTTATTCCAGATACCTATTTTATATTAGTGTAGTGAGTGACCCCCTCCAAAATTTCAGGCTGCGACCGCGCCTGCAGATATATAAGTTATCTTAAAATAGCAATAAATAGGCATATATGCATATAATTTATAGAAGATTCGACAACTTACTCTAAATATTGTAGATGTATTATTATTGGGTCTAGGCGGGTCTGGGCCTGGGAAAGTCATCCCATTTCACGAAATCACTCCCACAAATTGCAAAAAAGCGAGAGGAATGATTTTACACATCAAAAAGAAAAGAAAAACATACTCAATAATAATTATTATACAATAAACAAAAACAGAAATAGGTACTAATTGAACAAATAACAATACAAAACTTAACCACAATATAACGCATGCCAAGATGTGTGCGGATTTATGGTTGCCAGTTTGCCACGTCTTGCCATCTGTAAAATTTAGGTAGGACAATACGTGTGAAATCTCCGGATTTTAGGCTAGGACAAGGTATCCAACTGGCCCGGGATAATTCAGACAGAGCACTGAAAATAGAAATACAATTTATCGATTTTTTTATATTACCTATAGGTGCCTACTAGGGCATGCAATATCGAATCTCGTAATATCGGAATCTCGGAGCGTTTGGTCCGATATTGCAATATCGGAATTGAGGGAGCCAATATCGTAATATCGGAATCATGTATTTATTTATTTGAGATTTTAAATGACGCTTTTAATCATAATTACTGTTAATGCAATAACTATATATTCGTGAGCCCACAGCTGCTGAGGTGCTCCTGTCCCCCCAAAAATAGTCAATTAAGTTTCTCACTCCTATTGTTGTTGACAGATTTTTGATAATAATTGTAAGATTTTTAAATAATATTAATAATATTATTAATTAACACAGGGGACAAATTAGATGTTGCATGTAATTTTGTAACTTTTTTAACTAATTTAAGGGCTAGTTAGTAAAAAAAGATTTTTATTACAATCGAAAGCAGGTGGATCTTTTGTAACTCCTTCACGTTATAACCCCGTCCGCAGCCCTATGCTCATAAACTAAACGATATGGCTGAGATTGGTGCTGCGAATTACCTCTGTGGCAGAGTATTCGTCATGCCCAAGGTAGCTTTCTATTCTGTTGAAGTGGTGGATAGTCAAGGAGGAGGTGGAAAGGCGTCTCATCCTTTTCCTCGCAGAATCTGCATAGTTGTATCACTAACGCCCATTTTGTTCAGGTTATTTTAGAGCTTGCAGTGCAAGTTAGGATTCTTATCCGATTCCCACTCATTAAAAGCGCCAATTCTGCAAGCCTTTTGTTAACTATTAACGCGTTGGAATGATCAAGTCTGCATTGCAGACAGACAGACAACAAAAAGTGTTTGAAAAAAACTTTTTTTAATGAATTTATAATATAAACCGAATCCGATAGCAAGTTTTATGTAAAGTAATCAATTTTTCTCGAATTTCGAAAAAAGTTTTTAGATAACCCAATAAAAAAAAATAAGTAACAATATATTTCCTAAAGTATCTATGCTGTTTTAGGACTGTAAAAATGTGATAAACCAAGATTTGATGTTTATATTCTAACCCCCTTACTAATAAACGCTGTATAAGCTTTGAACAGTTATACAGTGTTTAGTTCCCGTCACACAAGTGACATTTTTAATTCGATAGAAGGAGACAAAACACTGTATAACTATTCAAAGCTTATACAGCGTTTATTATTAAGGGGGTTAAAGTTTAATTTAACAGCGCCACTGGAGCCTCTTATCATCAAATATAATAATGAATAATTTTTTTTTGTTACTTCTCATTAAAATTTGAAAAACTTATAAGTAATAATATAGGTTTTTAATTTTACGTACTTGTTACTACGATCTTGTTTCTAATTAATTAAAAAATGTGAAATATTAATTACATATTACATACTTATGTAGATTTTGAAATCTTAGTTACATAAATTAGTCAATTTTGCCTAAGAAAACTACGATTTCAAGTTATAATAACTACATACTTGGTATAGTAATTAGTACCAAATTGAAATAATTTGATTTTCGAATATATATTACGAATATAATAGGCAATCCACATCTATGACACATATTGGCTTTGTAAATGTTTAGTTTAATTCAAAATCGAATATCGAAACTCAATATCTGAATTTAAAAACGTCCGATATTGCATGCCCTAGTGCCTACCTATTAAAACTCTAATCTAAACGACTTCACAAGAAAATGACGTTTGTGTAAAGAACGAGCGAGCGGAGCGTGTTAGAAATGTTTTGGTTTTTAATTTTTATAATTTATAGCAGTTAAAATTAAATAAAATCCTATCTGAAATGCGGTCCACTTTGGAAAGTTCTATATAAGATAGGTAACCTACTTACTAATAATTAATGTTATAATAAGTATCATGTTAAATTAGCAGAAGTCATAATGCTGCCAAAACTCGGGAAACCACCACACGAAACAAATTCGTACAGACCAATTTCTTTACTACCCGTTATATCGAAATTATTTGAAAAGCTATTTCTCAAACGCCCTTAACCTATACTAGAAGATAGGAATTTAATCCCAGACTATCAGTTTGGTTTTAGAGAAAAACACTCTATAATTGACCAAGTGCACAGAATTACTACATTAATAGAAAAAGCACTAGAGGAAAATAAAGTCATAAGGTTGTATGTAGTATAAGGTTTGGCATAAAGGCCTTATTTACAAAATTAGAAATCTACTTCCAAAGCAGTTCGCTTGTATATTAGTCTTACTTAACACTCAGAATGTTTAGGGTGAGACAAGATGAAGCATACTCAAGAGCTTAAACATATAAAAGCTGGAGTACCTCAAGGAAGTGTTCTAGGCCCGGTCCTGTACCTACTTTACACTTCTGCTATTCCAGAAATAGAAAATAGTACCATTGCGGCCTTTGCAGACGACATAGCCATAATGGCTACGGGCGAGACGCAAGCGGAAGCAGTGAAATAAGTACAGAAAGCTATCCACACAGTACATATATCACTGGACAAAAAAGTGGAGAATAAAGCTCAATGAAACAAAATCAATTCACGTAGATTTTACAAACAAGAGACCAAACTATCATCCGGTATATATTAACAATATTGTTATACCGCACGAAAATACAGCTAAATATCTTGGCATGAGCATGACACTGGACACAAAGCTCCGCTGGAAAGCTCATGTTAAAAAGAAGCGCGAAGAGTTAGAGCTTCGCTACAGGAAAATGTACTGGTTACTTGGAAAAGAGTCAACCTTAACAATAGATAATAAAATACTCTTGTATAAACAAGTTCTTATGCCTGATTGGACTTATGGTATTCAGCTATGGGGCTGTACCAAAAAAAGTAACATACTTATTATACAAAGGTTTCAAAATAAAGTACTTAGAGGTGTTGTAAATGCACCTTGGTACATTAGAAATGAAGACCTATATCGGGACCTTAAAGTGGACATGGTCTCAACTATCATCAAAAAATACGCCGAAGCTCATAAAAAAAGACTTCACCATCATGTGAATGTTGAGGCTATCCAGCTCCTCGACAACACGGGCATAGTCAGAAGACTGAAAAGTAGAAAACCTTCGAGTAGTGTGTTATGTTAGTGTTTTAGTCAATGAAGTGTGTGACTGTGATAGAACTTTAATGTTATTAATCAAAATGTATTTTTTTCGAGTATGACAATGATTTTTCTACTTAAATGTCTTTACATAAGCAGTACCTAGATGCCCGAAGTACCTATAACGTAATTGTTTTTACCAATTCTTATATTAGGAATATCACAAGAATTGCTCGTCGACGCCAAAAATAAAGTCTAAATGCGATCTATAACTGTACAACATTTTGTCTATATATAAAATATACGTACTACCAAGTTAGCAAAGGAGGACGGACATACAGAGTACATACAGACAGACGCGACGGATGGAACAGCGAAACTATAAGGGTTCCATGTAGTTACTACGGATCCCTAAAAAGAGTAAAGAATAGGTTCGTCTCATTTGTACATAACATAAGCATCGAGCATTATGCAAAAAATAAATATACAATTCAAAACCATTTGAAAACGTTTTTTTATTCAATTGAAAACGCGAACGTTAGACAAATCCGATGTTGGGCTCAAACCCATTACTTACAACATTATGAATTAATTGTACGATCAGGTTTTAATACGATTTTTATAGTCCATATTTCTTTTTAGAGGGGCACAAAGGATTTCATCCAGCAGCTTGCGACTTGTTAACATTCCGCTAACTGTGTGTAACTCACTTGTTTAAGCGCCTATACAGTACTATACACATGTGCTGCAGCTCCGGCGACGCCGCCGTATTTTGTATGGATTTAACCGCCGCGCGTCGCCGCCACTGCACCGTGGCATCCGCGGCGTTTCAATTGCCGGCTTTTTAAAATGAGATACAAATCCTAGTGGAGCGGCCGCAGCGCGGCGCCGCGCCGCCATTTCTGCGGCGCGTGTGTAACGTCCTAAAAGTTGCTCATTGGCAGGCTGGCAGCCCCTTGTAGATTTTTTTAGCACATTCAAGGGGTTCCAAGATTTATTGTAGAAATGTACAGAATTTACCGTTTGTTTGGCGAACCGTTTGAGCGTGTCCAAAAGAAAACTATTCATCCACAGTCAAATCATTACAAGTTTAATGCTTGATTATGGGTGGATATATGATAATTGCGTTAATGACGTGAATTTCAAAATATTTGCGACATTAGAATTGTTAATTCGAAATGTTATGGGATTACTTTTGTAACATATATACTTATGTATGTAATATGGCTTGTTCTGTTTTCACTACTTAACTTCCTGAATCCAGGCAAGTTGTGAAAATGGACTACAATTCGGATTTTTTTTCCGTTTTTACTACTATTTTTTTGTAAATATTAATAAACTAGGATCATGTACCCACAATAGAAAATACTTTAAAAACCTTTCCAACTACCTGACCCGGTAAACATTTGTGCTATGAACTGGCCTAAATAAATAACTACCAACACCATACATACTTTATTGTGCCGTCCTCAAACCAAAAGGTGGTTAAATGAGAAAAAGAGTTTTTGAGGTAGAGCTAAAAAACACGGGATTATTTGGAAATTAATGCTAGCCATTTTGTATAAAAAATTGTTAATGTTATCGTGACTGTATTATGATAACATTAATAATTGTTTTTAGAAAATCACTAGCACTTTTTTACTCTACTACTAACGTTTTTAGCTCTGTCTACCTCAAAAACTATTTTTGTCATTTAACCGCCTTTTAGTTTGAGAACCGCAGTATTACTCTGCAACTGCAACTAACCTTCACGGTCCTCACGGTCCAGCCAGGAGCCTATCAATAGTGTGGTCAAATGGCCGAATATAGAGCTGAATAGAGTATTACTTATTAATTTTGACATAACGACACTCCATTACAAAAACTTTACATCATAGGGTGAATAGACCAATAGTTACACTACGGCCGCTGTATCTTGATTCTTGACGGGTCTGAACATAGGCTCTGCGAACTTTAGCGCATGTATAACTCGTGAAGAAAACTGTTATTGTATTATTTTTATATACCTATGTACTAATAAAATTTCCCTAATACAGTTGATCAATAAGTACAAATAAAATAAATACGAAAACACTTAGAAACAGTTATTGCATAACCTTCCGCGCGAAGTTCAGACCCGCCAAGATACATCGGCCGTATTGTACGATATTTTGTAGTTACAAGAGTTAGAAATTATTTCAAAGTGTAAAAAAGCCCTCAGTAGAAGATTGTTGTTAAGCTGGAAATAAAAATCCGCATTGTAGTCCATTTTCACTATTAGTGAAAACGGAACAAGCCGTAATATTATGTTCTGACTGAGAGCTTCACACTTTTACATACTGCTCTACTACTCTATCTTAAAAACGGTATTGGACATATAAACACCGACCATGTGCGAGAGTGATCCTATAAGGGTTCCAGTATTTCTTTTTGAGGTACGGAACCCTAAAAAAAGTTTTATATAAAAGGAAGATGGCGAAAATGTATGGACGCTGGTCTACTAACCCAACACTAATTAGCCATATATCATTAGAAAGTGGAACACTTAAAAATAGAAGAAAGAGTTACGTGAGATACGTCGACGAATAGGTAATACCTGATTGATTTAATTAAAAGTTACTCTGACGCCAAGACCCGAATCTTTATCAGTTAAGATAAAATCCTCATTCAAACGTACCAAAAATTTCCATACTTTTCTTAAAAATATGAATCGTTATCCGTAATGGACTGAGATACCACCCACCAGACTTCTCTATCATATCACCCCGCGGTGGGCCAATTCTCAGGTACAGGGCGCCAAAGGTACACAAAACTGTTCTAACTTTTCTTATAGACTTTGAAATGTTTCTATCATTATTATTTTTATTATTTTCATTATAATTATTATTATATTTGACATACGTCAAAGTAGAATTATGACAATTGAATAATCTCCTTTTCTCCTGCGATATATGTATTTTCGACATTGAGCTTGATTTTTAGGGTACACAAGGAACCCTTATAGTTTCGCTCTGTGCGTCCGTCCGTCTGTCTGTCTGTCTATCTGACCGCGCTTCTAGCTTCTAAATGACTTTTATAATTAATTTGGTGATTGGCGTCTAACCAAAAAACTACACTTTTATGACAATAGAAAGAAATTTAACAAGAAAAATACAAAAAAGATCTTTCTAATGACATAATATTCCTTGTGTGTTTTGAGTAGGTTGTCCGCTATGCCTATCCTCCATTGTAAACATTTTTTTTCTCTACAAATTCTACAATGCAATTGTTCATGTAAAGACAATCGCAGGCAGAGAAATCGAGTTTTTCTCAAAAAACTGATTTTTATGCCATTAACCTTGAATATCCCAAGTATCTTACACGTTTTGCGACGTTGGAGAGAACATATTTTGTAATGCTAAAATAAACGGACCGAGCTGAATTTTGTACAAAAATTCAGCGGGTCCGTTATATTCATAGGTAAAATCCTCATTTCACTCGGCTATTTCGCAAAAGTGTGCAGATTCCATCCATGATCCACATATTCAGAGGTATGTTCAAAGAATTCTTTCGAAGGCAAAGCAGAGGATCAAAATATTATATAAAATAGTTATTTTCTAAATACATATTTCTTACTCTAACTAATATTTTCTTTTCGATAAAAATTAAGGGCATACTTATTTCGTAGTTGATTTCGAAATTGATTGGAAGCAGTGATGCCACTATTTAAGGATTTAACACAGATGTATTTATTTTTTTCCAACAACTGATTCAGCAATCGTTATTACATTGAGCGTATTATTTCTTGCTACTCACGGCTCCCTACCGAACTTTCACGACAATGAACCACGTGTCCACCTCAAAACTTGTTATGTTAAGATCGTCAGTTAGAAACTAACCCTTACCCTAATTTTATCAGACTAAGGTCAATGGAAATTAGAATAACAGTGACAGCAAAGAATCGCACATCTCAAATGTACCCGTTTCCAAGAATATAATACATAAGTAAATTCACGATTCACATTTCACAACTGCGGTTAGCTCTACCAGATATAACGGGAAGGGCTGCATGTTCAATACACGACTCGTATACGTATATGTAAGCGAACAGTTAGCAAACACGGCCAAACTAGAATTAGTAGCTTCGGGCTATGACAGTTAGAAATCAGGAGGGCGATTAATAATCGAGTTTCCTACGAAGATTAAAAATTTATCAGCACCGGTAGGGTCGGACGACTGTTTTGATCGCTGCAACGTACTTTATTCAAATCTTAATTCACTTACAGCAATACCAGATAGGGTAGTAGGTACGGTTTAGGGTTACGTAGCTCTCGTCTCTAAACCCTTTGGCATCGTCATGTCCGTCCGTCAGTCTTCCGCTTACCGTCCAAACGGTTAGTGTTAGAAAAATAAAACTTTGCATGGATATAATATACAGTATTAAATCTACAAAGTGCTAAAATAAAAACACGAAAAATATTTTTTTTGAGTAGACTGATTTTTTACCCAATAGTGTGTGGTATCATCATACGATAGGTTTTTAAACATTGAGAGGTTGCTGAGACAATTTTTTGAGGCGGGTCTGGGCCTTGCTATATGTTCTTTTCTTTGCATTTTCTGAGAACATTCACTATGGTAATGTATATATTTTTTTACATTATCAGAAAGGAGGGATTTCAACGAACAGAAAGCTGACCGACTTTTTTAAAAAGCTGATATTTTGATGGGAGAATTTTCGATTGAAAATTAGGGTTAATTTTTCGATATTAAGTCAAAATAATATGAAAAATAAATATTTGGAACATAAAAAGTTAAGTTTTCATCGAAGTTCGTGAAAAAAAAATTTTTTTGTATAATATAAAAAACCCAAAACTTGGTTATTTGAATTTTTTCACATAAATTTTGAGGACATAAGACTTTAGAATTCTTTCCACTTACCACCTCAAAAAAGGCTAGCGCGACGAGTCCAAAACGTGAAATTTGGACTGTAGTTTTAATTTACAATGTAGACGCACACAGAGGATTTGAAAAAATCGCCCCTTAAATGGGTAAAATAGGGGTTGAAAGTTTGTATGGATTATTTTAATCTGCACCGGTTTCGATGAAAATTAATGCTCTTAAATACATTTAATTAAATAAGTGTTTCATGGTTTATTAGAATGAAAGTTTGTATGAATTATTATTTAAAAAAAATTAAACCGACTTCCAAAATAAAATACACAAAAAAGTATGAAATAAAACTATTTTTCTAAATACCTTTTATATTCGACTAAAATTTCAACGACTTCTCTACTCAATCTTCTTAATTTTGAAGTAGATACCATCCCAAACAATATCCTACAATATTTTATAGAACTCGTTAAAATTTGCTGGTATGTTAAAAAATCGATTAAGTAATAATGTTAAATTATTATCGATTTTTTCAGCTAGCCCTTGAAGTTTTTTCAATATCCTATTTCGATGAATATCGATCATCCCTAAATTTAGATCTCACTTCTGTTCGTCGCTGAAGTCACCAAGGCATGTCTTTCATGATAATATTGAACTTGGCTCTCATTACACATTTATGTTGTTGATGGCATTTTCTGTTCATTGATCTGGTTGTTTTATCGCATCGGTTAAGTTGGTTAAATCTAAGTTGGTTCAATCTTACAAGAGAAAAATTTCGAAATACAGTAAGAACTATTAATTCATAACTTTAAAGCTCTAAACACTCTTTGCACAGTTTAAAAAGTTACTGATTTTGTGTATGGAATATTTTTCAACCACTAGATGACCACAAATGCGTGACCTGTCACCAGTCACGTGCTCGACACGTCAGGCTGTGAGTGCAGGCGAGGGTGGGGCCGTTGCGTCATTGGCCGCTGCGCCGGGGTGCACTCACCCCAATAGTGCACCCCGCCCATTAGTTGGGCCCGCTCTAGGTAGCAGCCGATAGTGCATCATAGCCTTAGGATCACAGACTCACAAGTCACACGCCGTAAAAATCGGAAATTTTCCGTCATCAAATAATTGATAAGGCTGCGAATTGAGATGAAGAAGGCAAGACTACACCCTACACTACACCCAGTTGCCACTTCTCTTTAGTTGTTACGTAGTACCGAAGTACGCTATTTTATTGCGGCCTGAAAACGAAAAACAGATATTCTCAGAAAATATTGCATAAATCAAATTTTGTATTATTTATATTATCTTTATAGCCAACTTAAAAGTGAGTTCTATAAAATATTGTTATATCAGGATATTTTGTTTGGGCATGGTACCGACTTCAAAAAAATGAATATTGTGTAGAGAAATAGTTAAAATTCTGCTGGATAAAAGTAAAATTACTTAGAAAATAAGATTTATTTTATACTTTTTTGTGCGTTTTTAATTTGGAGGTCGGTTTTCATTTTTTATTTTTATAATTAAATAAAACCCGTTCATAATAATTATGTCCGAGAATTGGCCTTCAGATTTCGAGGTTTTCACGAGTCTTGTTCTAGTTGTGAAATTTTAGAGATAGCAACTCCAGTTATGCATGATTAGTGATTACTAATATTATAAAGCTGAAGAGTTTGTTTGTTTGAACGCGCTAATCTCAGGAACTGCTGGTTCGTATTAAAAAAATATTTTTGTGTTGGATAGTCCATTTATCGAGGAAGGCTTTAGGCTATAAACATCACACGCTGCAACTAATAGGAGCGAAGAATCAGGGGAAAATGTGGAAAAACGGGGAAAATTATTCATATTTGAGGACTTGTGTTGCATGCGCTGCGTAAATGGTTCAAGTTACCCAAAAATAGGTATGTATGAAAAAATATTCCTCTTTAAATGATCTAAATATATAAATAGATATCCGTGACAGTATATGTCTATCTTATAAGATTGACTCACTATAACCTTTTTTATGGTAATCGAAATTGGTCGAAATTAATGCATTATTGCGCCATCAGTTGACGCGAAGTCGCGGGCAACAGCTAGTACGTAATATGTATCGCGTTCGACGGTAGTCAAAACTTAGCTAGGCACTATGTGCCTGGCTAAGTTTGGGCTACCGCCGAACGTATTATATAGACCTAGATACTAGCTAGTATACGTATTAGTATTATATATATGCGACCTAGATACGCATATAGCTTCACGTTTCCGTTCAAGCGGAGTGCCGCGTGACACGTCACGTAGGCACGTCGAAGGGGGGAAGAAGACGAGCGAAGTCAACGCACTTGAAGGAAATGGACGTCTAGACCACGGGTACTTGTCTCAATTAATTCAAGAAGATCAAGCAAAAGCGCGCGCCGGGAATAACGGCTAAACGTTTAGTCTTGAGGCTAGATCATCTTGCCAATAGAGAAGATGCATATTTTTTTTATTGGCTTTTCAAAAAGTACATATTAGCCATTAGCCAGGAAATATTGTCATTGCAATGGCATATCTACTTTGAACCGTTGACAATATACAGTCATCACAAAAGTGAAATTATTGGACCAACGCTCTATACAAAAGTGTAGCAGGAGTTACGTTACATCACAGGTGTTGAAAATGTATGAAGATAAATACAAAATTGATTTTAATAACTTATTTGAAGCCCGTCCGTCCGTCGTTAAACCGTCCAAGTGCGAGTTAGTCTCGCGCATCGAGGGTTCCGTACAAACCTGTAGGTATATAAGTAAAAGTTCACCCATCACGACAATTGAGTCATGGGTAGTAAGCAGTGGCGTGGGGTTCCCATAACTCCATTCCCATCGGCTTCACTTACCGCTTACCCTTTGAAGGTCCTCATCCAAATCAAAATCCCTATCTTATACAGGGTAGGGCTTCACAGTTCACTATGAAGGGTAACCAGTCTTCGGCACTGGTAGTAAGTTTAAAATTATTAAAAATATTTTTATTATATGATGTAACTAAAAATGTATGGTATTCGCAATTTTTCCTTTTATCTGTGGTATAAGACGTTACTTCGTACCAAATTTCAAGATTCTGAGTTCACGGGAAGTACCCAGTAGGTTTTGATTCAATTGCGAGTGTCAAAAATTTGCGGAAATTTGCGACATAAACGGCTGTATTGATTGCGTTGGCTTAGAAGTTTGATTTTTTCATAGCTCCAAGGGACAGTAGACGTGAGTAGGTATTTGATATAATTTCCAGCTTGATACCTCCACGCGTTCCTGGGAAAAAGGATCTTGACAGACAGACGGACGGACAATAAAGTGATCCTATAAGGGTTTTTTCCTTTTGAGGTACGGAACCCTAAAAATAACATAAATAACATAAGGAATTTATCAGTAATTTCCGTTTTGCGATCAAAGCAAAAAAAAAAAAATCGTCGTTTTTTTAATACTGTAACTTTTTAATTTACCGCTAAGTAATAACTGTAGATCCTTTTTGCATTTTTCGGTCCATATTTATATTGCGTTTCGGAAAATATAAGAATTTTGCTTATTTAAAACAAATGCTGCATCTTCTCTATTTACATTTTAAGCACTCCCGTGGGCAGTGACGGATTAACCCTTAATCAAATTAAGCAATTGCCTAGGGCATCACGTCTGGGGGGGGCACCAGAATAAGCACAAAAAAAAATCCGTCCTTAGGACATCATGTCTTACTCTCACGTCACAAAAAACCACATCAAAAACGTTTCTAGGACTAATTTGAAAATTCGTGCGTTTTATGTTCTTTGGCACGTTCTTTTTAATAATTAAAAATATAAAAAAATGAAAAAAGGAGAAAGATGATACAAGATAGGCTCGATAATTTATTGATATTATACATAGAGTCCGATCTGTTAAAAACGTAGAGGTCATTGGCGTAGCCAGGGGGGGGGTTTAGGGGGTTCAAACCCCCCAAAAATGGGCAGACTGGTATATATACAGAGATCTGACCCATATACAGAGGCGTATTTAGAAATTTTGCGCCCCAGGATAATTAAGATATTTTGCTGCTCCATTAACCCTATCTGAAAGATGATTTTTTAAGTTATTTTAGAAAAAAAATCAATATATAGCTTTGATACTAATTTGTACTAGTATGTGTTTATGTTAAATGCGTTCAAACTGAGAATGCGAGCAAATGTTTTTTACTCCTTTGCCTGTTAAAATCTTTTAAAACTTTAAGCCCTGAAAGACTGTTGTACTAAAAAAAAAAAACAATAAAACCAATATAGCCTAAAACAGGAATCGTGAACCTATGGCACGCGTGCCATCGAATCCTAGAACCACGAAGTATAGATACCTTGAACATGAAGTATACATATATCTATACTTCGTGCCTCGAAAGTAGGAATAGCACAATATTTTGGGCACGTCACTGATCACAAAATTTTGTAATTATGTACGACGAAAAAGTGTGGAATACGTATTATATAACAAACCTAACTTTGTCATCTATTTTGCAACATCAAAAATTACGCAAATTTTACTTTAATTGAAATTACAAAATCATCATATTTTTAGTCTTTTAGGGTTGAAAGTTTAAACAGATTTAATCCATTAAATAGGAAAAAAATTTTGCTCACTCGCTTCGCTCGCTCGCATTTCACATGAAAAATATATTAAATTATTTAGTACCGATATTCTGTTTCAGCTGGTTAATTGTATGGTATTTTTCTGAATTTCGCAGTTATTTAGTGTGTTAATTTAACGTTAGAACAGATTTTAACCTGTAAAATGGAAAAAAAATTTGCTCGCTCGCTTCGCTCGCTCGTGTTTGGCTTAAAGAATTTATTATAAAATTCAGTAACGACGTTCAGCTTTAGGGTATTGAAATTTGTATTTTTTCGCATTATACAGTCTCTCAGGGTTTAAAGCTGAAATGGGTAAAAACGAAAGAAAAATGAGGGCCCATTATTCTAATGAGCCCATGGCTTCTAATAGGTTAAAGACTAGTATTTAATGTACTTTTAGTTTTATTTTTCTTGAACCCAAAAACTATAAGGCGCATTTCAATAAATAAATAAAGTATGCTTTGGTTTGTATTGTTGTCGCAATTACTCCACTTCTAAGGTACGTTACATCTCATCATCTTATTTTACAAAAAACTAATGTTTTTAGGCGGTAAAGGTTTAAATACCGTTTCTAGTTGACATACGGATAGGGGGGCCCCACAGGCGTGGATTGCTTAGGGCATCAAGTAGTCTTAATCCGTCACTGCCCGTGGGTTTCGACAACGCAAGTATCTATCGAAGACGACTTCCAAAAAAGGGAGGCGGTTATTACGTTCGGCTATATATTATAAAGGTAGTATATATTCTATTTTTTTTTCAAAATTATTTTTTTGATGTAAAGGGTCACAAGTGGTGACCTGATGATGGCGCAGTGGCGTGGGGTTCCTATAACTCAATTCCTATCGGCTTCCCTTGTCACTTACCTTTTGCAAACCTTCATAGAAATCCCTACCTATTATACAGGCTCCGGCTTCCCTGTGAAGGAGAAGCAGCCTTCGCCACTGTGATGGCGTCCATGAGGAATCGATAAGGAATCGAAATTTATATGGACACTTATGGTGATTTCGACTTTTTCTGAAGTAGTCTAAGCATGTGCTACCAAAAAGTAAGATTTTGCTCCAAGGTATAACCCTGGATCAAATAGTACAGAACAGAACTCCTGACTCCTTAATCCTTATAGATACATGTTTGGGGATTTCGGCGTTGTTTAAAGAACTGCAAGTATATGCCACCATGTCAATTAGAGTAATGATCATCATCACCACCACCACACCATACATCATCACATCATCACAAGGTACTGTTCATAGATAGCATTTTAATAACTCCCCACACCGATCTCGGTGACGGTGGCCGGTTTCATTGAAACCAGGCGAGTTACGCAGGAGTAATTTTATAGTGCCCAAGTGTATGCGCAGTACACAAGAGCACTCTCTCTTCCTTTTACTCTCGTAACCCAGTGGGACGGATGACCGACACGACTGGCGAGAGATCAGGCGCAGGACCGACTTTTTACATGCCCATCCGACGCATGGATCATCTTTCTCGTCAGACAATCAGGTGATCAGCCTGCATTGTCCTAACCAAACTGGGAAACAACATTTTTTTTGTTGTTCCCATGTGGGAATCGAACCCACGACCTCCGAGTCGAGAGCCAATGCTCGAACCACTTGACGACGGAGCATTTTACTGTTTTTTACACCAACACGGAGATCTTTGAACATCTCAACTTCGACTTAAATTAAGAAGATTGAGTAGAGAAATATTTAAAATTTTAGTCGAATATAAAAGGGAAATATTTAGAAAATAAGTTTTATATCATACTTTTTTGTATATTTTTACTTTAGAAGTAGGTTTAATTTTTTTGTTTAAAAAGAATAAAATCATAATGTTAAAGACGGTAGCTCAGATTATAAAACGATAGGCAGATGGAGCACACGCAACGAAAAGTGACCGGCCACTTTCAGGGGACCTTCTTCACACTTGCATTTATGACACGCTTCGAAGTACGCCAGATGACACAGATGTGGGTCAGGTGTAGGTTGTAGGTCATAGTGTTGGTTGTAGGTGTAGTCGTAGGTATATATTATGTTATACGCATATATTTAGTACCAACACTAAAATGATTATTTCCACCGAAAGAATGAACAAAAAAAGAACTGGTAAAACGCCTAATTCCTTCATTTGCAGTGAAGTACAACGAAATAATGAACAAAAACCGGCCAAGTGCGAGTCGGACTCGCGCACCGAGGGTTCCGTACAAACCTGCAAGGTTTACAAAGTTCGTTCATTACGACAATCGAGTCATAACTATGGTATTTTTATTGCAAAATGACGCGTTTATGAGGAAATGGGTAGTAAGTTTAAAATTATTAAAAAAAAAATATATTATGTGATGTAACTAAAAATTTATGGTTTTCGTAATTTTTCCTTTATCTATGCTATAAGACGTTGCTTCGTACCAAATTTCAAGATTCTGAGTTCACGGGAAGCACCCTGTAGGTTTTGATTCCCTTGCAAGTGTCGAAAATTTGCGGCATAAACGGCTGTATCTTTTGATTGCGTTGGCTTAGAAGTTTGATTTTTTCACAGCTTCAAGGGACAGTAGACCTGAGTAATTGATATAAATTTCAGCTTCATACCTCCACGCGTTCCTGAGAAAAACGGTCTTGACAGACGGACGGACGGACAGACGGACAACAAAGTGATCCTATAAGGGTTCCGTTTTTTCCTTTTGAGGCACGGAACCCTAAAAAAGATCTGGTAAAACGCCTAATCATTTGCAGTGAAGTACAACGAGCTTTTCGTTAGCACTTTGTGGTCCACACTCTGCAGATCACTACAATCGGCTCCTCGATCGGGACTCGAGATGTTGTCCTTGAAATACTTGACCGTCCTCCGTTCCAATCCGTATTCATTAAATCACCCCTATAATATAGCTCCGCATATTACACAATGTACAGAAAAAAATTTGGATAATACCTTTTCATTCTAACGGATAAAATTATACGTTAGGACTTAGGTGTTTAAGGGGCATTCCTGAACTTGAGTTTTCTAATGTGGCTTGGCTATTTGATATTTCGTTCCTACAAGAATATTATAACAGAAAAACAGTAACAGTAAATTTTTCACCTTAGCAGCGAATGTAGCGAAATGGCCAGGCCACATATTTTGACTAATAAATAATAATAATAAAAAATCTGTTTATTTCAATAGTAACAAATTACAGAAAAAATAAGACAATAACTTATGCTATGAATCTCTAGTGAGATTTTTATACATAAGGAGTTGCATATACTAAGGTGAGAGTGGTGTGCAGGGGTACATATGTGAGTGTGAGTATGTGTGTGTGAGTATGTGTGTATGTGTGTGTGAGTATGTGTGTGTGTGTGTGAGTATGTGTGTGTGTATGTGTGTGTATGTGTGTGTGTGTGTGTGCGTGTTGTGTGGGTGTTGGTGTGTGTGTGTGTTGTGTGGGTGTTGGTGTGTGTGTGTGCTGTGTGGGTGGGTGTGTGAGATAGAGAGTGAGTGTCTGTAGCACCCTAGCCCTACGACAAGTCTTGGGATCAGTCATGATGACTACTAGGGTGCCTACTGTGTAATTGCTTATATATGTTGTGGAGTGTGTATGTAATATGTGTCTGTAAGAGTGTGTATCTGTGTAAGTGTGTATCTGTGTGTGAGTGGGTAACTAGTTCTCTAGCCCTACGACAATTCTTAGGACAAATCATGATGACTACTACAGTATCTACAGAGTTCATTATTACATTTTTCTTATTCAGATTTCAGTGCTTTTATTGTTTAACACAGATTATCCTATTGTATATAAATAAATATACATACTATTTTTAGGTATAAATCTTACAAAGTACAACTTAAACATGATTGTTTAGAAAGTATTGTTTTAGCACATTCCGAACTAAATGCCTTTTCTTTTTATTAAGTATCTTATCGACTAACGTTTTTGGCAATTCATTAAATATTTTTGGTAATAAACAGTTCCATACTCTTTCCCCATATTCATTATTACATCTAGGTACTTCATACAATGGCAAATTATCCAGTTTACGTAAATGGGCAGACCGTGTTCTTATTTTCAGTTTGTCTATATAGTTATTGTACTGAATTATAATTGATAAATTTATTTTGTCATAAACGCTCATAACTTTACAGTAGTGGAACAAGTTATGATAGTTATCTTTGTATTTCACTTTAATTTTTAAAGGAACAATTGTTTTCAGCAGCCTTATTTGTAAGTTATAAATATTATCTAGATAAGTTTTATACGTTCTTCCGTAACTAGACAGACAGTAATTTATCACTGAATCTGCTAATGACATATAAAGAAGTCGAAGAGTTTTAAACGGTATTTTGTGTTTGAGTATACATAATTTAGACAGGATTACTCTTAATTTGCTACAAACATAGTCAACATGCGGACCCCAGTGAAACTTGTGGTCTATCACAAGACCAAGGTAAGTATGTTCTTTAACAGTTTCGATTGGTGAACAATTACAACATGTAAAGCCTTTGTGAAAACATTCGTGCTCATGGGCAATGATCATAGGTATACATGTTAATTTTTTATAAGGTGAGTGAATATGCATTAGTTTAGTTTTATTGTAATTAATAGTAAGGCCCAGATCATGAGCCCATTTGCACAGTAAATCGAAATCTGTTTGCAATAATCTCTGCGCCTCAGCAATGTCACTATGAGCTATAATAATGCACGTATCGTCAGCAAACTGGTACACAGAGCCGTGCTGGAATATTTTACACATATCGTTTACATATAATAGGTACTCAGTCGGCCCTAATATCGAGCCTTGAGCGGTACCATGAAGCGTAGGTATCAGTTCACTCAGCTCACCCGCTATACTGACTGCATTGTATCGATTCTTGTGATAATTTTTAAGTAGTCTCAGCACAGGTCCCTGTATACCACTTTGCTCCATTTTGTCATAAAGCATATCATATTTTAGTGTGTCAAATGCTTTACTAAAATCGACCATAACGGCGAGAACATGTTTTCTATTATTTAAATGCTGATTTATTTCATCAGTGAATAATGATAATAATTGTGAAGTACTTTTATTTCTTTGAAATCCAAACTGATTAACATTCACTATATTGTTATTCGTCAAAAAGTCATTAATTAACTCACCAAAATATTTTTCTATAATTTTATCAATGCAAGATAGAATTGTTATCGGTCTGTAATTGTCAGATGTAGTGCTTATGAAGTTAGGCTTTAGAGTTAAGGCGTGTAGAGTTAGAAGTTAGGTAGAGTCAGAAGCTTGGTTTTACATGAGATCTAATAGCTTTTTGACAGTGCGAGTTATATGGTATCCGTCTTGACATCACTTTACATGAAAATGTTTTTGGTGGGATAGTAATTTTGGGGACATACTCCCGTGATTTTAGGTTTTATCTACTGAAAAATTCCTAGTGAGCTGAATTTTTGTATGTAACACCTTTATTATGGCGTTGTAATGAAACTACTACTATAACAAATGTCATCAACATCCGTTCAGTAGTTTTTGCGTGAAAGAGTTAGATTAATAACGTTATAATTCTATGCTCCAAGAAGAACCGAGTACACCGATCGGAGATCTCCGTTATTCATTCATGCAAATATTTCTGAACGGATTTTGATGAAATTTGGTACCTATGGTAGTAGTAAAAGGCTCTGGATTAAAACATAGGCTACATTTTATCCCCGGAAATACAGTATTCCCGCGGGATACTCGATAGTACCTATATTTATGCGGGCGGAGCCGCGGTAAACAGCTAGTATAAGTATATTTTTCACAAAACGCCCAAATATCAGATAAAAGTTTTTAATACTCAAACATGAATAAAAAAGCATATAGAGTTTACTCCTTGGCATCGACATTATTACCTACTTATGTTTGATCGAAGCTCCTTGGTGTAGGATGTATTACAATACCGTATGTGAGTGCATACTAGTCTCTTTCTCAGCGCTCTACTCCGAAAACGGTTAATTTGCAGAAAAAAACAAGAGACATTTTTTTTAGATAATTTCACGACAAACGTATGTAACGTATTTTTCAGTATAAAACTGACCTCTATTGAGGTCCGAGTAATAAAAAAAAAGCAAATCCCGTAAATAAAGTATGTTACAAAAATCTCACTAGGAAAATTTGCGCATTTGAATCCATAAGGGTTCCGTTTTTTGCCATTTGGCTCCGTAGCCAACCCTAAAAGTTTTTTTCTGTTACTGGTATCATACTATTATTTATTCTGTGCTGGTAAAGACTCAAAACGTCCGCGTCGGACCAATTTTGGTTAGTGTGCTCCGCGAGTAAGTGTTCTGTGTTAGTGTGCGACGAGCCTCTCGTAATATTTTACTCTATAAATAACAGTTAAATGGTTGCATAACTTGTGAGGCGGTCAAGAATAAAGTGCACCCGTGGGGCCGCGTGCCTTCAATGCGCAAAGGGATCGGAGACAGCTTTTATACGTGGATGATAATTGAAGCCCGAATGAAAGGATTGTAAGGGCCCCGCGAAATGCATCGCAGAAGCGGAGAAAGTGCAATAGTGGACGGCGTGAGGGGAACATGCCACGTGCCGACGACACGCGCCGATCGCCCGGCGAATCTCGACGGCCCATACATGATATTATGTACCGCATCTTCGATCCGCCTCAGCCTCGTCACGCTAAATTTATAATTAAGGTACAAAATGGGTACAAAGCTACCTTTTGAAGCCGTCCGTCATGCCACACACGATCGATTAATTTCAGTTATAGGATCACTTTGTTGACCGTCCGTCTGTCAAGACCCTTTTTCTCAGGAACGCGTGGAGGTATCAAGCTGGAATTTATATTAAATACTCAGGTCTATAACTGTCCCTTAGTGCTGAGAAAAATGAAACATCTAAGCCAACGCAATCAAAAGATACAGCCGCTTATGCCGCAAATTTTCGACACTCGCAAGAGAATTAAAACTTACAGGGTACCGTGAACTCAGAATCTTGAAATTTGGTACGAAGCAACGTCTTACAGGACAGATAAAGGAAAATTGCGAAAACCATGAATTGTTTAGTTAAATCATGTAATAAAAATAATTTTAATTACCTTATGAACAAGTAGAGGTATTAAATTGAAATCCATATCAAATACTCAGGTCTATAACACCTTTAAGCTGTAACAAAATCACTTCAGGTTTGTTCGGAACCCTCGGTGCGCGAGTCGACACTTGCCCGGTTTTTAGTAACTTGTCTTCTATCTTCTAAGATCTATAGCATCTCAATCTCAAGGTTCTTATTAATGAACGGCAAATTTAAGTTTTTTTTAAATTTATAATGATCAATTTTCAATCTGAATCTAGAGCCTAGCTAGACGTAACAATGTTCTAAAGGCCACTTACCCTGAAATTTTACTTTTCCTACTTTCTCTACAATACGAGCTATTTAAAATCGCTGAGCCAACTAGACCCAGAGCCAAGAGAAAGCAAAAGTACGAGATACAATCCCAGGAGATTTCTCTTGGGCAAAATTATGAATTTCTTAATAGCCTAAGAGCTCCTAGGAAATTTAGAGCAGGTCTCCTATTGTACCTTAACACGAGATAGCAAGACTGGCTAGTCAGAAGCGGGGCTAAGCCGATATACAATTTTTTTTAAAGTGAATTTTTTTATTCCAAAAAAATATGTTTAAGAAGCAATTTGAAATTTTGATATGTTGTAATTTAATGTTTAAAAAAAACTTAGGCCTTCGCATCCGTTAATGGATGATTTATACAGTATTCACCGAGCGAAGTAACCACTCTTGAAATACTGTAGTGCCTGGGACAGTTGGTTTTTAAATGTCGTATGGTTGCCCAAGCACATACGGCATTCTCACAACATAGTCAGCCTAGTCCAGAAGAATGAACTGATCAATACGTCTGGGGCCAACTACGTGCGGGTTTCCTCACGATGTTTTCCTTTAGAGCGTCCGTATAATGTACTTGAGATCTGAAAAAGTCTCATTGGTACACGCCACAACTTGGGATTCGCACCTGCACTCTCTCGAGTGCGAACCAAACGGTCTACCCACTAGACTACGGAACTCAATTAAATAATTTAATGTTTAATAGGGGAAAAAAGCAATGCCATTTAGTCAGGGCTTTAGCCTTACCATTCTAGCGTAAAAGTAATTTGTGAAAAAGCTGAAAAATGTGTTTTTAGGCTCCTTGAAGTAGTTCCTGTGAATAGTTCATAAAATGACCGATACATGTCAGAAACTCATGAATTGTTAGCCAGCATCTCTCGATTTTCTAAGTCACCTGGCAGGTAAAAGTCCCATTATAATGATCGGTTTTTTATACAATACTAGCTATTTCGCGCGGCTCCGCCCGCGTAAATACATTATCCCGCGGGAACACTACTTTTTCGGGATAAAAAATATCCTATGTCCTTTTCCGGGACCCAAAGTATGTCTATACCAAATTTCATAAAAATCGGTTCAACGGTTAAAGCATGAAGAGATTTGTTCGCTCGATTAATTATATCCCTAATAATAATATCTATGGACGCTTCACATCACGTCATTCTGATCCTGTGGTAAGTTCTCGAAGCACTTGTGTTACGGGTATCAGACAACGGAAGTAGGGTGAACGTACCAATTATCAGCACATTAAAAAAATGGTCCAATTATAACCTCGATTATTACAGAGGAAAATACTTAATAGTTTAAAGTATGGTGTCGCTGGCAGTAGATTCCAGAAACATTAAAGTTTTGTTTTTATTAAGTGGAAACAAAAGTTAATTACAGAGAAGTTTATAATTCTACTATTTGTTCGGGGTGCTGATAATTAGGTACAGTGCTAGCAATTGGGTGTGTTACCCTATATTTATTACTTTTATACTATACACATATTTAAGATTTTTATTATATTAAACACACATTGAATACAAATCCATTGACCCAGGAACACAGAAAAACTTTTGGTTCCTTCGGCGGGATTCGAACCCACGACCCCCGGCTTGAGCACCAAGACGCTCAACCATTGAGCCACAGAGGTCGGCAAAAATAACACGCATAAATGGTAGAGAAACACTGATACTTTATATCACTAACTGATATAAAAAAGGGAAAAAATATTATTTTTAAACAAAAAATAAACCATCTTCCAAAGTAATAAATATAGTTTAAAAAAACTAAAAAACAAGCTTTTTTTTTTTTTTTTATGAAATGAGGGGGCAAACGAGCAAACGGGTCACCTGATGGAAAGCAACTTCCGTCGCCCATGGACATTCGCGGCATCAGAAGAGCTGCAAGTGCGTTGCCGGCCTTTTAAGAGGGAATAGGGTAATGGGGGAGGGTAGGGAAGGGAATAGGGTAGGGGATTGGGCCTCCGGTAAACTCACTCACTCGGCGAAACACAGCGCAAACGCTGTTTCACGCCGGTTTTCTGTGAGCCCGTGGTATTTCTCCGGTCGAGCCAGCCCAATTCGTGCCGAAGCATGGCTCTACCACGTAAAAAAAGAATATCGAACTAAAAAGTTGATTTTTTTAAATTTTTTTTAAATATAAACTTAAAACAGTAGCATAATATAAAAAATACTAGTATAATTGAGGGAAAAGCGTGGGTCGCTCGATATACGAAAATTATGGCACAAAGCGCCCCACGCTTTTCCCTCAATTATACTAGTATTTTTTATATACTACTGTTTTAAGTTTATTTTTAAAATTTATAAAATTATTTTCAACTTTTTAGTTCGATATTCTTTAAAAGCGTGTTTTAAAGCTACCAGAGCCGAGGAAGGCAGCAGGTGCGCAAGAGAGAGTTACATACAAGCAAACAAACAAGCAAACAAGCTTACATACGGATACAGGTGAAGTTTGATATAAGCGTGTTAAAAAATACACAAAAAGTATGAAATAGTAAATCTTATTTTCTTAATAATTCCCCTTATAAATTCGACTAAAATTTTAACTAATTCTCTACTAAATCTTCTTAATTTCGAGTACCAGCAAAGAACGTATGTACTATAAATTAATATTGTAGGATAATTGTTTGGGCTGGTACCGACTTGATTGTGATTTGGTTGATAGATATTGGCTGCTAAAAATTCAATTTTCAGGCTACGGAAAATCCCAGTTTTGGATACTGTTGGAGTTTGTTTTTCTCTGGCATGGGTGTCGTTTTTAAGGATTTTGGGGGTGCAGAATAATATCAAAATTAAATCCTTTTGAAATTCCAAAATGGCGTACATTTTTTTATATTAATATGGGTGTCTTTTTCCAGGTTTCTGGGGGTATTGCAAAATTGTCTTCCAATTTCAATTTCTAAAATAGAGAATTTTCATTCTTCTTAAAATTTACATGAGTAGGTACTAATTTAAAAGTTCTTGGGTATGCTGTTTAGGATTGATGATTATTATTACAGTATGTTATGTTCGACATGCTAGCTATGTAAGCTATGTATAGAATTTTTTGGAAATTCAGGATTTACAAATTTCTTTTTCTCCCATCATGAAGAAAATATTATGTGATTGCGGGGTTTTTAAGGGAGAGGAAAATTTCATTATTTTTTCAGTAGGATGCACCGTTTCCGAGATATAATCAATTTTATAAAAAAAAATGTAAACGCTCTACGTTTTCTGAAAACCATAGAAAAATTTTTCAAGTACTAATTTGCATTCATATGAAAGGCAGTCGGGTGTTCTCGTCCCGCATTTATAATCACAAATCCTATAAAATTAAGTAATAAAAACGGCATGGCCAATTTTTTGGACAAAAAATACACAGTGCGTCGTTTTCTAAATTTAAGTGGGATGTTAATTCCAAAAAAAAAACTTATTTTGAAATTTCTAAATGGCGGATGTATTTTAATTTCTGTAAAATTATTTTATGCCGAAAACGGTGCGACAAACTGAAAAAATTATAAAAATTTGCTCTCCCTTATTATTCTTGCAACCACAATATATTTTCTTCATGATGGGAGAAAAAGAAATTTGAAAATACTGAATTTTCCAACATTTCTATAGCTTTATACATTTCTAGTATCTCAATGTGCAGCATTTACTTTTTTTTTATAAAATTGATTCTATCTCGGAAACGGTGCATCCTATTGAAAAAATAATGAAAATTTCGTCCCCCTTAGAAACCCCGCAACATCCTATTTTCCTCATGATGGGAGAAAAAAATTTTCGAAAATCCGGAATTTTCCTACATATAGATTTATAAGTACATCTCTCGTATCTCAATGTACAGCATTTACATTTTTTTTATAAAATTGATTCTATCTCGGAAACGGTGCATCCTATTGAAAAAATAATGAAAATTTCGTCCCCCTTAGAAACCTTGTAACATCATATTTTCCTCATGATGGGAGAAAAAAAAATTCGAAAATCCGGATTTTTCCAACATTTCTATATATTTATACATCTCTCGTATCTCAATGTACAGCATTTACATTTTTTTTATAAAATTGATTCTATCTTATATTATATAGATTTATACATCCCTCGTATCTCAGTACAGCATTGCCATTTTTTTATATAATTGCTTCTATCTCAGAAACGGTGCATCCTATTGAAAAAATAATGAAAATTTCGTCCCCCTTAGAAATCTTGCAACATCATATTTTCCTCATGATGGGAGAAAAAAAAAATTCGAAAATCCGGAATTTTCCAACATTTCTATAGATTTATACATCTCTCGTATCTCAACGTACAGCATTTAAATTTTTTTTTTATAAAATTGATTCTATCTTATATATAGATTTATACATCCCTCGTATCTCAGTACAGCATTGCCATTTTTTTCTATAATCGCTTCTATCTCAGAAACGATGCATCCTACTGGAAAAATAATGAAAATTTTTCCCCCTAATAAACCTGGAAATTGCATATTTTCTTCATGAATAGCAGAAAAATTCATGAATCCTGTATTTTGAAAAATTTCTATACATAGCTGGTACCTTGAACTACATAACATACTGTAATAATAATCATCAATCCTAATCAGCAGATCTTTTAATTTAGTATTCATATTCATTTTACGAAGATTGAATATTCTGCATTTTGGAGAATGAAATTGGAAGACAATTTTGTAATCAGAACCTCCAGAAACCTGGAAAAGGACATCCCTATTAATTTTAATAACAAAAATGTGTTGTGGAATTACAAAACAGATTTTATTTTCATATTATTCTGCACCCCCAGACACCTAGAAAATGACACCCATGCAAAAGAAAAACATACTCCAACTCCATATCCAAAAATAGGATTTTCCATAGCCTGTAAATTGGATTTTTAGCAGCCATTAATTTATCGATCAAATCTGGTTTTATAGCTGCTTATATGGTATAATGGTCACCAACTCGGAAATTAAGTCACCAACTTATAAATGTCGGTGCTAATTTGGATTAAATTTCGCCTCTTTTTATCTGCCGACTTTTGAATTTTTTGTCACCTGAGTGATTTCGCCAGTTTAATAATTTAGTCGCCAACATATTAATTTGCTGCCAAATTCAGTAATACAGTATGCTCACGTGCAGCCGCCAACTTATTTTTTGTTCGCTCGATTAATTATATCCCTTTTTTTTAATAATAAAGATTTATTTTAAGTTCAATGTAAGTCTGATAATTTTTAATATTTTGTATACAAATTATTATCCGGCGTTGTAAATACCTAATATTTTTACAACAAATATGCTGATAATTCGGTCTGCCAGTGAAAGTCACGGTTAAAAATACATGCAGCCATTTCAGAGATTAGTCAAAAGCAAAACAAACAGACAGACGGGCATTCTATTTAAAATCCAATGAAAGGTAATATGTGGTGCAGGGAAGGGGTCCGCCCTCGTTAGGCTACAGCTAAAACCAGGTAATAAAATCTGAAACCGGACCCGGTCTGCACCTATTAAACAATAGATTTTCGGTTATATTTAAACCTATATGAGACCCTAAAACCATAGTTACCATAGAAAAATTTAGAGGCCTCTAACTTCAGTGCCCTTTATTTATTGGGACCTAATTTTTTTACACGAATTCTAGTACATTTAAGTAACAATTCTGTATAAAAATAAAATCCAAATAATTAGAAATACGTTCATAAAAAATTAAAGGAAAAAAAACATAAATCGTAAATAAATGTTTAAAAACTTATTTAAGAAATATGTAAATCAGGTTAAATTGTGTGTTTTTTGATTATTGTCGATCAGAATAATCAAGAAGACAATTAAGTTAATATTTAAAAAGTTATGGCAATTTTTAATTTTATTGAAAAAAAAAAGTGTTTTTTATTGTTCATAATAAGAAATTAAAGCATGTAAATACTAATAAATTATTTACATAACATTTCTGTATGAGATTTCCAAAAAAAAAGGCATGGCCAATTTTTTGGACAAAAAATACACTGTGCGACGCCTAGATGCATTTTATTAAAAATAAATGTCCGCTATTTTTGAAATTCAAAAAAAAACCATTAATCATTTTTGTATTCAGCACCCCTAAAAACCTCTAAGACGACACCCATATCAATTTTACAGAGGAATAAATGTTCGCAATTTTTAAATTTCAAAATAAATCTACACAATATCCACACCTATATGAAAATTAAAAATGGAAATTTTGTACGCCCCTTTATGTTTCTTTTATGTGTGCTCGTTTTGCTGCTTGTTATGTTTTTTTAATTACCTACATCAGGGAAAATATATGTGCCTTATTCTTAAATTAAATGTGTACTCACAAATTGTCACCAAGATAGTTATTTGTTCGCTCAAATAATATATATGTCTGCCAGTTTTGAATATTCAGTGTTATTATTTAGTCACCAGATTTGGATTTTTTTGTTCCTTACATTCTTTCGCCAACTTTACCAGGTTGGCGAAAGAATGTAAGGAACAAAATATTAGTTTAGTATTCATTATTCGGTATTTTCACATCCAAATTATAATTAGTTCTGTCGCAACTCGCAAGTTTAAATTCATACCATTATTTTATACGCTATCTTCGAGTCCAAACTCTGAACCGAACAGCGCGGTGCGGCATTGGAAAAATCCCATGGAAAAATACTGTCCCCTACAAAAAATTATGGTGTGGAAAAAATATGTTTCGAGTCTTCAAAATATTCCCTGAAAATATTCGACTTCGTGTCGAAAAAAATTGTTTGTATGCAGACACCGATACATGCAATGGTACAAGCTCATTTATATTCGAAACATCGGCATACGTATATTTACAGATTGATTTTCAGTATATTCTACTACGTTTTATTTTTCACCAACTCCGCTGGTATGTCGCTTTAAATCTAATAAAAAGTTCAAGTGATGTTTGAATAAGAGCGCATTAGACCGTGACTCAATTTTATCCAAGGAAAATTTCAGCATCTGAGTTCTGACTTTCCGAGTGATAATAAAAGTAATATTCGATTTGGGATTTTTAACAAATGCATTTATAAAATTCTATTTTAAAATTCACTAAGACAGGAGTAACTATAACAATTAGTACCCAACCAAGGAGTGAGCAAGGACTACCTTATTTAGTAGCGACCATCTAGATTCTAGGTAAACTAAGGACATTGCGAAAACAGCACTAGGTAAAAGTACACGCAATTAACCAGTAATGAAAAAAAACCCGACCCGAATTATTTTTTAATAAGTAATTTATTTATTTTATTTTAGATTTTTTAGTATTACATATATCTAAACACATACTTGGTCGATTTAAAGCAAATGATTGAAAGAATGCATTGATTACAAATATTTCATTCGAATGATTTAATAAAATGGTTATAATTATTCCTTTTCAAATTTAAATGCATAATTTTAATATACTATATTTTTGAAATCTCCTTTATGTTGAAACCCTACTTGATAGTTTTTTTTTAACTTTTGGGACAAATCTAGTTCGATTATAAAACTAACCCCTAAATGTCGAAATCCATTCAGCCGTTTGGAAGATACATGGGAATAAAGGAATTTACAAACATACAGACATACATACAATATACGCGCGAAAAACATAACCCAATCGAGTAAATAGAAATGAATAAAATGTTTTCAACTTCCTAAGTACGGTATTACTTAGAATTAGATCATTTTCCGTTGAAACTACAAAAAACAATTGCAAAATAAAAAAAATCAAAGGCGGTGAATGCAAAGTAATTAAATTCCTATGTCCAAAATCCAAATGTAAGTCCCCTCCGGCAACGTCAAACAAACACCTTTTACTAGCATGCAGTTATTAGGATAGGACAAATACTGCATAGAAGTTTGAACACAAAAGCAGCATTGATCGAATTTCCAACTTGCTTCCTCTATTAATTGAGCTAAGCTTTTCATAACCGTACCTTGTGCAGTTGTCCAATTCATCAGCTAACTTCTCTCTGGATATCCAACGTGAAGTTAGTAGCTGAATCTTTATGTTCAATAAGTTTACCTAGGTATAACATCCTTACTTTAAAAGCCTATATAAATGTGAATGTTTGTGAGGATGGATGAATGGATGGATGTTTGTTATATTGTTACTCTCACGCAAAAACTACTGAACGGATTTCGATGAATTTGGTATGGTAGTAGTTGCTCTAAATTAAAACTTAAGTTAAGCTCTATATTAAAACATAGGATATTTTTTATCCCGTAAAAGTACAGTGTTCCCAGGGGTTTCTGTAATTACGCGGGCGGAGTTGTGGGCAACAGCTAGTAATTTATAAATGTGAGTTTGTTTATTTGGTTGTAACTTGTAACGCTTTCATGTAAAAACTACTTAACCGTGGATCCTCATGAAATTTGGCACAGATATAGAGTAGACCACGGAGAAGGACATGGGCTAATTTTTATAGCGGAAAAATATACGGTTCCTCGGAGTCGGAGAGGCGGAGAAGCCACAGGCAGAAGCTAGTCCTACTAATATTATAAATGTGTAAGTTTGTGAGGATGGATGGATGGATGTTTGTTACTTACTCTTTCACGCTTAAACTACTAAACGGATTTCAATGAAATTTGGTATAGTAGTCTTTTAGACTCTGGATTAAAACATAGGATACTTTTTATCCCGAAAAAATACAGTGTTCCCGAGGGATGCTATGTTTACGCGGGCATAGCCGCGGGAATATTTTGGTATATTACTAACGAAGTAAGTACTACGCAGTACCGGCAGTCCGGCAAAGAGTAAACAAATATATTACATACGTACAGACTCTGTACGTATATAATATACTAGCTGTTGCCCGCGGCTCCGCCCGCGTAAATATAGTTTTTTCGCGGTCGCGGATATGTGACTGATGCAAAAAATAGATAAAAACAATCCTTGATGCGGATTATATATCATGTTAAAATTTCAGCTCGATCGGTGCAGAACTTTTTGAGTTTTTGAAGCGTACACAAACCAACATAACATTTTTATATAAATAGATTTGTAAAATATGCGAATATACGCGAATGCGAATATTCGTTACATCACTAGTACAAAGGAACGCAATTCATAGAATGATCCAAATTTTGTCAGAGTTGTCACTGAAGATGGGGGTAAATGCGACTAAATCTAGCGTCAGTATACGGTTATTGAGAAAGTCTAATTGGTATTTGGTACACACCACAACCCGGCATCGAACCTGCACGAAATGGTTACAAGTCTGTCCGTGGCATCGTAGTTCCCAAACGGGTAGGCCGATTTTGTATTTTTTTTTTGTTTGAAAGCTGATATCATCGGGCGTTCTTAGCTGTAACTGGAATTCATGACTGCTTAAAAATTCGGGGGTTTCATTTTTTAAATATGGTTTATTTAAGTAACATTTCTCATGTCAGTTGGCTATGATTCAGGTAAGTATATTATCTATAGAATATTAAATAGCATCATAATAATTTATATGCTTATCAAATCAAAATTCTCATAAATCAGCTAATATAAAACTCCTTTTGTCGCAAAGTTCGTCTCATTTCACGAGTTTGATGTAATATTGCTTTAAAATCAATATCAATGTTGGTTCGTTGCAACTCCTCGGTCGAAGACCGTGGAGTGTAGACGGTCACAGAACTGTTTATTGGTGATACGGTTTTGTGAAAAGTTTGAATATGAATATAAATTGGTACCTCTTGGAAAATTAAGCAACTATGTAAGAAGCCTGATGATTTTAATCCTGGAAATAATTTTTAACAATCCTTGTGAGAGTGGTATTTTTAAAAACGATAAGCATCATATGCTGATTGTACCTAATATGCTATATAAAATTTTCATATTGTCACCATTCACAGATTTCATTAGTATTTTACTAATGTTCATAACGAATTAGAGAGGGTAACAAAAGAACATCTGGTTTGCAATATGCGAACCAAGATAGTTTGCTGAACAAAGAGAATGAACTGCTGGCTTATATAATACGGAACAGATATTTTATAGAAGAGTGAAAATTGCGGCGAGACCACTCCGAAGCTTCCTCGTATGGATGCAAACCGAATTAGTCCTCACCAGGCTGAAAATGTACGAGATCTTTATTGAAATACTCCATTGTGGCCCAGCAATCATCTCTAAAACCTAAACAGCTATCCAGTATCCACATTGAATTATGAAACCGTTCGATGCTTGCTCGCAACTTCTTGAACCTAAATGAACGATCTGAAGTTAGTTATGATAAGTAATCCTAATTCCCAACGAACTTCAGATCAACCAATTCACTATAATATAAAAAGTCCGCGACTATAGTCTATCTTTTAAGGTTAGCTCACTATAACCTTTTTAAGCCAACCAAATTTGTTCTTAAAATTAAGCTTTATTTGTGAGGGTGTTTTCATAAAGATGATATTAATCCTTATCCAAGTAAATACGTTATTCATGCTTGTAGCATTAAATTTAAAAAAAATTTGCTTTTACATCATTTGATTTCAATGAGTATTTTAGAAGATATCGCAGTAATAAAATAATCAGGCGCGCAATATTAATGTACGGCGCGCGGTTTGTGTTTTTTTCCACATTTTCCACTAATTCTTCGCTCCTATTGGTCACAAGTCACAACGTGATATTATATGTATAACCTAAAGCCTTCCTCGATAAATGGAGTATCCAACACAAAAAAAAAACTTCTCAATTCGAAACAGTAGTTTCTGATTGAGAAGTTCAAATAAAAAAAAAACTCTTCAGCTTTATAATATTAGTATGAATTGAGTTAATAGAATGAAAGGAAATTGCGGTTTATGATTTATGACGTACTTATTAAAAAACTAAGTACCTACTTGATCTCGTTCAAACCAATTTTCGGTGGAAGTTTGCATGGTAATGTAACTACATCATATATTTTTTTGTTAGTTTTATCATTCTCTTATTTTAGAAGTTACCGGGGGGAGGTGTCTCTCGCGCAAACTATTAAGTTTAGAAAAAAAAATATATTAGAAACCTCAATATCATTTTTGAATCCATAGATAATTAGATACCTCACACGTATCGGTTTGATAAAAAACAAATGTTTGACTTCTATTTTCGAATTTGGTTATGGGGAACCCCCAATATTATTATTTTTTTCTATTTTTGTGTGAAAATCTTAAGGCGGTTCACAGAATATATCTACTTAACAAGTTTCAACAGTATACTTCTTATAGTTTCAAACATACGGACAGACACTCGTGACGAATCCATAAGGGTTTGCCATTTGGCTACAGAACCCTAAAAATTAGCATAGCTAAAAAATTACCCTGTCGCCAATTATTAGTTCCATCATCACCAATTATCAGCACTGGGCTATCCAATTATCAGCACAGAGATAGTGGTAATGAAATAAGGTAGTTAATATGAAATAAAACAATGATTAGAGAATAATCTCTTTCTTACACCTTGACTGATAATAATCAGTTTCACAAAAATATGTCTTTAAAAATATATACAGAGTGTCCGGTAATTAATGGATAAACCTGAAATGTCTTAAAGTAGAACTTATGGCCGTTCAAAAAAAATACAAAAAAAATTATATCATAATTAATACCTAAGATAAGTTATTTTTAGAGAAAAGTCTATTTTTTTAGCTTATTTTAGTTTTTTGAACACTATAACCATAAATGTATGAATTACATAACTTTTTTATTGTTTTGATATTGTACACTAACTATGCTGATAGATAGACAATAAATTATATGACTAGCTATTGCACTTTTAAAAAAAAATATATGCAAGTTGATTTATTTTAGAAAAAATTGCATAATTAATTTTTTCATCGCAGTTTAAACATTTTAGGTATAAAAAATGTATGAAGGCCTGAGTGACCAATAATTTTTAAATAATGCTGGTTTTAAGTAGATTTTATAATGGTACAATTCATCATTGTATCTACCATAAATAGTGAATTTTTGCTATTAATGTAGAAAAGGAGAAAAAATTACTAAAGAAAATTTAAATGTAATACTAATGCAATATGTTTAAAATTGTTAGTTTTAAGCGTGAAAAGAAAAGATTTATCCCTCCCCACTTTATTAGAAGAAGTGCCCGAGCAGCTGAGGGACTCTTATTGGTTACAAAATGACGGCTGTCCTGCACACTATGCTGTTTGTTCGTTCGTGCATATTTCAATAATACGTACCTAAACAGATGGATCGGGCGTCTAGGGCCAAATTTGTGGCCACCGGATCTAAATCCATTGATTTTTTTATTTGGGCTGCCTCAACGAAGAGGTGTACCGTAAGCCTATATGGTCTTTGGAAGAACTACGTAGCCGTGTTAGAGCAGCCGCATCAAAAAAGTGATATAATAATAATTCCCCACCGATTTCAGTAATTACGCGCGATTCCCGCAGAATTAATTTTATAGTGCCCCAGTGTAGTGTGTGCGCAGTACACAAGAGCACTCTCTTCCTTTACTCTCGTAATCTAGTGGGACGAAAATCGACACGACTGATGAGAGATGAGGCGCAGGTCCAACTATTTACATGCCCATCCAACGCATGGATTATCTTTTTTGTAGGGCAATCAGGTGATCAGCCTGCATTGTCCTTACCAAACTTGGAAACAACATTTTTTGTTGTTCCAATGCAGGAATCGAACCCGTCGTGGGTTCGATTCCTTTCGGCTCTCCGAGTCGAGAGCCAATGGTCTAACCACTACATCAGGGAGGCTGTTACGTTGACGATATACTAGATTGTTCAGAAGATAATTTATCCGTAGATGTAGGGCCTGCATGAGAGTGGAAGGCCAATAATTTGAACATTTAGGTATTGTAAATACGTGTAAAGTACCTATTCTTAATGTTAAACGATGTTTTTTATGGTCCCCCAATGGTCAGGTACAATTATTTTTTTTAAAGTTCCCCAATTACCTACTTTCTTTCTTTAGTACATTTTTCTCCTTTTCTACATTAATAACAATAATTCACTATTTATGATAGATACAATGATGAATTGTACCATTATAAAATCTACTTAAAACCAGCATTATACATTTTTTTATACCCAAAATGTTTAAACTTCGATGAAAAAATAAATTAAGCAATTTTTTCTAAAATAAATCAACTTGCATAATCAACATATTTTTTTAAAAAGTGCAATAGCTAGTCATACAATTTATTGTCTATCTATCAGCATAGTTAGTGTACAATATCAAAACAATAAAAAACCGATGAAATTCATTTATTTCTGGTCATAGTGTTCAAAAAACTAAAATAAGCTGAAAAAAAAAATAGACTTTTCTCTAAAAATAACTTATCTTATGTATTAATTATGATATATTTTTTTTTGTATTCTTTTGAACGGCCATAAGTTCTACTATAAGACATTTTAAGGTTATCCATTAATTACTGGACACCCATAAAAAATTAGTCATCTAGCCTATTTAATGGATATATTATCCATTAAATAGGCTAGATGACTAATTTTTTATTGCATAAATGAATAGTACTCCTAAATATGAGTAACTTCTCAAAAGAACCATTATATGTATTAATGAAGCAAACGATATAACCTTCATTTGTTCCATATTAAACAACTAGTGCTGATAAATTGGAATTTACAAAATTATGGATCCAGATGTCAGCACCATATTTTATCTTTAATTTGGCTATAACTTTGGCTCCCTTTTATTAGATAAGCCTCATAAAACATCTCAGATATGAGACAAACCAAAAGTTTGAGTAAGAAATATGTAAAAGTTCAAAAATAGCATAATATGAAAACAATTAGTGAGCTTACAGTCGATCACAAGGAAGCTGCCATAAAATTCTAACTGGACACCAACACTCTTTTACATAAATGTCGCTGTTTTTAAATCGAAAAGTGTGGTGTCGTCGGCAGTAGATTCCAGAAGTTTTTTTTTTTTTTAATTAATTAGTGGGAGCTTAATGCTTATAATTATTCTACTATTGCAGTGTTTTTCAACCTTTTTCATGATGCGACCCCCCTTGTATGAAAAAAATATTTCGCGACCCCCCGACCCTTTGCTTTTTCATCATGTATGTATGTGTATGATAAAGTGTTACAAATAATATAGTACGTCAAACATATTATTTTACAATTATAGGTGTACCAGAATCTCATGGCAAATAGGGAAATAAAATTTTGTAGTGTGCAATACTGGGGAAATTGGATTAAACGATCTTGATACTGGTTAATATTTAATTATGCCTTTAGTATTATTGAACATGAATTATAATAAGACTGTATGAAGAATGTTCGGTGTATAATATAGAAAACTAGCTTTTGCCCGCGGTTTTGCCCGCTTGGAAAAGTGTTCTTGGAGAAAAAACTACTTCGGCGAATAATTCTCTACCTACTTATAGCAATATACTACTGATACAATATTGAAAATGTTTTTAGGTTTGCCCAATGCAAATTGTTAAAAATGGGACCCTATCACCTCGACACGACATGCGCGACCACTTGATAATATACTTACATAATATTATATTTATCGCACTTGAATATAAATTTTACCATAATCTTATAATATCTTAAAGACTATTATTTTAAAAACTCGCATCAAAATCCGTTGCGTAGATTTAAAGATCTAAGCATAGATCTAAGCATACAAAATGCTATACCTACCTACATGCATAGGGACAGACAGATAAAACGACTTGTTTTATACTATGTAATAATATGTAATAAGTAAAGTTATTTGATCAACAAAACTGACAAACCACCTCTGGATATTCCATAAGAATTAAGAACTGCAGTTACTATTATACGTATTCTGTGCTGCAGTTCAAAATATTCGTGAACCTCTTTATACTGTATACGTCCCGCGTTTTCGATAGCGCGATGTAGAAACGCGAGCGCCCGCGCCGCGCAGCAACACTATATCCCTGCATTTTAAATCTGTAATATCTTCGAAAATATTCATTTAAATTACATGCCGTAAAGGGCAGTATTGATCTATCTTAAATGCACAATGTATTTAAGGTACTTAATTGGATAAGGATTAATACTGTATTGCTTAAAATCGCTTTGTAAATAAGCTATTAAATTAAAATCAAAGTAAAGGATAAAAAAATGGTTTTGTGGGTTATCCCTAAGAGATAGACATATGCCATCGTGGACTTTTTTGTAGGCTTTTTTAAGATGAATAATAAAACTGTAGTACATAATTTTGATCTATCTCGTAGTGTTATAAAAATGTTAGAAAATATAAAAAAACTAAAAGTATCAAAACAACTCACTCTAACTTACCGGTGAACTCTACCACGAACTTTAAATTTTAAGATTGAGTTCGATTTATACCTTCTTCTTTCTGTATTTTACTATAGACATAGAAAACAATATTTCTCGCTTGAGATCCAATTGCCTATTTGGATATTTTCACAAAAACAACAAATTCCAAGAACATAATCACAAAATTTTAGCAGCGGTTGACAGATCACGTACTTTGATTTGACGGGTCATACTTGACATTGCCATATGAAAATCACATTTTTTATTTTTTTTTAAATGCCATCAGATTCTGGTAGACCTATACATACATCGATGATATCGATGATATCGATGATCGATTTATGAGTATTTGTTAAAATTCTCTTACTTAATAAATCAATAAATAATAATAAATAAAAAAATCTTTATGGTTTTTTTACGAAAGTTCTCTCGACCTCCGGCGACCCCCCTACAGAAGCTTCGCGACCCCTCAGGGGGTCGCGACCCACAGGTTGAAAAACACTGTACTATTGGTTATGATAATTTGGTGCAGTGCTAACAATTGGGTGTGCCACCCTACATGACATTTGTTCTCATAATTTATTTGTGTTACTAGCTGTCCCGACAAACATAGTTCTGCCTTAACTATGAACTGAAATTTCTCATCGTTTAATTCACAACAACCTTCCCTGAAGTGATGCAATTATTTTAAGATCAAAATTAGCCAAATCAGTCCAGCCGTTCTCGAGTTTTACCGAGACTAACGAACAGCAATTTATTTTATATAGGTACCTATAAGTGAACTCAAATTTTCTTGCCGTTTAAACCTTCCCTGAACTGATACGATTATTTTAAGATCAAAATTAGCCAAAACGTTCTCGATTTTTAGCGAGACTAACGAATAGGAAATTTTTATATAAAAAAGAAGAAGAAAGAAAAAGATAATGCCGGTATGCAGTCAGTAGTCACAAATATGAATTAGATTTACTTACTATTGAGAGAATCATGATAGTACATTTATTGACTTGATACGAATATTTATTTCATAATGTACAAGTCTTTTAAAAACATTTCAGCATTTAATCTAATTGGATAAATGCATAGTTATTAGTTACACAAAAAAAAAACATTTGAATAAGCTACAAATATTTTATACCTAGGTAGTTAAGTACTACGTGTAGTAAGCTAATGGAATTTTTGGCAACTTACCTTTCGTCGTAAGTCGGCGAAGCGCCTTGAGAAACATCAACGTCCATGGTAAATTCTAACGAGTCGGCTTCGGATGACTCCGTTGTGAAAATTTTGATAGACCGTTCACAAATACAACACGTCGCCGCGCCGCGCTGGTAACGTCAATTCAACGTCTACGAATTACGACAACTCTAGATAGTGGCCAACGATTGCCTAGTGTACGCAAACGGCAAACTAGAATGGGAGTACGAAAAAAAACGGTACTATTACGGACTGGCTCGACAACGTTGTATTGCCGCGCGGCAGAGTAGCCGAGTATGATGTTCGCGGTTCGCCGTTCGGGTGTAGCCGGCGCGGGGTACGGATTGAAGTACGGCGTGCAAAGGCCAAAGGGACGCGCGGGGCGCGGGCGGCGTGGGAATGCGGCGCCCCGACGCCCGCGCGTCGCCAGGCAACGCCACCGCGCTCTGCGCCGCACGTGGCTCATGCTCATGCTGAACGCCCCCCGAGCCCCGCGCACTCGCATTGATAATAAACTTGAGTTCGAGCTTTACGACTTACGTCAATGAGAGAAGCTTTTTTTTTCTTCAAGAAAGATTATAAAAAATCGAATCGACCTCTAATGTTGTATGATGCACGATGTAGAAAAGATTAATAGAATTGGGCAAAAAAAAAAACATCAACGAAAATACAAGAAGTAATTCAGCATAATATTATATTTGTTGGGAGAATCTCAACGCCGCCGCCGCGTGCTGATATAAAATTTAATCAGTAGACAGTGAGCACTGAGCATCAGAACAAACAAGAAATAAAAAAATAAAAAAACAGGACAAGTGCGAGTCGGACTCGCGCACCGAGGGCTCCGTACAAACCTGTAGAGATTTTTTTACAGAGGTATTATCGATCTGAGTATTTGATATGAATTTCAATTTAACGTTCATCAGGAAAGGGGTAGTACGTTTAAAATTATTAAAAATATTTTTATTACCTATATGGTGTATCTAAAAATGTACGGCTTTCGCAATTTTTCCTTTATCTGTGCTATTATATTATAAGACGTTGCTTCGTACCAAATTTCAAGATCTGAGTTCACGGGAAGTACTCTGTAAGTTCTGATTCTCTTGCAAGTGTCAAAAATTAGCGCCATAAACGGCTGTATCTTTTGATTGCGTTGGCTTAGAAGTTTGATTTTTTTCACAGCTCCAAGGGACAGTGGACCTGAGTATTTGATATAAATCCCAGCTTGATACCTCACGCGATCCTGAGAAAAAGGGTCTTGACAGACAAACGGATGGACAACAAAGTGATCCTATTAGGATTTAGGGTTCCGTTTTTTTCCTTTCGAGGTACAGAACCCTAAAAATAACAAAAAACCGGCCAAGTTCAAGTCGGACTCGCGCCTGAATGGTTCGGTACAAAACGGCAAAAAAATCACGTTCATTGTATTAGAGGCCCCTTAAATACATTTTTTATTCTGTTTTTAATATTTGCTGATAAAAGCGGCAACAGAAATAAAGCAAGTGTGAAAATTTCGCGAAGCGGTCTTACGTCTTAGCAAAACGGTCCCGTTTTTAGGGTTCTGTAATACTTAAGGAACCCTTATAGTTTCGCTCTGCCCGTCCATCTGTATTTCTGTCCGCGCTTCTAGCGTCGAAGATTAGGAATATAAATGGATGAAAGGTATATTTTCTTTCTACCCCATCGTGTGGGGTATCGTTGAATAGGTCTTTTATAATAAAGACAAGGTTTCATACATAACTTTTTTACTATACAAAAGTTTTCGAGTAATCGGCCTCAAAAGTGATTAAGTTGGTTAGGCATTTCTAAACTATACGACTTATAATATCATGCTAAAATCTCTAGGAAAATTATATTGAACCAAATCAGACAATAACTTTTGAAGTAATTAAAAAAAAAACTTATTACGCGTTTATAGTTACGGAGGGTTCCTTAAATATGTCCTGAGTTAACCGAGAACATGTCAGGAGTCACTCCTGACATGCTTTCGGTTAGGTTATTTACTCTTTAGGTACGGAACCCTGAAAATGTGATCAATAAAAATTATATAGATTACCGTTTACCAAGGATCAACAGTTGGTAAATATAATATGTAGGTAGGTAACATTAAAAAAAATCAGCATTTCACAAAAAAAGAAAGAAAAGAAGGCTCTTGATGTGAAATATTTTTTCTAAATGTTTATTTTATATTTTCTATTTTTCTATTTATAATGGAAAATAAAATCTAGAAATATAATATAATATGGAGGGCCGTAAGATTTATACTGATGAGCAAGATCTGAAACACAAATTTTCTTAAATGTATACGTAAAATATTATACATCCTACAGGATGTAGAATAAATATCACGTAGTTAAGTAAGTATTCTTGAATAAATGATCCTTCCTAATCAGTCATATTATGTTTAAATACAATTCATTTTAATAATCCCTCCCAAATTCTAAGAGATAAAATGTTTAAAAACCACAAAATCAAAATCGATTCGCGAATAAAAAATAAAAATTAATAATAATAACAAAACGATATTTAATCTTTCTTTTACGTCACTAAAAAGCTCAAAAATAATTCAATTTAAAATATCCAAAAAAACTTTTACTTCACTTCTTGAATTCGGGTGCCTTCATTTCATGCCGTAAGGCCCCATCTCTTGAGTAATTTAGGAACTAAATTATACTTCTGCATTGGGATTTGGGAGGCATCGATATCGAAAGTGAATAAAAATCAAGAAACATTGATATGTAATTTGTACTCGTATACTTTAAATTGAACTATTTTAGATCTTTTCAGTGGGTAAGTCTTTCGAAAGGCGGTTCCCTTTTTTTGATAAGTTTAAAAAAAAACAAATCGAAATTTATAGTCTTTATTTGAAACACTTTTTACTTTTTAATAGGTTTTGTAATAGGTTTCATTTATTTCAAAGTTTAGGACTCATATGACATAAGATCATAATCAAAAGTTATATAATAACTAGTTGATTATTATTTGTTAGGTGAATAATTAATTGATGAAAAGGAAAATGAAAATTATTTTATGCTTTTATTGTACATAATTTATACATAAACTTGTTTTTGTTTAAGAATTAATAATATTTTGCCTGGTCGAGCGGCAACTTGTTCGATAGTACACCCTGTTCCTTCGATAAACAAAACCTCATGTAACCCAAAGCCTTAAATAAATTGCTTAAATTTTAATTGACGAAGACATGTGCTCGTAGTTCTTGAGGTTGGGAAATTCAGAGCACTGAAAATTGTGGAACGAATCGTTACATTGTGTAATGTAACGATTCGTTCCAGTGTTGCCAGCTCTTTTTTGTGAAACTACTAAACTCGTATCGATTTCTACTAAAAACTACTAAAGAAGCTACTTAACTTAGGAATTCCTGAAGCCCCCCAAAAACCACTGCATTTTAGGCCGAACTGACGACAATTGGGTCGGATGCAATTTTTTCCGTGTGTGTGCTCGAATCCGTTCAGGCCGAACTGACGTCAGTTCTAAGTTCTAACTGAAACGATCGGCCACTCGTCTGTGGGAGCCTTAACAAAATCCCAACTCCCAGCATGAAGTACACCGCGTCGCATCAGTGAAAAATTGAAAATTAGCATTTGCTTGGGCCCGGAAATGTAGGTAACAACTTTAATCCTACATTTATAATATACAATAATTATTATCCTAATACTCATGGACGTATTAAAAGGCGGACGGAGGGTGAGCTAAGCATTGATTGAAATCCAACAATGGCGGCGACTTACGTTTGTGTGAGTTTACGGATAATTGCCATATATGCGAAAAATTACCCATAAGTAAAAAAATATATTTCAATTACTTTGTGTTTTATTTTTTCATATATTGGCGTTTTGTCTATCGTATATAATCGTATTTATTGTCACTTTTAATTTTAAACAAAATGCTAATACCGAAAAATAAAACTAACTTTTTTATAATTTTTCACATAATCAAATAATACAAATATTCTTAACTGTTTCATAGCAAGGCTCATTGAAACTATTCTCTTTTTATGAACATACAAGTGTAACAATTTTATTTATTTATTTATTTAAAACACTTTATGCAACAATTGTACAAAATGCAGGCTTAATGCCTTGTGGTATTCTCTTCCAGCCAATCTTAATTTTAACTACTTCTCTACTCAATCTTCTTAATTTTGAAATCGGTACCAGCCCAAACAATATGCTACAATATTTTATAGAACTTACATTCATATTTGCTGGTACCGACTTCAAAATATATAATTAATTAATTATATAAATAATTAAATAATATATAATTGAATACGCGCCAAGCTTCCGTAACTTCCCATACTTGTAAATAAGATGATGATGATGATTACTGTAAGTTAAATAGTGGCATATGCTTGCAATTCTTTAAAGAATGCCGAAATTTCCAAACGCGTATCTCTAAAGACTGTGGAGTTCTGTTCAGTGCTTTTGGATCCAGGGTATACCTTGGTACAAAATCTTACTTTTTGGTAGCATATGCTTAGACTACTTCAAAAAGGTTTAAATCACCATATGTGTCCATATAAATTTCGAGGAGTACCCTCGATTCCTCAGGGATCCTATCATCAGGTCACGTTAATGCCAAAAGGACCAATTTCGGATTATATCCTATACATCACAGAAAAAAATTTGAAAATCGGTCCATAGACGGCGGAGTAATCGTTGAACATACAGTCACATATATATAGCCGAACGTATAGCCGCCTCCTTTTTTTGGATGTCGGTTAAAAACTGGTATCTACGCGAATGAAGTCACGAGCAAAAGCTTGTTAACAAATTATTAACAAAACTGAATACATAATCACGATTCATATTTAATTTTTTTTAAATATTATTATATCCAAATTATTTTTACATGTGTATTTAAAGCATCGATACAAAGATACAAAATTTGAGTTTGTCTACAAGTTTTATTCAAATAGCTAACAGGTACATACATAACACATACTGGAATCTCCCACAATTTAGGGTAATTTTTTATTTCTATAAATGGCAACACCGGTACGTCAGAGAGATGTCAGCTAGAGGTACTCTATGGCTAGAGGTGGGTTATAACAGGTTATAGACGATACCTGTTATACCCGTTACTGATAAACACTACCTGTTTCGGATACCTGTCAAATGTTAGTATTTAGTATGGTTACTACGGAGGTATTCTTGAGGAGGTCTTCGTGATGCAGTGGTTTTCGTGCGGTGGATAACAAGTTACACGTGTTTTTAACCACAGTTCATTGGAATCGAGAGAACGAGCCCTACATTTTGACTCCAATATATTCCCCAAATTCCTGTCGGGATCTGGTATATACCCCGAGGACCCCGAGAGACGCCCCCCCATCCCCCATACAAAATTTTTAAGACTCCACCAAACGTCTTCCCTCGAAACTTCCCTAATATTAGTATTAGGGAAGATTCGAAGAAAAGTACCTAATTAGTTAGGTACTTTTCATTCCAGCAAATTGTAGATGCTTATAACTGTAAGAGTGACATACAGAGTATTTAAATATTAAGTGCATTTCGTTTTTGCTTATGGAGTCGTTGTATGTGTAACAGAGAGACAAGATCGGACTATAGTATATCGGCCGCTGTATTACGTAAAAATAGAGATTAGCAAAAATCTTGCAGTCATCGCGCGATATATGCGCAATCGATTGCTGAAGTTCAAATAAAATCGTATTACCTATGCGATCGATTGTTAATCGCTCGCTGTTATGTTTGAATGCACTTTGTTTCATTTTTGCTACGAAACTAGCGCCAAAACAATTTAACTAGTAGCAATCATAGGAATTATTAATGACATGTCAAGTCAAGCAAACTTCGGTCATATTATGTTTACAAGTGCTTCCATATTGTTTTAGATCATGAAAAAACTTATAAGAAATGATATAAGAAAATGGTTTGGGGCCGAATTTCACGTGGAAACATATTTTGTTTCAAAATATTCTATCACATTCGCGTTTTTCATGTATATTACCAAAATATTCTGTGTGCTCGTTAGTTGTGCTTGTTTTGAGAAAAAAATAACTTTACATGTCGCACAGTAACTAATAAGTAGGTACTATTTGCTGGTAGTGAAATAGTAGCCGTAAATTTTATTATCTTCTATATAAGAAAATTATAAAGTTATAAAATATTATACTTTTAAACGAGCAATTCTTGAATATTTATAATCGTGATCTTGGAAACGGCTGTAACGATTTCACTGAAATTTGGTATATGGGGGTTTTCGGGGGTAAATAATAATCGATCTCGATTAGTTTTATGTTTGGGAAAATGCGTGTTTTCGAGTTTTCATGCGTTTTTCTTTCCACGCAGTATATGGTTGCTAATTTCATCCTACCGGCCACTATCCGTTTGGTCCAGCTGGTTAAGACGCGGACGGCAAGAAACGAGTGCTACGGATTTTATTGTTTTTAGACAAGTTTAAAAAAATGCAGGTAATGGTTGAGATCAAACACCATCTACACAAAAATCGATTGTAAATAATAATAATTGTCAGTTCACATTTTACTTTTTCAGTTTATGTAGATTATCACCTAACCACCACCATATTACAATAAATAGTAATAACTGAGCAAAGCTCGGTCGCCCAGGGACTTATACTTTAAATAGGTACCACTACCCACGCCGCGATAGACAAGCATTCGAGAAAAAATCACCATTTTTATTATTGTTAACTGACAGTTCAAATCGCTCGCTGATTGCTTTCGCTTAGCTGTAAAAGTCTTACGTAATACGAAAAATTTGACAGCAGTGAAGAAATCGAACGATTAATTGCAATTTTAGTTCTTCGATTGTTCGGTAGAGGCAGTACTGTACAGTACTGTCAATACGTAATAAGCCCGCCGCGCCGTAGATAACACGTACGCTGTACGCAGATAGTTATTTTTATGTTATTTAATAACTGTTATTTTAATAACTGGATATCGACTGTTATGTGTTATTTCCAAATACCTGTTACTTTTTACCCGACTGCGCAACGCAAAGGAGTGGTAATGTGTTTATCAGCCTATGTATGTATGTATGTATGTATGTATGTATGTTCCTTTGAAGCACTATACAGACCAAACGCCTGGGCCGATTTTTATGATTCACACGTCAATCAATTCCTCTTAGTCCGGCGAGTGTCACTAAAGACATGATGTTAGTAAAAATTCAATATGGCGACTACTGGACGCCATATTGTGAAAATGAAAAAAATGAAAGTCAACAAACTATATCAAGTGGGGTATCGTTGAATAGGTATTTAAAAACCATTGTTAGTTTTCTCTCAACATTTTTCGATTCGACTGACCGTTTAGAATCTATATCGATTTAAAGTTGCGTAACAACCATTCTCACATTCCAGTGCAATTGTGATGTATTACTGATGCTTATAGGAAATCCAGTCTGGTAAATAGCTAGCTAGGTACTCATAACTAAATAGTATAAAATAAAAAATAATAATTTAAAAAATGTAAAAACCCGACTGCGTAAAAAGTGAACCAAACTAAGTACATAATTAAAACCGAAAAGAAAAAAACCAGCACTTAGATATCCGGTGGCCTAGAATTCTATAATATATTATTGAATTAATACTATTGGAACATAACAACTGAACAGTCGGGATCCATTATTCGACAGCCAATCTAATTTTTCAATGGATCCTGACTGTTTAGTTGTTATGTTCCAATAGTATTAATTCAATAATATATTATAGAATTCTAGGCCACCGGATATCTAAGTGCTTGTTTTTTTCTTTTCGGTTTTAATTATGTACTTAGTTTGGTTCACTTTTTACGCAGTCGGGTTTTTAAATTTTTTAATTACCTGTTACGTTAAATACTTCTCACCTCTAATGTCAGCTAACATTTTACTATCAAATTATTAATGATTTGCATTTGTTTGTTTACCTATTAAATACAAAATAATTTACTGACTTACCTATGGTAGGTTATTCCCTCACGTTTCTTAATTATTCCACTATTATTTCGGCACGATTTAATGACACAGGACGGCATTATTTATTTATTTTCGAAAAACTTATCCGTGCGTCACACTCAACTCGCAGCAGCGTAATGGCAGCCGATTGTCTTACTTTGACTGTCAATGTGTGCGTGTGCGTGTCGCTACGATACGGCCGTCTTACTTTGATTGTTACACTATTCATGTTCCTGATGCGGAGTCCGACTCTTTTCTTGGTTCATGCTAATACTATATTTTCAATGGTCTGAATTTTCCCCGGACTACCGGTTTTCGGATCATATAGTCCCGGCCTGAGAGATGCGGACACCATGGAGGTAAAACAGAACACATACACTCACCGTATGCTTGTAGTAGTGCAAACAAATGCAAGCATGTACATTACAATGTAGCTGTTTATATGTTCCTCTTTAATCTGCGCTTCTCACTAACCATGGATTAAATGCACGGTCGGTATCCAGGTTTTTTTCACTATTTACTGGCTTGATTAGCGAGCTGCCGTGTTTACAAGAAACGTTCTCCATCGTTTTCCAATCTCATCGTGTAATTCAACGTTTGTTTTACACGCCGCGCGCCGCGCCGTATTCCCGCGTCCTCATTTCCCGCGGCTAACAATGTTTGCGAAAGGAAACCGTATCTTCGTCTAGTATTTAGAATAATCTAAACCCACCAAAAACATTTTCATGTAAAGTAATACCAACATCGCACTGTCAAAAAGTTATCAAAACCTCAATTCTCGTATTTAAAGTAGACAATTAAAACAGACTAATTTTGCTTTGTTTGGATTGAAAGTGTAGCGACATGTTACCGTTTAACGATACGAATTTTATGACGCGACGCGCGACGTTTCGACCAATCAAAGCGCATTTCACGTTAGTTTAACGTCCATAAAAATACCGTTTGGGAGTATAAGCGTATCGGGACTTGATGATATTGTATTAATGCAGGTTTTATTTAGCAGAATTTCCCCTCTAATCTCGTGTAAAACTAAGCTTCTGACTCTACACGCCTTAACTCTACAAGCCTAACTTCACAAAATCTACAGCTTACCAAATGTACCAAATCTAACCTACGGCTAGCGCCCACGCGTAGTTTAATAAATAGAAAACATCTAAGTATCCAGATCATTGCAAAGAGGGTGGGAATGGGCGTGGCGTCATCACAGTGCTTATATACGAACACTATAGCACTAGCATGGAACTATAACCAAGTCCTGCCCCGCGCCCTATTACGAGCTATGTACTCTACTCGGCTGTTATACTTCTATGACAATGGCGCTTCCTGATAATCCCCTTTAGGCTGGGACTATATTATGATCCGCAATCATGCGGGCCTGGGATAGTTCAGAGCACTGAAAATAGAACTCTGCGAAAATATAATAGAGTTGAAAATGGAATCACTCAAGTGTCGAGCTGTCATATTATTTGACTCGACAAATGTGTGTTCGATTTTCAGCTCTATTGTATTAGCAAATAGTTCTATTTCCACTTTCCAGTGCTCTGAATTATTGTCCCCGGCCTTACGGATTCCGGACAATATAGTCCCGGCCTTAATCGAATTTCTCGGGATACACAGCAATTAGCAATATAAATACTTGTCTGATACTCGGAAGTCGGAACTGAGAAAATATAGTTCAACGCAGATTGAAATCCTTATTTAATATGTAAGCAAAAACAGTTCAGTTCAGTTTTAAGAGAATTGTGCGAACGGATGAGTATAATATTTGGCACAGTTAAAGCTTATGTGGAGGAAGGTGTGCAGAAAGCTAACATTTTTTAAATAATGCTCAGTAATAACATTAAATTAATAAAAATACCAACAACATAAACTACCTCAGAACTCAGATTATTAACTCACACTACCGTGCGTAACTTACGGTTTTTTCCTATGATATCCCGAAAATCTCATTAGAAAAGTTGGCAACCCTAATTGTTGGGTATCATTCGATGGGTTTTTTAAAACATTGAGAGGATGTCAAGGATGTTTACTTAAAAATTGTACGTTGTAGTGTAAGATAAAAAATTGTACGTTGGAGTGTAAGATACTTACTAAACTTAGAAACTAAACAGAATACAAGGATTTTTTTTAACTGTAAGGAGAAATGCAAAGAAGGAGAAACACATTAATAAAATCATTTAGGCCCACTTGCGCCAATCCGGGTTAAAGTTAACCCTGGGTTAAAAATCATGTTATGTCTCTCGTTCTTCGTATTTGTGAAAGAGAAAGCATGATATTTTAACTCAAGGTTAACTTTAACCCGGATTGGCGCAAGTGGGCCTTAATGAGTTAGACTCATTAGAGTGAGAGCATAGGTGACGAGTGACGACACGCACTTCTTTTGTTTGTTCTATACATGAGTTTGTTTATTAGTTACTAGTACGTTACGCTATTGATGTGCATAATTTTGTTGTTTTCTTACTTTTAACGGATTTTGCATTGTAATCTGGACTTGAGTACCTTAACCTTTCGCGATACAGATTAGCTGCAGCAGCACCGTTGCCTCTGTATTCCCCGTAAATGTAATGCATGTTAGCATACTGATGTATAGTATACGCCATAATGACTGGTAGTAAGACGCGTATCACAGAAACATAAAAGTCCAGAAGAGAGCCATGTCAGTTCTTTACTGTCTCCAAGCACACTTAAGTCCGAGTCACTAGGCAAAAGAAGTCCCCTATTCTCTCACTCTAATGAGTTTAACTCATTAAATGATTTTATTAATGTGTTCTCCTTCTTTGCATTTCTTCTTACAGTTTTTAAAAAATCCTTGTATTCTGTTTAGTTTCTAAGTTTAGTAAGCATCTTACACTCCAACGTACAATTTTTAAGTAAACAGCTGGGTGATTTCAGTGTAACGAGTGCTTTTGTTCGAAATTCTAACTAAAGAAAATTTTTTTTTGACGTAACTTAATAGCAACTATTTTACTATTTCGCAAACTACATAAAATGAGCAACTTTTTAAAGTGACAAATCAGGTTAGTGTGGTGTATTTTTTGTCCAGTATGGATAGTGAAAGTAAGGAGAAAAAGTTTTTGAAATCATGATTAGGGAAAAGTTTTCTTTTTTTCTACAAAGTTCAAAATCTATTAGCTTTGTTTATAACCGTGGTCAATAGCAGAACTGATCAGGATTCCGCAATATAAATTTGTATCCCACAATACGGGAAATTGTAGTTGCGGCAGTCTAAAAACTGACATGAGGTGTAATTTTTAAGAAATTATAAAAAGTGCCAATATCTCAAAACTAAAGATTTTTTACTAAGGTCATATTACGATATTCTGGTGAGTCATGAGCTGGTCTATCAGCCTTCGAAGAGACGACGTCGACTTCTGGGACATCCTGTATAATAATATATACCCTAAATAAAATATTTTGTCTCTCCAAGTATGTAGTAGAGTTCGAAGTAAGCACTTGGAACTCTACATTGTCTACAATCTACACTGTAGTCTGTAGATTGGTGTAGAGTTATTAGTCGGTTTTGTTCTGGAATATATTGTGTAGACACTAGACTGTAGATTCTACAGTTATATAATGTTATATAATAATATATAAATAAAATATTTTGTCTCTCCAAGTATGTAGTAGAGTTTGAAGCAAGCACTTGGAACTCTACATTGTCTACAATCTACACTGTAGTCTGTAGATCCTACAGTCTACACAATATATTCCAGAACAGAACCAACTAATTTGGATTGTCAAGAACAAAATTTGTATTTGAATTTGGTTTATACACCACAATTTAAATTTCAATGTTCATTCTTAAAAAGCCATTGCAGTTGAGCCAGCCATTTTACAATGGATACATGGCTAGGTACTTCTTACTTTGAATTTGAAACAATATGGTGAGTTATGCAAAATGTACATAATATTCAACCACATACTTCGACAAGAGCAATTTAACTACCCTTAGGACAGGGTTGGGCAGTATTTAAATTACTTGTAATTAAAATACAAAATGTAATTTGTAATTCGTATTTTAAATTTAATTAACCCCAAAAAATTACATTAAAATACAACAAAAAATACAAAAAAAAATACGAAATAATGCCTGGAAGCAGCAGGAGTAGTACCACTAGTAAAGAAGATGATGATGATGATCACAAATCTCAAATGAAGTTAGGGTTGGTCAGCTTCCTAAATGATAAAAGCAACGACCTTTTCACTTAACACAAGTTTTTGTTCATCAGGGCTGGCAGAAAGATCGTTTTCTTTAGCAGGTTTCATAATTCATCATGACCGCCAGAACCAGGATTGACGTCAAGCCAACCACGACGTACCTGGTGCTTGACACTTGACAATCGCTGGATCTTTAATGATCACTTTAAAGGGGTTTAGCGGTACAAAGAAATAGCAAACCATTTTAGGGTTCCCAACCCAAAGGGTAAAAACGGGATGCCGTTACTGGGACTTCGCTGTCCGTTTATTCGTAACCACTTACCAGGCGAACTTTACCACTTACAGGTTATGAACCATGAAAACTAAACAATTGAAATTTTCACAGACGATGTATTTCTGTTGCCCCTTCTGTTGTATAATCAGAGCTAAAAATATAATAAAATAAATATTTAAGTGGGACTTCCAAGGCCCAATTACATGATCAACAAACGTGATTTTTTGCCGTTTCTTCGAAATCCTTCGTGCGCTGGTACAACTTGTACTTGGCCGAGTTTTATAATAAGCACATGTTAACGATTTTTATGTTAGGTAAGACTATTTATAAGATATTTAGACCCGACAAAACATTTTCCAAAAATTTGCTGCGATGAAGGATTTCGAACCTGCACTATAATTTATTACTACGAGCCTAGATACCAGGAACTGTTTTTGTGGATAAAGTGTGTACTTCATATGTGAGCCACTACGAGCTAAATTTTATGCATAATATAGTTAATATTATTATCAATAGAATTTGTGGGACGCCGAACGGCTATGTGGCGCCGCTCCATCGATCGCGGGCACGTGGCAGAGCCGCGCCCCAACCCCCCTCCGTACGTAAACCCCCGGCCCCGTACACCCACTTACTATTGAGCCCACTCTCGATTCATACTCGTACTATGCTTTCTCCAAGCTAACACGACATATTATACAATCTCAAAGACAGATACACTGTACACATTACAGACAGAAAACCCGTAACCGTTCCGACTCGTAGGATTTGTCGCTCTTCCGCTCTTGCAGCCCGCAGCCGTTGCCGAGATGCCGACCGATTCAAATGTGCTAGAAAGTGGGAAAATTGCAAACAGCACGGCGTTCGAGCGGCCACGTTATGCTAGATTATTGTACCTTCGACTCTTTAGATGAGCGCTCACAGTGCCATAATAATAACCATTATTGGTTAATGGTTAACGCTCAGGGAACGGGTCCTAGTTCCATGTTAATACAGTTAGAGGATGACAAAAGAGTAAGCCCTATTGGGATCACGCGGTGCTCGGAATGCCCGGGATGTTACGCAACATCCCGGGGGTGCGCGGCGGCGCGGGGGACGGCACACCCCCCCTCCCCTCCCCCCGCGAGGGGTCGTGGGGTAGCGCGCGGCGGAAAAGGGCGTAGATATATATAGCCTAATCCGGCCGCGACCTGCCGGTGCATATTGTATTCAAAGCCGCTATTAGTATTACCTCTGCTATTACTCAATACTGCCGGGAACACCGGAGCACCGCTTCACCCCCTTCTACTTGTTGCCTTCGCTTTGCCTATGTGCCTAGTATGAAGCGTAATTCGAGCTTACTTCGTACTTCATACGGTGATACATAGATCGAAACTTAGTTATGAAAGAAAATTAGTTAATTATACAAGTTTCCTATAGCAGACATAAAACTCCCCTATATTAAAATTTACGGGGAATTTATTTCTGCATTGTCGTTTCTGTGTTCATGGTTAAAAAAAGTGGAAAATATTAGTAGACACTTGAAACGTTGTTGTCGTGAAGCTACTAAATATACAATTCAAAATTCAAAGATAATGGCTAACTGTTTTTCCACTAACCGGCCCTGCACGTGCGCCCGGCACTGGCAACCACCGCCAGGGTGCCGGCGCAGGCGCGGGGGCGACCAAAATGTAGGAATATAATGTCTACAGTACTGTAAACATATCTGAATCCCGAAATGGCGTAAATGCATGCAGCATGCGGCTCTGTATCCGCAACAAGTACGGCTACGGAAGCGACAATTTGCGGCCACGAGTCTGACGCAACAAGTGGTACGATTCACCGAGCCGCGGAGAACTAAGGCGGTATTACGTAACGAGATAGCGACTGCGAAAAGCCCACAAAGCTTTCAGTTTTCACGATAAATAAATTATTTGTACCTACGTCAAAACTGATTCGACATTGTATGAACTTGTGCTTATGCAATATTATGGGTATTGGCCAGTGGGTAGCTTTATTTTAGGTAACTAGTAGGACTGCCTAAAATATATTTAAACTTGCACGTGCTCATACTTATATTTAACAAAGGTATTGTTTTGAATTATAGTATTACAATCGCATATTATCATAATACTATTATAACTTATTTAAGATTCTACTTAGACTTCAGACACTCTAGTCAGGAAAGTTTTGTTCGATTTAAAACACAATAATATTTGCATACATCAATGTGGAATATGATGTACGGTGTACCTTTAACAATATCTATTGTTAACACCTACTGTAACCATATCTGGAAAATAAATACATACTTAATATATGGGTGTCCTAGGCCTAGGCACCAAGCTCGTCTTATGACCATAGATGTCAATTAACGGTATGACCACTATTCACCAAATCACCATTGAAAATTTAAATACCTAATAGGCGAGCTGACGAACGCACAGTTAAACTGAATCGCTAGGCGCTCCTTGCTACGTACGTAGTGGCAAACTCTCAATACAAGTGTCTCAGCAACTAACGACCTGCGAGCTTATTATTACCAGTAATCACCCTAGAATTTAGGAATCAGTCTATTCCACGCAAGAATAGACAAGATGACATATTTTACAAACTTTAATACCGTTCGCAACAAAATAGCTCTTATTGTTAGGCAACAACTTCGAAGCTGCATCTTCATTTATCGTCAAGGAAAGACATTTCTTTTCTTTCATCTACGGACCTCGAACGACAAACATTTGATTCACTACTTTTGACAGTGTGAAGAAACTTCTTTTTATAAATGTCAAATAGTCATTCATAATCACGGCTTGGTCGTCGTCGCGGCGATTGGAAGTCTACGTTAAAAGTTAAACGCAGCTGCAAGCGTTTATTGGTTGCCCTTGCCGCGCTAGTAAAGTAATCGAACGGGAATTGTGAATAGTCCAGCTAAAAGCATTTTTAGTCAAAATTTGATCGTTTCCGAGAAAAGTAGAAAATAAAATAGGTACGTGTGCCAAGAAATGTTAACTTAGATATTTCTCCATACTCTAAAGATGATAGATTACTGCGCGGTGGGGCTATGCCCGCTGGCGAGCTTCGATCAAGCCTGCCCATTACACCGGGTAGTGTAGACCAGGGTAGTGAGTTAGTGACTAGTGTACTTACCTCCAAGCGTCACCCGAAGCCGGCGCCTCGCCGGACTCCTTGAGCTGGGTCGCGCTGGCGCTCTGCAGACTCGAACCCGTGGCACTATAAAAATAATAATCAACATCAGCAGTCAGAACTAATTAAGGCAAGGTCTAAGCTCAAAAACAAAATGATTTACACTACGCGTATGCATATTGTAAATTTAACATTCTTTTTTGCGTAGCATTATTTTTTATATTCATGTAGAAGACGGTGTGAGCAAGGTATTTTTCAAACATATTTTGAAATATTGTACAAATCACAAAAGTATTCGGTTAAAATTGAAATATCTAGTTATAGTTAATAAAGTTTTTTTGTTTGTTTGCATTGAATAAGTCCTAGACCGATTTTGATTAACTTCGCACTTTTTTTTTTGTTTTTTTTCGGCAATTTGGCAATTTAGATATAGAGTAGACCACGGGGAAGGACATAGGCGACAGGCGCCACTGTCGCTAAACTCTTAATATTATCTGAAATTCTTAATATTAAGTGACTTGGGTCCACTTGTGTAAAATTGCAAAGAAAGCTGTTTAATCTAGTACTAAGGTATGTAATTGACTAACAATTTTGGTGACTCGAGCGTCTATTTCCTATTCTTTTATGGACCCTTCAAGATAGAGATTGAGAGGTACCTACAGATCTCTGTAATAACTTCTAACTGCATACCATGGAGACGAGATAAGGGCGATAATCTTATCGCCCTTATCTCGTCTCCATGGTATGCAGTTAGAAGTCAGGAATAGGATAATTCATTTTGCATTTTTGCGTGCACCGTCCCCCGTGCTGCCACCACACTGCTCGTGTTACAGAACAGGTATAAAAGGACATCGTCAATTTTATGCAAAATCAATATTAGCTGTAATCGTATTATGGAAAATTGACAGGAAATAGACATCGAGAGGGACGAGGCATCGATTTTAAAACGAGCCGCCTCAGAAGGGCTCCAGTTGCCCACTGATTTACCGCGTCCGAGTGCACAATTTTATTGAAGACTGCTTAATTAATTGTATTTTCTAGAATTTTCTTTTTCAAATTTAACGTACTATTATTGCAACTACTTTGATTCTAATTTGACTGCTCATAACAATTATTATTATCAGCACTTATACTACGGCATGTATTTAAACTTGCGATAAAACAATTAGATTTTGGATGTGAAAATACCCAACATTGAATACTAAATTACTAAGTTGGCGAAAGAATGTAAGGAACAAAAAAATTACAAATCTGGTGACTAAATAATACCACTGAATTTTTCCAAACTGGCAGACAGATTATATTTTAGCGAACAAATAACCATCTTGGCGACAATTTGTGAGTACACATTTAATTTAAGAATAGGCACATATATTTTGCCTGATGTAGGTAACTCAAAAACCATACAAGCAGCAAAACGAGCGCACACAAAAAAAACATAAAAGAGCGTACAAAATTCCCAATTTTTAATTTTTCTCGGTTTTAGGGGTTGTAGATTATTGTGTAGATTAATTTTGAAATTTAAAAATGGCGGATATTTATTTTTCGTAAAATTGATATGGGTGTCGTTTACCAATTTTTGGGAGTGCTGGATACGAAAATGACATTCGATTTGAAATTCCAATATGGCCGACATACTTCATTTTATAAAATAATATGGGTGTCCTTTTATTGGTTTCTGGGGGTGCTGATTACAAAAAAGTCATCCATTTTAAATTTCCTTAGTAACGCCGCAAGTGCAATCTCATATTTTCTTCATGATGGGAGAATTTTTATTTTTGAAAATCCTGAATTTTCCAACATTTCTATAGCTATAAACATCCGTCGTATCTCAATGTACATCATTTACTTCTATTTTTATAAAATTGATTCTATCTTTCCGAGATACATTTTCGAGAGACATTTGATTCTATCTCGGAAAAATTTACGCCATTGTGGAATTTCAAAACAAGATTTTATTTTCATATTATTCTGCACCCCCAGAAACCTAGAAAATGACACCGATGCCAAAGAAAAACATACTCCAACAGTATCCAATAATAGGATTTTCCGTAGCCTGCAAATTGAATTTTTAGCAGCCATTAATTTATCAACCAAATCTGGTTTTATAGCTGCTATATGGTATAATGGTCACCAACTCGGAAATTAAGTCACCAACTTATAAATGTCGGTGCTAATTTGGATTAAATTTCGCCTCTTTTTATCTGCCGACTTTTGAATTTTTCGTCACCCGAGTGTTTTCGCCAGTTTAGTAATTTAGTCGCCAACATATTAATTTGCTGCCAAATTCAGTAATTTTTTTTTTTTTTTTTATAAAATATGGGGGCAAACGAGCAAACGGGTCACCTGATGGAAAGCAACTTCCGTCGCCCATGGACACTCGCAGCATCAGAAGAGCTGCAAGTGCGTTGCCGGCCTTTTAAGAGGGAATAGGGTAATAGGGGAGGGTAGAGTAATACAGTATGCTCACGTGCAGCCGCCAACTTAATGTTTGTTCGCTCGAATAATTATATCCCTTATACTACATGCATTCTTTAATGTATAAGAAACTAGCTGTACCGACACACGTTGTTCTATCTTAAATATGAACTAGAATGAATAAATAACTACATATACAATGCAACCTAAGTCCTAGTCCTACACGTACTCCTACAACGTACACCTTTTCCAGTATTTCACACCGTTTAAACCTTTCCTGAACTTCCACAATTATTTCAAGACCACAATCAGGCAAATCGATCCAGCCGTTCAGGAATATTGAGTCCCTCGGGACCGGGATAAAAAGTATCATATGTCCGTCTCCTGGTTTTAAGCTACCTCCCCGCCAATTTTCAGCCAAATAATTTCAGCCGTTCTTGGATTATAAATAGTGTAACTAACACGACTTTCTTCTATAAATATAGATTGTATATTATTGATTGCAGGATGTCAATAATTTGTTAGCAGTTTATTTTTACAAAGTTGAGCGCATTGGAATTTTGAAGACCTTCCGACTAAAATGACAGTTTTGTAAGCAATGAACAATAATATTGAAAAAAGAACAACGGAACAAAGTTGTTGTGACTAGACTCTAGTCACAACAATATATTTATTACTCTGGTCTAGAGTAATTATTGTTGTGACTAGAGTAAAATGAACTAATGATACAATAGTCAGTACAAAACGGACAAATGAGAGAGAGCTTGTCCATTTTGTATTGTCCGCCATTTCCGACAAACGTATTGGTTTGCTTTGCACTTTGCAATTGCATTTTGCATTTGATAACTGATTTTTAAATGAAAATATTATGTTGTAGAATCTGGAGTTTGAATCTTCAGATCTTCATAATAATACAAAGATACCAAAAAAATTAAGAGTGGAGTCTCACAGGCCACATATAAATTGTGTAGGTATAGTTAGGTTATATTACAAGTTGATAGTTAAAATTTTAAACGAAAATTTTATTTTCATCTTTTTAGAGCATTTCAATAAAATATATTTTTTTAAAAGGTATTTTTTTTGCTTTTAATTTATTACCCTTTGGTTACGGAACCCAATCTATACTAATATTATAAAGCTGAAGAGTTTGTTTATTTACTTTACTACTGGTTCGAATTGAAAAATTATTTTTGAATTCCATAGTCCATTTATCGAGGAAGGCTTTAGGCTATATTATAACATCACGCTGCGACCAATAGGAGCGAAGAATCAGAGGAAAATGTAGAAAAACTGGGAAAATTATTCATCTTTGAGGGCTTCCATTGTTTGTTTGAACGCGCTGATCTCAGGAACTGCTAGATCGAATTGAAAAATATTTTTTTGGTGGATAGTCCATTTGTCGAGGAAGGTTTTTACCTATATAACATTACGCTGCGACCAATAGGAGCGGAGCATCAGTGAAAAATGTTGCAAAAACAGGGAAATTATTCATATTGGAGTCAATTGGACAGATTTTAATGATTTTTTGGGTGTGTGTTCAAGTGGCGAATCCACTTGAATTAAGAATGGTTTAGATTTTCAATTGGACCCGGTAGGTGGCGCTGCTGTCAGTACGTCAACAAATTTAATTCTAAGGCGGAACGAAGTTCGCCGGGACAGCTAGTAAAGTATTAAACTATAAGGGCCAGGCGTGCTTCACAATCTTCTGATACACGTATTAGATAGCTTATGCGGAAGTTTCGTCGCTGCTTACTTTGTATCGAGCGACAGAGACGAAACATGTATAAAAGCTAAGTATCAGCCATGTAGCTAGAACAAAGCTCATGGTGTCAGCTATCTGACACGTGGGTATCCGAAGTTTTTTTAACAGCCTTCGTGATCTTGTGGTTGGAGCATTGGCTTTCGATTCGGAGGTCGTGGGTTCGATTTCCGCATTCGAACAACAAAAAATGTTGTTTCCAACTTTGGTTAGGACAATGCAGGCTGATCACCTGATTGTCTGACAAGAAAGATGATCCATGCGTCGGATGGGCATGTAAAAAGTCGGACCTGCGCCTAATCTCTAGTGTCGGTTATCCGTCCCACTGGATTATGAGAGTAAAGGAATAGGGAGTGCTCTTCTGTACTGCGCACACACTTGGGCACTTTTAAATTATTCCTGCGTAACTGGCCTGGTTTCAAATCGGCCACCGTCACCGAAATCGGTGTGGGGGCAGGGGGAGTTATCCGAAGTTTATACATTTATGTATGCTGATTTGTCGCTGCGGGACTTTTTACCCGACTACGGCGAAGTCATAGAAAATTCGCCCTAAGGGCGAAGCCAAAAGGAAGGGTAATAATGATTTTGGCAATGTATTGTATGTTTGTTCCAACGCAGTGCCTAAACTACTGATCCGATTTGAATAAATTAGATTTCATTTTTTACGTAGTCGGATTAGTTTTTTCCTTTTTAAATATAGTTAAGTATTAGCTAGTACGTTGATATAAAGTTAGCAGACTCGGATTACTGAGAACCTCCTAGACACGTGGCGCCTCTGCCTATAAACCGAGCACCATTCGCCTTTGTTCGCCTCGCACAATGGGCGGTTGGGACTTGGGACGCAGGTAATGTGACCTTCCGCGAATTCGGCGTAGACGGTCCAGGGTTGTCCAATTTCCGATTTTTTAAAGGAGATTGTATGACGTGAAATCCGGTTGCGGCAACCTTAATATTTAGCCTTCAACTGCCGTTACAACTAAATTCTATTCTTGTTCGGTAACTTTACCGAACTGAGTTTAATTTAAGTTGTAAGGTCGCGAATTTTATACCAGCGAGTAAGTAATAAGTAATAGTTAGTTTTAGTCTGTTCAGCTTTATAATATAAAGCTGAACAGACTAAAACTAACTGTAACTAAATTTGTAGTAACTAAATGTTCTAGAAGCTTCTAGTATGGAAAGTGATAGAACATACTAGCCTATTAGACTAGTCAACAAGTTCAAAAACGTGTTAAATAGAAATAAAGCTCTTAAAAATATGTGCGATAGTTCATTCGATTCGGAATGACGTCTAGAAAAATGTTTTTAAGGGTTTATTAGCACATAAAAAATTGCGATTGTTATTAACAAAATAAGATAAAAAAAAGGTATTTAGTTTTTCGTTAATAACTTCTAAAATAATGATATTTAAGGAATTTTGAAATTTCCAATAAAAAAGTCCCAACTCCCGGAACTCTATCTCTATTATTTATAATTTTTTTTAACGCTGAATATGGGGCTCCGCGCGGTCGTTATGGCATAGGCGCGCCGTTTAAAAAGCCGGTATATCACCTAAAATAATTTTTTTTTTAGTATTAAATAACAATTTAAAAATTTGAATAAATTATGGTGTAATGTAGACACTTGAACGAAAAAAACCTCGGTGAAAAAAAAAAAATTATCGATTTTTCCAAAAGTTACACCATTGTTAATAAACTAATTTTTTTCCAATCTCTATGTTTATAAATTACGGCATAAAAGTATAAATAATTGGTCTATAAATTTTTCGCTTCGTGGAGCTCTTTTTATTGTATGTCAAATCCCATACATTTAACAAAATGTATGGGATTTGACATAAGTCATCGCTAAGTGACATATCGCTTGCGATGGCTTATGTCAAATCCCATATATTTTGTTTTCGAACTTCGCCGTCGAAATTATCCAATGCATCTTGACTAGAGGCCCCTGACCTGTGCAGTTGGTATAGCGAATAAACTCCCTCAGAGGAAACTGGTGTTTTACTCCGAATATTCGACCATAATCCCGTAACAATATTATTATCTAATGGAATAATTTAGAGATGTCCACTATTTTCGAGTCGAGAACTTGAGAAATTTTGGTGAGTGCAGGAGAGCTATAACGAATCTGAAAAATCAGCTTATAGGCTTACCTATCTTATAATGCAACAATTTCATCTATACAAATATAATAAAGAGGAAAATAATGTTTTTTTTTTTTTATGAAATATGGGGACAAACGAGCAAACGGGTCACCTGATGGAAAGCAACTTCCGTCGCCCATGGACACTCGCAGCATCAGAAGAGCTGCAAGTGCGTTGCCGGCCTTTTAAGAGGGAATAGGGTAATAGGGGAGGGTAGGGAAGGGAATAGGGTAGGGGATTGGGCCTCCGGTAAACTCACTCACTCGGCGAAACACAGCGCAAACGCTGTTTCACGCCGGTTTTCTGTGAGCCCATTCGTGCCGAAGCATGGCTCTACCACGTGCGGAATGTTTGTTTGCATCGAAAAGGCTCCGAAACTACTGGACCGATTTTGATGAAATTTGGCACAGATGTAGAGTAGACCACGGCGAAGGACATAGGCTACTTTTTATCGCTGAAAAATTTACGGTTTCTACGAAATTAACTTTTGCGTGCACAAGGTCGCGGGCAACATCTAGTAAAATAATATAAGTATTTAAAGAATTGACTGAGATCCCAGCCTCGTCAGACTCCCCCCCCCTTATAATCATATTGATAAAATGTATTTCATATTAAAGTATAATATTAGTGTGTAATGTGTATAATGAACGTATGTCTTGAGTCTGAATGAAAATGATGTTATATGGACTGCAGCCCACGACGCACAGTGTAAGAAAAACGCAATCTAGCGGGATTTAATTCCGGATGATACGAAACTCATTTATTTGATTGTAATAAATTATAATAAGTGTTTTTATAGTTTTATAAAACCATTGCCGTTTAATTTTGTAATTTATTAATTTCTTCCCTTCGGTACGAAATATTTACATATAAAATAATAAGTTGAAAATAAAAAAAAATGTATGGGTGCCGCAAAAATGCGCAGTTTGTGGGTTCTATCTGTTAATTAAGACCATCAGCTTTATTATGACGGTATATACTTTACTATATAATGCTATATATCTTGTTTTCGGGTGTAATAAATTTAAAACATAAAAAGTCGAAGTTTATTTAGTATCATAATAGAAATGGTTGAATTTAACAGATATTGCCTATTATAAATCGAACAAAATGTATATGTACTTACGTGCTAAACAGAAATACTATAATAAATAAAGTTAATAACACTATTGACTTTATAATCACTACGTAATCGTAATCGTAATTAGCACAAATTAACGCTGCAAAATTCGTAGAGAGTGTGACTTAGTTTGTCTGCTGATATAAACATTTCTAATATTTATGTTGACCTACCCACAACAAAATGAAATATGCCGTCGTTTTAAGTAGTAATTATGGAATAAATAGACCCCAGTTATTCATAAATAAAACAATGTTCGAATTTTGAATTAAATCCCGCTAGATTGCGTTTTTCTTACACTGTGCGACGTCTTGATTCACTTGGGAATTATTCTTATAGACTTGAGTATAAAGAAGCCTTTGAAAATGGTCAAAGTAAAAAAAAAATATAGTAGGATGAAACCCATTGGAAAAGGAAGAGAATATAACAAAAATAAAAGGAAAAATAATTTACCTACGGGCGATTTGAGGTCGGGAAGTGTAAGGGGGTGAGTTTTTAAGGGTTTATCTTGATTTGCGGCAAAACTATACGTCCTATGGAAAAAAGTCAAATGTCAAAATTGTACCTGTAATAAAAAGATAATAAAAGATATTATACAATTTTTGTATTTACAATTTTTCCACATACCTAACCTCAAAAAGACATGTTTGATTTTGGGCCAGTTCCATGTACACCACATAGGTAAATAGGAAAAAATATGGGAATATCATAAAAATACGAAAAAAATAATTTGAATAAATATGGGAATATCATAAAAATACGAAAAAATTAATTTGAAGAAGGGTACATGCGTACAAAAATGATTATTTGAAGAATTTTTTATTGCGAGAACACTATTTTTAGGGCGGCCATGACAGTTGTTTTGACTTGACTTTTGACGTAGTAGACAGTTTTACGTAGAAGAGACGACGTCTTGAATGCCATACGTCTTTCTTTGTCAAAAGTCATGTCATTGACAAAATGACATTCTTTAGTTAGTTCTGATCTGATCCGCCATGTTTTATTTTACTTTGTGTTGCTCTTCTTGACGAAGTTAATTTAAATGTACACGGAAACGAAGTGAAATTAAACAAAATAATGGGAAACGGTTACCATATTATGTAGCTATATTTACATATGCTGTACGTAGGGCTGGCCCAGGCCTCATACATTTCTTGAACATCTCTTTTGGTAAAAACGTAACTTTTTATATTCCAAATTAAGTAATCCTGATTCTTTTTTCATTTTCAATATTTATTTTTTCACCTTATTTTGGCTTAATATCGTAAAATTAACCATAATTTTCAATCGACAATTCTTCCGTCAAATTATCAGCTTTTTTTTTAAAAAATGGGTGGGCTTTATTCGTTGAAATGTCTCCTTTCTGATAATTAAAAAAAAAATACATTACCACATTAAATGTTCTCAAAAAATGCAAAGAAAAGAATAGGTAGCAAGGCCCAGAGTGGCCTAGCCCCAATTAGATAATATCTACAATTATATGCATAGATCCCTTTTTACTGCTATTTTAAGATAACGTATACATATACCTGAGTGACCTACTATACGGATAATTTTAGCCCATCAAAAGTATTTCATAGAGAAGTGGGGAAGGGGCTAGGTTCTATTGCTACATTTGTCAATATATGACATTGACATGTGTGATGTGATGCTTTTTTCAATAAAAAAAATGCAACAAATGAGATCCTTTAAGAGTTAAGGGCTCAAAGGTACCTCCTACCTAAAATTTCTAAAGGGCTTAGGTGCAAAGGTACCTACCTAAAATTACTATACAGCTGATGTTCAAAATTTCTTGCTTCGCATTCTAAAATGTATCACTTCTCAACAATCGCAAGTAGGTAGTAGGTCTCAATTAGGACGTGAGTCAGTTATTAAAGTCAATTTTAAGGGCCGTTCTCTGTGTAGGTAATAATAATAAAATGACATCACAAACGCACGCTAGCAGCTGCTTGCGTTAGTAAAAAAAAGGCGTTATCAGTGCCAGCTGCTCTGCCAGAGATTGTTACGGTTATACTCGTGGTTTTAAAATCTTTATTCAGTTACTAGTAAAAGTACCCCTATAACGTTATAAAAGATTCTATTTGGTTTTAATTTAAATGTTTTTGTTTGAAAATATAAAATATCCTTTCAATACCTAGGCAGTAGGCACTCTATAATAATATGAATCAGGTAGGTCGGTTAGTATATCTTAGTATTATTACAAATGTGAAAGTTTCTGAGGATGGATCTTCGATCAATAATGGATGGATATTTTTGACTCACGCAAAAAGTAAGTAGCAGTGACATACTACTTTTTAACCGACTTCCAAAAAAGGAGGCTTCTTCTCGTTTCAGGTCCCACACCACCCCACCGATTTCCATCCAAATCGGTTCAGCCGTTCTTGAGTTATAAATAGTGAAACGAACACAACTCTATTTTATATATTATATAGATTATTTAAAATAAAATACATAAACCAGCTAGGTATTCTTGTAGATAAAGGGTATTTCGTCTAACAGGATATTACAGCGACATTTAGCGGACTGTTATTTAACAATATCGTTTTCCCAGGCCAAATCAAAAAGGTTAAGACAGAGTTTTGTCAAACAAAAGCTGAGGCCGGCTTTTTATTTATGTAGGTATGTAGTGTGCATGTAGCTACGCCATGAGCTACGTACTCCATACATGAAAACTGCACACCGCAACAACAACTTTAGAAGGCGTAGTTTCGTTACATATTGGGATTTAGGTGTGAGTGATACTGTGTTACACACAGTGTCACTCACACCCACCTCACACACACACACACACGCCGGGCGAGGCATAGTTTAGTTTAGACCGACCTTACTATAAGGTTCGCTGACATCTGTCTTCACTATTTTATTTGGTCTAAGATCACGGTTTTAACGACTATCGGCTATTACTAATGCCTTTTATGTCGTTATATCAGGATTTAACTGTAATTACAAAGTGTACTTACGCCTTCTTATTTGCAACAGAAGGCTCAACTACGAGCGGCAAGCCACAATACGAGTAACCTGAAAACAACAACAAAAAATATTAAAACCCATTTTGTACATTAATTTTTAACCCCCGTCCCCGATGCAAAAAGAGAGGTGTTATAAGTGACGTGTCTGTCTGTCCGTCTGTCTGTGTATCGGTCTGTGTATGTCTGCCCATGGCATCGTAGCTCTCAAGCTGATGACCCGATTGTGATCCAGTTTAATTTTGTTTATAAGCTGTCATGAACTCATGATTGGGGGCCATCCATAAATAACGTCACACGTTATGGGGGAGGGGGGAGGGGGTCGACGAAGTGTGACATTGTGTGACATGGGGGTGGGAGGGGTCCTAAATATTGTGACGTCACATTTCAAAATCTATTATATTATCTAAGTGTTAAAATACGAACTATAAACTTACTTTACGAAAACCACAAAAACATACATGCCAGTTATAAATAATTTAGAGCAGTGGGTTTAACGTCCATGGATTGAAGATTATTAAGTTTGTATCTTTAATTTAAAGATAATTCTGTTCATATTATTTTTTGTTTGGTTAATTTCTTTAATTAATATAGTCAATCGTTTTTTGTTTTGTTAATTTCTTTAGTTAACATAGTCGATCATTATTTGTTTCGTTAATTTCTTTAATTAATATAATTAATAGTTTTTTGTTTTGTTTATTGTTTCATTTGATGTTAATTTTATTAAAAATAATTTAAATGGAAATAAAACTGGTTTCGGAACCAATATTTTTATTCAATAATTTCTAAATGTAAATTTGCAAAATATGTGACGTCACACTAGGGAGGGGGGTCTCACAAATGTGACCAACTGTGACAAGGAGGGGGTAGGGGTAAAAAATCGTGAAATTCGTGTGACGTTATTTATGGATGGTCCCTTGAGAGTGTTCCTATAATTCATCATCATCAGCTCAGTCACTGCTTGCCGTTAAGGGTTTAAACGTGACATCTAACAACTTTTTGACACGAAAAGAACATAATATTATGTATTACTAAGTTGAATAATATTATGTTCTTTATGTTTAACGTGGTAGGTAAGTTCTAACTTATGTTCGTGACATCTAAAAACTTTTTGACACGAAAAGAACATAATATTATGTATTACTAAGTTGAATAATATTATGTTCTTTATGTTTAACGTGGTAGGTAAGTTCTAACTTATGTTCTAGTTTAGTCAACTGATTTTATGTTTTTTTCCGAAGTTCACTGTTTTTCAGTGTTTCAGTTTGAACAGATTTTAACCTATTAAATGGGAAAAAATGTTTGCTCACTCGCTCCGCTCACTCGTGTGTATTGAACATATTATAATACTTAATACTGACGCTCAGTTTTAGGTTATTGATATACCTAATTGTATTTTCCGAAGTACACAGATCTTTCAGGGTTTAAAGTTTAAACAGGAAGAACAAAAAATTTTGCTCGTTCACTACCAACATATTAAATTATTTAGTATCAACGTTCGGTTTGAGGCTACTAATTTTTATGTATTTTTCATTATGTAGGTACATACACTACGGCCGCTGTATCTTGACGGGTCTGAACATAGGCTCTGCGAACTTTAGCGCATATACAACTCGTAAAAAAACTGTTATTGTATTATTTTTATATACCTATGTACTAATCAAATTTCCCCAATACAGTTGACCAATTAGTACAAGTAAAATAAATATGAAAACACTTAAAAACAGTTATTGCGCAACCTTCTGCGCGAAGTTCAGACTCGCCAAGATACATCGGCCGTATTGTACAGTCTTTCAGATTTGAGTAATTATATTTTAACCTTTAAAAAAGTTTATATTACTATAAGATTTCGGTAGGTAGTTTATTATTATTGAGTATATTATATTTTACTAAGTAGTTATTTATACATAAAAATAAATATTAAAGTAATATATGCGATGGGAAAAAGTAATTTCTGCCTCATCAAAGTTCGATAAGGCAGACCAGTGAACTAATTATGTAAGCTAATCTTGTTACTTGTAAATTGTAATACAAACTTCGGTGTCAGCAAAGCCGTTACAGCGTTATTTGATAGGTACTTACTTATCATTTAATGAATTTCAAACATGGAGGTCTGCCCTTTTTCTATTTCTAAATATCGTGAGACACGTCTAAGTTATGAATTATGATAAGAAATTGCAACTGAATAGTGAATAATATGTAGGTAGGTATATTTATGGCAATTCTTTTATAATGCTATTATTAGCAGAGATTTAAATAGTATTATTAGGTCGTAGGTGTATCTAAAATTCTAAAGAGAAATCCCGTTATGTTAGCACATTATCAGTATATCATAAACTTTCAAATCAATCAGCCCCATGTCAAAGAATATATTATTATATACTAACCTACCCATGTTGAAACAAGCCAGTGAGAACAAACACTGTTTCGTAATGTTTCACACTATGCAACGCCATCTATCCGCAACTATGTGAAGCATTAACAGGATACGCTTAAATTGCTTTCCCAGTAGGTACAGTATTTAGGTATATAGGTTATCTTTACTGACACGTGTGACTTTCTTAAAACGATAACTTTTTATATGCACCAAAATAATGTACACCATTGATTCTATTTTGTGTAATTACAATTTACAAAAAAAAATATATAGGTTAGAATTTAGAACTTAGAAGTTAGGACTTTGAGAGCCAACTTAACATCTTACATGTTACTTACGTTTATGGCCTACAAACTACAGCAATACTAGCTAAGCAGGTTAATGCAGTAGAAACTAAATTCTAAATTCGTAAAATTAGGTAGGTATAGTGTGATTCAAATGAGAATAGAATCGAGTCGGCGCCATATTGTTTCGAATTTAGACTGAAAACATAGTTAAATTTACGTTTAGATAATTTATTTCTATTTTATGCACAAGTTTTTCTGGAAATCGCACTTTTCATGTGATATTTGACAGAAAAAGGTCATTGACGTTCCTATTCTCTATTGAAACGCATTATATATCTATGACTGACTAATCTATATGAATGACTAATATGTACACTGATTACCTATACTGTACCTAAGTGTACTTGAACTTCAAATTAATACATAATGCTTTATAGAAGATTCCTTTACCATGAAGCTTATCAATGGCGCGATCGGCAGAAGACTGGTCCGGGAAGTCGACGAAAGCATAGCCTCCACGCTTGACAGAAATATCGGCAGCCGTCAAGTTATGCTCAGCGAATAATTGCCTAACGGCTGCTTCATCAGCTTCTATCGGGAGGTTGCCGATATAAAGCTTGTTCATCGCCGACACAGATTTTAGCTGATCACTCATCTTGAAAACTGTTTTTGAGGACCTTGGAAATTAATTTCGGTAATGTACGGAGTAGGTTGACTTGACTATTTTTCTCCTCTTGAATGCCAAGAACTGACAATGTTGAAATTTGAAAATTGTTCCAATTCTAGACGGCCATGTGTAACCAATTTTTTACTTTTAGAACACCAAAAAGGTTTTCTGAAAACATCACAATAATTATTCCCGTTGCAATTTTATTTTTTACTATTATAAGTAGTACCTACATAAATTTTTATCGCGTTATTGCATGCACAGATTCAAGAATTAAGTTTAATATATTTTTACTCTGTAATTGTGGGTATTTCGTTAAAAAATAATTGTCACAACTCACAAATGAAAATTTGTGGACGCATGGTGGACGCGCAATAAAAAAAAACTGAAAAATGCCAATAGAGACGATATTATACAGTACTCCTCTTTGGTACTCCTTTACCACAAGATAATAGGGCCGTACCTAATGGCACGCAAAAAGTAAAAACTCCTTGATGTCGGTTAAACATATTTTTTTTCCTGCTCCACAGTATACTATGAAGTAACTAGCTTCTGCCTGCAGTGCCGCTCGCGTAAATAAAGTATCCCACTACAGTACTGTACGTGTCTACTAAAGGTCTAAAGTGTCTACTTACTATCATAACAAATTTCATTCGACCTAAGTAGTACATTATTACTTTACAAGCTCTTAACTTTTTATAAGGATTGATGATATTTGGTACTTGTTCAGCTGCTAAAAAATACAAAAATAAATCATTGGTCTCGCGTCATCATCATCATCATCGGCGCTCGTAGAGCGAGACCAATCATTAGTCTATGACTGCAACTTGTTATTTTAGTGACGTGATAGACTCCTGTCAAAACTCAATGTACAGAAAAGTTCAAGCAAGGTGGACCGTTGTCGGAAGTCTATAGTTGCAAAACTTCTGAAAAATTCCGAATAATTCCGGAATACTTCTGGGAAAGTTTCTTTAAATTAGAATTATTCAAAATGAATTTAATTAAGATTTTTATTTTTGCTGAAAAATCGTATTTTGCATCAATCGTCGATCGCCGCCGCGCCGCCCTCTATACGTCGCCCGCCGGCCGCTGCCACACGAGCGAGACGGCGGGGCGCGGCGGCGCGGCAGGGAGGGAGATGCACCCCGGAGAAGTTTTCCCCGCGCGAGAAAGATTCGTACGTCCCGCAATCGAATGTTTCCGAATGTTTCCGTCGAATATTTCGCCGGAATAATTCAATGGTAATATACCTAGGTGTTAGTTTATGGTGTATGGTGGTTGAATGAATTATTTGTACAGTGGCACATACGTACGTAAGTAAAATATAAATGTTAATTTTATTATAAATGGGATTGATTAAGTATATAATGTTGATATTTTTTGTATGTACAATAGCTCTGTACGCATCGATTTTGATGCAGTTTTCAGAACAATATTATTTAGTACCTAAGTACTATATGTATACGCGACATAAAAAAATGTTGAAATAAATAATGTTTAAATAAGTAAAAAGATGGAACCTGTAAGTAAGGACGAGAAATAAAAATACGTGTACCTAGCTCGAATTAGAATATGTATTCCAATATCTATACTAATATTATAAAGCTGAAGAGTTTGTTTGTTTGTTTGTTTGAACGCGCTAATCTCAGGAACTACTGGTACGAATTGAAAAATAATTCTTTGTGTTGGATAGTCCACTTATCGAGGAAGGCTTTAGGCTAGATAGCATCATGCTAAACTCAATACGAGCGGAGCACCAATCAAGAATGTTACAAAATCGGGGGTCTTTTTTTTCCTTTTGAGAGCTTTCGCTACGTACGCTGCTGAAACGAAAGTTTCGCTAAAATGATGTATGGCAGAATTGTTCCCCTGTAAAAGTGCTAAAAAAAGTCCGCGACAGTATATTATGTCTATCTTTTAAGGTTGGCTCACTATAACCTTTTTATACTAACCAAATTTGTTCTAAAAGTAAGCATTATTTGTGAAAGTGTTTTCATAAAGATTATATTAATCCTTATCCAAGTAAATACGTTATTCATTACAAGCATTTAATCTAGAAGAAATTTGCCGTTTACATTATTTGATTTCAATGAGTATTTTAGAAGATATCGCAGTAATAAAATAATCATGCGCGCTATAGTACGGCGCACGGCGCGGGCGCGGCGGGCAGTCGTGAGGTGGAAGCGCTTCTTCTTCTACGTAAATGAAGTCGCGGGTAAATTTTAGCGATATCCCAAAGTAACTATTCCACGCGGACGAAGTCGCGGGGAAAAACTAGTATCAAGATAAAATTATTGACAATATAAGTCAAAGTATTAATTCACTTTTTAAACTGTTATACAATACAGAGGTTTTATTAATTGGACTTTTGTAGATACCAATAGAACCGACTTCAATGAAGCCGGAACACCTCAATTGACATCAAACCACCACCAAGCGAAGACTTTATTGAAGAGGTGCTCTGACGACTTTATTAAATGATGCGACGTGCAATCAAGTCACAACCATAAACTCAAATATACCTACCGCTCAAAACACAGCTACTAATAAACGCTGTATAAGCTTTGAATAGTTACACAGTGTTTTGTCTTCTATCGAATTAAAAATGTCACTTGTGTGATGTGAACAAAACACTGTATAGTCTATTCAAAGCTTATACGCGTTTTAATAAAGTTGTAAAGTTGGAAGTTGTAAACTAATACCCCCTTACTAATGTAAGGGGGTATTAGTTTACAACTTCCAAGCGCAATTTTTCTCGTTTTTTTTTGAGTTGAAATATTCCCAAAGATTCGGAATATTTCGGAATACTTCTGAAGTATTCGACGGGAATAATTCGGAATTTTTCCCGCCAGCATCTGTAGTCGGAACCAGTCTGTACGTTATATTTTATTTAGCGGCATAAAACGTACTTATTATATTCTCTTTGCTGCATCTACAACTCCTAAACTAACAAAGTTATAATAAATGTATAAGCCGTTATAGTTTTAATTTCAAGTTCATCACATGGACTACCATCATGAATTTTTCGAGCCAACCGTTTAGCTTTTAGAGGGGGGAACGCCCTATTTTAACTAAAAAATGCCTTTAACTTTAAATTCTCGGGAATTTCGGGACCGGGACTTCCTGGTTCCATAGACTATTGCATACCCTAGCCCATATGGTATAGACCATGGCCAATCCTGTTTTGAAATCATTGTAACTGTGTAACGGGTAGTTACAATGTGCAAATGTGGCAACCAAAACAAATTTATAATATTGTATATTACTTACATCATACATGGTTCTACAAGTTATTTTGTGCTTTGGTATTGGTACAGCGGCGACGATATTCTCATTTCTCAATTTTGAATGTTTGTAAAACTGTATAAAATATAAATAACTAGACTTACGCCCGAAATTAATAATCAATCTTAATCTTATTTTAGCTATCTGAGATCAAGATTTCAATACATTCCAACGATCCTCGGATTGACTTTACGTCAATTTTTGTTTGAGATTTTAAGATTGAAGTCAATCTAAGATTTAAGATACGTTATTAATTTCGGGCGTTAGAGATCAGTACCCCAAGCAGGAACTTTTGTAAAAATTTAAAGTTACGTAAAGTATGACTGAAACGGGAACTTCGGAATACGTAGGGACGTAGCACAAAGCGCTTTGTAAACGTATCGTGAGCACCCAATCCTACGTAATGAATGAAGAACGAACGAAAGATTGAAATTAAGATTGACTAAAACAGTGTTGCAAAAATATACAGATTTGCCCATATGTATGCAGAATTTTAATTATTTATATAATTTTGATAACATTTAAAGCTTAAATTCAGAGATATCTCAGAAGTTAATAATGGTTACTTACCTATAATTAATCATGCTATAGCGGTACTAATGGGGAATAATGAAAATATCGAGTGCAACCAATATTATTTTTCAAGATATTTTAACTTTTCATAACATTTTCTCTCAAATTTGTTTATTTTAGTACTCCAAATTATATCAGTCACAGATAAGGTAAGATAAAAAAAGACTATACAGATTTTATACGGAATTTGGCAAATAATTTGCGGAAAACGGTTTTAGGATGTCGGCATCACCGACAGCTGACGTTTGTCATTTAAAAACCTAATTTTGAAAGAAGAAGTAAAAATCTGCTAATGCCGGCTGTGTTTTTATTTTCTTAGATTTATTTATTATGTAAAACCTTAGCTAAAAGGATATTTTTGTGATTAGGGAAGTTTTGGACAAGTTCTGCCTATCAACAAGATCCAATGTATGATCTACTTTAGGTGTCCGTCAAGCAAGTTGATTCTCCGTAAAAAGTGAGATTTAATATCAATATAGAAAAGGTAACTTTACTTTGTATTTATAGTATTGAGGCTTTTATTTTTTCATTGTTCAAATACCTATACCTACCTTAAATGCCCTATAATATTATAAAGTCTAGTATATTTTGTTGATCTAATCATAACAATAGGTCGCCGATCGTGTTATTCCCTTGTAGATACTTAAAGTTAAAGAAAAACATTTTGTAGTAGGAATTTATACCTTTGCTTAATGTAGCATATTTTGTTTTAGCAACTCAACAGTTGCAGCAGTTCCAAAAGAAAAGCAATATTATATGAGGCTCATTATCATTTATAGCCCGTTAAGCAAGTCAAGATTTCGATGTTTATAAGCACAAGGACAATTTTAAATTAGCACAATAAAGCTCAAATGAAAGTAGATACAGGTCGCGCAACGAATTAAGATCTTTCGACAAAAGTAGAGGGGGTATGCGCAGAAGTCAGATTATGGGTGTGTTTGGCGGTAGCGGGCTCGGGCGGGGAGGTGTGGATGCGCCGAACGCATGTCGAACGTGGCTGCCGACACGCTATTGGTACGTTAGTAATATAATATATTCTTTGCTATTGGTCACATGCGCGAACCATCCCCTCCACTTTCACTGAGCGCTCATAAACCGTTGCGCGACCTATACACTTGGTGTTAATAAAACAATTATATTTGTGACAAGTTTTATTTCTTTCCTTTTAAATAAATTACTTTAAAAATGTGCATATTCCTCAAGCTACTTTTTGTGACTTTGCTTATCATACTTATTGCAAAACTGTTTAATGTTGTAAAATAATTAATTAACTTTGGTATACATTACATAAACACTTACTAATATATTTTATTGTCATAAAACATTAGCATGCTTTATGTTTGAATTTTCATTAGTCTTCATCGGCTTTCAAATATATGGTTTGTCTAATGACAATTATTATGTAATTGACAATAATTGTATCTTCGAATAAATGTTAGAATTTTGTAAATTTTCTTTGTTTAGCTCGACATTTTGTTTTCCTGAAATGAAAAGTTTGTTTGTTTGTGTGTTTGTTTGCATTGAATATGCTCCGAAACTACTGAACCGATTTTGATAAAATTTGGCACAGATATAGAGTAGACCACGGGGAAGGACATAGGCTCCTTTTTATTGCGGCAAAATGTACGGTAGCAAACTTACCGTGTACCTCGGCGTTATAATTCTATGCTCTTAGTTAACTATGAGCACCCTCTATTAATCTTGTTCCATAGTAATAATTGAGCGTCCTAGGTTAAATTGGAGGTCCTCCTTTCATTTTTATGTGTCCTTATCAATAAATAACATATTATTTTGTTTAAAAACACCCTTAAAATTACACAAAATAGTTCGACGTAACCTTTGTCACCAACAAATTTTAGGTGATAGAGTATTCGTAAAATTACGTAGAACGTAAATACACCACCCGTCAAATTGGTGTTCGTGCTCGCTATTTTCATACAAATTGTCAAACGTATCGTTTACGTCACGTTACGTTACTCAGCAAAACTATCTAAAAAAGGTTCCTGCTACCGATTTAGTTACTTTTACGTCCGCTAGAGGCGCTTTCATGGTTTTCATACAAAATTTCTCGTTTACAAACACGAAACGATAATCGCAAAAAGTTCCTGCTTGGGGTACAGCATTCGACACGAGCCGATTTTGGTATTCCGTTATTCCGTATTCGGGTTCAAAGCATTGAAAAACAGCAAATTAGAAATGGAACAGGGTTTATGTGGTTTTTGCAATCGCTTTATCAGCTTTTTCTGATTTACTACTTAGTACCTACTATTCGGATTCAGTAATCCGGGATTTAAATTGAAATCTCTAAAACGTAAAAAAGCTTACTTCCCCGTCAAAGCTTTGATATCTGTGATTTGTGAATGTGTTTTTCCCCTCTTTTTAATATTATACATCTATGGTTTTTCCGAAATGAATCCAGCATCGCAGCCCTAAATAGAAATAGTTCTTTAAAAAATCCTATTACAAAACGCTTTGTCGTGCTTCTAAAACTCAATAATAATCATTTCAACTAAAAGATAGGATTTTCATTAGTTGTGACTTTGAGAAAGAGAAGAGGGCAGGGGTACTATAACCTAATACATATTCAGCATACCTACGCTAGGGTTGCCAAAGTGCCAACCCCAAATTTAAAAAAATCAGGATTTAAAGTTGCATAAAAACAAGGACAATTCATTTAAAAACAGGACGCAGTACCTAATAGAGTTGCAGAAGTTAATTTAATAAGTTAAATGAAATACATGTAATGCTAATAATCATATTTTTTCATAAAAGTATTTGAACAAAATTAAATTACAAAGAAAAATTGAAAAGGGACACGTGAATTTTAAAATACTTGACTATCAGGGCGCTTTAAAAACCCTGGACGCTACTTTAAAACTATCCAGGGCAGCCCAGGACACTGTAAAAACCAGGACATGTCCATAACCTACGCGGTCAGTAATGAAAGCCATGCTGAAGCCATAAGCTTAAAATCTTTGATAAAATAGAAAGATCGCAGGGTTCTGCTTATATGTATAATATGTCGTTGGTAATTGGAAAATTTGGAACTTTGCGATAATCATCTCAAAGATTCTAATTTTCCAATTATTTTACGACTCATAAGCGACACCGCTGGCATCGCCTATGAGTCGTACGTTGCATATTGAGATACCTCTTAAATAATAAAAAGGAGGCTTTGAGGCAGTCAATTATTATTACCTACCTACTTCATTTTCGTCTGGTGCAGTGGCGTAGCGTGGGTATCTGCCGCCCGGGGCGGACGTCAATTTTGCCGCCCCCTTACTTGGGTTTTGCCGTCCTCTTTCGTTTCAAGAAAATAAAACGACTACTGTAGTATCAAAGTTCTGATTTAGGCTGTTGTTTATTTTTCTAAAATAACTTCAAAAATCATCTTTCAGATAGGGTTAATGGGGCGACAAAATATGTTAATTGGCCTCGGGCGCAAAATTTCTAAATACGCCTCTGTATATTGGTCAGATATCTGTATTATACCTATATACCAGCCGGTCCATTTCGGGGGGGGGGGGGGGGGGGACTTTGAACCCCCTAAACCACCCCCCTGGCTACGCCCATGAGTAGTAGTAGTAAGTCAGTTACTGATAATGACTAATAAGTGGTGAACTACGGACATAGGTTTTCCCCAAAGTACAAATCGTTTTGGAAAAATCTATTTCTAAAATAAAATAACTACCTACTAAACATTGCTACACGCAGTGGCGTAGCTAGGTGGACAAGGGCCCCGGTGCATAAGGGAAGAATCGGGCCCTCATGCCCCTCATCCCCTCTTTCCGCGTTGCTTGAACTTATATTGACCTTTAAAATTAATCATAGGAATAAGAATAGGAAACAGTGAGTTAAACTTATCCCTAGTAGGTTAAATCCATACGTCGTCTCTATGAGGGGTAGAATCTCTATGTGTTAAATGGAGGAAAATGGCAATAAATAAACAAGGACGCACATGCATGACGATATAGAATATTTATTATACAGATGAAATCAATAAAGGGAAAAAACGATTTTTAATAGAATTCCCCGTCCAATTCACAATCTCTTGAGCGCTTTAATTTTTGCGAATTCGTCTATAATTTCACCCAAATCCGAGTTTGATGCCGCCTTATTTTCTATTGCAATTAACGATAAATGTCGGAGGCGATCTTGTCCAATGCTGTTTCTTAAATAATTTTTAATAATCTTCAATTTACTGAAAGATGTTTCTGCGGCTGCGAAAGTAACAGGAATTGTATGAAACAGTAGCATTGCTGTATACACTTCCGTAAGGTCACATTCGAGCACGCCAGAGTTTCTATTTGACGCAAAATTTTATTTAATAATTCATTTCTTGATTGAAAATTTATGTTTATTATTTTTTAATATTTTTGTGAGCCTTTTTTAAGTCGCAGGACGACTTTAAATGATGACACCTGCGTTTTTCAATATTTGAAAAAAGTTGATTTTTGGGGTTGTTATTTTTTTGAAAACAAATTGCGAATTGTGGACTTTATAGATATGCCGTGAGTGGCTCGCAGGGTTATGCTTCCAGAATTTTTCGTTGTCGATCAAGTTAAAAGTTTGAGTGTTATTATAGATTATACGAATACCGTTGTGCTGCAACCTGTATCCTGTATCATACATGTTTTGTCATCAGAATTTTTTTAGCGAAAATGAGTTCTAGCAGAATATGGTGCCAGATGGATGAATGTGCGGAATAGAAATAGTAGCATTTGCATTAGTGGCGATACTTGATGAAAGATGAAATAAGGCTGGTGCTGGTAGTAGGGAAAACGAATTGCAACGGTCAGTGACACACCTAGTCGACCTAGCGTCAACTATTATAGTGCATCCAGACCCCAGAAAGTTGAAAACATCGCAATGAATATCATAAATGAGAACTGATGCAAGGCAAGAGGGAATTAAAACTTGACGAAAAAGTTAATATGGGTGGAGTATGGAATAGGGTATTTTCCAAGTTTTTAAAAAGTATGTCAATCATAATCATAATCATTTATTTATTGCGAATTTGGGTGTTACAGATGTTATTAAATTACAGTTAAGTTCATCCAAATTCCGCCAGAGCATGCAATATTGTAATTTAATAGACTAACAATAGTTAAATTCATTTTACATACTATACATCAATCTAACAGATCCAATTGTTCCTAATACCAAAATACATTAGCAGTTTCCATTTCTTGCATTCCATTCTTTGTGAATTTCTTTCTTTTCCTTGCAAATTAGCCTAAAAGTTTAAATTAATATTATAGGCGCGAAAACGCTATAATGAGTTGTCATGACGTCACATTCTTGTAACATTGTAAGTGTCAAGTGTCAAATTACACTGAAAATGCCAAATCCCAAAATACCTACTATTTACGTTTTTAAATAAATGTTGTAAGCCTATTAAAATGCCTTTTAAATGGTGCGTAGTGCCAAAATGCACTAATACGTCTATTAAAACACCGGGGAAAATCTTTGTGACCATACCAAAGAACACTGAAATGCGGAAAAAGTGGCTATTACTCGCTGACGCATGACGTTAATGACTCGATGCTGGCTATTCATTATGGAATTCATTAATAAAAGATGAAGAAGTACAAGAATATGACGTCACATTCCAATCTCGTGCGTGTTTAGTCACGTGGACAAACGTGAAAAATTCATAATTTTATTTTTGATATTTTATAAAAATCATACATATTTTTGTGTAAAAAGTTGGTTAAATTGGTTTAAATTAATGTTTAGCGATAAAATATCAACAATCTGATGTATATTTTCATCATAGGATCTGCATATAAACTCGGATCTGCAGCGCATAGCGGTCTGGGCTAGATCTTTTGGTCTGCTGGTAAACCCGAAAAAATCGCAGGCCATGATCATAGGCAGTAAATACATGACCCAACATCTATATAATGTGCCTAAGATTATATACAATGGTACCATTATTGATTACTCAGATACGGCTAAAAATTTAGGATTAATTTTAAATAGTAATCTTTGTTGGAATCCTCAGGTTAATGAAGTGACCAAAAAGATACACCATTCGTTGCACATGTTGAAGAGGCTCCAAAACTTTTTGCCTTTGCACACCAAAATTTTTCTTGTTGGACAAGGACACTCATTTTCCCTACCCTCGACTATGCTGACTCCTGCTACTTAGATGTTACCGAGGAGCTGTTAACAAAACTAGAACGCTTGCAGAATCTCTGCATCCATTTTGTTTTTGGTTTAAGAAAGTTCGACCACATATCAGCTTTTCGATTAAAACTCAAGTGGCTCCCTATTCGTTTCCGTCGCAACTCCCATATCCTTTGTTTATTATATAATATCTTGTATAATCCCCTGTCTCCTTCCTATCTTCTCGAATGATTTAACTTTTCTCGACCCCTCGATACCCCCTGTAGGTCAAATGTTAGAACTAACCTCTCCCTTCTATCCCATCGCTCCAACTTCTACTCCTACTCCTTCACCGTTCACGCAGTCAGATTGTGGAACTCGCTCCCCCACACCGTACGAGACAGTCCGACCATCACTATTTTTAAAAGACGTTTGAAAGAGCACTACCTCGAATCTCAATCCATATAAATACTGTTATTACATATACATATAGTATTTATATAATATATAATATATTATAGGCATATTATTATATTACTTATAGTATTTAGGTATTGTATTTTATATTAATTATTTTGATAGTGTATAATTATATTAGGTATTATTTATTTATGTTTAAGTATAGACATAATATGTAAATGTAATTGTGCACGTTCTATCTGCTTTCTTTTATCCCTTTTCTCTCCGTAGGGCTGCTGGAAGAAATTTCTTTTTAGAAATAAGCAGAATCTTTGTGTAATTTTTCCATGTAATGTGTAATGTTTTAAATGTTTCTTGTGTACAATAAATTGTTAAATAAAAATAAATAAATAGATAGGATAATACCCTATTGTCAAATTGATCTCACGACTGTCAAGCACGTGAGCTTATCGCTGATCGAATGTGCTACGGGCGTACTCATCCCAACTATCAAATAACTGAAATAACGATAACAAACAGCACATGCACATCGAGGACGCTCAGCGCATGTGTTGAAAATCTTAAATCAGAAGTCTTGTAATTGTTGGAGTTAATTTAACAACATAAAAAAAAAAAGAAAAAAAAATCGAGCCTCGAGTCTCGAGCCTGCTCACAAGATTTTTTTTTCCTTTTTTCTTACATGCTCCTCTCTTTTCAAAGCTGAGGTTAGAGGGCCCCTTGAGCTCCGGGGCCCTGGTGCACTCCACGATAGCCCTACGATAGCTACGCCACTGGCTACACGAATATTTTTATATCGACTTTATTATTATAATATGGGATATAATTAATCGAGCGAACAAAAAATAAGTTGGCGGCTGCACGTGAGCATACTGTATTACTGAATTTGGCAGCGAATTAATATGTTGGCGACTAAATTACTAAACTGGCGAAAACACTCGGGGGACAAAAAATTCTAAAGTCGGCAGATAAAAAGAGGTGAAATTTAATCCAAATTAGCACCGACATTTATAAGTTGGTGACTTAATTTCCGAGTTGGTGACCATTATACCATATAAGCAGCTATAAAAGCAGATTTGGTTGATAAATTAATGGCTGCTAAAAATTCAATTTGCAGGCTACGGAAAATCCTATTTTTGGATACTGTCGGAGTATGTTTTTCTTTGTCATGGGTGTCATTTTCTAGGTTTCTGGGGGTGCAGAATAATATGAAAATAAAATCTGTTTCGTAATTCCACAATGGCGTAAATTTTTGTTATTAAAATTAACAAGGTTGTCCTTTTCCCGGTTTCTGGGGGTTTTGATTACAAAATTGTCTTCCAATTTCATTTTCCAAAATAGAGAATATCCAATCTTTGGAAAATGAATATGAATACTAAATTAAAAGATCTTTGGGATGCTAATTAGGATTGATGATTATTATTACAGTATGTTATGTAGTTCAAAGTACCAGCTATGTAGGTATAGAAATTTTTAAAAATTCAGGATTCATGAATTTTTCTGCCATTCATGAAGAAAATATGCGATTTCTAGATTAATAAGGGGGAGCAAATTTTCATTACTTTTGCAGTAGGATGCACCGTTTCTGAGATAGAAGCGACTATAGAAAAAAATATGACAATGCTGTACTGAAACTACGAGGGGTGTATCAATCTATAGAAATGTTGGAAAATTCAAGATTTTCGATTTTTTTTTCTCCTATCATGAAGAAAATATGATGTTGCGTTATTCCTAAGGGGGACGAAATTTTCATTGTTTTTTTCAATAGGATGCACCGTTTCCGAGATAGAATCAATTTTATAAAAAAAGAAGTAAATGCTGTACATTGAGATACAACGGATGTATAAATCTATAGAAATGTTGGAAAATTCAGGATTTTCGAAAATTTTTTTCTCCCATCGTGAAGAAAATATGATGTTGCGAAGATTCTAAGGGGGACGAAATTTTCCTTATTTTTTCAATAGGATGCACCGTTTACGAGATAGAATCAATTTTATAAAAAAAGAAGTAATGCTGTATATTGAGATACGACGGATGTATAAATCTATAGAAATGTTGGAAAATTCAGGATTTTCGAAAAAAATTTTCTCCCATCATGAAGAAAATGTGATGTTGCGAGGTTCCTAAGGGGGACGATATTTTCCTTATTTTTTCAATAGGATGCACTGTTTCCGAGATAGAATCAATTTTATAAAAAAAAAAGAAGTAATGCTGTACATTGAGATACGACGGATATACATCCGTCGTATCTCAATGTACAGCATTACTTCTATATATATCTAGAATCTATATATATCTAGAAATATTGGAAAATTCAAGATTTTCGAAAAAAAATTTCACCCATCATGAAGAAAATATGATGTTGCGTGGTTCCTAAGGGGGACGAAATTTTCATTATTTTTTCAATAGGATGCACCGTTTCCGAGATAGAATCAATTTTATAAAAAAAGAAGTAAATGCTGTACATTGAGATACGACGGATGTTTATAACTTTATAGCTATAGAAATGTTGGAAAATTCAGGATTTTCGAAAAAAATTTTCTCCCATCATGAAGAAAATATGATGTTGCGGGGTTCCTAAGGGGGACGAAATTTTCATTATTTTTTCAATAGGATGCACCGTTTCCGAGATAGAATCAATTTTATAAAAAAAGAAGTAAATGCTGTACATTGAGATACGACGGATGTTTATAACTTTATAGCTATAGAAATGTTGGAAAATTCAGGATTTTCGAAATTTCTTTTCTCCCATCATGAAGAAAATATGATGTTGCGGGGTTCCAAAGGGGGGCGAAATTTTCATTATTTTTTCAATAGGATGCACCGTTTCCGAGATAGAATCAATTTTATAAAAAAAGAAGTAAATGCTGTACATTGAGATACGACGGATGTTTATAGCTATAGAAATGTTGGAAAATTCAGGATTTTCGAAAAAAAAATTCTCCCATCATGAAGAAAATATGATGTTGCGGGGTTCCAAAGGTGGGCGAAATTTTCATTATTTTTTCAATAGGATGCACCGTTTCCGAGATAGAATCAATTTTATAAAAAAAGAAGTAAATGCTGTACATTGAGATACGACGGATGTTTATAGCTATAGAAATGTTGGAAAATTCAGGATTTTCCAAATTTCTTTTCTCCCATCATGAAGAAAATATGATGCTGCTGGGTTCCAAAGGGGGGCGAAATTTTCATTATTTTTTCAATAGGATGCACCGTATACGAGATAGAATCAATTTTATAAAAAAAGAAGTAATGCTGTACATTGAGATACGACGGATGTATAAAATTATAAATCTATAGAAATGTAGTAAAATTCAGGATTTTCGAAATTTTTTTTCTCCCATCATGAAGAAAATGTGATGTTGCGCGGTTGCTAAGGCGGACGAAATTTTCCTTATTTTTTCAATAGGATGCACTGTTTCCGAGATAGAATCAATTTTATAAAAAAAGAAGTAATGCTGTACATTGAGATACGACGGATGTTTATAGCTATAGAAATGTTGGAAAATTCAGGATTTTCGAAATTTTTTTTCTCCCAACATGAAGAAGATATGATGTTGCGGGGTTCCAAAGGGGGGCGAAATTTTCATTATTTTTTTAATAGGATGCACCGTTTCCGAGATAGAATCAATTTTATAAAAAAAGAAGTAAATGCTGTACATTGAGATACGACGGATGTTTATAGCTATAGAAATGTTGGAAAATTCAGGATTTTCGAATTTTTTTTCTCCCATCATGAAGAAGATATGATGTTGCGGAGTTCCAAAGGGGGGCGAAATTTTCATTATTTTTTCAATAGGATGCACCGTTTCCGAGATATAATCTATTTTATAAAAAAAGAAGTAAATGCTGTACATTGAGATACGACGGATGTTTATACTTATAGAAATGTTGGAAAATTCAAGATTTTCGAAATTTTTTTTCTCTCATCATGAAGAAAATATGATGTTGCGGGGTTCCAAAGGGGGGCGAAATTTTCATTATTTTTTCAATAGGATGCACCGTTTACGAGATAGAATCAATTTTATAAAAAAATAAGTAAATGCTGTACATTGAGATACGACGGATGTTTATAGCTATAGAAATGTTGGAAAATTCAGGATTTTCGATTTTTTTTTCTCCCATCATGAAGAAAATATGATGTTGCGGGGTTCCAAAGTGGGGCGAAATTTTCATTATTTTTTCAATAGGATGCACCGTTTCCGAGATAGAATCAACTTTATAAAACCATAGTAAATGCTCTACATTGAGATACATTCCTAGATGTATAAAGCTATAGAAATGTTGGAAAATTAAGGATTTTTAAATTTCTTTTTTTCCCATCATGAAGAAAATATGAGGTTGTTAGGTTACTAAGGAAATTTAAAATGAATGACTTTTTTGTAATCAGCACCCACAGAAACCAATAAAACGACACCCCTATAATTTTTATGAAATTAAGTATGTCCGCCATATTGGAATTTCAAAACGAATGTCATTTTTGTATCCAGCACTCCCAAAAACCTGGTAAACGACACCCATATCAATTTTACGAAAAATAAATATCCGCCATTTTTTAATTTCAAAATTAATCTACACAATAATCTATACCTCCCTAAAACCGAGAAAGATAAAAAATTGGGAATTTTGTACGCTCCTTTATGGTTTTTTTGTGTGCGCTCGTTTCGCTGCTTGTATGGTTTTTGAGTTACCTACATCAGGGAAAATATATGTGCCTATTCTTAAATTAAATGTGTACTCACAAATTGTCGCCAAGATGGTTATTTAGTCGCTAAAACATAATCTGTCTGCCAGTTTGGAAAATTCAGTGGTATTATTTAGTCACCAGATTAGTATTTTTTTTGTTCCTTACGTTCTTTCGCCAACTTGGTAATTTAGTATTCAATATTAGGTATTTTCACATCCAAAATTTAATTGTTTTGTCGCAAGTTTAAATACATGCCTTATAATATTAATAAATTGCGAAGAGTAGCGTTAACGCTACTCTTCGCAATTTTCTCTGAAATTACACGCTCCTGTGATCAGTAACTAGTAAGCAACTTGAACTTATTGTAAATATAGATAGGTAACATTTTCTAGAATTTCTTCTCTAGCATCAATACAAAGCATCCTATACTATACTTTTTTTTTTAGCCTAGACTGTCCCACTGCTGGGCAAAGGCCTCCCCCAATGTCTTCCAGGTATCTCTATTCTGAGCCACCGCTGGCCAGCCTGGCTGGTTTGCATCCAGCTCGTCGCGCCATCGTGTTCTCGGCCGGCCACGGCGATGTCGTCCATCCTCAGGTACCCAATCGGTGCATATCTTTGCCCAGCGGTCGGGATGCATTCGGCTGATGTGTCCTGCCCAGTCCCATTTAAGCTTCGCTCCCTTTATTCCCACGTCTGTGATGCCTGTTTTGGAGCGCAGCGTGGTGTTTTGTACTCGGTCCGCTAGTTTTATTCCCAAGATGCTGCGCTCCATAGCTCTTTGGCAGACCCCGAGGCGGAACTTTTGTGATTCGGTCAATGACCAGGTTTGAGCACCGTAGGTTAGGACGGGAATACTATACTACTATTATTATAAATGTAATACTATACTACTAATATTATAACCGTAGGTTAGGACCGTAGGTTATTATAAATGTGAAAGTTTGTGAGGATGTATGTACGGAATATGGATGGATGTTTGTTACTCTTTCACGCAAAAACTACTGAACGGATTTTGATGTAATCTAGTAAGGTAGTAGTTTGGGTCCTGGATTAAAACATAGGCTACTTTTTATCCCAAAAAAGTACGTGTTCCCGAGGGATACTGTATTTACGCGGGTTGAGCCGAGGGCCACAGCTGGTTTTGTAATATAACGTGATTTTACTTCCTCACGAGTCACGAAACTGTGAAATTAGTTATTCCTACTAGTAGTTAGTAGTAGATATGAGCGCCGCGCCGCTCGGCGCGACGCCGCCGCCGCCCATTTTGCCACGCCGCCGCCGCCGCGAAAATACATCGGTGCGCCGAGTGAGCGAGTGGGATAGTCATAATGTGTAATTTCAGTCAGTGACTATGAGCATTATACATATTACCCAAATAAGCCTTACTTCATTCATCGGTATTGAAGGTGCGTTCGGAAAAAACTCCACCTGATCTATTACCTGATAGCCTGGCTTCAAAAATTACTATAGAGTAGATCAAAACTACGCTAAACAATAGAGTAGTATCATCAACTATCATGGGCTTGACGCCCAGGAGCAGGTTGACCCAAGGATGCCCACAGGGATGGGTGGGGTACTGTCACTAGTGGTGGGCAAATGCGCATCAGTAGTTGTTGGGCTAATGCAATAAGGTGCAAAATTGGTGCAAAAGGGTCAAGCTAACCGTCAATGCTAATAGACAGTCTTGATACGTAACACCAATAAGAGGAAGTTGAAGGGACTAAAACCCCAACACTTCTTCGGCAAGACAAGTGAGGTCGATTATCTCGGAGTGATCTTAGATATTATGGGACTTGGAATAAGCATATCGGGTACATTATGAAAAAGGCAAGATGTTCTGTGATCCTGCCCAAGACTTGTCAGCTCTAAATGAGACCTTCGGTCGAAGGCAATGCTATGCTTGGTTATACACAGCTATAGTGAGGCGATTGTCACATATCCGGGTGGTCCGATAAGTACTTAGCCTACGAAATAAAAACGAAAATTTTGGAGAAGTGTCGATTTATTTCTCGACGTAGTCTCATATTAGCTCGATAGCACTTGATCCAGCTATGTTCCAACTTCTTTAACCCATCTGAAAATTATGTTTTCTCGAGGTCAGCAAAGTAGGCCTCCGTGATAGCAATAAACCTCCTCATTCGACAAAAATTTGCCAGGCGAGTGACTTTTTCAAGTTTGGAAAAATAAAAATGTCGCACGGGGCCAAATCTAAAGAATACGGTCGATGGGGCAGCAGTTCGTAGCCCAATTCGACCAATTTTGCCTTGGCGAGGGCGCAGGTGTAAGCCGGTGCGTTGTCATTGTGGAAGAGCACTTTTTTCTTTGCCAAATGGGCCATTTTATCTGCAATTCGACGTCGAATCGGCCTAATAATTCGGCATAGTACAACCCTGTGATAGTTTTACCCTTCTCCAAGTAGTCGATGTAGATCATTCCTTGTGAATCCCAGAAATCGGTTGCCATCATCTTTCCGGCTGATAGGATAGTCTTCGCCTTCTTCAGAGCACGTTCACCGGGTGAAGTCCACTGTTTCGACTGTTCCTTGGTTTCTGGCGTATACCAGTGGATCCATGTTTCGTCGACGGTCACGAAAAGATGCAGAAACTCCTTCAGATTGCGCTTAAACAGCGTCAAACACTGATCTGAAGTGGTCTCACGGTTGTACTTGTTGTCCGGAGTGAGCAAACGTGGCAGCCATCACGCCGACAGCTGTCTGATGCCCAAAATATCATGCAAGATAGCGCGGTCTTTTGAGGTGCCTACTGTCTCAGCTATCTCGCTCTCTCGCTAAAACCGACGCGAGACCACGCTGAAACTCGCTAAACCAATTTTTAAGGTTGCCATCGAAGGAGAAGAGTCAAGGTACACAGCATCCAAGCGCTCTTTAATTTCGCTGCGTGATTTGCCTTCCATAACCAAGAATTAAATAACCGACAGATATTGCTCTTTTCCATTTTTCTAAAATCTGCGGACACGTTAGCTTCCATACGCGATCAAAATGAAACGAAGAGTCCAATTCGGCATAAATTTCGACAGTAGCTATCTACGAGAATGTACTACACAATAGTAAATTTCTCTTGCGATAATGGCGCCATCGGGCGGTGAAGCTAAGTACTTATCGGACCGCTCGTCGTGTAGTATTGCCACACTACGCAGAAAAAAAGAAGACATGTCAACTGCATCAAAACATTAAATAGTGTACAGAAGCTGGCCTGTCTGATAATTATGGGTGCGCTATCTTCGTCACTCACCGCTTCACTTGAAACTCAGATTCACCTGACTCCACTTTCTCTGTTCCTTATTCATATTATGGAGCCTAAGAAGGTAGTTCTCAAGGCCATGACGGCAGGTAGGATAAAAAGGGCCTTCAACCTACTTACACAACTGCAACAGTCTCTTCTTGAGAGACCTGTCATGGCTATGTCATTGGACGTCATGATCAAGGTGCATAGGTCCTAGAAACTATACCCAGTTTTCATAACTTCTAGGGAGGACTGGGTCCCAATTTTTTTTTATAAAACTAGGGGGCAAACGAGCAAACGAATCACCTGATGGAAGGCGATTACCGTCGCCCATGGACACCCGCAACATCAGAGAAGTTGCAAGTGCATTGCCGGCCTTTTAGGAGGGAATACGCTCCCTTCTTGAAGGTTTGCAGGTCGTAGTGGTCCGGAAATACTGCTGGCGACAGTTCATTCCAGAGTTTTACAGTGCGCGGCAGAAAGCTTCGGGTAAAGCGCACGGTGGAGGACTGCCACTCATCAAGGTGATGAGGATGATAAATATTTTGTCGCATGGAACGGTGGCGAAAAGTTGCAGCAGGTATAAGTCCGAACAATTCCTCGGAGCACTCCCCGTAATATAACCGATAGAGGATGCAGAGCGATGCTACATCTCTACGTAGCTCTAAGGAGTCAAACCTGTTTGAAACACTATGGCAGTCGACAATTCGAGCAGCCCTACCACTACCCAGAGGGAGAAGCTGGTACTTTGGTGCCCCTGCCCAGAGATGAGAACAGTATTCCATGTGAGGCCGAACATGCGCCTTATAGAGTTGTAGGCGTTGGACCGGACTGAAATACTGCTTTGACCTGTTCAGCACACCAAGCTTCTTGGAGGCTAACTTGGCCTTGCCCTCCAGATGATATCGGAACTGGACCTCGCTCGATATGTTAACACCAAGTATTCCGATGTTGGAGGAGACAGTTATGGGTATGCTTTCAAAACGAGGACATACGACCATTGGTAACTTTAATGCGCCCACTTATAAGCAGATATGCTTGTTTAGGAGATTTTGCACCGTGTTTTAGGCTGAGATCTCCGCTATTATTGGTTGATCACTAGAGCCTTCGCAGTCAGTTATATAAATGGCTTCGACGTCAGTTCTTAAAAATGTGGACGTTTAAAAAATTTGTACCAAGTACAAACTTCAACTTTTTCAAGGTCACGCCGCCGACGCCGCCGCCGCCGACCCAAAATAGTCGGCGCGCCGCCGCCGACCTACTACCCATCGGCGCTCATATCTAGTTAGTAGGTACCTACTACTACCTATTTAGTAATCTGAGGTACTTCGCAGGTAATAATTAATCAAAAGTTATATAATCCAACTACGCAAACTGACTGACGCGTGACGGCCGTTTTCAATATTCTATCTATCCAAAATCCTTGCTACTAAAGGTAGGCAAATCTATCTTTTTGTCCTTACTTGCGTTTCAATAACCTACTGGCAGTAGGCATTTCCTGTCGAAGCAGCACATCCTATCAACGGAAGTAGAAGAAGACGAAGACGGATAGCCTACTAGAGATGGGTAAGCTCATATAAATGAAATCCAGATAGCTATATCTGCATTTCAATATAATTTTGAACTTAATCTCCGGTAGGCCGAGCTTACCGAGATAACGTCATTTGCTTATCTGCCAAAATCGGGCGTTTTGCCGAGGATAGCAATGTGTACCTTGTTGTTCATGTATTATTTTTATGATATTTCGGTTCTTAATGTGTATGTAATTATTATTTTAATATTTGCGCGACAAAATGCTGCCAGCATTTTTATGGCAGTGCAGGGCCGGATCTACCTAAGGGCTACTTGGGCTGCAGCCCAGGGCCCCGAGGTTACAAGGCCCAAACTCCGCTAAAAACAATAGGCGATAATTTGAATTTAAAAAATGGTTGTCTGTAAAATCGGTTTACGGGCGATATTTTAACGTGATATTGTCATAAGAAAACATTGTAAAAAATTGCATACTTGTATGAATAGGCAATCGGACTATTTTTTTTTATTGCATAAATGAATAGTACTCTTAAATATGAGTAACTTCTCAGAAGACACCGTATATCAAGTCAATATTTTCATAGGTACAGCGTATAAAAAATTTCGCGAGCCTCCTAAAAACGCTCCATACTAAATATGTCACTTGTAGGTTATAGTATATGAAGTATATGGCCGCAGGAATATATTTGTAAATATCTCCGATATTTGTGCGTTTAAGTTCATACTTACCATAATGAATGTTTTTGTATATGATGTGAGTAAACTAATGATGTAGGTTTTGTTTACCAATTTCGCAAAAAAATTTTTTTTTTTTGGTATAAAGACTCGCGAAATTTTGTATACAAATCGCTGCACCTTTGAAAATATTGACTTTTGATATATGGTTTCTTCTGAGAAGTTACTCATATTTAAGAATACTATTCATTTATGCAATAAAAAAAAAACAGTGCGATTGCCTATTGAGTTAAGGCGGAAAATACGTGTGAAAGGATGTTTTCATGCTGATTTTCATTAATTTTTTAAGGTATTAAAAATAAATATTATTTATTGAAACTATTTGGTTATTTTATACATATCGCAACTTCAGAATTGAAGTGGCTTAATCCAAAATTCTTGATTTTTGGTAAACGCCTAAAATGTAATTGGAGAATAGGCAATTTTTTGGTTTTTTGACTATAATAGTAAGTGTAAGCCTTTTAAAAATTTGAGTTTAATTAATTAGAACCTTTGTTAATTAATCATTAAATAAGGGTGTCACTTTTTCCAAAATTTTTAATATTTAATTGGCTTATTTAGCCTTGTGTCTATTTTTTACTAAAGCATTCAAAACTAAACGTAACTATTTAAAAAATAGGCTATTTATTTCTAATGTAAAATTTATTTTTGGTGACTAATTTTGGAATATGCTGGTTTATTAATGTGACTTTTAAAATTAAAGGTAAATTAGAATAGAGGACACTGAAAAAAACTTTTATTTTGTGCGTAATAAAGTAAAACTTATACCTAATTTGTATGTATTAGGTACCTTATATTTTTCTGTATTTACCGTGTACATAAAAAATAAGGTACATAAGTTACCGTTAATGTTTATTATGCAGGTTCATCCCGAGACGCACCCGTCTTGAACAATCGCTTAGGCTGTTCAGCATCTCTTCCAGGTCCTGCAGATATTCTGACATAATGATTATTTCATCCACAAACTGCAAGTGTGAGATGTATTGGCCGTTTATGTTCAGTCTCAGGCCGTTCCAATCAATCGACTTGAAAACGTCCTACGACGCGTTAGTAAACAGTTTCGGAGAGATAACATCTACCTGTCTCACTCCTTGACGAAGTTGGATCCGTTTTATGGTCTGTTCTTTTACTTGGACGGTAATTGTTGCGGCCTTGAACAGACATCTTAACAACTCAAAATATTATCGGCAGTCAACGAGGTATTTCTGGATGAATTCCAGCACAGACCAGAACCTCAATTCTCGTATTTAAAGTAGAATTTAATTTTACTTTATGACATTTCGACCGATTAGAGCGCGTTTCACGTTGGTTTAACGTTTATTAAAAACACCGTTTGAGATTAGCGTATCTTGACGGTATCGAAGGCTTTCTCATAGTCCACATACGCTAAGCAGAGAGGCTGATTATACTTCTCGATGTATGTATGTGGCTCCCGGTATGCTCCACTGGCTGAAAGTCGTTGAACTTCTGGGAAGGATGATTCGAGATAACCTTCGATAATAGCTAATAAACGTGGCTCAGGAGCGGAATGGGACGTTAGTTTCAAGTCACGTGTTATCGTCTATTTTAAAAATGAAACCACCATGTTCCTGCTCCACGCTTCCGGGGTAGTGCCAGTGTGAATGACGGAATTAAGGAGCTCAGTCAAGACGGGTGTTCCTCCTGCCTTGAGCAGCTCTGTGGTTATTTCGTCATCTCTTGGTGCTTTATTATTGTGAAGCTGCCTGAGAGCTATTCTAATCTCACCCATGTCAATATCAGGAATATATTCTGTAAGGTGGCGCATAAGTCTGGCTCGTAAATCATCTGCAAGATGGGTTTGGAGTAGGCTCGTGTTTTAGGTATACTGTTTCCCATTTCAACTTCATCGAGAATCTCCGATTTCGTGGTGACAATAGTGTCTTGCAAGTTGCGGCTGCGTTTTTTCAAAAATGACAACATGAGTCATTGAGTTTAGCAAATACCTTCGAGCTCTTGTTTGCTTGATGGCCTTAAATACCCAATATTTTTATATTTATAGAAAAACCCAAGCCTTAAATATCTTTCATACGTTTAGGTTTGGCTGAAATCATCTTTTCTCTATATGTAATTGATTGTACTGTCGGTTCTTGGTGGAAATTCATGTTGAACACTAATAAAACTTATATCGTAATATAGTGGAAAAAGTGCACGAAAAATTGTGTTTTATTAGTGTTCATCTTTTCTCGTATTGTATTTTCATTTCGATTATATTTTAATAGTAATATAACATAACTGTCACACACATTCAATTCTTTTACTAATTCTTATTCAATAAATTAAAATTATTTTACTATTTTTTTATATTCTTATATATATCACTATTTCGGTTTCTCTCTCACCCAAAGGTTACCTGGAAGATATTGCTACTATAATAATAAGGTCTCCTTTTGTACAACTATTACTTGCGTAGATTTAAGTAATATTTATGCTTTTTTGTGCGGTAAAGAATATGTAATAATATCATTATAGAAACAGTTTTTTCACATGGCTATTAGTTGAGTACCTACTTAGATAGGCCCCTAAGTAGTTACAGCCCAGGGCCCCACAAATCCACGATCCGCCCCTGTGGCAGTGTTAGAATACCTTGATGCTGCTGTCCTCCTTCACAAAACTGCTTTAACTTGAGTATCATATTATATGTCTCAGGCAGCACATTTTACAACCTCAAGCACAGTACAAATAACAATTTTCCAAATTTTGTTTCACTAATAACTGTGAATTTGGAGACATCTTCGACTTCTACTAGGTATCGACTATTGACCACTGTTTAAAGATTTCAAAACTCAAGTTAAGCTATCACGCAGTAACATTAATTTGAGAGAACAAATCTTGCATTAGAAAGTTACGGACATTTGAAGTACGGTTTGCACCATACTTCAAATGTCAGTCATATTGTTTTCACCATTATTCGAATATCAGCCATCTTTTTTTTACGATACTTCAAATTTCATAATGGCCCCAAAAATCTCAAAAGTGGGGCCAACTAACTGGAGACACTTTTTTACCTCAACATCCCTCGTCTAACATTATATATAACATGTCTTTGTCACTGTCATATTTATCAATTTAAACTTATCGTAATATTATTAACTAAGTAGATGTCGCCCACGACATCGTTCGCGTGAAAGTTAATTTTTTAGAAACCTTACATTTTTCCTCAATAACAAATAGCCTATGTCCTTCCCCGTGGTCTACTCTACGTCTGTGCCGAATTTCATCAAAATCGGTCCAGTAGTTTCGGAGCCTATTCAATGCAACAAACAAACAAACAAGCTTTTCCTCTTTTTTATAAACTAGATAGAACAAAAAAAAAATCCCGCGGTAACCGTACATTTTGCCGCGATAAAAGGTAGCCTATGTCCTTCCCCGTGATCTATTCTATATCTGTGCCAAATTTCATTAAAATCGGTCTAGTAGATTCAGAGTGAATTTGTGTCCGTTTCGTTACCATAATCAAAGTTGAATAGAAATAAAACTATGATGCCTTTTGTAACTCTGACGTATTTATTGAAATAATAGAGTTATTTTACGTTACTAACACCAATGATTAAGGCACTGCACATTTTAAAACAGTTTAGAATATCCAATTTTTATTCGGGTTTGTTACTGTTGCTCCAAAACTATCTATTTTTAATGATACTTTTATATAAATTGAGCTATCAAACCCCGAATACATTTAGAAAACGTTAAATGTTTAATGTTTTTAACTTAAACACAAGACGTATCTAATAAGATAAAAATATACGAAAAAATCTTCAAAATTGCCTTAAAAAATTCAGGGACAGTAACAAAACCGACATGGACAGTAACAAAATTGTAAGGCATAGTTTACAAGACCTTAGAATGAAATGTTATATTATATAATATATGTCACCGGTAAAATTCTTAAATATAAAAGTATTAAATATGGTAAAATATGGTAACATGCTCAACCACTGAGCCACAAAGGTCGTCAAGTTTTATCGAAAAATAAAAAAAAACAAAAATATAATATGTAAGTATGTACGGAGAGTCATAGTGACGTCGAACCGACAATTTCAGGAATCGAGCATTCGAAAACGCAGCAGCGCCGAAAGTTTTCGCATTAGAAAAGTTTGTCGGACTCATCGCAAAAAAGGCACTCACAAAGTTTTACATTTGTATGTGTCAGAACAATTTATGGTCCTTGTACTGGGGACTTGTATTGACACCTCATTCATTAAAATCGGATCAGTAGTTTTAGCGCTACGACGGAACATACATACATACATATTACATTGACTCTCAGTTGTCAATATCCTTACCCTGATTAAATAAATATTTACCTTTCGAGTCGAGTAAAAATACATTCGTAAAAGTTTACTTGCTAACTTTTAAATATTTAACAACATTAGACATACTTTATATTTAATTTTTGTATGTTACAGAGACATCTGTGATTTTAAAACTAAAACTAGGATACGAGTACACTTTCGTAAAATATGTAACATTGGATTTTGTGTAAACTTAAAGTGACATCTGCTTAAAATGCTAGTTACTTCAAATAGGCTACTCTTTTTTACATAAAAAAAAAAAAAATTCCAGACTTTATATCTGAGGAAATAAGCAGAAATTGATGTGTACGTATACGTTTTTAGAAATTCGTCCCCTAAAGGCGTGAAATGGAAAACTAAAGTTTGTATAGTAGTGACGATAGCGCAAAAAAATGTAAACATTGACTTAATTTTGTTCAAAATATAACAATTGAGCGCCATCTGTGATCATAGATTTGTAACAACATAACTTATACATATGAACAATAGTATCTTAAGGTAATAAATAGATGGCGCTTTACGACTTACATAAAATAATATTTCTAATATAAAGTATGATCATTAATTTACGAACCGTAAATTACGATTATAATCAAAAACCCCCTTACTAATAAACGCTGTATAAGCTTTGAATAGTTATACAGTGTTTTGTTCACATCACACAAGTGACATGTCTAATTATTCGATAGAAAGAGACAAAACACTGTATAACTATTCAAAGCTTATACAGCGTTTATTAGTAAGGGGGATATAGTTTACTATAATAATATAATAATATCTACGGACGCTTTACACCACGTCAATCTGATCCCGTGGTAAGTTCTCGAAGAACTCGTGTTACGGGTACGGGTATAGACAACGGAAATATATTTAATACTTTTTTATACTATACCTACACATATTTAAGATTTTTACTATATTATATACACACATATTTTAATACACATCCATGACCCAGGAACACGGAAAAACTTTTTATTCCTTCGACGGGATTGGAACCCGCGACCTCCGGCTTGAGCACCAACACGCTCAACCAACTGAGCCACAGTGGTCGTTAAAGTATTATATTATTATTATGGAGGGTACACAATTACACATAGTCCTCCTTTCCGGACTATGTGTCCGTAAATAAGGGTTAAAATATATAACAGTTCCTAAACTGGCCATAATGGCGCTAGAGTCATATTTGGGTATGCTAATTACCTTTATAGTTTTATTGGTCCATGATAATACTAGATGTTGCCGGCGGCTTCGTGCGCGCTAAGGTTAATTTCGTAGAAACCGTACATTTTTCCGCGATAAAAAGTAGCCTATGTCCTTTCCCGTGGTCTACCTTATATCTGTGCCAAATTTCATCAAAATCGGTCGAGTAGTTTCGGAGCCTATTCAATGCATACAAACAAATTTATTTTTGATTTTGATCGATTTTCCTCTTTATTATATTAGTATAGATTATTGATTTATGAAGTTAGCAATAAGAGATGGCGTGAAGTTAGTTGTATTAAAATTGAAATATTTATTTTTTAATTATTAGGAAGTTATCGAGAAAAATAAAAACAACAACATATTTTATTGAACATTTAATAGAATAATTGAAACTCTTAATTACCTATGTAATTTAGGTACAACTATCAATAACTTAAAATAGTGACCCAACATAATTTTCGTAAAACTTATTTATAATACAATTTTACTATTTTAAATAACTTTGTAAACTATACCTAGAGAAGTACAATCATTATTACAATACTTATTACTTATGGCTGTCCCGACACACGTTGTTCTGCCTTAAATATGACCTGGAATGAATAAACAATTACACCTACAATGTAACCTACGTCCTAGTCCTACACCTACGCCTACAACCAACAACTTTTCCAATATTTCTCACTGTTTAAACCTTCCCTGAACTTCCACAGTTATTTCAAGACCAAAATTAGCCAAATTGGTCCAGCCGTTCTTGAGTTTTGAGTCCCTCGGGAACGGAATAAAAAGTACCTAACCTATGTTCTTCTCCTAGTTTTAAGATATCTTCCCACCAATTTTCAGCCAAATTGATTCAGCCATTTTTGAGTTATAAATAGTGTAATTAACACGACTTTCTTATATAAAGATTTATCAATAATTATTAATAAAAAATAACGAAAGAGGCCACTATAGAAATAACATTTTAATTTAATTATAAAAAAAATAATCACACCTACATACTCGATACAATATGTACCTATACATAGAAACCTACATAGAAACAACAGAATTATTATTATTAATCTATATCTATAATAATAATTGATAGTAAGAATTTTTTACCTAAGCAATATATAATGTACTACCATCATTAAAATATACCATCTATAATAATTTATCTATGCAGCATGCATCTAAGAAAGATGCACGTCAGCAAACATTTCTTAAAATTTTAATCATATTAAAATTCAAACATTAATATATCGTTAAAATTAGTTAAATTTAGCTATTAATTAAAATTTAACTTATAAATTAGTAATATTATGAATGCATATATATATTATAATATATAATATTATTATAATCTCATAACATCTGTAAGAGTATGAAAATTAAAAATAGACTGTACTAGTGTTGCGTCACTCTTGCGTTCTTTTTTGCTTAAGATATTAAGCAGTAATTGATAAGGGTTTTTTTTTAATTGAGGGTAAAAAAACAATTTATTTTGGTTATGAATTGTTTTTTTACCCAATGTCTCTATTTTTAAGAAAGAAAAGTCACTTTCGCTTTAAAATGACTTTTGCTTTAAGTTTTTGATTTTTTTATATTTTTTTATTTATGACACAGAAGTTAATTTTGAAAGAGAGGTTAAAAATAGCACTACGAGTAGGTACACAGCAAGACAAAGTTACAAAAATATACTATATTTTAATTTTTTATGAAAATAAGTACCTATCTTAATTCACACTATTATCACAATCATCGTCACAGTTTAATATTCATACAATATAACTATTTTAGTAAAAAAATATCCACAATCATACCAATAAATAATAATTTGATTTCATAAATTGTAGGAAAAACGGCCGATATTCATACCTTAAGGATTATATTTATTTTCTCAAAATAATAAATTTTAATATTTAAAATATTCAATTTGTATATTAAAAAGGTTTTTGTACTATGTACTTAAATGGTTTCAAAATACATTCTAAAAATATCTAAGGTAGTTTTTAAAAAGTTCCCTTCTTTATTGTGGACGAAAGTGGAATAAAAAACGGATTGTAAAATATATAAAATTGTAAATACCTTCTTACATTCCTTACAGTTGTAAAAAAATCGATAAGTAACGAGATTTAAAAATATTAAATAACAGGTAGAAAAGTGTTGCAGCAATCGAAAATTTGTAAATAATTTTTCGTTTAAAGAGTAATACGAGTAAATAGGTAGTTCTTGGATATAAAATTGAAAAATTGTACAACGTTCAAATAAAATATGTAACCATCTAAACATATTATTAATTGCCTATGTAAAAAATTCCATACAATGTTACATTCGTACATCCAAGAAGAGTAGATGTAATTATATAACACATCTATAAAGTCTGCATGCATTACAATATGATAAAGGTAACTAGATTAAATATTCTTTGTAATTACTAGGTAACTTTCTACGTTCTACCTTGAATATAATTTGTTTTAAGATTAAAAATACTTTTCTCTTTATAGCTAATTAGAAGAAGCTAACACAAATTTCCAGTTATTTTCTCGTGGCAAGCAAATAAATTAGAATGGAGAACTATGCACAGTTTTTTCTACTGAATTTTCGAAAAGTAATAATATGCCAGGAAATATTGTCTTTTCAAGGGCATATCTTGACCAACCCTTGACGAATATAGTCATCACAAAAGTGAAATCGTTGGAGAGCATCAAGAGCGCTCTATACAAAAAGCGTGACGTCACAGCTGGTGTGTCCCGAAAATATATAAAATTGATTTTATTAACTTACTATAAATATGTACTGAGTTTTTGTATATCATTGTCATAACAAAAATTGACACTAATAACATAAGGGTATGAACAGAAGGTAATTTTCGTTTTGCGATCAAAGCAAAAAAAATCGTCATATTATTAATCCTGTAACTTTTTAATTTAGCACTAATTACTGTACCTACTTTTTGCATTTTGCGATCCATATTTATGTTGCGTTTCGGAAAATATAAGAATTTTGCTGATTTAAAACAAATGCATGTTCTCCATTGTTCTAAACATCGAATTACACCAATTAACAATATAATATTTAGACGCATGTCTGTCTTCCGGATTTGTACTCATTTTCTATTTCCTTGATGATTTCAACAGCTTCCACTGTTGATTCTGAAAACAGAAACGTTAAAAAATTAGGCAACCTTTTGGCTTTTATGGATTACCATTTACCTGTCGTCATGATGTCTTAACCCGTTAACTGCCGTGTCAGTCACATCTGCCTGACAAACCATAGTATTTTGCCTTGCCTGGCCTGGTAGTTAAAGGGTTAAGGGGCTTCTAAACGGGCCATGTTTTACTGAAATTTGTGGCTGCACTATAGGCAACTAATGGCCGGTGTTGCAATATACCTATCTGCAAAGTATGGCCCATGATGCAGATTCATAAACGGGCTACACAAACAGGCAACAATGGCTGACGAATCACACTTGTAACAGCGGCTTATATTGTTTTAAAGTTAAAAAAGGAAAAGGAGAGATTGTGGATTCGACCTTACTTAGACAGGCGTGAAACTAGATAATTTAAGTCAAGAAATATGCCTTTATAAAAAATATTTATGAACTAATTTACTAGAAAGTCAAAGGGTAACTTCGAACTTCTTTTAAATAAAATAGGACCAAAAATAAAGAAAAATGATAATCGTCTCGTTAGTCCGCGTATTAGTCATTTTTATTTATTAACCTGCTGACACAATCATCTCAATCACAATCAGCACAATAATAATAATAGATATTGGACGCTTCACACCACGTCAATCTGGTCCCGTGCTAATTATCCGAAGAACTTGTGTTACAGCCCTAAACAACGGGAAGTATTTTTATTACTTCTATATTATACGTAAATTTAAATGTTTTATTATATTATACATATATTTAATACACATCCATGACCCAGAAACAGAGAAAAACTTTTTGTTCCTTCGGCGGTTATTAAAACCCGCGACCCCCGGCTTGAACACTAATGCGCTGAACCACTAAGCCACAGAGGTCGTCAATAATAACACAGCACAGAATATAGCAATTAATCACGACGTCACTCACAGCAAACTTGATGTTGCGTAGAAAAGGATACACTATGACAGTGATGGCGAACCTATGGCATGCGTGCCACCAGTGGCACGCGACACAATATTTTGGGCAAGTCACTGATCATAAATTTTGTAATTATGTACTGCGAAAAAGTGTTACTATATGGCAAACCTAACATAATATTATTTGTCATCAATTTTGCAACATCAAAAATTACACTAATTATGATTTAATTAAAATTACAAAATGATGCTATTTATTTTCAGTCTTTTAGGTTTTAACAGATTTAGCCTGTTAAATAGGAAAAAAGTTTGCTCGCTCACTTCGCTCGCTCGCGTTTAATATAAACAACTTAATATATTATTTAGTACCTACTAATGTTCTGTTTTATCCGGTTGATTTTATGGTATTTTTTCCGAAATTCAGTTTTTCAGTGTTATATTTTAAACAAATTTTGGCCTGTAAAATAGGAAAAAATTTTGCTCTATCGCTACGCTCATTCGTGTTTGGCTTAAATAATATATTATAATATGTATTTAGTACTGACGTTCAGTTTTAGGCTACTGATATAATTATTTTTTTATCCGAAGTACATAGTAGTTTAGGGTTCAAAGTTTGAATAGGTAAAACAGAAAAAAATTTTGCTCGCTCGCTCCGCTCGCTCGCGCTGACATATTAAATTAATTAGTATCGACGTTCAGTTTTAGCCCCTTGATATTTTATATATTTTATTGAAGTACTTACAGTCTTTTAAGGGTTTAAACTTTAGACAGAAAAACAGAAAAAACAATTGCTCCCGCTCAGATATTAAATAAATTATTATCAACGTTCGGTTTTGGCCTATTGATTTTTATATCTTTTTCCGAAGCATACAGTCTTTCAGATAGGATTTAAAGAGTAATGAGATTTAACCTGTAACATAAAACTTTTTTATAGTGGATAATCCGTGACTGCTTAATGGGCGGCAAAATATTTAGAGGCCCGGGGCCCCAAATTTTTACATACGCTTCTAAATCACAAAGAAAAATTAAATGAAAAATTGGATAGCACGTCTATGACCTCATTAAACTTTTCGTTAAAACCAAAAATGGCACGTTAAAACTTAAAGGTTCGTCATTCCTGCACTATGACATAACACAGAGAGCGACTGAAAGAACAAGACAACTAAGTGGGCAATATTGCAGTAAAGTCTGGCCACCTATCAAAACAATACCGGCCACACGTGGCCATACTAGGTAAACATGTTTGGCTATATGGCCGGGACATTACTGCAATACTGCCGTACTCAAACTAAAAGGCGGTTAAATGACAAAAAGAGTTTTTGAGGTAGAGCTAAAAACACGGGTTTATTTTGAAATTGATGCTAGTGATTTTCTATAAACAATTGTTAATGTTGTCATGAATAGACTATGACAATATTAACAATTGTTTATAGAAAATCACTAGCATCGGTTTCAAAATAATCCCGTATTTTTGTAGCTCTACCTCAAAAACTCTTTTTGTCATTTAACCGCCTTTTAGTTTGAGTACGGCAGAATATTGCATAGTCTGGCTATTAATGCTCGCAATGTTACCGGCCACTGTATTGCAGCCACAATTGCAGTAAAACATGGCCCAATATGACAATATTAACAATTGATTAGGTATCTATAGAAAATCACTAGCATCAATTTCAAAATAATCACGTGTTTTTTTTAGCTCTACCTCAAAAACTCTTTGTCATTTAACCGCTTTTTAGTTTGAGGACGGCAGATTTTGTGCTTGCCTGATAGTCATTGCTTTATAGTCGAGTACACTTTGTTCGGTGTTCTGATAAATTTAAAAAAATAAAAAGAATCACATATATATTTATATGGCCGGAATTAGATACCACCACATGCCGAATTTTCGAACAAATTAAAAATTATAGGGACCATAGATATATAATATTATAATGTAATAATTAATCAAAGATATGGACATACCAAACTGCCAAGCGGACAGACATAATAGATTAGAGATTATATATTGTTGCACGACGCAAGAAGAAAACATACATATACCTATAGCTTTAAAATACACAGTTTCCCAGCGATAAGACCTAGCTAGATTTTTCTTTTTAATTCTTCCTAAATTTCTTTTTAATTTTTCTTATATCTTTTTTTTTTCTTCCCTTTACTTCCCTTAAAACTCCCTGCATGCTTAATTTCATGGTACCTAAGGGGCCCCATACATGGTCCGGTCTATCTTCAGTTCGGCCTGAACGGATGCAAAATCGTATCGTGTGTGTGCAATTTCGAGATCGCATCAGGCGGCCGTACGGACTGAAGCGATTCGTTCCAGTGTTGCCAGCTCTTTTTTTGTGAAACTACTAAACTCGTATCGATTTCTACTAAAACTACTAAAAAACTACTAAAGAGGCTACTTAACTTAGGAATTCCTGAAGCCCCCCAAAAACCACTGCATTTTAGGTTTTATTATATTAAATTTTTTTCATTAATTGAATTTGATTATAAATTTTACCATTAAATTAAAATATACTAGGAAATATTACGTATTTAGTAGCTATTTTGCATATCATTACTGTCTGGCTCTTTCCTACTTAAACACTACTATAGGTCTACCAGAATCTGATGGCATTTAAAAAAAAATAAAAAATGTGATTTTCATATGGCAATGTCAAGTATGACCCGTCAAATCAAAGTACGTGATCTGCCAACCGCTGCTAAAATTTTGTGATTATGTTCTTGGAATTTGTTGTTTTTGTGAAAATATCCAAAAAGGCAATTCGATCTCAAGCGAGAAATATTGTTTTCTATGTCTATAGTAAAATACGGAAAGAAGAAGGTGTAAATCGAACTCAATCTTATAATTTAAAGCTCGTAGTAGAGTTGACCGGTAAGTTAGAGTGAGTTGTTTTGATACTTTTAGTTTTTTTATATTTTCTTATAGGTAATTATTGTGACTTCTTTAAAGGTATTTCCAGTATTACTGTACGGTGAATCGTAGTTGATGGCACATTGAATGATGGTTTGTTTTCCATGCCTGGTAAAAGGAGGAGAGGAGGAAAAAAGAAAATCAACATAAGACAGTTTCGATTTATAGTTGAATAAGAATAAAGTAAACGAGTTCTATACAGTTCGGAAGGAAATTCCAACATTAAATAAACTGTTGCCAATTTAATTGTATGTTATTCGTAATAAATAAGTATATAAAGTAATTCACGATTGATTTATTTTTCATGAAATATCATTATATTACATAGTATAAAACAAAGTCCCTTTTTTGTCTGTCCCTATGTATGCTTAAATCTTTAAAACTACGCAACGGATTTTCATGCCGTTTTTTTAACAGATAAAGTGATTTAACGGGAAGGTTTTTAGGTAGGTATATAACATGCATAACATAGTAGAGGTACACAGATAATTTTTGAGGTTTCTAAAGTCCTAAAAAATCACATATTTTGCGCTTATATTGAAAATGCTGGGTGAACACTACGAGATATATCAAAATTATGTACTACAGTTTTATTATTCATCTTAAAAAAGCCTACAAAAAAGTCCGCGATGGCATATATCTATCTCTTAGGGATAACCCACAATAACCATTGTTTTATCCTTTACTTTGATTTTAATTTAATAGCATAATTACAAAGCGATTTTAAGAAATACAGTATTAATCCTTATCCAATTAAGTACCTACCTTAAATACATTGTGCATTTAAGATCGATCAATACTGCCATTTACGGTATGTAATTTAAATGAATATTTTCGAAGATATTACAGATTTAAAATGCAGGGATATAGTGTTGCTGCGCGGCGCGGGCGCTCGCGTTTCTACATCGTGCTATCGAAAACGCGGGACGTATACAGTATAAAGAGGTTCACGAATATTTTGAACTGCAGCACAGAATACGTATAATAGTATCTGCAGTTCTTAATTCTTATGGAATATCCAGAGGTGGTTTGTCAGTTTTGTTGGTCAAATAACTTTACTTATTACATAGTACATAGTATAAAACAAGTCGCTTTATCTGTCTGTCCCTATGCATGTAGGTATAGTTATTGCTTGGATCTTAAAATCTACGCAACGGATTTTGATGCTAGTTTTTAAATAATAGTCTTTAAGATATTATAAGATTATGGTAAAATTTATATTCAAGTGCGATAAATATAATATTATGTAAGTATGTTATCAAGTGGTCGCGCATGTCGTGTCGAGGTGATAGGGTCCCATTTTTAAAAATTTGCATTGGGCAAACTTAAAAACATTTTCAATATTGTATCAGTAGTATATTGCTGTAATTAGGTAGAGAATTATTCGCCGAAGTAGTTTTTTCTCCAAGAACACTATTCCACGCGGGCGAAGCCGCGGGCAAAAGCTAGTTTTCTATATTATACACCGAACATTCTTCATACAGTCTTATTATAATTCATGTTAAATAATACTAAAGACATAATTAAATATTAACCAGTATCAAGATCGTTTAATCCAATTTCCCCAGTATTGCACACTACAAAATTTTATTTCCCTATTTGCCATGAGATTCTGGTACACCTATAATAACTAAATTTCTACCAAGGAGGGAATAAAATACTCAATTTAGTAAAATTTTGTAAAATAACTAAGTTGGCAACATTAATTCTGGCCTGACCGATCGGCCTGAACGCGCGGCCTGTCCTGACCGTGTGTGGACAAATCGCTTCAGTTCTTGCCCGACCCGCTGCCGTGCGGGCGTCTATCTTGTACAAGCGTTGTATGAGTTTTCGCGGTGTTTAACTACAAAATTGATAAACACGACCGTAGCGCGCGGCAAACCAGAATGGACTGATGCGACTGTTCCGTGTGTGGGCACGAATCAGATCAGGCCGAACTGACGTAAATTGGATTGGATGCGATTTTTTCCGTGTGTGTGCTCGAATCCGTTCAGGCCGAACTGACGTCAGTTCCAGCTGAAACGATCGGCCTCTCGTCTGTGGGGGCCTTAATACTTGCAGCCGTTTTCGAGAAAACGTAAGGTTCGGTAAAATCAACTACGGTCTACGGATATTCAGTGCCGTAAATAGGGCGGTGCCCAGGCACAGGGCGTAGACTCTGAGGGGCGCAAGAATGGCCAGACCAGGCAGGACCTGCCCCGGATCTTGCTAGTCGGGGCCCATGCCCCGGGCGGCATTTTCAGGGGGTGGCAAATTTACACTTTACATACGAATATTCCGTGTGATAATTAAAAAATCTTTGAAATTTCTTATATCTACGCACAAAAGGATATATACTTTTTTATGTGTTGTTTATAATGGATTTTCTTACAATAATCCATTATAAATAACACCTTTTCATACTGTTTTTAGAAATCTACATTGGGCACATCTGTCGATACGCCATTAGGTAGTATTATAGTTTTATTCATTACGCAAAATTTTATCGAGGATATATATATTAAATACTATATTTACGTATTCAGTTCCATATGTAGCAGGGGCGTAGCTACCGCTACGATACGATACAGCTATCGTAGGCGTAGAGTAACACGCATGCAGTGCGCGCCCCCGAGTTACAAGACGTGTTACTCTCGCGTTACTCCGCTGTTAATTTGATGACCAGTAATTTTTTTCGAATTTCGAGGTTTCCAGAACTAAAAATTACGAAAAAATTTCAGCTCGCTCGTTTCGCTCGCTTGCTATTGCTTAGATGTAGTACCTATATTTTACTGTAAGTTTTGCAGATTACTTAATAATATTATAATGTTTTAATAAGTTGAAACCGGTATTATATCCTACTAATATTATAAATATGAAAGTTTGTGAGGATGTATGGATGGATGGATGTTTGTTCCTCTTTCAAGCAAAAACTACTGAACGGATTCCGATAAAATTTGGTTTGATAGTAGTTTAGGCTCTGGATTAATATATAGGCTACTTTTTATCTCGAAAAAGTACAGTGTTCCCGAGTAATACTATATTTATGTGGGCGGAGCCGCGGGCAACAGCTAGTTTTTAATAATACCTGGCCCGCTCAATTCAATTATTTTAATACAAATATTAATTTCAGCTAATGATTTTCAACGTATGAAAACCCGTAGATACGGATATTCAAATTTAGTTAACATAACTAAATCTTCATAACTAAATTTCAAAGTTTGGAGCCTTCCAGAATGAAAATATTCGAAAAATTTCGGCTCGCTCGCCATTCCCTTTTATGGACTTCTGCTCTTGGGCTAGGGGGCTCCCAAGATTTTTTAATATTGGGCTAAGGCTATATACGCCACTGATGTATAGTTACTATATAAGTGGGTGTGGGCGGCAATGTCCAGTTTTTGCCCCGCCCAAAAAAATTGAAGATCCGGGGCTGCAGGACTATTATTTTTTCGGTTTGCTCCTTATAAGTTCCCGCTGCGCCATAAGAGCTCGATTCCTACACATAATAAATGTACTTACATGCCAGTACATATAAACAAAAACTAGTCTATTAAATTAGATGAGATATCGCGCTCATTTTTTTGGCAGCGTACGAGCGTATTTGTATTTGTGTTTCTTCCAAAATATTAGATATATACAATTATATACCAATGTCCACCAACTTCCTTGTGCTTTAATTTATTACCCTGAATGAACTAAAGTAGGCCTATACATAGCGTTGCTCTAGACTTAGATCATATTCTAGGGTACCTATAATATCTAAAAAAAAACAAGGGCGCAATTATAGAAGCTCGCACAGGGCGCAGAAAAGGCTATTTACGGCACTGCGGATATTTTGGGCATACTGTGATAATATGATCTACTTCCCATATACGAGAGTAGATGGCAAAAAATAATTGTTGTACTCGAAAAAAAAAAAACTAGAAATATACAGTATATATCATAGATTTAATATATTAAAAAGAGGCATCAAATTATAACATTGGTTACTTCTTGTGAAGTCAGTCAAATGAATGTCCGTATGTACTTAAGTCTGTCCGAATTTTATTAATTGTGCCATTTTAGAAGGGAAATAAAAAGGGTCAACGTTACTATAGACTTTATAGATTACCATGAGCGAATAGAATATACCTATTATGTAAATTATAATATTTCATACAAATTAATAATTGTTTGTTTACATAATTTTCGTAATGAAGCCAGCCATTTGACATGTTCAAGTCCGCCGATAATGTAATTATGCTAGTTGGCGCTGTCATCGCGCACCATAATAAATATAATTGTGTCTACAGACACACGAATTTGGTACGGAGCGTACAGCGGATCTGGTACGCTCCGTACCAGATCCAGGCGTGTGTAGGGCAGTCCGGCGAACATATGAAGAAGGCGAAGAGTTCACCGTTGTCCGCATCGGATCTGGTACGCTCCGTACCATATTCGTGCGTGTGTAGAGCAGTCCGGCGGTTTGGCCGTACAACAGTATCAGTGTTGCCAACTTAGGGATGTACCCCCCAAAATTAGGGAAAATATCTACGGGGTTTACTAGAGGACAGGATGTTTAGAGTTTACTCCTTATGAATCAATTTGTATGTAATAATAAAAAATATTTTAATGTGTGTATATAGCCAGGGATATGAAAATGTATTGGGAGTGAAATCAGATTAAGACAAGTTAGTTTTATGTTATTCACGCGTAAGTCTTTATGTTAAACACATAACCTTTCTTTCTAGCTTATTATCTCTTAGACCTGTCAATGGTATAAGTAATCAGTGGTAAAATTTGGGGAGAAATATTTTTTAAAGTGTTGGTATCACTGCCCGTTATCAATGAATTGCGGGAATCATCGTCGTCGTTTAAAAACCGCACTGTAAATAGAACTCTGTGCTAATGTAATAGAGCATAAAATCGAACACACGAGTGTCGAGCGTTTCGCTTCACTGCACTGCACCGTACCAAATTCGTGCGTGTGTAGCGACACCGAATTTGGTCTCCGCATATGGTTCGCTGTACGTTCCGTACCATATTCGTGTGTCTGTAGATAGCATTAATGTTCAAAATATAAACCGATCAAGTGCGAGTTGGACCTCCCGCACGGAGGGTCCTGTACTAAACGGTTAAAAATCAAAGTTTGTTGTATTTAATTATTATTACTTTTATTCTGACTCAACTTGTTTTGACAACAGGAATAGGTACATCATCTGAGAAAATTTCAACTGTCTTGCTATCACGGATAAGGAGATACAACCTGGTGACAGACAAACGGAGAGACAGCGAAGGCTCAGATAAAGTTTTCCTTTTTCCCATTGTTACCGCATTCTCTACATTCGAGTAAAATACCTATTGATAACGACGAAAGAACATACAAAAACATTGTAATTTCAAAACTTTTTTTTTAAGTTTTGAAATTACAATGTTTGTGTGCAAACCAGCACAAAAGAGATGTTCAAGAAATGTATGAGGCCTGGGCCAGCCCTATGTACAGTATATGTAAATATAGCTACATAATATAGTAACCGTTTCCTATTCTTTATTTTGTTTAATTTCACTTCGTTTCCATGTACATTTAAATTAACTTCGTCAAGGAGAGCAACACAAAGTAAAATAAAACATGGCGGATCAGATCAGAATTAACTGAAGAATGTCATTTTGTCAATGACATGACTTTTGACAAAGAAAGACATATGACATTCAAGACGACGTCTCTTCGTAAAACTGTCTACTACGTCAAAAGTCAAGTCAAAACATGGCCGCCCTAAAAATAGTGTTCTCGCAATAAAAAACTCTTCAATAATCATTTTTGTACGCATGTACCCTTCTTAAAATAAATTTTTTCGTATTTTTATGATATTCCCATATTTTTTTCCTATTTACCTATGTAGTGTACATAGAACTGGCCCAAAATCAAACATCTCTTTTTACTAATTTTAAAAACACTTTAAAAAAACAACCTATCTATATTGCAAATAAAAAAAAATATATCCAAAAAAATGAACAATAAGCTTGGAGTTTTGCCGGGAATGTCAATCAGCAATGTTATGTTTCTGTGTTATTTTTCTAAATTCGTGTTATTGCGGTTTTTAATATGTAATATTGGTGGAATATTAACGTTGACGTCCACACTAGAAGAGTGATATAGTAACTACAAAATGCGTGCTAAATTGGGTTTCCCGCCAAAACTCCCTAGGAAGTTTCAGTAAAGCGTCTGCCACTTTACTGAATCGACTGACTTGACTGATTGACTACCTTGACTATTTATAGGGATTTTGACTAGACTTTGGACTTGACGATCTAGAAATAAGATAAATAAGAAATAAAACGACAGAAGAGGCAGTATGGTCTAAAGGCTCCCACAGATGAGAGGCCGATCGTTTCAGTTAGAACTGACGTCAGTTCGGCCTGAACGGATTCGAGCACACACACGGAAAAAATCGCATCCAACCCAATTTACGTCAGTTCGGCCTGAACTGATTCGGGCCCACACACGTAAAAATCGCAAAAGTCCATTCTGGTTTGCCGCGCGCTACGGTCGTGTTTATCAATTTTGTATTTAAACACCGCGAAAACTCATACAACGCTTGTACACGATACACGCCCGCACGGCCGCGGCTCGGGCAAGAACTGAAACGATTTGTCCACACACGGTCCGGACAGGCCGCGCGTTCAGGCCGCCAGGTCAGGCCAGAATTAATGTTGCCAACTTAGTTATTTTACAAAATTTTACTAAATTGAGCATTTTATTCTCTCAGTAGAAATTTAGTTATTAGTAGTGTTTTAGTAGGAAAGAGCCAGACAGTAATCTTATGCAAAATGGCCTAGGCTAAGCACAAAAAAAAAATATACATCTTATCATAAAAATAGATTCGTCCGTAATTTTCTTAAAACTACCCATTTAATTACTATATACGTAATATTTGCTAGTATATAAGGTCTCCGAAAATCAACTACGGATACTTCGGGCACATAATCCACTGCTTATGTAAAGACGTTTAGGCAAAAAAATTATTGTCATACTCAAAGTAAAAAATCATCTCTTATATGGGTGACTCTCCGCAGAACGCAAACTCGCCCATATAAAGATTTTTTTTTTCGAGTACGACAATTATTTTTCTGCTTAAACGTCTTTACATAAGCAGCAGATCATATGCCCAAAATATCCGTAGTTGATTTTACCAAACCTTATATTTTAATTTAATGGTAAAATTTATAGTCAAATTTAATGAATGAAAAAAATTTAATATAACAAAACCTAAAATGAAATAGTTTTTGGGGGGCTTCAGGAATTCTTAAGTAGCTTCTTTAGTAGTTTTTTAGTACTTTTTAGTAGAATTCAATACGAGTTTAGTAGTTTCACAAAAACAGAGCTGGCAACACTGGAACGAATAGCTTCAGTCCGTACGGCCGATCGCATCGATCTCGAAATTGCACACAGACGATACGATTTTGCATCCGTTCAGGCCGAACCGAAGGCAGACCGGATCATGTATGGGGCCCCTAAGACTAAGGTCTAGCCTGTTCCATTTCGGGACGAATTAAAAAAAAAACAATAAGCTGTACATACATAGTGTACGTAATTAAATATTTTACCTTCAATTATTTACACGTATGTAACATTAGTCCCATTCCAAAACGCATACCTCATGAGAACGACGGATCTTGAGTTACCTGGTTTTATTGCTAAGTTTCGGGACTCTTGGTATGCTCTGATGGTATTGAGTTTGCCGTGAATCCGGAAATGGAGTCGCGAATCCAGGACGAATCCGGAGTATTTTCGCCTGAAAAAATATAAAAAAGCTATAAAAACACGGCAAAAACCTTACCTAATTTGTAATTTATGAGTAGGTATTTTAAATTCCCTTTTATAATGATTATTAATTCATTCGGTATGATAATGTTTTTAATAACAGAAAAAAAACGTCAATCGTCAATCTCAGTCATGCGGCGAACTTGGTCACCTGATGCCTTTTTTTATTTTGAAAGTTGCCTTTTAATTGAGATTTCAGATTGTTCGAAACAGCCAATCAGTGCTAAAGCTCCTCCTTTTAGTCTGGACGCATTTTTGCGCGACGATCCTGAAAGTCGTTAGGAAGATGGCGAAATTTTACATCAAAATCAAAAGATGTTGATCACGGTGAACTATCAACTACCTATATCACTCGTTTAGGTCAGTAGTTCAACATAATAATATTGTTACGAACACATAAAGCACAAAGAAACTAGCGCCATCTAGCGTCAACCAATGAAACCACTTCGTATGAACAAAGACAACGTGAAACCCCCTACTCAATACTAGATGGCGCTACTGTGCGAACTTTCCAGAATAAATCCAACCCGATCACGCGAGTCGGGAACTTTCTGGAATGGTCTGGGACTCGTGTCGGCTGATTAAATACACCACAGGGATGCGAACGAGTAGAGTTCGATTTGAATAGCGAAACAGGCGATTTCGAAGATCAAGAGGGATACCAGTGAGTAAAACCTACGACTTGGCTACGACATAGGACATCGTTAGTGTTTAGTGTTTGGACCTAGTGCTTTGTGTTGGACCTAGTACTAGTGAATAAAGTCTTCAAAAGAGTCAGCAGGTCTTTCTCTCCAAATCCTTCGAACCCTAGCACGTAACAATATTATCTTTCTAGTGGCACATTTTGAGCACCTCTATTTATAAATTTTAATGTTATTTTACGGACCTAGCCTCGTTGAGCATGTGAATAGCAAGATTAACTTCGCCCATTTCGAAGTGACACGCAGCGGCCTCCACCACGGCAAACGGCACAAGGTATTTGTTCTCTTTGATTTTGTCTTTTAGCCTGAAAGAAATAAGTAATTACTTGGTTATTCAATGTAAGTAAATATAATGACTTCAAATTTAAAATATTATGTTACGATAAACAATTAATACCTACTTGATTTAAATTCTCAATTCTCGAGACTATAGAAATAACGATAAATTTATGCTGCAAGGTTCAAAATTCCAAACCTAAAGTTTATAATTCCATTAAAATAATGTGGTAGCCAATGATTTTTTAATGGACATATAGGGCAAACGAGCATGCGAATCGCCTGCTGGAAAGCTATTACCATTAACACCAGAGGAGTCAGTGTGCATGTGCGTTGCCGGCCTATGACTTACTTTATAACGTCGTTCAGGTGCCGCAGGGCCAGGCGTGGCAGCCTCATAGCGGACAGCAGCGACCCCTGCAGGTAGCAGATCAAAGCCATGTCCTCCTCGCAGTAGCTGGGTCGACCGGGAACGGGGATGTAGTGAGCTTTCTTGGCTGCCTCTATATCTTCGTAGACACATTCGATTTTCTAAAAGAAATAATGTTATTTCTTATTAAACCAAGACCAACCAAGTAAACTTACTTCTCTACTATTCGCCAACAGTGCTAAGTGTGAGTTTTTCCTTTTGCATTCGATCGGGAGCGCGGTGGGCGTTTACTAGGAATTTGTATATGATTTGACCTAGTTGTACACGCGACAGCTAGATGGCGCTGTACAAATCACATATTATACAAATTACCAGTAAACACAAAACGTGTTCTCGATCGAATGCGAATAGAAAAACCAAGGAATTTTTAAGTATTATACAAATTCCTTGAGAAAAACTCATACAAACTTAGCACTTGATGATGACAAATTTACCGTTAATCTTTTAGCGTCATCTCGTACAATAATATGAAAACTAATAATCAAATTACGAATGTGTTGTTTCTAAAATTTTCCAACAGATGGCGTTTAACTGTAATTCAAATGGATTCCTCAAATCAAAGCGCCAAGAGGCACAGTTCTCCATAAGATGGCGCTTAACTATATTTCCTAATCAAAAAATTTAATTACCTGTAGCATACAGTCGACGTAATGCTTGTCTTTGGCGAGTGCTGGGAATAGGTTCCAGAGACAAGCCATTTCTATGGCTGGGAGTACGAGGAATTTCCTCTGTCGCCACTGGGTGCAGCGGCGTTCCACAAACTTCTCCATGGGCACCGAGCGGCCCATTATGCGGCGACGGTGGGTGGGTGCGCCCCTGTAATTGGTGATATATTTATCTATCTATAGAATATTACATATTGGATGTTCCCAGTCCCCACTGACTGACGCACGCGGCACGCACAGCCGCAAACTATAACAAACCAAAGTCATTTCTATGAATAACTTTATTAAACTTATTGTTTCACGGTAGAATTAATTATTAAACTTTAAAGGGAACTACTCGTTAGTAGTTGTTAGTGCTTTACACACACGCCGCAGATCGCGCGGCGGCGCAGCATCGGAGCTGCGGCGCGTGTGTAAAGCCGCATAGCATACCTACATACACAGGAAATGCATTTTAATTAATTATATCTGTCCTATAATTTTCTATAAAATGATTGATGGAGTTACTACACAATTAGTGTATCTACCGACTACTAAATACCAAAATAATGACATAATATCATAGTAAGCATTACAGAGAATTACTAAGGGTCAATACACACCCAAACGATACACGATGCGAACTGCATTTTAAGATAGCTATTCATAATTAAACTTAATTCATTAAATATAAGAAGATACATTTTATTGTAAGAGTTCGATTTCGAAGAGTTGTACCGCGCTGACTGATGTCATACCAAATAACCAAACATGTCTCTTTTTGTGCAGTGAATAAAGTTCAATTTTAAATAGAGCCTATCTTAAGAAAGCGCACAGCGACGCGTTTCGTCTCGTCCCTTTAGCGTCAGTTCACACGACGAGAAGCAACACCGCGGCGCTGAGTGACGTCACAGCAATAATTGAAAAATTTAAGAAGATAAATTATGAAGGTAAATACTGCGTTTCTGTGTTATTATCATTATCATTACAAAAAGTGTCACAAGTAACGTAAGGATTTTCGTTTATCAATCATAGCAAAAAAGTAGTTTTTTTTAGTCCTTTTCAGCCAACATTTATTAATTTAGCAACTGATCACTGTACTTTTTGCATTTTTCAGTCCATACTTATGTTGCCTTTCGGAAAAATAATTTAGTTTTATTTAAAACAAACGCATGCACTAATGGGGACATTAATGGCGCAGATTTAATCATTTACTTCGCCTTGAAGGTCGAGCGTTTGGAAATCTCATCATAGTTAATTTTAATTTCTTTGTGGTGAGAGTTCCAACCCATCATTTACCGACCTTCGAGAAGGAGGAGTTCTGGCCAATTGGAGTCGCCTACAGAAGATTTAGAGGACGACTCCCGAACACTTAGCGCCCCACGTCGCAGACAATACGTGTTTAAGCTGCGCGTCCACTGCATCGGAATCGGAGCGTACGGAGCGTACGGATTTGTTGCTTTGTATGGATTTCTATGGTACTGCGTCCACTGGATCGGCATTTCTGCGCCTGCGACCGGTATTTATGCCGATGACGTCATCGGCAGTGAACCCGTCATTCGGATTCTGAACGTTTCAAGTTCTGACGTGTTTGCGACGACGCGACGGCTATACATAAATACTTATTCACGATGAATGACGATATTTTAATTACTTTAGTGGAAAAATATGATGAACTTTACAATCTAAAAATCAACATTATCATAACCAACTGAGGAGAGACGATATTTGGGATGAAATTGGGCAAATAATAAATAAAAATTGTAGAATATAGTGAAGTTCAAAAAACTTTTTTCGAGTCATATGAATGTACCCAAAAAATCTATTTTCATCTTCTAATAAATCAGAATATAATGTATGAAATTCTCCAAAGATTAATCTTTTTGAATTTATATTATGATTTATGAATCCATATCTTTCGTTTCCTCTTGTTTCTCTTTTCCTCTTCTGATAAAATACAGCTAATTACAACCTATTCGGTCTGAGATTACAACAATATATCTCGTCACTATCCTCCATAATGCAAATGCACGTTCAGGCTGACGGACTAAAAATAACTAAATTGCCGATGCTGAATCCGAATGCAGTGGACGCACCCCATCGGCATTTTGTAAATGCCGACGCTCCGTCCGCTCCGTACGCTCCGATTCCGATGCAGTGGACGCGCAGCTTTAGTGTTAGTTTTAGTTTATATATTATAGTAATATGTATGTTAGTCTTTAAGGTATTTATTTTAATTTAATAATAACGTTTACAGACTTACATTACCAAAGCACCAATGAGGCCCGACGCGTCGTTAGCATAAACCTCCATGAGTATAGCCGCCTGCAGGTACATGTATATGGTGGTGGACCACCTGCTCTCCTGCACCAGCACGTCCACGCTGTTGAGACAGCCGTCCCAGTTCAGCATCAAGCTGGAAAGGTTACGTCACTTTGTATTTTGGAACATAAGTTTGTGGGTTACGTCACTTTGGATTTTGAAAACGTGAGTTTGTGGGTGTAATCACTTTATATTTCGGAGCTAAGGCTGGGACCACGAAGTATGGACCAGGAGTCCGAACGGTATAGGCTTGTCCGTAGTATTTATGTACACAATAATAGACCGAGATCTTAGTTCTATTTTCTGCCACTGGCTGCGCTAGATCCAAACGAGTGCTTCTTTTAATGTGGCGTGGCACTACCGGCAAAAATATTTTTAAATTATCGTGTTCTACGATATCTATACTTCGTGAATAGTTTGTAATAATTTCCTAAAACTTTTATTTAATTAGATTTAAATCCACGTTTCTCATAATATTTTTTTCCAGAGCTGTTAATAGCAACATAGCTTCCCGCGTAATTTCAAACGAGTGCTTCTATTAATGTGGCCCGCTCTACCGGCAAAAATCTGTCCCCTACCTAAATTGAGACCGTTCGGACTCCTGGTATCTATACTTCGTGGCTGGGACTATAATATGAACACAAGGGTCGAGTGAAATGTCAATGTCATATTTGACAACCCGACGCTCGACTTTTCGATTTTCAACTATGTTGTATTAGCGCAGAGTTCTAATTTAAGTGCTCTGAATTTTCACATACCCGCCGGAATCCGGATCATTTTAGTTCCAACGGAAAAGCTAATAAGTGATAACTATCGAGATGCTATTTTTCGTCTACACCTCGTAATGAAATAACGGTCAACATACTTTTGTCTTTTATGTCCTCTGGTGTCGCAAGTGAATATAGGCAAAGGAAACGCACGATTTTTATAACGATTATACAATAAAAAATAAAACATACGGACTATTATGAACAATATTTCCTAGAAAGTAAAATAAATTAAAAGCAAAAAAAAAACTTTTTTTAAATATATAAAAAAATAATATGATTATATAAAAGCTTGTCGAGAATCAAACAAATCAAACTAGTAAATTAATTACCTAACTTAATCTGATATATTTACGAGACAATTTGTTTTATTCTCGACAAGCTTTTATAATATCATATAAACTGTGTAATGACGTTAAGTATATTAAGTTGATAGTTAAAATGTTAAAGGAAAATTTTATTTTCTGCTTTTTAGAGCATTTAAATAAAAGCTTTTTAAAAAAGGTTTTTTTTCTTTTAATTTATTTATTACTTTTTAGTTATTTTAACCTGCATTTTTATTCTCAGCGAACCCTTTCATTTAATACCCATACATAAAAAGGAAAGCATAAAAAACATCAAAAGTCCGCCATATTGGAATAAGAGTGATGTCAGAATATTTTTCTAATTATTCTCGGCAAGCCCTTTTATTTGATACCCATATCGCAGAAGTGCATAAAAACCATCTTGGATGTTCCGCAATGTTGGATTTAGAATGACGTAACATTATTTTTCGAGTTACTCTCAACAAGCCCTTTAATTTGATACCCATATTAATTGTAGAAGTGCATAAAAAATAACTATTCCGCCATCTTGGATGTTCCACCATATTGGATTTAGATTGACGTCACATTATTTTTCGAGTTATTCTCAACATGTCCTTTCATTTGATACCCATATTGCAGAAATGCATTAAAAATAACTAAGCCGCCATCTTGGATGTCCGCCATATTGGATTTAGAATGACGTCACACAGCTTATCGTGTATTGTCATCCAAACTAAGCGTGTGTACAAAATTTCGGCTCAATCGGTTGAAGATATCTGCTTCAAAATTGAGTAGCAAGATTCCAACCCGAACTAACATACTTACATACATTGCAAGTTAATTAAAAACTTTTAAAAATACAAATTGAATAAAACGTATTTAATATTAATTGAAAATAGTTTACGAATGTAAACTATTTTCCATTAATATTCTGGGCCTCGCCCATGCACCCTCACTAATATTACCACCCGTTTGAAATCTGCAAGACTCGCATTACACAAAGACACCTCACGTGTAAAATTAAGTTTATTGTCATTAAATATTAGTTTTATTTTGTTTTTTACTTCATATTCGATGCCAATTTTGTTTTTTAATATCTCACTTATTAATTATTCTAATTTTTAACTTTATAAGGGTTCTTTTGCTTCTAATTATAATAATAATAATTAATATTATTTATTTGAACATAAACTTACAGAAAATGATAATAAAATTATTATTTTTAAACAAAAAATTAATCCGCCTTCCAAAGTAAAAATACACAAAAAAGTATGAAATAAAACTTATTTTCTAAATAATTCCCCTTTTAAATTTCGCAATTTCTCAACTCAATCTTCTTAATTTTGAAGTCGCTACCAGCCCAAACGATATCCTACAATATTTTATAGAACTCACGTTTTTATTTGCTGGTACCGACTTCAAAATTAAGAAGATTGAGTAGAGAAATAGCTAAATTTAAAAGGGGAATTATTTAGAAAATAAGTTTTATTTTATACTTTTTTGTGTATTTTTACTTTGGAAGGCGGTTTAATTTTTTGTTTAAAAATAATAATCTCACCCTTTTTAGTGATATATTTTAGTAAGTTACAAAGTGGCATATGCTTGCAGTTCTTTAAACGATGCCGAAATTTATAAACGCACATCTTTAAAGACTGAGGGGTTCTGTTCAGTGCTTTTGGATCAAGGGTATACCTTGGTACAAAATCTTATCTTTTGGTATATGCTTGTGTTACTTCAGTAAAAGTCAAAATCACTGTGTCGATATAAATTTCGAGGAGTTCCCTCAATTCGTCATGGATCGCATCATCAGGTTTCCACTTAAGTGACTAAAGGACCAATTTCAAATTAAACCCTTTACAATAACAAAATAATTTTGCAAATAGGTCCATAAACGGCAGTGTAATGTTCAAAGATTTCCGTGTTAGTAAAATACTATGAGAAGTACCTTTTATAATATCATAATGTTATGATGTATGGTGTGATGGTGGTAGTGATGATGATGATTACTCTAATTGACATGGTGGCATATGCTTGCAGTTCTTTAAACAACGCCGAAATCCCCAATCATGTATCTATAAGGAGTCAGGAGTTCTGTTCTGTACTTTTGGATCCAGGATATACCTTGGAGCAAAATCTTACTTTTTGGTAGCATATGCTTGGACTAGTTCAGAAGAAGTTGAAATCACCATATGTTTCCATATAAATTTCGAGGAGTTCCCTCGATTCCTCATGGATCCCATCATCAGGTCACCACTTTTTTCAAAACGGGACCAACTTGGGATTATACCCTTTACATCAAAAAAAGAATTTTGAAAATCGGTCCACAGACGGCGAAATTGTGGTCTAACATACAAAAAAAATATATATACAGCCGAACGTATAACCGCCTCCTTTTTTGGAAGTCGGTTAAAAAGTCCAAATTGGCGGCCTTACTGCTGAAGCAGTTTCTTCCAGGCAACCATTTACAAATAGATCGAGGTATAAATAATAACAAGGAAATTATAGACTAGCAAAAGAAAAAAAAAGTAGCGGTAGGTATTAAAAAAAAAAAACAAAAAAGATTTCTACATTATACATAAAACATAAAATAGTAAGAAATAAACAACATGATAATAGCATACATAATATTATACTAGCTGTTGCCCGTGACTTCATCCGCTTCAATTTCTGTTATTATGATCGCGATTAATTAATTTTTAAAAGAATATATTTTAAAGTAAGTACTTCTGCGTAGCAAGTTTAGCAAGTCTGCAAGCACCGCCTTCCCCTCCTCTCCTTGTGAATTTTGTTGCGGAGTTATTTAAAAATTGTAGTATCTTCTAAGGTGTTAATTGAATGTGATGTCAAGGACAATTTTGTTCACAATTAAATACTCAATCAACAATACATTTATTTGGTGGATTAATATTATTATGTTGATAAAACTCTATGGCAAATAATTGGCAATAATGCATTAATTTCAACCAAATTTGATTACCATAAAAAGGTAATATAGTGAGTCAATCTTAAAAGATAGACATCTACTGTCCCGTTTACGCAGCGCACGCAACGGATCAATTATGAATATTGAATATATATATTGAATTTTCCCTGTTTTTATAAATTTTTTCACTGATGCTTCGCTCCTATTGGTAGCAGCGTTAATGTTATATACCTACCTTAAAGTCTTCCTCGACAAATGGACTATCCAATACAAAAATAACTTTTCAATTCGATCTAGCAGTTCCTGAGATCAGCGCGTTCAAACAAACAACGGAAGCCCTCAGAGATGAGTAATATTCCCAGTTATTTCCACATTTTCCACTGATTATTCGCTCCTATTGGTCGCAGCTTGATATTATTTTGCCTGAAGCCTACCTCGATGAATGAACTATCCAATACAAAAATATTTTTTCAATTCGAACCAGTAGTTCCTGAGATTAGCGCGTTCAAACAAACAAACAAACAAAGTCTTCAGCTTTATAATATTAGTATAGATAAGAGATAAAAATTTTGAATTAAAAGATCTAGTTTTTTTTCAAATGTTTTATAGACTTAGAATTTTGTATGGATTCTGGTAATGCGTTTAAGAGACGAATAGCGGAAATAGTGAAAGAAGAGTCATAGAAATTTATTTTGTGTGAAGGGAACGCAAGAGTTAGTATGTTAGCCGAGCGTGGAGTAGGGATTTTGTGACCAAGGAAAGAAAATTTTACTTTGAGGTACACAGAAGTTTTGGGATTAAATAGAATATTATAAAGAAGATAAAGAATGTGTGTATTCCGACGCATCTTGATTGTAAGCCACTTTAGCTCAGACCGGTATTCAGACACGTGGTCAAATTTTCGTAGGCCATATATAAAGAGGATGCATAAATTTTGTAGACGTTCCAGGGAAGAAAGAAGTTGTTCGTTAAGACCGCAGTAGCAGACATCCGCGTAGTCTAGGATCAGGAAAGGAGAGTTTGGACTAAAGAGATTTTAGTCGTTATTGGTAAGAAACTACTCAGACGTAGGGAAGCAGTGGCGGCAGATATCTTTTTACGGACTTGGGTGTTCCATGAAAGAGAGCGGTCAAAATATATCCCAAGATTACGAACGGAGGAACTAAAGGGGATGAGAGACCCATCAAGATATATTTCATGTAAATTGGCCCAGTCCACTCTAGCAATCAACCGCCTGCTATAAATAACAATACATTGAGTTTTTTCCTGGTTAATATCTAGACCGTAGTTTTTGTTCCATTTTACTTTTTCAGACAGATCAGCATTTATTTGAGCAATCTCGTAGGAAAGTGAGGGAAGCTGGGCCTGTCTATAAATTTGTAAATCATCTACATACATGTGATAGAAGGAAGAAATTATTTGGGACACAGTGTTGATGGAAATGGTAAATAAAATAGGAGGCAACACGCTACCTTGTGGCACACCGCTAGATATATCGCACCATGAAGAGGAGATATTGTCAATGTTACGCGCTGACCTTCAGGGACGCCCCCTGAAGGAAGTCCAAGAGTATGAGAATGGTTAAATATTGGTGGTCCATACCGTGAAGAATATCATCAGTAATTTTAACTAAGGCTGTAGAAGTGTACCCTGGGCGGAAGCCAGATTGCAGAGGGTTTAGTAAATTATTTAAATTGAGGAAAGAGCAAAGTTTGCACTGCACTGAACGTTCTAGGACTTTTGAGAGGAAAGGAAGGATAAAAATTGGGCGGTAATCAGCAAAAGATTGAGGACTAGGTTTTTTAGGTAGAGGAAGGATATAAGCGTCTTTCCAAGATGTAGGAAAAACAGCAGACATGCGTGAGAAATTAAAGATGAGCGAGGATCGGAGCTAAAGTGTCCAGCAATGGTACTATCATGTTTCGCCTTATGCTGTCACTACCTACAGTCTTAGACGATATTGATATGACAGCCTTTTTAACATCACAGATAGAAAGTTCCCTAAAGGAAAATGGGAGGTGGTTAGGAATATGGAGGCTGGAAAGAGACATGACTTGTATGAGCTTTTCTGTTGGTATCATTGGTATCGATTTAGAAACATCTACACTTGGTCACCGTTTTCGACAGACGATTGAATGTGGCGTTTTTGCGCATCTCTGCACATGGTATTACATGATTACGGAGTTTGTTATAGGATAGTTTGCCAGTATCAGTGTTTTTCGTAGCCTAGCTTTTGCTCGATTCTCTTCGTTAATTAAGGATTTAATATCGTCAGTTAGCCAAGGGAGCAGGAAGGTGTTTCATTTTTAGGGGCCGTCCATTAATCACGTGATGTTTTTATCAACTTTTTAGATCCCTCCCATCCCCCTGGTGATACGTGGTGAGGTTTTATACTCCCCCCCTCCCCCACCTAAGATCACGTGTATTTTTACATAGTATGTTTGTAGTCATGTATGAAGAAAAACTTTAACTTAAAAAACATTTTAATCGAATAATTTAAGCAATTAAAAACTATACGAGTCATTTGTCTTGTAAGTATTTAAACAACACTACGAATCTAAAACCGATAATAATTTCGGTATGCATAGACTAGATTCGAAAATTAATACACGTGATGTCTCCTTATACCCCCTCCTCCCCTTGGTGATACTTGGTGATTTTTTTCCGACCTCCCCTCCCCCTTTAGGCATCACGTGATTAATGGACGACCCCTTACCGGATGCAATGGAGCATGCTTATCAAAAAGCTCAACGATAATGCGATTAAAAGCATTTTCTCGTCAATTGTTACAGCATACGTAACCTCTTCCCTGGCTACATTTTCAGCATCTTCACGAAGAAGATCTATATTCATATTTTTATAGATCTTTGCATTACTACTTTAGGTTTAGATTTAGCTACTCGCATCTTGTACGATATAAATATGCAGTCACTAGGAAAATCCATGTGCTGGATACTGGCCGTAAGAATCTACAAGGTAAGTGTAGGAAACAATCATAAGGTCTAGAAGAGAGGGAGAAGAGTGTGGGTAGTGATGTGTAGCATGTTGTAGAGGAATACTGTTTAGATTATAGGAGTTTATAATAGAGGTAAGTTTTTGGAACGGTTCGGTTTTAACGTATCTATTATTATTTATCTTTTATAAATAAAATGTAAATGTTGTGACAGATTAACAAAAGTCAACGTGTAAGAAAATTATATGTATTTTATAACGGTGCGGTAATGTGTACATTTTAATAATCTGAGGTAGTGTGTGTTGTTGTAATTTTTATTAATTTCATGTACTTACTTATTTGTAAGCGTTATTAATTAAAAAATATTAGCTTTAGGCTCACCTTTCTCCACACTTTAACTGCCATTATAACGTTTATGCGGAGCAAACGGAGGAGTATGATGCCAAATATCATACTCCTTCATTTGCACTATTCTCGTATAACTGTACTGAACGGTTTTGCTTCACGTAATGATAAATATTTTATTTAAAACTAAATCTGATTCAGCGAAAATAGCTTATTGACTTGAATTTAAAGTTTCTAAATCTACTACAAGTATAGTATATACTCTGTTCTATCTATACTCTATACTAATATAATAAAGACGAAAAGTTTATTTGTTTGTTTGCATCGAATAGGCTCCGAAATTACTGAACCGATTTTGATGAAATTTGGCATATTTATAATTATATAGAATAGACCACGAGGAAGGACATACACAAGACAAGCTACTTTTTACTACGGCAAAATGTACGGTTCCACGAGATTATTTTTTTGTCGCGCGCAACTTCGGGACTAGTCCCAAATAGTCTGAATTTTTCGTTACCCTAGCGACTGGGAGATCGATCGCGACGCGGACGAAAAATAATTTTTGTTCTGCTATTAATTTGGTACGCCGCTCGCCGCACCGCGCTGCAAAGGTGCGAGTCATTTCATACGTCACAGTGACATCGGCTTCATTGCATCCAATTAAATATCATTGAAATGATAACATCATAATTATTGTTTCCTAGTTAACAAGGCAAAATGAAAACAAAAAGGGTTCTAACCCTTTTTGTTTTCATTTTGCCTTGTTAATTGTTTTTTATACATAATAAACGCTGTATAAGCTTTGAATAGATATACAGTGTTTTGTTCACGTCACACATGTGACATTTTTAATTCGATAGAAGGAGACAAAACACTATATAACTATTCAAAGCTTATACAGCGATTATTAGTAAGGGGGTATTTGTTTTTACTATATTATTATTATGTACATAGTACATACTACCTACGTTTCTTCCTCATTCATGGCTAGTGGAATGTGAATACTTCGAGTTGTTAATTACATGTGATAGTGCAATAGTCGCGTCTTTATTTTGCAAAGCACAATATTTTCAAAGTAAAACTCTTTACGCATGCTTGACTTGGGGAGTAAGCTTGTGAATGGGAGTTGAGAGCGTTACAAAAAGCGTGATCGGGCGAGGCGAAAAGAAGTTGAGAGGGAGATATAAGTTAGTGAAGATGAAAAGATTGAGTTACGTTTCAAACGTTACTAGAGGAGCAAGAGAGTGCGCGCGTACATTTTCTTTCTCTTTCTCTCATAGGCAGTGCATGAAATATAGATATATATCTCAGACAGTAGTTCGTTTGCGAGTTTTACTTCAGTCGTGTGGTCTAAAGCACACTCTTTTTTTTTACGATACCGTATTTTATTAATTGTTATTATTTTATTTCGCACTAGCTGTAAATACAGTATCCCACAGGAACATTTCGGGACTTTTTCGGGATAGAAAGTAGCCTATGTTTTAATCGAGAGCTCAAGCTACTACCATACCAAATTTCATCAAAATCCGTTCACTAGTTTTTGCGTGAATGAGTAACAAATATCTATCCACCCATCCTACTAATATTATAACTGTGAAAGTTTGTGTGGATGGATGGATGGATGTATGGATGTTCTTTAATATTGTAGAACATACTTTTGTTTTATCATCGTGTCATTACTTTCCGCAGCGCATGCGACGAAATATGTTTTATGGAATTTTTACTAAAGTTTTAGTTAGGATCACTGATCTTTTCTAGCAATAAATATAGCCTATGCTACTCAGGGTGAATGTAACTTTCTAATGGTGAAAGAATTTTTAAAATCGGCACAGTAGATTTGAGTTTGAGAGTAGATATGACTTTTCTCGGTTTAATCGTAGCTTAAGGCGCATTTGCGTCAAGCTATTAACTTGCATACAAGTTACATATCCATACTTACCATTCCGCCCACATGATCTCCCAGCAGGCGAGATGCTGGATCTGGTTCCAGAGTAGGGGAGATTCGGCCACGATCCGGTACGTGTTAACGCTCGCCTCTAACATTCCAGTGAGTAGCTCCATACGGCCTTTGAACAGCAGGAACCAAACGCTGTTCGGGTATAGCTGGAACAAAAATCGAAATGTTTGCTGTAAGTTGAAATAAATAAATAAAAATTTATTCGACATTTTTGACATCACACTACATAAGGGGCCATTCACATATTACGTCACGCAAAATTTCGACTTTTTGAACCCCTACCCCCCCCATGTCACGATTTTTAGTATCCCTGTACCTGTATTTAACATGTACTGCCACACTTTGTATGCCCCCCCCCCCCCACCCAACGGCGGATCCAGGGGGGGGGGTCACGACCCCCCCCTGAGCTGGTTCCAGGACTTAGGTGGACCACTAATTGAACATAATGATTTTATTTATATACCTTCAATATTTAATTAATTTAATATAATATAATAACTTTGTATGATGGCAAACGTTTGGGAACGAACGCATCAAAAATTTAAAATTTAAATCGTGGCAAAGTTCTTCAATGGTTGAAGATCGCCTAACCAGACTGGCATTTCTCCACGTTATTAAAAACGTACCCATTGACTTTTGCGGAGTTTTGCGTCTATATAGTGCGATTCAAATGAGAATAGGATCGAGTCGGCGCCATATTGTTTCGAGTTTAGACTGATATGATAGTTAAATTTATGTTTAGATAATTGATTACTATTTAACGTGTTTATTTTAATTCGATGCACGACTATTAATATTTATATGCACATAAGTTTTTCTGAAAATCGCACTTTTCAAGTGATATTTGACAGAAAAATATCACTTGAAAAGTGCGATTTTGAATTTCGAACACTTCATTGAAAACCAAATAAGTTATTTGTCATCTAATTTACAACATCAGAAATTAGACTAATTTTACTTTAATTTAAATTACAAAATGATAGTCTTTTAGTTTTTTTTTTCAGTTTTTTTTTCATTTGTCTTTCAGTCTTTTAGGATGTAAAATTTGAGCAGATTTAACCTATTAAATAGGAAAAAAAATTTGCTTGCTCGCTTCGCTCGCTCGCGTTTAACATAAAGAACATATTATATTATTTAGTAGCGATGTTCTGATTTAGCCGGTTCGTTTTATGATATTTTTTCGAAGTTCACCGTTATCCAGTGTTTAAGTTAAACGATTGAATAGATTTTAACCTATAGAATGGGAAAGAAAATTTTGCTCGCTCGCTTCGCTCACTCATGTTTGGCTTATACAGACATATTACTATAAAATTTTGTACCGACGTTCAGTTTTGGGCTTTTGATATTTGTATTTTTCGAATTACAGAGTTTTTCAGGGTAACAGTCCTTGAGGGTTTAAAATTTGAGCAGATTTAACCTATTAAATAGGGAAAAAAATTTGCTCGCTCGCTTCGCTCGCTCGCGGTTAACATAAAGGCCACTACATTATTTATTACCGATGTTCTGTTTTAGCCGGTTGATTTTATGGTATATTTCCGAAGTAAATATTTTAGTTTAACGTTTGAACAGAGTTGAACGTTTGAACCTGTAAAATCTCGCTTAATCGCTCGCTCGTTTTTGGCTTAAACAACATATTATAAAATTTTGTACTGACGTTTAGTTTAAGACTAAGTATAGATATTTGTATTTTTCCGAAATACACAGTCTTTCAGGGTTTAAAGTTTAAACAGGTAACGAAAAAAAAATTCTAATGTGCCGAGGGCCTCTAATAGGTTAAAGACGGCCCTAATTATTTAATGTACTTGTAGTTGTTTTATTTTCTTGAACAACCGCCCCCGCCTTGTGACCCCTTCCTGGCGCCAAAGCTGGACCCTTGCCCCCCCCTCCCCCATCAGGTGTGACGTAATATGTGGATGGACCCTAAGGAGAAAAACAAGTTGCACATAAAAAAAACCGAGAGAAAAAAAAACTAAACATCAAAAATATGTAACTAAACAAAAATCAAAGCAAATTAAAATAAACAAAAACACATCAAATACAATAAAAAGAAAACAAACGAACTGAGGTTTTGATAAGTTAAAAACTTTGACGGATCTTCCACACGAGATAGAAAATATTTTTGATTATTGGTACAATAACCAAGTTAAAGTTGTTAAGTGGTCTGGGGCTCTCTCTGATGAGTAAAGATAAAAGTGTGGAGTGCGAGAAGGTGGACTAACATTAAAATCCTCAAGTATTACGGAACCCTAATAAGAAAAAGAGTCACATCGTTGAAGTAACGTGCTAGAGCCCCGAAGTAGTAATTAGTAAATATTAACAGCATTCTAAGGGTTTTGACGGACACTCCAGACCAGCGATACTCAACCTTTTTTTATAGGGGCCACAAACATGTTTCAGTCATGGTGTCGAGCGCTGCTACCAAAAAATTCCAAGTTTATGATGAATTTGCTTTATAAGTTTTTTCAAAGATTTTTAAAGTCTATACGGTTTTTTCAAAAATGTTTAAAATATATAACGTCTCCGAAAATCAACTACGGATACTTCGGGCACATGATTCACTCCTTGAGTAAAGTTGTTTAGGCAAAAAAATAATTGTCATACTCAAAGTAAAAAAATCGTCAGTAGTATTTTAAAAAATACTAGAAAACCACGCTTTTATAAATGCATGTGCGAGTAAAAACCAAAAATAAATTATGGATTGTTCAAGTTCTTTATTTCTGGGCTGAAATATAAACTATGTGCTTTCAATTATAATATTTGATTGTAAAAGCGTGGGGCGCTGGAACAGGAAAGACCTTTTGTATAACTTCCTGAGAAATCAAATGCTGAGAATTCAAGGAAGCAGGTTACAGAGATCGGCGCTCTAACTGGAGTTGCAGCACGACTAGTGAGTGGCTCTCTCTATATTATACAGTCTGAAGTACCAGTTTATCGAACTCAGACAAAACATGCGCCAGCAGCAAGAAGACACGACATTCACCACCATTTTGAACGCCTTTTCTTTCCGGCAATTAAGTACATAAGGGTTATGCGTCAACAGTGGCAAAATGTAGAGTTCTTTTTCGTGGACGAGATATCTTTGGTTCCCTTTAGTAACCCTTTGGCGGCATAAACGTTATGCTCTTGTGCGACCTCATGCACCTTCCGCCAGGAAGTATATATTTCAATTTAAACCGAACACTTGTGATTTGTACAATATTTCAAAATATATTAAAAAAATACCTTGCAAACAACATTTTTTACATTAATTTAGAATATAATCCTACGCGAAAAATAATCTTTTTACAATGCATACGAGTAGTGTAGATCATTTTATTTTTGAGCTTGGTCCTTACCTTCCTGCGATTTTTTTTTTAATTGTGAACACTTTTGTAAAACTTTATCAAGAATTAAAAAAGGGACCACGATGTCATTTGGTGAAATTTTAAATGGCGTACAAATTTTTTTGACTTCAGATGGGCCAATAATATAATACGGTGGCCCCTAGGTTGAGTATAACTGCTCCAGACGGTCTGGTGAGGCATTGGATTGGAGTGCATGTTAAATAACTTGAGTCTCAGTCCAGAGCCTAACCATTTTCTTAATTAGTATACTAACATTGATTTTTAAGTGCAATTTGTATTTACTAACACTATGGATTTTATAATTATCTGAAATAAATTATTATTCTTATTAATATTATCTTATTATATTGGTAAGCGATTGTTGCCATTGTAATTCGTGCATGCAACTGTTGCTTGCCCATTTGTTTAAAGGACACTGGCGAATCCTACTCGATTTTACATCAAGAACGGCCAAGTTTCGAACATATGAGGTTTTATAGTAGTTAAAAAGTTAATACATATACAGCGTGTCCCGACACCTATATCGGAGCCTTTAGTGGTAAAAAATATGAAATTTTTTATCGACAAATTACCCCTAAAATTTTATTTTTCTGTCACGTTTGTAAAATGGCAGCCATTTTATTTAATGGTTACCAAGATTCGGGCTCTCGTACTAATTCGACCACTACTACTCATGTAAATGTCCTAGGAACATAAAAAAGGTCTCATTTGATAACTTAATATGTGGACAATAATTCACAGTTAAAATGTTTTAACTTTCTTTGAAGAAAAAAACAAAAAAAGGTTACTTAAAAAAATATATAATTTTTTTTCGGTGATTTTTTTAAATTATTTGCTTTTTGTGAAAAATCTAGGCCATTGACCTGCTTGTTTTTTGTTCTAAAACGATAGAAGAGGACGTTTGCTAAAATGAAATATAAACCCCTTTACTCTCAGTGCAATAGTTTAGAAGTTTTAACAATTTGTTGGTATCATCTCAGGCAGGGGGCCAGCCAGTCGTCTTTTTCAAATTGTTGTAACTACTAAACTATTGCACTGAGAGTAAAGGAGTTTCGTATTTTATTTTAGCAAACGTCCTCTTCTATCGTTGCAGAACAAATAATAAGTAGTTATAACAATTTGAAAAAGACGACTGGCTGGCCCCCTGCCTGAGATGATACCAAGAAATTGTTATAACTTCTAAACTATTGCACTGAGAGTAAAGGGGTTTGTATTTTATTTCAGCAAACGTCCTCTTCTATCGTTTTAGAACAAAAAACAAGCAGGTCAATGGCCTAGATTTTTCACAAAAAGCAAATAATTTAAAAAAATTACCGAAAAAAAAATATTTTTTTTTTAAATAACCTTTTTTTTGTTTTTTTCTTCAAAGAAAATTAAAACATTTTAACTGTGAATTATTGTCCACATGTTAAGTTATCAAATGAGATTTTTTATGTTCCTAGGACATTTACATGAGTAGTGGTGGTCGAATTAGTACGAGAGCCCGAATCTTGGTAACGAAAAAATAAAATGGCTGCCATTTTACAAACGTGAGAGAAAAATAAAATTTGAGGGGCAATTTGTCGATAAAAAATTCCATATTTTTTACCACTAAAGGCTCCGATATAGGTGTCGGGACACGCTGTATATTAAAAAAATATTTTTTTAAGGACTTGGGAGTTGGGAATAAAAATTTATGAATATGAGAAAATTCATGTGCAAAATACGTACATTATCTGTGGTACCTAATCGTTGTCATCAAATCACAGTTTAGCGTGTATTATATTGTGATGTCTCAATATACGGATTTTGAATTGTAATATCTTTTTAATATTACATATCTATGTGTAATATACTCAAGTGTTTTCTTTAAAATAAATATTAAGACAATCTCCACTTGTACCACTTGCCCATACTTGTGCACGTCAATGAATTCTAATGGTTAATATTATAATTAATATTATAACCATACAAATTTTGGAGAAAATATAAAAACAACAACGTCGCTTAATATTTCCGACAAAACTCCAATTTATGTCTAATTTATTTTTTGAAGTGAAATGACAATAGGTAAAATTGCGTTTGAATGTTCCGAATGGACTTTTTAGAAGATTATATAAATTGATTTATATATTAAATCATAACATCGGCGGTGTTTCAAAGTATGAAAATCAGTTCATTTGAAATACTTTTTAAGGTCCTTAATAGTTTTTATAATTGTGTTTGACGACCTCTGTGGCTCAGTTGGTTGAGCGTGTTGGTGCTCAAGCCGGGGGTCGCGGGTTCAAATCCCGCCGAAGGAATAAAAAGTTTTTCTGTGTTCCTGGGTCATGGATGTGTATTAAATATATTTATAACTAGCTGACCCGGCAAACTTTGTTCTACCTTAGAGGCAATAAATGAGCAGATTTTGGATTTCATTAAGTGCAATTTTTCATAAGGATAATAGATATAATTAAAAAGAAATCAATTATTTTAAAGATCGTTAAAATGGGCCATGTATTTTGTTGCATGGGTTGCAATCTTCAGTAAATAAAAATTTTTCGTTTTATTATCAGGCTCAAGAATAAATAACGCAGATGGTCTTCCGATCCGTGAATATGCCACATATAATTGACCAGGTGAAAAATATGGATTTTGTAGATTCAGACCACAAACTTTCAAAGATTGGCCTTGTGACTTATTAATGGTCATGGCGAATGCAAGACGGATCGGAAATTGAAGTCGTTTGAACTCAAACGGCATATCGGTATTCGGTAGAGATCATCGGGATCTTTGGAATGAGAACTTCCTCACCTTCGAATTTTCCTTTGAGTATCGTCGCGTAAATCACATTATTTGTAAATCCCTAAATCCCTTAATTACTAAATCCAGAAACATATTTTTCTGCGATAAATAGTAGCCTATGCTCTTCCTCGTAGTTTACTCTATGTCCGTGCCAAATTTCATGATGATCGGTTAAGTAGTTTTTACGCAAAAGCGTAAATACAGTATTCCACGGGAACCGTACATTTTCTGCAATAAAAAGTAGCCTATGTCCTTTCCCGTGCTCTACTTTATATCTGTGCAAAATTTCATGATGATCGGTTAAGTAGTTTTTACGTAAAAGCGTAAATACAATATTCCACGGGAACCGTATATTTTCTTGCAATAAAAAGTAGCCTATGTCCTTCCTCGTGGTCTACTTTGTATCTATAGCAACTTTCATGATGATCGGGTAAGTAGTTACGTAAAAGCGTAAATACAGTATTCCACGGGAACCGTACATTTTTATGCAATAAAGAGTAACCTGTGTTCTTCCTCGTAGTCTACTTTATATCTGTGCTAAATTTCATGATGATCGGTTAAGTAGTTTTTACGTAAAAGCGTAAATACAGTATTCCACGGGAACCGCACATTTTCCCGCGATAAATAGTATCCTATGTCCTTTTCCTGGTTCAAAGCTACCTCCCTACCAATTTTCAGCCAAATCGGTTCAGCCGTTCTTGAGTTATAAATAGTGTAACTAACACGACTTTCTTTTATATATATAGATATAATAAAAATCTTAAATATATTATGTGTATAATATAAAAGTATTAAATATATTTCCGTTGTCTGGTACCCGTAACACAAGTTCTTCGAGAACTTACCACGGGATCAGATTGACGTGGTGTGAAGCATCCATAGATATTATTATTATTATAATTAAATAATAGTATAAAATTTTATATTTATTTCATAGATTACGTGGTGATTTAATACACACAACAAAACGCAAATTTCAATACAACAATTATAATAGTTCACTCAGGAGCCATTTTTAAAAAGAAGAAAAAGAAGACCTAGAAGCAGTTCATGAAGTTCAACGAAGTTAGGTAATCGGGCCGCAGTATAGTATATTATGGTTATCATGCTGTAAATTGTCAATTTGAGGCGTAAAAGCTCTTCAGATGTCACTTTTCCGCAAACTAGGGCATTTTTTGAACAATAGGTTAGATTATATTTAATCAATTATCTTTTATTAATATACATCAAACTCCCCGCGAGTTTGATTTATTAATATATTTTTTAATATTAAAATATTATTGCTTTTTTATTGTTCCTGTGTTCATAACATACAACTTTAATAAATATATATTGTGGGCACGTATTTTAATTACCAGGCAGTAAATGTATGGCGACTTCGGACTTGCTGGTCTCCTTTAAACATTAACCCTCTAACTAATAAACACTGTTTAAGCTTTGAATAGTTATACAGTGTTTTGTTCACATCACACAAGTGACATTTTTAATTCGATTGAAGAAGACAAAACACTGTGTAACTATTCAAAGCTTATACAGCGTTTATTAGTAAGGGGGTAATACTGTAAAGCTAATTATACAGTGTTTTGTTCGCGTCACACAAGTGACACTTTTTAATTCGAGTGAAGAAGACAAAACACTGTAACTATTCAAAGCTTATACAGCGTTTATTAGTAAGGGGGTGATACTGTAAACCTAATTATACAGTGTTTTGTTCGCGTCACACAAGTGACATTTTTAATTCGATTGAAGAAGACAAAACACTGTGTAACTATTCGAAGCTTATACAGCATTTATCAGTAATAGGGTAAGACGGTTACGTTAAAAAACATGTCAAAAACATTATCGCTATTGCAATTATACTTTCGCTAGATAATTATTTATTAAGTTGCAATTAAATGTTGTGTAAAATCAAAATGAAACCAAACTATGGTATTACATATTTTTGACCAATAAAATACAAACTGTACAGATTTATAAACAAATACAACATTTTCTAAAGCAATGAAATATCAACAAAATAAAATTTACTTGCAAAATAGAAAAACAAATTACCTCCAAGCTGCTTTTCAGGAGCTTCTGTGAAACTACGAAATCGGGGGGTACGGAGGCAAAGTGCGCGATGACCAGGTGGTAAGCCAGCACTGTCATGCGGCACAGCACAGATCTCAGACCCGGCAGTTCAGAAGCTTCCAGCAGCTGAGCCAAGCCTACCTCCTGTAAGGAGAAGAGGGTTAATTCGCCGCGGTTGATAATAATTAATATATAAAACAAAATAATATGGTAACTTGGAAGAGTAGTTTGGATAGATGTAAAGAAACTTACAAAATGTCATGATAGAAAAAACGGAGAAAATCATAGATATATAATATTAAAAAGAGGTATATAATATTAAAAAGAGGTAGATATGTTATAAACGCGTAAAAATGAAGACTCGAATTGGCCCGAGTCGGGCCAATTTTGGTTAGTGTGCTCCGCGAGTAATAGCGTGTTTTATGTTACTATGCGACGTTGACACATTGACACGCGTCCCATGTCAATGTGTGTCGTGGCACAGAAATATTGTCAGTTTTGTAAGGATATAACGTATCTAGGAGAAAATAATATAAAATCTTATGGAATAAGTAGCAATTGAGCAGACTGATCGACTGCTGCTCTAAATCTGTGGTATCCGGTCGTACCCACCAATATGTTCCGAAACAGTCTTTAACAGATAGGCAATATAAGAAATATTGGTTTTTAAAGTCTTAGCAACGTACCTTATTAGCACTGAAGCCGACGAATTCAAGCAGAGTGATGAGCTTGGGCGGCAGCATGGCTATCATGACGTTGAAGGTGCCAAGGCCAAGGTTCACGCCGCTAGAGAAGTGCCAGCGTGACTGGTCGCTCTCCCACTTGCGCCTCTCGAGCAGCTTCGCACAGTACCTGGTAATATTCCACACATGTATCCCTATCACTACGCAGAGTTTTAGGCACTTCGAGAATAAATCTACATTCGCTAGCCAAATTCGCTGATAGCATAATTTACAGGTTTTGTCATTGGTGCAGTGCTTTAGGCAGGACATAATTATATTTAGGGGCAAAGAGTGTAACAAAATCAACGCTCAGCAATGTATCAAACTTATGCATGCTTTGCCTTGCTTTAACAGTCTCAGTAACATTGAAGTTGTACCAGAGGAGTAACTGGCTGAAAATTCGAGGAATTTTGCAGACAATATCTAAGCCACCCTTTTTAAGGACGATTGTCCTTTTATTAATATAATATAATACTCACTTGTAGCAGCTAAATGCGGATCTGATGCGCATGGATGCGCGGATGAGTCCAGTCATGTCCTCACTCTCCAGGGCACCCAGACAGGCCACAATCAGCTGGCACTCAGCGTTGATGAGCTCCGCGTGAGCTTGTAGGTCCGTGTAAGCCAGGTAGTTGGGCTGGTAGAAATAATGAGAAATTGTATTTAGGGGGCTAATTTTCGTAATTAAAACTGTTCAATATGCTGTTCGACTTTCTGGAGCAAGTCAATATTCTAGAGAATAGTCGCTAAAAAAGCAGGCCCAACTCTCAGTATTATTATTGCTATCAAAATTCTACATTCCAGCTTTATGGAAATAAGGAGAAAGTCAATAATGTGCTCATTTCATAGCTGTAAAAAATAAAATAGATGATTGGGATTAAACTTACCTTTTTGACGATGGAACTTAGTGTTTGGGTGAAGGATGAGCTGCGTTTTTCCTTCTCGTACAAGCTAAGGGTGTTCTGCAGAGCTGTGCGGGCTTGATGCACCTGGTCTGGGTCCATCGTCAGAACAGCAGGAATGAACTCGAAAATAGCGGCGCCATGGGCATGGTATAGCGATGTGCTTTTCCTATTAACATAAAAACCGATCAAACTTTAGATTCATATCCACACTAACTGAAAAAGGAACTGGACTTAGGCAGTCCTGGATTAAAGTCTCGAATCGAGAAAACTATACAAATGTGCCCAAATCAAGTCAAATCTGTCTTCGAAGACATGGATGGTCTACCAATGAGCTTGGCAGCAAAATTCTTCACTTTTTTATTATGCAGTTCGGTTGGTGGCATTAGTAGGACTCACCATGGTGTCATTATGGCTTCAGCGCCGGCGATATCGTTGTTGAAGAACTTCTTGATGGCCGATGAACAGTCGCTGAGCGCGCGATGAAGGTCCATTTCCGGTCTGAAAACATTAACACAATTTACAAGGTATCCAGAGAAAGGTTTATTATCTGAAACGAGCAGACGGATCGCCTGGTGGACACGTAATACCAGATAAGTTACAAGTACGTCCCCGTCCATTCAATCTCTAACCCCTCCTTTGGGCCTCCGGTAACCTCACCCACTCGGTGAAACGCAACATAATTACTTAAGCTCTATTTCATGACGGTTTTCTGAGAGGCCATGGTGTTAGTCCAGTCGAGTCGAAGATGGCTCTCTTATACACAGTAGTAACCAGTAAGCAAGTAGAGTTACATACTTTCAAGTCTTTAACTTTTAATCTAGTAACTAAATATAAATACTATATATGTTACGGGCAACGTGATTAACTGGGCATTATTAATAAGGACCGGCCATTATTAATAATGCCCAAGAGCGTCGGGCAAAGTGTTTAATTCAAGGACCGGCCATTATTAATAATGCCCAAGAGCGTCGGGCAAAGTGATTAATTCATCACTTTGACCTGCCATTATTAATAATGCCCGACGGCCCGTGGTCCATGTAATAAAATATAATTGTTTGAGATAGCTTGAATTTAATAAATAGCGCGGCCGTGCCTTGCAACATGCGAGGGGCGCATAAGTGAGGGGGGAGGGCCGCGCGCGCACACAGCGACGTATTAGTTACTATAATTTTTATTACATATTATGATATATGTGTCGAAAAAAAAAACTTTACAAACTAGCAACTAAACACGGTATTTTAAACCAACTCTACTCCAGAAATGAGTTAACTGTTTGTAAAGAAAAGTTCATTTCGATCGACGATATTCCAAAAGTTTACTCTTCGAGAATGTGCTCGAAGAGACTTTCATTTTGACGGACAAGGCTTCCAGCATTGTAATTGTAGTGGTGACTGCAATTCAAAACGTGGTGAATGCAAGAAATCAAAAATTATTTGAAATTCAAAATGTCACAAAAGCTCATATTGCAAGAAAAAATAATTCTAAACTTAATAACTTTCTTGCACAATCCTTAATTATTATATATTTCAGTTGATTTTTCTAAGTTTACTAATTTTTAAAATATTGTTTTTAAGTAATATTTCTATCAAAATAAAAGACGGTAACTACTGATGTTATTACATTTTTAACTAAATACTATGTTCAATGTTAATTTTTTTCATGAAAATATGTTAGTTTAATTTCAATCAATAAAAAAAAAAACACTACAGTTCACCTATTTTATTACTTTGCCCAAGATAGGGTGGGCATTATTCATAATGGCCGGAAAAAGTGATTAATCATGATGTCTTAATCACATTGCCCAATTGAGTCGGACATTATAAATGCAGACCGGCCATTATTAATAGTGCCCGGACTTATCAAATTGCCCGTAACATATATAAACTACTTAGTTACTAATAAGAAGCATTATCTTAAGCCCTATGTATTTGTAAGCTGATAACACGTAAGCTATTAACTCTAAGCCGCATTTCCATGCTTACCAAGGCTCGGCAAGCCTCCACAAGCACTAGCATGTAAAGAGATCGTTTGGCTTGGCTTTCGTGAGATTGTGAATACTTGTACCAGATCCGATCTAGTGTCGGTTTTTAGACACAGAATAAAGGGTATTTGTGGCAAGCGCTTGCGACGCGTTCACCCGTTGGCACTTGGCACGCGCTTACCGCTTAGTACAAATAGTGTTCTGTGGCTTAGTAGCCGCTGTGATCTCGCGAAGAACGCACGTCTAGTTCTGTCTCCAAAATGAGTGGTTGGTCGAACGAAAAGAGTTTATCGTTTTTGAAATATTATCAGACCGAAACGTCTATCTGGAACCCCAAAGACGTTAATCATATAAAAGTTCGATGTTCGCCATGCTTGGATGCTCGTAGCACGCCACAATACTATGAGGTACTCTAGTACGCTGACGCATTCATAAGCGGGTAAACGATTTCCGAATGCCAAACGAGATTTGTAGACGCTTGGGGCTTGTGGAGGCATGCCGAGCCTTGGCAAGCATGGAAACGCACCATTAGACCAGCTATTTGTGTGCTAGTATGTATGCTCGTAACTTACAAGCTAGTAACTAGCAAGCCATCTACGTGAGGTCGGAATATAATAATATTATGTAATCATTACACAAAAGGTAAACTTACTCTGGCAAGTCAAGGGCATCGTGGAAGGTGTCGAAGTCATCCTGAAACAAAATAAGAGTGTTAAAAAATATTTATTATTCATCAAGGACAGAAATTCTTTTTTTTAATATTATTATTTATGGCTTCGGCTTATCGCCATTTGCCAGTGTCGAGTATATTTTCATCAACGTATTTCTAAATAGTCAAGTTCAAAGTCTAGTCAAAATCCTAATAAATAGTCACGGTACTCAAGTCAGTCGATTCAATAAAGTGGTAGACGCTTTACTGAAACTTCCTAGGGAGTTTTGGCGGGAAACCCAATTTAGCACGCATTTTGTAGAATGCATCACTCTTCCACACTAGTGCACCTCAACGAATAATTAATGGTTAATATTCCACCAATATTACACATTAAAAACCGAAATAACACGAATTTAGAGAAATAATACAAAATAACACAACATTGCTGATTGACATTCCCGACAAACTCCAACCGAAATTCTTACTATGCTTCCATAGATATATAATATTAAAAAGAGGTAGATATGTTATAAACGCGTAAAAATGAAGACTCGAATTGGCCCGAGTCGGGCCAATTTTGGTTAGTGTGCTCCGCGAGTAATAGCGTGTTTTGTGTTACTATGCGACGTTGACACATTGGTGCTGGATTTGCTGGATGGGCCGTGATTGTCTTTGCAGACGAATGACATGACAGCTCGCGGCTGTGCGAGGCTAGACGTAAGCCAGGACAGCATTCACAAGCTATTTTTGATTTATATAATTGATGATATAATTTCATACTAACTATATAAATAAAAATGAATTACCGAAATGTTTGTACGCGCATAACTCCCAAACGACTGCACAAAATTGGATAATGTTTGTTTTATGTGTTCGTTATTGTCAGAAGGTTTGAAAAAAAATATGGCAAAATAACGTTTGCCGGGTCAGCTAGTTTAAGATAGATTTGTCTGACACATATTTGAAATAATTATATCCAACGTTATTTATACATATATTTTAATTTAATAGACCAGTTTTTTACTAACATAATGCTTCTAAATCTAAGTATGTCAAAGTCAAATTAAAGTTTTGCCAAAAGCAAGATACGTCGGCCTCCAGCCAAGTCAAAGTATATCACCCTTTGAGTAATATCACCACATCAATCTGACACCGTGGTAAGTATCCGAAGAACTTGTGTTACAGATACCAGAGACAACGGGAGGTAATTATATATTTTAATACTTTTTAGGGTAGGGTCAAGGAGGCAACAGTGACTCGGATTTTTTCAGAAGATTGAAAAATTGTGAAATTGTCATAGATTTGGCCTAAAATTTGCACACATTGTAGTTATACTATTGTATTTTAATTTAGCATATATAATTCTTTATTATTTACTTCATAAATGAAATTAGGGACCTAAAACAAAAAAATGGGAATTGAGTCACTGTGTACCACTAGGTGTACACAGTGACTCACTACTGTAGTACACAGTGACTCTAACTCTAAGTAAAATGTCAAAAAACTTTGTTTTATTACAATGAAAAGAAAAACATAAAAGACACTCTAAAAAAAACACTTTATTCTAAAAAAAATCAACAAATTTCTTAGACTTTCATAGCGAAACAATAATATCAGTCTCATGATTAACACTTTTAGTTTTTTTTTTATTTTTATCAGCTTTTTATCACCTTTTGAGAGATTTGATATAATTCGTTATTTAGAAAATATTATATTAAACTGAAATCGAACTTTAAACAAGATTATTTTAAATTTAAACAATAATAATTAACTTTTCAAAAATCAAATAAATTTCAAGAGACCTGTCTCCATGGCTTCCACTTTGTCTATAGAGTCTACCATTTTCTGCTTTTAAGTGAATAATAAAGCTCCCTTTATATTAATAGAACTACCCTCATTTTGTGCTCATTTAGTTACGAACTTTATTAATCACTTATTTTATGGCACTCTCTGATGCCCTTCTCATGGATTCATCTCTCCTTATTAACCGTAAATCTTCTTTGATTTTTTCATGTGGAGTGTTCCCTATTTTTCGATCCGTCTACTGTCGCGGCATTCTACGAATATAATAATATTAAATTCGAATTATAGAGCGTTACACTACAAAGGTACACAGTGGCTCATGAGCCACTGTGTACCTTTAAAAAATGAGTCACTGTAGACTTATATACCATTTTGAAAATATTTCATCTCAACAATCGAAATTGAAATCAAATGTGACCAAACATGCATTCAAAGTAATTGATAACATACCTACTATTCAATCAATATAATGGTTATCACCAATTTCAACAAACAAAGACGTGAAAACATCTGAAACTTATCTCAAAAAGTATTTTATTGGCGCGAAAAAACTTAAAATCGTTTCACACTTCAATAGGGCGCACGATCTGCGAGTGGGTTGGTTTGAACGCGTCGGGGTACCAACCGCTTCGAATCACTAAGCGAGACAGCTGCATATTGCCATCCCTTCAGGTCGAAATGAGACTGAGCCACTGTAGTCGACTGAGTCACTGTTGCCTACTTGACCCTACCTAATTTAATGTCATGGGATACTCATCCTAACTTACCAGTCCAGTACCAGTACAGTACCAGTAGTTGTGGTATAGTACACGGGTATGCGACCCCGGCTTCCCTAGCTATTACTGTCCTATCCCTTACCCTCCTGGGCGTTAATATCCTACATTTCCTATTTCTCACTCTAACTTACCAATCTTCCCTTCCACACCAACTATCCTTCCCTTTCCCTATTCCTACCCTCCCCACCAATCCGTGGAAACGCAACGGATAATCATAAAAATAATTCAATTATCCAAAATGGCGGCGATGTGGTTCACCACCCATCACGTCTCGTTTCTTGCGGAGGTGAAAAGCGGACCATGGAGAGCCGTTTCGCTACGTTGAATGTAAGAGGAGGAATGGATGGTAAGAATGAAAGTGAACGAAGCGAAACGAGTACGTAAGGATCGTAGCAAGTGGCAAAAAGTGGTCTCTGTCTACCCATTTACGGGAAAAATGCGTGATTATATGTATGTATGTTTAGGGTACCGTAATACTTAAGGAACCCTTATAGTTTCGCTCTGTCCGTCCGTCTGTCTGTCCGCGCTTCTAGCTTTTGCAATTAGGAAAATAGATGGATGAAAGGTATGGTTAAAGAAGTTGTGTATAGATGTCGATTTTAGCATTAGAAATGATAACAATTTTTTTTTTAGGTGTGGCTCTCCATACATGTAAAGTGAGGATGTAAAATATTTTCCAATTTACCATTCCTTGTAACTTTTGGTGCACCAGATTTACATTAAAATTACAATTTTTGCGGACACTTTTGGTAGGTAACATAGTTTATTCATTTGAATAATTTATATTATTGTTTATCACATTACTAGAGTTGGCCTCTATTCACTGTTGTCTTCAAAACAAATTTAAATTATTTGGAACATATTCCAAGCTGTTAAATGTATAGGTGTCAGAAATTAGAATAAATACACTGCTCAATAGAAGCAGTGGTCGGTTTAGCCAATCCTTTGACTTGTCTTAAAACTAAAAAACTGAATAGCCATCTAGCTATGCGTCTAGAACAAAACTGTGATTAGTGATAAGAAATATCACACGGATATGTTAGATTATTAATCTAAAGCTTCAAATATTATTAAGGTCCACCTCCACCACATCTATTTGTGGTTGAGTGTTACCTTAAACTATACAATTTCGTAGGCTGTTTAACTTAAACCTAATATCATTTTCGTTACTCTCGTGTGGCAGTTTTTTAATGTAACGAAAGGTCAACAATTTAAGTTTTATAACATTTTTTTCTCAAAATATTTATAATATAATCGAAATATCTAAGTATATAATTTTAGATGTTATTGTTTTAGAAGTCATACATACATCTTCAGCGGTGCTGCCGTCCAAACTCGAGTCATTATTGTCCGAAGTCGGTATTTCCGGCATTTTGGTCATCAGCGAGGCCTGGGAATAAAAGTCATGCATAAACCAAAAAAAAAAAAAAACAAAAATAATATAATTGAAATTAAAATATATATATATCTAATACCAATAACAAAATCTTAATACAGAGATAATGTAAAAATAGTATTATAAAATAACTTATTTACAAATAATTATCAACAAAATAGTAAGGCCATTTGCAGGTTTAGAAAATAATGTGTAAAATAAAAGAGAAAAAGAAAATAATATACATTCGAGCGCGTTCAAATCGTTTCAAGGAGATTTCCCGGCGTCTTATTCTTCAAGTTTTGATTTTAACTTATTTGCAAAATATTATAATTGTTTTTTTTTATTCCGAAATTCACGTAGGTAAGTACCTAACTTAATTTTTTATAATATATTTTAGAATTTTTATTGATATTGTAATACAGAAGTAAATAATTATATTTGCTGTCATAACTCATAAGGCATTATCTGAATGTTAATATAAAACTAGAAAATGAGAAGACGGATTGCCAAATGGAAAGCTATTACTGCTTCGTCATCAGAGGAGTACCAAGTGTACCGGTCTTTAAACCCCTCTCTTGGTCTTCTACTTTCCAGGCCTACATTATATCTTTATATTATAATTTTATAGCTTTTAAATAATATTTACAATAATATTATATTTGTTACTCAGCAAATTAAATCTTTATTTACCAAACTTTTTTTATTTATTTTGATGTAAAATAAACATTTAATAGAGTATAAGATTTAAATATTTCTTATATATTTATTTTAATAACGGTTAATAGATATAATTATTATTTTTAAATAAAAAATTAAACCGACTTCCAAAGTAAAAATGCACAAAAAAGTATGAAATAAAACTCATTTTCTAAATAAATCCCCTTTTAAATTCGGCTAAAATTTTAACTATTTCTCTACTTAATCTTCTTAATTTTGAAGTCGATACCAGCGCAAACAACATTTTACTTACTTTTTTGTGTATTTTTACTTTGGAAGACGGTTTAATTTTTTATTTAAAAATAATAATTTCACCCTTTTTAGTGATATATTTTATTAAATTATTATTAATATATCTTACGAACGTTTGAAATAAACGATCGAATGTATAATTCTTGAATACGCGCTAAGATTCCATTAGGTGTTGTAAATAAGATGATGATGATGATTACTGTAAGTTAGTGGCATATGCTTGTAGTTCTTTGATCAATGCCGAAATTTCCAAACGCGTATCTTTAAGGACTGAGGAGTTCTGTTCAGTGCTTTTGGATCCAGGGTATACCTTGGTGCAAAATCTTATTTTTTGGTAGCATATGCTTATGTTACTTCAGGAAAAGTCTAAATCACTATATGTGTCCATATAAATTTCGAGGAGTTCTCTCGATTTCTTATGGACCCCATCATCAAGTTTTCACTTTAGTGACTAAAAGACCAATTTAGAATTATACCCTTTACAACAACAAAAGAATTTTGCAAATTGGTCTATAAACGGCAGCGTAATGTTCAAAAATCTCCGTGTTGGTGTAAAATACTATAAGTACCTTTTATACGTGATGATGTATGGTGTGATAATGGTGGTGATGATGATGATTACTCTAATTGACATGGTGGCATATGCTTACAGTTCTTTAAACAACGCCGAAATCCCCAAACATGTATCTATAAGGAGTCAGGAGTTTCCGTACTTTTGGATCCAGTGTATACCTTGGAGCAAAATCTCTCTTTTCCGTAGCATATGCTTGGACTACTTCAGAAAAAGTTGAAATCATCATACGTATCCATATAAATTTTGAAGAGTTCCCTCGATTCCTCATGGATCCCATCATCAGGTCACCACTTTTGTCAAAACAGGACCAACTTGGGAATATACCCATTACATAAAAAAAAAGAATTCTGAAAATCGGTCCACAGGCGGCGGAATTGTGGTGTAACATACAAAAAAAATATATATATATATATATACAGCCGAACGTATAACCGCCTCCTTTTTTTGGAAGTCGGTTAATAAACAAGAATAACTTGTGGCATCGGACCATATTTAAATTTAGTCGCGTAAAAAGTTCTTTTCGATTATTTTAAAAATTAAAGTCACGTACGCACAGTGTTCTATTTCACTCAAAAAAATTCCCTATGCTGTTTATCGCATAAATCGATGAAGAAATGCATTTTAAATGCAAGAGTAAAACACCCACGTGTCTATTTCAAATACTTTTTTTTATAAAAAATAATTTATCTTTCGTGACCTCGACGTAAAAAAAAGACTTAAGGCGACGCATTGATAATTTGGCTGTAGCGATATCGATTTTTCTCAGCAATGACTAAAGCTAAGAAATTAAAAGTTCATTGTCAGTATTCATCATGTATTTGTCTTTGAATTACCCATAGCATAACACGATTGGTCAACTTTTATAACACAGAATAATTATTCAAAAACGCCTCTGTAAAAAAAGAGATTCCTATTTTGCCAACAGAGGAGAGTGTTTTAAGCTTCCAAAATTTGTACAATACATAGATTGGTTCAAGCATACACATTAATTTTTGCCCTTAGCTTATATGAAATGTATTTATGGTTTTTAAATTACGCGACTAAAACCATTTTGTTGCTACGCCCTTTCCATTTCTTGCTGTTCCATTGCTTGTAGAAAACATAGCTCATAGAAACAACATGTCATAGAAAACAAGCAATCTAAAACATATCCAACACGGTTTTTTACTTTAACGCGGCGTCACCTTAATAAATTCTGTAAGCGTGTCTAATCAATATATATTTTTTTGATTAATATAGTTTGATGAAGGACCTTTAGGCGCACATTTTCCATGTTTTATTTTTTGAAGATCACTTCTGGTTACCGAGTTATTAATTTTTATTCAGATTTTTGTTTTTATTTTTTTTCTCCCAAAAAACTCAAAAGTGCGACTTGTCACTGACACTGAAAGATTCATGATAAATGTGTCTATCACTGATAAAAAAATCAAGTTGCACTATGGAAGCGTTTACGAGTAATCGAATTTCAAAATATTGTGTTAGGGGTGTCATTGAACTTGACCTTTCATTTTTGCTCAAATTAATGAAATTTTTTCTTTAACTACAAAATTGTATATGATTTACAATAATGATTATAGTAATGAATCTTTCGACACATTTTTTACACATAAGGTAGCCAGAAGTGATCTTCAAAAAATAAAATATGGAAAATATGCGCCTAAAGTTCTTTCATCTAACCATATTAATCAAAAAAATATATAATGATTAGACACGCTTACAGAATTTATTAAGTATTTTTTTTACGTCGAGGTCACGAAACATAAATTAATTTTTATAAAAAAAAGTATTTGAAATAGACACGTGGGTGTTTGACTCTTGCATTTAAAATGTATTTCTTCGTCGATGTATGCGATAAACAGCATAGGGAAATTTTTTGAGTGAAATAGAACACTGTGGTACGGTCGCACTCAGAGACATTTATGCTCACTTATGGAACTACTTAGCAGTGGCGTGGGGTTCCTATAACTCCGATCCTATCGGCTTCATTTACCACTTGCCTTTTGAAGAGTCTCATTCTATTCCTACCTATTACACAGGCTAGGGCTTCCCTATGAAGGAGAATCAGCCTTCGCCACTGCTACTTAGTAAAGATTAGAGATCATACATTTTCTGACACAATCTCCATTAAGTGAATGCAGATGCAGGCTGATCACCTAATTGTCTGACAAGAAAGATGATCCATGCGTCGGATGTAAGTATTATTTTTAAACAAAAAATTAAACCGACTTCCAAAGTAAAAATACACAAAAAGTATGAAATAAACCTTATTTTCTAAATAATTCCCCTTTTAAATTTGGCTATTTCTCTCTTAATCTTCTTAATTTTGAAGTCTCTACCAGCCCAAACGATATTCGACAATATTTTATAGAACTCACGTTCATATTTGCTGGTACCGACTTCAAAATTAAGAAGATTAAGTAGAGAAATAGCCAAATTTAAAAGGGGAATTATTTAGAAAATAAGTTTTATTTCATACTTTTTGTGTATTTTTAAATTAAAATTATTGTTTAAAAATAATAATTTTACCCTTTTTAGTAATGTTTGTAAATTTATTATTAATACATCGAATGTAATGTATAATTATTGAAGACGCGCCAAGCTTCCATTAGGTATTGTAAATAAGATGATGATGATGATTACTGTAAGTTACATAATGGCATATATGCTTGCAGTTCTTTAAACAATGCCGAAATTTCCAAACGCGTATCTTTAAATACTGAGGAGTTATGTTCAGTGTTTTTGGATCTAGGGTATACCTTGGTTTCAACATCTTATTTTTTGGGAACATAATATTATGCTTGTGTTACTTCAGTAAAAGTCAAAATCACTATATGTGTCGATATAAATTTCGAGGATTTCCCTCGATTCCTCATGGATCGCATCATCAGGTTTCCACCTTAGTGACTAAAGGACCAATTTCGAATTAAACCCTTCACAACAACAAAATAATTTTGCAAATAGGTCCATAAACAGCAGAGTAATGTTCAAAGATCTCCGGGTTAGTGTAAAATAATATGAGAAGTACCTTTTATATATCATCATAATGTGATGATGTATGGTGTGATAGTGATGATGATGTTTACTCTAATTGACAGGGTGGCATACGCTTGCAATTAAACAACGCCGAAATCCCCAAACATGTATCTATAAGGAGTCAGGAGTTCTGTTCAGTACTTTTGGACCCAAGGTATATCTTGAAGCAAAATCTTACTTTTCGGTAGCATATGCTTGAAGTACTTCAGAAAAAGTCGAAATCACCATATGTGTCCATATAAATTTCGAGGAGTTCCCTCGATTCCTCATGGATCCCATCATCAGGTCACCACTTTGATATCAAAAGGACCAATTTGGGATAACAGCCTATACATCACAGAAAAAATTTTGAAAATCGGTCCACAGGCGGCAGAGTAATCGTTGAACATACAAAAATATATATACAGCCGAACGTATAACCGCCTCCTTTTTTGGAAGTCGGTTAAAAAGTCGGACCTACGCCTGATATCTCGTTAGTCGTGTTGGTTATCCGTCCCACTGGGTTATGAGAATAAAAGGAAGAGATAGTGCTCTTGGGTACTGCGCGCACACTTGGGCACTATAAAATTACTCCTGCGTAACTGGCCTGGTTTCAATGAAACCGGCCACCGTCCGCGTCACCAGAATCGGTGTGCGGAGTTATTATTATTATTATTAACTGACTCTGAGTGCGTCCTCATTACCTACTCACAATAATTAAGATACTTATTGCTTTTTATTTAAGTATTGTAAGTTTTAATTTTTCGACTAAAATTATTTTACCTAATTTTACAAAGGATGTTTTGTAGTTGGTTGGTGTATGTACTATGTATAGTAATAAAAGTAAGTTTTATATATGTAGGTATAACACTAACTTGTTGTTAGTAAATTTAAAAATAAAGGGACCAACTTGGTATTATATACAGCCGAAATCGGCTAAAATAGGGTTCAGTTTCCGTTCAGTATTGGAGACTTTAGTAGCACTTTTTGCGTAGTCAAATATGTATATAGTAGATACAAATTCTACTTTTCCCGGAAAAGTACAGTATTCGTGTGGGATTATATAAAAAGTAGGTAACCTATGTTTTAATCCTAAATTACTAACCCAAATTTCATGGAAATATGTTTAGTAGTTTTTGCGTGAAAGAGTAACAAACATCCGGATTGATGGATTATAAATGTGAAAGTTTGTGAGGATATCCATCCTCGCAAACTTACACTGTTATAATAGTATTAATATAATTCCCATCTTCATTTTATTTTCAAGTTCAGTTCACGTGCCACTTCTCCGCGCTGAAAGGAAATCCACTTGTTGCTGTGACTGTATCTATTACGTAGCCTCCCATCTGTGATCTGTAGCGCCGAGCGCGTCTACGGCGGCGCGGCGGCGAGACAATCCTATGAAAAGTACAATCACTAACACAAGTGGTTCCATTTTTGCAAAAAAAATATTGTTTTCGTTGTTTTATTGAATTAGTTTCAGTTTCTTTTATAAAAGCTTTTTCATGATTCGGTATGTAATTAAAAAAATAACGTTGGCGAATTAGGGAACGTACCCATACTAGGAGACCTATTTTTTAAGATTTTTTGACCCCTCCCTCCCCTCGGTGACCACGCATAGTATATCCCTCCCTCCCTCCCTCCCCTTAAAGTTTTAACGTAGTATTGACAAGTATGATCTTTAATCATTTCGCAGGCAGAAAGTGTAACAAAAATGAAAATAATTTGACTCATATTTGTTTTTATGAATACGGCGTTTATTGCATAAGACTGCATGCATGCATAAAATTACTAGTAAATTAAATATTATGAAGAAGAAAAACTTATGTGAAAACATATTGCTAATTGGTATGTAGTTTATGAAGCACTATACACTGCGCGCCATATTCGAATATAGGTAGGTCAAAAAAAGCGCAAAATTTATTTTGGCAAAATCGACCACGTAACAAAAATTTAAGGCACTCCTGTGACTGAGCGTAGTATTTTGAAGAACTCCCCCCCCCCCCCCCCCCCTCAAACGGGTCACGTAGTATGGGTACGTTCCCTTAAAATATCAATAATGAGATGTAACTGAGTTAATTTTCTGTACTATGAAAGGCATAAAGCAAAACATTTTAAAAATATATGTAAAACACCACCACCACACCCAATGCAAATTGGCTTTCATTTTTGTCATTGAATAAATTTCCAGCGTCAGCCGTTTTTATTTAGTGGGTAGTGGAAAATATGTAACTATGTATTTATAATTTGTTTTGTTCTTTGATAAGTTTTATTGTTTTAAATTAACTAGTTTTTGACAGTACTAACGGTAGCAAACTGTCTCTTTGTCTAAATTGATTTTGCATTCACCAATATTCAAATTGTCAATAAAGAAAAATGTTTGCTAAGACAATATGACATTTGGTCGGAGAATGCGCAGTAAAAATCATTTAAAAATACATTTTATTTAAATGCTCGATTACTTGTGTAAATAATTTAAAATTTCATTATATATAAATATACCTAAAGGTACTTAGGCAAACCTCGCGACAAGCTTTTATGATCATAAAATTATGTATAATGGGGTTATAAGTTGATAGTTAAAATTTTAAAGGAAATTTTCATTTTATTATTTTTAGAGCATTTACTTAAATAAAAGTTTTTTTTTAAAGGTTTTTTTTGCTTTTAATTTATTTTTTACTTTTAAGTTATATTATTTTAACCTACATTTTTATTCTCAAAGAACACTTTAATTAAATATCAAAGTTTAATACCCATACTATAGGAAAGCATAAAAAACTTCAAAGTCCACCATATTGAATTAAAAGTGATGTCAGAATATTTTTCTAATTATTCTCGGCAAGCCCTTTCATTTGATACTCATATTGTAGAAGTACATAAAAATAACTATTCCGCCATCTTGGATGTTCCGCCATATTGGATTTAGAATGACGACACATTATTTTTCGAGTTACTCTCAACATGCCCTTTCATTTGATATCTATATTGTAGAAATGCATTAGAAATAACTATTCCGCCATCTTGGACGGTCCGCCATATTGGATTTATAATGACGTCACATAGCTTATCATATATTGTCATCCGAACTAAACGTATGTATATAATTTCAGCTCAATCGGTTGAAGATATCAGCTTCGAAATTGAGTAGCAAGATTCCATCCGAACTAACATACTAAATACTTGCATAAAAGGTTTAAAGAATTTATTCTCATAAAAGATACAATATCCACTTACTTACATGGGAACAAGATTATTAGTATTATGCTTAAGATTAAGTACAATTCGAACTTATATAAATTACTGAAAGCTTTTGCAAAACATATTTTTTTCGAACTACGTATGTATGTGTGCATGTATATATTTATGTATTTATGTATGTATGTATGTATGTAATATGTATGCGTATGCATGTATGTTTTTATGTATGTAGGTATGTATATTTGTTCCATCGTAGCTATAAAACTACTGATCAGATTTTAATGTATGAGGTATCAGATGTCAATAGATGTCGGGTTGTGTTTTGATTTTACTAGACTTCAATTAAAAATACCTTCTTATGAAAATAATAATTTTACAAGAACAGATTTTAGGTTTGTATGATACAGTTTTGAATAACATAGTTAAATAATTGGTGTTTGAAGCTATTAAATGAATTGATATTTTTAATATGGTCGGGTAAACTATTATAAAGTTGTGCTCCTTCATCATACCATACATTGCAAGTTAAATAAAAGCTTTTAAACAGTCGGGTAAAAAGGTGCTGTTCGGATCACTTGTGGGGCGTCCATAAATTACGTGAATAATTTTTGATGATTTTGTAGCCCCCTACCGCCTTAGTTGAGATATTATGAGATTCTCTAGTGAAATTAAAAAATAATAATAATACTACTGATACTGATAAACGTATTGATTTATTAAAAAAACACAATTTGTTTTATTACTTGTATTAAGACTATTAAATAATAGTATTTGACGATCTCTGTGGCTCAGTTGGTTGAGTGTGTTGGTGCTCAAGCCAGAGGTCGCGGGTTCAAATCCCGCCGAAAGAACAAAAAGTTTTTCTGTGTTCCTGGGTCATAGATGTGTATTAAATATGCACATAATATAATAAAAATCTTAAATATGTGTATAGTATAAAAGTATTAAATATATTTCCGTTGTCTGGTACCCGTAACACAAGTTCTTCGAGAACTTACCAAGGGATCAGATTGACGTGGTGTGAAGCGTTCATAGATATTATTTGAAATTATTTTAACAAACAGTCTGACACTCTACATACTACTTTGGATAAGTATATGCTGTATTCCTGTATACTTACAGGCTCATTAGTGAACCGTTGGAAATCGTAGGCTGAGTCTCGATAGCAGAAAGCCCGAAATATTGCTCTCAGCATCTTGACAGAGTACGATCACTGATATGTTTAGAAAACCAAAAAATAGCACACTCAAAAAAATTACAATTTAGTCCCAAGTTCCGTAATGAACACCTTTGTTCCGCTATTCTCGCCTGGATCCAAAACAGACTAGATAGCAATCGGTCTAGGTCGCAATGGTACCGATTCCTCCTCTCAGGTATATATATACACTACCCCACACCCGGGGGCGGTCCAACATCTCCCCATTCCAACCCCTTACAACTACAACACTTACACCCATTTTCTAGAATAAAATGATGAAAAAAAAAATGTAAACAGGAATGTAACTCGTCCTGGGTATGTGACATATATTTTTTAATTAAAAATAATTAATCGATTTTTAAATATCGACAATAATTATTATTACAGCGTATTTTATTTATTTACAAGTTACGCAGAATATTTGAAATTCTATTATCACTCGTTACATTTCTCGCCTCCGTGGTCCAGTGGTTTAGAGCTTGGTTCTCGACTCTGGAAGTCGTGGAATCGATTCCTGCTTTTTAACAACAAAAAATGACGTTTCCAAGTCTGGTTAGAACACTGTAGGCTGATCAACAGATTGTTTGACAAGAAAGATGATCCATATTGTGTCGGTTGTTCATGTTCAAAGTCGGTCCTGCTCCTGATCTCTCCAGAGTCATTAGGTCATCCGTCCTACTGGGTTACAGGAAAATATATTGATCTTGTGTATTGCGCACACACTTGGGCACTATAATAAACTTCTGCGTAATTGGTCTAGTTTCATTAAAATATATATGGGAACTTTCTTATAAACAATAAAAATATATATACTCGTATATATTATTAATATTGTCTATAAGCAACTTACAAAACGAAGTAAAATCCCACAAAATCATTTTCCTGTAAAAAATCTTAACTAGAGCCAAGTTCTGACTCTATACGCCCCTCTACGAGGCGTAACATACCAAACTCTACATCTTAGCCAAAATATGTGGCTTGGCCGTTTCGTTACTACATGATCAGTAGGTAGTATAACAGAACGTAATGAACAGTTAAAATAAATTTTATAACCTAACGTTTACACGATAGGTACGTAGCGAAATTAACTAAGATGTAGGAAAATCGATAGAAATGACAGCTTTTTCGTTAACTGTTGGACTTAAAAGTTTAAATATTTATAGCGAAGGATTTTTAAGTATGAGAAATATATAAGGTTAAGTTTTTTAGTTCAAGTATGACAATTATTCTGCCTAAACGTCTTTACATAAGCAGTATCCACTGCTTATGTAAAGACGTTTAGGCAGAATGTGCCTGAAGTAGATATGTATCCATAATGAATATTTGGAAACATTATAAAAACCATATTCTCATTTTTTTTAAATCTTTATTAAGGACTTGGTTCACAAACAGAGCCACCATGTACGAGTAGTTCTCAAAAGACAACATTGGATAGTATTAACAAATTAGTTTCTTACGTCTAGACCAAACTTAACCAACCTATACAAAATGATTACGTCACTAGACAAAGAGTCCGATAACTCAATATAACAACCTACACTATTAAACATAGATTTTTAAGTGTACAATTCCTAAATAATACGTTCCGGTCCGGACACTTTCCACCAATATGTTGTAGACGTCTTCAATAGTCCCAAACGTCGCAATTTGAGGAGCCCTTCCCATTAATAACGCAAACTTATTAAATTGAATGTGTCCAGATCGTATCCTGAATGCAATAACTAGAATATTCCTATTACTTATCTTTCGTGAACTGAACCACGGCAATCGAGAACGTTCTCAGTTACAGACTTAGGTACATTCAATATATTCAGACCAAAGCTTATGAACTTTGTCTTTCAACTTACCGTACATCAGTATAAAAGGGAACAATATTGTTAGTTTAAAGTTATGCCATCCTTAAACGCTTCGTTAACAAACCGATCTGCTTTCCCATTACACTCATTTACAAATATTTGATCAATAAATTCTTAATAATAAACAACTCAATCCAAATAAAATACATATTCTGATAGCACGAATCTTTATCGTAATGTTGAGGTTGGCTCGATGACCTGTTCTAATTGGCAGTAGTTCTCGGGCTATTATAGTATAATGTTTTATTATAAGCGTTTTGACGCTGTATAGCCTATGGGCAATAGGGTAATGATGTATTTTGTTATACAATTCTTTGTTTATCGTTTCTACAATTTAATATACAATTCCTGGTAACACAGTATAAAGAATCAAATATAGTATCGCACAGGAATACTGGCTACATTACACATAGACCACTTTTTATCCCTTTCGGGTTAAAAAGTAATCCAGAGCCAACAGTTTTTTTCGAAATATCTTCAGTAGTTTTTGCGTGAAAGAATAACAAACATCTATTCATCTATCCATACATATATTCATCCATTCATCCTCACAAACTTTCACATTTATAATAGTAGTAGGATTTACACGTTTAGATTGAATTTAGGAAGTAGGAAGCCTCTTTGTCAAATTTTTCTCAATAAAAAATCAATATAAGAGCTAAAACATTCTGAAGATTTTCAGAATGTTTTAGCTCTTATATTAAAAACTTGTCACTTAATTTTAATTTATTTCTAATCAAAGATTAAAATTGAGTTGAATTATATTAGTATAACTTGAGTTAACTAACATCACACTCCTTGCATGTAAACAAATTGCACACCACTGTGATGGCATGAATTTATGAACTATAATTACAAATAACATTGTAAGACTTTATTTGTACAACATTCTTGCAATACCTAAACGTGGTTGATTGATTGATTGAATACTATCCCTAGTAGCGAAGCCTATAGCAAATTAGCGATAGAATGCGTTCTCCGTGCGTCGGCTAAAATACGAATAGAACCGTTTACCGTTGTAAAATTTTTCGAATTATCCGCGTCCTACACATATTTCTAATAAACTAGATGCTGCCCTCGACTTTGTGCACTGAAAAAGGAATCCGTAAATTTCGAAAACCGTACATTTCGCCGCGATAAAATGTAGCTTGTGTCATTTCCCGTAATCCACTCTACGTCTGTGTCAAATTTTATCTAAATAGGTTCAGTAATTTTGGAGCCTATTCAATACTTTCCCCTTTTGGGTCAATCACACCGAAACTAAACGATACCGATTAGATATCTATTAAAAATTGAACTTAAAAATGCAATGCCGTGTAGCATGCTGTGTGAACTGGGCGTCTAGTCAAGATGCATTCGATAATTTCGACGGCGAACTTCGAAATCAAAAATGTATGAGATTTGACGTAAGTCATCGTTACGTGACATTTCGCTTGCGATGCAATATGTCAAATCCCATACATTTTGTTTTCGAACTTCGCCGTCGAAATTATCGAATGCATCTTGACTAGAGGCCCTGATCCTCAGTAAAGATTTTATGCTGCACTAGCCTTTGCCTGCGAGTTCGGTTTCTATACAAAATTTTAATCCCTTTTTTACCCCATTGGGGGACGAATTTTCAAATTCCTTTCTTAGCGGATGCCTGCCTCATTACAATTATCTATATGCCAACTCAGATCAAATAAAAACCAAGATAGCGCATGGCGTTTGTTTGAAGTGAAGCCTAAAAAACTACGCTACTTCAATTTTACACACGCGCTCACGCACACACAAGCAAAAAAGTACGCTACTTTTCGACAGTATCAAATGAGTCGTCGCGACGACTTATCTATACTGACAAAAAGTAAAGTACTTTTTTGCTTGTGTGTGCGTGAGCGCATGTGTAAAATTGAAGTAGCGTAGTTTTTTAGGCTTCACTTCAAACAAACTCCATGCGCTATCTTGGTTTTTTATTTGATCTGAGTATGCCAAATTGAAGCAAAATCTGTTCAGTAGTTTCGGCTGTGCGTTGATAGATGAGTCAGTCAGGTTTGCTTTTATATATTTAGATTTGTATGCGCGTTCATAGATCTACAGATCGGACTGTTTGGCCTTAATAGGATGGCATAGTTGATCTGCGGCAGGAGCTCGTTAAAGCCAAATCAAGTAGTTGTTTTGAAAAAACTCGTTTAGAAGCGGTTGTATTCCCACACGAAATATTCGAGTACGAGTGCGTGTCAATTCCATCGAGATAACAAAAATAAAGTACATGTCCAAAATCTTTGTTTTTATAGGGTTCCGTAGTAATTTCTCCCCTTGTTGGTGCTACCCCTGGCAAATGCCTATAAACTATAAAAGTTAGAAACTTGGAATTTTCTATGCTGATAAATCATGCTAAATACTACTAAAGAAAATAATTATTTTGAACAAAATCGGACAGTAAGTATCAAAATAATATGAAAAAAAAAAAAAAAAACTACTACTCGTTCATATCTAGTTATGGAACCCTCTTTAAACACGTGACATGCTAAGAGGTTAGGTTATTTTTAATTTAAAGGCATGTAGATAGGAAATCGACGAGTATTTTGTAAAATGATTTTGACGGCAGCCCTATTATGTGTGGGCGGCAATGCAGGTGTACGCGTAACCACCTTCGCCACCCTGGTCCTACCACCCTGGACTTTCTCCCTGGATGGTTGTGTAGGCGGAAGGTCAAGGACGAAGCAGCGCCAGCGCCGCAGCCAGGCAACTGCGTCGTTTTGATATCATGAGCATTATCAGACACTTCACTAGTAGTTATTGTTGAAATTTTTATAATGTTTTATTATTATGTAAATTGCAAATAATTATTTGACCATAATATATAAACTATTGCTAGATATAATTACGACGAAAAGGTCATAAAAATATTGGAACTGTATACCAATGTAGACGACAAAGGGAAAATTCCAGATGAAAATTAATTAACAAGATGAAAGGCAACAATATGGAAAAATATTTTTTCTGGACGAATTAATTTCAATCAGCCAAAAGTGCGAAGTAATTGATGTCACATTTGCTGAAAAATATTTATATACACCACCTGTGAAAATTGCAAGTGGTGCTATCACGGAAGTTACAGAGACAGACAGATGGCGAAGTGCTTCACCTCTAACACCTTCAGTCTTTTTAACCGACTACCGAAAAAAGGAGACGGTTATAAATTCGGCTCTATATATATAAATATATAATATACATACATTTTTTGCAGGTTAGAAACTCCGAGGAGACTCAAATTGATGAACATTTTCGTAAATTCAGAGGACGCGTCGGTACAAAGTGTTTTTTTAGTTTTATTCCTTAGCACTATCAGCCTCCGATGTGTCATTTAATTTTTCCATCCATTTTTTCCTCGTCGGTTGCAGTGATAATAAAATCATAACTACCGTGAAAATTTACCCCCTTACTAATAAAATATTTATAATAATATGATATACATAATATATTATTATAAATATTTTATTAGTATGTACACTATAATAAATATATCCACTGTATAAACATTTTTAAAAGTAAGGAGGTTAGTGTTTATTTACGATATTTATCTATTAATATTATATTATGTTTTAAAATAAATATTTACAAATATCATTCACATTACGTAATTTAATTCGTTAACTAATATTATAAATGTGAATGTTTGTGAGGATGTATGTATGGATGGATGGATGGATGTTTGTTATTTTCACGAAAAAACTACTGAACGGATTTTGATGAAATTTGGTATGGTAGTAGTTTAGGCTGTGGATATGAGACATAGGCTACTTTTTATCCCGGAAAAGTACAGTATTCCCGCGGGATACTCGATAGTATATTTACGCGGGCAGTGCCGCGGGAAACAGCTAGTTCGTTAAGATTGGTAATGCAAGACATATATTATATGTTTAACAGTTACTGAATTCAGAAGCCAAATTACTTTTAGAATTTTATTGCTGTCAGTATTCGCTATTCAGTAAGTTATACGTATTTCTAACGAGCAATCCCAGGGAAGGGATTGAAATGCTATTTTCACAATTTATTTTCAGGTTTGTAGGTAATAATCTGCTACGAATTTCATCTCGACATGCTTAGAAGCCGAGTTATGAGGAACTCCAGTTTTCGTAATATTATATTATGTGATGTCCCTCTGGACAATATCTGTGCATGTAGATACACAGTACAACATATGTAGAATCCTAACAAATACCTATTACGAATAAACGAAATCATTTTATAAGTATAAGTAACAGATATTGTAAAACAAGAACCATCTTGATCACGCCAGCTTACAATAATATTATATAATATTATAAATGTGAAAGTTATTGAGGATGGATGGATGGATATTTGTTACTCTTTCACGCAAAAACTACTGAACGGATTTTGATGAAATTTGGTATGGTTGTGCTCTGTATTAAAACATCGGCTACATTTTATCCCAAAAAGTACAGGGTTCCCGTGGGATACTGTACTTACGCGGGCGACAGCTAGTTATTCTCATATTCCTATCCGTATCCAAATCCGAAATTTCATAGCCATACTTACGTAGGTTAGATACTATTTATCAATCTGTGGCCATACCCTATTACAAACATAAAAAACCCTCACTATGGTAAGTATGAACTTAAACGCACAAATACACTTTGACCTAGGGCCTAGGCGTAACGTTACAGCTAGGTACGACTTTAGTATGGAGCCGTGGAGCGTTTTCATGAGACGCGAAATTTTGTAAACAAATCGATGTACCTTTGGATATACACGAATCAACTGTTACGAGGCCAATTTCCTTGTCCCCGATAGAAAAAAATTGATTTTTCAAAAACCAAATATTTTAATTGCGCGTTTTAAGTTTGAGTTTTAAGTTTAGAACTATTAATATTTAATCAAGATATAAAAATTTGTACGGTAACGCTGCAGAAGAAAATTTACTCGCATACAAAAATTTACAATTTTTGTGGGAAATTTGTGGGAAAATGTCACACAATTTCTAAGTTTAAACATAAGATGACCTATTTTTATAATATCATTAAAAGAATTAGGATAAAATAGTACATTTAATCCATCCTATGACAACGTTTTTCAATGATTCAATTTTTTGAAAATTTTCAAGGATTTTTCAAATTGTTGTCCCTAATATTACCGTAATAATGTGGATTTTATTTTAAAAAAACTTGAGATGTGTCAAGGGACACCCGGATGGAACGAAGTTCCGGATGAAAATATCTGGCTTGCTTTCTATAAGAGAGAGAGAGACAGACAGAGAAACATGCGACGCCGCACAGCTTACAATAGCTTACTATAGCAAAAAAAAAAAAGACATACAGACAGACAATAGGCTACACGACTGATTTTTTTTTATTGCATAAATGAATAGTACTCTTAAATATGAGTAACTTCTCAGAAGAAACCGTATATCAAAAGTCAATATTTTTAAAGGTACAGCGATTTGTTTACTAAATTTCGCAAGTCCCGTGAAAACGCTCCATACTAAAGTCGTACGTAGATATGACGTCACGTCCATGTTAAAGTGTATGAAGTATATGGCCGCGGGAACATATTTGTAAATATCTCCGATATTTGTGCGTTTAAGTTCATACATGTTATAATAAAAGTTTTTGTATATGATGTAAGTAAACTAATGATGTAGGTTTTGTTTACTAATTTAGCAAAAAAATTATTTTTTTTTTGTACTTTTTAGATGTCTCTAATTAGGTACTAAACTATAAATAAAATATTATAATTTTTTACATTTACGAGGTAGTAATGCCTCAAATTTTCTGAGTACATTAATGAAACTAAATATTTTAGATGTAGTCGTGTAGCCTATTGTACATCTACACTAATATTATAAAGAGGAAAACTTTGTTTGTATGTTTGTTTGTTTGTTTGTTTGTAATGAATAGGCTCAAAAAGTACTGGACCGATTTCAAAAATTCTTTCACCATTCGAAAGCTACATTATCCACGAGTAACATAGGCTAAATTTTATTTTGGAAAAAAATAGGGTTCCGTAAGATATTTGAGTTTTTCGGACACAAGGTGTAAAAAATTAACCAGAAAAGTTACTTATTTTGCGTACGCTGCCTAAACCATAAAAGATAGAACCATAAAATGTTCTAATTAATTGTAGATCTTATAAATATCTACAAAAAAGTCCGCGACACACTATACCTATCTATGTCGAGTGAGGCACAACAACCATTTTTTTATTTAGAAATCTTGAATTTTTTTTGGACTACATTTAAACGCATTTATTTTACTCATGTTATTAATCCTTATCAAAATAAATTATTTCATCACTAAGTACAGTTTATGTAGATAATATTTGGTCTTTGAATGATTAAAATTGGACGTTTGGTTTTGAAGTTATGGCGAAATTAAAATATTACGATTTCTGCTGCACGGCCCGTTGCGAAGTGGGCGTCACCAAGGCGGGGTGCGCGTGCGGGTTAATGTTTAGTTTAGTTTAGTTTAGTTAAATAGTATAGTTATTTTATAAACATCAAATTGATAATATCATAAAATATAATACATTATAATATCTATACATCTATACAGTTAAATACAATTTAAGTGTCTGTTTGTAACTTCAAATTAACAGCTTTTTACATAATGAATCTGAAAGTATATTCGGTACTTACAATAAAATACATTTTTTTTTAATTTTTGTCTGTCCGTCTGTCTGTCTGTCAGTCGGTCTGTCTGTCTGTTTGTTCCGACTAATCCCTGAAACGGCTGGACCGATTTTCACGGGACTTTCAGCTGATGTTATAGGGTACATAGGCTACTTTTAAAAAAATAGGATTCCGCTTTCGTTAGTCATAAATAAAATCGCGGGTAAATTTCAGCGATATCCCAAAGTATTGTTCCACGCGGACGAAGTCGCGGGCAAAAGCTAGTGTATATATAAAATAATTAATAATACAATATCCGAACCGATATTATCCATACATACATTACATACATACATACATACATACACACATACATACATACATACATACATCAATATAATAAATGTATACTAGTAAATATTTATTATAAAAAATAAAATTATCTTTTGTAATTAAAAAAGTGTCGTGACAACTTTTCGTAAGAATTTTTTCCGTCTAGCCCCCTTTCACAACGCGCGATAAGGAACTTCATTCCAAAAACCTCTCATAATGAGCTCCTAAGTTGCGGAAAATATCTATATCGATTTCAATGGGCTTTCAAATTTTTATTCCTATGTTATGATAAAATCTAGACAACGTAATGCAAGAGAATTTCCGACTGTATGAACAACAAAATGTGGTTAAAACTCACATATAGAGTCTCAATAGCATTCTGATCTCGATGTTGATATTAGAATAAGTTAATTTAATCAATTATCCGTACGCCACTGTTATCATATCACTGTTATAATCAGTAATTTGACAAAAAAATTATTTTAAAAACTTATTTGAAACATATTTCAAATTGGCCTCGTAAAAGTTGATTCGCCCATAAGCTTTTCATATACTTCTGTTTCTTCTGAGAAGTTACACATATTTAAGAGTACTATTCATTGCATAAATAAAAAATAAATCAGTAATCTAGCCTATTAAAAAAACGCTTTATAGTCACTTCAAAAGTAATTTATAGCTATCAGATAAATAACAAACCGATTTAATTGATGCTATTCAGTTATTGGCGACTGTATTATAATATGTACGTCTGTATGGCGTCTGGAATGTCTAGTGCACTCAATTTGACTTCGCTTCATATTATGAGTTTATTACATGGAAGCGCAGGATAATTAGCTGAAATCCGGAAATTCCGGTCATTTTTTACCATTCCGGCCCAGAATATACTTAATATTAAATGTAATATTATATCATATTATCGGTCCAGACCAAGCCCAGACCGATTTTAATGAAATTGGGCACAGATATAGAATAGACCACGAGCATAGGCTATTTTTTATCGCGGAAAGTGTACGGTTTCCGCGAGAATAACTTTAACTTTTGCGCGCACGAAGTAGCAGGAATCACGGGCAACATCTTGTAGTCTAGGTGTAGCAAGGTGCTGAACACCTCTGTGGCTCAGTTGGTTGAGCGTGTTGGTGCTCAAGCCGGGGGTCGCGGGTTCAAGTCCCGCCGAAGGAACAAAAAGTTTTTCTGTGTTCCTGGGTCATGGATGTGTATTAAATATGTGTATAATATAATAAAAATCTTAAATATATGTATAGTAGGGTAACACACCCAATTGCTAGCACTGTACCTAATTATCAGCCCCCCGAACAAATAGTAGAATTATAAGCTTCTCTGTAATTATTTTTTGTTTCCAGTTAATAAAAACAAAACTTGAATGTTTCTGGAATCTACTGCCAGCGACACCATACTTTAAACTATAAAGTATTTTCCTCTGTAATAATCGAGGTTATAATTGGACCCTTTTTTTAAAGTGCTGATAATTGGTACTCTCACCCTATATAAGTATTAAATATATTTCCGTTGTCTGGTACCCGTAACACAAGTTCTTCGAGAACTTACCACGGGATCAGATTGACGTGGTGTGAAGCGTCCATAAATATTATTATTATTATTATTACATATCAACTCGCAATCGTTTTTTTCGCACAATGTCAACGCGCACTAAGAGATTTTGATAAATAGGGGGGATCCCTAAAAGGGGTGAAATAGGTGTTAAAAACTTTAAATCTGCACCGATTTCGATGAAAATTGAGATTCATGCTTATTTAAAAGACTTTCATTAAATATGTGTTTGAAGGTTTGTTTTTGTTCATTTCATTTAATTACAATTTTACGGTGACATATATAATTCACCCTATGAGGGTGTAAAATACAAAAGTTTGTAAGTTTGTAAGAAAAACTACTTCGTTTCAGCCTGGTGACGTCCACTGCAGGACATAGATCTCCCCCACAAATTTCCAGTGCGACCGGTCGCTTGCGGCCTGTATCCACCGACTCCCTGCGACTTTTCTCAGGTCATCTGTCCACCTGGTGGAAGGCCGTCCTACGCTTCGACGTCCAGTTCGTGGTCTCCACTCAAGAACCTTTCGGGCGGGCATCGGATTTACGGGCTATATGTCCAGCCCATTGCCACTTTAACTTTTACGATTTCCTCATTTCTGATTCTATCACGTAGAGACTCCGAGCATAACCCTCTCCATAGCTCTTTTCTCATACTTTTATCTATGTAAATAGATATTTTGAGTATTATAATAATATTATAGTTTTTTGAAATTCGTCCGTTGTATCTAAATTTTAGATAAATTTGTTTCTTGGATACAATGATTAAGTTTTTATAAGTGTATAAAAAATACCTACTAGATAGTAGATATTAATTAGTATGCATTCAACAATTCTAAAGAATTTTGTAATTTACTACTTTAAAGATTTAGAGATTTGAAAAGTCTAAAAAGTTAAAAAATAATTTATACCTATTTAAATAACGGATTACGGAATATATAAAAGTTAAACGGATTTATTAAATTTAAATTTCACAAATTAAAAGTTTAAAATTAGAAGTTAAATTACGTTATTATTAAGATTTGTAATCAAGTTAAAAAAAAGTAATAAGAAAAAATTGCTCATGTACCTACATAATATTTTACACGTGTAATTGGAAATGAAAGTTCAAGTACGGCTGCTGTATTGATTCCATCCAGGGTCCAGAAATAATTATTCAAGGACAAATGCGCGTTGCATGCGTCGTACATGGAAGACCTTGGGGGATCCGACCAGTAGCAGCGTCGGCTACTGCGCAGGTGCATCAGCATCCTCGTGTTGGACTATCTCAACATAAGTATCTAAATATACACACAAACACACAGGCAAACAGAGGGTGGTAGGCGGCGTCGTGGGCGGATGCTGCAGAGTATGGGTGCAGTCGGTGGGTTGACATTGACATACACGTGTATGCAGCAGTCATCACAATCATCAGTATCGCAGCAAGCTCGGTGCACGGTACCTGGGCCCGGTCTTGGGGTCCATACCGTCCCACCTGCGGTCCATACCCTTAGTGGAGATCATAACGCAATCGACAAACAGTGATATAGTCACGTCAATGTCATCTTTTACCAGTTTTTGAAATTTGATTATGGTGAATTTAGTGGGTCAATATCGAATGTCGACGTTCCTTCAATCGTTAACGAACTGTAAGTCAGTCTTTATTACAATGGAGAATGTTCACTAATTTTAAATGTAAGCTTTCTGTATCTTATACTTTAAATGAGACAATCTTGTATATATATTATCGTAATCACGACAACGGCTGCTAGTATTCACATGGAATTTAGTATGCAGGGAGTTTGGGGGGAGAAAAATCGGTCTAGCTAGGTTTTATCCCTGACAAACCGCGCATTTTAAAGTTATATATTATGTTTTTTCTTTCGTCGTGCAACAATACATCAATAATTTCGACAATATAATGTTAGTCCGATTGGCAGTTTGGTTAATTTTTGCGTTGTTCGGAAATTCGGAATGTGCTGGGTTCGTTCCGGTAAAATATTTTTGTGATTTTTTAAAATCTACTAGAGATCCGAGCAAAGCTGGGTTACCCAGGATAACTTTAACTGTAAAGTGGCCTAGACGGTAACAAAGCGGTGCATAGTACGGTTCCCACTTCGGGTTGTAATATCCTTGGTGTCGGGGTTCGAAATTTTGTAATGCGTTTCAAATGAGAATAGTAACGTCAATAAGCTTTTTCTGTCAAATATCACTTGAAAAGTGCGATTTTCAGAAAAACTTATGTGCATATTGGACATTTTTATGATTGGACGTTAGGCTGGGACTATGTGCAACGGAATCCGCTATGCCGTAGAGAATTATGAGCACTGAAAATAGAACTCTGTGCTAATACAATACAGTTGAAAATGGAAGTTTCGAGTATCGAGCTGTCATATATGACATTGAAATTTGACTCGACACTCGAAACTTCCATTTTCAACTCTATTGTATTAGCACAGAGTTCTATTTTTAACCGACTTCCCAAAAAAGGAGGCGGTTATACGTTCGGCTGTATATATTTTTTTATTTTTTATTTTTTTTGTATGTTCAACGATTACTCCGCCGCCTGTGGACCGATTTTCAAAATTTTTTCTGTGATGTATAGGGTGTAATCCCAAATTGGTCCTTTTGATATCAAAGTGGTGACCTGATGATGGGATCCATGAGGAATCGAGGGAACTCCTCGAAATTTATATGGACACATATGGTGATTTTGACTTTTTCTGAAGTAGTTCAAGCATATGCTACCAAAAAGTAAGATTTTGCTCCAAGGTATACCCTGGATCCAAAAGTACAGAATAGAACTCCTGACTCCTTATAGATACATGTTTGGGGATTTCGGCGTTGTTTAAAGAACTGCAAGCATATGCCACCTTGTCAGTTAGAGTAATCATCATCATCATCACCACTATCACACCATACATCATCAGATTATGATGATATAAAAGGTATTTCTCATAGTATTTTACACTAACACGGAGATCATTGAACATTACTCTGCCGTTTATGGACCTATTTGCAAAATTCTTTTGTTGTTGTAAAGGGTTTAATTCGAAATTAGTCCTTTAGTCACTAAAGTGGAAACCTGATGATGCGAGCCATGAGGAATCGAGGGAACTCCTCAAAATTTATATCCACACATATAGTGATTTTGACTTTTACTGAAGTAACACAAGCATATACTACCAAAAAAATAAGATATTGTACCAAGGTATACCCTGGATCCAAAAGCACTATACAGAACTCCTCAGTCTTCAAAGATATGCGTTTGGAAATTTCGGCATTGTTTAAAGAACTGCAAGCATATGCCACTTTATAACTTAAAGTAATCATCATCATCATCTTAATAGCAATACCTAATGGAAGCTTGGCGAATATTTAATTATACATTCGATCGTTTAGTTTAGACGTTCTTAAGACGTATTAATAATAACTTAACAAAATATATCACTAAAAAGGGTGAAATTATTATTTTTAAACAAAAAATTAAACCGACTTCCAAAGTAAAAATATACAAAAAAGTATGAAATAAAACTTAATCTCTAAATAATTCCCCTTTCAAATTCGGCTAAAATTTTTACTATTTCTCTACTCAATCTTATTAATTTTGAAGTCGGTACCAGCAAATATGAACGTAAGTTGTATAAAATATTGTAGAATATTGTTTGGGCTGGTGCCGATTTCAAAATTAATAAGATTGAGTAGAGAAATAGTAAAAATTTTAGCCGAATTTGAAAGGGGAATTATTTAGAGATTAAGTTTTATTTCATACTTTTTTGTATATTTTTACTTTGGAAGTCGGTTTAATTTTTTGTTTAAAAATAATAATCAGTGCTCATAATTCTCTACGGCCTACCGGATTCCGTTGCATATAGTCCCAGCCTTATTCTAAATGGTCATTTTTCTAACTTGACATCATGGTATTTTGGACATTAGTCGTGCAAATCTAAATATTAATAGTCTTGCATCGAATTTAAATAAAAACGTTAAATAGTAATAAATTATCTAAACATCAATTTAACTATCATAACAGTCTAAATTCGAAACAATATGACGCCGACCCTGCCTGGTCTCATTTGAATCGCATATAACTTTGAACGCGTGTAAAATCTAACTACTTAATATTGTTGAATAAAACAAAAACTACTGTATACAGATTACAGATATACCTACATATACCTACACTAGTAATACTGTTTAGTTTCAAGTGGGTTTACAATTTACATACCTACCTACATATGTAGTAACATTCTCCATTGGAATTTGGAATTGGTCTCACTTTTGCCGATTATGGAGGACAATGTATCCCACTGGCTATGCAAGTGTGGGAGCAGAGTGTAATGTATAAACTGCTGTTTTCGGAGAAGATGAAGAAGTACTGCAAACGATATGCTTGGAGTACGACAATACTTGGTCTGTCAAAACATCCAAACCTAGATGAACCAATTCTGGTCGGAAATAGATACGGGTCACGTTCCTGAAGAGCACTTACAAGATTTGAGTTGGCGAGCGACTAGGTTCAAGAGTGGACAAAAAAGTGGCATCAGCACTTCAGGAGAGATACGACAAGAACATTGTCCAGAGTCCAGACTCATCTCAGGCTTTGTTTCATCATACCCAGAAAAATATTAGCTTCAACGCTTGATTTGCACTTGACGCTTGATTCCTTTTTTGTTTATAAAGTAATTACAGCTACTGATATAGCTTATTTGAAATACCAAATAGCTTGAAAAATTGCTTATTGATTACAAGTTTTTTATCTATGTACAGCTTATAGCTTATCGGATTATTTTTTATCCAGACATAACTTTAGCTTATCGCGACGGGCGATGCGCTTACTATTTTTATATACACGGCAAAATGGTTAGTTTGATATTTAACTTTTGTTTGGAATTTGTCATATTACTGAATTACGTTTAAATGAAAAACATTTAAAATAACTGCCTTCACGATTAAGTGAGTGCAAAGTATTGCAAAATGCAATACTTTGCACAATGTCCGCGATCAATGAAAGATAAATATGTATTTAAAGCCCAATTAGAAAAAAAAAATTGCAAACTAGCCTTCTAGAATAAAACTTAATTTGTAAATTACTTAGGAATTAGGATAATATTTTTTTATTTATTAAGTAGAACTAAGTACAAAGCGATGCGACCGGTCGCACTGGAAATTTATGGGGGAGGCCTATGTCCTGCAGTGGACGTCACCAGGCTGAAACGGAATACGGAATACGGAAAGTACAAAGCAAACGTTACACAATGTGAAGCTGATGACGTTCTCAATCATCAACAGTGGTCTCGTTATAGAGCTCTCTGATAAAACAGAAGCATAAGACGGCCTCTGTAGTTCAGTGGTTAGCGCGTTGGCGCTCAAGCCGGAGGTCGCGGATTCGAATTCGAACAAAAAGTTAATTGTGTTCCTTTGTCATGGATGGGAATTAAATATGTGTATTTTAAATATATTTCCGCGGTCTGGTAGCCCCTGACACAATGTTCTTATGTTTATAGTTTATATACAGCTATATAGTATTTCTTTTGTGCGTGTGTATGTCACTGAACTCCTCCTAAACTCTGGACCGATTTTAATGAAATTTTTTGTGTGTCTCAGGTGGATTCGAGAATGGTTTAGATTTACAATCAGATCCGGTTTAAAGGAGGTAAATGTATAATCATCGTGCTTGCTTTTATCTTTTTGGTATCGTAATACCTTTATAAAAATACTATATTTTTCTTTAATATAATGATTACTGGAAATGGATACTTATTACAAAATATTACGAGTGTATGGAAAATATTACTTTTATACTCGGACGTCGAACAGAATTGATTGAGTGATTGAGTAGAAACACGGTATCTCAATCCCGTTGAAAACGATGCAGGTACAAAATAAATAAATATTTATACATACAAATACATAAAATTTTAGTATCTGACAAGGACAGGAACATTATAGTGACTAATCAGTAGTCTAAATAACTTTTATGAATAAATAAATGGCTAAGTTGTTTTTAAACTGGTATTTAAAAGCGCCTCACGCATTACGTACCTACCTATATCTCCTAACTCTTTACTCAAGTCATAAGTATTATAATATATATCTGCTTAATTTGTCATACCTAATCAGATAAGTATTAATTACGTGCATTTTATTTACTGGATATTATAACAAATAAGTATTAAGTAGATACCTAATAAGTATAGGTCACTGGCGTAGGGTTCGTATAACTCCATTCCTATCGGCTTCACTTACCACTTACCTTTTGAAGACCCTCATAATAACCCTTAGCTATTATACTGGCTAGAGCTTCCCTATGCAGGAGGATCAGCCATCGCCACTGGTATAGGTAGTCGGTAGATAATGTAAGCCATAACAATCAGAGTATAAGAATCTATAATACGTATTTACGTATTATTTAGTTATAATTCATTTGAGAATTAATTATTATGATAACATGTTTATTTATATTTTAAGGTCAGTTGATAAATGTTTATGAGACTTGCAAGAAAATTGAGAATTTATATAGTTGATATGAAATACCTACCGAATCCAGACAGTTATGCAAAAAGTGAGCAAATAACATTTAGAAGTTAATTTACCTATTAGATTAAAGCTTTAAATATATATAATATGTTCAGTGTTCACCAAATAAAAACCTGCCTTAAATTGGAATGGCCACCTCATTTGAAAACTTACCCAATATCATATTACAAACTAAATACCAACATAATCAACTTTTTGCACGTGTCGAAAATAACTGACCAAATGTAAAACAGTAGGTATAATTTAACGAATAGTTAGAAATATTTAAATGATTGCGTCATTTTCATTTTTGAATTTTTGACAATATTTACGTAAATTCATGATGTTTTTAAGATTTTTCAACTTTCAAAAATTATTCTATTTTTGATACAAAACGTAACGGACGTTTCTCTCGGAACGTATAAAAAATGACCCAGTATAAAAATCCACGTTGGCAAAACATAAGAGTTACAAGCATGTTACACGCACTCGTGTTTAAATTCGTGACATCTGACAGCTTTTTGACTTGTCAAGGACCATGGGGCTACCGAGCGCTGCCTGGTGACAAAAAAAAAGAATAGAAAAAGTTACGCTTTGTGCCGTGGCCCGTGTGTGCGTTAGGTCTGCCCCCTAGCGGAAAAAATATCAAACACCCTCATTTTATTGGCTTTATCATGTTACCTATGTTACCTTTAGGAAATCATAGATAGGTCTAATGAATTACGGGGTCATGCGCTGCTCCTTAAAATCAAATAATGAATAAAATTAGTCTGTAGTAGATATTGCAATTAAAATTATGTTTTGTCTCTGTCGCTCGATATGAAGTAAGCAGCGACGAAACTTCCGAATAAGCTATCCGACACTTAATAGAATATTGTGAAACAGGCCCTCAGAGGAGATATTTGATTGTTTGCACTAAATAGGCTGGACATAAATAGCCCGTAGAACCGATGCCCGCTGGGGCCGAAAGGTTCTTGAGTGGAGACCACGGACTGGACGTCGAAGCGTAGGAAGGCCTTCCACCAGGTGACCTGATGACCTGATGACCTGAGAAAAGTAGCAGGGAGTCGGTGGATACAGGCCGCGAGCGACCGGTCGCACTGGAAATTTATGGGCAAGCCTATGTCCTGTCGTGGACGTCACCAGGCTGAAACGACTAAATATGTTTTCAAACAACTAGACCAAATTTGATGTTGGGCACAGATAGAGTGTAGACTTCGGGGCAGAACCATAGGCTAGTTTAATTCGCGGAAAAATGTACGGTTTCGCGTAAAATCCTAGGTAACATCTAGTGAAGTATAAAAATATAATAAAATAAAACATAAAAAATAAAACGTTTTTCTGCATCTTCGGTGTCAGTGTCCTTATAAAAAGGCTTCGGTCCTGTCTTCGAGAAACCTTTTAAAATACTTCCATACTTGATCGCTTTCTAACAGAGCTGCAGAGGAATAAGATAAAGCCACGTAGTTCATTAATGTAGGTATAATTTTTCTAGATTGGATTTTGTATGTTCATTCTCTAGGTACCCGAATATGAAATTAGGTTAGTAAGGACTTGTGATGTAGGTAAATTAATTGAGTAGCTTTTTTCTTTGGTCTTCTTTTGAGACAGAAATTGTTAAGAATGTTTGATGAAAAGAAGCAGCCGGAAAATGATCAAAATCTCAATTCTCGTGTTTAAAGTAGACTTTCATTTAACTTTGATTGTACTCGTATTGTAGGTGAAGCGACTTGTTATCATTAAATGATTTTATGAAGTTTTAACCAATCAGAACGCGTATCGCGTTGGTTTAATAACGTTTACGAGAATACCGTTTTTTCAGTTTTAGCGTATCGGGACTTGATTGTAATAATTGTATTATTAATGCAGGTTTAATTTAGCAGAATTAACCCTCAGTAGTAAGAGTCAAAAAAAAAACTAAGATTCGGTACTTTTTACTATCACAGAAATAATAAAATATTAATGCATTGAAAATTACTAAAGATGAACTAGGTTTTAATTTACAAGCTTCAAAAAGTTAATCAAATTTCTTTTTTTTTTTTAATTTTACCAATTCTTAGTTTCAAATCTCAACTTAAAAAACGATTTATGTTTTTATTTACTTAATCTACGTTAATTGCATATTGTGGATACATTTTTCATATTATTAAATAACAAAACAGTTGTAAAAAAAATCTACGAATTGTGTGTTGGTTTTTTCAGCTAAATTATGGCGAAAATCTATATGACACATATATACCAAATAGATGGAGAGCTATTAGGAACTTTAGAGCTGAGGGGCAATTCTGCTAAATAAAGCCTGCATTAATACAATAGGCTACACGACTGATTTTTTTTTATTGCATAAATGAATAGTACTCTTAAATATGAGTAACTTCTCAGAAGAAACCGTATATCAAAAGTCAATATTTTTAAAGGTACAGCGATTTGTTTACAAAATTTCGCAAGTCCCGTGAAAACGCTCCATACTAAAATCGTACGTAGATATGACGTCACGTCCATGTTAAAGTAAATGAAGTATATGGCCGCGGGAACATATTTGTAAATATCTCCGATATTTGTGCGTTTAAGTTCATACATGTCATAATAAAAGTTTTTGTATATGATGTAAGTAAACTAATGATGTAGGTTTTGTTTACTAATTTAGCAAAAAAATAATTAATTTTTTTGTACTTTTTAGATGTCTCTAATTACTAAACTATAAATAAAATATTATAATTTTTTACATTTACGAAGTAGTAATGCCTCAAATTTTCTGAGTACATTAATGAAACTAAATATTTTAGATGTAGTCGTGTAGCCTATTACAATCAAGTCCCGATACGCATAAACTCCCAATAGGTGTTTTTATGAACGTTAAACCAACGTGAAACGCGCTCTGATTGGTCGAAACGTCATAAATTCTGTTCACGGTAACATGACGCTACACATTCAATCCAAACAAAGTAAAATTGACTGTTTAAATTGTCTACTTTAAATACGAGAATTGAGATTCAGGTGTTTGAGAATTGAGGCAAGCTTATAATACCTTGTCCACTGCTTCTCCTATTGTACCTCAACACGAGAATGCAAGTCTGCCTGGTCAGAAGCGGAACTTAGCCAAAATACTTTAAAGTGTTTTTTTTAATTCCCAAAAAACATATTTGAGTCAACTTGAAATTATGATATAGTGTTAGTACGTATAATGTTTAAGGAGTTGAGGAAAAAAAAAACAATTTGGAAATTTACCCTTGCCAGACCAGTTTAAAAGTAAATTGGAAAAAGGTTAACAAAATAAAAACACAATTTAAACTTAACCTTAACATTTAGATTCTAGGATAAAAATCTAACCAAGAGCATGTCACGACATGTAATGTTACGTAACTATCTATCAACGCGCAATAGTTTTTCTTTGAATTACTTCAAAAGTTACTGTCCGATTTTGCTCAAAATAATTTTCTTAAAGAGTTTTTAGCATGATCTAAACGCATGGAAACTCATAAGTTCACAAGTAATAATTTTATATGTTAGGTGTAGGTCTCCATAGATGTGTAGTAACGATGATCTATGACTATATCATAATTTCAAGTAGCTACAAACATGTTTTTTGGACATTAAAAAAATCACTTTTCAAAAATTTGTATTTTGGGTAAGTTCCGCTTCTGACCAGCCAAATTTGCATTCTCGTGTTGAGGTACAATAGAAGAAGCAGTGGACAAGGTATAAGCTTACCTCAAACACCTGCTCTGAATTTCCTAGTAGCTCTTGGGCTAAATTTTTTTATTTAATTAGGTAGTTAGGTAAGTATATGTTTCAATAACGATTTACCTATTTATACTTTACAGTATAGGGATCTGTTAACCTATACATCAAATATTGCAAATGACAACTGAATACTGACGACAAATAAATAATAATAATTAGTCATAGATTCGAAGCTTTTATATTTTTTGAAGTGCACTTACTTTCTTTACATTATGTCTATAGATGTATTATATTCCTCTTTTTAATAAAATACATCTATGATTATATTAAAAAGAAATGCACACCAAATTTTACTTTTAGAGTCCGGTGACCGGTCTCCGCCGTGCGTCGGAGCTGACACACACACTTTTTGTATATTAATTCGTATTAGGAATGTCTGTGCAGCGTGCACAGAGCGAGTTTAATATTGTAGGAACGTACTCGTAATGAAAACTCGCTTTGATAGATCCAATATGGAGTCAAGGTACAAAAGGCGAACGAAATCGTCCAATTTTAAAGGCGTGATAAATGACGATTCTCATATACAATGCAGCTAGAAAACTAACCTGAAGTACTCCTGAGTCCTGTATAATTACAGTGATTATTGTATTTGGTTATAAGTTATTGTAATTAAAAGAGATGTTTTATTTTGGGCCAGCTCTATGTACACTACATAGGTAAATAGGAAAAAAATATGGGGTTTTCATAAAAATATTAAAAAAAAAATTGAAGAAAGGAAAATACGTACAAAAATGATTATTTGAAAACTTTTTTAATGCGATAACCTTATGTTTAGGTCGGTCATGGCAGTTGCTTTGACATGACTTTTGACGTAGTTGACAATTGTAGGTAGAGACGTCTTCTTGAATGTCATACGTCTTTCTTTGCCAAAAATCATGTCATTGTCAAAATGTCATTCTTTGGTTAATTCTGATCTGATCCGCCATGTTTTATTATACGTTGTGTTGCTCTCCTTGGCGAAGTTAATTTAAATGTACATTGAAACGAAGTGAAATTAAATAAAATAAAGAATAGGAAACGGTTACCATATTATGTAGCTACATATACATATAGTGTACATAGTGCTGGCCCACGTCTCATACATTTTTAAAACATCTCTTTTGCAGATGTCTGTGTCGCTCGATATTAATTTTGCATGTTATTGTCCAGAGACAACAGATCGCACGATATTAATTATTTGCATGTTATTGTCTCTGTCGCTCGATATTAATTATTTACGTGTTATTGTCTCTGTCGCTCGATATTATTTGCATGTTATTGTCTCTGTCGCTCGATATTAATTATTTGCATGTTATTGTCTCTGTCGCTCGATATTAATTATTTGCATGTTATTGTCTCTGTCGCTCGAAACTAATTATTTGCATGTTATTGTCTCTGTCGCTCGATATTAATTATTTGCATGTTATTGTCTCTGTCGCTCGATATTAATTATTTACGTGTTATTGTCTCTGTCGCTCGATATTAATTATTTGCATGTTATTGTCTCTGTCGCTCGATATTAATTATTTTCATGTTATTGTCTCTGTCGCTCGATATTAATTATTTGCATGTTATTGTCTCTGTCGCTCGATATTAATTATTTGCATGTTATTGTCTCTGTCGCTCGATATTAATTATTTGCATGTTATTGTCTCTGTCGCTCGATATTAATTATTTGCATGTTATTGTCTCTGTCGCTCGATACTAATTATTTGCATGTTATTGTCTCTGTCGCACGATATTAATTATTTGCATGTTATTGTCTCTGTCGCTCGATATTAATTATTTGCATGTTATTGTCTCTGTCGCTCGATATTAATTATTTGCATGTTATTGTCCCTGTCGCTCGATATTAATTATTTGCATGTTATTGCCTCTGTCGCACGATATTAATTATTTGCATGTTATTGTCTCTGTCGCTCGATATTAATTATTTGCATGTTATTGTCTCTGTCGCTCGATACTAATTATTTGCATGTTATTGTCTCTGTCGCTCGATATTAATTATTTGCATGTTATTGTCTCTGTCGCACGATATTAATTATTTGCATGTTATTGTCTCTGTCGCTCGATATTAATTATTTGCATGTTATTGTCTCTATCGCTCGATATTAATTATTTGCATGTTATTGTCTCTGTCGCTCGATATTAATTATTTGTATGTTATTGTCTCTGTCGCTCGATACTAATTATTTGCATGTTATTGTCTCTGTCGCTCGATATTAATCATTTGCATGTTATTGTCTCTGTCGCATGATATTAATTATTTGCATGTTATTGTCTCTGTCGCTCGATATTAATTATTTGCATGTTATTGTCTCTGTCGCTCGATATTAATTATTTGCATGTTATTGTCTCTGTCGCACGATATTAATTATTTGCATGTTATTGTCTCTGTCGCTCGATATTAATTATTTGCATGTTATTGTCTCTGTCGCTCGATATTAATTATTTGCATGTTATTGTCTTATGGAGAAATTTGTATTTGGCAATCTGTCAGCATATTATAATATCTCCAGTAATATTATAATCTAACGGTTTTTACAATTTTACGGTGACATATCTACGATATAATTTACTAAAATACACCAAATATTAACTTTTTTACGGGGAAATTACGACATAATGTGGGGGAATTCCGTAATTATTGAAATCTTGACTTTACAGAACCTGTGCATTAGTTATACATTGCATATAATATCAATAAAAACGATTAGCTATAATATATAAAAACTCATATTTAATTTACTTACCAGAATTTCGAAATATACATATATTTTTCTGCAAGCCGCGAAAAAGGTCATTGACATTCTCCTATTCTTATTTGAAACGAATTATATTTAGCATAATATGTAGTCGTCTCTTCAAATAAGCTATTTCCTCCTTATTAATAATAATATTTACACCACGGATACGCTAATCCACTAGTTTCCAACATATCAGTCTTTGACTATAATGGTAGCAGGCGGGACCCATTTGCAAATTATAAATCGTACAAAATTATATGGGCCCCGCCTGCTAACAAACATAACGTCACTTATTTCACTTAGGCTTTCAGTTAATAATAATTATTTTTAAACAAAAAAAATAAACCGATTTCCAAAGTAAAAAAAAAAAAAAAAACATTGAAATGTGTGAAATAAATCATAATTTCTAAATAATATATTTAGCTAATATTTTTACTACTTCTCTACTCAATCTTCTTAATTTTGAAATAGGTACCAGCTCAAACAGTACGTATATTTCTAAATTAAGAAGACTGAGTAGAGAAATAATTAAAATTTTAGGCAAATTTAGAAGATGAATTATATATAATATTTAGAAAATAAATTTTATTTCATACTTTTTTGTTTTTTTTTTTTACTTTGGGAGTCGGTTTAATGTTTTGTTTAAAAATAATAATTTTACCCTTTTGATAGAATATATTTGTTAAATGATTATTATTAATAAAATATCTGAAGAACGTGGAACGTCTAAAATTAAAGATTTATTTTTAAATCTCTTTTTAATACAAGGGATTTTTGTACAAGAAAATGACGATGTCAATCCTATAGTACCTTATAATATATAATTGAATACGCGCCAAGTTTTCATCAAGTATTATTAATAATATAACGATGACTATTGTTATGCTACAAAGTTACAAAGTGTCATATGCTTGCAGTTCTTTATACAATGTCGAAATTTTCAAACGCGTATCTTTAAAGACTGAAGAGTTTGTTCAGTGCTTTTGGATCCAGGGTATACGTTATACCTTGATGCAAAATCTTATTTTTTCGTAGCATACCTAAGCTTGTATTACTTCAGAAAAAGTAGAAATCACCATATGTGTCGATATAAATTTAGAAGAGTTCCCTCGATTCCTCATGGAACCCATCATCAGGTCCAGGTCTTTTTTGAAAACAGGACCAACTTGGGATTTATACCCTTTACATCAAATAAAGAATTTTGAAAATCGGTCCACAGACGGCGGCTATTGAGACAAATCTGACGATACCTAAATTGTCGAAATCCATCCAGCCGTTTGGATGATACGTGGGAATAAATGAATTTACAAACAAACGTACAAGATACGCGCGAAAAACATTACCCTTCTTGACAGTCGGGTAAAAAGGTTTTAGAAATTGATGATGTATTGTATGTAGTCTCATGGGTCAAGCGATTATTATCGAATCATGGTGCTAAGCGAAAACGTGACACTCATTTCATTCACACACAACATATTAATTTTGGCATTTTATTAGATATTTTTAGGGTTCCGTACCTCGCTACTGTTCCTTGGAGCTGTGAAAAAATTAAACTTCTAAGCCAACGCAATCAAAAGATACCTACAGCCGTTTATGCCGCAAATTTTCTACACACGTAAGGGAATCAAAACCAACAGGGTACTTCCCGTGAACTCGGGATATTTAAATTTGGTACGAAGCAACGTCTTATAGCACAGATAAAGGAAAAACCGAGAAAATCATATTTTTTTTGTTACATCGTACATAGGTATTTTTAATAATTTTTAACATAAACTACCTCTTTACTCATGACGGCGTAAAGGTATTATTAAATTGAAATTCATATCAAATACTCAGGTACGTTAGTAATATATTATATTCTTTGACTCAGGGGGCGTATTACAAGCTCTTAATTCCAGCCAGTTTACGCCATAAAACAAACTGGCTTGCATTTTCGTATTATGACCACCTATTGCCAGCCAGTCAGCGGTCACGTGACACTTGACTTGCTTCTGCATTGAAACTTGACATGGTATTTTCGTATTAAGACAATTTAACTGACATTAGCTGGCTTGTCTTTACGTCAAACAAAGCCGTTCAGTTTACGTCACAAAATATTAACTTATACTGACTGGTTTATTTTGTAGTGTTCTCTTTTAAAATTATTTTGGGTATTTTAGTAACGTAAAATATCGCTAAAATAATTGCGAATATTTGTTTATGTTTAAGATATAGGTTTTATTCATATTATGTTCAAAATAATCATGTGTGACGCTGACGAGCACAGCTGACGAGTTACAAATATGTATTTGAATTTCAAGAAATAATGCCTCACATGAGAAGAACCAAAATCACCAAGCAATTTACCATGCTACTAATATTATAAATGTGAAAGTTTGTATGGATGGATGGATGTTTGTAACTCTTTCACGCAAAAACTACTGAACGGCTTTGATGAAATTTGGTATTGTAATAGTTTAGGCTCTGGATTAAAATATAGGCAGTAGCCTATAAAAATATTAAAAAAGTATTTTAGCCCGAAAAAAATACAGTGTTCTCGAGGGATAGGTACTATATATTATATACTATATACATATTCAATTTATAGTTAAAAATACATTACTTTTAAAATACCGTTCTAAATAATGTCCCATATCGCATTAAATACATCATCTAAATATCGCATTATTTTAAATAATATTATTTTAATAAATAATAATAATTCCGGCAGTACAAGTTTTCTGTTATTTAATAACTCTGTGCCCACTAAGAGCATGCCATAAAAAACCAACTGTCAAATTTGAGTTGAATTTGACGTTTCCGTACGTCACTTTCACGCTCGTATACCAGCCAGCGAGAACCAAACTAGGATGAATCCAGTCAGAGTGAAATGTCGTTGTAATACGAAAAAAGAACCAGGCACTTTAGGGCCGTATATTGAATTGCCTGGAAACTACCTGGTTTTTTAAAAGATCGTAATACGGCCCCAGGTCTATAATACCTTTAAGCTGTAACAAAATCACTACAGGTTTGTACGGAACCCTCAGTGCGTAAGTTCGACTCGCGCTTGACAATTTTTTTTTATCGTATTAGGTAATTTTATGTAGTTGTTTAGGTTAAGGTTATAAATAGTAAAAAAAAAGTTTATACGATAAATCAAAGAAGACAAATATTTACTTAAATCATTCTGTAGCTTGATGTAAAATTGGCGATGCATAAAAACTCATGTCACTCTGCTACTTTCTAAAACTCTCTTTTAGTGAGTAAGCAATAAATAAATTAATTTAAGTGTGTGTGTATAATTATCTTTGTTTGATTTTATTGAGATTTTTACATTATTCCTTACCTGCTACTAAAACACTAACAAGTTCACAAACACACAAATTTTAACAGCACTTTAAATTTGAAAATATCACAATATCACAAATCACAAGTAAAATTGTAATAATACATTTCACGAAACTTTCGCGAAGTCTGACGGGAATCGAAGCGGCCACCTCTCTCGCCAGACAAAAACTAACTAACTCGTGAGTCGTGAGTTGCAAAATATCAACATAATAATAATTTCCACCGCCATGACATTCTATGGTATTTACTGACTTTGCTTTGTTTATTTGTCTAAGACTATTCAAAACTTTTAACGAATAATCAAGTGTAGAACGAAAATCCTTGATTTTCTGGCTCCATATAAGGTGTTTTGGACGACCGATGCGCATTGAAAGCTCGCGCAATAGTCGTGAAGCTAAACTAGGTTTATGCTTGTTTAATTTGAAAAATGTGACATGCACTAATCTTTTTGGGTGTACTATGTCTATCCCAACCAAACGTAACCTTTCTTCATATTAGGACATGAATCCCAGCAGTGCGAACTTTAGTGGTCAATGATGATCCAACACAAGGTGGTATTTGCACACAGGCCTATACCACCTATACTTAGCGTTATTAATTTTTTGACCTCAAATTTTGCAGCTAAAGTTGAAAGAAGCTAACTTAAGCGTGAATTAAATAAAATATTGTTTTATCAGGCTATGCGATATTGTTTGGGCTGATAGTTGGTACTTGGTACCGACTTCAAAACAATGAAGACTAGCTTTTTTCCGCGGCTCCGCTCGCGTGCACATTTGCGCGTTCATTTTTACTATGGAAGTAGGATTAAATTGTTTAAAAAAAATATTTTTTTCCCTTTTTAGTTATGTTTATTAGAGGTATTATTATGAACACATTTTAAGAAAGTTTAAAATAAGCGTTCGAATGTATAATTGAATACGCGCAAAGCTTCCATTAGGTATTTCATATAGTATAATGATGATGATTACAGTAAGTTCGGAGTGAGTAGACCGTTTGGTTTGCACCTGAGAGAGTGAAGGCTCGAATCCCAGGTTGTGGCGTGTACCAAACCACCAATGAGACTTTTTCAGATCTCAAGTACATTATACGCATGCTCTAACAGTGAAGGAAAACATCCTGAGGAAACCCGCACACGGAAACAACACAGGTTGGCCCCAGTCATTCCTTTGGACTAGGCTGACTATGTTGTGAGAATGCCGTATGTGCTTGGGCAACCATACGACATTTAAAAATCAACTGCACTACAGTATTTCAAGAGTGGTTACTTCGCTCGGAGAATTCTCTATAAATCATCCATTAACGGATTTTCATCTGTTAATGGATCATTTAAAGAGAATAAGGCCTAAGTTTTTTTAAGAATAAGTAGGTCTAGGTACCTCTACTACAATATAAATTACAAAATACATAAAGAATGACTTTATAAGATGTCATAAACTATTAATTTACAAATGTTCCGTTTCACTGCTACGTATGTGTTTAGTGTGTTTGTGTCGTCACTTTGTCCTCCTTCCTTCCTTCCTTTCCGGAAGTTAGGTACTTCGAGGTGTTTTCATAAGTAGAAATTAAAAATCAAAAATATATATTTTAAAATCAACTTTAGGTACTGTATACCAAACTTATGATATTATACCAAGAATATGTTTTCCTAAGCAAAGTACTAAAAAAATACTCCTTCAATGTATATCAAATATGATTCAAGTTACCTAGCCTATTGCTAAAAGTATCAAATGGAAACGTTCGTATTATCTTTTTCTTGTCGAAATATAATGCTGTTGCCTGTTATCATCTTGTAAACAGTTGAAAGCCAAATTAATTATTGAAGGCTAATGCACTAATAGGTACCTCTCGCATGGGCGACGAAAATAGGACTTAGCTTAGTCTTTCGTTAAGCCTTATGTAAGATTTTAACAATGACAGTGTTTGCTTTTAATATAAAAGGTAGGAAATATACAATTTATTATTCTATAGTCTGTTTTAGTAACGTAACATATTTGTTAAGTTAACAAAAGATGATGTAACTACTGAAAAACATTTGACGATTTTGTATAGCAATAAAAAATAGTCTTTACAATAGTTTAAATAATTTTGGCGACGTGACCTTGAAAATAAAGGTCAATCAGACATCGCGTCGGTCAAAATTATAATTTCAACCTCGATTATTATAATTTAACATATGTATTTTAATACTTATCGGCCGTATATTATACAAGGCGAGTTCTCAGTATTTGTTAAGTCGTATCTGCAATTGACTGTAGAGAAAGTGAGAAGCTTGGTGTACCACTTTCTCTGAATAACGATGACCGCGGTACATACACACGATACCTGTACTAGAGGTGGGCGCCGCGCCGGCGCGGCGCCGCCGCGCCGCCATGCACGCGCCGCCGCCGCCGCCGAGTATCCAAAAATTCGCGCCGATCGATGTCGACTCAAAAAAAAACAGGCCCGTGCCGGGCGCTAGGCGCCGGGAGCGGGCGGGCAGGGCACGGGGTGCTGTGTAGTAGTGTTGGAATAATTAGCATTAGCAATAATTATTAATTGCTAAATGCCCATTAGCAATCATTAAATTATTCGAAGTTGCTAAAAAAAACGAATGCTATTAATATTATCGTGCGCAGCAATTAATTATCTGCGTTCATGAATGAAAAAAATACGCGACCGCGCTGGTTCGCACAACGGCGCTAAGTGCTAACTGGCAACGACAACGTGCTAACGCTACTTGCTAATGCTAAAATCCGATGCGAAATAATTTTGACTCGACGCGCGACGCGACCCGAGAGTTCACGATGCTGCGAAATCGATTTTAGCAAATAGCATAGCAATAGCACGTAGCAAGACATGAAAATTAGCATGCTAATGAAATTAATGAAAAATAGCATTAATTTCCATTACTACTGTGTAGTAATGTAATAATATAGTTTTTAATGATCATAAATAGCTGTGTTTTGTGAAATGATAATGTTTTTTCTAGTGATGTGCCGGATCGTTAAAAATGTATATCCGCGGATACGGATCTGAATACGGATATTTGGTGTCAAGATCCGCGGATACGGATACGGATACGGATCTTAACTTTCTTACGCAGTCGGTGTCGGTGCGCGCGACCTTCACACATGTTTCGACTTGCATTACACGGCGGTTCTTTCTTTTGTTTTGTGTATAGTTTAGTGTGACACTGGACAGCATAGATAACGTTTGTCTGGTATTGGTACATGAGTTTGAAAAAATGTCTCCAAAGAATTTTAATAGTGTAATTTGGAATCATTTTGTGTTAGTAAATGATGAACGTGCAAACTGTAAAATTTGTGATGGAAAGTATTCCCATAAGGGTAAAGGCACAACTTCTTTAAAAAATCATTTACAACGAAAACATCCTCAAGAATATTATCTGTATTGAATTTAATAGTTTTTTTATTGCTAGTTGCTACCTTAATCAGTAATCACCTATTTAAAGAATTCATATATAATTTTAAAATTAATAAGGTAAATAGATCCGTAAAAGATCCGCCAAATAGAAACGGATACGGACACGGATACGGATCTTTCTTCTGCCTCGGATATCCGCGGATACGGATACGGATACGGATATCCGGCACATCACTAGTTTTTTCATTACGTCGCGTCGCTCATTAAGTATTAACATACAATACGAAAATATTAATAATAGCGACCCGCCCCGGCTTCGCACGGGTACAATGTATATATCTGTATAATCTATGGGTACAATACTGATACTAATACTGCGGCTACCTCATAGATCTAAACTCCCCTCCCGCACGCACACTCCCGCCTTGGTGACGCCTACTTCGCAACGGGCCGTGGAGCAGAAATCGTAATATTTTAATTTCGCCATAACATCAAAACCAAACCTCCAATTTTAATCATTCAAAGACCAAATATTATCTACATAAACTGTACTTAGTGATGAAACAATTTATTTTGATAAGGATTAATAGGATGAGTAAAATAAACGCGTTTAAATATAGTCAAAAAAAAAATCTAAATAAAAAAATGGTTGTTGTGCCTCACTCGACATAGATAGGTATAGTGTGTCGCGGACTTTTTTGTAGATATTTATAAGATCTACAATTAATAAGAATATCTTATGGTTCTATTTTTATAGTTTAGGCAGCGTACGCAAAATAAGTAACTTTTCTGGTTGATTTTTTACACCTTGTGTCCGAAAAACCCAAATATCTTACGGAACCCTATTTTTTCCAAAATAAATTTTAGCCTATGTTACTCATGGATAATGTAGCTTTCGAATAGTGAAAGAATTTTTGAAATCGGTCCAGTACTTTTTGAGCCTATTCATTACAAACAAACAAACATACAAAGTTTTCCTCTTTATAATATTAGTGTAGAAAAACAACTATTGAATAATGGAACCTAAATGTATGCAATTAACTTTATTTTGATTTTTATTTTTATAACTGCAGAAATTTGACTGAATTTGAATGTATTTTCTCTTCTCACTCGCTCGTATTAATTCGTGGAACATCGCGGCATCGTGAACTCTCGGGTCGCGTCGCGCGTCGAGTCAAAATTATTTGGTATCGGATTTTAGCATTAGCAACTAGCAATAGCACGATAACCAGTTAGCACTTAGCGCCGCGGTGCGAACAAGCGCGAAAAACTACGTTTTTTTTACAAAAACAGCTACGCCGCGGCGCGGCGCCGCCACGCCGACCAATTTCCCCCGGCGCGCCGCCGCCAGCAAATTTTAGGTCGGCGCCCACCTCTAACCTGTACCTATACACCTGCACTCGCAACTCGCAAATGTATCTTTGTAATATAGCCTACTAGCTTTTTCCCGCAGCTTCACCCGCGGCATATTGGGTCATACGTAGGGTTGCCAGATTTTTTTTCAGCCTATAAGGGACAACTGTAAATATATGCCAAAAATACAGGATTTCAGTTTTTTTTCTCGGGACAAAAAAACAAAATTAATTAGTGACAAATTTTATTTTTTGACATTTTTCTGAGTGTCGAGCGAGTTTTATCATAACATTTTGATTAGTTTTAGCGCGTCCGAGCTCATATTGCATTAGTTTTAACGAGTACTACTTACTACGTACTTTAAACCCTAGCCCTTTACTAATAATAGCTGTATAAGCTTTGAATAGTTACACAGTGTTTTGTCTCTTTCTATCGGATTAAACATGTCCCTTGTGTGATGTGAACAAAACACTGTATAACTATTCAAAGCTTATACAGCGTTTATTAGTAAGGGGGTAAATCGTTCGATTTACGGGACAGCGCTTGTCCCGGGCGGCGGGACGTCTTTAAGAGCATTGATCGGCGCGCGACTCAGATTTCACGAAAAACCCTACTTTTCAAATGCGTCTATATCTAACAAAAACTGGTTTTTCTGATTTTTACATGTAAAAAAACACTAGAAAATATTGCATTCTAATTTTTCCCTTATCATTTATTTTAAAATAATTTCAAACTTTTGAATAAAACTGACAAAACTAACCAGAAGTTTTTACAACTTTAGGTTCAGGGGCAATTTCAAAACATATAATAGCTAAAACCGCTTACATTTTTTAAAAACAAAAAATCTTTACAAACTTGTTGGATCCTCTTCTAGATTATCTATTTGTCAGATTATTTTTATATACGTTTCTATCTCATAAAAATAAAATTTAAAGAATGTAAAATTATCAGGAATTATAGTTATTTAAAATGATGATATTTATGTATTTTACTTGCTCCTTTTGTTTCTTACTTACATAATCTATGAGAAGAACCTTTTATCTTTAATATGCTATTTAAATTTTTAACTAAATTAGTTTGACGAATTTTATATGAATTTTTAAAACTACTAATAAATCGAGGCGCACGAGCGTTTACAATTTATAAAATAGCAATGTTTAAATAGCATATTAAAGATAAAAGGTTCTTCTCATAGATTATGTAAGTAAGAAACAAAAGGAGCAAGTAAAATACATAAATATCATCATTTTAAATAACTATAATTCCTGATGATTTCGCATTCTTTAAATTTTATTTTTATGAGATAGAAACGTATATAAAAATAATCTGACAAATAGATAATCTAGAAGAGGATCCAACAAGTTTGTAAAGATTTTTTGTTTTTAAAAAATGTAAGCGGTTTTAGCTATTATATGTTTTGAAATTGCCCCTGAACCTAAAGTTGTAAAAACTTCTGGTTAGTTTTGTCAGTTTTATTCAAAAGTTTGAAATTATTTTAAAATAAATGATAAGTGAAAAATTAGAATGCAATATTTTCTAGTGTTTTTTTTACATGTAAAAATCAGAATAACCAGTTTTTGTTAGATATAGACGCATTTGAATAGTAGCGTTTTCCGTGAAATCTGAGTCTCGCGCCGATCAATGCTCTTAATTATACCTAAAATACGGGACGTCTGGCAACCCTAGTGATATGCAATCATTTTAATAACATTTTTATCCTACTAACTGGTGCCCGCAACTTTGTTTGCATACAACTAACGGAAACGCAACCCTATTATAACCCTAGTACAGAGAAAGTTAGGTCGGGAACGCGTCCTAATGGACAATCTTCAAATTAATAAAAAATCTAAGGTATATATTTTAACACTTATAGTTTCGCTCTGTCCGCGTCTGTCTGTCTGTATGCGCTTTAAGCTTCTGTAATATAAATGGATGAATTTTATTCTACCCCTTCGTGTAGGGTATCGTTGAATAGGTATTTTTAAATCGATAAAGGCTAGGTTTGATGTAATAGGTGCTTCTTAACAAAGTCAACCATTTTCGAGTATTTAGTATTTATTGTTATAGCGACAACAAAATACATATTCTGTGAAAATTTCATTTCTATGAAAATGACACGATTCACAGTTCATGAGAAGAGGACAGAGGGACAGACGAACAGCGAAGTTTCAGTAACAGGGTCCCGTTTTACCCTTCGGCTACGGAATCGTAAAAAGTAGATTTAAATCGGTTCATCCATTTGATAGTTACGATGCCACAGACAGATATACAGCTAGACACATACACGTCATTCGTCAAATTATAACACATCTATCATTTGCGTCATGGTTTATTAAGATATACTGTGTTATTGTACGGCCAAAATAAATGTTCCTTAAACCGGTTGAACTCGAGTTAACATTTACAAAATATGCATTTTCATCAAAAATAATAATCCCATATGAAATATTACATTCGTCATGGACTATTTATATCTTATAACCATTAAAACTGTAGATAGTTTCCTAATACTTATTTTGTTATGACTAGCTGTACCCAGCAGACTATGTTCTCTCTTAACTATCTCTATAAACTGGAATAAATGAAAACTACACCTACAAACTTTATACTACCTATATCTAATATTATTATAGAGCACGTCGAATTTTGCTCGCGTACGAATATATTGCTATCCCGTTTCCACAGGTACGCGATAGGAGCGCGATAGCAAATTCACAAGTAACGATAAGTCAATATACGAAATTTTACGTACTCCGCGACCGCCCTTTATTTTTGATGTTAGAAGGGTGTGTGAAGAAAAAATTGAGGGTTTTATGTATTTTTAATGCCAAATCATAAAATAATTAAAAAATTAAAAAAAAAAAAAACAGATGGCTCTATAAAAAAAGGCTTATACTTAATAATATATCCTATTGTCATACCTATCGAAATAAGAACGAACAAATAACATCAGTCATGTCAGTTTTCCCGTGGGCCGTGATGTCGAAATAAAAGTACATAATATTTGAAATTTAGGTATGCAAGGTTTTTTAATTAATAAAATTATCTGAACGATGGTTTTAGTGATAAGTTGTGAATTGTGATTACATATTATACGTAAGATATTATAGTCATTAGTCTGTATGGCTTTCTCTTTTATGTAACGAGTAAATATATACTATACTTGTTGAATATACATAATATTGTAATATTACTGCATAGAAGACATTACAACAATGATATTAATATTTAATTAAGTTGTGTTTAAATTGTAAGATTATTGTAATGTCTTGTTGCAATAGGGGATCGGACTACATCTGAAATATTTGGTTTCATTAATATATTCAGAAATACTGAGGCATTACTACTTGGTAAATGTAAAAAATATATTATTTTATGTGCAGTTTACTAATAAAATACATTTAAAAAATACCAAAAAAAATATATTTTTTTTTGCGAAATTGGCAAACAAAACCTACATCATTAGTTTACTCACATCATATACAAAAACATTCATTTTGGTAACTATGAACTTAAACGCACAAATATGGGAGATATTTACAAGTATATTCCGGCGGCCATATACTTCATATACTACAACCTACAAGTGACGTCATTTGTAGGTCGACTTTAGTATGGAGCGTTTTTAGGAGGCTCGCGAATTTTTTTATACAAATCGCTGTGCCTTTGAAAATATTGACTTTTGATATACGGTTTCTTCTGAGAAGTTACTCATATTTAAGAGTACTATTCATTTAGGCAATAAAAAAAAATGTCCGATTGCCTATTGTCAGGAAGATAGAGCATCAGAGATAGAACAATGGAAATGTTGCAGATGTTAATTTTCAGGGTAGGACCTAACGTAGTTGTTCTACGTTCGAGAAAATGTTCTGTCTCATAAGGGGTACCAAAATTCCTGAAATATCCAAACTAAATAGTGAGCGGTGCAAAAATCTAAAAAAAAAAAAAGTGGTCTGGTAGTGTAGTGTGTAGTAGTAGTAGTACTCGTAGTAGTACCTAGTAGCGCTACGCTTGGCTCGTCTGAGAGATTACAAACTTCATTGTAACTTTACAACTAATACTACAATATGACATTTATTATCAGGGCATTAAGAGGGCACTTGCGACAAAACAATCAAATTTTGGGTGTTAAAAATTCGAATATTGAATAATAAATTACCAAGTTGGCGAAAGAATGTACGGAACAAAAAAATTCAAAATCTGGCAACTAAATAGGTACTATCAGTTTTGTTCACTATTCCAAACTGGCAGACAGATATTATTTTAACGAACAAATAACCATCTTGGCGATAATTTAGGAGTACACATTTAATTTAAGAATATTTCCCTGTTGTAGGTTATTCATAAAACATAAAATAGCAGCAAAACGAGCTCACATAAAAAACGTACAGAAGCGTACAAAATTCCCATTTTAATTTTTTTTCGGTTTCAAGAGGTGTATATTGTGTAGATACATTTTGAAATTAAAAAATGGCGGATATTTCTTTTTCTTAAAATTTGGCGGTGCAGATTACAAAAAAGACATCCATTTTGAATTTCCAAGATGGTAGACATTCAAAAATGGATATAATAGCTGTGTCCTTTTGTAGGTTTCTGGTGTCGCTGATTACAAAAAATTATTCGTTTTGAAATTTCAAAATGGCGAATATTTATTTTTCTGTTAAATTGATATGGGACACCCATATCAATTTTAGTCCTCGAGGTTTTTATGGGTGCTGAATACAAAAATGATATCCATTTTGAATATCAAAGATAGCGGACTATATTATAGGATATTGTTTGGGCTGGTACCGACTTTATAAATAAGAAATTTGAGTAGAAAAATAAATTAAATTTTAGCCGAAAATAAAAAGAGAATTATTTAGAAAATAAGTTTTATTTCATACTATTTGTGTATTTTTACTTTGGAAGCCAGTCTATTAGTGTTATATTAAGATTTAGAATTAGTGATTGTGAAAGAATTTAATATTTTAAACTTTAATATTAACTTCAAAGATAATTGTTTCCGTTAGTTACTTACAAATTAACAAATTTAAAGCCAGTAGCACAGCAGTGTCTAGATTTAAATAAACATGCTCCAAGTGAAATGCGGTGAAGGACAGCATCATTGGAAAACCCGAATAACTGCAATTTGAGTCTAATGACATCGTCGAACTTAGGTGTGGCGCAGACGGGCTACTAGCTGGAGAGCTACTAAGAAATTTAGAGTAGGTATTTGAGGCACGTTGAAACCGTGTCCTGTACTTCTCCTATTGTACCTCAACACGAGAATGCAGGCCTGGCTAGTCAGAAGCGGAACTTAGCCAAGTTACAAATTTTTGAAAAGTCCATTTTTTAATGCCAAAAATCCATGTTTGAGGCGCTTTGAAATTTGGATATACAGTTAGTATAATGAATAAGAAGTTGGGGGAAAAAAAGGCCATGTAATTTAGTTGGAACTTTAACCTAGCCATGTCAGTTTAAAAGTAAATAAACTGGCTTTCGATTCATGATTTTCTGACATCTATTGGTCATTTTATGAACTGCAATATACGTACGGGCGAAAATGCGACATCTATGAAGCCCTCAAAGAACTACGTGGTCAAAAAATTAAATAATTGCGTATTGTGCAATAAACTTACTCGTCAAAATGTATTTATAAAACAAATAGGTATTAATGAAATAGAAATGGCATACGAACCAGCCTAACCTACCATCTACATGTTTTAGATAATAGTTTAGTTAACTATAAACGTAAAAGCGACATCTAGGCTTGGCTTGACACACTACCGCGTGTCTAGATTTGTTTTTTATATACAATTTGTCGAGTAAATTAGACTATTGCACAATATATAATTTTATTGCACACAATATTGTATAAACAACGAATGGATGTCTTCGATTTTTATAGGAAAATCAATTAAAAACGACTCATATCGACTTTGCGAAAATTATCAAGACCACGTAGTTCTTTGATTCTTCCTAGATGTCGCTTTTACGTTTATAGTTAACTAAACTATTATCTAAAACATGTAGATGGTAGGTTATGCTGGTTCGTATGCCATTTCTATTTCATAATACCTATTTGTTTTATAAATACATTTTGACGAGTAAGTTTATTGCACAATACGCAATTATTTCATTTTTTGACCACGTAGTTCTTTGAGGGCTTCATAGATGTCGCATTTTCGCCCGTACGTATATTGCAGTTCATAAAATAACCAATAGATGTCAGAAAATCATGAATCGAAAGCCAGTTTATTTACTTTTAAACTGACATGGCTAGGTTAAAGTTCCAACTAAATTACATGGCCTTTTTTTTCCCCAACTCCTTATTCATTATACTAACTGTATATCAAAATTTCAAAGCGCCTCAAACATGGATTTTTGGCATTAAAAAATGGACTTTTCAAAAATTTGTAACTTGGCTAAGTTCCGCTTCTGACCAGCCAGGCCTGCATTCTCGTGTTGAGGTACAATAGGAGAAGTACAGGACAAGGTTTCATCGTGCCTCAAATACCTACTCTAAATTTCTCTGTAGCTCTTGGGCTATACAAGCAACTGCGACCGGTCTTGCCAAACGGAATTGTCATACATTTTGAGTTGCCGCGATCGGATACACACATACGGCGATTTAATGTAAGTATGTAACAATTTTATTTTTCATATTTTTTTCCGTAGAGTAAGTACACGATTTCCGAGATAGAAGCGATTATAAAAATAAATAAAAAATGGCAATGCTCTACTTTGAGATACGACGAGCGATGAGCGAGCTATAGAAATGTTGGGAAATTCAGGAGTCTTAGTAATGGGACTCTATTTACCCTAAAAACAGCATAAGTACGAGTCTAGTACTAACTCCTAGAAATGACTCGATACTTAAGATTACAAGAGTCATAAAGCAGTAATAAACTATGAATAAACTATAAAAAAGATGATATTATATTTTATAGTTTTTCTGACAACCCTAGTTCCCAAGGTATTAAAGTATAACCTATAAGGTACCCACGAGCGTGTTTCGTTGTACATTGTAATAATCATGTTAGCCCGCTGATGTGATGATGATGGTAATGATTAATTGCAAGTATCTAATCATTGGGTGTAGAATTAATTTGTATAAGTCTGGAGAAAGATACGAAAAATATAATATTATTATAAATACCTACTTAAGGTTATGGATTGAGATCCTAGCCCCGCCAGACTCCCCTTATATTCTTACTGATGAAATGTATATCATATTGTAGTATTAGTTGTGTATAATAATCAATGTTTGTATACCCGCCAGATTGTTAGTGAGCCCATTCTCATGTACTGGGCTCCAAATGTACAAAAAAAATGTACTAATTTTTCTTACAAGCTATGATCTTTTTTTGAAATGATTCTAACGTATTTTATAGTAGAATAATGACATTTAAATATTATAAAAGATAAAGTGAAATTTACACGGATTGCTTATTTTTATGTTGTGGACTGTAGTTTTCATAAAAATGAAAAATGGAAAATCATCCACGTAGAAATAAAAATGCACAAAAAAGTATGAAAACTTATTTTCTAAATAATCCCCCTTTAAAATTCGATTGAAATTTAAACTATTTCCTACTTAATCTTTATAACTTTGAAGTCGGTAGCGGCCCAAACAATATCCTGATAAAACAATCCCACCAAAAACATTCTGTAAAAAACTAGCCAAGTCTCGATGGAGCTGCTTGTTTATCTCTAAAAAGTAATGAAATCTAGACAAAATCGTGCCAAGTCTAAGGTTCCTTACTGCGGTTTCTTTATTATTATAGTTAATGTTGAGTGACTTGGCCGTTGAACATTCTTTATACTTTAGTGGGTACAAGTCAATTTTGTTTACATTTGTAACTACCTATGTTTGTTAAGCGAGATAATAGCCCATACTGGTATTGGTAATTGGACGCTAGTGTCTCATTTTAGGCTGTTGTTGATTGTACAACACACGTATTGGAGCAATGGTGTCATGGAGCCCCTTTTGTACCCTTGCGTGCCCTTCAACGGCCAAGTCACACAACATTAACTATAATAATAAAGAAACCGCAGTAAGGAACCTTAGACTTGGCACGATTTTGTCTAGATTTCATTACTTTTTAGAGATAAACAAGCAGCTCCATCGAGACTTGGCTAGTTTTTTACAGAATGTTTTTGGTGGGATTTCACTTCTTTTTGTAGAAACGTGGGCATATTGATTTATTTTCCTAGATTTTAGTGTAATTTATTTATTTAATTTGTGTAATGTTCGAGTAGAATAAAGGGGCCTGAAAATGCGGCAAAATGGTTGCCCCCAGATCGACGTTCTGGTCTTATCTAGAGGTTCTCAAATAGGGGCCTGAAAATGCGGCAAAATGGTTCTAGTAAAGAATGGTACGGCAGTGTTTGCTTCGCGCTCGACTTGGCGGGGGCACTGCCGTGCCCCCAGATCGACGTTCTGGTCTTATCTAGAGGTTCTCAAATAGGGGCCTGAAAATGCGGCGAAATGGTTCAGTAAAGAATGGTACGGCAGTGTTTGCTTCGCGCTCGACTTGGCGGGGGCACTGCCGTGCCCCCAGATCGACCTTCTGGTCTTATCTAGAGGTTCTCAAATAGGGGCCTGAAAATGCGGCGAAATGGTTCCAGTAAAGAATGGTACGGCAGTGTTTGCTTCGCGCTCGACTTGGCAGGGGCACTGCCGTGCCCCCAGATCGATTATCCTAGTTTTTATAGTTTTCCCTTTATGTGGCCATTAAACCCCAACTCTGTACCAAATTTCAGCTCTCTAAGTTTATGGGAAGTACTAGTTCTATTTTGATGATCATGAGTGAGTGAGTGAGTGAGTGAGTGAGTGAGTGTCGAAAATGCGAAACTTTGCTTTCGCTTAACTTCGGAACTAAATGACCTACAGACTTGAAATTTTGGATTTTAAGTACGTGATTATAGCTTATTGGATGACGAAAATTTCTGCGTTCTGGTCTTATCCAGAGGTTCTCAAATAGGGGCCTGAAAATGCGGCGAAATGGTTCCAGTAAAGGATGGTACGGCAGTGTTTGCTTCGCGCTCGACTTGGCGGGGGCACTGCCGTGCCTCCAGATTTATAGAACTCACGTTAAAGTTGGGTGGTAGTTGGTACCGACTTCAAAATTATAAACATTGAGTAGTACTATTGATTCCTGCAGATTAAAAAAAAAGTTCACTCCACCACCATCGACAAATTGATTGATCGATGAATGCATGATATCACAAAAAGCTTTATACGATTCCCTGTCGCATTTATAACTTGGAAAATGAATATTTTTAGGGTTCCATAGTAACTACAAGGAGCTCTTATACTTTCGCTCTTTTCGTCGTTTGTTTTGTCTGCTCAGATTTTATTGATATCTATAAACAACTGATTCTATCACTGACACATTGATGATCAAAAACCGGGTAGGTACTTCCGAATGTCCTAGAAAGATAAAATTTAGTGTGTAAGCTTAGTATTAGTACACAAACAACATTAAAATTGTTAAACTTAAAACTTTATGACTCTACTACTTCCGCGTATTTTGATGCTATGAGTATAGGTCTGAAAATTGATATGGAGATCCCTGTTATAAAGATACACTATACTAATCATTGGTCGAGTGTCCAGCGAGACCAATGATTTATCTATGGTTATAAATTATATGTCATGGGATACTCATCCCAACTTACCTGTCCGGTAGTTGTGGTATAGTATACGTATATGCGACCCCGACTTCCCTAGCTATTACTGTCCTATCCCTTGCCCTCCTGGGCGGTAATATCCTACATTTCCTATTTCCCACTCTAACTTACCAATCTTCCTTTCCACACCACCTATCCTTCCCTTTCCCTATTCCTACCATCTCCGCTAATCCGTGGAAACGCAATGGATAATCATAGAAATAATTTAATTATCCAAAATGGCGGCGATGTGGTTCGCCACCCATCCGCCTCGTTTATCGCGGAGGCGAAAAGTGGCCCATGGAGAGCCGCTTCGCTACGTTGAATGTAAGAGGAGGAATGGATGGTAAGAATAAAAGTGGAAGAAGCGAAACAAGTATGTAAGAATCGTAGCAAGTGGAAAGAAGTGGTATCTGCCTACCCATATGGGAAAGAGGCGTGATTATATGTATGTATGTATGTATAAATTATAAAAAATAATATTGTCATGAGCAACTTACAAATACATTTTCATGTAAAATGATGCCGAGACGAGATCAAATGATTCGCACTGTCTTAAAGTTGTCCGATCTCTTTTAGAGCCAAGCTTCTGGCGTTAGGACGATAAAGAGCAGATTGACTTTCTAACAAACATTCTGTATACATGAGTTCTTTTTAAGCTGTCGCTATTTAGTGTTTTATTGAGTTTATCATATTTTTAATAAAAATTCGTAATTCAGCATCGGATTTAGTGTAAATAACTTTTTCACTCTATTTCACTAATCATCTCTTTTAAATTGTGTCTATAAAAGATAAAAAAAAAACTTTGAAATAATAATTTAGCTCTATAATATACTAGCGACCCGCCCCGGCTTCGCACGGGTACAATACTGATACTAATACTACAGAATGTTTTTAAACCTCTAACAAAACGGGCGAAATTTAGTCAAAACAAACAGAAAAAATTAATATAGGTACCTACTAAAACTCAATGAAATAAGTAAGTGGGTATACTTTTATCGTATGAAATACCTATACTCTTCAGGACTAACAATACAACAAACACTAAATAAATAGGTATTCAGTTATTATCTATCCATCATAGGTTGCAACGAACACAAAACAAAAAATTTACCCAATAATTCTTAAGGATAGATCGCGCATAATCGTATTCGGCCTAACTCACTCGCTGCGCTGCGAAAACACGCGCTGTTATTTTGCGATAACTTCTAACTTATTCATTTAAAGTATAAAGTGTAGGGGTAAAATAATCTGCATGAAATGCTTAAGAATATTAATTATTAACCTTACTCACTCATAGATCTAAACTTGCGCCCACTTCGCAACGGGCCGTGCAGCAGAAATCGTAATATTTTAATTTCGCCATAACTTCAAAACCAAACGTCCAATTTTAATCATTCAAAGACCAAATATTATCTACATAAATTGTACTTAGTGACGAAACAATTTATTTTGATAAGGATTAATAGCATGAGTATAATAAACGCGTTTAAATGTAGTCCAAAAAAAATTCAAGATTTCTAAATAAAAAAATGGTTGTTGTGCCTCACTCGACATAGATAGGTATAGTGTGTCGAGGACTTTTTTGTAGATATTTATAAGATCTACAATTAATTAGAACATTTTATGGTTCTATCTTTTATAGTTTAGGCAGCGTATGCAAAATAAGTAACTTTTTTGGTTGATTTTTTACACCTTGTGTCCGAAAAACCCAGATATCTTACGGAACCCTATTTTTTTCCAAAATGAAATTTAGCCTATGTTACTCGTGGATAATGTAGCTTTCGAATGGTGAAAGAATTTTTGAAATCGGTCCAGTACTTTTTGAGCCTATTCATTACAAACAAACATACAAACAAAGTTTTCCTCTTTATAATATTAGTGTAGATTTATAAACTGTAGAGCCAGCCGTGCAAAGCGCGGTGTGTGTACAGATAGATAAATTATTATAATTTGGAACTGCTGTAGTTCGCAAGCGCAACAGATACTGACGAGTATCATTCGGTATTTTCCTGTATTTTTTATTACATAATTTATAAATAGTGCTCTTAAAAATAAGACAGTCTACAAAAGGAATAAGTATACAAATGAAAACCGGCCAAGTGCGAGACGGACTCGCGCACTGAGGGTTCCGTACAGTTAAGCAGTCACCTGTAGTGATTTTGTTACTGTTTAAAAGTACATAGACCTGAGTATTTGATATGAATTTCAAGTTACTACCTCTACGCGTTCATGACGAAAGGGGTAGTAAGTTTAAAATTATAAAAAATATTTTTATTGTATGATGTAACTAAAAATTTACGGTTTTCGTACTATTTTTCGTTTATCTGTGCTAAAAGTCGTTGCTTCGTGCCAAATTTCAAGATTCTGAGTTCACAGGAAGTACCCTATAGGTTTTGAGTTTGTGACTGTCGAAATTTTACAGAAACTTGCGGCATTAACGGCTGTATCTTTTGATTGCGTTGGCTTAGAAGTTTGATTTTTTCACAGCTCCAAGGGAGCTCACAGCTCCTCATTTCCTGTCCAAAGTTATAGGGTTTTTAAGTTTAAAATGGAAAATTAATTATGTTCAAAACTTACACTAAGACTAAACCAAAGAAGAAAAAAGGAGGGATCCGTACAAACTTATAGTGATTTTGTTACAGCTTAAAGGTATTATAGACCTTAGTATTTGATATAAATTCCAGTTTGATACCTCAACGCGTTCTGAGAAAAACGGTCTTGACAGACATTCGGACGGACAACAAAGTGATCCTTTATGGGTTTCGTTTTTCCTTTCGAGGTACGGAACCCTAAAAATAAATATTTTCAAAGATATTGCGGATTGTTTTAAGCACTTCTGTGAGTCTTACAAAAACGCTCCATATAAAAGTCGTGCTACTGCTAAGTAGTTAGTAAGTAGCATAATATAAATATAGCATAATATAAATACAAAACTAAACATAAAATCTTAATTGTTTTTACTTTTATCAAGTTGTAATACCTACCTAATTATTTCTAAATTTATTTAATATACTAAATTTTCACAAGTATGAAAATACCAAATATTATGCCAATACCTTAATATGCGTAGGAAGTTAGGAACTAAGAAATTATAGTAAACTAGCTGTTTCACGCGGGCGAGTATCGGGTATCCCGCGGGAATACTGTACTTATTAATAATACTGTTACGAACAACACTAAGAGAATAGCGCCATCTAGCGTCAACGAATGAAACTACTTGGACAGCGTGGGGCCCCCTACTCAGTACTAGATGGCGCTACTGTGCGAATCCTCTGGAACAATCCAACCACTTCACGCGAGTCGCGAACATTTCTGGAACGGTCTGGGACTCGTGTCATCCGATAATAAATACGTCTGAAGGGTTGGGAACGAGTCGAGTTCACTTTGAGCTTCCAACGAGGCGAAACAGGCGATACCAGCGAAAATTAGTGATCGGGAGTTCGAGTTGAACAGCGAAACGGGCGATAACGATGTGAATACTAGTAATGTGATGATACCGTGAGTGAAACCCACGACTTGGCTACGACTTAGGACACCGTTAGTGCTTAGTGTTTGGACTTAGTGTTTAGTGTTTGGACCTAGTGCTTAATGTTGGACTGATTGCTAGTGAATAAAGTCTTCAATAGAGTCAGCAGGTCTTTTTCTCCAAATCCCGCGAACTCTGACACGTAACACTGGTGTCGGAAGTGAGATTTGGAGATGCCATTGACTCCGAGAGAAGATTTCAAGGAGTGCGGCGGGAGGAGCAGCCCTGGTTGAGGAGCGACCCCTGGCGGAGAGGTGCGACCCCTGGCGGAGAGGTGCGACCCCTGGCGGAGAGGTGCGACCCCTGGCGGAGAGGTGCGACCCCTGGCGGAGAGGAGCGACCCCTGGCGGAGAGGTGCGACTCCTGGCGGAGAGGTGCGACCCCTGGCGGAGAGGTGCGACCCCTGGCGGAGAGGTGCGACCCCTGGCGGAGAGGAGCGACCCCTGGCGGAGAGGTGCGACCCCTGGCGGAGAGGTGCGACCCCTGGCGGAGGTCACACCCACTGGGGACCAAGCTCCGCCCACTGGCCCCGCCTACCATGCCCCGCCCACTGTGGGCCAAGCCCCGCCCACCGGGCCCCGCCTGGTCATGTCCTTTGGGTCTCTGGGAGGAATGATGCTATGAGGGAGGCTCAAGACAGAGATGACGACCTTCGGCACATCGTCACGTGCAAGAAACGGGGCGACGTAAAACTAATCTGGAGTGAGGTTGCACCCACTGGCGCTATGACTAAGGCGTACTGGGCGCAATGGGACGGTCTGATAAACGGAATACCCTACCGGAAATAACGGCAGAGAGTTCCATCTTCAGATAATTGTCCCAAGAACTAGAGTGCTAGATGTTCTCCGTGAAATGCATGATGGCGTATCAGAAGGTCATCTAGGTGTCAAGAGGGTCATTCAAAGTGGTACACATAGATCGTCTAGCGCGGTACCATGGCAGTAACAACGATGCTCGGGACGAGCATCTCTAAGAGGGGAGTAGTGTTACGAACAACACTAAGAGAATAGCGCCATCTAGCGTCAACGAATGAAACTACTTGGACAGCGTGGGGCCCCCTACTTAGTACTAGATGGCGCTACTGTGCGAATCCTCTGGAACAATCCAACCACTTCACGCGAGTCGCGAACATTTCTGGAACGGTCTGGGACTCGTGTCATCCGATAATAAATACGTCTGAAGGGTTGGGAACGAGTCGAGTTCACTTTGAGCTTCCAACGAGGCGAAACAGGCGATACCAGCGAAAATTAGTGATCGGGAGTTCGAGTTGAACAGCGAAACGGGCGATAACGATGTGAATACTAGGGATGTGATGATACCGTGAGTGAAACCCACGACTTGGCTACGACTTAGGACACCGTTAGTGCTTAGTGTTTGGACTTAGTGTTTAGTGTTTGGACCTAGTGCTTAATGTTGGACTGATTGCTAGTGAATAAAGTCTTCAATAGAGTCAGCAGGTCTTTATCTCCAAATCCTGCGTACCTAACACGTAACAATACAATTTAATAATACAATAGAGCTGAAAATCGAACATCAAGTGCCGAGTTAAATGTCAATATCATAATATAACTAATATTACAGCTCGACACATCGAGATTCAACTATTCTATCTATTTTAAGGTAGAGTTCTATTTTCAGTGCACCGAATTTTCCCGGGCCCGCTGGATTCCGGTACATATAGTCCCAGCCAGCAGGCTTAGCATGGCGATCCATAGAAATACATTTAATGAAGAAATATTCTATCCAAAACAGTTCGTTGCAAAATAGTTCTTAATCCATGATAACAAGGTCGTCAATAGAATAATAAACATTTCTAAACCGCCATATTTTTAAAATGGTTGCCGGGAAATCTTCTGTCAAAAACGAACAAATATTCAAGTATATACTTGAATATTTGTTCGTTTTTGACTACTACTATTACGTTGAGTCATATGACTCAACGTAATAGTAGATTATGCACCAAGGGGATAAAGCAGTGTCTTATGTCACGGGCAGCATATTGGATCCTGAGCGTAACAAGGGACTCTAGAGTTAACTCCCGAGCGCAGCGAGGGAGTTAAAACTTAGCTCCCGAGTGAAGCGAGGGAGTTATGTAGAGTCCTGAGTGAAGCGAGGGGTTCAAGCTGCCCAAGACGAAGACAGGCTTTATCCCAGAGGTGCATACTCTACTTTTCATACCTACTGCGAGGCAATAAGAACCTAGGGCTACATAAATAAAACATTTATTTTGTTAAAAGTTAATATTGATGTTGGACACATTTGTCCAGTTATGGAGGGACAGAGTAATATTTTTATTAGGGAGAATGTTAAAACACGGACCTGTTAAAATAACGTAGTAGGTACCTATTTTAATTTCTGAAAATAGCACCAAACACTGGCTTTTGCTCTGAAAATTTTGAATCGCATTTTTCTTTCGTTATAGGTGGCCAGTTAGATTTTCGAATAAACTCTCAGCAATACCATATTATTATTGAAAAACTCTATGATAGATGCGTATCTATTAGAAGTTTTCATTCGAATTTTAACGTTCCAAATTCAAATCACTTTAATCCCTTGGGAGTTTCATACAACATTATCTCCCTTGGGAGTCAATGACATGCTTTACGTTGAGATTGCGTGATATATATCCGATACATTGTCGAGCAGGCGGGATGAAAAGAAACTTTTTGTCGAGGTCCGCCATGATGTGGAGTGGTTGACATTACTGTGGGACTTTTTGACATTAAAATAAGAAAACGTTTCTACTTTAGCTGTCAAAACAGACCATTTTGTGAGCTCATGCTCGGGAAGAAAAGAAATGTTATTTCTCATAACGACGATACATCGACCTTGCTACCTTATAATAAGACCTATTTTGCTCCGAATGGTATTAATGTTTCTTCAAACTGTCATATTTTCTTTTCTTTGGTGTTTCTTCTATGCACATGCTAAGCCTGCAGGTATTCTCACACGTACCACAACCAAACCACACCGACGCGCGACGCGACGCGACGCAATAGATTTGAATAAAACCTGTGGCTTCAGGTCGCTGCGTTGTGGACTGTGGTACTGATAAAACGTCGATGTTTGTTATGAATTATCGGTAAAAATACTCGGTGTCGCTGGTGGTTGCGATAAACGTCGATGTTTATATTGAATTAATAATATAAATACTCGTTGTCGATGGCGGTTGCATTGTGGTTGCGATGTTGTACCGACAAAACGTCGATGTTTGTTATGAATTATCGGTAAAAATACTCGGTGTCGCTGGTGGTTGCGATGTGGTTCACACGTAACGATAGCTTGACTATCTTTTGTCGCATCGGTGTGTGGTTGTGTAATAATAATAATAATAATATTTATGGACGCTTCACACCACGTCAATCTGATCCCGTGGTAAGTTCTCGAAGAACTTGTGTTACGGGTACCAGACAACGGAAATATATTTAATACTTTTATACTATACCTACACATATTTAAGATTTTTATTATATTATAAGTACACATATTTAATACACATCCATGACCCACTAAGATAAAGTACCCAGATATAAAGATGACCCAGGAACACTGAAAAACTTTTTGTTCCTTCGGCGGGATTTGAACCCACGACACCCGGCTTGAGCACCAACACGCTCAACCAACTGAGCCACAGAGGTCGTCAAATATCGTATAGTGTTACGTGTGGAAAGATAAAATGTGAAGTAAAAATCGTAATGTGTTACGTGTGGAAAGACCCTTATACTCAAAATAGTCTAGGGTTATAATTTAATGTCAAAATTGTTTTATATTTACCCTAGCTAGTCCTTATGAAATAATAATTAATTTTTAGTAATTTCACGAGCAGCTAAACGCAACACCACAGTGCGGCGTAACTCGATATAGGTACGTAAGGCGGTTTACGTAGTGGCTACGATTTAAGAATAACATACGAGTATAGTAGTATCGTTATTCGTAGCGTAGTACCTACCTAATTGAATTATAGTAATACCTTTAATGTTTGTTTAGACTACAGATTTTACCTAGTAAAATCTGTAGTCTAAACAAAATTACTATTATTTTTTGTTTAAGCTACAGTACCTACCAGTACTTTTAAAGTTTGTTTAGGCTACAGATTTTATCTCGTGAAATCTGTAGCCTAATAAACAAAATAGATGTATTCTCGCGTCTTTTTGATAAATTCATTTATTTAATTAATTGCTAATAATCAATAGGTGCCAATTAGTTAAATCAATAACGAGGTAGATTTTAATAACGTAGTTATCGGTATAAACAATAGCCCGATTTTGTCAGTAGCAGTAAAAACGGAATCCTTCTTTTTATTAGGTGCATCAATGAAAAAATTAAAATGGAAGTTCGTTCCCGGGACGCGTAGTGATGAGATTAGAATCGGTATTCGGGATTTTATTCGATGCCACTGAATTTTTAGAAACGCGTAAGGACGATTAGTTTTGTTGTTGACGTAATTTTGAGTCAAAGTTAATTTAAGTGTCGATAATATTATCTAGTCTGAACACACGTAGCTAAAGGCACAAAACGAATAAAAAGATGAATAGGTGAACAATAAAATGAAAGGTTTGCACAGTGCACTTTCTATGTGTCGGTAGTGGTTTTATTAGTAAAAGCTAAATAATATTATCCGACTAGGTAGGTACATAATATTTCGAGAGGAAATCGTCGCAATTAGGACACTAGAAAGTTGTAATATCTGCAGTTTGTTTTGTCTAGGAATATTTAAAATTCAAAGGTATTAATTTAAAGCCATTAAAGTTCGTAGTTATATATGTCTTCATTTATCTAGGGGCACGGCAGTGCACCCGCCAAAGTCGAGCGCGAAGCAAACACTTCATAATTTATCTTATGATTAGGTAAGTACATATGATAAATGAGATCGAATGAGCTTCTTTTGCCGTTGCAAAAGTAATAATAGCAAGTCTTATTTCTAGTAGACAATCGCAGCAGCATCATAATAAGTATAAATCCACGCATTGAGCCAAGTCATGTTGTTAAAGGTTTTTGTATCTTACCTTCTATTTTGGCAAAAAACACACAACACTACTTTTGTCAACAATACTCCAACAACAGCTGACTTTTCGAATTGAAAAGTGGTTGTCATTGTCATATCTGCTATGTCAAATTGACATTGGCAAGTATGAAATTGAAAATTGTATTTGTGTAAATCGATTTAAATCTTCACTACCATGAGCATGAAGCATAGATACCAGGAGTCCGAACGGTATAGGCTTTTTAATAATAATTATGTACACAATAATAGGACCAGATCTTAGTTCTCTTTTCTGCCGCTAGGCGTGCGAGACCGACGAGTACCGCGTGTTGCCAATACTATTATACCGAGTGTTGCCAATACTATTATTTATTACAATTATTTTTAAATTACCGTTAGGCAATTACCGAGTTCTACGGTATCTATTTTTCGAGAACAGTTTCTAAGAATTTCCTAAAACTTTTATTTAATAAGATTTCAATCTTTCCAGAGCTGTCAATAGCAACTTTAAACTTCCCGCGTAATTTCAAACGAGTGCATGTCGGACCGTCGCGCGCTCTACCGGCAAAAATCTGTCCCCGTAATTGAGACCATTATTTTAACATTACGTTCGGACTCCTTGTTATCTATACTTCGTGACCATGAGAAACAATCGATAAAACAAACATAAACTGAGCATTTATGTAGGACAGTAATTCATATGATTATGGTTCTATTTTGCTGTACGACTCGCCAAGGCCATGAACGATGCACGGCCAACGCGCGACCGCGTGAAATATTCCAAAAGAAAACGTCTCGAGGACTGACGTATGTAATTATTGTTATTATTATAATATGTCCAGCCTGCAATTGAAGCGCAGTTAATTAGCAAAACTGAAAATGATTGTTATGCACTATCGACTGGCTGCTGGATTTGCAGGTTGGACGTTGAACGGACGTGGAAATTGGAATGATAAAAGTAAGATATTTTGACATAATATTATGCATGCGTGATTTATTGGTGATTATTTATTGAGAGAGACACGTGGTTTCCATTTACCATGTACTCCATAGTGCGCTCTGTCATCTGTGGATATTATTATCGAATTCTCTAAAAACTCTAATTAATCTTTGGTCAAATTAACTTTGGTTGGATGCTCTTAAGGACGAGTGCAGATAAGTTTTGAAACAAAATAAATTTAAAGTAGGATTAAACCCACTGAAAAAGGAAGAGAATACAACAAAAATAAAAGGAAAAATAATTATTTTGATGATTTGAGATCGGGAAGTGAAAGGGGTGTTTTTAATGGTTGAAAACGGCTTATCTTGATTTCCGGCAAAACTACAAGTCCTATGGAAAAAAGTCAAATGGCAAAGTTGTAGGTAATAAAAAGTCAAAAGATCTAAGTATGTACATCTTTTGCATTTACAAATACAAATGTATGTGACTAACTCAAATAACCAAGTTTTTGGTTTTTTATTTGTATCTTGTACAAAAATAATAATTTTTTCACGAAATTTGTTGAAAACTTATCCAAATATGTCCCAAATACACTGTAATTTTCTTGATTTAAAATATTAATTGTTACACCTTATTTTGAATTAAGGTGGTTCGTTTCCTATACAAAAAAACAATGGACATTATTTAGGTAATTTCATACTATTACTACATAAATTTATATGCACATCTATTTATTCTGCAATACAATTGTCGCAAAATGTATTTAAAATACTTTATTTCACACAGAAGTCACATTTTTATTGAATTTTCGACAAAAAGTGACATAAGTTACAAATGTCACTTTTTGTCGAAAATTCAATAAAAATGTGACTTCTGTGTGAAATAAAGTATTTTAAATATATTTTGCGACAATTGTATTGCAGAATAAATAGATGTGCATATAAATTTATGTAGTAATAGTATGAAATTACCTAAATAATGTCCATTGTTTTTTTGTATATCGAAAAATTAACCCTAATTTTCAATCGAAAATTGTCGCGTCAAAATATCAGCTTTTTATAAAAAGTCGGTGGGCTTTTTGTTCGTTGAAATCTATTCTTTCTGATAATGTAAAAAATATATTACCTATATACATTACCATAGTAAATGTTCTCAGAAAATGCAAAGAAAAGAACAAGTAGTAAGGCTCAGACCCGCCGTTTTATTTAAAGTTATGGACGTTTTTTGCCGACTAGGGTTCCGCAACGCGCCATAAGGAAATTTCGTTCCAAAAAATAGTTTTCCTATTTTCTCGAAAAATAATCTTATTAATATTATATATCTATGTTTACAAACATTTTTGTTGGCATATTCCGTATTCGAAATCCACAAACGATTTCCGATCGATTATGTACCCGGAAGTCTATTTTATGATTATTAAAAAAATGTTGGCTTGTCGTAAACAAAAAAAAAGTAAATTAATTAGTAAGTATAATTTATTTACTAAGTAACGTACAAGAAAAAATGTATCACAAACCATCTTTGAGTATCCAACCATACGGAGATGGCATTGTCAGGCGTTCCCCGCTGCCAAAGGTTAGACCCCCCGGTCGTGAGGGTTGTATAAAACTAGTTGCTGCGCGTTTTTGACGTATTCGGAAAATTACAGCGAGGCGGAACGAACCGAAGCAAAAAATGCCGACTTGCTGTATTTTTTAATGCAAAAACAGATCGGAAACATCAAATAAACAAAAGGATGGTGTTACTTTCCATGTGTATGTATTATTTTGCCTAAATATTAACAATAATTGCGATAAATTAGCAAAAATCCAAAAATTTTACTCGATGAATAAATGTTGCTACTAAATCGTACAACATCCAAATTTAGGGTAATATTTAAAAGTAGTACCTAATTTATAAAAACTTCTATTTCATATTCGTTCTTGTTTTTACTATTTCATAATGAAGAAACATGACTAATTAATAAGTACACTATTTACAATTTTGTTTTTATTCATTATATTATAATTTCACGAAACACATTCAAAATTTGCAAATTATTATAAAATAATTATCCAATTGTAATAACAAACTTTTGTTTATATTAATTATTATTTATTACAATCAAATATGTGCGGATAAATTTATCCTGAAATTATGCATTTTTAATTTATAAACAGGCCACACTTCATAAAAACTGAGGGTTGTGACAACGTAAAAGAAATATCGATATCGACTTTATCAGTATGTTATTCTGACCATTATTTTTTTAGATTTCCTAAAAATAGGATGATTAGGAATGTCTGGGTCCAAGCTTGCGCTAATAATTTTTTTTTTGGTCTCCCAAACGTACGAGTACAATTTGCTCGGTGCATTTTGAAGTTTCATGTTTTATTGTTCAGGCGAACAACAGGAGGAGATTAAAACAGTGCGCCTTGCCAGCTTTGAAATTATTAAAGGTGAATTTTATTATTAACTAGTTTTTGCCCGTGAATTTGAACCAGTCTTTGAACTACTTATGGTGAACATTGGTAAACATTGAGGTGGAGCAGAACTATTATAAATGCAAAAAAAAAAACGTATTTAGGGTGGACCCTAGTTATCAAAACGATTCCGCATTTTTACTTAGCTCTACCTTTTTAACCGACAAAAAACCGAAGGAGATTCTCAAGTCTTTTTTGGTAATATTTTTTTTTTATTTAATAATATAATATATTTTAAATATATATGGATGCTTCACGTCATGTCAATCTGGTCTCGTGGTAAGTTCTCTTGAAGAACTTGTGTTACGGGTACCAGACAACGGAAATATATTTAATACTATACACATACTTTTATTTTATTCTTCACACATTTAATACACACCCATGACCCAGGAACACAGAAAAACTTTATTTACTTCGGCGGGATTCGAACCCGCAATCCCCGGCTTGAGCACGAACACGCTCAATCACTGAACCACAGAGGTCGTCTAATTATTATTGTAAAGATTTTACTTCTAAATTCATCCTATTGTCACTAAATGGTAGACCTGGTGGTAGAATTCATGAGGAATCCACGGACTCCTTTTTTACAACAACAAATAAAAAGCGTGAAGCGTGCTAGATAATGGGTTTCAAAACGTATGAGACTAATTCTTGAAGCTATTATCTATTTTACTTTAGTTATTACGGCTGCTCCACCCGCGTAAATATACTTTCGGTTATCCCGCGGGAATACTCTACTTTTCCCATATAAAAAGTAGCCTATGTTTTAATCCAGAGCCTAAACTACTACCATACCAAATTTCATCTAAATCCGTTCAGTAGTTTTTGCATGAAAGAGTAACAAGCATCCATCTATACATGCAACCATCTATCCATCCATCCATTCATCCTCACAAATTTTCACATTTTATACTATTACTAGGATAGGATGTGAAAGTTAGTGAGGATGGATAGATGGTGAATGTATGGATGGATGGACGTATGGATGTTCTTTAATATTGTAAAACATACTTTTAAATTAAATTAAATTTCATTTATTTCGGGTGACATAGGCCCATATTATAAATACCTTACAGATTAACATACATAACCTGTCAAGCGCCGTGACACTCTTTGACAGATTATGTCAACAAGCGTCGGGCCTTTTTGCCCCCAAAAATTAATTTTCCTTACATTCTCCCGCAATTTTTTTCGCACTTAAATTATATTCGCAACACTGCTAAAATGCTAAAATTCTTCTTCACGCTGGATGACGCTTCCATTTTTGCATGTTTCAACATTTTAATATGTATTTACTTTATGATACTGAGCGAAACTGTAAATTAAATATTGTAGTTAATTTATAATAGATATAATTTTTAAAATTTACTTTTGCCACACATAATTATTACTAGCCGAACTTATCGATAGCAAAACATCGATAGTGTCAAGCACTAGCGGTGCGATCGTCCCCCCCCCCCCCGCAGAAAGTGGCGAGACTTTTTCGCTTAGAAATTAGCTGTCATGTCGTCTCCGTATAGTTGGATACTCAAAGCAAACCATGCACCAACCATGCACAAACGAGCCACCATGGAAAAATATTAAAAAATTGTTTTTTAAAATTTATATTGGCTAATCGTATCAGGGTAGAATACAACCATTCGTATGTACCTGAGATATTCGTTTACGTGCACAAGTTTGTGCAAGTGATACAAGTACAAAATTCGTCCTATTTTGGAGTGTCCGCCAAAACTCGTCTCAAAACTCAAAAAGCGTCTACGACTTTACTTTAATTTATTATATTAGATAGATAGAACAATAGCAATATAATAATTACCTACTTTAAATTATTTACAGATTAAAGAAAGAAAAAAAAAAAAAAAGAGAAAACTAAAGTACAATTTAAATAAAAGGCTATAAAAAGAAGAAAACCTCTAGGTCGTTCCCATCAGGTAGAGTGCCTATCAGTCTCAAAGAATTTCCTCGCTGGATAGCAATGCTAACTCTTTGAGCCAGATAGATGTCGGTTCTGGTGCTTGGGTGGCCTCTACGAGTTTTTTGAAATTTCTCCGAATAGTTTGTGTGCCCCCGGACCCCATGTGCCTAAGGTTTCAACTCCAAACGGTTCAAATATCAGATCCCTACTAAGGTTCTTATTCTTGCGCCGCTTGAGGTTTTCTGCAGCCGCTCCTGCAGTACTTGAGGTGCCCTGGACATGGGACGGAGCATATCGACGCAAGTAGCGTCTCATACAAGAGCCCGTCCCAGTCTCCAAGGGACCAGAGTCATTCCGTCTGGTCTCTTGCCATCGTCGCGTGACAGTCCAGAGGGTTCCAGCACAGCTGGCACTCCGGCGGTGACAAGTGCCCGACGAATGAGGTCGTTGAGGCAGTGATGGCGGGAGATGTGACCGGCGCTTCGTGGACAGGACAGACCGCGGTGTCCGAGTCTGTCTACATTTGCACCACAAACGCAACGATGGGGGACGACGTGGGGGATGCCAAGACGCAGGGAAGTAGCTAAACGAAATGTTGTTCGATCCAGCAATGTGCCCGTATTGGATGACGGTAGCGCTTGTAGCCAAAGGCCCTCTTCCAATTTTTCCACAGCTAAGAGGCGAGCTTGCTCCGTAGGACTGGACGATGTGTTAAGGAGATTGTTCCGTACCAGTCTACAGAGAGGCTCGTCCTAGAGCCTTTGAGAAAATGTATTGGCGGGCAATTCGTTACAAGCACTAGCTACGCTCCAGGCGTCCTTGGCCTCGTCCAGAAACACAACTTTATTGATGTAGGATGGGTGCTCTAGTATTTTAGAGATTAGTTTATAGTTTGCGTGGACTGACAAGAAGGCCGGAAGGGATACGTCCGAGGGTTTTCGGATACCCATGCCACCGAACCTTACTGGAAGTGTTGTCTGAGTCCATGAGCGGTCATCGAAGTTTATGTTCAAAATAGCGGAAAGCGTATGTCTTATGGTGTCATCCAATTGTTTGACAAGTTGAGGGAACTTCCACAGTTGACAGCACCGCAAGACATACGTAAAAGTTGGATACTCAAAGCGTAAAAGAGATGTTTGATTTTGGGCCAGTTCTATGTACACTACATAGGTAAATAGAAAGAAAATATGGGAATATCATAAAAATACGAAACACTTAATTTGAAGAAGGGTAAATGCGTACAAAAATGATTATTTGAAGAGTTTTTTATTGCGAGAACACTATTTTTATAGCGGCCATGACAGTTGTTTTGACTTGACTTTTGACGTAGTAGACAATTTTACGAGACATCGCGTCGTCTTGAATGTCATACGTCTTTCTTTGTCAAAAGTCATGTCATTGACAAAATGTCATTTTTTAGTTATTTCTGATCTGATCCGCCATGTTTTATTTTACTTTGTGTTGCTTTCCTTGACGAAATTATGTACATGGAAACGAAATGTACATGTAAACGAAGTGAAATTAAACAAAATAAAGAATAGGAAACGGTTACTATATTATGTAGCTATATTTACATATACTGTACATAGGGCTGGCCCAGGCCTCATACATTTCTTGAACATCTCTTTTATGTACAAAAATGCAATGACGTGTTAAGGTGAAGGCCATGTGACAATTAATTTGGAGAAGACGATCTAAAGTTTCACTAAAATTTTGTTATTTATTATTTATAAAGGCCGGGAGAGACTCGTCTAAAATAGGTGAACCCAAGAGAAAGAGCGAATCCCTTTCGATGACAGACAGTTGTGGAGCTATTTCTTTGAAGCTAGATATAATTCCATTTCTATCCCCATAACTATCTGGCACATAAAGTTCACACTTCCCTAGGTTCAGCTCTAGGCCGATTTTTTTTTACTCATGGATCAGCGTACGAAAGTCGGATAATAAAGTGGGTGCATCGCTTCCAAGAGTCCCATCATCCAAATACCAAACATTAAAATTAGAATTTAGAAGCTCGATGGCGCCTCGGTCAACTGAGTTAAAAAAAAAAAGTTAGCTTTCCTGAATGAATGAACGGCGGCCTCAAAGCCCCTTTTGCAGGCAAAACCTAGCTGTTTCGGCTGAAAGTATGCTGAAAGGGAACTAAAAGACTTGCAGGCCAGTTGGGCCGTAAGCCGTCGGAATGTACAGCCGGCAGCGATCGGGCGAATGCCTCCATCACTCTTCTTCAAGGCGCAGAGGTTTGCTCCGTACAAAATATCCACAATATCTGATCACTGATGCAACCTCTCCACGCAGTATCAGGTTGCACAGATTCGTGAGTTCATACAGGAGCTTCTCGCCGGCCTCCCCGCAGTAGCCGCTGATGAGATCCTTCAGATGCTGAGGGGTGAGACCGTCGAGGCCACCAGATGAACCCGGAAGAAAAGACATGATGGCTCCGCGTACTTTGTCTGCCGACGTTTGTAGGGGTGGTGTTGCGTCGTCGAAAGCTGTGAAGGGATTGGGTGTTGGTTGTGAAGGGTGTTTGTTCTGCAAGGCGATGAGGGTTTCTGAGCAATCGGGAGCGACCGTGTCGTTGGAAAAAAGGAGCCGGGCTGCACCTTTAATGTCTCCCTCACTTACTTTATTTTCTACATTTTTCACAAGGTTATATTTGGCCGAGTAACGCGAAGAAAAAATTTGAATTGAAAACAGTATCCGAAACAATTTTTTTTTGATTCGTGAAGTGAGGAAGGCATTATTGAGCAGATCTCTAGTGACATGCAGAATGCTATAGGTAGGGAAAGGTGAGTAATTTTTCCCAGGCTTGCCTCGAGTTATCAAGCGCTGTATGGCGTACTGCCTCAGCAAGCTTCTGGCCCACGGCCACTCTTGCACCCCTTGGATCCGTTTTACAATCGGGACAGAACATTTAAATTTTGATATTTCTTGCCAGAAATTGGTTTGACTGGTGGGGTTCGGAAGTGGAGGAGTTGCTGGGGGAATAGGGATAAAAAGCTGTTTGTGGCATTTGCCTACATGAATATTCAAATCCCTCTGGCTTTTAAAATTTCGTGCTTGGGGACAGTGGGAGCATTGCACCAGATTTCCCAAGGACACGGTCAAAATGTCGATGGAAGTCCCTGCATCTTGGCTACTTAACATAAGTTGGTAAAGCTAATATATAAAAATAACTTATGTAATAAACTAAACTAAGTATAATTTGAAAACTTACAATAAAATAAACACTATAATACAAAGTATAATATCACGATATCTAATCAGATATTTCTCAAAATAATGGTGTCCAACGTAGCATCCAGTGTGGGTTCGAGATGAAGTCTAACAATGTACATACTACATAGGGACCGCTGCTTACTCTATCACAGCCACGGCCACCTTTTCCCTGCTCCAATTGGAAACATCGACGGTAAAAAGAAATCCTGTTGTAGATCGCACCGTTAAACAATAGCATCCAGTTGGTCCAGATCGTCAAGATAATGCAGTACCTACCTACCTATCTAGAAATCACACAGGCGCGGCGTGCAAAGTACCCGGGATGTCGGGTGCTGAAAACTTGATACTATTGCGTTGGTATTTCTTGTAGTTTTCTTTAAAATTAACGAAATGGTTTGTTTTTATGCAATATTTATTAAAAAATAATTTTAGAATTCTATAATAATTATACTAGACTTTGGGCTTGACGACTCAGAAATACAGTGATGGTGAAAATTTGGACGAATTTTTTTAACGACACTGGCAAATGGTTAAAAGCTGACGCCATTTTAAAAAAACTAACTATAACAAAAAAAAATAATATCAAAAAATTATCAACTAGGGATGTCGATGTTGCAAAAACATCGATATTGGCATCGATAATGACATCGATAGCTTGTCATCGATGTTCGATGTTTATCGAGCTCTAAACATCTATGTCAGGCAACATCGATGTTTTTTTGCGAACGTCTTCATCCGTCATCAATACATCCATACTAATATTATAAATGGAAATGTGTGTGTGTGTGTGTTTGTCCGTCTTTCAGGCCAAAACTACTAAACCGATTTAAATGAAATTTGGTACACATAATTATAGTTTAGAGCCTGAAAAGGACAGGTTTTTATCGGGGGGAAATGTACGGTTTCCGTGGGATACTTTATTTGCAGTTTCTCGTAAAAACTACTAAGCCGATTATCATGAAATTTGGCACAGATATAAAGTAGACCACGGAAAAGGACATAGCCTACTTTTTATCGCGGGGAAATGTATGGTTCCCGTGGGATACTTTATTTACAGTTTCACGTAAAAATTACTAAACCGATTATCATGAAATTTGGCATAGATATAAAGTAGACCATGGGGAGGGGACATAGGCTACTTTTTATCGCGGGACATATAAGGTTCCGGTGGGTTACTGTACTTACGCGGGCGGAACCGCGGGCATCACCTAGTAAATTATAAAAAAAACGAGGAACTATAAAAATCACATTTTTTTAATGAAACAAAGAAATTTTATATTGGAGATTTAAGGAGGAACACATTATAAATTCCAATATTTTTTTGTCAATAATTGACTGTAATTCAAGTTTTTTCAACTTTGGGTTTTTCGGTTACGTGTGTGTCCGTGACATCGATGTTACGATGTTTTAAATAATGCGATATCGATTTTAAAACATCGATGATCATCGAGCATCCCTATTAACAACATGATTGTGTAAACTGTAAACCAAACTGTAAACTTGATGATGTAAATTGTAAAGTGTAAAATAAACAAACTTTTCGATGTAAGGTGATCATATGTAGCAACTAGCAATTGAGTTTTAAGAATGAAATATACATATTAGTATACACAATGTAACCAAACTTCATACATCTTAAAACATTGCAATCGACAAGTTTACAAGCTACTGCTTTGAACAGAAAATGGCCCTTTCAAGTATGGATATAAAAATTGAAAATATATGCAGAACATGTTTATCAAAGGAGACGGAACTGCTTTCTGTGTATAATACGTTTGTGGGAACAACAGCTTTGAAGAATATCATCACATCAGTTACAGGGATAGAGGTAAATATACCATGGCATGGACAAATATTTTAGGGTTCTGTTGCTAACAGCTATGTGCATTTTGTTTTTGTCTGTAATTAAAACTCAAGTGGTTGTAAAATCAGTTCTATTTGACCATAAGTTAAAAAATAGTCACTTTATGTAATGCTGTTATAATAGTAATCATAATATTGTGTTGTGCTCATTGCGATTGTTTTTTTTGCTAACTTCATACTTCAAAACTTTATTAGCTTTACTAAGTACGATGGCTAGCTGCACATATGCAATATTATTGACAAATTTATATGGTGTGTGTGCGGCTAGCCAATATAAAAAAATATATTGACAGGACAAACCTAGTAATCTTGTTCAGACACTTGCTATTGTTAGTGAATCTATACACATTTCAAATAAACTTGTCTTGCCTGCGAATTGAATAATAAGGGGCCGTGCATTAATCACGTGATGTTTTTTACAACTTTTTAGACCCCTCCCCTCCCCCTGGTGATATTTGGTGAGGTGTTATACTACCCCCCCCTCCCCCACCTAAGATCATGTGTATTTTTTTTTACATAGTAAGCAGGTCATGTTTAAAGAAAAACTAACTTAAAAATCAATTCAATCGAATAATTTACGCAAATAAAACTATACGAGTCATTTGTCTTGTAAGTATTTTTTGTAAATTGACAAAAGTAATTTGGAAAATTATTGTACCATCTATAACTAAAGAAACAAATCATTTGATTATTGACCAAAATGCTTTTGATTTTAATATGTTATGCTAGTGATTTTTAACCTGAAATAAAAACTGAGGGGTGTATGATAAGTTCAAACTTTGTACGTCTGTGTGTGTTTTTCTCTATGGGATTGTAGCACCCAAACTGCAGTGGCGAAGGCTGGTTCTCCTTCATAGGGAAGCTGTAGCATGTACAATAGGTAGGGATTTGGATGAGGGTCGTCAAAAGGTAAGCAGTAAGGTAGCCGATAGGAATGGAGTTATAGGAACCCATCGCCACTGCCAAACTGTAAACCAATTTTGCTCAATTTTTTTTATAGATTTTGTTTTTTTAATATAAATCTTGATATGATTTTTACTTTAATGACCTTATTATGATATATAGCAACAAACTATTTTAACAAAATTTTGAGTTCACTCATGGTAGGGTTGCCATCTGTCCGTTTGCCCAGATTTGTCCAATATTTCATTATAATAGCTATAATTGAAGCCTACAAATATGATAAAGATGTTCTGTCGCACTGCTCACTCTTTGTCAATATGTTCAACTGTTTTTAAAATGATATTGTATAATTTTAATAGGTAAAACATGAAAATATTATGCTAGCTCGCTCTGCTCACCTTTTGATAATAGAAAAGTCATACCTATTAACATTAAATGTGTATGTAAAGCTGATAGTTTTTTGATGGAATTATATTACATTTTAATTGTGGAAATAACCAAAAATATTATTTAAATAATAGATTTTCACTGTGAATTCTTTGAAACAATGAAAACAGATTGTTTATTGCTCATATAAGAAAATCATGTATTCATGTAGTTTACAGAAGAAGATGGCTTGCCAACAACTGTTTGTAGTGAGTGCAAAACTAAAGCAGAGACAGCTTATGACTTTAAATCAAGGTCACGGGAGTCAGATATGGCATTGCAGGGTCTTATTAAAAAGGAGAAGTTGAATGACAATCAAGATATTGAGGTATGCTACCTACTACTTACTACTTTTATGGTTGAATACACACATCTTTACTATTTAAGAATTGCTTGTGGGCACCAAAAAGCCAGTGTTCCACTTGTCAACCTCATTACTATGGCAATGAGGTTCTAACGTTCATGGGCAATTGTCAGTGACTATACATTTCATAGATATTAATGTGTTTTAAATATAAATATTTAGACATGTATAGTCCAATCTAAATAATGAAAAATATCATCTAATGACTCTAAGGTCACCAGATGATATTTTGTGACATAATACCACAAAAACAGGCGACTGTTTAACTGATTATGATGCTAAAAAGTTCTTAATAAAATGTATATTAAAGAGTATACCCAAGTCTTATAATTTTTATGTAAATAATTTGTATTTGTAATATACATAAAGCTAAAATAAAAAGCCTAAATAGAAATAATAGAATTGGTAATATTTTGTTATAAAAATTATGACCCGACTATGTAAATTATATAGCCTATTTTACCCGGTCTATTATTACAAATCTATTGTAAAATAGTTTAGTCGCTATAGAGGAACAAACATAGTTACGTAAATATTATATAAATACATACAAACATAAATCCTTGATACATACATAGACTGCCAAAATCAATATCCTTCCTTTTGGCTTTGCCAGTCAGGTAAAAAAGTAAATGAAGAAAATTGGCCTTCTAAATTTAGTTACTTAATAAGATTGAGAATTCAGCCAAGTATGATAAGTCTTTAACAGGATCAACGATGTAGACATGACATTGAACTACATAATATAATAGATCTTTAAATAACAGTAGAAGATTTAGCTAACTATTACACAATGGATGAATTGTAAAATGTCCAAGATTGCTATTGTTGACTCAATTTCAGAAGTAGTTGAAATGAATCTATGCAGTTGTAAGTTTGCTTCTAAGAAAGCTCTATGTGGCAATGTATTTTGAATTTTCAATTTCAAAAATAAAATCCTATCCTATCTTTTTATATTAACATACTTCTTGGTTAAATATGAGTCTTAGTGAACCAAATGATTTTATTTACTATCCATCAGATTTTGATGAAATATTGGTAAGAAATAATGAAGTTTCAGTGTTTGCAGTGTGAAGCTTGCACACAAGTCTTTAGTAATTCAAAATAGTTTTCAAAATGTATATTTTTAGGCTGGTGTGAATGTGAAGATTGAAAATATAGCAGAAAATGCAGAGGTTTATATGGATTTAGATTTTAACCTCGCTCTAAGCAATAATAATGAAAACTTTGATGATGGTAAGACTATTAACATTTTTCTCATGTCATTAAAAATATATAATTTTGTTTAAATACCTGGTATTTAAATAAAAGTATATATTTTTACTAATTAAAATATTTACACATCAGATAAGCTATTTAATGTTTTTGTGTTTGTCTGATACTTTGGATCACGCATACAAAATTGGTTATGCATTAAATTTTGCTGTCTCTGTCTGTCAAGTGCTTACTTGACAGACAGAGACAGCAAAATTGAATGCATATCCGTTGTGTGTTTATACTATTACTCCCTTACTAATAAAAATTTTTATTCATTAGATAAGCAATACAATGTTTTGTGCTTGTCTTATCCCGTTTAAAGTCGCTTGACAGACAAGGACAAAACATTGTATTGATTATCTACTGGATAAATATTTTTATTAGGGGGTTAAATTATAAATTTTTTCAGATGAAATAAGGAGCTTAGATGAACCACATACAAGTTTAGAATTAGACCATAAAGAGTTACAAGATACAAGTACATTGAAAGATTCTAAATCAAAGAAGAAAATAGATACAGGTAACTACTTTAAGTTATAAATGCTTAAAATGTAAATATATAAAAGAAGTAAAATCTTCAAAATATACTTTCTATCTCTTTCTGTAGCATCTTATATTCAGTAGACGTACAACATATTGCATTAATCTACAGGGTTTATACTGTCGCTTTTTTATCTCATCTAGTTGCAACTCGATGAGATAAAGAAGCCAAGGTTTTTAAACCAGAATGATGCTAAGTACTATTTTGAAAGGACTATGTTTTAAACTAGATGTTGCCCATTTTCTCGCAGTAAAAAGTAGCTTATGTCCTTCCCTGTGGTCTATTCTACATCTGTGCCGAATTTCATCAAAATCGATCCAGTAGCTTCGGAGCCTATTCAATGCAAACAAACAAACTTTTCCTCTTTATTATATTAGTATAGATTATATTTTTCTTTACTATAATAATTATATTTTAAATATTAATTTTCACAGGTCAGAATATAGATGAACCAGAACATAAAGTGGCATACTGCCCTGTCTGTGACTCGTCATACTCAGACATAGAGACGCTGACTAAACACATGTGGCATAGGCACTCAGACATCATGGGGCCAAAGAAAAGAGGACGACCAAAGAAAATACAAACTAGCGTAAGTTGCATGTCTTAATAATCATAAATATATCAGTTTGCGAGTAGCAATGTGTTTCTTACTTTTTAGGGTTTGTACATACTCAAAGAACCCTTATAGTTTCGCTCTGTCCGTCTGTGTGTCAGCTCTTCTAGCTTCTGTAATAGAAGTCCTATTACAGAATCTAGAAGAGCTGATCTATCATCTAAAATATTTAGTTTCATTAATATACTCAGAAATATTAAACTAGTTAAAAGAAAATAAGGGCCACTTGATAATTTTGAAGTCTGACCAAATTTATTAATTTTTAAGAAACCCTAAGTGGCTAAATCGTTTTTGTGGTAATTCCCTAAGTGTTAACAAAGTAATGGGAGCATACCACTTGCGTATTTTTTGAAGTGGGTAGATTTTTTTTCATTCACTTTATTTTACCCCATTTTTACACTAACTTTTAACTCATTCCATTTGTGAATTTCTTAGTGATCGGTTAAATTTTGTTGATTTGAAGCGTGAATAAACATTTTAAAAACACAATGCCGAGGATACGAAGACATATGGACGTACAGACCACAACTACAGCCATAACATTGATTCAGGAGGGTCGATCGCAACGTTCTGTAGCTTTACAATTGGGTTTTTCACGGCGGGCGAACCAAACGCTTGGAATCGGTTTCAAGAGACTGGGAGTGCCACCAGGAGACGAGGCTCAAGCAGGAATCGAGCAACCACATCACAGGAAGATCGCTACATACGCCTGACTGCGCGCAGGGAGCGATTTGTCACCGCTTCTTCCTTGCAAAACCGCTTGCGGCAGGCGAAGGGTACGAGCGTTAGTGACCAGACAATTAGATATCGGTTGCATGAAGATCAACAATTCTCTAGGAGACGTGTAGTACGGATTCCATTGACTGGTGCTCATCGTACAAACCGATTAACATTCGCAAGGCAGTACCAGATCTGGGATGCGAGTAACTGGAGCAGCGTTTTGTTCACGGATGACTCCAAAGTAAAATTTTTCAGTGACGATCGTCGTATTAGAGTATGGAGACGCGAAGGTGAGCGATTTTCGGATGCGTGTATCCACCAAAGTGACAGATTTGGTGGTCTCAATGTTATGGTGTGGGGAGGAATTTCTCTATTAGGTAGAACTGAGCTGGTAATCCTCAAAGAAGGCACGGTAACTGCTCAACGATATATCGAACAGGTCATAAGACACCATGTGGTGCAATATGCACAGAGAATTGGTGCAAGTTTCAAGTTGATGCACGACAATGCCCGTGCTCATACAGAGCCACTAGACAAGCTCTACAAGAAGCTGGTATAGAGGTGTTGCCGTGGCCCGCTAACAGTCCGGACCTCAATCCGATTGAGCATATGTGGGATTTGTTAAAAAGAAGTGTTCGCAACACAAATCTACCCGTGCACAACGAAACACAACTCATAAATGTGCTTAAAACAAGCTGGGAACAAATCCCTCAAGAGACAGTACGACACCTGGTAGAGAGTATGCCTACCAGACTTCAAAAACGCATACAAAAGAGGGGAGGCCATACACCATACTAATAAAAATAAAAAAGTCCTAAAGATGTTTAATATTTTTTTAAGAAATAATTTTTTACTTTTATTTTAGTTTTAAGAATAAATGCTTATTTTATTAAAAACAAAATTACTGGCGTTTGTTTTTTATTTCAATCATTTCTTTTACGTATTTACATTAAAAAATAATCAATTTATTAAATCCAATCGTTTTTTAACCCTGAAACCTCATAACATTTTTAAAAATACAAAAAAAACGCAGTGGCCCTTATTTTGTTTTGACTAGAATAGGCTAGCAGACTATTTTTTTTTAATTGCACAAATCAATAGTACCTACATACTCTTAAATATGAATATGAGTATTAATAGAGTATTTTCAAAGGTACAGCGACTTGTATACAAAATTTCGAAAGTCTCGTAAAAACTCTCGATACTAAACTCGTAACCACGTGTGACGTTACACGTGGGTGTTATATTTTTTTACATTTACCAAGTAGTAATGCCTCAATATTTCTGAGTATATTAATGAAACTAAATATTTTAAATGAAGTCTTATTCCCTATTGTAATATGTGGCTAAAAGGCTATGAGCATTAAGCTTATAGTTTGTTTAATTAAATAAATAAAAATAAAAACCTAGACCGTTCACAGGTTTACTTGTGAGAGTATTACAACATACGTCCAATCTTACTTATGATATTAGTTCGGATAACAATAATGGGGTATTCAAATCTTTATTTTTATTTTATTTCCAGGCAATCCTTAAGAAGCTATCAGAAAATGGTATGTCATTATCGACATGTGAATTCTGTAAGATGGATTACAAAACCAAAGAGAAGTTAGACTCACATATGCATGTACATAAAGGTAAGTTATCCATCTAAGGCCCACTGTGCAGATGTGGTTAAAGTTAAACCTGTGTAATATCGTGCCTTCTCTTTCATAAATACGAAGAAATAGAGAGATAACATGATAATATGTAACCCAGGGATAACTTTTGCTATCTAACTCCCATCTTTTGCTACTGTAGTTTTAAATGTATACATTGTATTACATGTTTATGAAAATTTTCTATTGTACAGCTTATACAATGTGTAGTTCCTACGTAAAGGAGCTTTGCTTGGAAAGCTCGGTTACTCAGGAACTACATATTGTTTAAAAAAGTTCTGATTTGTTTAAATCAGAGAGGCAATTCTGGTAAATAAAACCTGCATTAATACAATTACAATCAAGTTCTCAAACGGTGTTTTTATAAAAGTTAAACCAACGTGAAACGCGATCTGATTGGTCGAAATATCATAAAATCCATTCATGGTAACATGTCGTTTCACTTTCAAACCAATCAAAGTAAAATAAAAGTCTACTTTAAATACAAGAATTGAGGTTCTGTTCTGATTTAAAATTTGAAATTAAAAGAATCACAAAAAAAATTATCTAACAGGGATACGAACCCACCACATTCCTATTATTTTAGAAAAGTAAAAATCAAAATACATACACGTACCAAACTGCAAATCGGCATCATATAATAGAATCGAAATTCTTGATATAGGTATTGTTGCACAACGAAAGTAAAAAAAATTTTTAACTTCAAAATGCGCAGTTTCCCAGGAATAAGGCCTATATATTATATAAGGCTAGATCGAATTTTCTACCCCAAAACTCCCTGCATACTAAACATATAATATAATACTTGCAGTCGTTTTCGAGAAACCGATTATATAATGTATACAATATTGTCTCGTTTAAGTTTAAGATATGGTTTATAATTTTACATTTATCTATTTTTATCCACAGACACTCTAGTTACAAACTGCTTAGTGTGTAAGAAGGTGTATCTATCCAAAGCATATTACCAACAACACAAATGTCAGAGGAATCATATAGATAAATTACAAAATGTAAGACAATTTTTTTCTTATCTATGACTACATATATTTTCAAAGAATCTAGGATATCAAGCTATAAAATCTATATTTAATTGAATATATTGTGTACATAGCCTTGCCCTTCCTCTGTTGTCTAGTGGTTAGAGCTTTGCTCTCGACTCGCGAGGTCGTGGGTTCGATTCCTGCATTAGAAACAACAAAAAAAATTGTTTCCAAGTTTGCTTAGAACAATGCAGGCTGATCATGTGATTGTCTGACATGAAAGATGGAAAGATCGGATGGGCATTACAAAGTCGAATCTGCGCCTGATCTCTCGCCAGTCGTGTCGGTTATCCGACATTATGATAGTAAAGGAAGAGAGAGTGCGTAATTATAAAAATTATTAGTGTGTGGGTGTTGTGGGAGTTATTTGTGTACATAATACTAAATATCATGAGTTAGGTACTAATTTTATTAGATACTTATACACTTATATACATTACTCATTTTTTTTTCAGGCAGAACCTCCAGATCCTAATGTTACGCCAGATAGATCTGCACAAGTTTTGCTCGCTGAAATCGTTAAGTCAAGTGATGCGGAGGTAATCCATTGTTACAACAAATCACAACTGGGGCATTTCACGTCAAGCGGACAACCAAAAAAAGGTGAGGTCGTGAATTTTGTTTATATTCTGGTCAGTTATACTTCTAGGTGACGTAGATGTGTACACACAATATTTTTTTCGTATCATACTTTATTGCTGAGTTATGAGCTTTTAAAAATTTACTAAGAGTGAAGTCCGTTATTTTTGGATGCTTATTAATTGTATCAATTTATTGGTAACAAAAACTAAAAATTATTGTTTCTTGTAGTTAAAAAGTTAAAATTTTAATTTTTTTTGTCGAATTCTAAATTTGATTTTTTTTGTGAAGAATTAGTAAATACATTTAAAGCTTTAATTTAAGGTAAAAATATTTAATTTAAAAATGGTCGAAGTTAGTCAAATATCGATTTGAAATTTTCACTTCCGGTTTACTATACGCAAAAAAATTCAAATTTAGAATTCGACAAAAAAATTTAAATTTTTAACTACAAGAAACAATAATTTTTAGTTTTTGTTACCAATAAATTGATACAATTAATAAGCATCCAAAAATAACGGACTTCACTCTTAGTAAATTTTTAAAAGCTCATAACTCAGCAATAAAGTATGATACGAAAAAAATATTGTGTGTACATATCTACGTCACCTAGAAGTATAACTGACCAGAATATAAACAAAATTCACGACCTCACCTTTTTTTGGTTGTCCGCTTGACGTGAAATGCCCTAACTGTTATGACAACATTGACTAATGTAATAATAATATCTATGGACCACATCGATCTGGTCCCGTGGTAAGTTCTCGAAAAACTTGTGTACTACAACGGAAATATATTTAAGTAATACTTTTATATTATACACATATTTAAGATTTTTATTATATTATACATATATTTAATACACATCCATGACCCAGGAACACAGAAAAACTGTTTGTTTCTTCGGCTTCTGTAGTTTTTGTAAAAATTACTGACTGTTTTTATGTTATACTACTCTTGTAGGAACGAAACAGCCAAGTCACATAGTTTGACTAAGGTGTAGAGTTTGTAAGTTAAGACGTGTAGAATCAGAAGCTTGGTTTTACATGAGATCTTTTTGACAGTGCGATCTTGGCATCACTTTACATGAAAATGTTTTTGGTGAGATTTCACTTCGTTTTGTAAGTTGTTACGACGGTATTTTTATTTTCTTTTTTATAGGATATATTTCTTGCACAAAAGAGGCGCCTTTTACTGCCTTTAAACGAGAAATTTGTTGTTTAATTTTTCGATGAAATTACTACAGAATACTCAGGAAATAATTATTATTTCAATATTACGTCATTTATTTTTCAATCCAAGCAACGATGGACGACATAACTAATATGGTTATTCTTTATGGCTATTTGTAACTTTCATCCCCTACTTTAAGGGGTTGGAGGATAAAAGTTCAAATTGTGACAATTATTATGTTGATTGTGTACTAACTATACAACCTTACGTACCAAATTTCAGCTATCTACTTAGTACCATATAATTTTGTTGATTATCATTCAAGTCAGTGACGAATTCATGGGTTTTTAGATATCAATAGAATCTAAAGACCTATGCAATCAAAATTCTATATGTTTAGTACTACGCTACTGGAAATATATCCTGAAAATTTCATTCATCTGGTATAATCCAAACCCAAGTTATGAGGGTTAAAAAATCGACGAAACGCTTCGAGAAAAGGTGGTTTGGTAGTGCCCTTGCGTTTCGCTTGGCTTGGCGATTCCTATAACTTATCAGATATGCCTTCGTGCACTTTTTATATATTTTCGTAGCACGAAAGCTGCTCCCAAGCCACTCTCAAAATATACAAATTAATGTAGCCACATTGTACCAGGAGTCCATAGAGTCGGTGAAGGTGTGCGAGGCGTGCGGCCGGGTGTGCGCCACGCCGGCCGAGCTGCAGCAGCACCGCGACACAGACCACCCCGAGCTGTCCGCCAGCTGCCAGATATGCGACAAGGTGTGTGTCCGTGTGTGTGTGTGTGTGTCTGTGTGTGTGTGTGTACTACTTGAGTATGTAGTCGTCGTATGTCTCAGCCCCTTTGCGCGCCCACCAGGTGCGTGACCGGCCTTAAAGGTCGTTTATCGCCGGTTATCTCTGAGGACCATAGTAATACTATTATCGAGACTGCCCATTCTACTTGTATAGTCATGGCCAGTGTTACCACCGCTCAAAAATATTCCACCCCAATCTTAAGTTACTAAGAATATCTACTATATAATATAAATGCTAGAAAAAGCTATAACGACAAACAAATCATAAAAATTAATACTCTGTTATATTATTGGAAGAATAATATTACAGAGCATAAATTTTATTATTTGAATTTAAATTTTATTATAATTTTATATATTAAAATATACTTGCGAAATTTTATTTCCTCTAGGTATTCAACGTGTTCTAATCACTTTCCGATATTTTAAATCGCTTGATTTAATCGAAAACAAGAAAATAAAAACCCCTAAAAATTATCCTACAAATTTCCCCCTAGAAAACACCTGTAAATTTAGGGGGAATCCCCTAAGTTGGCAGCACTGATTGTAGCTTATAAAAATAATGTAATACTATTTTCTTTTCAGACTTTCGCTTCAGTGAAGACCGCTGAGCGCCATCGTATAACCTGTCAGCGAGTAGAACGCAAATTCATCTGCAATACTTGCGGACGACGATTCGCCTTCGAGATATCTCTCAACAAGGTAATATTATTTATAGTGTATGTATAAGCTAAAGCTACTTTTCACAGATTGAAGTTTTCCATTTTCTCACAGATTTTTTTAACGTCGTAATTAATAATATAATTATATATACAACAATTAATTTATGAATAAAAAAAATGATTGTTAAGTCGGTCTACGGACGACAATTTTACGTGATAACGTCATCACAAGGCGAACGCTTATGTCGATAGTGCCTCTATCGCTTGTTCCGCTCTCGCTTGCACGCTCGGCTCAGGCGGAACGTGACAATCAGGCGGAGCGTGACAAGCTTATGTTATCTCGTCAAAAAGAATATCAGTCTCATTATTTTTAATTCCATTAAAATTACAAAAAAAAAAAAACATTTACGGCGAAACGGAACGTTAAAAATCATGTTTGCACTAATAAATCGACCATAAATCGATTTGAGAATTAAATTACTCGTTTCTATTTGTCGGAAATTTAAAAATCGATTTGGTTTCAACTAGTTTCGATGCGACATTAATATCAATTAACCTTCATAATTTAAACCCCTTAATAACTTCCATTGCGTATGATTTACACGCATTATTTCCTTCTAGCACATACTGCAAAGCCACGCGGGGCAGCGAGTGTCGGTGGACTTCATGAGCCGGCAGAAGCGACAGGTGACCTGTGATTTGTGTGGCAAGGCCTTCCCCAGGTGAGCTATCTATAATTATGTCTACCGGCTGTTCCGACAGACGTTGTTCTGTCTTTTCTATGAACGAATGAAGGGTGAAAGTTTCGGGTTGTATGTATTTTTATTGCCACATAGTACATCATATGTTATTAAAATAAAAGTAAAATTTTCATAAGAATCAGTCAAGAAGGAATAGTGCGTCCTCGAACACTATGATACGAGAAGATAGTATGCGACGTGGCTTCTAGTATTTTTCGGAGTATTGGAGTTATATTGATAATTAAAGACAACAAATACCATATTGAAAGTTAGTATTTTTAATAACTACTTTTTGTTTCAGTAAAGAACAACTTGTTCGCCACAGCATCGTTCACAAAACACCGAAGAAATACGAGTGTGACAAATGCAAGAAGAAGTTCACTAGGAAAGGGAATTTAAAGTAAATATTATGTCGTCGCGTGGTGGTCGCGGCAAAAACACTTCTTTAGTAAATACAAAACGCTATGTACTGTATGTAACGTACGGCAACATTTTTCTGTAAACTATGTTTTAAAACCATCCATACTAATATTACAAAGTGTTTATGTTTGTCCGTCTTTCATCCCAAAAGCACTGAACCGATTTAAATGGAATTTGATACACATATTATATTCTAGAGCCTGAGAAACGACATAGGCTACTTTTTATCGCGGGACATATACGGTTTCCGTGGCGTAGTACTTACGCGACCGGAGCCGCGGGCATCAGCTAGTTTAACATATTTCTGTAAACTATGTTAAATGGTTTTAGGGTAAAAACTGGACCATATAATATTCTTCTTCTATAAAGATTTGTTTTTTTGCATTGAATAGGCTACGAAACTACCGGACCGATTTTGATGAAATTTGACACAGATGTAGAAGGGGAATGACATAGGCCATTTTATATCATGCCCGGATATCATGTCGTATCATATAAAAATGTACGGTTCCTGCGATAATTCCTAATGCGCGCACGCTGTCGCATATTTAATGGAGATAAAGTAATTTTCTATTGAAAAAGTAGAATGAATACAGAATAATAAGTTATATTTCTATAGATAGATACCTAATTGTCGTTTTACGAATATTGGGAGCTGCCTGGATTGAACAATAGGTATTATATTTCGACGGGAATGACATCACAGCCATATAGAAGAACGACGTTAATGTATGTTTGTATATTGTTGACTCCGTCAGATTACAAGGCGATGTATTCACTTATATAGCTGATACCACATCAATCTGGTCCCGTGGTAAGTTCTCGAAGAACTTGTGTTACGGAAATAGACAATGGAAATATATTTTACATGTACACACATAGTTTTATATTATACACATATTTAAGATTTTTTATTATATTATACACATATTTAATACACATCCATGACCCAGGAACACGGGTTACTTTTTGTTCCTTCGGCGGGATTCGAACCCGCGACCCTCGGCTCAACATGCTCAACCACTGAGCCACAGAGGTCGTCAAAATAGCATACCATGTCATGAAGCGATATGTTAGCTAATTTATGGAATATTCTTCTTTTTCAGAACCCATATAATGCGTGTACACGAATCAGGTCGCAGCAGCAAAGGCAGTGGACTATGTCTGTACTGTGGCCGAAGTTTCAACAACTCCTCCAATCTCATAGTGCATATGCGCAGACATACGGGCGAAAAACCTTACCAGTGCGATTTCTGTGGGAAAGGTAAAATATACATCATCATCAAACCCGACTAGGGGCCATCCACATATTACGTCACGCAAAATTTCGACTTTTTGAACCCCTATCCCGCCTGGTCACGCTTTTTAGTATCCCTGTACCTGTATTTAACATGTACTGTCACACTTTGTATGACCCCCCCTCTCCATAAGGTGTGACGTAATATGTGGATGAACCCCTACCAACGTCCCCATAAGATATCTTTATTACAGAATGATATAACAAACTTTTACAAGGTTATCAATTGAAAAGTTGGTAACTTAGGGTCCATCCACATATTACGTCACACCTGATGGGGGAGGGGGGGGGGGGGTTCATACAAAGTGTGACAGTACATGTTAAATACAGGTAAAGGGATACTAAAAAGCGTGACATGGAGGTTAGGGGTTCAAAAAGTCGAAATTTTGCGTGACGTAATATGTGGATGGCCCCTTATATAATGTCTCCGAATATCAATTACGGATACTTCGGACACATAATCCACTGCTTATGTAAAGACGTTAAGGCAAAAATTATTGTCATACTCAAAGTAAAAAATCATCTCATGTAATACGACTCTCCGCAAAACGCAAGCTCGCCTATATAAAGATTTTTTTTTAGTATGACAACAATTTTCTGCGTTTTTCGTCTCTACATAAGCAATAGATCATATACCAGTGGCGTAGGGTTCCTATAACTCTATTCCTATAGGCTTCCCTTGTCACTTAACTTTTGCAAACCTTCATAGAAATCCCTACCAATATACAGGCTCCGGCTTCCCTATGAAGGAGAAGCAGCTTTCGCCATTGTCAAATACCCAGAGTATCCGTAATTGATATTACCGAACCTTATATATTATGCTAATGTTGATAAATTAATGCGTATTTGTAACATTTGCAGGATTTCCTCGATCTTCAGATCTGCAGTATCACAGACGTTCACATACGGGAGAGAAACCATGTAAATGCGGCGTGTGTGGAAAAGGTGAATGTGATTCATTAAAATTTAAGTGGTTAGTAGAGGTTAGAGCACTGGCTCTCGACTCTGTGGTCGTAGGTTCGATTCCCGCATTGGAACAACAAAAAATGTTGTTTGGTTAGGACAATGCAGGCTGATCACCTGATTCTCTGACAAGAAAGATGATCCACGCGTCGGATGGGCATGTAAAAAGTCGGTCCTGCGCCTGATCTCTCGTCAGTCGTGTCGGTTATCCGTCCCACTGGATTATGAGAGTAAAGGAAGAGAGAGTGCTCTTGTGTATTGCGCACACACTTGGGTACTATAAAATTAATCCTGCGTAACTCGCCTGGTTTCAATGAAGCCAGCCACCGTCACCGAAATTGGTGTGGGGAGTGATTATTTTAATACTAATTATCTGTATAGTATTACCACACGTATAAATCACTTAAGTTGTGTAAATCTATATTCTGTAATATTAGGTTGGGGAAAAAGTTTCTTCGCATTTTATATAAAAATTCAAAAGGTTTTTTTATAAAGTTTATTTATAAGTGACTAAAGTATATAGGTGCCATTTTGTTCGATAACTTTTTGCCATCTTGTTGGTAGGTACATGATCCCATTGCTATAAAATTCTTCAGGGCTTCTGATGAAAAAACTGCGACAAGTGGTTTTGGCAGTCCTCTTGTGATGTCAACCTGACACTGCCTAAGGAATTCTGCAGCGACCGAAACAGGTGGAAATCTGAAGGTGCAAGGTCAGGACTATACGGCGGATGCATTAACACCTCCCAGCCAAACTCCCGTAATTTTTTCTGAGTGGCTAAAGATGTGTGAGGTCTAGCGTTATCATAGTGAAAAACCACACCCCTTCTGTTGATTAATTCCGGCCGCTTTCTCTCAACTTCTTGCTTTAATCTCATCAGTTGTTCGCAGTACAGTTCAGAATTGATGGTCCTGCCTGGCGGTAACAGCTCATAATGAATAATGCCCTTCCAATCCCACCACACACACAGCATCACCTTGTTGCGAGTTAACCCGGGTTTCGCCTGTGTCTGCCTGTCTGCCAGTCTGCCAGTCTGTGAAGCCTGACCGGCCTTTGACCACGATCTTTTTCGCACGTTCTTGTCGTACGTGATCCACTTTTCATCACCAGTTATCAGCTTCTTCAAAAATGGTTCGGTTTCATTACGTCGTAATAAAGAATCACAAATGAGTACACGGTTCATTAGGTTTCTTTCAGTGAGCTCATGAGGCACCCAAATATCGAGCTTTTTTGTGTACCCAGCTTTTTTCAAATGCTCCAAAACCGTTTTGTGGTCAATCCCCAGTTCTTCAGCTACATCGTAACTACTAATATGCCGATCTTGCTCCACTTTTTCAAAAATGGCAACAGTTTTGTCCGTAACAGGGCGACCAGAGCGACGTGCATCTTTGATATCAAAATTTCCGGATTGAAAACGCTTAAACCAAATTTGCGCTACTCTCACAGATACTGCATTAGGTCCATAAACATCACAAATTTTTTTCGCGGCTTGTGTTGCATTTTTACCTTTTTTGTAATAAAATTTTAAAATGTATCGAAATTCTTCATAAGAATCACTCATTTTAACAATAAGAAAAACAAATGAAAATCTCAAATTTACCTAATTTGAATTTGGAATTGTCTTCTGTAAAATTAAAACTTTTCAATGATACCAAATTCAGCCAGATACAATTGGTATAGCCCAAGATATTTTATGACAAGTTCATACATACTATAATGCGAAAAGACTTTTTCCCCAACCTATTATAAATACTTATTGCAGAATACATTTAACTGTCGCAGGTTTCACGGGCAGCAACAAACTGTCGCGGCACATGCGCGTGCACACGGGCGCGCGGCCTTACAAGTGTCCGTACTGCGACAAGGCGTTCTCGCAGAGCAACGACCTCACCGTGCACGTGCGCCGCCACACCGGCGACAAGCCCTACGCCTGCGAGGTCTGCGGCGACCGGTTCATCCAGGTGTGTAGCACCACGCTGCTGCGTCATGGACACGGACGAGTTGGACGTGAATACGCAGCAAAATTCTACTTCGTTTGCACATAATCCTAAACCCACGAGAAGTAATATTTTTTTTGGAAGCAATGAACATCATTCTGTCAAAGTGCTGTCAAAAATCATTCGTAATTTGAATATCCTTATTTAATGAGGGTGTTTGATATTTTTTCTGCCGTTAGGGGGCAGACCAAACGCATACAAAGCGTCATCTGGTGGCGTAAGTGGTATCAAAAATGGTCAATAAGAATTTTCGATTCTTTGTCTGTCACCAGGCGGCGCTTGATTGTCCGACGGTCCTTGTCGTGTCAAAAAGCTGTCAGATGTTACGAATTTAAAAACCCTCATCAAGCCTAGTGACATGTTTGAAATTTACTAGCAAAATTTCATTTGGTCGAATTATTAATTCATAAATTGAAAACATTGGGGGCACCACAAAAAAGCCTTTGGATACTGATTATTACGCCTTGAAAATTAATATCGTAGGTATTCTACACGCTAGCATTTGTGGCTTTTGAGACCACATACGTAATGCTAAAATAAAGGTGTGTACAAAAATTAAGCTTATTCCGTTAGATTCTGACCCCTTTTTATGATCAAGATGCCATTAAAATATGTGTTAAAACATTTCATAATTCCAGGGTACAGCGCTCCACAATCATCGTCGAGCGCACGGCCACTACCCGGCGACGCAGCCCGTCACATACACGGTACAGAGTATAACGCAGACACACTGACACATACGGTAAATTCACGATTAATACTTCGACTCCGTTAGGTCCCTTACACGTTGCGACTTTTCGAAGCGGTAGATACGCGCGTTCGATAGCTGCGCTTGTGTGTGTAGGACGTTTGACGGAGTGCATTCGCCCAAGCACAAACAATGGGGAACAAGCATTTTTTTATTGGCTTTTCGAAAAGTACGTAATAAACTAGGAAATATTGTCATTGCAATGGCATATCTACGATCTATCGTTGATTAAATACAGTCATCATAAAAGTGAGATCGTCAGAGAGCATTTAAAATGTTCTGAGATTAGAGAGCATTAAAAAAATGATGCACGAGTGACGTCACAGACTTTGAAAATTTATGAAGATAAACACAACATTGATTTCATTAACTTAAATACTACGTTTATGTATAACATTGCCATAACATAAAAAAATGTTAAGCATAATAATTCGAACAGTAATTTTAGTTTTTCAATCTAAGAAAAAAAATATCGTCGTTTTTGTCATTTTTAGTCCTGTAACATTTTAATTTAGTAACTGATTACAGTACTTATTGCATTTTTCGGTCCATATTTATGTGCCTTTCGGAAAATATAGGAGTTTTTCTGATTTAAAACATATTCATGTTTCCTATTATCTAAAATATTCGTATCGTTATTGAATAAAAATTGTATGAAAATCATGACATTGTATCCATAAGTAGCCAGTACACAATGGCCCATGTTGGCCCACTGCACGCCATCACCATTGTGTACAGCGAGTAATGGTGTACATTGGCCCAATTGCCCATCGTGGCGCACAATCGGAAAGTTGTTTGATTTTTTGGCACACATTAAAGAAATCGTGGCGTAGCGTGGGGTTCACACAATGGTCCATTGTTTAGTTCGATTAGCTATATTTTTTGCAAAGTATATTCGAAATCACTAGATGACATACGAATCCACCATCGCCTTCAGTGCCATTTTTTATAACTTTGTGGCGGTACATGCTTCTGTAATACTTGTAAGCAGTATATAAATAAATAGCCGCGGCCGTAACTACTTCCACGTCCATCGTGATTGTTTCGCCAGACAGCAATGAGCCATGCGCCATTGTGTGAACTGTGAACACCAAGTGATCGTGGCCTTCATTTGTGCATTGCAAAGCATGGTCCAACATAGCCATTGTGTACTGGCTACTTTAGATACAATTTTCATTCGATAACGATACGAATACTTTTTCGCAAATTGTTCGAGCTTGGGCGTTTGTGATTTACAACATCTATAGGCAGACCGTTTAAATGAGTCGCCCGCGTGGTACAGGGGCGCGGGGGTGTGGCGACTAAGGGGAGCAAGAGAGGTGCGGGGGGCGCTTTTTATTCAATACGCGCAACTCTCTCGGTCCCCTTACGGTCCGTTTCATTAACCTATCTATATGTATCTATAACTATTTGTTAGAAACGTCAAATTTTATCGAGAAAACCCGGTAAATGATTGAATGACGACTTTTTTAACAAATAGTTATAGATAGAAAGGTTATTGGAACGGGCTCTGGTTCGAACCTCAATCCTCGTATTTAAGGTACACTTAATTTTACTTTGTTTAGATTGAAAGTGTAGCGACATGTTACCATGAACGGATTTTATGACGTATCGACCAATCAGAGCGCGTTTCACGTTGGTTTAACGTTCATAAAAACACTTTTTGAGAGTGTAAGCGTATCGGGACTTGATTGTAATTGTATTAATTCAGGTTTTATTTAGCAGAATTGCCCCTCAGGACTCATTTAAACGGTCTGTCTATAATCGAGCTTTTAAGAAGAACTATATAAATAACTGGTCGCCATTATATTATGTACTACAAAAAGTTGCATCGTGCGAGCGACCTTTGGGATTTACTTCGAGTTGAAAATTATAGTTATTCTGAATTTGTGAATACTTAGTGTTGATTTTTAATCTAGCAATAATAGATACCATAATATAAGGGATAATATTTTTCCTATTGTATGCCATAAAAATATTTTTTTCACGTAACTAACATAAAAAAATAATTGATTGATATTTTCATTTAAATGATATTGTTGCATTTAGGCTGATTTTAATAAAAAAATTAAAAAAAAAAATGATAGGTTCTAAAATATAATATTTTGTGTCTATAATATTATTATTTTGAACACACCAGTTAAAGTAGACTAACATTTAAAGCACTCTCACTTTACACTAACGTACTTAATTTAGTGGTTTCAATGATTATATTTTTATTATTATTATTGTCATCAACAAAATGTTTACGATCTGCCTTATAAATGATTTTCTGAATGTATTTTGTGTCTATAATTGTATGTTTGTGAATAGAGTTGTTATAAATGTGTCATATTAATTTGTAAAAATAATGATGTTTATTACTTTTATTTTTTGACATATCCAATATCCATACAAACATGTTTTAAATTCGTAAATAAATATATTTTTATGATTTACATAGTTGTATTTTTGAAGAAAGATAGCCAACGGTCATTTTCTGTTATTTTTTCGTGTTTATTACTTTTGATCAAACGACATAGTATGTCAAAATAATAGGTTGGGGAAAAAGTCTTTTCGCATTATAGTATGTATGAATTTGTCGTAAAATATCTTGGGCTATACCAATTGTATCTGGCTGATTTTGGTATCATTAAAAAGTTTTAATTTTACAGAAGACAATTCCAAATTCAAATTAGGTAAATTTGAGATTTTCATTTGTTTTTCTTATTGTTAAAATGAGTGATTCTTATGAAGAATTTCGATACATTTTAAAATTTTATTACAAAAAAGGTAAAAATGCAACACAAGCCGCGAAAAAAATTTGTGATGTTTATGGACCTAATGCAGTATCTGTGAGAGTAGCGCAAATTTGGTTTAAGCGTTTTCAATCCGGAAATTTTGATATCAAAGATGCACGTCGCTCTGGTCGCCCTGTTACGGACAAAACTGTTGCCATTTTTGAAAAAGTGGAGCAAGATCGGCATATTAGTAGTTACGATGTAGCTAAAGAACTGGGGATTGACCACAAAACGGTTTTGGCGCATTTGAAAAAAGCTGGGTACACAAAAAAGCTCGATATTTGGGTGCCTCATGAGCTCACTGAAAGAAACCTAATGAACCGTGTACTCATTTGTGATTCTTTATTACGACGTAATGAAACCGAACCATTTTTGAAGAAGCTGATAACTGGTGATGAAAAGCGGATCACGTACGACAAGAACGTGCGAAAAAGATCGTGGTCAAAGGCCAGTCAGGCTTTACAGACTGTGGCGAAACCCGGGTTAACTCGCAACAAGGTGATGCTGTGTGTGTGGTGGGATTGGAAGGGCATTATTCATTATGAGCTGTTACCGCCAGGCAGGACCATCAATTCTGAACTGTACTGCGAACAACTGATGAGATTAAAGCAAGAAGTTGAGAGAAAGCGGCCGGAATTAATCAATAGAAGGGGTGTGGTTTTTCACCATGATAACGCTAGACCTCACACATCTTTAGCCACTCAGAAAAAATTACGGGAGTTTGGCTGGGAGGTGTTAATGCATCCGCCGTATAGTCCTGACCTTGCACCTTCAGATTTCCACCTGTTTCGGTCGCTGCAGAATTCCTTAGGCAGTGTCAGGTTGACATCACAAGAGGACTGCCAAAACCACTTGTCGCAGTTTTTTCATCAGAAGCCCCAAAAATTTTATAGCAATGGGATCATGTACCTACCAACAAGATGGCAAAAAGTTTTCGAACAAAATGGCACCTATATACTTTAGTCACTTGTAAATAAACTTTATAAAAAAACCTTTTGAATTTTTATATAAAATGCGAAGAAACTTTTTCCCCAACCTAATATAACAGAAACTCAAAACTATGTATCTGACAGCGCGGCAGCGGTATCGCCAAGTATTAAGCGGCCTTAACTATCTGTTCTCGAAGCATTTTTGTCTCAGAGAAGTCGTTAGCGGCACAAGCTATTGTTTTAAATTTTATAAAAATTGAGTGCATAGTTTAGGAGATATTAAGCGACAAAAAACGCGATTGTGAAAGATATGGATAGATGGAGGTAGGGAGAGTAAGTAAAATTCAAAGCATACTTCTAGCAGACTTAGAAATTTCAAATTTGCTTTCAGGCTTGGTTATTAGCTACATACAATAGAAAAAGTAAAATTTCTGAAAAAAAAAATAGAAATTTTAATTTTACGAATTCACAGGAACGAAAGATTAATTATAAAACGAGCAAACCGATCGCATGTGGGTTAAAAATTGCTATAATTTCTAACCATCAGAGGTTGGTGGTTTTGAAGATCGGCGACGCACTTGTAACTCTTCTGGTGTAGCAGATGTTTATGATAATCGCTAATCGCTTTAATTATGGAAAAGTAGTGTTAGTGGTGGAGTTACAAGTGATTTTTTTTAAATCTCTAAACCCTACCCTGGTCAAAGAAATTGTTGCCTAAGGGGAGTAATGATTCGAGAATGCACTTGGCGGATGTCCACGGCCAGTCACCTTTTTATTTATGGAATAGATCTAGAAACAAATTAAAGGACCACCTGATAGTAAGCAATTACTCCCGCATTAAGATATTCGCAACACCGGAGCAACACTCATAACTTTTTGCAAAGGAAATACTTGGCTTTTTCATTTAGATAATGTTTTTGTGGAATATTTCCGTAACATTTTGATTGTGTTGGCATTCTGTCACACTCGCACGATTTGTAGCATATGCGACAGCGTGCTAACTCAAACTAAATTTGTCCAATAATAATTAAGTAGATTGAAAATATAAGGCGCAAAAGAGAAATAAAACCATATCGTATATTTATTATGGACTCGTAATAAAATAACACACTGCTTTGATTGCAGAATATTTATTTACCACTGAATCAGATACAATGCGTTAGACAACAACAAATCTAATGATAACTGTGAATTAAATTCAAATTCGTATGTCGCGGTACGATAATAACCCGATATCTATTGTAAACTAAAATCTATTATATGAATTAAATTACTGTGATTCTTACACCGAATAGTCGAGTAATATACAATACCGAATGAGACATATTATACAGGTATACGTGAACAATAGTAAATATAGTTTGTAAATATAATTAATATTAATATAGTTATTTGAGATATAGTCTTATAGTCTAGATAGGAATAAATGAAGCCTTCGTATTTACAGCCTTAAAACAAATGTTAATCCGTCTACGTATATCTAATTGATCCCGCATAATACACAGCTCTTTACACATCAGTGTCCCACTCCACTAAGTCAGAAGTTACCGTTAGAGGTCGATACACAAAAAAATAGCTACAGAGGTGCGGTAGAGACGCTACGAGTTCGAGGGGGTCCGGGGTCCGGCTCAGTTGAACCGGTTCCGGACCACGGAACTGTGTCGCCGTCCCCACATGAGGTGGTATCATACGATGGTCCCCTGCAAGTGGGAGGGGTCCGGGGATGGGGCCTGCAGGTTGGTGGCGCTGCTGGTCGAGGGGAGCGCGGCCGCGATGTCCTGGTAGCCGCTCATAGGCCCCCCCAGCCGGTCCGAGGGGCCCTCGTCGGGGGGAGTCACTTCCAACCCGATGCTCGAGTTCAGGGCAATCTTGATGGCGTTAGCGTTCTGCTGCTGCTGCTGTTGCTGATGCAGCAGCAGGCTGTTGAAATGGGATATGCCTATCTCTTCTAGACTGCTCTTTCGTCGCCGCGTGTTAGGTACAGCCCCTAACCCTTGTCTCAAGGAGTTGGAGCGATGTAGGAGTATATCGTCCACCACGCGTAGGGAGTTCGATCGGCCCCTAAAGTCTGTGACTGTCGGACTATCGGGAAGAGAGAGCGAGTTCGCCTTCGTATTGGTGAGGGGCGGAGCTCGTGGTGTGAGGCTGGATAGACCCCCTAAAGCAGATCCCCTGCGGCTGCCGCACGCTGCGGCCTGTATCAGCGCTCCGGAGACAAAGCTGATGTTAGATTTTCGCCGGCTGTTGTGTCGCTCGAACGTCTTCTGTGCCGAGAACGGCGATGGTCGCACTAGATATCTGAAACATTACAATGTTTAATGTCAATAGAATGAAATGATCCACGACCTGAAATAAGATTTTTTTCAAACCGTCTTGAAATGGAAAGAGCTTTTCCGTGTAATTTTAATACTATAAATATATATTTAAATTAAATTGCAGACAATATATTTTTATAGAGGTATTTTTCATTTATTATTTGGTGTTATAAGTAAGTAAAATATGTTGTTCAATTATTGTGTAATGCTGCAACTAAACAAAGGTCTAAAGGTTTCGCGAGTCTCACTTGTAGGTTAAGTTTAGATCGAGCTGAAATTTTAGCACGATATATAATCCGCAGCAAGGATTGTTTTTATCTATTTTTTATCCGCGATCGCGAAAAAACTATATTTACGCGAGTGGAGCCGTGAGAGCTCGTGTAATATATGACAGCTCGACACTCGACATTTCGATTTTCAACTATATTGCATTGTCACAGAGTTCTATTTACAGTGCCCTGGATTTTCCCAAGCCCGCCGGATTTCGGATCATATAGTCTAAGAGTTATCCTTTAATTTCATTTAAGGAAACATTAAATACTTACATAATATCACCTTCTTGCAGATTCAGGTCGCAACTCGGATTTATAATGACATAGGACAGGCTACTGCGTTTCTCGCTCACATCGTCATAGTCCACGCCCGTCAAATTCAGTGACTCCATTCTAGATCTCACTAGGTTAGCTATTTCAGCCCTTTCTATCTGTTGTCTATGATTATCCCTTGCTTCGTCAGCGGAACTCGTCGAGTACTGTTGAAATATGATCATGTAATAGGTGCTTACACAGTTCATATTCAAAGCTATAGTGAAAAGGTGTTTTAAAGTGATTATTCTCTTAGTAATTATCACGTGGCATGCACATGAATATATATTGTATGATTCCGTGTTTTCTGAGTGAGACATGCGACTTTTATTATTACATAATACCTAGTATTTTTTTAAATAATAACTCATTTGATCATTTGCTGTAGGTGTAACTATAAATTACTCCAAGATATGCAAAACAAAAGAAGGCTGTATACAATTTTGATCTTATAATTGTACGATAATTTTTACTGATGTCGTTAATATTCTTTTCAATTTTATTAAAATATAGATCAAAACTAATTATCACGGCAAAAAAATTTTGGAATCCGTCAATAAATGTGTGAGAAATAGATAATTGAAGTTTAAGGAACGTCTGACCCTGTGACGTCATGTGACCTGAATGAGATAAAATTATAGAATTACTGACGGATCAACGCACAGCCTAAACCACTGATCGCAGAGATCTGAAACTTGAGGGTGTTTTCCTTGTATGACGTAGGCATACGCCAAGAAAGGATTTTCTGAAATTCTACCCCTAAGGGGGTGAAAAAGGGGGGTGTAGTTAGTATGGAAAATCGTTAAGCGTGTACCGATTTCGAACAAAATTGAGATTCATGCTTTTGAATAGATAGGTCTTTTAGGCTTTATTAGAATTTACCGCCTGAGGGTTGTGTTGTAAGTAAAATAAGTGTTGAAAGTTTGAGTGTATAGTAAAAATTTAAAATCTACACTGATTTCCATGAAATAAAATATTTGCCCTTTTAAAATTAGTCCCAAAAAAGGGTGAGGTAGGGGTCCAAAGTTTGTATTATGAAATATCAGAGGTGAAACAAAGTGCAGTTAGGCGGGCTTCGGATCTAAGGCTATAACTTTATCGTTCATCTAAACCAATTTACTTGCAACTACGAATCCAGTAAATCATAAATGTTTCCAGTTTGACTGTAAATACTAATCGATTGATCCGTAAATTTTTAGTTACATCGTATAATAAAAATATTTTTAATAATTTTAAACATACTAACCCTTTCATCATGAACGCGTAGAGATATTAAATTGAAATTAATATCAAATACTCAGGTCCTGTAGTGATTTTGTTACACACACAGATATTAATCTGTGTGTGTAACAAAATTACTACAGGTTTGTACGGAACCGTCGGTGCGCGAGTCCGACTCGCACTTGGCTGGTTTTTTAACCCCGTTAGGGCACGAATTTAAACAAAATAGGAAACACGTATTCTATAAATTCTGTTAGAAAATGTTTGCAAAATTAGATGTAGACTGCACGAAGGAATCATGTTGCACCATATGACTTTTACCCTCTTTTCACCCACTTAGGCATCTAATTTCGGTAAATCCTTTCATATTGGATCCCTACGTCATACAAGGACACACCATCCAAGTTTTAGGTCTCTACAATCAGCGGCTTAGGCTGTGCGGTTGATCCGTCTGTAATTCAGGCCATACATTTTATTACATTCAGGTCTGGTGACGTCACGATTATCTTTGCGCGCAACTTCAAATTCCCATAACTTTTTATTTCTAGAGATATTTTATTAATTCTTTCACGTTTGTTTTATTTTACTTTAATCTTTATAATTTATCAAAAATGAAAATATAAACTTCCTCATTATTCCTCCCAAAAGGAGCCAATGTAAAATCACAATAATAAACGAATTTTTCATAATATTTAAAATTTGGTATGAAATAAATCATTATGTTACATATTATATTATGACTGGCTACAAGATCTTGAAATAAAATCACAATCCTGTGAAAAATTACTAGCACTCGTGGCATGACCACGCGTTTTGAAATGCATTTTTGTCTACACAAGACTAGACATACTGACATATTTTATGGGCAAAATGACATATTTCTTTTATCAATCTGTCATTTTGTCTATTCTTCCGTAGAAAGAAACCATTTCTACCGTGGTCATGCTACGCGTGATGTAGCTATCAAAAATTCAAAATGAAAAACTTGATACTATGTAATGCTAACCTTTTTATTTAACATTTTAACCGACCTCGACGTAATATAAGCCATCTAAGGTCTGCAAATAATAAAAGCCACATGTCCCTTGTCTACTAGTTCAAGTAAAAGCTACTTTATCTATTGTACTTACTAAGTGCATTTCATTTGCGCACAAAATTCTACTAAACTAGGCAAAACTAAAGCTCTATATGTATTACCTTTTGCGTAATATTGTATTATTTTTACATTTACCAGTTTTTAAATACCTTTCCTTCGTATCGATTTCTAAGGAATAGCGAATAAATGTATTCAATGAACATTTGATACTTTGCAGTAATTTTCTTGTGGACATGATTGCTGCAAAGTTCTTGTGGTTTGTTAAGTAATTAATGGTTTAAAATAGTTTCACTTTTCTGAAGAAATTGGGTAAATCGATTTATTAAAGGAACACTTGCTTAAGACCGTTTATTTGGAATATATCCGTCGGCGACTAACATGGGGGTAATGACTTGAAAAACTACCTTCATATACTACTAGAATTACAATTATTGTGTAATTTCAATAGTGACAATATAATAATTATGTAACTGTTACCGGTAATAATTTTTACCCGCGACAGAACGGAGGCGCTTAGCATGAGGGCGATTTTCGCTTTTAATGTTGCCACGTATTTTTAGGGTGTTCAAGTTTATGATCCCTCTCACTCTTAACACATTGTTTCCATGATTCTTAAAATTCTTAAGATATCCGTGTTCACGCAGTTAACTTTCTTAGATAACTATTTCTGTTACCATTATTCTTAATATGACTCCTGTCGACACTTTATATAGGAATATTGTTTTTTATGGGAAAAACAGCGCAATTTTTTTATTGTGCCGTCTTCTTTGGAATATACACTATAATTAGGGCCATTTCCTTCTATGGGACATCTTTTTTGAACAATATCTTCTGCTATCACAGACCAAAAGAGAGTGAGCCCTGAAATTGATTATTAACGATGGGCACCTGTTAATCGCCGACGAAGGGGAGAACGGGTAAGGGTCTTACCGCGGGCGTGCGGTCCCTGGTGCAGCCGGTCAGACATCCCGTAGTTTGGCCACGCTGCTCACCATCCGTCCCGCTCGCATCGCCCTGCTGCAACTGGTCTGTCACTTTCTGCCACTACTATACTAGTAGTCTAATCTCCCCAATCGACTCTATTAGCGCTAATAAAGCAAGCGGTCCAGGAGAGGAAAGGAAAGAACTAACAGACATGCCGGAAGGACTTTGAAGTATCACTCGGGCCATGCTAGGGTCTTGTATGTTACAATGGCAATGGAACACATCGGCACTGCGGTTTTACGCAGTAAACTATCGCTGTTCTGTCGCTAGGACATGCATCACACTCACTACGTAGTACGTGGCGGGACTGCGATCATCGGATTGGTTACCATCAATAGACCACGGGCTCGAGTCTCTCCTACTTGCCTATCTACCAAACAGTTCGACAATGGATCAATAAATATTAACGCAAAAGCATAATCAATTTGTAATTGTCTACAGCGGTATGCTAGATTATAAAAATGAAGCTCGTGTCCTCAATAAAAATAAACAATATATACGTGAGATTGAGTTGTACAAGACAAATGCATAGAACTAAAACAGACACGTCACAAGTGCTGCCTGAATGCATGTTTAGCGCAAAATGTGGTTGCGTAGAACGCGAATAAAAATGATATTATAATAAAAACCCGAAATACAGTCCAAAGACGATAGAACCACAGCCTATAGAACTATTACCTACAGTCGTCCAACGGACACGTCTAGACAGAGCAATCGTGCGGGGCGTGCGGGGTGAGAGAGGGGCGGTAGCGAGCCCAAGCTGCCATACACTCGCTTGGGACACGTCAGCCGGGGTTGACGCTTTTTAATTTGATTGTTTTAAGTGGTTTGCGACAGTGTTTCGTTTGAGTTGTATGTAGGTACTTATTTACAATGGTCAATTATATGAACAGCTAAAGAAGATTAATTTTAATACATAACCATGCGCCTGTTTCCCGTCAGAATTTTTAGTAAAATTGTATCTACGTATGAGAATTTACTAACTACATCGTCAAATTCAACAATCGCAATCTAAAAACTAGTAAATCCAAATGTCGAAAATACCTTTCAGTTTCGCATTTGTAGCTTTTGCAGGGTTCGTAAATATCCGATATTTATAATAAATATCAAAATATCAGATATCTTTGATATATATCCGATATTTTTGATTTTTTGATATTTTCAAAATTACATACAAATCTCATAGGTACCTACTCTGATATGTTTTTTCGTAATAGTTGAATCGAAATAATTTGTATGTCTGATAATTTGAAGATAGGGAAGTAAAATTAAACTCATTTATTTATTATTGATATTAAAAGTTTTCAAATCAATTAAAAATCAACGATAGATACTTTTGAGAATCAATTTAAATAAACCATAAAACCATAAAATGACTTTTGTTTATAACCAGAAGAAAAAAAAGTGTATTAATTTTATCAGTCGAATTAATTTTACACATGGTATAAATGGTTAACAATAGTATAATAACAAACAAGGAATTTTCTTCCGAAAAACAGGGGGTCACGTGGGTGTCATAAGCCGTTACAAGCCGCGTCGACGGCTATGATTAGTTAATGTCGTGTCAAATAGCAAGTTTTTGATGACCTAGGGTTGTGAAACTCTCGGAAAATAAGACCTGTGTTGATGTAAGATTTTTTACATTTAAAACATTCTTTTACATTTTTAAATATCAATATCAATTTTGATATAATATATCAAGCATAAATATCAATTGATATATTATATCATGATATATATACGATATACCTATATCAATTGATATATATCATGCTAACCCTGAGCTTTTGTATACGCATTTGTATTTTTTATAATAAAACTCTTCATTAATACTTCTATATATTTTTTTTTGTTTTATTCCTAGTACTCTACATACACATACTACGAATACCTACACAAAATGTAGAACAGATTATAATAAAACACATTATTGTGACAACCCTGCAGCAATGACGAATACCTACACAAAAGCGGCATTTCGCGCGACTTCAAACGCGTTGGACCACTGTATCTCTTTATTACACTGTGATAGAACTATAGATAGATAAAAACGGAAAAAAGAAATATAGAGCGAAGGACTGTATTTGAGGGGTGGTTAGTATGGAGTCCTACTCACCGAGGCGCGCGATGTTCGCAATCCCGTGAGACGCGACCAAAACCGACTGGTCGGAGTCGGTGCTGGCATACTCACGTGGTGCGACGGATCGACCAGGCTCGTGTCCTGGATCCGATATATGCCGATAGGGATTTCGCACGTCGTCGAGCACAGCTTCTGATATAGCCGCCCGTACGTGCGAATCCACATATCCTCCTTGGTTATTTTCATCTGTTATACCCAACACACGTTATTACAAAGTTACTAACTGACGAAACATTCGCGTATTCGCAATGCATTTCGCACAGTGTATGGTATGAAATGATGGTGGATGAGATGAAAATTCGCCAATATGATAGCAGTTGTAACTTACAGAGGTCAAAAAGCCCGAACCTGGCGCCTGGTCTACGCCTAGCAATAGCCTAACGAACGTTATGACGTAGTCCTTTACGAAGGCTTGGTAGAGTAGGGTGTCTAGCATTGAGGCAGAAAATACAGAGCCCGCTGCGAACGGCAGCCTAAACATATAGGAGATATGTGATCCACGCTCTTTCTCCCTCTGAAAAAATAAATTTTACATGAATGAATCGTTAAGGGGAAAAATAGTGCTGTTTTTATTTAAATCCATGATTTGCAGAGGCACAGGCAAATGATCCCCAAACCAAATTTGGCAACTTCTAAGGTTGCTTAACCCATTAACCGCCAAATTAAAGGCAGCAAAGTAAAATGAATAAAATGTACATTTTCTTATTTAATATAAGCCACATAAACACAATAATAATAAAAAATCTTAAAAACATTATTCCTCCCCCCTATAGGGGGGTGTACTCATTTATGTACAATGGCGCCTTATGGGTGCAAGTAATTTATTGTAATTTTTGTAAAAAAATATTTTTTAACATTATTTTACCATCAATATAGATTCTTTTAAAGAAATAAAACACTGTTCAATTCATTTCAAAGCTTTAAAAAGTAAATTAAGCATATTTTAATTAAAATTTGTACTGAAATTAGTCGATCTCATCCATTAAATTTGAAGAAAAAATCGAAAAGCGTGTTAATATTTTTATTAATTCCCTTGACGTGAGAGCCAGGCTTTTGGACAAGCTTACTATTATGTATATGTCAAAAACCTATCTTCTTTTGCGAAAATGTATTGATATGTATGGGACACAATCGAAATTCGGTAGTTTTACTACCAACACATATCTAGTATTATTAAATAACATTTGTTACAGCTTATGTTAGCTTCTTTTTTATTATAAATTACAAAATTATATAAAAAATAACAAAAATATTTAAAACATTTGCTGTACGTATTCGGCCGTTGTACTTAATTAGGTTACAAACAATATCTTTGCAGATATAAGTTTGAAAGCTATCAATTTATGTTTATTTTACATATTCAGGTGCATTTAATAAATTTTAATATTAAAATTAACGTATATTGTAAATTAGGCATTGCAAAATACGAAACAGTAACTTTACACGTGCAAGCTCAAAATCTATCAACTTTGTTTGTGGCTAGTGACAATAATTATAAATATATTCCTGTTTTACTGTTGAAGTTTAAGTTAAAGATTGTCCTTTTATTAGGCAACTTGTAAATAATCACTCTAATTATGAACAATTTTACTCTACACTTAAATTGGTAGGTGTACCCAATTGCGTACGGCGGCGGTAAATGGGTTAAGAGGGTTGTGTATTTTTGTGCAGATTACTTACTTTTTCCATTTTGGACAAGTGTAACGCGTATTTATCATGAGCTCGGAACTGCATGAACCTCATATTAGATGACTGAGACAGTTCTGTTATAGATTTGATTGATGGGAAAAACCTGAAACATTCAACCGGCCTCAAAATTTGCAGACCAACACAAGAACAACGCACAGCTACATGAAATATCGCAAGCCCACAACTTAAGTCGCATTGCTGTGCATGCACTTCGCTTGATACATATAAAGTATATATTTTTTTTATAATATCTAGTATATATAATAATGTATATTTTACTTGAACATAGTCTGTACGGCGACGATAGTGTTACAGTCAGACAGGCTATCTTCCTCAGCGGAGTTTGATAATTCTTTGTTCACAACAACTACATTTTCAGCCAACGTTATACCAGCTCGTAGGAGGTCGTCCAAACTGAAAATATAAGAAGTTAGTTCAAATAACACCTCGCTATTACAAGTAACTAATTAAATATTCACGCAGAATGTATGCTCTTAATTTGTTCAACATTGAACAAATTGAGAACATGAATTCTGCGTATTGTGTCAACTTTAGTATGGACTAAACTTGAGACATTTCGATAGCTTTCAGAGCGCTGACCATCACTTACCTGTCAATGCTACCCATCATCCAGTACACCAGTGGAAAATATGAGATCGAATCCAAGAAAGCAATGTCTGGCCTTCTTTCAAGCAACAGTATTATTGGATTCAAAGACGTTTTGCACCTAAAGTGAGCTCGCAGTGGTATTATAAAGTTGTAAATGCCATTAGAGGCATAATCCGCGGCGAGAATGATAGTTTTGTTCTGCCATTGGTACTCTTTAGCGTTCCTATAAGCGCAGTGCTCACAGACCTGTGCTAGTTGCAGGCAACATAATGGCTTCTTCTCTTTAAGCAGATAACACAAAGTTGGACTCACTCCAATGAAGGGTGAGACTGGTGGAAATCCTTTGACAATCCTGAAAAATACTCAATGTATAACCCATGTTAAACATGATTTTGGCAACACAAACAATTGGCTTAAGCAAAGCTTAATATTGAGAAAAAGACTGAACTATTGAGTACTTACAATGCAAAGGGAAAATCTAATTCGGAGACTGGGGGAACATTCAATGCGATCAACTCTAATGTGTAGGTACATCGAGTGCAATTACTAACTAACATTCATTAGCAAAATTCATGCTTATATTAAAGAGAACATAAAGCTACCCATCTCGATTTAGTATTTTAGAAACTTATTTATTTACCAGTATGGGATAAATTAAACCGACATTTAAAGTGATCCAAATGAAATTGTGACACACTGATCAACATTTTGGGAACCAGTTGACGATTTCATTTGGAACAGCGTTCATGTCGAATTAAGACTCGAAACTGCGTTAGATTTCATACACTCATTGTCTTCTTAACGCAGTCCCGAGCTTTAGAGCTGGTACTCATTGGGCAGATTCAATCACGCTCTTTCATATTATGAAAGGGCATGTTTGGAGGTCTCCAAAATGTACCAGGCGAACAGAAGAACAGAAGGGAACTCACCTATGAAAATCGTTGCGCCATACTGAGCGGACGTCGCTGTCCATGGACGTAAAGGAACTTGTGGTCGCGTCGTCACTGCCGTTACGTTAAAGTGGTAGGGGTTACATCACAATGCACATTTACCTATCAGATCTGTGCCTATGGGGTGACATGCTCTAATTCAACTAAGAATTCAAATTGGATCCTTTAATGAAAAAGTAATTGAAGTATTTTATGATCTTTTATGTATGGTCCGCCGTCTGTATTTCAATATGTGAAATTTTACTAGATCAAAGTTTTATGAGTCCAATTTTACTGTTTATTCTAAGAATATGATTATGTTTTGATAGTAGCGCATGCATTTCAGCAATGACTTCGAAGCCCAATGTTCAATTCGATGTTACAGTGATATGTGTTGATTCTATGAAATGAATTTGTATTTTAGGTGAGTACTTTTGAATTTGTTATCATGAGATAATTTTCTTTATAGCATAGATGTTTATATTTCCTAGTGAACTGGGCGTTATGAGTTTGATAAGTTCTAGTTTATCAGCAAAACGAATAACTTACAAAAGGTTAGAATGGCGAAAATTGTGCAGAGTGCATGCAGCGGCCGCAATCCACACTGCTGTCTACACAATATAATACAGGCTAAAATAATAAAAAAAGTTGCATGGTCAACAATAGATCCCCGTCTTCATGAGTCTATTGCCGCCAAACGAATATATTAGCAAAATTGTATGAATGATGATAAGAAAATTATAATATGTAGTGTTTAAAAATTTTGCTAATACACTCAATAAAGCCGTTTTCGTTATGATATAAATATTGTAACCGTTTTCCAATACAACCAGAAAGTTTTCATTTCACAACGAAAACAGTATTGGTGAAAACAAATTGAAGTTTTTTTATGTATAAAAAGTGTGATAATAAAAATAAACAGCGTGCGTGCATGGTCGCGATCGCGGGGTGTAGATCTGGGGCTTACGCTATCTTCTCAGAGGGAGACCTCCAGGGCACATCATCATCGAGCTCATCCTCGCTCTCGTCCGCCTCTCCCTCTTCCTCTTGGTTATCGGAGGCTATGTTCAGACTACTGGTTACCATGTCCGGTACGGGGAGTATGGATGGGCGACGACTTCCTGAAATTACATATTATTATTGCTATAGACAAAGGTATTAAATAAGTGTGTGAACATTTTTTTACAAATGAGAACCATTTGACATTTAAAGTATCTTTCGATTTTGGGAAACCCCTATGGAGTTTAGATTAAGGGCTTTTCAATATCTGTAGACAAAATTATTGTTTCTGTGTGTGTAGTATGGATATAGCGCATAATAAAAAAAGTTATCACCTAAGAAGTAAATGAAAATATGTTAATAAAATAATTATATTAGAGTTCAAAAATACAGCGAATAATGAGGTAACTACAAAACCTTATTACGCATGAAACGACAATAAAACAGCAGATGCATTTTTGCGCTTCCGAGAAATTGTTAAAACTTAACTCCTATTACGATTCTTGGGATTCAGAAATATCCGTTTTAAAAAATATAATATAATAAAGAACTCTAAAGATGTGAAAAGTTTTTCTTAAGTTGCTTTTGCAAACTTCACACTATTGAAACCTGCAAAAGCATGGTCGCTGTTGAAAAAATATTTTAAGATTTATTCCCGATGTAATGTGTGTAGAAAGTTCTCTCACCACGTCGCACGCTCAGCGAGTCGGGACTCAAGAAATTGGAGTCGGGACGTGGTAAAAGCAAATGACTGTCGGTGGCACTGTCGGTCGCGGGTGATTCTCTGAGGCAAGTTCGCGAGTCCGACGCTGATGAGTCTGCAAATCAAGGCAATCATCTATACCAAGCTACAAAATAAAGAGCTAGAAATAAACTACGGAAGGTACTTTTCACGAATTTTGTATTCAGCTTTTTCATATTTTATTATATAGCATTTATGAGCTTGATCGAAGTCAAAATTCATCAAAAGTATGGTAGTATTACGCTCGCGCAAACTTCAAAGTTTGCTCTAGCGTGAGATGGAAGTTTATTATTTCCTAAACACAACTCTATCCAGATTTGCGACGAGAATTTCAAAATGAGTTCTCTAAAATAAATGCGTTACGACGCAATAACCGAATGTCCCTAGATGGCAAAAGGTCTCGCGCGAATCTGGAGAGCCTACGATTCTATCTTTTGGCATTTTATCTTTCATTTACTCCAATTACTTCAATATGGTGTTAGGTTAAATTTCAATTTAGCCTTAGTAGATTAAAAAAATAATGGTTAATGGTTATGAATGCCAATGATGTTATTGAAGTATTTTTTTGCGTTGTGGTTTAATGGTTGATTTAATGGATGTTGTCCATGCCGTAGCGACTGAGGCACATTCTTTATTAATGCTTTAATTTTGATTAAAATAAAAAATTATAAATGATCATGAGATATTAATTATCAAAAAACTTCTTATATTGCTAAATAAATAAAAGTTGTGAGGTCACGATTACATAATAAAAAGTTAGCGAACGCACTATTAAAAAAGTTTGAACTGCGCATGCAGACTCAACGAAGCCTCTGTTAGCAATTTGTCAAATTAATGAAATTGGTCTTTCGTATCATATCAAAATTCAGACCAGAGTGAAATGCATTATCCTCGGCCACGGTTCACTGTGGTCAGACTTACTTACGAAATCCACTAAGAAGAGCTGCTCTCTGTCCGTATCAGCCAATTCCCTCGCTACATTGCAATGAAGAAAGTGATTTTGGGGACATTGAGCAGCTAAGCGACTACAGAAATAAGTAGACCGAATGAACGATCCGTGAAGGTCGATCGTATCCGGTCCACGTGAGGGTATCTAACTGTGACACTCACAGCCAACGACAGATAAATTAGCGGATGATACTGTATTAGCTTGATTCGTGTGTGAGGGCGATGCGTTGGGGGTGGTACTCGATGGGGCCTGCAGTATCACTTGAGGGAGGTCGTAGTTAGCCACATTACTACCGTCTGGTTTTTTCTGCTGCCTGGAACCATCCTCCGCGTCTTGTTTCTTCTCGCCCGATAGTAGGCTACATGCCGTTTGGTCTTTGGGTATGGTTTTGTCTTGCCGATCTGAAATAACGAACGCGGAGTTTTCCTCCTTCGTGATGCTCATGTAATAGCAGGTGTCGCTGCTCTTCATTATATGTCGGGGTCCGGGGTTCAGGAGTATCGTATCTTCGTAGAACTCCGGTAGTTCGGCAGGACGCACACCGACTAAAGCGACACCGTATCTGAAAATACATTGAACATACTCAGGCACTAAATTCAAAATTATTTAGGAGTTCTTATTAAATTAATTTTTGGAATGCGATCGATAAGTATTAGTACCGTTAGATCAGAAACGGAGTATTTATGATTAAATGTTTCTGATTTTCTGTATTAAATGATAGCGTGATACATACTTTCGATGCGAATGAAAGCTGGCATAGGTGAAGCTTTTCCCTTCGTATTCGCCGAAGAATCGACTGTCTCCCAAAACAATGTGGTATATTTCGTTGCCTGAACATTTGCCGTATAGTCGATGCCATTCTTCCGCGGACTGCTGGCCTTCCCTGAAAAACGAGATGGTAGACCTTTAGAAAACAATTAAAATTATACTTCAGATGTCGTTCTTTGTAAGAGATTTGTTTAATATTACAAGGGAATGAATGGTAGAAACATTGCTTGACGGTAATCTTCGCCCATTGACATCGTTACGCTATGTTTAAGGTACCCCTTCCGGGAATCAATTAACTAGGAACAAAAATAGACATAGGTAGGAAGGTACCCTCAAGCATTCGGCTAAACAAAGAATAACCGTCATCTCTTCAGTAGTACAATAGGCAAGCGGACAGATTTTTTTTATTGCATAAATGAATAGTATTCTTAAATATAAGTAACTTCTCAGAAGAAACCGTATATCAAAAGTCAATATTTTCAAAGGTACAGCGATTTGTATACAAAATTTCGCGAGTCTTTATACCAAAAAAAAAAAAAATTTTTTTTTGCGAAATTGGTAAACAAAACTTACATCATTAGTTTACTCAATCATGGTAAGTATGAACTTAAACGCACAATATCGGAGATATTTACAAATATATTCCGGCGGCCATATACTTCATATACTACTTCATATACTATAACCTACAAGTGACGTCATTTGTAGGTCGACTTTACTCGTAGTATGGAGCGTTTTTAGGAGGCTCGCGAAATTTTTTATACAAATCGCTGTACCTTTGAAAATATTGACTTTTGATATACGGTTTCTTCTGAGAAGTTACTCATATTTAAGAGTACTATTCATTTATGCAATAAAAAAAATTTAGTCCGATTGCCTATTGGCACAAACATAGTTCATCTAGATTTTAGTTATTTCTATGATATCTATACTTACTGTCCCCGACTAGTATGCAGCAACAGCGTTACCAGTGTCGAAGCACCAGGGCAGGTGCAGTTGTTAGCCAGCAGCGCGTACTTGAACTCGTCTTCACACACCACGAACTCAGCGAACTTCACATGGAGTTTGTTCTCCGGTCGAAAGATCTGCACGTATTGCGGGACATTTGGCGCGAAATCCTTTACGGCCCAGGATCTACAAAAAATAGTTGAAGCTTTGTTTTAACGAATATATCTTATAGATGTAGGATACCTATAAATATAGGATAACCTGACTTCGATTTTAGATATAATCGAGGTCAGGTTGACTTTTGGAAGGCTGGCAACGCAACGTTACTCGTTCGCTGTATGTTAGGTAAACGTGACAGGTTAGGGACAATTCCGTATGTTTTATTATTAAAATATATGAAAATTAAACTTTTTGTATTTTGAAGTGATCAAAGGCAATATCATTTTGCTCTTTTAACGCTAAACTTTTTATAGTCTATGGTAGCCTCTTGCTATCTTGTCAAGCCATTCGCCTATATAAGTTCTCCAAAAATCTGTTACCTACAGTTATACTCAGGCACATAACCCACTGCTTACGTCAATACGTTTAGGCAGATAAATAATTGTCAAAATCAAACTTAAAAAATCATCTCATGTCCCAGGTGACTCTCCGCAAAACGTAAACTCGTTTAGACAAAAAAATAATTCGTATTCCCGAAAAAAATTTCTTTATACCTAAGTATAGACTATTAAAAACAAAAAATAAAATTTCGGGTATACGAATAATTTTTTTGTCTAAACGTCTTTACATAAGTAGTAGGTCATATGCCCAAAGTATCCGTAGTTGATTTTACCAAACCTTATATACAAAAAAGGTAAATTCCCAAACCTGAGTATAGTATGCTCATCAGCGGCTGTCTTATCGGCGTAGTTCCTGGCTGCCAGTATAAAGCAGGCTTCCGCTTCGTTCATGCGGGCGCGGATCAGGTCGGAGTCCTTCAGACACGAACCCTGGATGTAGATCACTCGCTGTGCCCAAATTGGTACCTGGACAAGAGAAGTTTCTCATAAAATTGACTTTTATATTTCAGTTTAAAAAATACTACTTTTAGGATATTGTTACGAACACAAAAGCGCCATCTAGCGTCAACCAATGAAACCACTTGGTATGAACAGGGACAGCGTGAGGCCTCCTACTCAGTACTAGATGGCGCTACTGTGCGAATATTCCGGAACAGTCCAACCAGTTCACGCGAGTCGCGAACATTTCTGGAACGGTCTGGGACTCGTGTCATCCGAAATAAATACGCCTGAGGGGTTGGGAACGAGGCGAGTTCAGTTCGAGCTTCTTTCGAGGCGAAACAGGCGATAAGTTAAAGTGATACCAGTGATTAATACAAGTGAAACCCACGACTTGGCTACGACATAGGACATCGTTAGTGCTTAGTGTTTGGACTTAGTGCTTAGTGTTTGGACTTAGTGTTTAGTGTTAGACCTAGTGCTTTGTGTTGGACCTAGTGCTAGTGAATAAAGTCTTCAAAAGAGTCAGTAGGTCTTTCTCTCCAAATCCTTAGAACCCTAACACGTAACAATATAGTTGTCTATCTCCATTTAGCTATAGAAGATGAGTAAATTGTTAATGAAACATCTGATATAGACATCTTCCTTCTAACACAAAAAAAGTATTAGCTACTTAGTTAATACTTTTTCCGTCTAAATCTAGCCGTTTCCTGCAGAATGCTGATGCCTTCGAATTTATGACACCATCTTTAGTTACTTACCTGTAAAATCATCCTCATCGTTGTGTCCAGTTCCATGGGTGACAACAGCACAACGTAGTAGTCCTGCAGCAGTGGATGAGCGTAGAACTCATTGAGGAAGTCCATGATGGTGTCAGCGTGGAGAGTGGTGGAGCAGACCACCACGTGCTTCTCGGACTGAGCTCGGTGGGAGGAGTATGAGCCGCCAAGTTTTTGGCGCTCCATCCATGTGAAAGCTAGTTGCTCGAACTAAAAGGTTTGTAATGTTACACGAAGGCTAGCAATGAGGTTTTTGATATTTTTTCTGCCATTAGGGGGCAGACCCAACTCACGTAAAGCGTCATCTGGTGGCGTAAGTGGGATCAGAAACCACCAGGCGGCACTTGGTAGTAGGTAGTCAGATGTCACGAATTTAAAAACCTTCATTACTGCGCTTGCGACTTGCGACATTTTCTTTCATTTCACAAAACTCTACATTTTATCGGGATTAATCAGTGATAACAATATTATATATCTATGGGATTAACTCGGGATTTTTTATTCAATGTAGCTTTCGTTCACAGAGATAATTAAATGGTATCAAATGGCAAAATTTGCATTGTGTGGCGGACTAATCAGCGCACATTCCTGAATCACGCTATCGAAGTTTTCTAAGATCAGCGACGTATATCATACATATATACGACATCTGAAAAGGCTTCGGCCTGACCGAGCATACTATCTCGCTCGGTCGGAGATCTCCCTTTGGGGCTTGCCACCATATTCGCACAATAGGCATGTTGCCGAAAAAATTTTTTTTCGTCTATTCGATGTTGGACAACATGTTAATAAACAATCCAGAACCCATTTTTGTATATCTGAAAAAATAACTTAGATACAAACCATTGAAATTTACAATATGAAAGAGAGCGATATATCGGCCTGTGACGTCACAACCTGCTACTGCCATATATTTGTCATCGCAAAATGTATGGCGGTAGCAGGCTGTGACGTCACGAATCGTTTTGCGAGAAAGGGATGGACAATATTTTTTATTTGCTTATATTTTTTAATAGCGTCACTCTAAATACCTATTTCTTTCAGATTTATGTATCTTTAATCAACAATTATAAAATTTAATTTGTAAAACTGTGATATTCCACAGAAGGCAACATCCCTATTGCATGAAACTCTATATTATATCTGGATCAAGATTGCTTATACCATAATCAATCCAGGATCATTATATTCTGTGTGGTTTTCAGAGTCTACAACCATTTTACCTACTCTGGTGACCAATGTCGACTTTTTCAAGAAACGTAACTCAATATTTTTTGTAAACTACCTACTTCCTATTGTAATAAAGAGTGCATTACTAGCAAGAATTTAATAATGGTTAGCTATTCAACAAGTGTGAAGTGAAGTATTTTATTAGTGAAAGTCGTTTGCAGTCCATTATGGTTGGCCTTAACCCTGGATTTTCGTGTAGTGCATGTTAATTAATAAAGGAAATTAATTGCTTGTTAAATGCACATTCATTATGCTGATAAAATAGTTCACTTGGGTTATTAACAAAATAGAGGTCGCACGTATAATAAAATATTATACTCGTATGCTTCAACATGAAGTCGACGTGACCTGAGACACCAAGGACTCATTGGGAAACGGCGTTAAATAAACTTGAGTTTCGCCGAGTGAGTGGGCCATTAGAGAGGGACTATGAAGGTAGGGTATCAAAGCGGCAACAAACTTTGACTCCTCTTGTGATGCGGATGACAATCGATCTACTCCTCTGCCAGACTTATTCCATACTAAAAAACGTTTTATTCCAAGCTATGATTTACATCATGCTGCATTGGTGCATGTCTATACTTTTCCTTGTTATTACATTGTGAATATAGGTCACACCGTCAGGTGTTTTAAATTATACACCGTTTAGATCCGTTACTGAGCTCATTAGTGATGAAAATATGACATTGCATCCTTTGATTAATTATTACATAGATACGTTATATCCTTACAAAACTGACAATTTATAACATATCTACCTCTTTTTAATATTATATATCTATGCATTGCATCGTTTTTATTTCTGTCTTGATCTTATGGAAACTCATATCATAAGGAAAGTATTGCGTATAAAAAGCTAAAGCTTTTATTAAACTTTTGATTACTTTCTGCAAAACAATCAAATCAAAGCTAGTAGGTAAGCGCCTGGATCTTACGCCCGCGGCTGCGCTGGCAAAAAAGATATGTCTTGCAAATTCAAATGCAGCGGCACGTGAAAGGTAAATGAAAATGCCTTGTAACTTGTTGTTACATAGGAAAAGGTTTGCATCAGAAGTTTTTCGGTTTACTAGATCTTATTTTAAGCTATGTACAAGTTATTGTTGGTTAGCCTAAGATTATTTTCGTCACGCAATGCTGTTTTCCGGTTACTTAAAGCTATTTTCTATTACCCAGAAGCCAGAGTTTGTTTTTCGGTAGCCAAAGCTGATTTGGTTACTCAATACCCCATGGCTATTACTTGGTATACATACATCTCTTCAACTACCTACACCTGTTATTTGGTTACCTCACCTGTGTGGGAAGCACGACCAGGGCTACTCCGATCATGATGACCATGAACAGCTGTGAGGGCCAGATGTCGGGCACGAAGTCCCCGTAGCCCACGGTGGAGAAGGTGACCACCACGAAGTACGTTGCTTGGAACAGGTTGAGGTGGCGGTGACCTGCGCGCTGGAAGTGCTGGATACCGCACACACTGGTGAAGAATGTTTAGTATAGTTAGCTATTTAACTAGAAGATTACTGGTAATTCGCGAATGCAGCACAGATTAAAGAGCGATAGATAAACAGCTACATAGTTAGCTAACGCTTTAATTGCACTACAAGCATACGGCGTGTCCATATACTTATATACTCATAGTAAGTAGTATAATATAGTAAGTGTGGCTGTAGTCTATAGTAGGTTTTATAATAAAATATTTATGTTCGTTTATCAAATCTATCTAGCTAAAGCATCCTCAGGATAATAGGCAATCGGACTAATTTTTTTTTATTGCATAAATGAATAGTACCTACACTTAAATATGAGTAACTTCTCAGAAGAAACCGTATATCAAAAGTCAATATTTTCAAAGGTACAGCGATTTGTATAAAAAATTTCGCGAGGCTCCTAAAAACGCTCCATACTAAAGTCGACCTACAAATGACGTCACTTGTAGGTAGTAGTATATGAAGTGTATGGCCGCAGGAATATATTTGTAAATAGCTCCGATATTTGTGCGTTTAAGTTCATACTTACCATAATTAATGTTTTTGTTTATGATGTGAGTAAACTAATGATGTAGGTTTTGTTTACCAATTTCGCAAAAAAAAAAATTGTTTGGTATAAAGACTCGCGAAATTTTGTATACAGATTGCTGTACTTTATGAAAATATTGACTTTTGATATACGGTTTCTTCTGAGAAGTTACTCATATTTAAGAGTACTATTCATTTATGCAATAAAAAAAAAAATCAGTCCGCTTGCCTATTCGTCGCGTTACTATTGGGAGAGAATCGGGCTGTCAGAATACGACATTAAGTACAATGTACATTTGCCGCCAGTAAAAGGTTATGTTACTCGGGCACTTTCTCGATTCTCTCTCGATTTTGCGACAAGTAATTTAGATGGTTCTGAGATATTAGAACCCCGATGCACAGTGGGTCGAAATTCGGCTTTCATAGACATAGAAATGAAATCTCGAAAGTGATAGATTTTTTGATGGATATTGCTTCAGTTTAGTATTTCTATGTAGAAAATTAAGTTTGAGATAATTTGGCCCAAAAATGAGGGAGTAATAATTTTTTTACGAAAAACTTGTATGGAGCCAACATGAAAAATTCAATTATTTCAAAAACGGCAAGTTTAACCGTAATATCCTGACAGATGGTTATAGTACCAATTATTCATGATTTTTTGGCATACATCATATAACGGTTTTAGCTGCTCTTTTTTTTTTAAAAATCGTCGAAATTTTTGAAAAAAAGTCACCCTGTATTATTGCACGATTCGATAGTGTTACTATTAAGGAACAATTTCTGGAAAGTAATGGTATACGGCAAACTTGAGGAAAGTGTTGAATTTTAATAAACTCCTTCATATTTTGAACAAATGTATGAACAATTATATAAAATGCTAAAATTAAGCACTTTCCTTAACTTTCTCACATATAGTTACTTCCCAGCAATTGTTATTTACTAGCAAGACTATCGAATGCTGCAACAATACAGGGTGACTTTTTTTCAAAATTAACGGATTCGAATCCTAACCAAGGATGTTGACTTGGCTATAATCTGATAATGCAGTTATATTCGTCGTACACTGTGAAGTAAAGGAAAATTATGTCAGAGTAATTGCTTCCCAAAAATAGTGGATTTATAACTTTTTAATAGAAAATTTCTATGAAGCCAATGAGAAAAATCCAATTATCTTCAAAACGGCAAGATAAATCCTTATATCCTTACATGATGTTATAGTACTATTAATTCGTAATTTTTTTACATAGTTCATGAAACGGTTCTATTTGCCATTTTTTTAAATAATCGAAATATTAATTTTGAAAGAAAAAGTCACCCTGTATTATTGCACCATTCGATAGTCTTGCTAGTAAAGAACAATTGCTGGGAAGTAATTACATATGAGAAAGTTGAGGAAAGGACTAAATTTTAGCATTTTATATTATTTTTCATACATTTGTTCAAAATATGAAGAAGTTTATTGAAATTTAACACTTTCCTCAAGTTTTCCGTATACCATTACTTTCCAGAAATTGTTCCTTAATAGTAACACTATCGAATCGTGCAATAATACAGGGTGACTTTTTTTTCAAAAATTTCGACGATTTTTAAAAAAAAAGAGCAGCTAAAACCGTTATAATTATGATGTATGCCAAAAAATCATGAATAATTGGTACTATAACCATCTCTCAGGATATTACGGTTAAACTTGCCGTTTTTGAAAAAATTGAATTTTTCATGTTGGCTCCATACAAGTTTTTCGTAAAAAAATTATTACTCCCTCATTTTTGGGCCAAATTATCTCAAACTTAATTTTCTACATAGTAATACTAAACTGAAGCAATATCCATCAAAAAATCTATCACTTTCGAGATTTCATTTCTATGTCTATGAAAGCCGATTTTCGACCCACCGTGCGATGTACTGATTGCGAGTTATTTCACTGCTCGCCTTGAAGAAATTAACTAGGTACACTTTGTGTGGCATCGAATTAGTTACCATTGTTTCCCACTAGGGGCGTTAATATTTCGATGCCAATTAAATTGTAGTTATTTAACTTCTTCACGGCGAGTAGTGACAACTCAATCAACAGTCAACACACTATTCCGTGAGAACTAGGGTAGTGGCAATTTTATTAGAAATTATAGATGGCCATGGTTGAATGATAAATAAATGAACAGCATAATATTTCCCACGTTTTAATGTCACTCGCAACTCGCAAGTGACGTTGTGGATTAGAGGAATTTTTGTAAAAGGAAACACATGACTTAACTTTTGAAACTATTTAAATTAATGTTGCCATTTATTTATTTCATGTAAAACTGCTCTAAAAAGTATTTTGTACGATAAATGGCCACTTATCTTATTAAATGGCCACATTGAGTGAATTCATAACATAATATAAAACATCAACTATTAAAGAAATTGCTCTAACAGTAACTTCTAACAATTTTGTAAAATATATGCAATTCTTATTATTTGTACTATTTTTTGTAATTCTATTGAAAACTGTAAAAACAGCATTGAGCTATAATGAGCAACTTCTTCAAAAGTTGATATTTCGTAGTATGATTCACTTAATGTGGCCATTTTAGACATTTGAAAATAATTTTATGACTTGATGGGGCACTCTTGCCTTGGATGGGTCATGTGTAGGGTTACCAGATGAAAAAATCAAAAGTCCGGAGAAAAGGCCTGATTTCCATGGAAAAGTCCTGAGATTTTCTACAGCTTGAGAATTTTCTCTCAAAAACGTATTATTATCTTGCGCACGCGTTTTACGCGACTTTTTTGATTTTCACTGCAATTGTTACCAAAAGAAGATTATTTTTAGTTTGTTTCACTTTGATAAATAAGTATTGATTTTAACTGCAATTGTTACTAAAAGAAAATTATTTTTAGTAGTTTAATAAGAGAGATCTTTAAAATGTAACCTGTGTTTTATTGAAAATCCTGAGCTATCACTAGATTTGCTCAATCCGGCCGGAATCCTGAGAAGAGTCGAAAAATCCTGAAATCTCAGGACAAATCCTGAGATATGGTAACCCTAGTCATGTGGCACTTGATTCACGTGCAATAGATTCAAGTCCACATTAAATTTTTTTTAACGTAGTTCACAGTTTGTGCATTCTTAGAACTTCACAAATCACATTCGAAATAGTTCGAGCAAAAGTCACTCAAATTCAAATGTGAACTGTGTCCCGTTATAAAAAATTTAAACTTCGATATTTTTAATATGAAATTTTCTTTATGGCATGATAATTGTGCCACTGGCATTTGACAAAAAGTAGTCCATAAATAGAACCTATAGCAGATAACCTCGGTGGACCGAGAATTATTAATTGAGCCATTTGCTGGGCACCGTGATTACTAGGGTAGTTCGGTGGTCGATGGCCTGAAATATTCAAACGGCCAACATTCAACAAGTACAGAAACTATGTCAACTGTACCATATAGGTAACACTTAACAAGGCCTCGGTACACCTTAGAGTGTCATAAGTCTCATATATAACAACATTATTTATGAATCACTTTTGCATGCAACTTCACCGATGACAACCGAACAATTACCGTCATAAAAATTAGCTTTTCGTGTAGGTATCACTTTTTTCTAATCCCTTCGAAGCTTTATACATGTAAGCATAGACATTTTTATAAGTTTACAACAGATGTATTACAATAAAAAGAGTTTACAATGATTGTTTATGCGCCTGTTCTACAGTCACTAATGATTTAACTTATAAAATATGAAGATTTTTCTACAAAGCAAGATCGCTCGAACAGGGGATCGGACAACATCTGAAATATTTAGTTGCATTAATATATTCAGAAATATTGAGGCATTACTAGCTGGTAAATGTAAAAAAATATATTATTTTATGTGTAGTTTACTAATTAGATACATTTAAAAAGTACAAAATTTTTATTTTTTTTGCGTAATTGGTAAACAAAACCTACATCATTAGTTTACTTACATCATATACTAAAACATTCATTATTATAAGTATGAACTTAAACGCACAAATATCGGAGATATTTACAAATATGTTCCCGCGGCCGTATACTTTATACCTACTTAATACACTTTAATCCAATAGTGACGTCATTTGTATGTCGATTTTAGTATGGAGCGTTTTTACGAGACTTGCGAAATTTTATATACAAATCGCTGTACCTTTGAAAATATTGACTTTTGATATACGGTTTCTTCTGAGAAGTTACTCATATTTAAGAGTACCATTCATTCATGCAATAAAAAAAATCAGTCCGCTTGCCTATTAATTATTAGACTAATGTAAAATTCGATTCGAGCTATTATATTTTTTTTGGGGTTCCTCTCGGCCCCTACTATAAATTATAACTTAATATACTTCGAGCGCAGGTTCGACTCGCAGTCGGACTTTGGGGTGCTGCGCTAGAAGTATTAGTTATAGTTCGCTCGAAGTATATATAGCTAGGATCTCGTCAAAAATGGAGCTCATCGAGGCATTGGATCACTATAGATCGCTAAGGGACAAAAAGTTTGATACGAAACCGCGCCGCGCCGGTCTGGCGGTTCTAAACCTGGCAGATTTTTTTTACTAACCAAAATGTGTGAAGACTTTTTGAGTAAAAAAAAATCTTTTTTTTACAGACCTTTTTTTTACTGAAAATTCTTACACGTTCAGGGCGGTCTGGCTGGAAACTGGTCAAGAGTAGGACTGCCAGACTTGCATTTGTATCGGTTTCTAGTTGGCGCTTTTTTACTCAAAAAATCTTCACACATTTTGGTCAATAAAAGAATTCCAATTTTATATCAAACTTTTAGGCCCCTAGCGATCTGCAGTGATCCAGTGCTTGTTCTCGATGACCTCCTTTTTCGACGACGAGCTCTAGCTCTAAAGCGGGGCATTCACTAGACGGACATGCCCGCGGGCAAGCCTGTAGGTATGCCCGAGAGGCTTCGCTACTATTAGGTCTGTGTAGTGTATTACCGTCGCGGGCCGTCCGGCAGACTGCCCGATGAAGTCCGCGAGATCTCATTTTGGCTGCGCGGGCACGGGCATGTCCGAATGTGAATGCTCACCGCGGGCTGCCTGTGCACAGACGTTGAATGACAGCAAGCCGAGCAGACGTCCGTTTATTTAATATTTGTTTAACTTGTGGAGCATATTTACTTTCTAGTGAGTTTTAATGAGAATAAAATATTCAATTTAATATTTACAATTGTATGCAAGTAATCGTTCTCTTGGAGTCACTGACAGCCTCATCTTGGTATTTTGTTTTGTAATTTTAGGCGCGATAAGTTGTAGTAAAAATTCAAATGACTCTATAAGTAGGTATATCTATTATCTTTGTTAATACCGTAAAATTATAAAAAACATTAGATTGTAAAAAAAATTGTGAAATTGTAAAATGTTGATAGACTTCCGACGTGCATATGCGGCCTATAATTTAATACATTATTTTTCGTTAGATTATAAATATATAGTTTTTAGTCTTTCGGCATATTTTTACAATCATGTTAGTTATTTTACAATCTAACGGTTTTTACGGTGACATCTATATTCCATACGTATAACGTAAGTAATTGTTCAGATCGCCTGGTTCTTTTCAATTTTCAAAATTCAATTTTTAATTCTTTATGCAAATGATATTATGACTATACTCGTTTCTATTCTGATTACATTTTTTGCACCAAATTCTCTTTCTTTTCTTTTTTCATCTAAAGCAATTTTTCGCCTTTGCGTTGCCATATAATTGTGCACAACTAATCGCGAAGCCGTTAAAAGCGCTTAATAGTTGGTCGCTTGGTCAGTTTTCTATGGAAATGACAGACGCGATGTATGAAAAACGACTATTTCCGAAAACCGTTGGGATTATGGTAGGTAATTTTATGATTTATGATATTTTCCTCGAATATTTACTCCTTGTCTTATATTTTAAAGTCTCTTCTGCAGCAAAACAAGTTTTATTGCATTCTGATGCAATTAACTGTTATTGTTAGGTACTCTCAGATCTGAATTGCTACTATATTATTGCAAAATTCGAGTATAATATTCGTTAAATCTCGATTAAATTCCCTGAAGTGACAAGGGAAGAATATTAAATCATTGCATTTACCATTCTAAACTAAACTGACAGAAGTTAACGCAATTTAAATTCTATAACAATAGTTTTACTTATTCAACAAACGAACATCCCTATACCTAATTATGAATTATTTAGATCTGGCCGACACTTACCGTGCCCCCAGATTTACCCAGCGGTTAAATCCTACTAATATTCCAATTTAAATGTATTTTGAATACCTACTTAGTCTCGTGCAAGACGCAATTGGTTCGATTTGAATAAAACTTTTACCAAGTACCTAGATAACTATTAGGTATAGATATAGTGGACTAAGATCCCAGGCCTGCTAGACTATATACCTACACTTATATTCTTACTGATAAAATGTATTTCATATTGTAGTATTAGTGTGTACAATAAACGTATGTATAGTATATATACGAGTACGTTTATTGTACACACTAATACATTGTACGATTATATCCGCTAGTTTTCGCGGTGGACCAATTTTTTGGGTACAAGGCGCTAAAATTTCACCAATTTACTTATATTCTGATATAAGTAAAAATCAATCTTATTTTTTCAACTTCTTTAATAAAACTCCTTTACCTAATTTTTGTCTAAACATAAAAATAAGTAATTGTTGAATAAATAAATTTAACTGTATAAATATTTAATTATCATTACTTTAATATAACGTTAAGCCGGCGCCAGACATTGGCTTCAAAGTTTGAGCAAACTTTTTGAAAACTTTGACGTGCGCAAACAGGATCACAAATATGCCTGCCAGACTTGCTTTCAAATGTTTTACGGCACAGTTATTGCAAAGATGACTGACAGATTGGACGACGATTTTGTGGATGCCGTCTATCTGTTTTATTTGAGTGCGTTTAATTTTGTATTTCATTCTTTATGTATATATAATGTAAAGAATGTTTTTTTTTATTCTAAGCCATGCGTCGTTTACAAGGTTACGATTTTTATAATCCCTGTTTTTCGGATTCCATATTGAGGGTTCTGCTTGAAGTAGCTCAAGAAATTCGATAACTACGTCATTACTCCACTTCATTAATGACGTTCAAAATATCTACAACTGCTCCGTTCAGCGGCGCGCGCGTTACTAAGCAGTAAGCACTGCGACAAGTGTGGCAGGCCGCACAAACTTTGAAGTTTGTTTACTTTGATGTGCGCAAAAATCTACATTATTTGATAACATGTCTGTGCGCAGAAAAACCGACTCATGATGGCAAACTACAAATATGTGTTCAAACTTTGCACAAATAGGCAAATGTCAGTGCCACACTTCGCGACTTTGTACGTCTTTGCTTATTTGATAACATGTCTGGCAGGCATATTTGTGATACTGTTTGCGCACGTCAAAGTTTTCAAAAAGTTTGCTCAAACTTTGAAGCCAATGTCTGGCGCCGGCTTTAGAATCATTTCAAAGGCTGAAAGAAAAGTTTGTGCAATTTTTTTGTACTTTTCGCTTCCTGGGGGCGTATTACAAGCTCTTAATTCCAGCCAGTTTACGCCATTAAACAAACTGGCTTGCATTTTCGTACTATGACCACCTATTGCCAGCAAGTCAGCAGTCACGTGACACTTGATTTGCTTCTGCATTGAAACTTGAATGGTAATTTTCGTATTATACGACAATTTATCTGACATTAGCTGGCTTGTCTTTACGTCAAACAAAGCCGTTCAGTTTACGCCACAAAATATTAACTTATACTGAGTTTATTTTATAGTGTTCTCTTTTAACATTATTTTGAGTATTTTAGTAACGTAAAATATCGCTAAAATAATTGCGAATATTTGTTTATGTTTAAGATATAGGTTTTATTCATATTATGTTCAAAGAAAATAATCATGTGTGACGGCTGACGAGCACAGCTGACGAGTTACAAATTAATATGTATTTGACTTTGATTAATTATTACATAGATACGTTATATCCTTACAAAACTGACAATGTTTCTGTGCCAAAACACACATTGACATGGGACGCGTGTCAATGTGTCAACGTCGCATAGTAACACAAAACACACTATTACTCGCGGAGTACACTAACCAAAATTGGCCCGACTCGGGCCAATTAGAATCTTCATTTTTACGCGTTTATAACATATCTACCTCTTTTTAATATTATAATATATCTATGGTATTTGAATTTCTAGAAATAATGCCTCATACGAAAAGAACCAAAATCACCAAGCAATTAACCATCCTACTAATATTATAAATGTGAAAGTTTGTGAGGATGGATGGATGGATGTTTGTAACTCTTTCACGCAAATACTACTGAACGTATTTCGATTAAATTTGGTATGGTGATAGTTTAGGCTCTGGATTAAAATATAGGCTACTTTTTATCCCGAAAAAATACAGTGTTCCCGAGGGAAGGTTCTATTTATAGTTAAAAATACATTACTTTTAAAATACCGTTCCAAATAATGTCCCATGTCTCATTAAATACGTCATCTAATATCGCATTATTTTAAATAATATTATTTTAATAAATAATAATAATTCCGACAGTACAAGTTTTCCGTCATTTATTAACTCTGTGCCTATTGAGAGCATCCCAAAAAAAAACAGACTGTCAAATTTGAGTCGAGTTTGACGTTTCCGTACGTCACTTTCACACTCGTATTCAGCCAGCGAGAACCAAACTAGGATGAATCGAGTCAGAATGAAATGTCGTTGTAATACGAAAAAAGAACCAGCCACTTTAGGGCCGTATATTGAATTGCCTGGAAAATGCCTGGTTTTTTAAAAGATCGTAATACGGCCTTGTACCAAATAAATAGCCCACCACGCAAACTAGCGGATATGCATACGTTCCTTCAAACTCAAAACTCAAACTCAATTTTTTTTCCATAAAGGTTATAATATTACAATTATAGAATTGTCCTACATGATGCCTACCACCGGTTTGGAAACTAGCCCGGCGAGAAGAACCGGCGTAAGAAACTTGCTTTTTTTGAAAAATTGTAAAAATTGTATGTCACCGTAAAATTGTTAAAACCGTTAGATTTTAAAATAATTAACGATATTGATTTATAACTAGGTATATACTTATAATGTAACGAAAAATAATGTGTTAAATTATAGGCAGAATATTCGCGACAGAAGTCTTTTTTTACAATTTCACTAGTTTTATTACAATTTCACGGTGACATATACATTATTATGATAGGTATACATTTTATCAGAAACAATTTAGGGGTAGTCAGCCGGGCTTGAGATCTCAGTAGTTTTTATATTGTGCTCTTATTCTATAGTCAAGTCGCAAGACTAGACTATAGTAGTCACATTCATTCAAATTGATGATACTAGTCATTTTATTTTATTCAACCCTTAAAAGCTTTCAACATTTTAAATGCTTTTAATCGGCTGGCAATCAAGAGAAAATTAGGATAAACAGTTTCTGTAGAACCCATTAATTCTAAATTATCTTAACGAAGTGGACATTTCGTTTATATTTTATCTCATTTAAATAATTACGCCCCTAAAGTTGTTCATGATAAATTCGTTATGAAATAAAATGAGATGAAAACCTTAAGAGGTTGTAAATCGAATCAAAAGCCTGGAACAGTATTCGGCAGAAGATGAGAATGTTTTAACAACAATAATTTTATATTTTCTCGTTTATGTTTATATTTTAGTTGGTTTAAGTTTTTTTATTCTGTTTTGTTGTTAGAGCGGCAACAGAAATACCTACATACCTAACCAGTGAAAATTTCATCTGTCTAATCATAATATTAAAAATCGGCCCACAGATGGCGGAGTAGGTAATAGCTGTTGAACTTACCAACAATCCCCCTGTCTAATATACCTATAATCTATATTCTATACGTAACTACGTTTTTGGAAGTCGGTTAAAAAGTAAATAGGTACCTTGTAAACACCAGGCAGAGTAGGGTGACGCACAATATCATCAGCTGTTGCGATAGCGCCGATTGAGACTTTTGCATCGCTCTGTGTAAATCGTTCTGAAACAAAAATTTCTGTATAGATACCTATTGTTCTCCCTCACATCCGAACAAAGGGTGATTTTAACCGAATATGAAACAAAAGACATCATGTAACGTAAACAAAAAATATATATTTACAAATTACAATGACGATTTTCGCAATTAAAAATATATGGGACTATCATTTAGTTCCTGCGGCCTTACCTGCATGAAATTAGATTTCAAACTTTCATCCCCTATTTTACCCACCGGGGGGTTGAATTTTGAAAATTCCTTCCTAAGGTAATGGCTGCCTACGTCATAATATGAGGAATACGTGTGCAAAATCTTTAGTAATATTAGGATTTACGTATAAATGTGAATGTGAGTTTGTTTGGTTGTTATGCTTTCACGTAAAAACTACTTATTAACTGATCATCATACAATTTGGCATAGATATAAAGTATAGTACCTACCACGGGGAGGAAATAGGCGACTTTTTATCGCGGGAAACGGTTCCCGCGGGATTACCTTTTGCGCTTACGAAGTCGTGGGAAGCATCTAGTATGGACATAAAACTGAAATGTTACAGGTCTGTGAGGAAAACCTTGCAACTAAAATTAATTTGTTATGAAACTATTGTGATCTGCAGTATAGTTTCATACCAAATAAATTGTGTTTTTCCACTTATTAAGGGCGTCACAGATGGTGTAGAAGATACTTTAATATCTATTTTATCTTAAGATGCTTGGTTATCTATACTAATATTATAAAGCTGAAGAGTTTGTTTGCTTGTTTGTTTGTTTGAACGCGCTAATCTCAGGAACTACTGCTACGAATTAAAAAAATATTTTTGTGTTGGATAGTCCACTTATCGAGGAAGGCTTTAGGCTTTATACCATCATGATAAGTTTACTACGAGCAGAGCACCAATCAAGAATGTTACAAAATCGTTTTTTTTTTTTCCTTTTGAGAGCGTCGTACTTCGTTCGCAGCGTACGCTGCGGAAACTGTTAAACAGAGTTGTTCCCCTTTAAAAGTTCCTCGAAAAAGTCCGCGACAGTATATGTCTATCTTTTAAGGTTGGCTTACTATAACCTTTTTATGGTAACCAAATTTGTTCTAAAAGTAAGCATTTTTTGTGAATGTGTTTTCATGAAGATTATATTTATCCTTAGCCAAGTAAAAACGTTATTCATTACAAGCATTTAATCTAGAAAAAATTTGCTGCTTACATCATTTGATTTCAATGAGTATTTTAGAAGATATCGCAGTAATAAAATAATCAAACGCGCAATAATAATGTACGGCGCGCGGCGGGCAGTCGTGAGGGGGGTGAGCGCTTCTTCTTTTACGTAAATGAAGTCGCGGGTAAATTTTAGCGATATCCCAAAGACGTTTCACGCGGACGAATTCGCGGGCAAAAGCTAGTATTTCATATTACAGTATGTTTTACGTAACATGAAAATATAAAATATCTTAGCCATCTATGATAGTCCATACAAACTGTATACTCATAGCAAGCCCCTTAAACGTACAGGGAGGCCAATATTCAGAAATTGAGAATGACGATAGAAAAACAAACTACAAAGCGTTGATTCGCGCAAAATCGAATCAATACCGATTAACTAAATTATTGCTGGCAATGCCACATGCTTACAATACACATATTATATTGATCCAGACGTACTTTGTACGGTCAAGTGCATCACAAAACTTTGGATAGTGGAATGTGGATACATATTTTATTGGACTACGGAAGGGTAAATGATTCTGGCAGTCTATGTATGTATGTTTATTCCACCGAAGCGCCTAAACTACTGTCCTGAATTTAATAAATGCGGTGTCAATAGACCCTAGTAACATAGGCTATTTAATTTAAGTATAGTCTTGTTAGTTAATTTATAAAAATTGTAGTTATTAAATAATAACTCTCCACACCGAAATCGGTGACGGTGGCCGGTTTTATTGAAACCAGGCCAGTTACACAGGATAAATTTTATAGTGCCCAAGTGTGTGCGCAGTAAACAAGAGCACTCTCTTTTCCTTTACTCTCATAATCCAGTGGGACGGATAACCGACACGACTGGCGAGAGATCAGGCGCAGGTCCGACTTTTTACATGCCCATCCGACGCATGGATTATCTTTCTTGTCAGACAATCAGGTGATCAGCCTGCATTGTCCTAACCAAACTTGGAAAAGACCACGGAGGCTGTTATTAAATATTAATCAATTAAACGTAGTACTTTGCCGATTACATGATCACAATATATGTACTTATCATTACTGTTGATTAAAATTTTTGTTCACCACATGCATTCCCTTTGTTGTGTGCTAGATATAAAGTATAAACACTTACAAACATGTTCTCCAGAGACCGTTTCGCGAGCCAGCAGTTCAGGAATACGGGAATAAAGAGATTTCGTAGCGGCGGGAAAGGCACCTGAAAATGAAAATCTTTTACGAAACACATTTTCCTTATACAAACAACTATTTTACAAAGATGTTTCTAAAGGGGTAGGTATATAGTATACCGACTTTTTGTAGGTGAAAGATGGAATGTACTGTTTGCAATAGTGCAACATATTATTACTACACGTAATGCAAAACGTTGGCCAATATAAAATACACCGATTTATTATTATCATCATTATAATAGGCATGTTGCTTAATTTTTTTGAGTTTTAAATGTTAGACAATATGATAATAAAAGCCAATACAGTACAATCTCACTAATCTGGCATTATTAAAAATTAGAGGGTACCGAATCATTGGAATGTTCGGATTATTGGATTATATAGAAAATTATACTTAGTAAATAAAATAAAGCAATTCACAAAGAGAATAAAATATGTATTATTATGTATTAATGTTCTAAACATTTTTTTTATAACAGTAGGTAACATATCTCACAAGTAATTAATTACACAGTTTTAAAATAATCGGTGTGCTGTGCGTGGGGAGCCGAATTATTTGACATATCGGCCTACTGAAGTGCCGGATGAGTGGGATTGTACTGTATTTGTGAATCTTAGAAATATAGAAGATACAAACAATTAAGATTTTGCAATAAAAAAGAGTATTAGGCTTGTGACGTCAAAACATAATTTTCATGTGAATAAAGTTTAATGTTGAATCGCTACCTTAAAAATGCTGTCCCGCGTCGCGTCTCGTTATAAACTGACGCTTTCAAATAGAAATTAGGAAGCCTACACTAATAAAGCTAGTTGTTTGATTCTTAGTGATGATTTAAAAGCCTAGTGCATTTTTAGCGCTCCCAGTTCCCACTCACAATAGGCAATCGGACAAATTTTTTTTATTGCATAAATGAATAGTACTCTTAAATATGAGTAACTTCTCAGAAGAAACTGTATATCAAAAGTCAATATTTTTAAAGGTACATCGATTTGTATTAAAAATTTCGCGAGCCTCCTAAAAACGCTCCATACTAAAGTCGACCTACAAATGACGTCACTAGTCGACCTACAAATGACGTCACTTGTAGGTTGTATATGAAGTATATGGCCGCAGGAATATATTTGTAAATATCTCCGATATTTGCGCGTTTAAGTTCATACTTACCATAATGAATGTTTTTGTATATGATGTGAGTAAACTAATGATGTAGGTTTTGTTTACCAATTTGGCAAAAAAAAATTTTTTTTTTGGTATAAAGACTCGCGAAATTTTGTATACAAATCACTGTACCTTTGAAAATATTGACTTTTGATATAGGGTTTCTTCTGAGAAGTTACTCATATTTAAGAGTACTATTAATTTATGCAATAAAAAAATCAGTCCGCTTGCCTATTGCGAATTCGTATCGCATCTGCGAGATTATATACTAGGGCCCATATACGAGCTCGCAGATATTTGCGATGCGATTCGAAATCGCAAATAATGTATCTGACACATAATATCTGTAGATTGTGAGACAGGACACTAATATTGTTTGTTGGTATCTATGTGTCAAGTTCATGATTGTGTATTTAGCATACAAACTCGAAGTTAGTAACATAGTGTGTTAATCGGAATGTAACTAATGCTATTCTACTTATCGACGATATGTGAGGGAATGTAGTAACTTGTGTAGTGGTTCATAATTCAATATAAGTAACATAAATTGGATAAATTACAACTAATTTTATTTCCAAAAAACCAAAGCAAGGGTAATGTTTTGCAGTCTACTGTCTATGTAATATGTAGGTATGTACATACATTGTGCAAATGTATACTCGTAATATGTATAAACATACATCGAAGCGTCTAACTAGTGATCCGATTTGAATGAATGAGCAATACGAGTAGGTAATAGCTTTGAGCTACGGATGGCTATAAGTTATGACCAAGGAATTTGTAAGTATTATATACATATAATACTTACAAATTCCTTGGTTATGACATACATTTGACAGAAAAATCTTCATACGAGAAAAAAAGTTACGCCATCTTGAATTCAGAAGATTTCGTCAATTTTAATATGAACTGAATTACATTATTATGTAATGGTTTAAGATACTAAGAGCTTGATAAAACACACGTGTGCAGTACATACACGATAGAAGTACCAAGTATATCGTAATATAGTCTAAGAAAATTAGTTTCAGAATCGTCGATCTGACCGAATAATTCATGTAGTTTTGAAAGTTGCTACAGTTATTCCTAAAGGTGTCCAGATTAATATACTAAAAGTCCCCGAGGGAGGGACACGAGCCGGCGGTGGGGGAGGGGGGGAAAGGTCTCTTTTTCAAGGTGTTTGCTTGTGACTCGAAAATTATTTATTATAATATCTCTTTAGTGACTTCTACATTAAATTATCTACATTAAATTTCCTATACATTACGTCTTAAAATGTTTACTGTACGATCAATACTTTAGGAGATGCAGAGTATTAAAGGTGATAAAAATAAGAAGCTAAATCGTTTTACAAATTTTAATTCAAAAAAATTCAACAAAGTTTTTTGCACGAGTATGCCGACTTATCAATCAAATTGTGTTTCATCTTCGTCATCTTTATCATTAACATCGATGGGGGCTCCATTAGTACAATCTCCTAGGTAGCCGTTACAGATCATAAGACTACACTTAATGCCCGCTTTTCGGCAACTGCATTTTCCAGAACAACCACTTTTACATCGGCAAAAAATTGAATTTAACAACGCGTCAGGAGCAGGAGGATCCAAGGTCGTGATTGGTTCTAAGTTTCCATCGACTCCTTGCTTCCAACCCCATATTTCAGGAGGCAGTTGGATCCCAAGCCACTCCTGTACTTGATGGAATACTCTATAAGCGTGATATTTCGCTGACCTTTGGTAGGGAGGAGGGAAGAAAAATCCGGTTTGGGCTTGGTACAAAATTTCAGAAAACTGTGAATCGATGTCTGTTAATCGATGTCTGTTAATCTCAGACTGAGTACAGGGCGCTCGGTATACTTCAAGAAATTTTGTGGTTCTATTCTCTTTCTGCATAGTTTCAGTGGGTGTGATACAACCTCAGCTATTTACAGGAAGGGCAAAACATCAATTATTATCAAGATTTTTGATCTAAAGCCATTACTAGAGGAAATAGCAACTGTATTTTATGGCCCAACATCAACTCCGGATGTTATAGCAGAAGCCGGGGAAAAAATGTTTCTTCCAACAATCACGACCTTGGATCCTCCTGCTCCTGACGCGTTGTTAAATTCAATTTTTTGCCGATGTAAAAGTGGTTGTTCTGGAAAATGCAGTTGCCGAAAAGCGGGCATTAAGTGTAGTCTTATGATCTGTAACGGCTGCCTAGGAGCTTGTACTAATGGAGCCCCCATCGATGTTAATGATAAAGATGACGAAGATGAAACACAATTTGATTGATAAGTCGGCATACTGGTGCAAAAAAATTTGTTTAAATTTTTTAGACGTAAAATTTGTAAAACGTTTTAGCTTCTTATTTTTATCACCTTTAATACTCTGTATCTCCTAAAGTATTGATCGTACAGTAAACATTTTAAGACGTAATTTATAGGAAATTTAATGTAGATAGTTAATGTAGAAGTCACGAAAGAGATATTATAAATAATTTTCGAGTCACAAGCAAAAACCTTGAAAAAGAGACCTTTCCCCCCTCCCCCACCGCCGGCTCGTGTCCCTCCCTCGGGGACTTTTAGTATATTCATCTGGACACCTTTAGGAATAACTATAGCAACTTTCAAAACTACATGAATTATTCGGTCTGAATTCCTTAATTTTTCCAGACTAATACAATATTATTTGAAACTGATACGCAACCATTTGAAACTGAAACACTTCACTCTAACTTCTAAGACTAGGGTTACACGGTCAGTCTGGCATCAGTTCAGTCCATCAGTCTCAGACTGACGCCAGAATGATGGCCGGAAAGTACATAATAAAAAAATTATCAGTCCGTCAATCACACTCTTATACGATCATTCTTTCGTCAGTCTGGATCAGGCTGATGGACTGAACTTATGTCAGACTGACCGTGTAACCCTAGTCTAATAATAATAAAAAGTTACTTTATACCAGCTTCATACCAAGTAAAGAAACTTACCGTCAGTGCGAACGGAACAGTATTGACCATCTCCAGTATGAAGTGAAATGACAGCACTTGTTGCCAGATGTTGCCCTGCAAATATATATTATTATACTGAAATATAGTTAATTACCAGCTAGTTGTGAATAGTTTGCCAAGTTAAATTGAGTTTATATTCTGCACAAAGCAAGACCCTTTTCTGTTTATTGGCATATCACTAACACCATATGTTAAATCTACCAGATTTTGTGTTGCTAGAATTCCCAAATCCTTACCCTGGGATTTGGGAATTCTGGCAACTAGGTACTCTACTCAATAAAATAACGAACTATTCAATTTCTGTCGTATTTGTTACAGAAATATCTATCTTCATCACAAGTCAATTTAGTAATTGCTTATTTCTAGCAATTTATCTTATATTTTCACGAAACAAAATCGTAGTAACTTAACCGAGAGCATGTCTAAGGAGGGTTCTGTAACTATCAACGCGCAAAAACGTATTTTCAAATTACTTCAAAAGTTATTTTCTATCAGCATGGAAAATGTCAAATTCTCTTGTTTAGAAATACTACTTGTACCTACGTACGTACGTAGTATAGAAAACTAATTCAACACCCCACCCTACACGATGGGGTAGAAAGAGATATTTTATCCCTACATCACCCCTAAAATATGTTTTTATTACTTTATGCTCCCAAATATAAAGTATATACCCAGTCTATAAATGTACCTTCTTAATTTAACCAAATTATATTCATAATTAGCTGTCCCGACACACATTTCTGTCAAATATGATCTGGAATTCATAAAATATAACTACGCCGACAATGCAACCTACGTTCTAGTCCTACACCTACACTTACTCCTATAACCTACACCTTTTCCAATATTTCTCACTGTTTAAACCCTCCCTAAACTTCCACAATTATTTCAAGACCAAAATTAGCCAAATTGGTCCGGCTGTTCTCGAGTTTTGAGTCTCTCGGGAACAAGATAAAAAGTATCCTGTGTCCATCTCCTGGTTTTAAGATATCTCCCCATCAATTTTCAGCCAAATCGGTTCAGCCGTTCTTGAGTTATTAATAGTGTTTCCACAAAAAACCACGACTTTTATATATATATATATATGTTGTTAAAACCACGACTTTTATATATATATATATATATATATATATATATATATATATATATATATATATAAAAGTCGTGGTTACACTATTAATAACTCAAGAACGGCTGAACCGATTTGGCTGAAAATTGATGGGGAGATATATATATATATATATATATATATATATATATATATATATATATATATATATATATATATATATATATATATATATGTAACCTCCTCCTGCTAACTTCTGTAAATCTGTAATCTATATATATATATATATATATATATAGATTACAGATTTACAGAAGTTAGCAGGAGGAGGTTATATATATATATATATATAAGTTAGCAGGAGCGGCCAGATAGACGGACAGACGGACGGACACAACGAAACAATAAGGGTTCTTTTTAGTACTACGGAACCCTAAATATGTTAATTTGCTAATATAAATGTTGCGTAAACATTTTCTATGTATCTTCTCTTTATGATTTATTCATTTCCACCAAAATAGAAGGTAAGTATACATTTATTGCTGCATTTATTATTAAAGAATAATTTTCTCGCGACAATAAGAAATATTTTATGACTGATATTACACTATTTTTATATTTAGAAGTTGCTACTTCTTATACTTGTAAAACAGCTATCAATTTCTGTTTGGACTGGACATAAAAAGAAAAACTCTTAATAAGAATAATATTATAGAGAGTAAAAACGCGAAAACACTATACATTTTGTCTACTTATTTTATAACCAGCCAGCCATATTCAGGAAAACCCTGCTTCGGCATATATGAGCCAGCTCTCCGATTACATAGGCAATCGTCATGAGACTTTGCGCAGTGTTTAGCTCAGCATCTGTGTGCTGAGTGTGAGTTTTAGTCACCAGTAGATACCTGTACTATTGTGTATTCTGTGTCACTAGTCACCGTGAAAAAGTTAACTACTTACACGTATATGTATGGCATCGCCCAAATATAACGCCCCTAGTGGCAAACAATGATAACTAATAAGTTATCATTGTTTGCCACTCGGGGCGTTATATTTCGATGCCATACAAATTGTAGTTAAGGCTGATCTAGTCGGGTTTTTCTCCATACAATCGCTGGTGGTGATTTACTCCAAAGTCAAACATTGTAGACCCACTCTAGCGTCATATCGATTTTTATGACACAAGTATCTAGATTAGTATGTGCTTATATTTCTAAAATTTAAATAATTTTAAGAGATAATAGCCGCCAAATATCGAATTTTTAGCGCAACTTTGACCGGAAATAAAAAATAAAACGAAGTAAAGTTATCTACTTCAGATAAAAATATTATATTATAGTTTTTTCATAAAACACCGACAGCTGAGTGTCGATTTCCGTAAATTGTGGACGCCTTTTCTAAAATACTTTACAAGCTGTATAAATGTATGCTCTATCTAAATGTAGCTTCTCTCTTAACTAATTTATGGTTATATTCTTTTTTCCCCGATGTTAGGCGAAATAACAAGCATTTTTCCCGCGCGCCGCACTGAGTTCGAGCCGTTGATTAGCGCACTCTTAACTTCTTCACAGCGAGAAGTGAAAAAATTCGCACTCATCACCCTGTATTCTGAATCCGTTCAGTTCTGTTTCATTTTAAGATTATTCTAGACGTTTTTACAAACCTTGTACCCCAAATATACCAACAACGTGGCCTCGGCCAGGGATATCATGGCCAACACCACCTGCACCCCCCACAGGTAGAGGGGGCGGTTGACCCATATTATCCCGTCCCAGTTGATGATGGGGTGCTCCTGGAACTCCTCCTCCGTGAGGTTAGCCGAGAACTCGAACTCGGTCTTGTTGCCCGGCTTGCATCCGTAGCTGAAAGAAAGCAAATCGCTTAGAAAAATCGAAAATATTTAACTACGAAACTAGACATAGTCCATTTCTTGTTGGCTACCTGTAATCTGTCCTATAAAATTAAATAAATAAACACACGAAGTGGAAAACACGTATGTTGTATGTACCCAATAATTATTTTATTCTGTTTTTAGTATTTGTTGTTATAGCGGCAACAAAAATTTAACTATCATCGAATTAAAAAGAAATTATAAAAGCAAATATAAGATATATGAACTACATAAAAATACTTGTATTTGCCATAGTAGTTTTACTAGTGGCATCATGTAGACCGTCGCGTCGTTAAAGCGAATAAAAACACCAACTTTCAATAAAAACTTTGACTTGACTTTATTTGTTACTAGATGTTGTGCGCGACTCCGTGTGCGACAAAAGGAAATCCCACGGTAACCGTACATTTTGCCGCGATAAAATGTAGCCTATGTCCTTCCCCGCGGTCTATTCTAAATCTGTGCCAAATTTCATCAAAATCGATCCAGAGTTTCGGAGCCTATTCGGTGCAAACAAACAAACTTTTCCTCTTATAGTAGTATAGAGAACAAGTATTCGGTAAAAGCTAGAAACACTAATTACTGATAACTCTGTAGTAACTACAGTTTTTAACGCCATCGAAACGTTCATTAATAAAAGGTGGAAACCCAATAAAAAGCGTTGTGTCAATTTGGTCAGTCGGCCTTAATTAATGGAGCTTTCAAACCAAATGCACGATAGAGCTCTCAAACCGAATTATCGAAAGTGATTTGCGGAATTGTCACTTACAGGATCACCTATGATATGAATTTGCATTAAAATCATCTAAATTTGTCGGTAAATTAGGCGATTTTCACACTGAAAATTTTCACGGCGATTTTCATTTCGCGGCGAAGCGTTGTATCAGCGAGATATTTGGTTTTGTTCGCAAACAAAAATATTTACTCTGTAGTGGTTTAGCACTTGACTCTCGACTTCAGAGCTCATGAGCTCTGAAGTCGAGATTTTGCCGAAGTCGAGAGTTTGGTCCGATCTCCACGTTGCAATAACAAAAAATGTGTTTTTTAGTCCGGTGGGACCAATACAGGCTGATTACATGCGTTTATTAAGCATGTATAAATAGGTCCTGTGTCTGATCTCGCCAGTCGTGTCGGTCGTCCCACTGGGTTACAAGAGTACCTAAAGGAAGCGAGAGTGCCCTTGTGTATTGAGAACACACTTAGGCACTACAAAATAGCTCCTGCGTAGCTGGACTGACTGGTTTTATCGAAACCGACCACCGTCACCGAAATCGGTGTGGGAGCTATGTAAATGTTTGGCCATAATAATAGTCGTGTTCGGTGTTCCAAGCTAACGGGCCATCCACATATTACGTCACGCAAAATTTCGACTTTTGAACCCCCCTATGTCACGCTTTTTAGTATCCCTGAACCTGTATTTAACATGTACTGTCACATTTAGTATGACGTAATATGTGGATGGTCCCTAAGTCAGTGGGTCTAGGAATTATTACATGTTTTCAATTCAACCCAGTTCTAGTGACTTACGTTGGCATTTGCATTGTATAGTCACGGGCTACATAGATAAGCATCAAATCTGTTCGCGATGATACAGCTGTACAGTCGCCGACAAACGCGGTGTACTACACTTCGACCTATAAATCTATATACGAAGAAATAAAATGGAAGCTTTTCACATACCCCTTACTAATAAACGCTGTATATTTTTATTTATTAAGCTTTGAATAGTTACACAGTGTTTTGTCTTTTTCTATCGAATTAAAAATGTCACTTGTGTGACGGGCACAAAACACTGTATAACTATTCAAAGCTTCTACAGCGTTCATTAGTAAAGGGGTTAATGTATACGTAAACTTTTCACTTAATACGCAACTTACAATAAAAAACATTTTTAAAGTTTTTGTCTGTCCGTCTGTCTGTCTATTTATGCCTGAAAGAGCTAAACAGTTTTTGACCGGACTTTCACTAATGTCATAAGGCCTTATGACACGTAGCCTAATTTACTATCTTGGGCTACGTGATACGTCTCATATGTATCCATTTCCGGGTTCCGTTTTAAAAAAAATGGTTTCCGTTTAAGTTAGTTCCACGCAAAAGAAGTTGCACCAGTTAGCATGGCAATAAACTTTTATTCTAATGTTAGGTACATTAGAATTGAAATTTTAAATAGAAATCTTAAACGTAAACAATATGTGAAAACATTTTCAATGTACAGACAAAATAACCGCCGTCTTTGTGAAATCGGCTAAAGTGGAGAACAGTTTTGTATGACTACTTATATTATATTAGTTTATGTTAAGTTTGCTGAAATCATCAATTAATAATAAATTACGTATAAATCGCTGTATTAATTAAGCGATAATAACTTTTCTTTCTGAACTTATTTAGTTACTTTTAGTTTTAATGCGCTTGTGTTATGCCAAAAATACATTATAGAATATAGTAAAATATTAAATTAAAATGCATATTTACTGGCTAATGTTTGTAAAGCTATCGATTACGCTAATTAAATTTACCAATTACGCTAATTGGTAAATTTTTGGTTAATTTTTGATCTGTATTTAGCATATGAATATTATTTTTCATCAGACACCCTGACCGAAATGGGTTTTTTGGTTAAACGGATCACCGGTAACCAAATACTTATGTTATAAAAGTTTATAAAATAAGAATTAGTATCAATAGCAATTTTATTTCAAAAATAGCACGAATAACTTATTCGTAAAAATGTAAATTTACTGTTCGTTTAGAAAGTATGTAGGTTGGATTTGCTCTATTTCAAAAGGAAGAACGCTTATAATTTTAATTTGCGCAGTCAAGTGCAATCATCTAATGTTACATAATATAATATACTAATTTAGCCACAGATTTTTATAGAAAACATCGAATTCTAGTTACTTTGACATCCTTAGAGGATTTTTCTTTAGTTATGGTGACCACTTGACCTAGTTCAAATGAGTATATGTATGCATGTTTATAAGTAATAATGTCTTCCGTTGTAAAGTTTTCTGCCAAGTCTCAGAAAATACAGTTCAGTTACAGCTAGAAATAATATATTTTACCCAGTGGCGGACCTACGACTTTTTCGAACCGGGCAAAAACTTGATATGGCGCCCCCAAAGTTCGACTTTTAATAAATAAATATTTATTTAAAGTTAAACGTTTATTATTCCTTATTATCTAAATAATATGTATAAATTAGGGTAAAACACAGAAGAATTGTACAATTTAAAAAATTAATGTGCGAGTAAAAAACTAAGAGTTCTTGTGCTGTAGGGGTTGACTGTTCTTAGTATACATATTAGTGGTGACAGTACATATATCGACAAACACCAATAAAATGAAGGTAATAAAACGTTAACTTTATAAATATAACCTTAAACTAATTTATATAAAGGAAAACTCTGAAAAATTAATAATTATTATTTTTAATAATAATAAAAAAAATCGAGATCGCTCAATTTTTTTTAACAATTTCTATATCAAAGTTTATGTAAAGATTCATTGACTGGCTATGGATTCCGAGCTCCGCTAATAGTGCTATCTTTCTTTCATTTACAGTATCAGAAAAAAAACTTTAGGTTTTTAGATGTTTGATAAAATATATATATAAAATCTCTAGACAATGTTGATGTATGTACCGTAGGTATTTACTATTTATTATTAACTATTTAGGTACTATGCTTGTGTTTGTTTTTGTAATATCTTTTACACTTTTGCACAAATCACAATAATGTACTTACATTTTATCCAAATTTTCGTGAATATTTATCATAATACATTATACACGTAGACTTGACAGGTAAATTGTTTTATAATGGAAAAGTTTTTCGACGAAATCGAAAGAATCTCGGGCCAGGATTTCGTGCATACTTTTTCCTTCACACCCCACTTGCGAGTTACGCGGCAAAGACTAAAAGGGTATTTGTCGCTTTGTACTTCGTAAAGGTTAACTGGACAAATGCCAAAGGGAAGTGGGAATTCTTGTCGAAAATTTGAACTTACTCGTTATTGTTTAATTGAATTTTATAGGGGGAGATTATGACGTCTCGATTTGCCATTACCTTTTTATTGTGGGTTGACCATGGTATAAGATGGTTGAGTCATGGTATAAGAAACTTAGGGTCAATCACACCACGACTAGCTATTCACATAGCTATTCAAAATTTAAGGTGGTTCGTTTCCTATACAAAAATACAATGGACATTAATTAGGTAATTTCATACTATTACAACATAAATTTTTATGCACATCTATTTATTTTGCAATACAATTGTCGCAAAATATATTTAAAATACTTTATTTCACACAGAAGTCACATTTTTATTGAATTTTCGTCAAAAAGTGACATTTGTAACTTATGTCACTTTTTGTCGAAAATTCAATAAAAATGTGACTTGCAAATTTCATGTGCAGCGAGCCACTTTACATTCGAACTCTTGCAATGCAACGTGTATCTTATTATATAATGAATAAAGTTCAATTTTAAACAACTATCTTAAAAATGCCGCGCTATGTCGCGTATCAGATTTCGGTGTGAATAAGCTTGATATATTTAATAGATTACTGAGTAAAACTCACGGGCAGTACCTTTGTCGTGTGGTCTTCGTAAGTCTGTCTAGTTAACGTAGTCTCCAGTGAAAAAGCTTTATTTAAGGGAAATCTATAGCTTCTGAATAAATATTCCATCATTAGAGAAGTTCCTTTGGCATTTTATACCTGATCCACCAGGAGACGTTGGGTCATACTATGAGGTAATCTTACCCCATCTGACTAGATGGGCTAAGATGGCGTTTAGGCAAAAAATACCTATTTATATTATCTATAGCAGTCTATATATACAAGTATATAAGTCTGTTTATAATTTTAAATTAACAGCATTTAAAATTAATGCCTTAGAAAGTATAATTATATATTATGGTGTATATAAATATATATTTTTAATTTTTTTTCTGTCTCTCCGTCTGTCTGTTTGTTCCGGCTAATCTCAGAATCAGTACCGATTTTCACAGGACTTTGAAAAGAAGGTTCTGCTTTTGTTAATTCCACCAGCTAGTATTATATAATATAAAACTAACACACACAAATAAAGTTCAGCTGAACAGACTACAACAGCCATCTCTAAAATTTGATAGCTAGGACAAGACGCATGAAAAATTCCAAATTTAGAAGCCCAATACCCGAACTCATAGGTTTTTTCGAGTAGTAAAATGGTTGTAAATGAAAAAAAAAAAAAAAGATTTAAAACTCATATTTTAATATAATTTAATCCAATCTATCCAATCTAAAAGAGTATTCACATTCAAAGAAAAAAGCTTCTGTTTTATTTTGTGTTAAAAAGTGTCTATACGAAAAACTGTGCACAGTAGCAAAAAAGTTGAGTTTAATATTAATAAAGAGGGAAGCGAGGAACTAGGACAAATCCGGGGAAACCCGGACCGATCGCAATTCGTAACCCTAGAGTAGGCTATAATTTAATTATTTCTGTTCTTGGCTAGTTTATCCGTGACATCAATTATTGTCCGTTTTTCAGAAGTGGCGTATGAGTGATGTAATGAAAATATATTATTGAAGCCAATTGAGGGCAGACTAATTGCTGAGATTGTTTCAAGATTTATTGTATGTACAAAAGACACATACCTACAGTATGTGAGTCTTCAGTGTATATATTTTTCAGTAGCAAGACTTCGTCACTAATTTTATTAAAAAGTTATGGAAAGCTTTCTTTAACTAAATATTTCTTATTATCAGATGTTACCCGCGACTTCGGGTGCGCAAAAGATTAACTAATCTCGCAGAAATCGTAAATTTTTCTGCGATAAAAAGTAGCCTATGTCCTTCCCCGTAGTCTACTCTATATCTGTGCCGAATTTCATCAAAATTGGTCCAGTAGTTTCGAACTCCTATTCAATGCAAACAAACAAACATACACACATAGTATAGAAAACAAAGAATTTGGAATTGCTACCAATTGGTTTTAGGTTTAGGAAAGAACAAACAAACATACATACATAGTATAGAAAACAAAGAATTTGGAATTGCTTCCAATTGGTTTTAGGTTTAGGAAAAGAATAGGAAAACAATTTAGATTTACAATGATTTCTGCTGACAAAAAACGGATTGTCTGTAAGCTTTTTTCCTGACAAAATTCCATCGTTATTCTAGATGTCTTTATGAGATCATAAACTTGAGAGTAAGCCAGGCTTACCAGCTGGATGAAATGGGGTTTCCATCAGCACACACCCGGAACACGTAGAGCAGACACGCCAGTATCTTGAAGAAGAGATTTACAATGCGTATTCGTAAGCCTGAAACAAATAAAACATGGATGAATAAAAGACAACGTTTTTAGGGTTCCGTCGTACTCAAGGAAGCTCTTCTAGCTTCCGTAATTATAAATATAAATTGATGAAATTTGATATAATTATATAATTTGTATAGATATCGGTTTTGGTATAATAAAATAATAGTAATTTTATATCTTATGGTGGCTAGTGATGTGCCGGATCGTTAAAAATGTATATCCGCGGATACGGATCTGAATACGGATATTTGGTGTCAAGATCCGCGGATACGGATACGGATACGGATCTTAACTTTCTAACGCAGTCGGTGTCGGTGCGCGCGACCTTCACACATGTTTCGACTTGCATTGCACGGTGGTTCTTTCTTTTGTTTTGCTTATAGTTTTGTGTGACACTGGACAGCCTAGATAACGCTTGTTTGGTATTGGTACATGAGTTTAAAAAAATGACTACAAAGAAGTTTAGTAGTGTAATTTGGATTTATTTTGTGTGAGTAAATGATGAATGTGCAAAGTGTAAAATTTGTGATGGAAAGTGTTCCCGTAAGGGTAAAAGCACAACTCTTTAAAAAATCATTTACAAAGAAAACATTCTCAAGAATATTATCTGTATTGAATTTAATAGCTTTTATTGCTAGTCGCTACCTTTATCACTAATTTAAATAATTCGTCTATAATTTTAATATTAATAAGGTAAATAGATCCGTCAAAGATCCGTCAAATAGTAACGGATACGGGCACGGATACGGATCTTTCTTCTGCCTCGGATATCCGCGGATACGGATACGGATACGGATATCTGGCACATCACTACTATCCATACATGAGAAGTGAGGATGAAAAATATATTTTTTAAGCCATCGTGTGGGGTAGGGTTGCCATCTCTTACATATGACTCCCCGGATAAGACGCATGAAAACCCCGGATTTTGGAGTACGAAACCCGGACATAGAACAGTTTTTACCCGACTACGGCAATGTCAAAAAGAAAGGAAGATTTATTATTGCTGCAAATCAAAAAAAACTTAGGCCTTCCTAATTCTGCCTACAAAAACCCGGATAGCAAATAAAATCCGGCCCGGATGCTCCCCGGACGCCCTTTAAACTAGGACAAATCCGGGGAAACCCGGACGGATGGCAACCCTAGTGTGGGGTATCGTTGGTTAAGTCTTTTAAAATAAAGACAAGATTTCATACATGATTTTTTTACAAAATTAACCTTGTCGAGTAATTGGCCTCTAAAGTTCATAAGTTGGCATTTTTAAACTATGAAACTTCGAAACTTGTTTCCATGCAGCTGGATCATGCAAGTAATAATAATAATCTTTAGGAAAATTATTTTGAATGGAATCATAAAGTAACTTTTGAATTTGAAATAAACCTATAAAGATTTGTTCTGTCGATGTACGCTATGGCTATGGCCTATCTTGAGTTTTAAAATCTTTGGGCTCTAGGTATCTTTTATTTACCTATATCTGGGGGCACGGCAGTGCACCCGCCAAGTCGAGCGCGAAGCAAACACTGCCGTACCATCCTTTACTGGAACCATTTCGCCGCATTTTCAGGCCCCTATTTGAGAACCTCTGGATAAGACCAGAACGCGGAAATTTCCGTCATCCAGTAAGCTATAATCACATACTTAAAATCCAAAATTTCAAGTCTGTAGGTCATTTAGTTCCGAAGTTAAGCGAAAGCAAAGTTTCGCATTTACGACACTCACTCACTCACTCACTCATGATCATCAAAATAGAACTAGTACTTCCCATAAACTCAGAGAGCTGAAATTTGGTACAGAGTTAGGGTTTAATGGCCACATAAAGGGAAAACTATAAATAATAGGATAATCGATCTGGGGGCACGGCAGTGCCCCCGCCAAGTCAAGCGCGAAGCAAACACTGCCGTACCATTATTTACGGGAACCATTTCGCCGCATTTTCAGGCCTCTATTTGAGAACCTCTGGATAAGACCAGAACGATGATCTGGGGGCACGGCAGTGCCCCCGCCAAGTCGAGCGCGAAGCAAACACTGCCGTACCATTATTTACTGGAACCATTTCGCCGCATTTTCAGGCCCTTATTTGAGAACCTCTCGATAAGACCAGAACGCAGAAATTTTCGTCATCCAGTAAGGTATAATCACATACTTGAAATCCAAAATTTTAAGTCTGTAGGTCATTTAGTTCCGAAGTTAAACGAAAGCAAATTTCGCATTTATGACACTCACCCAGTCACTCACTCATGATCATCAGAATAGAACTAGTACTTCCCATAAACTCAGAGAGCTGAAATTTGGTACAGAGGTAGGGTTTAATGGCCACATAAAGGGAACACTATAAAAACTAGGATAATCGAAGATCTGGAGTACCTGGTGACCCTTATTAGAAAACACAAGAGCCCAACCAAACTATTAGAGATCGACATACTGCCTTTACAAAAATATTCAACTTGATGGGCCACTTCATTTGATGTCAAAAATCGAAGGTCTGAAGTATCTGATGAAGAACCCTCAGCTGGTCTCAGCTGATTAGAGATATGGTAATGCCCCCTTCTACTATTGGTACATAAAAAAATCCAGTGAAATGGGACACATCTTCTAATTTAATCTAGCCCGTAGCGTCCCACTGCTGGGCGAATGCCTCCCCTTCTGCTTTTAATACGCATATAAATAAAATTAAAGGAAAACTCTGGATAAGACTAGACTGGCTTTTATACTTATACTTACAAGTTTACAAGAAGAAATAGTCGAACAATTAACTTTATTCTACTCGAACATTACACAAATTAAATAAACAAATTACACTAAAATCTAGTAAAATAAATCAATATTCCTACGTTTCTACAAAAAGAAGAGAAATCCCACCAAAAACATTCTGTAAAAAACTAGCCAAGTCTCGATGGAGCTGCTTGTTTATCTCTAAAAAGTAATGAAATCTAGACAAAGTCGTGCCAAGTCTAAGGATCCTTACTGCGATTTATTTATTATTATAGTTAATGTTGTGTGACTTGGCCGTTGAAAATTCTTTATATTACGTTGCAAGTCAATTTTGTTTACACGTAATGTTATATCAGATTCTGTTGTAACTACCTATGTTTGTTAAGCGAGATAATAGCCCATACTAGTATAGGTAATTGGACGCTAGTGTCTTATTTTAGGCTGTTGTTGATTGTATAACACATGCATTGGAGCAATGGTGTCATGGAGCCCCTTTTGTACCCTTGTGTACTCTTCAACGGCCAAGTCACACAACATTAACTATAATAATAAAGAAATCGCAGTAAGGAACCTTAGACTTGGCACGACTTTGTCTAGATTTCATTACTTTTTAGAGATAAACAAGCAGCTCCATCGAGACTTGGCTAGTTTTTTACAGAATGTTTTTGGTGGGATATTGACTTATCCCAACTATCAATACTTGCAATGTTGGGCACGTAGGTACTCAAAACTCACTATACTCAGTGGTAACTTTTCTACAAGTAATCCTGCGATACGTACGCGAACGTAATTAAAGAGCCTCGTAGAAATTGTGACAGACGAGAAAACAAGCCATTTTAATTTTATCGAGTAGAACCTTGCGACTTGCGTGAGAATTGTTTTCGTCCCACTATATTATATGCACATGGCGTACCACGTATAATCACAGAATACTTTTGTGTGACAAAAATGTATTTTAATAAGTTACATAATATTATGTAACATAATATTTATGTTATAATATGTAATTAGAGAGGGTCTAGAGGGTAGACCGTTTGGTTTGCACTCGAGAGAGTGCAGGTTCGAATCCCAGGTTGTGGCGTGTACCAATGAGACTTTATCAGATCTCAAGTACATTATACGGACGCTCTAACGGTGAAGGAAAACATCGTGAGGAAACCCGCACATGGTTGGCCCCAGACGTATTGACCAGTCATTCCTCTGAACTAGGCTGACTATGTTGTGAGAATGCCGTATGTGCTTTGGCAACCATACGACATTTAAAAACCGACTGTCTCAGGCGCTACAGTATTTCAAGAGTGGTTACTTCGCTCGGAGAATACTGTATAAATCATCCATTGACGGATGAAAATGTCTTTATCGTAATTGAGTAGGTTGTACGTTTTTCTGAGTAATTTATCATTAAGGGCCATCGAAACGAGTATTATAGTGATAAATCTTGAGTCAATGACTCCAGCTTTATCAACTACAACTACAACTGTATCTATAAGGGTATAAAATAAACAAAATGATACGCGCCATAGTGCTGCATTTATAAAATATCTATTCAAAATTAAACCTTATTCATTACGCAAGAAGACAACGTCACTAACACCCGGTTTCTGAAAGGCTGATCAACGCCAAAATTAACTAATCAGCTTTCAAATCTCTTGTCAAGTGTAAATTGAGTTGCAAAAAGCATGATCAGTCGTTTGATTTGATTACCGTGTTAGTTAACAACACTAATGTCAAACTACATGTCAAACGCTGTTTTCGGTTTCTGGAAAGCTATTTTAAGGCGTAATCATAGATTAATCTTATGTCAAATCTATTGTCAACTGATCAATGTATTTCGGTGAATCAACTTTTGAAAATATTAGTTTTTCTATGAGTTTTTCCCATTTTTCCACTGATATTGTTTACAGAAGGTATTTAAAGTGTTTTTACTAAGTTAATTTGGCGCATTTACCTACATTAGGTATGTAGGTATATATTATAAATATATTTAATAACTCCCCACACCGATTTCGGTGACGGTGGCTGTTTTCATTGAAACCAGGCCAGTTACGCAGGAGTAATTTTTTATAGTGCCCAAGTGTGTGCGCAGTACACAAGAGCACTATCTCTTCCTTTACTCTCATAATCCAGTGGCCACCCACGGACACGACTGGTGAGGGATAAATATATAGGTATAGTATATATATAACAGCCTCCGTGGTCTAGTGGTTAGAGCATTGGCTCTCGACTCGGAGGTCGCGGGTTCGATTCTCGCGTTGGAACAACAAAAAATGTTTCCAAGTTTGGTTAGGACAATGCAGGCTGATCTCCTGATTGTCCGACAAGATGATCCATGCGTCGGATGGGCATGTAAAAAGTCGGACCTGCGCCTCATCTCTCATCAGTCATGTCAGTTATCCGTCCCACTGTGTTATGAGAGTAAAGGAGGAGAGAGAGTGCTCTTGTGTACTGCACACACACTTGGGCACTATAAAATTACTCCTGCGTAACTGGTTTCAATGAAACCGGCCACCGTAACCGAGATCGGTGTGGGGAGTTATTATATTATAAACGCTTCAACTAGATTTATTAAATGCTCTATGCCTGATATGATTAATCTAATTGAAGAATAATGTGTATTGTAAATAAGTCATTCATAAAACTTTGCTAACATTTTCATTAGCAACATTTTGCCTGATGTTTCTCTCTCTTACTACTTCCTTGTAATATTTGTCAAGAAAAAGTTTGAAATTGGCGGGCTAACGAAAAACGAACGAAAATTTCACTCTGTATACTTGACAGGAAATTTACATTATTCTTTTGCTTAATGGCAATCGCGGTTGCAAAGGTTTTGCACCATTCTGCCAGAAATTTACATTATTTTACTCTTTTCAACGAAATATTGAGCGTAAAATTGGACGCCACACACGTTAAAAATGAAACTTCGTGTTATGTCAAGATGAGCAATGATTAATAAATTTTTCACTAATTAGCGTTTCAGAAACGCAAATTGATTTAACTTTCTTGTTAACTTAACATGCGCGTTAGTTGATCAACTATTTGATTAGCCTTTCAGAAACCGGGTGTGAGAGTTCGAATATAGTTGTATTGCGCTGAACAGCGCATATGCAGTCAGCGGTGTATGATCTATGTCTTATGAAAAGTGTACAATTTAATTTAATGAGTAAAGTTAAATTTTTAATTAACAGCCTCCGTGGTCTAGTGATTTATGGCTTCGCTCTCGACTCGGAGGTCGTGGGTTCGATTCCCGCATGGGAACAACAATGGTCTAGTAGTTTAGGGCTTGGCTCTCGACTCGGAGGTCGTGGGTTCGATTCCCGCATGGGAACAACAAAAAATGCTGTTCCCAAGTTTGGTTAGGACAATGCAGGCTGATCACCTGATTGTCTGACAAGAAAGATAATCCATGCGTCGGATGGGCACGTAAAAAGTCGGTCCTGCGCCTGATCTCTCGCCAGTCGTATCGGTCATCCGTCCCACTGGGTTACGAGAGTAAAAGGAAAAGAGAGTGCTCTTGTGTACTGCGCACACATTTAGGCATTATAAAATAACTCCTGCGTAGCTGGCTTGGTTTTCACCAGTCATCGAAATCGGTGTGGGGAGCTATTAAAGTTCAATTTTCAAATGTGAACTGACTAATCTATACCGATAAATATCTTCTATACAGTTAAATAAAATTAAAGTGTCTGTTTGAAACTTTTGTCTGTCCGTCCGTCTGTCTGTCGGTCTGTCTGTTCGGGCCAATTTCCAAAACGGCTTGACCAATTTTCACGGGACTTTCACTCCCAGATAGCTAATGTTATAAGGTCTAACATAGGCTACTATTATTTGAGAGTTCCATAAAAAATAGGGTTCCGTTTCCGTTAGTTCTATGCAAATGAAGTTGCGGAGATCAGCTAGTATTAAAATTACCAATTAATAGTCATGGCTTTTCATCAGGGCCGCCGTAAGCGGGCGTGCAAAGCGTGCACCGCACAAGGGCGGCACGCCCCGGGGGGCGGCAAATCGAGCGACTGATGAGTCGCTCGACCGTACCGTACTACCTAATTCAAGTCATTGTCATAATACCCACCCCACCTTAAGAAAATACATACAATCATTATAGTTTGGAAAAAAATCCGACCTAATGACGTTAACACCGCCATCTATTGGCATCCGTTAAAACTGAGATGCAATACCAAACGCTGTGTGTCATTCTTTGAAAAACACCGCCATATTATATTGTAATCCTATGAAAAACAGGATAGCGAAGATAGGGAATCCCCTTTTGCCTCTCACAAACATTCTGAAAATACAGATTCTGAATGGATTTTTCTCTATGCAGTTTTCTTAAATGATAAGTCGCATTAAAAAAAAGTGTTTATTCACTAACTGAATTCAGATCTAAGACATTCCGGCTGTATGTGGCCCGCCGGCCTTTGAGCATACTTACTTGTATGCATTCGAAGTCCAGTGGCGTAGCGTGGATGTCTGCCGCCAAGGGCGGATGATAATTTTGCCGCCCCCTTACTTAGGTTTTGCCCGCCGGCCGCCCGTGTTGACTCGAGTGCTATGTGCACGCGCTCGATTAGGCAAACTACAACGTTCTACCTCGCCCAATAGATTGAACTAAGTACGAAAAATGAAAACTAGTGTTGTTTTCTAATATAATGGGTATAATTTTATTAGCAAACACAGGTTTAGGCTAGGCTACTTCATTGCAAAACTCAATCAATACTCTACACTAAAGGTAAGTAGGTGTATATAATTATAGAAGAGTGAGATTTTGCCGCCCCCTTAAAATTGCCGCCCAGGGCAAATGTGTGTTCATTTTTTAGAAAGCGTTAAAATTTGTACATAGCTAAATATTTAAGTACCTATAAGTATATAGTTTTACACATCAGTAAACAAAAATAAAAAGTTGCTACATGGAAGTAGCCCAGAAATGGGCCGGCTGGTCCATGTGGATGGTCCATATACAGAGGCGTATTTATAAATTTTGCGCTCCTAGCCAATTAACATATTTTGCCGCCCCATTAACCCTAACTGAAAGATGATTTTTTAAAGTTATTTAAGAAATAAAACGATTTTTTTTTATTTCCAATTTAAACTTAACAAGCTATTTTCGGAAAGTCAAAAGAAAAAGCTACCATCGGTTCAATCCTAACCCGCCGAGAAGAACCGGCGTAAGAAAATCGAAAAAAAACAACAGCCTAAAATAGAACTTTGATACTAACTTATTCTATATATGTTAAATGCGTTTAAACTGAAAAAGCGAGGAAATGTTTTTTACTCATTTGCCTGTTAAAATCTTTTTATACTTTAAGCCCTGAAAGAATGTTGTACTTTAGAAAGAAAAACAATAAAATCAATAGCCTAAAACGATCCCTGCACCTATAGCATGCGATACAATATTTTGGGCACGTCACTGATCACAAAATTTGTTATTATTGTACTACGAAAAAAAAGTGTGAAATAGGTATTATATGACAAACCTAACGTAATAAGTTATTTGTCATCTTTTTGTCAACATCAGAAATTACACTAATTTTACTTTAATTTAATTTACAAAATTATCTTATTTTCACAGTCTTTTAGGGCTTAAAATTTGAACAGATTTAACCTATTAAATAGGAAAAAAATTTTTACTTTAATTTAATTTACAAAATTATCTTATTTTCACAGTCTTTTAGGGCTTAAAATTTGAACAGATTTAACCTATTAAATAGGAAAAAAATTTTTCTTTTTGTCAACATCAGAAATTACACTAATTTTACTTTAATTTAATTTACAAAATTATCTTATTTTCACAGTCTTTTAGGGCTTAAAATTTGAACAGATTTAACCTATTAAATAGGAAAAAAATTTTGCTCGCTCGCTTCGCTCGCTCGCGCTTAACATAAAAAACTTAATATTATATTATTTAGTAGCGATGTTCTGTTTTAGCCGATTGATTTTATGATATTCTTCCGAAGTTCACCGTTATTCAGTGTTTAAGTTAAATGTTTGAATAGATTGTAACCTGTAAAATAGGAAAAAAAATTGCACGATGGATTCGCTCGCTCATTTTTGGCTTAAAGAACATATTATACAATTTAGTACTGACGTTTAGTTTTAGACTATGAATATTTGTCTTTTTCCGAATGACACATTCTTTCAGGGTTTAAAGCTTAAACTGGTAAAAACGAAACATAAAATCTTATGTGTAAAATCTAGGGCCTTTAATAGGTTAACCACCCCCCCCCCTACCCCCCCGAAACTAAAATCTGGCTACGCTACATAAATTTTGAAACAAATGTTTTATCTTCGTTAAGTTGTTAACTTTTTTTGACAAAACTCGGAGTAATTAAGTAATTTTAGGGCGGCATAATCGCTATTGCACGCGGGCGACGAAACAGCTAGCGGCGGGCCTGCTTTTCATCAACTTGCAAAATCGGATGATCTATCTTTTCAGGAAGCAAATAATATTTGTTCGTCCATAGTATATTCAACTTTAATGTTTATTACATATTACAAAGCTATGTACACGCTTAAGATAAAGTTATTTACAGAGTATAGTAATAGAGTCGAGTACATCTAAGGCTTACCGACTAGTATAGGCTTAGACAAAATGTATATGATTAACACGTCATTTCCTCGATAAATTACGGGCCTAATTCATTTTGTATAAGTGGCCCATGGAGAGCCGCTTCGCTACGTTGAATCTTAGAGGAGGAATGGATGGTAAAAATGAAAGTGAACAAAGCGAAACAAGTATGTAAGGATCGTATAGCAAGTGGAAAGAAGTGGTATCTGCCTACCCCTACGGGAAAGAGCGTGATAATATGTACCTACATTTAATTCATTTTGTTGGTTCTAACTTCTTTATCTTTTTCGATATTTTACTTTGTGTAGCTCTCTGGTTATTTATCAAAGAGCTTTTCAAAATCTTATCCTGCATATTTAAAACTTTAATTGACTTACTTGAGCGTTGGTTCTTAATGAAGTATAGCTGTAGTCGTTCCTTAAATGTGTTCTCGTTGACGTAGTACTCCACGCGAACTCTATAACAACGAAAATAATGACATTAAAGCATTTGCACAGCTTCAAAAAGATACCTTCATAATTCATAAAAAGTTGTTACATATTTTTGCATAGACGGTATGCAACGAGAATTGAAATACAAGTTACAACTTTAATAAATAAAGCTTTTTGTTTTGTCGCTTGATGAAAACATGGGATGTTATATGTTTGACGTGTCTGGGATCTGGATGAACCGATTTTTATCTACTCCTTTCTTGTAGGTAAGCTGACATGGTCGAGAGTGTTCATACTATAATTCATCATCATCAGTTCGCTCATTGTTTGAATTTTGGATTTCTGATAATGTAGTAAAAAATGAAATCACAAATACGTACAGTGACCAAAGAGATCCACTGGTTACTACATTTAGCATGAATTTATTTAACGTAGGTGCTCTACCTCTTCTAGCCGAACCAGACTCTAATGCGGCTAGTATGCTGGTAGCCTTCGATGTTAGTTGATAGTTTTTATTACTAGTTTTAATTATTATGTAATTGCTAGCTTTTGCCCGCAACTACGCGTGGAGATCAGTTTGCATACAAAATTTGAACCCCTTTTCCACCCCCAATTTTCAAAAATCCTTTCTTAACGGATGCACAAATAATTATACTTAATCACAAATACAAATACATAACAATAAGATAAATATTAACAAGTTATCTCGTGCACTATAAATTACTTTGTTCTCATTCGGGTTCATTAAACAGAGCTATTTACAAACGGTAACTAGGGTATACTGGGATCACACTAATGGGTAACCACAGAATACAGAAATCATCCAGAAGCCGTCAACACGCTTGAAAGGCCGTCACAACTACTCAAAATTGGAATGGTTATCCACACATAATATGTTGCCACAGAATAACGGAATATTTTACCCAACTTTTTTTCAATTAATTTTAGAAATAGAAAAAAAAAACTTTTTCTTTTTACATTTCATAAATACCTACTATACAATATTTTACAACGGTGCTTTATTAAGTAAATCAATTAATTAGAATGACCGTCTAAATATAAATTAGATAAATGAGAAACGTTTTATGTTTTATAATTTGTCAATTTAATTTGCTAAAGCTGGCCTTCAAATATTCGCAGAAATGTTACGGAATATTTTCATTTCATTCTCAAATTACCTACTAGAGCCTACTAAATAGATTTTATATTTTATCTTTACGACACTGTCCGCAGTCCGCACACCTTTTTTTCACCCTTTTCAATAATCCTAAAATCAGTCGGTTCAATTCCTGGCAGAGGAAAAATTCAGGAAATTGATTTAGTACCTATCATAAATCTAATGATACTGTTTTAGTTTTTAGTAAAGTCGAGAAATTGCACCAGTAAAAAATCTGTGATTAGATAATTATGTCATGCTAATATTATATTAAATTTTTAGTTTAAATAATATACTCAGAAGTATTGAGATACTACTACTAAATATACGTAAAAAAATCTACATCATTAGTTTCTTAATATCATAATAAACAAAAACATTAGTTATTTTAAGTATAAACTAATTTTTGAGATATTTACAAATATCTTCCTGTAAGTGCGACCTTATATTTTATATACTTTTACCTAACCCTGACGTCATAGTTACGTATGACTTTTGTACGGAGCGTTTTCAAAAACTTGAAAAATTTTGTAAACCAATCGCGATTGTGCCTTTGAAAATATTGATTTTTTATTAACTGTTTCCTCTGAGAACTTACTCATATTTAAGACAACTATTCATAAATATTTTGTCATCTGGCTTACTCGCAATCGTGGAATCTAATTCACGCGAATAAGAATAATAAAAATAAATAAGAATAAGCATCTGGGCGTCTAGTCAAGATGCATTCGATAATTTCGACGGCGAAGTTCGAAAACAAAATATACTGACATAACGCATCGCAAGTGACATGTCACACAACGATGACTTATGTCAAATCCCATACATTTTTGATTTCGAAGTTCGCCGTCGAAATTATCGAATGCATCTTAACTAGAGGTCCAGATGCTTTCACGACCTACGTTTTGGTACCGCTCCGATACCTACATATCGTATCTAACTATGTACATATTGAAAGATGAAATGAGATTCTATTTGATGTCTTTCCCAAGTTTCATTTAAAGTAGAAAACAAAAATAAAATACAATTTATAATTGTTTGAATAAATTCGAGATTTGAATAGGTAAGTAGGAACGAAGTAAAATAAGTTTTTGTCTAAGTAAAGAATCCTATCAAAGTTCATGTTCAAACGAGGTGACTTTAACCAAGTTTCTGGATAAGGATCCAGATAGTTCTGATGGAGGTATCCACCATGAGAGTTTGAAAATTCATCCCCTAGAGGTTGAATCAGGAACTCATTTAAAGCGACTCCGTCGTACTACAGTACTTCGCAGAGGTTTAAAATGTAATGCAAGTATCCCATTCTGTATTCAAGTATTCCCAGATAAAACACTGAAAGTACCTACAATCGGTGGCATGTTATTTCTTGACATTTACATAATATTTGTCAGATTGGGTAAGATGATGGGACAGAGAACCTAGGCCTCTAGTCAAGATGCATTCAATTATCTGGACGGCGAACTTCGAATTCAAAAATGTATGTGATTTGACATAAATGGTGTATTGGAGCAATCGTGTCATGGAGCCCTTTTTGCACTCTTGTGTACCCTTCAACGGCCAAGTCACACAACATCAACTATAATAATAAAGAAATCGCAGTAAGGAACCTTAGACTTGGCACGACTTTGTCTAGATTTCATTACTTTTTAGAGATAAACAAGCAGCTCCATCGAGACTTGGCTAGTTTTTTACAGAATGTTTTTGGTAGGATGTATCTTGACTAGAGGCCCTGCATGATAATTTTATAAAAGTTTGTTTTTCTTACCATATAATATGACCATACTCGCTCACTACGCGCATTGCAGTATTTTTGTAAGCAACGCGAGCGAAGATCTAGCAAAATTCAGTGATACATAAAACAATGTAAAACCCATTGTCAGCCATGTTTGTTATCGATCACGTAACAATTTGCCCCTCCATTGCCAGGGGAATAGAGATATTTTGGAGCCTTTATCGCCTAACAAGGCGCTGTATTAACTACATTGTGCCCAAATGTGTCTCAATAGGCGTTACAATTGGATACTTTGAACTGACTTTATGTCCGTTTGTGCGTATATTTTTAGAGTAAGTTTAGTAATTAAGACTAGAGATCGCTCTGTGGTCGATATTAAAGCTGATTGACTGATGTATCAACGCACAGACCAAACCCAAACCCAGGCATTCACTAAGGAAGGATTTTTCAAAAATAATTTCGAAAAATCCTTCCTTAGTAGATGCCTACATGTACGTGTGATGTACACAATGGCGATGGCGTATAGTTGGCCAGCATGGGCCACAGTATGCTGGGGTCATATAGATAATTTTATAAGGAGATTATAAATCATGCAACATTATTCAATCGAAGTTTTAATAACTGGACATGAATACTGATTGTAGAGAGGCCTTTACAAATATTAGTAGGATAAAACCTATGAGAGAAACCGTTTTCACACTCAAAGACCGGTAAAAAACGTGGTGTGACGTAAAAATATAGTGACGTATATTTTACGTCACATCAGGCTTCTTTTTTTTTCAGGATATTTGCAGGATATATTTTGTCAGTAAACTCCAGAAATAAAGATTTGAAATGTGTTTTCGAAACCAGATGCAGAAACAGAATTCTCGTAATTCGTAACACATTGGACTTTCGTAAAATAATTTTGACGTCACTGGTGAGACTAAAAGAGTATTTGCTTAACCTTTAACGTCACGGGCGGGGTCTAAGCAGACCCCACGCGCTCTTTTTTAACTGTATTTTTTCAAATTAACAAGCTACGATCGCACAATGTTGGCTAATCTCAGTGCGCCGCCGACGCTCTCGACGGGTGGACGTACGTGGCGTTGCCGCTAAGGTAAGTACGTTTTTTACTCGTGCGGGGATACCTGTGGACCCCACCCGTGATTATACGTAGTAACTTTTTTCACTTTGCTAATTTTTCAATTTGTTGTTTTTTCAGAATTACTGTTAAAAACTACAAAAATGAGTCGCCAACTATCAGAAGACGCCATCGCACAAATTCTACAGGATATTAGTGACTCTGAAAGTGAAGATATACGAGACACGCTGCAAGAGAATATTCTAGAAGATGTCGGTGATATTAGCGACCATGAAACGATTTGTAGCGAACATAATTCTGCGTCTGAAATAGACGAATCCGATGACTCTGCCAGTGAATCTATAGAGGAAACGACAAGCAACAGTTTTTACGGTAAAAATCGGTTCAAATGGAGCAAAAATCCACCACATCCATCTCGTGTTCGACAACACAACATCATCGCAGAGCGTACTGGTCTAAAAGGGCCTGCTCTTTGTAAGATTGAAATGTCACCTGTAGAAACTTGGGACCTTTTGATTACCGACGATATGATCGAAGCTATAGTGCACTACACCAATCAAAAGCTAGAAGCCAAATATGTTACACCACTGGTAAGACCTTACTATGCTAAAAACATTGATAGTTGTGAATTGCGAGCTTATTTTGGATTACTTATACTTTCTGCGATTTTCAAGTCAAACCACGAAGACGTTCGATCATTATGGGCCTCTGATTACACTGGGAGAGATATATTTCGTGGCGTAATGGGCCTCAACAGATTTTTATTCATTCACTTCAATATTACATTTGATGACATTAGTACACGGGAAGAAAGGAAATCTTCAGACAAACTGGCTTTGATACGAGAAATATTTGAAAAATTTATCCAAAACTGCAGCGAAAACTATACTTGTTCAGAATATTTATGTATAGACGAAATGTTGGTGAAATTTCGTGGCAGATGCTCGTTCAGAATGTTTATCAAAAGCAAGCCCGGAAAATATGGACTGAAAGTTCAATGCATGTGTGACGCAAAAACTCACTACTTGTACAATGCATTTATCTATACAGGGAAACCTCTGACACCAAGAAATTCTGCACTGTCAGTGCCAACGCAGGATGTTCTAAAGCTAACTGAACCATTGTATGGATCAAACAGAAATGTCACCGGCGACAGCTGGTTCACTTCTGTTGAGCTAGTGGATCTCCTCTTACAAAAAGGACTCACATTTGTTGGCACCATGCGAAAAAATAAGCGAGAAATTCCACGTGAGTTTCTACCTAACAAGTCAAGGCCCGTGGAAACATCATTATTCGGATTTGTACGTGATAAAACATTGGTATCGCATGTACCAAAAAAGAACAAGAGTGTGGTTTTGCTTTCTTCTATGCACCACGAAGTAGCAGTAAACGAGCAGTCTAAAAAACCGGAAATTATTGAATTTTATAACGGTACCAAAGGAGGCGTAGATGCCTTGGATTTGAAATGCTCAAACTACTCATGTTCACGTCGAACACGAAGATGGCCTAACGCAATCTTTGGTGCTATAATGAACATTTCAATTGCTAATGGATATGTTCTTTGGGTCCTATCTAACCCAAATAAAAAATTGAGCCGACGAAAGTATATAAAATCGATTGCAATGTCTCTTATAAAGCCACACATGTGCCAAAGATTAGAAAATAACCCCAATTTGACAAAAGATATTAGAGCTATAATATGCAAATTGATCGACAAAGAAGAGCCTTTGCCTAGTTCAGATGAGGCTGGTCCTAGTGCTCCAAAAATGAAGCGGAGGTGCTCAATTTGTCCAAGGTCTAAGGATAAAAAGAGCACTATTGTTTGTAGATCATGCAAAAAAACTATTTGTAAGCCTCATTCAGTAGCAATTACTTATTGTTTACCATGCCAACCAAAATAATTTTTTTTTAGCTTAGCGCCCGACAGTACTATTGAGGGGTTGTGATTTTTTGTATTAGTATGGTTATTGTTTAGTTTTCCTTAGATTACGTTTCTTTGTTTCCTATTTTATTAGAAAGTAAGAATATATTACTCAAAAGTTGATAATTTAAAAAAAATAAGAACATTAGTTAAGTGCTTTAAAAATTGCTATGTACAAGATGTTATTTCGTTAAATGTTTTTTCACTATGTAAAGACTGATTGTTTTGCTAATAATAAAAACTTTTTATACGTTTTAATATGTCTTTTCTTTTAATCTAAATTAATATTTAAGAAATTTTCAAAAATACGGAGCAAATACTTATGGGGATACTTCCGGACCCCACGCGTGACGGAACGTTACCATAAACAACGCGTGTACTTAAAGGTTAAGGATATAAGTTTGGCTTTGAATAATGATTTCACAAGTGGGACCAGCATTGTAAAATGGCTTCTATGAGTCGAACTAAGATCTAACGCTGGAAAAATATGCCCTGGAATTCGGAGCATCGGTGAAAATTCAGAGCAAGTCGTGGACAAAAGCAAGTTTTTAACATGATATACTGTTTTGTATTAAACAACATATCTATACATATAAAATCCTTTGTCCTGAATGACTGACGGATCAACGCACAGCCTAAACCGCTGATTGTAGAGACCTGAAACTTGCAGGGCTTGCTCTTTGTAATGCGTAGGGATCCGATAAGAAGGGATTTTTCGATATTCGACTCCTAAGGGGGGGGAAAGGGGGAAAACATTTTGTATGGGACAACGTGATTCCTTGGTCCAATCTACTTCATATTTGGCACAAACATTATGTAATACAATTGATGGAATTCGTGTATCATAGATTATTAAAATTCGTCCCCTAACGGGAATAAAAAGGGGAAGAAAGTTGTTTGGGAGCGGTTTGCTTTAAAGTTGATATAAATACTCCTTAGTGCTTTTGATTTAAAGCTCCCACTCACAAGCGATCGTTCGATTTAGTCTTTACAATTTAAGCATTTACTGGATTCGTAGTTGCAAGTAAATCGGTTTAGATAAGAATTGAATATAGTGTGAGATCCTAGGACCACCTTACTATACTTTTTATATGAAACTCGTATATATACGCGTAAATTTTGTTCCAACATTTGACCCCCACCGCAAAAACTAGCTGATAGGTCTTATACTAATCATTTTGTGTAATAGTTTGTCGTTAGCAATTTACTTTCAAATACGAATTAATTTCTAATTTGATCGAAGCAATCGATAGTCCGTGAGTGGGGAGCTTTATTTTTATTTTGACATAATATATTGTCATCATGTTGAAGAATAAATCTGACGAGAATGCGAAAGTTAAATTTTATGAAAATGTCTTTGAAAAACTAGGCACCTAAATATTTGCGATTGCTGCATTAAAATCTTTTAATATTATATATCTATGATTAAAATATATTCATAATTCTTATTATATTTACATACTATTTTAGTAGAATATTTTGAGTGTAGGTTAATTTTCATTTCATAATAAAATTTCTTTCTTTTTTGTTATTGTATGTAATATTTAAATTATTTGTGCTTGATATAATATATGATTGTTTAATATCAGAATACAAAAACATGTTTAATACATAGGTTTTTAGTTTTTAACCAAAAACAATGACTTTTATTTTTGATCTGTACGTTTGTGCGCGCTAATCTCAGAAACTACGGAACGGATTTTTATAAAATTTGTTACCGTAGTAGTTTACCCATCCATCCATCCATACTAATATTATAAATGCGAAAGTGTGTCTGTCTGTCTGTCTGTCTGTCTGTCTGTCTGTCTGTTACCTCTTCACGCTTTAACCGTTGAACCGATTTTGATGAAATTTGGTACAGAGATACTTTGAGTCCTGGGAAAGGACATAGATACTTTTTGTCCCAAAAATTTGCGGTGTTCCCGTGGGATAATGTATTATTATTATGTGTACTTTGATTGTCTTTTACTGCTAAACGGTTGAATTGATTTGAATGAAATTTGGTATGGCAGTGGTTTATGCTTTGGACAAACGCGCAGTGTACTTTTTAACCGACTTCCCAAAAAAGGAGGCGGTTATTTTTTTTTGTATGTTCAACGATTACTCCGCCGCCTGTGGACCGATTTTCATAGTTTTTTCTGTCATGTATAGGGTGTAATCCCAAATTGGTCCTTTTGATATCAAAGTGGTGACCTGATGATGGGATCCATGAGGAATCGAGGGAACTCCTCGAAATTTATATGGACACATATGGTGATTTTGACTTTTTCTGAAGTAGTTCAAGTATATGCTACCAAAAAGTAAGATTTTGCTCCAAGGTATACCCTGGATCCAAAAGTACAGAACAGAACTCCTGGCTCCTTATAGATACATGTTTGGGAATTTCAGCGTTGTTTAAAGAACTGCAAGCATATGCCACCCTGTCAGTTAGAGTAATCATCATCATCATCACCACAATCACACCATACATCATCAGATTATGATGATATAAAAGGTATTACTCATAGTATTTTACACTAACACGGATATCTCTGAACATTACTCTGCCGTTTATGGACCTATTTGCAAAATTCTTTTGTTGTTGTAAAGGGTTTAGTTCGAAATTGGTCCTTTAGTCACTAAAGTGGGAACCTGATGATGCGATCCATGAGGAATCGAGGGAACTCCTCGAAATTTATATCCACACATATAGTGATTTTGACTTTTACTGAAGTAACACAAGCATATGCTACCAAAAAATAAGATGTTGTACCAAGGTATACCCTGGATCCAAAAGCACTGTACAGAACTTCTCAGTCTTTAAATATATGCGTTTGGAAATTTCGGTATTGTTTAATGAACTGCAAGCATATGCTACTTTATAACTTACAGTAATCATCATCATCATCTTAATAGCAATATTTTATGGAAGCTTGGCGCGTATTCAATTATACATTCGATCGTTTAGTTTAGACGTTCTTAAGACGTATTAATAATAACTTAAGAAAATATATCTCTAAAAAGGGTGAAATTATTATTTTTAAACAAAAAATTAAACCGACTTCCAAAGTAAAAATACACAAAAAAGTATGAAATAAAACTTAATATCTAAATAATTCCCCTTTCAAATTCGGCTAAAATTTTTACTATTTCTCTACTCAATCTTATTAATTTTGAAGTCGGTACCAGCAAATATGAACGTAAGTTCTATAAAATATTGTAGAATATTGTTTGGGCTGGTATCGATTTCAAAATTAATAAGATTGAGTAGAGAAATAGTAAAAATTTTAGCCGAATTTGAAAGGGGAATTATTTAGAGATTAAGTTTTATTTCATACTTTTTTGTGTATTTTTACTTTTTATCCCAAAAAGATAGATAATATTGTTCCCGAGGGATAATGTACTATTGTGTATATTTTTTTAATGTCTTTCATGGCTTAAGTGTTTAAACCATTGAAATGAAATATGGTATGATGGTGCTTCGGACAAACAATTAGCAATTAAAGAGAGAACGTAAGATAAGGAAGATACAGATTTAACTTAGAGTACAGTCGTAAGTGGCCAAAAAACCCCATTTCTCGCGGGCGGAGCCGCGGGCAAAAGCTAGTATATATATAATATTAAAAAATAATTAGGTAATCAAAGAGTTTACCCCTTGGATAAACACATAGGACTCGCTTTTTATCGCGGAAAATTATTGGGTACCTAACTACCAGCGGGTTCCACGCGGATAGGAATTATAATAGCTCTGCTTATAATTATGTGAACGTATTTCAATTCAATCGGTTCTTACCTACAAAAAGTTTTATCAATCTAAAAAATAACTTAGTATAAAATGCTATAAAATAACCAGATATTTGAATTGGTTAAAACTTTACCTAGGTTAATCCTAATCATTAATGTGTATGATTATTATATGAGGTATAAGTGAGAAGCTAGATGATGTCGTACTGCTAACTCATCTCTCTCTCAAACTCTGTCGTGGTCCTAACTAGGATGGGCGATCACAATCCAAATTATTTTTATTAAGTTCAAAGTCCACAACGTCTTCCCATTCAAAAGATTTTCGAAATCGTTAAAATTAGTATTAAAAGTTAAAAGTAATAGTTAAAGAAAGAAATCCTTACTTAATATTATACCTAAACGCGTAAGTTTGTATGTACATATTAATATGTTTAGTATTTCATGTAATAAAGTAAAATAAAGAAAACACGTAAAGAATTTTGATGAAATCAGGTATGGTAGTAGGTTAAGCAGAATTAACACAGAATACTTTTTGCAGCTTATTAAATTTTATTTATGGTCTGTACCATAAATAAAATTTAATAAGCTGCAAGAAGTAGAAGTTCTCGGTAGATTTCTTGAGTGTACCTACGAAGTCGCAGGAAACATTCAAATATAAAATACAACAGATACGGCTGTGTAGTGCCTACACCATTATGTATACAATTTTGGTAATTTCCCGAACAAGCTTTCCCTCTGACGCGAGCGAAGCTGCGGGCAAAAGCTAGTTTGGTATATAAACGTTTAGATAAGCATTTTCAATATAAATTACAGAAATTATACTATTTATATAAATTATATTAATGTAAGGTACATCAATTTGACATGAAAACACTGATTTAAATATAAAATTGTACCAGGCTTCGTGTCTGTAATCGCCATATTAGTTTCAAATGAATATTATTATGTAGTTTGAAATACCATTTCAGCTTTTCTATAAATACGTTAAATCTGTCATGACTATATAATTCACAAAATGTAAAATTTGTAACTTACGACTATTGTGCAATTAACTGCAAATTAAATTTAACTTTTACTATTAACTAAATATTAATTACTTATAATTAAAATATTATTAATTATAATTAACTAAAACAACTTACAGTAAAATCATGTTTCTAATGAAACTCGGCAATGTTAGTTTTTCTATTGATACGACAGACGATATATGAAAAATCTCTCCGAGTGCGAGCGCACGAAGGTTCCGTACAAAACGACAAAAAAAAAACACGTGTATTGTATTGGAGCCTTACTTAAATATTTATTTTACTCTGTTTACAGTACCTATTTGTTGTTATAGCGACTGCAGGAATACATCATCTGTGAAAATTTAAACTGTTTAGCTATCACGTTTCATGAGATATAGCCTGGTGACAGACAGACGGACGTAATGGACGGGTACTGTTCAAATACAGTTAGTCATAATATGATAAACTCTAAACCGCGCGACAATAATACAATACAATACCATAGTAATATAATATATTCTTTGACAATACCCCAATTCCCAAAAACTATTTATAATAAGAATTTGCGAGAAAGATAAAGCGGAATGGAAATTCAGTGTTGACATTCATATAAGGGGATTTATTATTAACTGACACGTTGAATGGGTTAGGGCATCGTTTCTCAATCGGTGGTCGCGACTCGCGACCCTTGGGGGGTCGAGTTTGTTTTTAAAGGGGGTCGCTGTCTGTTAAAAATAATAAATACGAACTACGTAATATATGTATAAAATATTCGTTTTTTCGAACGAATCTTTTGTATCGAACGTCGAAAAAATCGTTCGAAAGTTCGAAACAGTGAAGGGGGCGCATGTAGCGTATATATTATTATTATAATTTTATAGTGACGGGGTCGCAGGACATTTTACTTAACTTTTTGGCTTTTTCGTGGGTCGCGACATAAAAATGGTTGAGAACCAATGGGTTAGGGAATTGCAGAGCTTAATATATCAAATCTGATCCCTGGGCTCTTGGTTCATCTCGTATACCTTTGGAATCATAACGATGTGTGTATATTCCATTTATAATGAGACCAGCTTTTGCGCTCGACTTCGTTTGCGTGGATCCCCAATGCACCCCTGTACCGTAGGTATGTAGTATTTCGAAAAATCCTTTTTCAACGGATTTCTACGGCATAATAAATATCTCCGAAATTCAATGGTATCCGTTCATTTTTGATATTTCACTAAACAAACTTTGAACCCCCATTTCACCCCATTAGGGACGAATTTCCAAAACTATAAAATACCTACATAGTTAATTATAATTTGTATTTATTACCTCGGATGTTATTACGTGAAGCAAAAACTAAGAATTGTGCGAACGGAAAAGTATGAAATTTGACACAGTTAAAGTTTATGTGCAAGAAGGTGTGCAGAAAGCTAATATTTTTTAAATAAAGTTTAGAAATATACATAAAATTTATAAAAATAACTACCTCACTCACAGTACCTAGGTGTTGGTTCATGGCCCGTTACAATAACCTCTTGAGCGTCCCGCGCGGTGTGACCGTTTTGACAGTTATCGCGCAAGTGTCCAAGACGGTGTGACCGCACGCGAATTAGGGTGACTTTATCTGTTGTTTATTTTAAATTCTCTCAAGCATTGCGTGCCGACGGGTGGCAATTTATTTTCTACTGACTTAAGCCCTGGCTTCTGCAGTTTTACTTTTGGGATGTACATTCGAAAAATTGAAAAAAAAAGCTTCTAATCTAGGACTAATTAGTTGTCATTTGCAATCCTCTCAAGGGTCGCATGCCGACTGGCGGGAAGTGATATTTTATATACAGATCTCGAAACTTTTTATATAAATCGTTATTAAAACATATATTTAACTTATTAAATAGTAAATTTGGTGTGTGTGTTAGAGTTTCGTCATAATTTTGCTTCAAAACCTCCAAAAATTACATACAAGTATTTTGTGTTCACATCGAGATTGCTTTTATTCCTTCAGTTTCTTTTTAATTCCAGTTACATGATCTTATAGAGAATTTACTGTAGTTTCTAAATATATATAACATGCATAGGTTTTAGCAACAATTTATCAATATAATCCATAAAAAATGAAAGGCGGGCATTTTCACGCGCTCACGCGCGGGGACACGTGACATACCCCGGACGCTTGCGCCATTTGCTTATTTGCGGCCGGACGCTCGAGAGGATAACCTATCTATCCATAACTATTAGTTAAAAACGTCGCCATCCAATCATTTGCCAGTTTTTCGCGATACAAATTTGACGTTTCTAACAAATAGATGGATGACGTTGAAACTAAAAATTAAAATGTGTTATAGTCGAATTAAAACCACAGGGCAACCTCTAGTAAACTATATTTACATATACATATAATCACGCCTTTTTCCCGTAGGGGTAGGCAGGACCGCCTCTTTCCTGTAGGGGTAGGCAGAGACTACTTCTTTCCACTTGCTTCGATTTTCGATTTCCACGATCCTTTCATACTTCTTTCGCTTCGTCCACTTTCATTCTTATCATCCATTCCTCCTCTTACATTCAACGTAGCCAAGCCACAGATTACTAAATAGTTACGCCAAGCGTCTCTCCATGGTCCGCTTTTGTGACCATGATGATGGGTGGCGAACCACATCGCCGCCATTTTGGATAATTAAATTATTTTTGATTATCCATTGCGTTTCCACGGATTGGTGGAGAGGGTAGGAATAGGGAAAGGGAAGGATAGGTGGTGTGGAAAGGAAGATTGGTAAGTTAGAGTGGGAAATAGGGAATGTAGGATATTAGCGCCCAGGAGGGCAAGGGATAGGACAGTAATAGCTAGGGAAGCCGGGGTCGCATACCCGTATACTATAGCTATATGACATTTCTCCAAAAACTAACTATATTTATGCTACGAAATGCAATCTTAATATTTAGCTTTTAAGTTTTAAATTTCTTGACATTGGAATAGATAAGAATATATTAAAGTCAGGATTTGATTACGATGTATAAAGGCAGCGGAACTCGGCTACTTAAGTTAGGACTTATGATAAAATAAAAACGTAATGCTATAATACTGGCAATTCCAATTCAATCTCGGTAGTAATTAGGTTTTCGCAGAAATGTATCAATAGAATAGGCCAAGCGTACAAAGTGCTCCAAAATTCACCCGGGATAGATTTACTCGGGTGGAAAACTCACGACATATAAAATGTCACATTCATTGTTTATGCCCGTCTGATTTCCAATAGATGTTCTCGAAGATTCTATACTGCTTCAAGGGATTAAATCCAATGGTCAGATCCTGCTGACATTTGAATTTTCCATTTTGAAGCTCAGATTTAGGTAATAAGTTTATTTAGCATTTCCATTTTTCCTTTCAGCATTTGACCTTACGAGTTGCATTATCCACCGCATATTTTAAAATGTTAATTGCTAAAGTGCGGAGTTCTTGAAGTGACAGATCCTTTAGGCAAGTTGCTATCGCTAAATGCGACGACGAAGTTCGAAAACAAAAATGTATGAGATTTGACATAGGTCATCGCGACGTCACTTATCGATGTTCGTTTTGAAGAACGAGATGAGAGACTGATATACGAAAAACGAGAGAGATGGCATGATATTTAATCAAAGATTAACTGTAACAACTTTTTGGGATCCGCACACCTTACCTGTCTCACGATCAGCGCAGAGATCAAATCGAAGGTTTTGAATAAAATATTACAGTACACTTATAAATTAGAGTAATATATATATATATATATATATATATATATATATATATATATATATATATATATATATATATATATATATATATATATATATATATATATTTTTTTTTTTTTTTAAGACTAGTAACAAATTTTCTGTTTCCTCATACGTCAATTTTTGAAGTGAGTTCTTTAGATTAATTTTACAATTGTAATAGTTAAGGGCATATATTTTGAATAAAGCATTAATTCTATTGTAAAGAAGTGGGCCTAAAAATATATAAAATTTTGCAGTAAAAGCATGTTTTGTATCTGCTTTCAATGGACAAACGATATCTTTCCGCCTTTTATTAATGAAATCCGAGAAATAGGGTAGAGATGTGTGCTGCTTTAGAACTGTATTTAATATGAACAATTGACGAACTGTTAGTACTTTAAATGAATCATAAAGCAGGTTAGTTGGGAAAAGGAATGGACGGAAGTTACATACTTTGATGATTGCCCTCTGTGCTCGAACTGTTAGTACTTTAAATGAATCATAAAGCAGGTTAGTTGGGAAAAGGAATGGACGGAAGTTACATACTTTGATGATTGCCCTCTGTGCTCTTTCAACAGTTAATAACAGTGTTTTACCCACTCCTCCCCAAGATGTAATACAGTAAGCTATTAAGCAAAATAAACTTGCTTGATAAGCTGTTTGTCTGATATATGACGAATCTTTTTGAAAATAAATATCAGCTTACGCATCTTATCACATAGTGTATCAATGTGATGTTTAAAAGACAGATTTTCATCTAAAGTTATGCCTAAATACTTAACTTCGTTTATTATTCCAATGTTAGGACATATTGTGCATTCGCTACTAGTTGAGGGAGTTTTGCAGTAGTGGGCATACAGTGTTTGGTTAGTAGGAGCTAAGGTGGATTTGCGCATTGAGAACTTTATATATTTCGTTTTTTCTGGATTCAAAGTTAATAAATGAGTCCGAAGCCATACGTTAACAATGTTAAACCCGTGTTGCGCATACTCGAATACTTTATTGTATGAGTTAGATGAAAAAATTAGTGCAGTATCATCAGCGTATGATATGGTTATGCCGTGGTCTAGGGTTAGTTCACACAAATCATTAATGTAGATTAGGAACAGTGTTGGCCCTAAAATATTTCCTTGTGGGACACCATATTGTGTATGTGTATTATTTACATATGAGCTAAAACCATTTCCAATCTTAACACATTGAGTGCGCTCTTCTAAGTAGCTTTGAAATAATTTTAGCTGGTTACCTCTTATTCCTATGCATTCAAGCTTGTGCAAAAGGATTTCGGTTGACACTGTGTCAAATGCTTTGGCAAGGTCAAGGAATATTCCAATTACATGATTACCTTTATCAAGTTCTTGGGCGATATGATTTGTCAAATTGTGCACAGCGTCAGCGGTTGATAATTTTGATCTAAATCCGAATTGGTTTTTCGATAATAACGATTTATTTTCTAAAAAGTTGACCAACCTGATGTTAATGATTTTTTCTAATATCTTTGATATGGATGGTAGTATTGAGATTGGTCGGTAATTTGACACTTCGTGTTTTTACCAGATTTATAGATCGGTACAACTACAGCTTTTTTTAAACATTTTGGGAAATATCCTTCAGATAAGCATTTCTGAAAAATGTACGTTAAAGGGGGAATCAAAATATTTCTACATTTTTTAATTATTTTACAAGATATACCATCCCATCCAATAGCACAATCGTCTTTTAGGCTTAGAATAATCCTTTCTACCTCAGCTTCATCAGTTTCTAAGAGTGAGAAAGACGTTATGTTGGAGCTGCACGTCAACTGGGAATACAATTGGCCGCTTTGACTATGCACCTTTGATGCTAGGCGTGATCCAATATTTACAAAGAATTTATTTACAATATTTAAAGATTCTAATTCTGACGGATGACTTTTTAGCAAACTTGAGGATGATTCATGTTGCTTTGTAGCGTACGTTATATTCTTAATATATTTCCAATTCTGCTTACTATTATTTCCAGCGCGTTCCAAAAGGGGTTTGTCATAATTCTTTTTAATGTTTCTTAGTAAGTTATTACAAAAATTGCGATATCTTTTGTATGTTACTTGCAACATAGTATTTTTAGGGTTAGCTCTAGATTTCATATGTAATTTATCCCTGTGTCTTATACAGCGAAGAAGACCGGGTGTAATCCAAGGCTTAACATTAAAATTTTTACTGTTACAGCGAGAGTGTAATGTATTTTTCTGAATTGCATTTTGTACATTTTGTATCACGTACATCATGCAAAACTCTGTGTCGGCAGAACTATAAATTGGAGTAAAGTCAATATTGCATAAATCTTCCTCAAGTTTATTTATATTGAATTTATAAATTACACGCATATTATTTTGCCTAGGTAAGCAGCAATTCAATGTTAGTAGGACAGCATTGTGATCTGTTATAGCCGAGTTTGAAATTAAAGTTAATGATTGATAATTTGATTTAAGCATTACGTGGTCTAAGCAGGATCCACTTTGGTGAGTAGGGAGCCTGTGAGCGGGGAGTAAGCCGTGATAAGCACACAAGTTAAGGTAGTCCAAAGCATCCACATCAGTGCTTCCTGGAAGGATATTTATATTAATATCTCCAATCAAAACGATGTTTTTGTAATGTGATAAATGTAATAAAATATTATTTAAGTTATTAATAAAGTTTGACGTGTTTCTGAAGGATGGAGATCTATAAATACCTAAGAAGGCATATTCAGTTCCAATTTTTAATAGTAATGCACTACAGTCCTGTATAACCGGCTCCTCTACAGTAACATTTAACTGTTTATTAACATATACCACAACTCCATCGTTTTGATTGTGATTATTTCGAGTTATGTACATATTGTAGCCCGTCAGCATCGGTATGTTATACTGCTTAGCTAGCCAACATTCAGTTAGGACATGTTAAATCCAATCTTTGTTGCAAAATATTTACTTCGTTAAAGTTCTTATATATACTGCGAATGTTTTGTGTTAAGATGGTAAGCGGATTAGTAAAGCCAGAAAGATAACGTTAACAATTTTCTGCTTCACATACTTTTAGTCCAGTAGGAATCGGCGCATGAGTACCGAAAACTATTCCACCTCAATTTTTTGTGCGATCCTCTTCAAATTGCCCTCCTAATGATATAAATGCATGTTGCCATTGCGCAACCCGGTGCCATATTGTTTAAACCGAAATTATTTAAACAATTGCAAGGAATTGTTATTTTTCAACCGGACAATTTTTTTTATATTCTTTATTGAAATACCAATAAAAAAGGTCCTATGACTTTTAACGATAAGGTTAATATTTTTAAAGATATGAATTTTTAAAGGTCCGAAAAATCTCAAATTTGGGTACTTTCGACCCATGAAAAATATATTAAAAAAAAACATAACGTCTAAGTAATATATTTTTTAAAATTCTCTATACAATTGTTAATAATATTGTTAAAAGAGATTTTAAAAAAATTCATTGTTTATATCTTTTTTTTAATTGTTAATTCCGCGCGCTCACAAGTATGCGTCGCTTACCTTTAAGTACAGTTATATATATGTATATGTATCAGGCTTCGGATTTTTCACTACATCGTCTTCAGTTTCACAAATACATGGTAAGGTATCATCAGAATATAATAATTATATTTTTAGTTTTTATGATTTTTCGTTACAATAAATGTGAGTGTCATGTCGTTTTTAGTTGTTCCCAAGAAAAGAAAATATTTATAAGAAAAGAAATACATAATTTTTCGGACATTACTTTGGCAGGACAGTCAGCAGAACCTGTACTGTGATTGCACGGTTTTTTGAAGCGGAGGCACGTTGCGCACTTCGGATCTAGTTCTTTTTTGGGGCACTCTTTTATTGAGTGCCCTTGTTCACCACAATGACTGCATGTGTAGTTGGCCTCCCGACAGGTCTTCGCTGCATGGCCATACTGTTGACACTTGAAGCATCGTGTTACAATGGTGAAATCCTTCACAGGGCACGACATGTTAGTGAACTTAACAGATCATTGTCCAGCAGATCAAAAATAAATGTGAGTTCTTATCGCATGCAGCTGAGTTCTACAGTTCCTGATACTTTTTAGAAATAGTTCCGGCGTTTTTACCTTAAAAAAGACAATTGACAAAATGATCTGCCAACTTCCCGCAGCAGATCATTTTATAGCAGATCAGAAATAAACGTGAGTTCTTATCGCATGCGAATGAGTTCTATAGTTCCTGATACTTTTCAGGAATAGTTCTGTTCTCACGTCCGATTGCCAGCGGATTATGTCAGAACGTTTGACAAGTCGAAAAATATAATTTTTATTGTTTCGAACGATTCTTAAGAGCTAGAACTCTTGGGTTTCCCACAAATCCGTATGAGAACTGCAATCATGGACGAGATTTGGGTCCTGAGCTCGTGTGTGAATGCCAGCAGATCACGTTACCCGGTCGAAAAGTAGGAAAATACAATTTTTGACGTTTCAAATTAATGTGCAAGGCTAGAACTCTTTCGTTTTTTACAGAACCGTATGAAAACTAATATCCAGAACTCGATACAAGTCCAGAACTCACGTTTAAATGCCAGCAGATCACGTTATACCGGTCAAAAAGTAGGAAAATACCATTTTTGTCGTTTCAAATTAATGTGCAAGGCTAGAACGCTTTTGTTTTTTACAGAACCGTATGTAAACTAATATCTAAAACTCGATACAAAACCAGAACTCATGTTGAAATGCCAGCAGATCACGGAACATCAGCTCATAAGTAGGAAAACACTATTTTGGTCGTTTAAAATGATTATGAAAGAATAGAACTCTTCCGGTTCTCACAGATCTGCATCAGAACTGTAATCTAAAACCCGATTTGAGTCCAGAACTTACATTTAAAAGCCAGCAGATCACGTTACACCGGTCGAAAAGTAGGAAAATACCATTTATATCGTGTCAAATTAATGTGCAAGGCTAGAACTCTTTTGTTTTCTACAGAACCGTATGAAAACTAATATCTAGAACTCGATACAAAACCAGAACTCATGTTGAAATGCCAGCAGATCAAGTTACACCGGTCAAAAAGTCGGAAAATAGCATTTTTGCCATTTCAAATTAATGTGCAAGGCTAGAACTCTTCCGGTTCTCACAGATCAGTATCAGAACTGCAATCTAAAACCCGATTTGAGTCCAGAACTCACGTTTAAATGCCAGCAGATCACGTTACACCGGTCGAAAAGTAGGAAAATACCATTTTTCTCGTTTCAAATTAATGTGTAAGGCTAGAACTCTTTCGTTTTTTACAGAACCGTATGAAAACTAATATCTAGAACTCGATACAAGTCCAGAACTCATGTTGAAATGCCAGCAGATCACGTTACACCGGTCAAAAAGTAGGAAAATAGCAATTTTGACATTTCAAATTTATGTGCAAGGATAGAACACTTCCGGTTCTCACAGATCAGCATAAGAACTGCAATCTAAAACCCGATTTGAGTCCAGAACTCATGTTGAAATGCCAGCAGATCACGTTACACCGGTCAAAAAGTAGGAAAATAGCATTTTTGCCATTTCAAATTAATGTGCAAGGCTAGAACACTTCCGGTACTCACAGATCAGTATCAGAACTGCAATCTAAAACCCGATTTGAGTCCATAACTCACGTTTAAATGCCAGCAGATCACGTTACACCGGTCGAAAAGTAGGAAAATAGCATTTTTGCCATTTCAAATTAATGTGCAAGGCTAGAACTCTTCCGGTTCTCACAGATCAGTATCAGAACTGCAATCTGAAACCCGATTTGAGTCCATAACTCACGTTTAAATGCCAGCAGATCACGTTACACCGATCGAAAAGAAGGAAAATAGCATTTTTGCCATTTCAAATTAATGTGCAAGGCTAGAACTCTTCCGGTTCTCACAGATCAGTATCAGAACTTCAATCTTAAACCCGATTTGAGTCCAGAACTCATGTTTAAATGCCAGCAGATCACGTTACACCGGTCAAATAGTAGGAAAATAGCATTTTTGCCATTTCAAATTAATGTGCAAGGCTAGAACTCTTCCGGTTCTCACAGATCAGTATCAGAACTGCAATCTGAAACCCGATTTGAGTCCATAACTCACGTTTAAATGCCAGCAGATCACGTTACACCGATCGAAAAGAAGGAAAATAGCATTTTTGCCATTTCAAATTAATGTGCAAGGCTAGAACTCTTCCGGTTCTCACAGATCAGTATCAGAACTGCAATCTAAAACCCGATTTGAGTCCAGAACTCATGTTGAAATGCCAGCAGATTACGTTACACCGGTCAAAAAGTAGGAAAATAGCATTTTTGCCATTTCAAATTAATGTGCAAGGCTAGAACTCTTCCGGTTCTCACAGATCAGCATCAGAACTGCAATCTAAAACCAGATTTGAGTCCAGAACTCATGTTGAAATGCCAGCAGATCACGTTACACCGGTCGAAAAGTAGGAAAATAGCATTTTTGCCATTTCAAATTAATGTGCAAGGCTAGAACTCTTCCGGTTCTCACAGATCAGTATCAGAACTTCAATCTAAAACCCAATTTGAGTCCAGAACTCATGTTGAAATGCCAGCAGATCACGTTACACCGGTCAAAAAGTAGGAAAATAGCATTTTTGCCATTTCAAATTAATATGCAAGGCTAGAACTCTTCCGGTTCTCACAGATCAGCATCAGAACTGCAATCTAAAACCCGATTTGAGTCCAGAACTCACGTTTAAATGCCAGCAGATCACGTTACACCGGTCGAAAAGTAGGAAAATACCATTTATGTCGTGTCAAATTAATGTGCAAGGCTAGAACTCTTTTGTTTTTTACAGAACCGTATGGAAACTAATATCTAGAACTCGATACAAAACCAGAACTCATGTTGAAATGCCAGCAGATCAAGTTACACCGGTCAAAAAGTCGGAAAATAGCATTTTTGCCATTTCAAATTAATGTGCTAGGCTAGAACTCTTCCGGTTCTCACAGATCAGTATCAAAACTACAATCTAAAACCCGATTTGAGTCCAGAACTCACGTTTAAATGCCAGCAGATCACGTTATACCGGTCAAAAAGTAGGAAAATACCATTTTTGTCGTTTCAAATTAATGTGCAAGGCTAGAACGCTTTTGTTTTTTACAGAACCGTATGTAAACTAATATCTAAAACTCGATACAAAACCAGAACTCATGTTGAAATGCCAGCAGATCACGGAACATCAGCTCATAAGTAGGAAAACACTATTTTGGTCGTTTAAAATGATTGTGAAAGAATAGAACTCTTCCGGTTCTCACAGATCTGCATCAGAACTGTAATCTAAAACCCGATTTGAGTCCAGAACTTACATTTAAAAGCCAGCAGATCACGTTACACCGGTCGAAAAGTAGGAAAATACCATTTATATCGTGTCAAATTAATGTGCAAGGCTAGAACTCTTTTGTTTTCTACAGAACCGTATGAAAACTAATATCTAGAACTCGATACAAAACCAGAACTCATGTTGAAATGCCAGTAGATCAAGTTACACCGGTCAAAAAGTCGGAAAATAGCATTTTTGCCATTTCAAATTAATGTGCAAGGCTAGAACTCTTCCGGTTCTCACAGATCAGTATCAGAACTGCAATCTAAAACCCGATTTGAGTCCAGAACTCACGTTTAAATGCCAGCAGATCACGTTACACCGGTCGAAAAGTAGGAAAATACCATTTTTCTCGTTTCAAATTAATGTGTAAGGCTAGAACTCTTTCGTTTTTTACAGAACCGTATGAAAACTAATATCTAGAACTCGATACAAGTCCAGAACTCATGTTGAAATGCCAGCAGATCACGTTACACCGGTCAAAAAGTAGGAAAATAGCAATTTTGACATTTCAAATTTATGTGCAAGGATAGAACACTTCCGGTTCTCACAGATCAGCATAAGAACTGCAATCTAAAACCCGATTTGAGTCCAGAACTCACGTTTAAATGCCAGCAGATCACGTTACACCGGTCGAAAAGTAGGAAAATAGCATTTTTGCCATTTCAAATTAATGTGCAAGGCTAGAACTCTTCCGGTTCTCACAGATCAGTATCAGAACTGCAATCTGAAACCCGATTTGAGTCCATAACTCACGTTTAAATGCCAGCAGATCACGTTACACCGATCGAAAAGAAGGAAAATAGCATTTTTGCCATTTCAAATTAATGTGCAAGGCTAGAACTCTTCCGGTTCTCACAGATCAGTATCAGAACTTCAATCTTAAACCCGATTTGAGTCCAGAACTCATGTTTAAATGCCAGCAGATCACGTTACACCGGTCAAATAGTAGGAAAATAGCATTTTTGCCATTTCAAATTAATGTGCAAGGCTAGAACTCTTCCGGTTCTCACAGATCAGTATCAGAACTGCAATCTGAAACCCGATTTGAGTCCATAACTCACGTTTAAATGCCAGCAGATCACGTTACACCGATCGAAAAGAAGGAAAATAGCATTTTTGCCATTTCAAATTAATGTGCAAGGCTAGAACTCTTCCGGTTCTCACAGATCAGTATCAGAACTGCAATCTAAAACCCGATTTGAGTCCAGAACTCATGTTGAAATGCCAGCAGATTACGTTACACCGGTCAAAAAGTAGGAAAATAGCATTTTTGCCATTTCAAATTAATGTGCAAGGCTAGAACTCTTCCGGTTCTCACAGATCAGCATCAGAACTGCAATCTAAAACCCGATTTGAGTCCAGAATTCACATTTAAATGCCAGCAGATCACGTTACACCGGTCGAAAAGTAGGAAAATAGCATTTTTGCCATTTCAAATTAATGTGCAAGGCTAGAACTCTTCCGGTTCTCACAGATCAGTATCAGAACTTCAATCTAAAACCCAATTTGAGTCCAGAACTCATGTTGAAATGCCAGCAGATCACGTTACACCGGTCAAAAAGTAGGAAAATAGCATTTTTGCCATTTCAAATTAATATGCAAGGCTAGAACTCTTCCGGTTCTCACAGATCAGCATCAGAACTGCAATCTAAAACCCGATTTGAGTCCAGAACTCACGTTTAAATGCCAGCAGATCACGTTACACCGGTCGAAAAGTAGGAAAATACCATTTATGTCGTGTCAAATTAATGTGCAAGGCTAGAACTCTTTTGTTTTTTACAGAACCGTATGGAAACTAATATCTAGAACTCGATACAAAACCAGAACTCATGTTGAAATGCCAGCAGATCAAGTTACACCGGTCAAAAAGTCGGAAAATAGCATTTTTGCCATTTCAAATTAATGTGCTAGGCTAGAACTCTTCCGGTTCTCACAGATCAGTATCAAAACTACAATCTAAAACCCGATTTGAGTCCAGAACTCATGTTGAAATGCCAGCAGATCACGTTACACCGGTCGAAAAGTAGGAAAATAGCATTTTTGCCATTTCAAATTAATGTGCAAGGCTAGAACTCTTCCGGTTCTCACAGATCAGTATAAGAACCTCTATCTAAAACCCGATTTGAGTCCAGAACTCATGTTGAAATGCCAGCAGATCACGTTACACCGGTCAAAAAGTAGGAAAATAGCATTTTTGCCATTTCAAATTAATGTGCAAGGCTAGAACTCTTCCGGTTCTCACAGATCAGTATAAGAACTGCAATCTAAAACCCGATTTGAGTCCAGAACTCATGTTGAAATGCCAGCAGATCACGTTACACCGGTCAAAAAGTAGGAAAATACCATTTTTGCCATTTCAAATTAATGTGCAAGGCTAGAACTCTTCCGGTTCTCACAGATCAGTATCAGAACTTCAATCTAAAACCCGATTTGAGTCCAGAACTCATGTTGAAATGCCAGCAGATCACGTTACACCGGTCAAAAAGTAGGAAAATAGCATTTTTGCCATTTCAAATTAATGTGCAAGGCTAGAACTCTTCCGGTTCTCACAGATCAGTATCAGAACTGCAATCTAAAACCCGATTTGAGTCCAGAATTCACATTTAAATGCCAGCAGATCACGTTACACCGGTCGAAAAGTAGGAAAATAGCATTTTTGCCATTTCAAATTAATGTGCAAGGCTAGAACTCTTCCGGTTCTCACAGATCAGTATCAGAACTGCAATCTAAAACCCGATTTGAGTCCAGAACTCATGTTGAAATGCCAGCAGATCACGTTACACCGGTCGAAACGTAGGAAAATAGCATTTTTGCCATTTCAAATTAATGTGCAAGGCTCTGAGTTCTGGACTCAAATCGGGTTTTAGACTGAAGTTCTGATACTGATCTGTGAGAACCGGAAGAGTTCTAGCCTTGCACATTAATTTGAAATGGCAAAAATGCTATTTTCCTACTTTTCGACCGGTGTAACGTGATCTGCTGGCATTTAAATGTGAATTCTGGACTCAAATCGGGTTTTAGATTGCAGTTCTGATACTGATCTGTGAGAACCGGAAGAGTTCTAGCCTTGCACATTAATTTGAAATGGAAAAAAATGCTATTTTCCTACTTTTTGACCGGTGTAACGTGATCTGCTGGCATTTCAACATGAGTTCTGGACTCAAATCGAGTTTTAGATTGCAGTTCTGATACTGATCTGTGAGAACCGGAAGAGTTCTAGCCTTGCACATTAATTTGAAATGGCAAAAATGCTATTTTCCTACTTTTTGACCGGTGTAACGTGATCTGTTGGCATTTAAACATGAGTTCTGGACTCAAATCGGGTTTTAGATTGAAGTTCTGATACTGATCTGTGAGAACCGGAAGAGTTCTAGCCTTGCACATTAATTTGAAATGGCAAAAATGCTATTTTCCTACTTTTCGACCGGTGTAACGTGATCTGCTGGCATTTCAACATGAGTTCTGGACTTGTATCGAGTTCTAGATATTAGTTTTCATACGGTTCTGTAAAAAACGAAAGAGTTCTAGCCTTACAAATTAATTTGAAACGAGAAAAATGGTATTTTCCTACTTTTCGACCGGTGTAACGTGATCTGCTGGCATTTAAACGTGAGTTCTGGACTCAAATCGGGTTTTAGATTGCAGTTCTGATACTGATCTGTGAGAATCGGAAGAGTTCTAGCCTTGCACATTAATTTTAAATGGCAAAAATGCTATTTTCCGACTTTTTGACCGGTGTAACGTGATCTGCTGGCATTTCAACATGAGTTCTGGTTTTGTATCGAGTTCTAGATATTAGTTTTCATACGGTTCTGTAAAAAACAAAAGAGTTCTAGCCTTGCACATTAATTTGACACGATATAAATGGTATTTTCCTACTTTTCGACCGGTGTAACGTGATCTGCTGGCTTTTAAATGTAAGTTCTGGACTCAAATCGGGTTTTAGATTACAGTTCTGATGCAGATCTGTGAGAACCGGAAGAGTTCTATTCTTTCACAATCATTTTAAACGACCAAAATAGTGTTTTCCTACTTATGAGCTGATGTTCCGTGATCTGCTGGCATTTCAACATGAGTTCTGGTTTTGTATCGAGTTTTAGATATTAGTTTACATACGGTTCTGTAAAAAACAAAAGAGTTCTAGCCTTGCACATTAATTTGAAACGACAAAAATGGTATTTTCCTACTTTTTGACCGGTATAACGTGATCTGCTGGCATTTAAACGTGAGTTCTGGACTTGTATCGAGTTCTGGATATTAGTTTTCATACGGTTCTGTAAAAAACGAAAGAGTTCTAGCCTTGCACATTAATTTGAAACGTCAAAAATTGTATTTTCCTACTTTTCGACCGGGTAACGTGATCTGCTGGCATTCACACACGAGCTCAGGACCCAAATCTCGTCCATGATTGCAGTTCTCATACGGATTTGTGGGAAACCCAAGAGTTCTAGCTCTTAAAAATCGTTCGAAACAATAAAAATTATATTTTTCGACTTATCAAACGTTCTGACATAATCCGCTGGCAATCGGACGTGAGAACAGAACTATTCCTGAAAAGTATCAGGAACTATAGAACTCATTCGCATGCGATAAGAACTCACGTTTATTTCTGATCTGCTATAATTTATAAAATGATCTGCTGCGGGAAGTTGGCAGATCATTTTGTCAATTGTCTTTTTTAAGGTAAAAACGCCGGAACTATTTCTAAAAAGTATCAGGAACTGTAGAACTCAGCTGCATGCGATAAGAACTCACATTTATTTTTGATCTGCTGGACAATGATCTGCTAAGTTCACTAACATGGGCACGACGACCAGTTCACAAAAACTCGGCCATTGGAGATAAGGACTTTACGTATGGTAGCTGGTACTTCAAGGATGAAGTTGCAGGTCTCTGCATCTCTTTTGCCCGATTTTTGACTTAGCCTACTAGATCTAAGGAAAGACTCGACATCTAGATCTTTTATTTTTTCGGCTAGATTTTGATTGTACATGCAAGTAAGTAATTCTCTTTCCGTCATAGATGAGGGCACCCCAATAACGAGGATTCTAGGCTTGCGCTTACGCGGCTCATCGACAGTTAGGCCTGCATCACTGATAAGTGTAGATTGTTTAATTTTCTCAATGTCTTCTTTGGACTCCGTGCTTATTACGACACCACCGTTTCTTGTCTTCCGTAGGGCCCGCACATGCAGCTTTAGTTATTCAGGGCATATAATTTGTTGTACCAAGGATTTAGTGTCTGTGGCACAGACACTAAATCCTTGGTACAACACAGACTCTGTGCTTGTTTTTTGTTTATCGTTGGGATAAATGGCTACTGAGCTTAAGTTAGAGGGCTGAATGTAATGGGCATGTTGCCGAAAAAAATTTTTTTCGTCTATTCGATGTTAAACAACATGTTAATAATCAATCCAGAACCCATTTTTGTATATCTCAAAAAATAACGTAGATACAAACGATTGAAATTTATAATATGAAAGAGAGCGATATATCGGCCTGTGACGTCACAGCCTGCTACCGCCATACCTTTGTCATTAGAAAATGTATAGCGGTAGCAGGTTGTGACGTCACGAATCGTTTTGCGAAAAAGAGATGGACAATATTTTTTATTTGCTTATATTTTTAATCTCGTCACTCTAAATACCTATTTCTTTCAGAATTATGTATCTTTAATCAACAATTTTAAAATTTAATTTGTACAACTGTGATATTCCACACTAGGCAACATCCCTCCATATCCGCAAATCAAAATCCTGTGGCTGGCGGCTGTGGCGGTTCTTTTAGCATTGCTTTTATGTCTTGCAGGTCTTGCTCCAGATCTTGTTGGTCACGGAGAACACGAAGAGAACATTGGGCTTGGATGGTCTTCTGCTTGACGGACTGATAAAGTAGTGCCATCTGTCCAGCACCGTGGCTCACTCTTCTGCACATGGAGTTGATGCGTAGTTTTTGGTCCGAGTTCAGTTTTCCTTCGGCCGCAATAGAGCATATTTCGCTTAAGCTCTGGTCTATGGTGGACAGCCCGTTCTGGATTTCCGGTGTGCTAAGAATTTCGATCGCTTCTTGCCCAGAACTGTGAGCTGCAGGCCCGGGTGTAGATGGTGGGGTCCGGGCCGTTCTACTACTACGGCCGAAAGGACTGTCCGTCATTATGCTATATTTAATTATATTTTTTTCTCACTTATTCACAAACTGAGACACTGTACATAGTTGTTAATCATGTATGATAAAAATTGTCACAGTAACGAGGTCACAAGTCAGCGCATTAAAGTTTGTATATTTTTGTTATTATTAAATCACGACACGTCTGCTCTCAATCAGAAATCGAAATTGAAAATTCGATTTGGATCGTTCTGTGAAAACCTTTGATTAATTATTACATAAATACGTTATATCCTTACAAAACTGACAATATTTCTGTGCCACGACACACATTGACATGGGACCATGGGACGCGTGTCAATGTGTCAACGTCGCATAGTAACACAAAACACGCTATTACTCACGGAGCACACTAACCAAAATTGGCCCGACTCGGGTCAATTCGAGTCTTTATTTTTACGCGTTTATAACATATCTACCTCTTTTTAATATTATATATCTATGGTGAAAACTGTTTCTTTGTACGTAAGTACGTCCTATTTAATATATTTTCTATCCTGTGTTGGTAGTATATTATGTAGGTACCTACTAGCTCCGTGGCCTAGTGAGTAGATCGTTTGATTCGCACTCGAGAGAGTGCAGGTTCGATTCCCAGATTGCGGACGGACGCTCTAACGGTGAAGGAAAACATCGTGTGGAAACCCGCACACGGTTGGCCCCAGACGTAATGACCAGTCATTCCTCTGGACTAGGCTGACTGTGTTGTGAGAATGCCGTATGTACTTGGGCAGCCATACGATATTTAAAAAACCGACTGTCCCAGGCACTACAGTATTTCAAGAGTGGTTACGGTACTTCGCTCGGAGATTACTGTATAACTTAGGCTTTTGCATCCGTTAATGGATGTTTGATAATTGATACAGTATTCTCCGAGCGACTCCACTCTTCAAATAATGTGCCTGTATTTAAAGCCTTTTGTTTTGAAGTGAATTTGTCTCTGGGACAGTTGGTTTTTAAATGTCGTATGGTTGCCCAAGCACATACGGCATTCTCACAATATAGTCAGCCTAGTCTAGAGGAACGAACTGGTCAATACGTCTGCGGCTAACTATGTGCGGGTTTCCTCACGATGTTTTCCTTCACCGTTAGAGCGTCCGTATAATGTACTTGAGATCTGAAAAAGTCTCATTGGTACACGCCACAACCTGGGATTCGAACCTGCACTCTCTCGAGTGCGAACCACCCACTAGGCTACGGAGCCATTATATAAATCATCCAATAACGGATGAATAGGCCTAAGTTTTTTTAGTTGGTAGCATGTATTAGATATAAGAATTCTAGTTCTCTACAACTAGTTTCTCTGTTTTATGTATTCGTGTGCTTCCAGTTTACGAGTGAAACCGTGAGTGTCGAAATTTTGATGAAAAAACATTAAAACCACGTAAAATGAGCTCTATGCAATAAGGGTGAGGCTAAACGAGCGTAATATCGTCAGTTGTGAGTTGCGTATGTTCGTTCGCGCGAGTTATTATTCAAACTAAAATACAACTCATTTTTAACCGACGAAAAATACGACGACTTGGCATTTTTTCAAGACGTCCCTGATTTGGTCTCGAAACGTCCGCCTAGGTCTACCCCTTCCAACACTTCCATTCGCACTCGCCTTATACACTTTTTTCGTCAATCGTTTTTCATACATTCTCTCGACATGGCCAAACCATCTCAGCATACTTTTCTCAATTTTTGTCACTACGACTTTTTTAAGACCACGTTTCCTTATTTCATTATTTCTTATCTTATCACTCAGCTTAACTCCTATTATACTTCTTAACGCGCGCTCTCATCTCAACTGCATTTATTCTGCTTTCATGTTTCTTCTGCCATACCCAACTTTCATTTCCGTATGTAGGGGGTGCTGGTCCCATCTGTTGGTCCCGACACTCACATGTCACATAGACCAACAGATGCAAGACCATGACCACTCATGAAAAGCTATCGTTTAGACACCTTCCGACTGTTCATGAAGGAGTGCAAAACTCCATTCACCATTTATTATTATATAGTTCATAGTTCATAACGACAACATAAAATTATTATTAACTATTATTTTGCTTTACTTAAGTAAAGTTAGTTTAGTATTTTATGACAGTTTTCGATGATAAAAAAATGATGGAGTAAGATGGCCTGTGGGGAAAAAGGGTTAGTGTCAAACAATATAGTCAAATAGGGTAAGAGGGCCTGTGGAAAAAGAGGGTTAGTATCAAACAAAAAGTATGTTCCTCTTAACTCTGTAAGAATAATTAATTATTTTCCTTTGACGCCATACTAAATTTCATTTATTATAAATATTTTAATTTTCAAACAGTAAGAATAAGAAATCTAAATACCAACTGTACGTTTTTCTCTACATTTTGATCTCAAAAACCAACTTCAAGTGAACGTATCGAAAGCTTTTAATATAATATAGTATAGAATATTCAATATAAGACTATAAGTGGAAACTATAAATATCGTTTGATTTGACAGTATCACATTGGACACGATTTGTTCCGGTTGACTGATCCAGACAGTGAGATAGCTCTACAATACTGCGACATTTCTGCTTTATTTTAACCGTATTCCGACACTTTCGTGCCAAAGATGGCTTTTCCAGTCATAATTTGGCAGGAATAGGTTGGCTCGCAGAAAACCGGCGTAAAATGCTAGTATTTCAGCGAATGTGAACATCGAGTAATGAGAAGAGTGTCATCAGAAATTTGCCACAAAATCTACGTTTTACTTATCAATGTGATGAAAACAAAATTAAACAACAGTTAACTCTTAAATTAAGGATTTGATAAATAATTACAGTTTGTTAGTTTAGTCAAATTGTATTACTTTGTCCATACTCCCTGTGGAAACCCGACGGAAATTGAGTTCGGATTGAAAGAGCATTCGGTCTGCACATGCATAATTAATTTACACATTAACGTTAAACGAAATTCAAAGTAAGGCTTATAGGTTGTGTCAATAAACAAGTATCATGAAGTCAGAAAATTAAATAACCTAACCAAGAGCATGTCAGTATTGTATCTAAGAGGAGATCCGTAACTATGAATGCTCAATAGTTTTGGTTTTCTTTGAATTACTTCAAAAGTAATTGTACAATTTCGCTCAAGATCTATCAGCTAATGTTTCTATCTCCTTTAGTTTAAAAATGCTTGGCATTTTATTATTATTTTTACGTTTTTTTGTTAGCGCTTTTTTCCGCGGAACACAGACAATGTGATCTTAGACCTGCTGATCCTATCTAGCGTCACTCTCCCAATCAAGACGAATCTAATAATAGTACTCGAGCTCTATCTATCAAGTCTTTTAGGCGGCAGTGGCAAATAAATATTCGCTTGAAAAACAAAACCGTTTCTGGAGTCAGGTAACTACCACATATAATGCGGTACTCGTTCAGTGAAACATTTCACATGCAGTGTTATAAGTTATTTACATTTTAGGTACCGAAATTAATTATGTAAGCGTTAACATAGAGTCATTTGCATGAACCAATCAATATTTTTAAGCCAGTGATATATACACGTATGCAATATACACGTATTTTTTGTGAAAGGTCTTATGAAGATACTGATCTTCATAAGACCTTTCACAAAAAATTCAAAGGAATATAAATTCAAAATAAGCGTGAACCGTGTCCTCTTTATAGGTGATAAAGGCCTACATATACAGCATAGTATATACCTATGTTTACGTCAGTCGCGTGTAGCCAGGATCGAGCCTATCCTCTTAGGGATTGCCTTCATTTCGACGATTGAACAAAAACCTAATTTCTTATGGCGGTGTCTATTTTAAATGAGTATTTGTTTGTTAGTAAAGGGTTCATAAGGTTCAAATCTAATTATTTTGGTTCATCGTCCGAGGTCAATCCATCAGAAAAAAATGCGAATATTTCCCATGCTCCCTACGAGACGGACAGAATACCGATTGCCATTATCTTATATACTTTTAATACAATGTAGATCAATATTTAGAATTAACCTTCAAATTATGGCTTTGGAGTAGACTATATTTTACTTTTATCATTTTCAATCTAATTATTGTAAAATACATAGATATACGATTTGATAGCATTATGTATACTAATATAATAAAGGGGATAAGTTTGTTTGTTTGCATTGTATAGGCTCCGAAACAATTGGACTGATTTTGATGAAATTTGGTACAGATGTAGACCACGGGAGAGGACATAGGCTACTTTTTATCGCGGAAAAATATACGGTTTCTGCGAAATTAGCTTTTGCGCGAGCGAAGTCATTTGCAACATCTAGTATTATAATATATGGAAATATCCAGAATGTTATACTGCTACGAAATGTGCTACGAATGAGTAATTGCTACGGAGGTAGGTATAGGAGAGATTTACTTGATTATTTTAGAACAACGAAGCCTGTAACTTGAAAAGGCAATTTGGTAAGTAAAATGTCATAACTGCACTTAAAAAAAATTTTTTTTTTTTACTTGTACTTCAAAGGAGACAATCTTGTATACATATAATTGGTTTCTCAGAAACGGCTGCAAGCATTACCATGAAACTTAGTATGCAGGGAGTTTTAGGGGAGAAACATCGATTTAGCCTAGGTCTTATCCATGGGCAATTGCTCATTTTTAACATATATATGTTTTTCCTTTCGTCGTGCAACAATATATCAATAACTAGCTGTCCCGACACACGTTGTTTTGTCCTAAACATGAACTGGAATAAATAAATGACTACACCTAAAATGCAACCTCCACCTACACCTACTCCTACTCCGAAAACCTACACCTAAACCGTAAATAAAGTATCCCACGGGAAACGTACATTTACCCGCGATAAAAAGTAGCCTATGCCCTTCCCCGTGCGTGGTCTATTTTATATCTGCCAAATTTCATGGTAATCGGTTTAGTAGTTTTACGTAAAATTGTAAATCAAGTATCCCACGGGAAACGTACATTTCCCCGATAAAAAGTAGCCTTTATCCTTTCTCAGGCTCTAGAATATCTGTGTACCAAATTTTATTTAAATAGGTTCAGTAGTTTTGGCGTCAAAGCGAGACAGGCAGAAAAAGTCACGTCACATAAATATTTTTGTGATTCTTTTTTTTATTTATTTATCGGAATTCCGAGCAAAGCTCAGTTACTCAGGTACTTATAATAATCGGCATACTTTTAGGATTGAAGAGGGAATGCATTTTGTGACGTCACACTAGTATTTTGCGAAGGACAATAATTATTCATATACTATTTAATTCAAACCATAATTTGATTGTCTCTTTTCTGTCCTGTGACTGTCTCTTATTTCCCCGCTACAATTTAATATGACCTATCCAATTGTGCACTTGGTTCGAGCTTAACCTAGTAAATATTGATCTATAGTAATAGTTACTATTCGCTATTTTGGAAAGGAACGACGCGACGTTGTGATACGTATTTTATAGTCCCTTGGCCAATACATTGTGCCTTTATTGCAAATATACTTGATTTAGACATCTGTGGTGTTTAGAAATAAATTTGATGTCGCTGTTAATTATAGTAGATAAATTTAGATAAAACTATCACAGAATGGTAATTAAATTCGCCGAAGAAATAATCTGAAAATTTCCACATGAAAAATACATAAAAGTTAATTCAATGAAACAAGCACACAGCTGGACATGATAGACAAACAAACAATTTACCAAGCTTATAAAGTTTTAGAAAAGTGAATAATGTTTAGCGTCAAGATAATATCTGCTGACAGAGCATACATCAAGTTGGGGGATGCTGTGAGATTTAACAGACCTGAGGGATGTCTTACAGAAATGCAAATGTACAGTTGGTATCCACATATAAATAGCCTGTGCACAATATATAGGTACATTTTCAACGAAGTTACGTTCAACTTTATAAAGATGTTTACATTTTTCCAACAAATATTTGTCACTTTATAAATTTTAAAAGCACTACGTGAATATTAACTTCTGATTAATATTTTATCACTTGTGCTTTAGACCATGCGTCACCAACTGTACTTTAAACACGATGTAATATTTACTTTAGATTAAATAAAATACGATGTGCACAGGGAACATGTGATAGAAGTGTAACTTAATTCGTTTACAACCCAAATTTTCGTTCGTTTCGAAAAAACATTCTCGTCATGTTGCGAACCGCGTGAATGAGGGCTATAGCGTATGGATTCGCTGCTAGGGGCGCTTGTGTAGCGTGAGGTCCTCGAAATGTCAAATGTCACTGTTGCGAATATTTAGCAATATGTTAGATTATTTGTGGCATAGTTACGGATAAATGAATTTAAGTGCTTTAACAGTGGAGCTAAGAAAAATAATCTGCCTTTTTTGGAGAAAAAAGGGACTGCTTAACACTGTGTGTGATTTAAAGTAAATTTTTGTTTTGGCGTCCGTAGAAATAAACTTTTATAGCCGTACTTTAGGACCACACTCTACAGTGCGCCAAAAGGTGAGACAAAAAACGATAGTCCTCATTGATCTTAAAATTCACCCTCAATGCGCCTTAAGCAGTTTCACTTAAAAAATCATATCATAGTAAGGATTCACAAAATATAGCACATTACCTTGGTATCTTGTCATAGCTGTCCCATCCGGTGAGGCAGTTGTACGAGCTGTAGCGACTTAGCGATCCCATGGCTAGTGATACGTTGCCATTTCTGATGAAAACATAAGCCTTAACTTAAAGTTTAAACCAACTGAATCCTCCCCCACGGGTTTGACGTAGATAACAAAAAATGTTTATAAATAATTTTAACATAGTGAACGTTTAAGTAATATAATAACTATATAAATGTGTGTTTGTTCTTAAACTTGTTTTCCGTGCGATAGAATGATTAATTATTTTTCTGTGCGAACAAAGTTTTCCTTCGGTTGGTAAATAATATTGTAAAAATACCCACGTGAAGTAGCGGGAAACAGGCAAATTGCATTTACAAATTAAGCTGGTTCATTTAACAGAAAGCGTATTAATTTTAAGGTTATGATATCGTATTGTCTGAATTGGAGTGGTCTAAATTAAAACCCGTAATTAAAACGCGTCCAAACTCGTTGTGTCTATGGTCTGTATCACGAATTATGTATGAAGTATTTAATCATCTATATTAAAATACATTCTGTGCTCTCATTACGATTTCGATATCTATTAATATTGCTCATTGCTCAAAATAATATAATATCGTAATACTGTTTACGTTTCTGAATATGTAATTGATTTAAAGTATCTACGGGTAAGTTTTCAAACTGTGTTTCAGTTGTGTTATTGACAAACAGTACAAAAGTGAAGTGAGACATAATGTATAAATTTTGAATATGGCAATGGAATTCAATTGAAAGTTACTTTATTTTCACTGTGTAATTAAAACTAATTACCCAATTTTCATAGTTTATATTGTATTCTCAAATTAAAAATGTCAATGTGTTTGAGGTATGTCACACGTGAAATAAACAAAAGTTACTAACGGAAACATTATTAAACGATAACAAAAAACACTTCTACACCTGTTGATCATTAAAATTTTGTACGCAGCCAATTACATTTAAACGACAGTGAGTTAACCGACCGACAGTAAGGAGTACACAACCGCAGGAGTACAATGACAGTAAGGAGTAAGTTCACGGGCGTCTACGACGGACGGCGCCGTTAGCTCGACTGAATTTGTTCAGTTGTTCGGTACCGCCCGCCCAACGAAGCTTTAGTGCTTATTGGGTTCCGAATTCCGATCCTTTAAGTTTCTAAGATAAAAACGACAAATTCTGAATTTTTATTAAATTTAGGTTTAAGTAAGATAATGTAGAATACAATTTAGGTTAAAAAAACCGGCCAAGTGCGAGTCGGACTCGCGCACTGAGGGTTCCGTACAAACCTGTAGTGATTTTGTTACAGCTTAATGGTATTATAGACCTGAGTATTTGATATTAATTTCAATTGAATACTCCTACGCGTTCATGAGGAAAGGGGTAGTAAGTTTAAAATTATTAAAAATATTTTTATTATATGAATTAACTAAAAATTTACGATTTTCGTAATTTTTCCTTTATCTGTGCTACGTTACGTGTGCTACGTGCTACGTTGCTTCGTGCCAAATTTCGAGATTCTGAGTTCACGGGTAGTACCCATTAGGTTTTGAGTTTGCGAGTGTCGAAAATTTGCGGAAAGCGGTATTATCGGCTTTATCTTTTGATTGCATTGGCTTAGAAGTTTGTTTTTTTCACAGCTCCAAGGGACCGTAGACCTTAGTATTTGATATAAATTCCAGTTTGAGATCTCCAAGCGTTCCTGAGAAAAAGGGTCTTGACAGACATTCGGACGGACAACAAAGTGATCCTAGGATTTCGTCTTTTCCTTTCGAGGTACGGAACCCTAAAAATACCTAACTAAATAATGTTTGTTTATCCAGCCAGAATCTCCCTACGACACATCGTCATTTTTGCTTATGATTTAAAAAATATAAGTGCTATAGTATCAACAATTATATAAGTTCGCATAAATAAATAATATTTAAATAAATAATTAACTAGCGAAATATTTAAAAATAATACTACTCCTTACTTTAAATATGATAATCGAAGTATTTTTGTTGGCTAGCCGCACACGTGAAATTTTATTGACAGAATAAATTTGTCAATACTAGTCAACACATACAAAAAAAATGGCAATAAAGAAATATTATTGTCAATATGAACATTATTGCCAATAATATGGTGTGTGTACGGCTAGCCTTTCAGTGCAATCAATGCACCTTCAATTTACATAAATAGCGTGCACAGTGTTTTCATAAATAAAATTGATTTCCCGATACGCATTGTTTTCATGTAAACTTTGAATTCTATAAGTATATGAAAAACTCATTGTTTAAAAAATTAAGTTATAGACAAATACATATTACCTATATAAATGTAATACATGTATATAATATAATATTATCAATGAGTACTTGGGGGTCCCATACAAAAAAGTTTACTTTTTCGCTGTTTTTCGCTCTGTTAGTACATAAGTACTAATATCAAGCACTGGTACAACTATTGAGTTGTTTAAATAATAGTAAGAAACCTTTCGTCCACGAGTCGGAATCACACTTGGCCAAAAACTGGCCACAGGGCGCCTAGACAAATTACCTTCGTTAAAATTCGGAAAGATCTGTCGTATCGACTTCTCTTTTGAGATCACGACATTTTGTGCCTAGCCAAACGCATACTGTTGTTCGAATCGCAACAACGAATTGCTCAAACGTTAGTTGTTTATGATTTCAAGAATTTAGCCGTCAGTTGTGAAGTTGTCAAATGTCATATATTTTTTTTTAATTATTGATGGCGTTACGGCATAAAACTATTTGTCAGTGTCAAGTTAAAAAGGCAGACAACTAGATTTAATGTAGGTACCTATATGATTTCAACACCGTATTATTTTCAAGTCTAATGTCTAGTCAAAGTTCAAAATACAAATAGTCAGTGCAAGTCAGTCGATTCAGTAAAACGGTACCTAGAAGTTTTATTGAAAGTTCCTAGAGTGTTTTGTATAAAATGGAATCAAATTTCAAGTGTAGAAATTTACAATAAGAATAAAGTAGGTACTTATTTAACAAGGCCGATTATTACGGTTGTAAGGCTGGAACTTCAATATGCACCGAAATCCGAAACACCGGGAAAAATTCAGAGGATTATAAATTAGACACACAATAATTATTGGTTAACTGTTTATCTATTGTATGACTCCAGAGTTCTATTTTGAATAATTATTATATTATATAATACATTATTTAATTAATTATCTTCTAGTTTTCATTGATAATACAGATTTTATACAGATTTCTTGCCAAATGGTCATAGGACACACATTATAAACAGATTTTAAGAGATTACACTAAAGACCATACTCACGGTGCGTCCAGCAAATCCAGCACCGGTACTATTATGAATTTTAATATTATCCGGTGTTCAGCATAAAATATGTGTACAGTCTGACAAGGATCTTTTGGCACGTGGACAAAATCAGAACTAACATTGCCGTCTTGTAAAATGTCACTTTTAGTATTATATTATATTGTTTTGTAGTTGCGACACTTACCTTTTGGCACGTGGATAAAATCAGTAATAACATCGCCGTCTTGTAAAATTTCACTTTTAGTAATAAGTATTGTTCTTATTTGCGACACTCACGCCCCCATCTAAGTGCCAAAAGATCCTTGTCCGACTGTAATGGCGTATCTATTGCCTTGCAAATGATACCATCTAAAAAAAAGAAGGAAAAGGTTTTAATGTAAACTGCATTTTTATTTAGTATTAAATGACTATTTCTAACTTTTTTTAATTAGAATATGATATAGTTATAAACATTTGTTAAAATAATAATAAAGTACACTCGTTTTATCTAAGATTTTTCAAGTCACTTTTTAAAAATACCAACATTTTTCTGGTTGGCAACATGCAAGAGCGAGACACACGGCCTCCCTTCTGGCTATCTCGCTCGGCTCGGATTTGCCTCTATGATACGTGCATTGTGAAATACACTCTATTACCAAGGCAATACAGTTCTTTTTAGCAATTACAAAATACGGAGTCTTCTATCCTTAGGACTATATCCATGTCCTGGTAACACTTTAAACTGGCCAGAAGAAGATGAAGAAGAAGAAGATGAAGTACAATAATTTTTGTTTGTTATCAAAATAACAATTTACCTAACTTAGGTCTTTACATCCGATGATGGATGATTTATACAGTATTCTCCGAGCGAAGTAACCACTCGTGAAATACTGTAGTGCCTGGGACAGTTGGTTTTTAAATATCGTATGATTGCCCAAGCACATACGGCATTCTCACAACATAGCCAGCCTAGTCCAGAGGAATGACTAGTCAATACGTCTGGGGCCAACTATGTGCGGGTTTCCTCACGATGTTTTCCTTCACCGTTAGAGCGTCCGTATAATGTACTTGAGATCTGCTGGCCGATTCTGTATCGTTATACATAAAAGTTGGCTTCAAGGCTTCCTACTGGTGGAGATAAGAAAAAAAGAAGAAACATACTCACATACTTTTATATTTATAATATTAGTAGGATCTTTGACTACTTAAATATTATCATTACCTTATACATAAGTAAAATGCGTTTTAAATCTTTATAATTTGTAGGAATTGTAGGTATACAATAATGTTGTTTATACAGTTTATAGTGAGCATTGGCGTAGGGTTTATAACTCCATTCCTATCGGCTTCCCTTGTCACATACCTTTTGCAAACCTTCATAGAAATCCCTACCTATGATACAGGTTCCGGCTTCCCTTTGAAGGAGAAGCAGCCTTCACCACTGATAGTGAGAAGTGATATAAATAATCATAATTTAATTAATGTATCAAAACCGCTACCAACCTAAGTTAATTTGTATTCATTCTGTGACAGGCTTTAACTAGTGCGTGTAAATAATAACTATTATTAGCTGTGTTGATTTTTAAATTGTATAATGTTATTATTGGTTATGTGACTTGAGATAAAACTGATTATTTAAAGAAATATCTGCATTATGTAATTCCTTTGCAAGAAATAAAAGTATTTTTACATTTTAAGTTTATTTTCTTACTAAAACCATGTAAAACTTACTTAAAAAAGTAAAATAAAATGTAGATACTCTTGTATTGTTATTATTTAATCAATCCTAATACGGACACTTGATACGGCACAATAACTTTATTAGAGGAATAATTGAAGGGATGGTAGTAGAAAACGTGGAAGGCCGAGAACTTTTATGGACAGGTGTAGGCGAATGTGATGGTCGTGTCGTATCAGGAGGTCAAGAGAACGCCCGGAGTGCAGAGAGGAATGAAGAAAGCATCACTGACAAGAGCAAAGCTCTTAAATTAGAATGAATGAATAATTCTAGCAAGACAATGCTTATAACAAATTCAAAGTGTTATGGCCGCATTGTAATATTTTGTCTACAATATGTGGTAAGCAATAAATAAGTAAACCTAACGGTTTACTTATTTATTGCAATAGTACCCTGTACAGTCAAGGTACTTTAATTACAAGTGTAGTTTAACGTTATAGTTCTGTAAAATTGTAAAGACTATTTCAATTATTTAGTCACAAATATACTATAGAGATTAAATATTAAGTATTTAATTGGTTAACACTACTTGACTGTTTATAATAGGTGTATAATAGCATAGATATATAATATTAAATTTGTAATAATTAATCAAAGTATAATAGCAAATATTTCAAAACTTTTATGAGGTGTTTGTGACCTTCTAACCCATTTATAAGGCGAAGGTGTTGAGCATCGATGACAATAAAATATCATTACATTGAAAAACTTATAAATTTTAACTACTAAATACAAATCTTTATTTCTAAGGAAGTTTCAGAGAAACTTGCTTAATTATGAACTCCATTTGTTACCTACTATAATTTAGGTACCTACTATACACCTAAAGATTGCTTTCAGCTGATATAGTAACGTGTAAAGATTACAAACTGCAAGTAAGCTACAAATTAAGAAATTTATATTTTAACAAAGTGTTGAATTATACTTGAATACAATGAATTACATATTAGGTATTGACTATAATTGTGATTTATTGAATACTTTAGATTGAATCCTTTTGACTTTATGCAATATAGACTACTAGCAAAAGGTGTTGTATAGACCCTTTAGGCAACTTTAGGCAAATCATTATTATTTACAAATAACAGCTGATCAATAAAAATCCGCCATATTGTTCGTTGAGGCGATAAAGGTAGCCCCCTGGGTATCTTTATCGTTAGGTCGATAAAGATAAAGATCACGATCTACTAAATGTCACTTACGGCCGCTTGTCTAGGCATTGTATGGAGAAACACGTTAGAGCAATTCGTTATATGAGTGCATCGTTAGCGTATTCGTTCAAAGTGGCTGCTTGGCTACCAATTTTTTTAACGATACGACTGAATATGTCATTTAACGCACGCTTATGTCAATCCCATACATTTTTTATTCACGAAGTTCGCCGTCGATATTATTTAATGCATCTTGTCTAGCCCTCCTGGTTACGACATACGAATGATACTTTACGAATGATATGACTACTTTATAGCAACGTAAATACGTGACATCTTAAATTGATAGAAATATGTAATTTGTGTACGGAAAGCTTCAACAAAAGTAGGATATAATAGAATGACTAATTAATTATTAGCCATCTCTTTCTTCCCCATTAGCATGTGCAGTAAGGAGAATAAGGAACGATATAACATGTCTTATGCTTCTGCTAATAGGGTATCTATATGCTATTTATTATTCATAGATCAACACAATATCTTAAATGCTTGATTTATCTAAAGTATTAACATAAGTGAAACAATTAATAGCCTCAATTTAAAAAACCGACTGCGTCATTTTAATGAACCTGAGAGTGCTTAGGACTAAGACGAATCTAATGATACCTTAAATGCGACAAGCCGTTTAGGCTCTAAAAGTCTAGAGCGTGCCAAATAAATTAAAACAAATAATCATTTCATAGCAGCGTTTAGATATTATGGCAAACGCTGCTATGAAATGCTTGTTTCATAAGCAAAGAAAAAAGGTATCCGTTATAAAAAAAATCTATCTAGATTTTTTTTTATAACGGAAACCTTTTTTTAGGTACTGAAACTAAGTTAATTGTATATTTTTTGCATAAATTACTTTTGCATGACGTGTATTTAAAGCAATCCACTCAATTAAGTAAGGGCTGCGACACCTTTTTGTCTACGTGACAATGTTTCAGGAATGCGGTACCAGTGGTCACATCATTTATTTATTGTTATGATAAAATTAAAAATATCAGTATACGAGATACTTGATAGGAATATAATAGGTAATATGAAAATATACAGTGTTAGAACACTGTATATTTTTAAAGACAAATTAATATTAATTATAGTATATTCAAACCATATATAAATTAAAAATATGCGTTGAACAGAATATTATGTTTAGAATACCTAATAGAACCCACTGTCGTAATCCACGTCAATTATTTGCCACGACATTGTGTCGAACCAATGCCGGCAGACGGTCACATTTTCATAGATTTGCTGACACTAATAATTATAAAAAGCATTTTGTATTTGTCGATAATTCGATATTATGTTTACTAGACTTGCAAGGTGTAGAAAATAAATTCTCTAGACTTACTGCCCACACATTTATTAATCTGAGATTATTTACTACCCACATATTATATAATTTAATTGTAAACAAATTCATGAATGCATTTTAGCTTGCTATAATAATATGTATTTTTAGATTAGTTGTATACTACACTATTAACTGATGTTCACTATTTATGTTTTTGAAATTAAAAACTTTAGCCGCGTTTGGCACTTTTTGGAAAGGAAAATCTTAAGTAGCCTGTACACAATGGCCCACTGCACGCCATCACCATTGTGTACAGGGGGTAATACACAGTGGCGGACAATTGCTCAACTTGGCGCGCAATGGAAAGTTGTCGGTTTTTTGGCACACTTCAAAGGAATCGTGGTATGGCGTGGCCAGTGGTATTCACACAATGGTCCATTGTTTAGTTCGACTAGCGATATTTTTTGCAAAATATATTCGAAATCACTAGATGACATACGAATCCGCCATCGCCTTATGCGCCATTTGTTATAACTTTGTGGCGGTACACACTTCTGTAATACTTGTAAGCAGTATATAAAAAAAATAGCCGCGGCCGTAACTACTTCCACGTCCATCGTGAGTGTTTCGCCGGACAGCAATGAACCATGCGCCATTGTGTGAAATCCAAGTGATTGTGGCTTACATTTGTGCATTGCAAAGCATGGCCCAACATAAGCCATTGTGTAATGGTGCCTTTATGAGTTAGCGTCACCGACATGCTCATGACTGGCGCATGTAGCAGCGGCCGTGTGCCGTGCGCGTTAGACGCGTTTTGGATACGTGAAAATTGAAATCTCGTGCGTTCGCGTCACCGTCATGCTTATAACAGTATATTTGTAGCTAAGGTTGCCATCTCTTTAATTTGACAACCCGAACTGGACACGTGAAAACCCGGACATATAAAAGTTTTTTTCAATTACCAAAAAGTAACCTATGTCCTTCCCCGTGGTCTGTTTTATCTGTGTCAAATTTCATGATAATCGATTTAGTAGTTTTTACGTGAAACTGAAAATATCCTACCTTCATACCATATGCTACCAAAAAGTAAGATTTTGCTCCAAGGTATACCTAATACCTTGGAGCAAAATCTTACTTTTTGGTAGCATATGCTTGGACAACTTCAGAAAATGTTAAAATCACCATATATATCCATATTAATTCTCTCGATTCCTCATGGATCTCATCATCAGGTCACCACTTTTTTTAAAACGGGACCGATTTGGGATTATACCCTTTACATCAAAAAAATTTGAATATCGGTCCACAGACGGCGGAATTGTGGTCTCACATACAATAAAAAAATATATACAGCCGAACGTATAACCGCCTCCCTTTTTTGGAAGTCGGTTAAAAATGTAGGGAAGGATCCGATGGACAAGTGACCACCAAATTTATTGAGTTCGTAATGTTCACATGACAATGTTTTTATTTTCTATTCTAACGATAAAATAAAAAATGCATTTGTTTGATTGAAATGCTGTAACGTTCATTACATTCTGATAAGAATTTATAATATTGTATTGCATGAGGTAGGCCGACAATAAGCAATGCACTTCGTTATTTTTTGCTTGAATATTGAAAGTATTCTTTTTATTCTGGTCTATATCAAATTATCAATAAACTATTTTCAATAAACAATCAAAAAAATCCGAATTAGTATAACTTTGAAGAAAGAGAACGTGAATGAGGTAAATAAGATTTTACATTTCAAACCTACGGCCGAATACTTAACGATAGTTAAATTAAGTGACGCTCAATTCGCGTGTTGTCCTTGTCATTTCGGCTAGAAGAGACAGCGACAGCCTTTAAATAGGGGGGCTCCTAGTTTTAATTAGCATTACAGTATTCGGCTGTTCGTATATCAAATTAGAATAATACATGAATGCAGAAAAAATACGTTCATTTCGGTACTGTACCATTTTTTGGAATCCCATTTTAATTTTTAGATGAAGAATTCAAATTTTTTACAATTTATTTAAATATAATTTATTACTAGGCTCTACGATTTAATGGATACAGTTAATTTTTCATCGGCTTATTTATGATTAATTAATTTATGCCGCGTAGGCTCCAGCGGTCGTAAATAAAATAACAAACACCGGTAAGAACCCTTAAGAACATAAGGGCTGAATCACACAGGAGGCAGCGAATCGAGCAGTTTTTTTGAAGTGATACTGCTTTAGTCTTTAGGTATGTTGAGAGTAAAATTTCACGATACCAGCGACACGATTTTGGATTAGGTATCTAATCTAGAGAAGTGAAATTTCATTGCTACGTGTGCTCTGTATACGTCGATTTTAAATTTATAAAATAAATTAAAAGTAAAACTTTTTTAAAACACAAGCTTTTATTTGAATATAATAAAGTAATATTTTCCTTTAAAACTTTTACTATCAACTTATAACGTCATTACACAATTTATGTGATATAAAAGCGTGTCGAGAATCAAACAAATTGTCTCATAAATCTCTCAGATCAAGTTACTTAATTTACTACTGGTTTAATTTGTTTGATTCTCGACAAGCTTTTATATCAATGGTTTATGGCGCTCTTACCCTAGAAATACGCTTCTTTCAAAAAATTTTTGAGACGAATGGATACATTTTAGTGCAGCAAAAAAATATATGTTAATTTTGATCATATTTGCTAGGGGACCTTCGTTTTCAAAACACGTTATCTGATAAATTTCTCGATAAAAAAAATCGTAAAGTAACCAAAAAAATAGAAATTCTTGGAGATATAACTGTATTATTTGTGAACAAAAATGAGAAAATTATTTGCAGTTTCGTAAAACATAATAAAAGGAAGGGAATTGTTGTTTTGATTTTTCGTATAGAATGTGATATTTGTTAGTATTAATTTATTTCATTGATAAATAATTCGTACGAGTCGAATGAAACATCGCGAAATGGTGACCTGTCATTCCTTCTCTTTCATATCTATTGAATAAGACAGTACCGGCTTAGGCCTCTTGCTAATGAGATGTATGTCAAATTTTTCCCCTCTTTTCTGCTCAAAAATTATTCGAATTTATTGTTGAAAGTCCGTTCAAATTTATTTTACCTCCGACTTGACCTTTATGTCGTCTGCATAAAGGTCAAGTCGGGGATAAATATTAGGTTTTCTTTCGTCGTGTAATACAATTATAAGACATACGTAATTTCGCTAACCGACGCAAGACGCTCGGTAGCCCTTTGGCTTTTTGCGTTGTTGCGACCAATTGGTCTCGGGTTCGAATCCCGGTCAGACGATCTTTTTTTTTTTTTGTCGCACTATAAAACTCCGAGCAATGCTTGTTTTCCCAGTAATAAAAGTATATGGTTAATTATGTACTTATTTTATTATTAGTTACTTTAAGTTGTTGTAAATATTAGTGTAGATTATATTATAAAAATATGAAAAGATTGTATTCGATGAATTTCCAAATTTTTAGTCCAAAGTTTTAAGATGGAGGTACAAAAACTCTTTATAAGTAGCTACTAGGGAGACCGAGCTTTGGTCGTAGTTTTAGTACAACGATAAAAATTAATAAAAAATAAATATAAAAATATTAAAGAAAAACAAAGACATTATAAGAATCACAAAAATAATATTTATCTTACCGGGATTTGAACTCACCACCAAAAATCAAACGTCGTCGTACTGACGTAAATTAACCGAAATTATGGATATAATTTATTACACGACGAAAGAAAAAACATATAATTTGATTCAAAATTGACAACATTGATTGACAACAGAATAAGTAAATATAATATATATACCTAAATATTATTATTCTGTTGGTTTGTAAAGTTTATACATATAATTATATCAATTATTATAATCAATTCTAATTCTAATCACCATGACTGCTCATGTATAAAAAGTCGCGGGCAAAAGCTAGTAAAAAAAAAACGTAGATTACTGAATACCTACATGTTCCTAATATCTGCATATTAGGAACATGTAGGTATTCAACTATTCAGTAATCTACGTTTATTTTTTACTAGCTTTTGCCCGCGACTTCGTCCGCGTAAAGTTCGGCTTCCATACAAAATTTTAACCCCTTTGTTACACCCGTAGGGGGCGAATTTTCAAAAATCCTTTCTTAGCGGATACAACTATCTGTATGCCAAATTTTAGCAACATCTGTTCGGTAGTTTCGGTTGTGCTTTGATAGATGAGTCAGTCAGGTTTGCCTTTTATATATTTAGACTAGGTGTTGCCCGCGACTTCATGCGCGCAAAAGGAAATCTCGATGGAACCGTACATTTTTCGGCAATAAAAAGTATGCCTATGTGACGACGATTTTGATGAAATTTAGGACAGATATAGAATAGACAACGGGGGTCTATTCTATATCTGTCCTAAATTTCATCAAAATCGTTCCAGTAGTTTCGGAGCCTATTCAATGCAAACATACAAACAAATAAACCTTCTCTCTGTATTATATTATTAATAGATTAAATAAAACAATATTTACAATTAATATGATGTAGCCGAAGAGAATATTTGGTTAAACCACAAATGTCAGAAACTAGGTACCGGATTTGAAATTGTATTTTTTTGCTGTCAGATAGCCGAAGTTTCATGTAATGTAGAAGGGGAATATATTTTGATATTGAATTTTATTGTGTATTTATGTATTGTATAAAATCAGTCGATAAAATTTAGCTTTGTGCTACGCGAACGAAGTTGCGGGCAAAAGCAAATTTAGATTTTGTAACCGCTGAAAAATGCGAAATATATAAAATTTTGAAATGTCGTTCTAGGAAGAAACGTCAATGTGTGTAATGTCATAATGTGTATTGTGTAATGCAAAGACTTCTAGTGTAATGTGTTAAGGCTCCCACAGACGAGAGGCCGATCGTTTCAGTTAGAACTGACGTCAGTTCGCCCTGAACGGATTCGAGCACACACACGGAAAAAATCGCATCCAACCCGATTTACGTCTGTTCGGCCTGATCTGATTCGGGCCCACACACGGAACAGTCGCATCAGTCAATTCTGGTTTGCCGCGCGCTACGGTCGTGTTTATCAATTTTGTATTTAAACACCGCGAAAACTCATACAACGCTTGTACACGATACACGCCCGCACGGCCGCGGCTCGGGCAAGAACTGAAGCGATTTGTCCACACACGGTCAGGACAGGCCGCGCGTTCAGGCCGCTCGGTCAGGCCAGAATTAATGTTGCCAACTTAGTTATTTTACAAATTTTTACTAAATTGAGTATTTTATTTTTGGTATATTTAATCCTTGGTAGAAATTTAGTTATTAGTAGTGTTTAAGTAGGAAAGAGCCAGACAGTAATGATATGCAAAATAGCTACTAAATACGTAATATTTCCTAGTATATTTTAATTTAATGGTAAAATTTATAATCAAATTCAATTAATGAAAAAAATTTAATATAATAAAACCTAAAATGCAGTGGTTTTTGGGGGGCTTCAGGAATTCCTAAGTTAAGTAGCTTCTTTAGTAGTTTTTTAGTAGTTTTAGTAGAAATCGATACGAGTTTAGTAGTTTCACAAAAAAAGAGCTGGCAACACTGGAACGAATCGCTTCAGTCCGTACGGCCGCCTGATGCGATCTCGAAATTGCACACACACGATACGATTTTGCATCCGTTCAGGCCGAACTGAAGGCAGACCGGACCATGTATGGGGCCCCTTACATGTTGTAGTGCGTATTCCGCAGTACTTCGACCGCATAATATTATAATAATACTAGCTATCCCGGCAAACTTCGTACCGCCTTAGAATTAAATTTGTTGACGTACTGACTACTGACAGCAGTGCCACTTACCATTCTCGAATCAACCTGAAGACACACAAAATTTTTCATTAAAATCGGTCCAGCCGTTTAGGAGTTCAGTGACTAAATTGAGCTTTTTAGGGTTCCGTAATACTTAAGGAACCCTTATAGTTTCGCTCTGTCTGTCTGTCTGTCTGTCTGTCTGTCCGCGCCTCTAGCTCCTGTAATTATGATTATAAATTGATGAAATTTGGTACAGTTATAGATTGTGTATAGATCACGGTTTCGGGATTATAAAATAATAATAATTTTATATTTTAGGGGTGGCTCTCCATACATGTGAAGTGGGGATGAAAAATATTTTTTCACTCTACCCCATCGTGTGAAGTATCGTAGAATAGGTCTTTTAAAATAAAGGCAAGGTTTCATACGTTACTTTTTTATAAAGTTGACCATTTTCGAGTAATCGGCCTCCAAATTAGTTTTAAGTTGGTCCCCCCCCTAGCATTTTTAAACTATAGGAGATAGAAACTTGCAAATTTCCATGCTGAAAGATCATGCTAAAAACTCTTTAGGAAAACTATTGTGAACCAAATCGGACAGTCACTTTTGGAGTAATTAAAAAAAAGCATATTACGCGTTTATAGTGACGGAACCCTCCTTAGACATGTCCTGACATGCTCTTGGTTAGGTTATTTCAGATTTTTTTTACTCTTTAACTACTTACTAAAAAGCTTAACTTTCTCAAAACGCAATGGCTAAATTTGGCACAAAATTAGGAATTAGAATTCTTATAATAATTATTGACCTAGACAGAAAATAGACATTTTGAAATGTATTAAATTGTAATGAGATTTGAACCTAGACGCTACGCTTTGCTTTAGGCGGGCAAAATACCACTAGGCTATGAAGCACATTACGATTTTATCGAAATTACGCTTTTGTACATTATAGACACATCACTTTGACGTAATTCGCATGAAGCCCCCCGCAGTAACGGGGGCGGCACGTCCCCCACTCATCTCCTTCACCCCCACGAATACTTCATAGTTGACTACTCATTGTAATTTCTTTTTCCTTGTTTGACGTTCGGAAAACAAAACCTTGTTTTTTTATTCTGAATAAAAATATTTTTATTTTATTACTTTTATTTTATCACATAAATTGACTAAGGTGTAGAGTTTGTGAAGTTAGGCTTGTAGAAGTAAGGCACGTAGAGTCAGAAGCTGAGTTTTACATGCGATACTTACCCCAAGCAGGAACATTTTGCGTTATCGTTACGTGTACGTAAGCGAGAAATATTGTATGAAAACCATGAAAGCGCCTCTAGCGGACGTAAAAGTAACTAAATTTTGCATACAAAATTTCTCATATTTCACGTTTACGTACACGTAACGAAACCGCAAAATGTTCCTGCTTGGGGTACTGATTACTTTTTGACAGTGCGATCATAGCATTAGCACGCATTACTTTACATGAAAATGTTTTTGGAGGGATTTCTATTGCTTGTTCTATTTGATTTAGGCTCGTTCAGCGCCCATTATTACCATATCTGGTGTTCCTATAATACAGTTCTTCCGCAATTCGTTCGCAATTCCCGGGACTCGGAACAACTTAAATTACGAAAAGTCCTGGGACTTCGAGATACGAGATGTCCCGGGACCCAATCCTAGTTGACACTGGAACCATACTCTGAATTTGAGTTCTAGTCACTCCGTTATTTCCCGGTGTGGATCAGCCCTAAGAATCTAAGGCAAATTTATGTGTGCACCGTGCACACATTACTTCTTTATAGTCCTTGTAACGAAATTTATGTTCAAATAACTCACGCTGGTGCAATATATTGAATCAATTAAAATACATTTTATAGGAAATAAATAATAAGATATAAGATATTTTCTAATCTTTAAATATATAAAAGAAAGTCGCGTTAGTTACATTATTTATAACTCAAGAACGGCTGAACTAATTTGGCTGAAAATTGGTGGGAAGGTTTCTTAAAACCAGGAGAAGGACATAGAATACTTTTTATGCCGTTCTCGAGTTTTGAGTCCCTCGAGAACGGCATAAAAAGTATTCTATGTCCTTCTCCTGGTTTTAAGAAACCTCCCCACCAATTTTCAGCCAAATTAGTTCAGCCGCAAATTAGCAGCACCGATTTGGCTAATTTTAGTCTTGAAATAATTGCGAAAGTTCAGGGAAGGTTTAGACAGTGAGAAATATTGGAAAAGGAGTTGGTGTAGGACTAGGACGTAGGCTGCATTATAGGTGTAGCTATTTATTCATACCAGTTCATATTTAAGACAGAACAACATATGTCGGGACAGCTAGTATTCAATAGATTCAAGTGCAAACATTTACATTTATAATAATAAAGTACCCGGGAGACCGAGATTTGCGAGCCGCGACCGAGAAATAGCCCAATGATTTTAGGTTTTAGCTGCGGAAAAATTACTAGAGAGCTGAATTTTTGTACACACATTTTTTGTGTATTTTTTAATTTGGCTAATATTTTTACCATTTCTCCACTCAATCTTCATAAGATGGAAGCCGGTCTGGTACTAGTACGCGTACACGGTCAAGTTGGCTGGTACCTAGCAGTGACGAAGGCTGGTTCTCCTTCATAGGGAAGCCGTAGCATGTATTTGGATGAAGGTCTTCAAAAGGTAAGCGGTAAGGGAAGCCGATAGGAATGGAGTTATAGGAACCCATCGCCACTGGTACCTAGGTACCAGCCACCTTGAACGTGAGTTCTGTAAAATATTTTTACCCCAGTAATTTTAGACATTTTAAATCCCAATCTGCGGAAAAATTCCTAGTGAGCTGAATTTTTGTATACACCTTGATTACGGCGCGTGTTGTAATGAAGATATGAAAAATCGACATTAATATGAACTAATTACAAAATAATTAGAAGGAGAAACCGATTTCGATTAAACTTGAAACTGCGTTATTAGATTTTTGATAAATCAATTTCCCTAGCCAGTAATCGAACCAACTGATTTTGGAAAAATAATTCGTCCTGTAATACTTACGTTACGTACCTATATAAGGTTCGGTAAAATCAATTACGGATATTTTGGGCATATGATCTGCTGCTTATGTAAAGACGTTTAAGCAGAAAAATAATTGTCATACTAGAACATTTTTTTTTTCTTTATATGGGCGAGCTAACGTTTTGCGGAGAGTCATCCATACAAGAGATGATATTTTACTTTGAGTATGACAGTTATCTTTTTGCCTAAACGTCTTTACATAAGCAGTGGGTCATGTGCCCGAAGTATCCATAATTGATTTTCGGAGACCTTATATATTTTTTTTCGATAATGTGAGTGTTTTCTAGTGATTGTATTGCCATTCGATAGTGTTGCTAATAAGGAACAAAATCTGGACAGTAGGTACCTAATGTCGTACCTACTACATCCGATAAGTTAAGGAAAAAAATTAATTTAAATAGATAGGTATTTGATTTATATTTTAAAACCTCACAAACTACCTCTTTATTATAATCTATACTAATATAATAAAGAGGAAAAGTTTGTTTGTTTGTTTGCATTGAATAGACACCGAAACTACTAGACCGATTTTGATGAAATTTTGCACAGATGTAGAGTAGACCACGGGGAAGGACATTGGTTACTCATTATTCTGGAAAATGTACGGTTTCTGCGAAAATAACGTAGTCACGGGTAACATCTAGTAATATTATAATATTATATAGTAGGTATAGCCTAATATAGATTATGCTATCGTAGAACACAAGTATTAGGTCAGAAGCGTAGAGTGGCTCTAGAGTCTAGAGCTCGTACGAGGCCGGAATCTCGGAATGTCAGAGATTAATTGCATTAGTGACATCATTCGATTAATATTTGATTAGCCCACGTATAAAGTTTTTATTTATTTATTTTATTTATGTACCAAATGTAATAAATTCAAATTTACCCTTAGATACAATAACTAATTACATTAATTTGGCCTCAACATGCATTGGAAATTTGGAACACTAATTTGCATTAAAAATTAAATTACTATATTACTAATAATATTATAAAACGAATAAACACAACCCTAAATCAAAAAAAACAAATAAAGAAAGAAATTACATATATTTAAATGAAAAAAAAAGAAATATGCATTTCATAAAATTGCATAGCTTGGGTCTTTAATAACTAATAACATTTACATTCTTTATCTTGTCTATGGAATGAATAAGCTTATGGTGTTGTGTTTCATGTAAAATTGTAGGCAATATTATTAGGAATTCTGATAATAAATATAACATTTTGGAGTAATTTCCTCATTTGGGCAAGATTTAAAATTATTTATAAAATAGGAAAAAAGTATCAAATAAAAGCTTTTTTGAAATTCAAAAGTATTAAAATTGATATTCATATTATCCTTACATTTTTTGTGTAGAAAGTTATAAAATAAATTATTCAATAATATCAATAATATTGTCCATACCAAATACCAAAACAAATAAATAAAATTGAAGTGTCTGTTGCACTAAGTAAAAATCACTATTTGTCATATTTATATTTATTTTATTTCAAACACTTTATGCAACAATTGTACAAAGGCGGGCAAATGCAAATGCCTTGTGGCATTCTCTAAAAGCCAGTGACGCAGAGATAGGATTTTATCTGTCTGCCTGTTTGTTTGTTACGAGTTACGGCTACTTTCTGAAACGGCCGGACCGTTTTTGACCGGACTTTCACTGGCATATAGAGCTGATGTTATAAGGAATAACTTAGGCAACTTTTATCTTTAGGGCTCTGTTTAAAAAGATAGAGTTCGGTGTCCGTTAGTTCTACGCAAACGAAGTTGCGTAACTCGCCTACTCCTACAATCTATTCCAATAATTCACGTATAATCATAGTAAGTACTTTTTTATTTTAGATTGTACTTTTCACTTAGGTGTCTTTATTATTTCGATGTCTATTTAATTTAGCCTGTAGATCGAACTCTTAGAACTTTATATAAAAATCCTTTTACCTACTACGGTATGATAGTAGTTTATACTCTGGATTTACACATAGGCTACTTTATCAGCGGTCGCTATATGATGTATGACGGTGAAAGAATGAGGATATCCGTGTAATATCCGCAATTGTTATATATTATTGTGTCTTAAGAGTACGCTAGTCAACGGCTCGAACTCAGTGCTGCGCGCGGGGAAAATGCTTGTTATTTCACCTAATATTGGGGAAAAAAGGATATACCCATAAAATAGTAATCAATACTTATAAGAGAAGCTATACTACACACATTTATGCAGCTGTGTAAAGTATTTTAGAAAAGGCGTCTTCAAATTACGCAAATCGACACTCAGCTGTTGGTGTTTTATGAAAAAACTATATAATATTTTTGTCTGAAGTAAAATTATCTCAATTGCTGAATAATCGAACTGTGTCGGTACGTACTTGCTTTTTTATTATCGTTCTTCGTTTAATTTTTATTTACGTTCAAATTTGCGCTAAAAATGCGATGTTTGGAGGCTATTATCTTCTACACTAATTTGAATTTCAGAAATATAAGCAAATACCGACCTAGATAAGTGTCATAAAAATCGATATTACGCTAGAATTTGGATCTACAATGTTTGACTTTGAAGTAAATTACCAACAGCGTTTGTATCGAGAAATGACCGACTAGCGCAGCCTTAAGGCCTTAGCCCTCATTCCCACAAACGTTTTTTTCCCGTCGCCGTTAAAACAGTAGGATCAATAGAACTCTGCGTTAATACAATAATAGAGTTGAAACTCGAACACATGGCAACCATTTGAAAACTCGACGCTCGTGGAGGAGGATGAGAAGTAAAGGTCAAGTACATACACATTAAACAGTTAAAGGGTACTTCGTGTCCAAGTAGGACAGATGTCGCGAGTTTAATTAGTCTAGTTTTGCGTATGAATTGTACACTGTTTCATTTATTTATCGAATATAACTTTTCACTATTTTTATCAACCTAATAAAATATTTCTCAAATACTTTTACTATCTGTGCCTTACAAGATTTTAAATAAAAATACAGGACTCAAGAAAGTTAAATCTCTTTATGACGTAGACATGTGCAAGTTTAGCGTATTGAAAAAAAAAATGTGATAATAGATTAGGAGGTCACGACATTTTTGGTAACGATATCCAAAATGACTTATTTTAGATTGACAAGATAAAGAGCAACTCTCTGATGCCAAATATGTCGGTCTGCCTGCGTAAAGTAGTTGCGTTCTCTGTATAGGGCGCCTGAAAACCCAGTTATCATGATCAAAAAAAAAATGATAAGGTAAATGGCTGAGTAAGTTATATTAGGTAAGTACTAGTTGTTCTCATATCAGTAGCGTAAAAACTGACCAAATATTCGGTTGCGTTATGAAGCAACGAACGTTCAAACGTGATTTATTGTGACCAAAAAAAAAATGATAAGGTAAATGGCTGAGTGAGTTATATTAGGTAAGTACTAGTTGTTCTCATATCAGTAGCGTAAAAACTGACCAAATATTCGGTTGCGTTATGAAGCAACGAGCGTTCAAACGTGACTTATCGTGACCAAAAAAAAACGATCAGTTAAATGGCTGAAAACAACATAGTGTAAAGCAGCGGTTCTCAAACTTTTTTTGTGACGGAACCCTTTTGGAAGGCGAAATACTTGACGGAACCCTACAATAAAACAATTATTTTATAAATGTATTCCTTATAAATAAGCATAATAAAAGTACAATGTAACAGTTACAACTTATTAGTATGTAATAAGTTAGTTACTACATAACAAGTAAAAGAAAATAAAGTCTTTAACCTATTAGAAGCCCTGGGCACATTATGGACCCCCATTTTTTTCGTTTTTACCTGTTTCTTTCTGCTTTAAACCTGTAATTCGGAAACATAAAAATTGAAAAAAAAGAAAAAGAAAAATTTTCCCTATTTTACAGGTCAAAGTCTGTTCAAACGTTAAAGTAAAACACTGAATAACGGTGAACTTCGGAAAAATACCATAAAATCAACCGGCTATATTGAACATCGGTACTAAATAATATGTTCTTTATAGCCAACGCGAGCGAGCGAAGCGAGCGAGCAAAATTTTTTTCCTAAAGACGTTGTTGCAACTCGTTTAACGCTTTTAAGCCAACATTCCGTTCTTCTTTATTAATAATGGTAAATGTCAGGATGGTTGGGTGAAAAAAACGCACGATCGTTACTGCGTAAAAGAGTTGAAGAAAGAAGAATGAATGTACAAAACTGATACAATCAGAATACAGCAGCAATTATTCACTTCAATTCACTTCACAATTGTAGATCGAGTTTTACTCTCTACCTAAACTGCCTCGACAAGACCTCCAAAGTGGAGTACCTACCTCCAAACAGGTTTTCGTCACGGTGCTTTCCTCCACCGTAAGAGCGTCGCACAGTGGTCCCGATTTTGACGCTCCATACTCATAGAACTCGATTCTTAAAAATCGTTGTTTTTTTCGCTCAGGAACGTTTCAGGGCATTGTTTGAGTATAAATATTAGGATATAAAACTCTTAGGTTTATCAGTGTGCGTAAAATGAACGTTTAATTTTTTTTTCTATGGACGAAATCATTCAAATTCATTTTATTCGAAACTGATTGAAACTAACACCTTGAGTTTCACAGGGATTGTTGTCCTACACGAGATGAATCCTATAATCTATAATACATGTACTAGTTTTTGCCCGTTTGGAAGTGGAATAAACGGGAAAATTTTCTATGGATGAAATCATTCAAATTCATTTTATTCGAAACTGATTGAAACTGACATCTTGGTTTTCACTCGGATTGTTGTCCTACACGAGACGAATCCTACAAGCTATAATACATGTACTCATTTTTGCCCGTTTGAACGTGGAATAAATGGGAAATTTTTCTATGGATGAAATCATTCAAATTCATTTTATTCGATACTGATTGAAACTGACATCTTGGTTTTCACAGCGATTGTTGTCCTACACGAGACGAATCCTACAAGCTACAATACAAGTACCCGTTTTTGCCCGTTTGGACGTGGGAATATAAATGGGTAATTTTTCTATGGATGAAATCATTCAAATTCATTTTATTTGAAAGTGATAGAAACTGACATCTTGGTTTTCACAGATATTGTTGTCCTATACGAGACGAATCCTAAAATTTATAATACATGTACCCGTTTTTGCCCGTTTGGAAAATAAAACGACTCAAGAGTGATTTCATCTATAGAAATTTTTTCCATTTATGTTCTCACGTTCAAACGGGCAAAAACAGGTACATGTATTATAACTTGTCGGATTCGTCTCGTATAGGACAATAATCCCTTTGAAAACCAAGATGTCAGTTTGTTTCAGTTTCGAATAAAATGAATTTGAATGATTTCATCTACAGAAAAATTTTCCATTTATGTTCCCACGTCCAAACGGGCAAAAACGGGTACATGTATTATAACTTGTAGGATTCGTCTCGTATAGGACAACAATCCCTGTGAAAACCAAGGTGTCAGTTACATTCAGTTTCGAATAAAATGAATTTGAATGATTTCGTCCATAGAAAAATTACCCATTTATGTTCCCACGTCCAAACGGGCAAAAACAGATACATGTATTATAATTTGTGGGATTCATCTCATATAGGACAACGATCCATGTGAAAACCGAGATGTCAGTTTCTATCAGTTTCGAATACAATGAATTTGAGTGATTTCATCCATAGAAAAATTAACCATTTATGTTCCCACGTCCAAACGAGCAAAAACGGGTACTTGTATTGTAGCTTTTAGGATTCGTCTCGTGTAGGACAACAATCGCTGTGAAAACCAAGATGTCAGTTTCAATCAGTATCGAATAAAATGAATTTGAATGATTTCATCCATAGAAAAATTTCCCATTTATTCCACGTTCAAACGGGCAAAAATGAGTACATGTATTATAGCTTGTAGGATTCGTCTCGTATAGGACAACAATCCGAGTGAAAACCAAGATGTCAGTTTCAATCAGTTTCGAATAAAATGAATTTGAATGATTTCATCCATAGAAAATTTTCCCGTTTATTCCACGTCCAAAGGGGCAAAAACTAGTACATGTATTATAGCTTGTAAGATTCGTCTCGTGTAGGACAACAATCCCTGTAAAAACCAAGGTGTCAGTTTCAATCAGTTTCGAATAAAATGAATTTGAATTTTTTCGTCCATAGAAAAAAAATTGAAACGTTAATTTTACGCACACAAATAAACCTAAGAGTTTTATATCCTAATATTTATATTTAAACAATGCCCCGAAACGTTCCTGAGCGAAAAAAACAACGATTTTTAAGAATCGAGTTCTATGAGTATGGACCGTCAAAATCGGGACAACTGTGCGTCGGTTACTATGACAAGAATGAATATAACTTCTGAAAAACGTATTGGTACAAGGTCCGGGTTGGAATTCGAACCCACGACCCTACGATCACGATTATTGGGATCATGATAAGTACATATGTAAATCGCTACACTTGGTTGGTGGTGAGAGTCTGATGACGGAGCAGGGTGAGATTTCAGATTTTTTTGCGATTAGATATTTTAATCATCGATGAAAAATTTCCTTACTGGTCATAAAAGCGTGTGTTTTTCGTTTTTAAACCAAGCACTTTACTAGTAAAATACTTAAAGAATATACGTTCAGACACAGGTCGCCGATAACTATGAATTGCAACCAAATATTTGGTCAGTTTTGGTGCCAATAAGCTAGTACGTACTGACAGTTTACGATTTGCAATTTTCAGCCATTTACCTGATCATTTTTTTTGGTCACAATAAGTCACGTTTGAACGCTCGTTGCTTCATAACGCAACCGAATATTTGGTCAGTTTTTACGCTACTGATATGAGAACAACTAGTACTGACCTAATATAACTTACTCAGCCATTTACCTTATCATTTTTTTTTGGTCACGATAAATCACGTTTGAACGCTCTTTGCTTCATAACGCAACCGAATATTTGGTCAGTTTTTACGCTACTGATATGAGAACAACTAGTACTTACCTAATATAACTTACTCAGCCATTTACCTTATCATTTTTTTTTGGTCATGATAACTGAGTTTTCAGGCGCCCTATACAGAGAACGCAACTACTTTACGCAGGCAGACCGACATATTTGGCATCAGAGAGTTGCTCTTTATCTTGTCAATCTAAAATAAGTCATTTTGGATATCGTTACCAAAAATGTCGTGACCTCCCGTAATATAAGTATAGCTCTACCAGAATCTGATGGCATTTTAAAAAAAATAAAAAATGTGATTTTTATATGGCAATGTCAAGTATGACCCGTCAAATCAAAGTACGTGATCTGTCAACCGCTGCTAAAATTTTGTGATTATGTTCTTGGAATTTGTTGTTTTTGTGAAAATATCCAAAAAGGCAATTCGATCTCAAGCGAGAAATATTGTTTTCTATGTCTATAGTAAAATACAGAAAGACGAAGGTGTAAATCGAACTCAATCTTATAATTTAAAGTTCGTGGTAGAGTTGACCGGTAAGTTAGAGTGAGTTGTTTTGATACTTTTAGTTTTTTTTATATTTTCTTAGGTAATTATTGTGACTTCTTTAAATGTGTTTCCAGTACTACTATAAGGTGAATCGTAGCTGATGGCACATCGAATGATAGTTTGTTTTCCATGCCTGGTAGAAGGAGGAGAGGAGGAAAAAAGAAAATCAACATAAGACAGTTTCGATTTATAGTTGATTAGGAATAAAGTAAACGAGTTCTATACAGTTCGGAAGGAAATTCCAACATTAAATAAACTGTTGCCAATTTAATTGTATGTTATTCGTAATAAATAAGTATATAAAGTAATTCACGATTGATTTATTTTTCATGAAATATCATTATCATTACATAGTATAAAACAAAGTCCCTTTTTTGTCTGTCCCTATGTATGCTTAAATCTTTAAAACTACGCAACGGATTTTGATGCCGTTTTTTTGACAGATAGAGTGATTTAACGGGAAGGTTTTTAGGTATATAACATGCATAACATAGTAGAGGTACACAGATAATTTTAGAGGTTTCTAAAGTCCTAAAAATCACATATTTTGCGCTTACATTGAAAATGCTGGCTGAACACTACGAGATAGATCAAAATTATGTACTACAGTTTTATTCATCTTAAAAAAGCCTACTAAAACTACTATCTCTTAGGGATAACCCACAGGAATATTTTGAACTGCAGCACAGAATACATAATAGTAACTGCAGTTCTTAATTCTTATGGAATATCCAGAGGTGGTTTGTCAGTTTTGTTGGAATGTCAAATAACTTTACTTACTACATAGTACATAGTATAAAACAAGTCGCTTTATCTGTCTGTCCCTATGTAGGTATAGTATGTATATTGTAGGTATGCTTAGATCTTAAAATCTACGCAGCGGATTTTGATGCGAGTTTTTAAAATAATAGTATTTTAAGTATTTAGTCTTTAAGATATAAGATTAAGGTAAAAATTATATTCAAGTGCGATAAATATAATATTATGTAAGTATATTATCTAATGGTCGCGCATGTCGTGTCGAGGTGATAGGGTCCCATTTTTAACAATTTGCATTGGGCAAACCTAAAAACATTTTCAATATTGTATCAGAAGTATATTGCTGTAAGTAGGTAGAGAGTTATTCGCCGAAGTAGTTTTTTCTCCAAGAACACTATTCCACGCAGGCGAAGCCGCGGGCAAAAGCTAGTTTTCTATATTATACACAGAACATTCTTCATACAGTCTTATTATAATTATTCATGTTCAATAATACTAAAGACAAAATTAAAAATTAACCAGTATCAAGATCGTTTAATCCTATTTCCCCAGTATTGCACACTACAATTTTTTTTTTCCCTATTTGCCATGAGATTCTGGTACACCTATACGACTTTTGGCCAGCTATAACGTAATTTCGAATTGAAACTGTTTAAGCGGCGTTGAGAGTTAAATTTTAAAGCCGCGTCACGTCACGAGTTCACGACACGCGTCTCTACACGAATTTAATGGACATAACGCCATCTGTCGGAAGATTCTTATACCTCTTACACACAAATTTAACTTTCTAAAGTCCAGCTCAATACGTAGAGTGCGCTAGGTGTACTAATTTTAATTTTGCTATTCTTCTTTGAAGTTATGTTCTTTAGGTACCATGACAGTATTTTTAGATTTAAAATTATGAATAAAGTTTTACTTCTGTTACGCTTACTCTGTACACGTCATGTTCTTTTTAATTTATTTTAGAAGGAAACATTTCTATGAACTATAATAATAATATAATAATAATAATAATATCTATGGACGCTTCACACCACGTCAATCTGGCCCCGTGCTAAGTATCCGAAGAACTTGTGTTACAGGTACCAGACAACGGGAAGTATATTTAATACTCTTATACTATACATATATTTAAGATTTTTATTATATTATACACATATTTAATACTACTTGGGAACCATAAACTAAGAGCCGTAGGCATAGTCCGTATTTTAAATGCGCAGATACACTATACGCGCTTCAAACGAAATGGAACATTCAGAATCTACGTCGGCGCCGCGTCGTAAGCTCGCGTTCCCAAAACGTGCGTTCTCTGCGCGTTTAAAACACGTCGTGTGCTATCACTCTAGTACGTCTAATCAAGTCCCTTATTAATAAAAATATTTACACGCATACGCTAACCCATGATGATGTCGTTGTTGGAAAAGCCACTATGATAGACGAATACAGCATAGATTAGCGTATGCGTGGTGTAAATGCACTAATGGAAGTGCATGGCCAGCGGTCGTTAGCGGTCGTTGGCGGTCGAATGACCTCACGAAGGTTCCAGAAGGTTAGCCCAGATTGTGACACGAAACTATGATAATTTTACTTTTCTTAGTATAATAGTAGTAGACTATAATAAAATAAGTAGATTTTTGCTTTCTAATAGTACGCTTATTAACAACTTACAGTACAACCGAGTTCTTAATGTCCGTACGGAGAACGACTATTCCCGAAATACAGAAGGAACGTGGTTGTACTAAGTACACAAGTCAAATGTAGGTAACAATCTTGGTTATCACTCTGTTACTATAGTGGTTACTGTTTACACTTTACAGCTGGTGACTTTTGTTTTGAAAAGTATCTACGAGGAAACCAGTTACCTTCGTAACGATTTTTGGTAATCTTTTTTGACTTCGTTATAGCTCATCTATCTATCTATTCAATAAAAGGTAAAGCTGATTGAGTAATGTATCAATGTACAGGTCAAACCCTTAGGACTATAAGTTTGAAATCATGCACACGTATTTCTCTTATGACGTAGGCATCCGCTAAGAATATATTTTTCAAACACAAAACTTAACCTCCCAAGGGGGTAAAATAGGGGAGAAAGTTTGTATAATTTTTTTTATTTCTAAGACTTATTTCATATTTGTATGATATTTCGCATGAATTGAGTACCTACTTACGGAAAAAAATTAGTTACATATTCATTCTCATTTTTTTAAATTCAGCCCCATAAGAGAGTAAAAGGGGATGAAAGTTTTAAATTATTATAATAATAAAATAATATCTATGGACGCTTCACACCACGTCAATCTGATCCCGTGGTAAGTTCTCGAAGAACTTGTGTTACGGGTACCAGACAACGGAAATATATTTAACACTTTTATACTATACACATATTTAAGATTTTTATTATATTATACACATATTTAATACACAGCCATGACCCAGGAACACAGAAAAACTTTTTGTTCCTTCGGCAGGATTTGAACCCGCGACCTCCGGCTTGAGCACCAACACGCTCAACCAACTGAACCACAGAGGTCGTCAAAGTTTATGAAGATATCGTTCAAATCACGGGCGAAGCCGCGCTAGTTAAAAAAATATGGGATTGACATAGCCTTCCCGTGACATGTCACGGGAAGGCTATGTCAATCCCATATTTCTATCCATGGCCTAGTGGGTAGACCGTTTGATTCGCAGTCGAGGGAGTGCAGGTTCGAATCCCAGGTTGTGGCGTTTACCAATGAGACTTTTTCAGATCTCAAGTACATTATACGGACACTCTAACGGTGAAGGAAAACATCGTGAGGAAACCCGCACATGGTTGGCCCCAGAAGTATTGACCAGTCATTCCTCTGGACTAGGCTGACTGTGTTGTGAGAATGCCGTATGTGCTTGGGCAACCATATGACATTTAAAAAACGACTGTCCCAGGCACTACAGTATTTCAAGAGTGGTTACTTCGCTGGGAGAATACTGTATAAATCGTCCAATAATGAAAAGGCCTAAGTTTAAGTTTAATTATCGAAAGCATCTTGGCTAAATGCTCAGATGACTTTTTTTGAATAGTCTCAAGAGGAAGAAGTCTTCGTAAATGCGGTGGGAATCTTTTAATGACTTTGTAATAGCTCATTTAGTAAACTTAATTTGAACCAAAACTGTAGATTGCCAGTCACGTATTAGCCAGTAAAACGATTAAGTAGGTACTATGACTTTTATTGATAATAAAACTGTATCTATAATTGCATTAGTCGTCATAAAAGCAGTGACACATTGAACTGGTGCCCAGAATGCGTAAAATCTCGAGCCTATTGTCTATTCATGAAGCGATCAAATGAGTTATTTTACGTATAACTACTATTTTATCTCTTGTGGCATGCACCCGACGCAAAAGATGGTTATAAGTTTGAAACCGGTCTACGAATCGTGTTTTCTGCAATGAAAACCATATTCACCATAATAATATCTAATTTGTAATGATATTAAGGATATTAATAAAACCGATCCTAGAGTATGTCAGGACATGTCTAAGGAGGGTTCCGTAACTAAAACGGGTTTTTTAAAATTACTTAAAAAGTAATTATCCGACTTTGTTCAAGATAATTTTCCTAAAGAGTATTTAGCATGATCTATCGGCATGGAAAATTGCAAGTTTCTAAATCACATAGTTTAGAAATGCTAAGGGGAGACCAACTTACTTTGAGGGACGAAATCTCGTAAATAGTTTACTTTGTAAAAAGTAATGTAGGATGCCTTTATTAAAAAAAAAGCTATTCAACGATACCCTACACAGTGCACAATCGGGTATAATGAAAAAATATTTTTCATCCCCACTTCACATGTATGGGGAGTCACCCCGAAAATATAAAATTATTATTATTGTATGATGCCAAAACCGAACCATATATATCTATCTATACACATCATATAACTATACCAATTTTATACTGAACTGAAGGCAGACCGGACCGTGTGTGGGGCCCCTTAGGGTTCCTTCATCCTTGAGTACGACGGAATCCTAGAAAGTACTTTCATTTAGTTACCTTGTTCAAATCAAGAGAAATCTAAAGTTTATAATACATCTTAATTCGCATAAACTATGTTTTTATTACAATTATTACAAAGTAAATAAGCACGTTTTGCCATTTTATTGGCATGCAAATATTACAAGCTAAAAACATAGGCACATTACATTTGCAAATTTCATATTCATTTTAAATTGTAAGGGTCAATTCTTTATTTGTAACAAGACGTTTTCCTGAAATGAGTAGGTAGTGTATTGCAGCGACCACATAACCTGGGTTATGTGGTCGCTGGTGTATTGTAATATAATAAAGAATATGTCATCATATAATGAATTTTTCGCAGTTGTGGACTTTTTGATGAGAAGAAAGTTTTCGGTGTGTCGCACGAGTTCTCTAGTTTACATATTTCTTAAACTAAACATGACCCTACCTAATGAAATCAATCCTAAATAAACTGAAGTACGAAGTGTAAACTTCACAGCTAGTTGTTTTCAGCTAATTGCTAAATAATAGCTGTGAATAATTAAATGGGAAACAATAGTTTATAAAATCGTACATAAAGGAGACTGGGCTATAATTAACGGAGGTAAATATTAACAAGCGAATTTCTCTCAATCCACAATCTTCTTATTATTATCTATACTAATAAAAAGCTGCAGAGTTTATTTGTTTGTTTTTTTTTTGTTTGAATGCGCTAATCTCAAGAACTACTGGTTTGAATTGAAACATTCCTTTTGTGTTGGATAGTCCATTTGTCGAGGAAGACTTTAAGCTATATAACATTACGCTGCGACCAATAGGAGCGAAGCATCAGTGAAAAATGTTGCAAAAACGGGGAAATTTATTCATATTTGAGGGCTTCCGTTGCGGGCGCTGCGTAGGGTAAATACGCCAAACGTCGGCCCCCCTCCAATCCTCGGCCGTCTGCACATTTTCAGCTTGCATTCATTCAAAAGGTAATTAAGTGGTAATTTTGCCACTGAAATTGCAAGCTTAGTTCATACTCTTCAAGTGCAAACCGTTACTATACGATTACGTCACTTGCTCTTCGCACACTGAGCGTCAGAAGCGATAGCGCCGTTGAAGCATTGAAGTTCGTAGTCAAAGCAGCTTACTTGCTGTGAATACCGACGATTCGGGGATTGATATTACATCGGTAAGACATTTATTTTCCTGATTTTTAGCTTTGCTATCACTAAAAAGATATTTTTACTATATTTTGAGATAGTTTTTTCAACGTTTTGCGTATTGGTTTTAGGGAAAAATAGGGGGCCGCCATTAGAATACCAGTTTCGACTGAAAATCGGAATCTCGGCCGGGGCCGACTTAAGATAAATGCAGTCTATTTTATAAAGTCCAATACTACGAATTCCATTGTCTTAATAGTAAAATTTATAACGCTTTTATGTTAATAAATCTATTTTACGTTCAATCGCCAAATACCGGCCGGGGTGGTATTAGCTGAATCTCGAGAAATAAGCTATACGAAACAGGGGCCGACTTTGGAAATATTAAGGATCGTAATGTCGGCCAGCCTAAGAATCGAGTGCTACTTACAGGCTGATTACTTTTGTATTTTTCATTGTTTGTGTAGGTACAGTGTAGTCATTTTTCAATTCATTTATGAAACTTGCTGTCTCAAAATTGAATTATGTATTAATATAATTTATTAATATTATAATAGGCCCGGCCGACATTTGGGAAAAACGCGACCGACCATTGGGCCGTGAACGGCCGACTTTAAGGTTTTTTCGTTCTCGACGCATTTAAACCTTAATACTTCTTCCGTTGAGTAGAAAAGTTAACCATATGCCTATAAATATAAAATAGATTTATCAACCTGTCTAAAACCGTATAACAAGCTATCCTTTCGTTGCAAACTGATGGATCCGGAGCGATCTAAAGTGAGAAAATCCGTAAGTGGCCGACATTTAGCGTATTTACCCTACACGGTTCAAGTTAACCAAAAATATGTATAAAATAATTATTATTCCTCTTTAAATGATCTAAAAAAATGTCCGTGTGAGTGTATATCTTTTAAGATTGACTCACTATAACCTTTTTTACGGTAATAAAATTTGGTCGAAATTTATGCATTATTGCGCCATCAGTTGACGCGGACGAAATCGCGGGTAACAGCTAGTATAATTATATATTTATATATTGTCCATTATTCCAATGCCTCGCTAAAACTCTGGATGTTTGTTACTCTTTCACGCAAAAATTACTGAACGGATTTCAATGAATTTTTTCGTGCTGAAAGGCGTTATGCACAAGTAGATAGGTACTACATGGGAGAGGCCTACAGCATATGTTGAACTCAACACAGTGTTTACCAGCTAAAACCATAATATAATCTTTCTTCACGCCCTTGGTAGGACCATGGGAACTGTTGCGACAACCATAGCCCCGCTAGTACATAAGTAGGTACAGATATGTAACTATAATATTTTCTAATATAGGTAAAGAGTGATCGATAATAATAAATATATCATAACAGTCAGCTCGATACATGTTGTAACTTGTTCTTGGATATTCTAGACTTAACCTGTTTCTAGGTATCTAGGTAGTGTCGTTTAGTATTCTCCCGTATAAACGGGTCAGCACTCGGTGACACTAAGTGCTATTGTGTATTCAGGAAGGAGCTTTTAGCATGCGTTTATCTCTTCAATGTACAAACGAAATAAGAATACACAATATGTACACGTGTGTATTCTTGATTAGTGTATGTTGTTCCTATAAGGAACAATATACTTTATAGAGCAGTTACTGAACAGAAAGTTATAACTTTCGGTAGTAACTTCTCGTATAAGATTTTGATATTATAGTAATTGAGAACGAATAAATGAAAAACTCTTTATTGCACCAAAAATGTAGGACACACATAACATAAAAAAACTGAATATAAATAAGCACAAAATGCAGTCATAACACTCGCTAAGAGCGATTTCTGCTAGACAACCTTAAGGTTGTATGATTATTAATAATCATAAAACATTTTACTTAAATGACAAAAAAAAAGGGGTGGGCCACCTTTTACATGCATACATACATAATATAATCACGCCTTTTTCCTGTAGGGGTAGGCAGAGACCGCCTCTTTCCCGTAGGGGTAGGCAGAGACCACTTCTTTCCACTTGCTACGATCCTTACATACTTCTTTCGCTTCGTCCACTTTCATTCTTACCATCCATTCCTCCTCTTACATTCAACGTAGCCAAGCGTCTCTCCATGGTCCGCTTTTCGCCTCCGCGAGAAACGAGACGTGATGGGTGCACCAACCACATCGCCGCCATTTTGGATAATTAAATTATTTTTTATGATTACCCATTGCGTTTCCACGGATTGGTCGAAAGGGTAGAAATAGGCAAAGGGAAGGATAGGTGATGTGGAAAGGAAGATTGGTAAGTTAGAATGGGAAATAAGAAATGTAGGATATTACCGCCCAGGAGGGCAAGGGATAGGACAGTAATAGCTAGGGAAGCCGGGGTCGCATACCCGTATACTATACCACAACTTCCGGATAGATAAGTTGGGAAGAGTATCCCATGACATTTTTTTCACGTAAAATTATCGTAATTATCGTAATTTTATTTATATAGTAAATGGTTAACATTTTTTTGTTATGCTTACGCATAATGTTTGCGCATTTAACATGGTTAACATTTCCTGACAACTCTCACTAAGTATGGACACTCGCACTGCCGTCCTCCGTGCCTGCTTTGAAGGACACGCGCCCGCCGCCAGTATGGGCCACACCGCACACGGTTGTGAGTCCGTGTTAAGTATTAAAGATAATCAGGTCAAAAATTAAGGTCATAATATTATGTAAAACACATTCTTGGAACGAGGACCGTATACTGATTTTTTTTTATGTATTCAACCAGGAAACGAGCAGATGGACCGCCTGATGGTAAGCGATGGACACTCGACCCATGGACACTCGCAACACCAGAGGGTATCTAGTCAGGATGCATTCGATAATTTCGACGGCGAACTTCGAAATCAAAAATGTATGGGATTTGACACAATTCATCGATGAGTGACATGCCGTTTGTGATGCCTGTGTGCTTAGTGCGAGTTTTTATCACTACTCGACATGAAAAAGTAAACTACAATTTGTATGGTATCGAAACAACGCCCCTAGTGGCAAAAATAGGAAACATAATTAGCGAGTGTAAGTTTTGTGGATTTTAACTAATCGAGCGTCGTCTCACACTCACGTTCGAATGTGGGTGTTTCGGCGCTTTGATTGGTTGTTTCAAAAGTCTTGCGAGTGCCAGTTGCACATTTTGACATTCGAATAATAAATTTGTGTTAACGACGTCGAAAAGTTGTCACCCCGCGCTCACTTCCAATTTCTCAGTGACTAGGTAGTGAATTGCGGTGAAAGCATTTATAAAATAACATTTTAGCAAATAATTTGCTATGGCAGGACGTTTTTTTTGCGTGGAGGATGTTTGTGGCTGCTCAATCTCAAGACAACCGCAATTTTAATGCAAAACGCGAAGCGTGCATCTTTCGATCGTTTATTGGACATTATTGTTTACCGATTGTCACACTTACTGTTCCATGAATGTTATTATAGTATCAAATTGAGAAAAACTTGTTTTCATCATTTTTAAGTTTAAATACAATTTATTATAAACGAAATGTAAAATTGTGTAAAATGCTTTGCAAATAAAATTCAAAATTTCGGCGACTTATGTCAGTTTCACAAACAATAACACTCGATATAACCCGTCACAATCTTGATGACAGCAGCTTCATAACAAAATAATACAGTGAAAATGACATTCAATTTGGACGGTTAATCTCACAGTGAAGTCGTGCTACCAATATAACAAAAATAATAAAGCGTACTCTCGGCGAAGAAACGCGTTCGATTAGTTAGATTGGATAATGACTCGCACTCGTTAGCTTTTAATTTTCGATTCGATTTGCGCTAACTCGATAGTAAAGTAATCGAAAAAATTTGTGGGACTCACACTCAGCACACTGATGTCAAATTCCATACATTTTATTTTCGAAGTTCGCCATCGAAATCATCGCATGCATCTTGACTAGAGACGCTGGTGTTGCGACTTGCGTTGGTCATTAAAATCCCCTTGGGCCTCCGGTAACCTCATTCACTCGGCGAAACACAACGCAAGCGTTATTTCACGCTGGTTTTCTGAGAGGTCGTGGTATTTATTTATGATGCTCCTTGACTATCTATGTTTGTTATGAAACCATCCTGTTGATAGTTTAGATTCAGTGAGTGAAAAACTACGAGTAAAATTCTACACTTTCTTGTAATTTAAGTTAATTTTGATGTAGACTGTTGTTACTAAAAATATACCACATGCAAAAACGAATACGGTCCAATTGAGACCAAACTTTATGATTAAAAACTATTTTGGTACTATCCTATTCTTTCTCCTTTGTTTCAAAGATAAATTAAAAAACAAAATACATTTTTTTAAAAGCACTATAACCCGACTCACCGACTACATAAATTATATTATAGTCTATGTTACCCGGGCCATTAATACGAACCTATTGACACCTTATGTATTAAAATCGTATTTAGTATATTAGTCGCTACGGTAGAACAAACATACATATACATACACTGCCAAAATCATTACCGAAAGGGATTTTGGATTCACCTTAGTCGGGTAAAAAATAATATTTTATTTACGGGTGCTCTAGAAAATATCTATAATAATCACGATATTACGAGTATTATGAGATTAGAAGTCATGATGAGCTGTTGTTGTTGTTTCGAACCGAACAATAACAAACAAAAGATGAACATAGTGTGTTGTCTACATAATCTCCACTCAGGCGAATTAAACGATGAATGTAGCCAAGTGGGAGTTGAGCTTTCTAAAAAAGGAACTATGCGATTTACTTCGTGAAAAATAATAATTGTATGTGTACCACACACATATTATTATGATGTTAACCATAAAAAAATGTTAACCATTTCCGTAATTACGATAATTTTACGTGAAAAAGGTGTCCCCTTTTTTTGTCATTTATTATAACTTCATCATTTGGCATTATATTATATAACCCCCAATTTTCACAATTTTAACATTAAAACCCATTGTTTAATACCTGTAGGTAGTTTGCAGGTGTAGGTTGTAGGTGTAGTTGATGGTGTAGATACAGTACGTGTAGGTATATAGGTTAAACATAGTCTGTTGTGTACAGCCTACGTAGTAACTATTTAGTAATCTGCTAAATAAAACCAACAATCAAATCCCGATAAGCTACAACTGCCAAATGGTATTCTCGTAAATATTAAACCGACGTGAAACGTGTTCTAATTGGTCCAAACTACACAAAATCAGTTTATAATAACATGTCGCTCAACTCATAATACAATCAAAGTAAAATGAAAGTCTACTTTAAATACGAGAATTATGGTTCTGTGGTACAGCTAATATTAATATAAACATTTAGCTTTCAATCGAAAGGCACGCAAAATGGTTTTAAAGGAAAGGAAGCCAGTTAATAATAATAGGATCCTCATATCAAAGTCTAAACACTAAGTAAATAAAATTTGTGCTCTATCCTTGAGTCAAAACTACAATTGTTGGCACAATTGTAGTCTATTTTAATTGGTGCATTTATTATTAATTGGTTTGTTATTTGAATTTGTTCGCTGATGATATTGCTTCCAACATGCAGTCCAGTGTGTTGTCCCTAAAAGTTTTACACTTTCAGGGCAAATAAACTAATAATTAGATAAATAAATCCTTTATTCTAGTTTAAAGGACTATACTGCCACATCACAATAAAAAAAAGGAAAAAAAAAACAAAAACAATTTATAGTAACAAAACTAAAACAAGATAAATTACATTAAAAATAAAAATAAATTAGGAAAACAGTTGACCTAAAGGCCACCCGGGCAACTTCCCGCTAAGCGCTTAAATTTTATCTAATGCGTCATTGAGCTTTTGAGCTTAAAGTGCTTCTAAAAATTGTCACTGATAATTTTCATTCATCAGACTTTTGAGCTTTTCTCCGAGCTGATGAAAGTTTATTAAAATACTATTTTTGAAAAGAGATGTTCAAGAAATGTATGAGGCCTGGCCCAGCACTATGTACATTATTAACTCCCGACGCAAAAAGAGGGGTGTTATAAGTTTGACGTGTCTGTCTGTCTGTCTGTCTGTCTCTCTGTCTGTCCGTCTGTGTGTCTGTCTGTCTGTCTGTGGCATCATAGCTCCCGAACGGATTATGCGATTTCAGTTTAGTTTCTTTTGTATTAAAGGTGAAGTACATGCGAGTGTTCTTAGACATGTTTGATGAAAATCGGTTGAGCCGTTTAAAAGTTGTGGGGGGTGAAAGCGGGGAAGAATAACCGAATGTGCAAATATACTCGAGTGGGGTCTCAAATGAGAGCGCACTGAAAGAGAATATTGATGACTTAATCGAGAGTATTCGTAGCTTCGTTTGATGAGAAAATTGGTGGTGGGAAGATCAGCCGTTAAAAGATGATCAGCTCTTTTCCAGTTGATGAGGGGATCTGACTAACTTTCCAATGTCCGATCGATTCGAAATTTGGTACCGTGTTACTTCAACGATATTCAAAGAACATGGTAAGATAACCATGACCTGATCAGCCGTTTGAAGATGATCAGCTCTTTTCTAGTTGATGAGGTGATCTGACTAACTTTCTTATGTCCGATCGATTCGAAATTTGGTACCGTGTTACTTCAACGATATTCAAAGAACATGGTAAGGTAACCATGACCTGATTAGCCGTTGGATGATCATCTTTTCTTTATTAGTTGATAAGGGGATTTGACTATCGTCCACATGTCCTATCGATTCGAAATTTAGTACCATGTTACTTCAATGATGTTGAAAGTATGTATATGGTTAGGAAACCATTAAATATACCTACTTTAAAAAGGATAAAATAAAAGTAAAACTAAAAATATTAAAAACCCCCGACACAAAAAATAAACTCTAAAAAATAATAAATAATATTTTGAACCTATTATAATTATATTATCACATATAATATTATGTAAGTCGAAATAATTTTATTTTCCAATCGTCGTCTCGTCGGGGGACTGCTATGTGAAAAACAGGTGTAGTCGCAGAATGAACAAAAGAATTTACTCCGAAAAAAATTCGCTCACACCTAAATGTAATTAATTAGCTGTTGTTGTAAAAATACTTTATAAACTTTAGCGGTCCCCCGCTTTTAAAAAAGTATTTCAACTTATATAATATTCTCAGAATACAGAAAAATACAGAATGAGTGTTCGATCACATTTGTATGCAGCGCACTAAGTCCAAAACCATGGCGAAATACCGCCCCGCCCGCTCTTTTTAATTTTTACTCTTTACATTTACAAAACAAATCGCGGTGTTATATTACGACAATTAGGTATTCAATAAATATTAATTGAAAAAAAGTTGGGTAAAATATTCCGTTACTCTGTGGCAACATATTATGTGTCGATAACCATTCCAATTTGGAGTGGTTGTGACGGCCTCACTTTCAAGCGTATTGACGGTTTCTGGATTTTTCAGTAATTCTGTGATAATATAATTATAATAGGTTTAAAATATTATTTTTTATTTTCTAGAGTTTATTTTTTGTGTCGGGGGGTTTTTAAAATTTTTAATATGTAAATATCGCTACATAATATAGTAACCGTTTCCTATTCTTTATTTTGTTTAATTTCACTTCGTTTCCATGTACATTTAAATTAACTTCGTCAAGAACACAAAGTAAAATGAAACATGGCGGATCAGATAAGAATTTACCAAAGAATGTAATTTTGACAATGACATGACAAATGACAAAGAAAGACATAATATGACATTCAAGAAGACGTCTCTTCCTAAAACTGTCAACTACGTCAAAAGTCAAGTCAAAACAACTGACGTGGCCGCCCTAAAAATAGTGTTCTGGCAATAAAAAACTCTTCAAATAATAATTTTTGTACGCATGTACCCTTCTTCAAATTAATTTTTTCGTATTTCTATGAAATTCCCATATTTTTTCCTATTTGTAGTGTAGGTAGAGCTGGCCCAAAACAAACATCGATTTTTCATGTGATTGGTGAGAATCGATGCAGTTTTTGATGTCATTTGAATGAATTAACTTTGGAATTAACAAAATTTTTTTTAAGAAAAAATTTGGGGTAATTCAGAAAAAACACTTTTTAGGGTTCCGTAATACTTAAGGAACCCTTATAGTTTCGCTCTGTCCGTCTGTCTGTCTGTCTGCGCCTCTAGCTCCTGTAATTAAGAATATAAATTTATGAAATTTGGTGCAGTTATATATTGTGTATAGATCACGGTTTCGGGATCAAAAAAAAAATATATATTTTAGGGGTGGCTCTCCATAGACCATACATGTGAAGTGGGGATGAAAAATATTTTTCACTCTACCCCATCGTGTGGGGTATCGTAGAATAGGTCTTTTAAAATAAAGACAACTTTTTGACAAAAGTTATTTTTTTATAAAATTTACCATTTTCGAGTAATCGGCCTCCAAAGTAGTTTGTAAGTTGGCCCCCCCCCCCCCCCCCTAGCATTTTTAAACTATAGGAGACAGAAACTTGCAAATTTTCATGCTGATAGATCATGCTAATAACTCTTTAGGAAAATTATTGTGAACTAAATCGGAGAGTAACTTTTGGAGTAATTAAAAAAAAAGCATATTACGCGTTTATAGTTACGGAACCCTCCTTAGACATGTCCTGACATGCTCTTGGTTAGGTTTTTTTCGGTTTTCTTTCCATCACGATATCTCTCGGTCGAATCAATCGATTTTGACCGGATTAGCGGCAATCGACGTGGACGTGGACGTCGATTTAAGGTTAAGAGCTAATTAGTTTTTTTTTAGATTTATTGAAATCTGTCTATCCGAATCGGTCCAAATTGTATTCAAAATCTAATTTTGGCCAAACCCTTTCGAATGGCGCCAGCCGCAATAAAATCGGTGACGCCGTTCGTTTCACGTTAGTTTAACGATCATAAAATCTTGATTGTAATAATTGTATTTGATTCTAAGTCCTCATTTACACAAGGAGAGGTTATCGTACGATTTGGGCGAGAATATCGTATCATATTCTCGTATACGAGATTCGCCATACGATTTTCGCCTTCAAAGGTTGTTTACACTATGCAAGAATATTCTCGCCTGACATTGTCGCCTGCACCCGTTCGAGAAACTCTCCTTGTGTAAATGAGGCTTAATTCTATTAATGCAGGTTTTATTTAGCAGAATTGTCCCTCTGATCTGCGCAAGTGGGCCTAAGCGTAAAAACAGTAAACACAAATCACAATACTGCGCGGCGCAGTGGCGCGTTGTCTGTTTGAGAGTCTAGAGAGAGAGTTGTCCTACATTTAGGCTCCGCAGCCGAGATGGTATTTTCTGATTTATTCGAGCGTGTCTCATTAATATAAGGAGAGATACTTACTAACAAGTGTAAATTTTGCTAATCTGGGCCTATAGTCAAGATGCATTTGATAATTTCGACGCCAAAGTTCGAAAACAAAATGTATGGGATTTGATATATAAGGCATCGCAAGCGACATGTCTTTTGGCGATTAATTATGTCAAATGCATACATTTTCGATTTCGAACTTCGAAATTATCGAATGCATCTTGACTAGAGACCCTGACGACTTTATCGTATCCTAAGGACTATCGAACTAGTTGCCGCTCGACCAGGAATCGTGCGCTTGAATACGGACTTCAACCACGTCTGCAATCATTGCGGTCACTTTGCATTGGAATATTTTGAGGTGTCCTAAGAAAAATATGTATTAAGAAACTGGTCGAGCAGGAACTCTGACTACATTGTATACTTATTGTCTAAAATTAGACGTATTATACACACCATCAAAAGTTTATTCCTTCTATTGACCATCAGCTATTGAAAGTTGGTATAAGAATACTCAAAGCATTGTAGGTCCAGAGAGGGTTGAGACTCTGATTAGACTAAATCCGGGAGAAAAAAACGGCGATTTTTTACATTTTTTTACCCGACTGCGCGACGCAAAGGAGTGGTAATGTGTTTATCAGCCTATGTATGTATGTATGTATGTATGTATGTATGTATGTATGTATGTATGTATGTTCCTTTGAAGCACTATACAGACCAAACGCCTGGGCCGATTTTTATGATTCACACGTCAATCGATTCCTCTTAGTCCGGCGAGTGTCACTAAAGACATGACGTTAGTGAAAATTCAATATGGCGACTACTGGACGCCATATTGTGAAAATGAAAAAAATGAAAGTCAACAAACTATATCAAGTGGGGTATCGTTGAATAGGTATTTAAAAATCATTGTTAGTTTTCTCTCAACATTTTTCGATTCGACTGACCGTTTAGGATCTATATCGATTTAAAGTTGCGTAACAACCATTCTCACAATCCAGTCTGGTAAATAGCTAGCTAGATACTCATAACTATAAAATATAAAATAAAAAATAATAATTTTTAAAATTTAAAAACCCGACTGCGTAAAAAGTGAACCAAACTAAGTAGGTACATAATTATAACTGAAAAGAAAAAAACAAGCACTTAGATATCCGGTGGTCTAGAATTCTATAATATATTGTTGAATTAATACTATTGGAACATAACAACTGAACAGTCGGGATCCATTATTCGACAGCCAATCTAATTTTTCAATAGATCCTGACTGTTTAGTTGTTATGTTCCAATAGTATTAATTCAATAATATATTATAGAATTCTAGACCACCGGATATCTAAGTGCTTGTTTTTTTCTTTTCAGTTATAATTATGTACCTACTTAGTTTGGTTCACTTTTTACGCAGTCGGGTTTTTAAATTTTTTAAATTATTATTAAGTTGTATTTTTCTTGTGAGCGCAGTTGTACACTTTAAAATATCTGGCCTAGAAGTAATTTTTTTTTAATTATCGGCCAAATCTTTCAAAGCATCCCAAATTCCCAAGAAATTGGGGTTTTCATTGAAAGTATGCTCTATTTACTGTAGACGCGGACGTAGGCGCGAGGGAGCGTATATATTTCATGAGTAAGAATGTAAGTGTAGTCATGCTGGGATCTTAGTCCATAGCATTATAAAAATGACTTTTTAACCTCGAATACGATATAAATATTATTTAAAGTGATTTGGACGTTAGTGTTATAAAATTGTTCAGGACGGGCGGGTGTCGTTACGTTGAAAGTGAGTTTGGAGTGTCTCCCTGGGAAAAGGTCAAGTGTCTTGTACACCCTACAGAATACAGACGACCCCGTATTTGTAGCGCTGCAAATGATCTGAAAAAGTTCGTACAAAAATATCAATTCATTCATCCAGATTCACTTGAGTTAAAAATAAAAACCTTACTAAATTATCTTCTACCCGGCATCATTATGTGACATAATGGTCTCGCGTATTTATTTTTGTTTTGTTACGCTTTCAGATATACACGCTGAATATCACATAGTTTATCCTTTGTTTATATAGGTATCTACCGCATTAAGGTTTTGATGCCTCAGATGAAGTGGTATGGAAGCGTCCATAGATATTATTATTATAAATTCCAAATACAAAAGGTAGGAAAAAATAATCCAGCTTAAAATATTATATTACTAGCTGTTCCCCGCGGCTCCGTTTGCGTAAATGTACTATCGTTTATCCCGTGGGAATACTGTACTTTTCTGAGATAAAAGTAGCCTATGTTTTAATCCAAAGCCTGAACTACTATCATACCAAATTTCATCAAAATTCGTTCAGTAGTTTTTGCGTGAAAGAGTAACAAACATCCATCGATCAATACATACATCCATCCATCCACCCTCACAAACTTTCACATTTATAATATTAGTAGGATCACACAAAATAAACCCGTCACTTCCGAATTTCAGAAACTGATATACCTAATGTTAGCAGAGAAATTCCCTAAAAATATCGATAATGATCTAAAAATTAAATTATTAATCCGTGTACACTCTCATTGTCAGTTCGTTTAATCAGAACTCCAATTCTCTTAAGGCTATTATCAATAACCTATCTACCAATAACTATTTGTTATAAATATAAACGTTTTTGTATTGCAAAAAACCAGCAAATATAATATTGAATGATGATGTTTTTTAAAAATAGTTATTGGAAGATAGGTTATTGAAACGGGCCATTAATTAACTTACACTTTCATTTTACTTTTATTGAATCATAAATGAATCGTCTTGATATCATAAACTGTTTTTTGGAGTTTGAAGCAATCAAAACGGGTTTGAGTTTTGACGTTGGTTTGAGGTTAGTGAGAATATTTCTCACTAACCTCAAACCAACGTCAAAATTTTGCTGTTTTAACCATTTTTAACATATCGGCCATCGATACTGCATCGTAATAGTAGCGTATTATTGCAGGATTCAGTTCACACTTCACAGAATCAAACTTCAGCTTGACGAGGCGCAGAAAAACTTATCTGAGTTAGACTGAGTATAATTTTTTTTTTATTTTATTAAATAATAGTATACAACACAGCACACGTTTTTTTAGCTAAATAATGAAAATAAAAATCATTTAGATGTGAAAACATTGAAATCTTGAAAGGCGTTCGTAATAGGATTTTGTGAAGCGAATTAATAAACCAAGTGTTAATTACAAAGGCGGTTATCTTGTATACATAGGTGTTTACACACCCGTCCTTGAAGGGAAAACAATGAACGCACCTTTATATCAGCAAACAAGAACAAAAATTACTCTACGAGCAAGATTGATGAGGTTCATTTAACGTATTCTGAGAATGCGAAGATATAACAGATATATACTCGTATATCAAACAAGGGAGGTGCTACTTACGCCCTATTCAATAGAAAAATATAAAATTTAATTCATCTCTGTCAGTATTCTTGTTTGTTCGAAAATTATTGAAGGCTCATTAATATTAGGTATATGTTAATTCGAAATTTCCGTTTCGTCCCAATTTTCCGGACGAGAAGTCGCAAAAGGAATTCATCGCGTGTCTTGTCGATTGTTAATAAAAAAAACTTTATTTCAAGCATATTAAATTAACCATAATTTAAATACAAACTGTAAAGTTTAAATAAAATTAATTACTATTTTATTTATTATTTAAATACAAACTGTAAAGTTTAAAATAAAATTAATTATTTTATTATGCACTTATTTACTTGTTATTCAATGGAAATCAACTTATTTCAGAAAACCCCTAATAATTTGGCTAGTCAGGTGTTTCACTTTTGTCTTAATTCTAACTTTCTAAGTTGTACTTCAAAATTTACCCATGATAAAACGTGACTAATAATATAAAAATAAATTTTATTATATAATGAAAATAACCTAGGGTTGCCAACCGTCCTGTTTTCATAGGAAATGTCCTAGTTTTTGCAGTGGCCTGAGGTGTCCTAGATTGATTTAAAGCAGCGTCCTGGGTTTTGAAGCGCCTTGATAAGGTCATGAATTTTAAAATTCACGCGCCACTTGTACAATTTTTCTTTCTAATTTAATTTTATTCAAATTCTTAAAATAATAATAATAATGTTTAGTATTACATTATTTCATTTAACCTATTTACAATACGAAATATAAATTAAACTGTAGTAACGTCTATTTCAGCGTCCTGGTTAATTTGAATTGTCCTGGTTTTTCTTCATCAAATCCTCATTTCTGACTTCCAAAAAAAGGAGGCGGTTATGCATTAACCGTATATTTTTTTGTTATTTGGAGTTACCCAACCCTAGAATAACCCAACACACCAATGCCCATATTGCTTTAGTAATTATTAATAATCTTGTGTTATGCATATTCAGGTAGGTACGTAGAACATACTCGATATGCTTTGTGCATATTATACGTTCTGCGGCTAGTAATAATAACCATTTTAGTAATTAATTAAAATCATGTCAAAGGGCGAACACGACTGCAAATATTTCAATACACTGAAAATCAGATTTTATTAATAGATGAGTTAACAGTTAATACTGTGAAATCATAATACTATTATGATTTCACTTTAAAACCCAAATGTTATATCTACCTAATTGTTTAATGATTTGTTTACCGCGGCTCCGCCCGCGTATTTACCCTTTCGAGTATCCCGCGGGAACACAGTACTTTTCCGGGATAAAAAGTAGAATATATTATATAACCCTTTAACTACTTTAGTCTACTAAAGTCTTCAAAAATTTTAAATAACTAATTTAACTAAACTCAACTCATCTTATTTCTAACTTCATATCACACACCTTTCTCGCTTTAGCCTCATTATGGCCTTTTGGAACTATTATTTAATTACTTTCGTCGGACACTTTTTAGCTTTTCTGACTGAGAGATGTTGCTCCTTTTACTCTATTCTCCATGTTCACAATGAACCTACCGAGGAGTGTCAGATATAGCATTATATATTATACTAAATTTGGACATGTCAAAAAATTTACATAATATTATATTTTTAAGTTTCAATGGGTAGCCGCACACATGCAATATTATTGACAATAATGCTCATATGAATATTAATAATACTATTGCATATTTACGGGCCATATTGCCCTTAGAACCCTTAGTATAGTACGAGTATGTGTTGACTAGAATTGACAAATTTATTATGTCAATAATATTGCGTGTATATACATTATCTACCAATAACTATATTTTGTTAAAAACGTCGTCATTCAATAATTTCCCGGATTTTTGTTTGACGTTTTTAATTTTATTGGAAGAAAGGTTATTGAAACGGGCCGTATAGCTATAGAATAATGGGGTAACAACTAGTAATCGATATTTCTGTACTATTTCTCTCAATGTCTACACTCTACATTTACAATTTTAAGCAAAATACCTGTTTTACTAATTGGTAATTAGTTCTGGAATTTTCCCTTCAATTACGGTTCCAATTATTTTGTTCGATTTATAATTGGTAAGCAATTAAATTAATATCAATTAGCATTTTTTTTTATTTATTCGCATTAATCTATAATTTTAAATCCCGAGAGTCGTTTATATTTAGGGATAGGTAATAAGTATTTAACTTAGAATAATAATATAATGAAGACTAAATTAGTCCAAATTCTGTACTTAGCTAGCTTTCATATACGATATACGAATTATATTAATAGCGATTATAGCCCTCGTAAGTTCTAAAACTGTTCTTATTATATTCTTCCGAATATTTGGCTTGCTGATAGAAACTAACCATCGAACATAGGGCTCTTCCATGACTGTTTAGTAGGAAGATACTTAGTAATAATTCGTATAAACTATAAGAGAACTAGCCAAATCAGACCATATTCCTCAATATATTAGTCTAAGATCAGAAAAGAAATGATATTTTAAGTTGTTATTGAGTACTTTGTCCTTATAAATAAATTTCAGGACTTGGCACCCACTTAGATCTCATTTCTTTTGTCGTTGAAGTCAACAACCAAGGTACAGTTGTACAGGGGCGACACTCTCTACAAATGACAGCTCGATCACCGGCGAATGTCAACCATGTTGACGTTAGCTAAGGTTGACAACTTGACACTGAAATAATTTTAAACGTCGCGTCAGACAAATCTATCATAAATATTATGAAGTTATACTGTCAATATGTCAAAGTACGGAACGACCAGCGGCCAGTCCCGTGAACGAAAATCCTGGCTGGAAAAAACTCACTCCCTGCTCGCCGCGCGCATTCCCCGCATAAGTCTAGCCACACACACTCACAACTATGTAGTTGTGAGCTGTCAATCGTGTAAGTCTATCGAATTACCGTTAGTAACTTCAATTCTTTATCCAAGGCATATTTCACAATATTGAACTTGGCACTCATTTCACATTTATGTTTTTGATGAAACCCCACCGTGCTAGCCTACTACGGGTGAAGCGTGGTTCACGCATTTTGGGCTAACCAAAGTGGTTTAATTCGAAACATTTTTTGGAATAATTTGAGTACATCCCACGTACAACACATTCTGAAGGGCTACGTCGTCAGCATAAAGAAGCGAGATAAAATCTTTACAAATAAACTTCGCATATCAAGAACTCTATTTGCATTTCGTCGGCAGATTAAGGTTCCCGCGGGAAAATAAAAAATCACAGTATACATAATGGTTATGTCGACAAAGTTCTGAATGAACGTGGAGCTTGGTAGGAATGAAAAGTACTGACCCAAGGGAGCTTCTATTGGATTTTCTTTGCAAATTATTTGTTTGTGTAATAGCTATTTAAATCCTACTACTATTATAATTGTAAAAGTTTGTGATGATGGATGGATGGATGGATGGATAGATGGATGTTGTTACACTTAAAAACTACTGAACGGATTTCGATGAAATTGGGTACGGTAGCTTATGGCCTGGACACATAAAATAATAGTACAAGTACCCTGGATTAAAACATAGGTTACTTTTTATCCCGAAAAAGTACAGTTTTCCCATGGGATACCTAATATAAATTACGCGGGCGGAGCCGCGGTAAAAAGCTAGTTTAAAATATATGTAACCTATTTTGAAGCACACGGTTAGGGACCACGGCCTTTAGTCAAGATGTATTCGATAATTTCGACGGCGAAGTTCGAAAATAAAATGTATGGGATTAGACATATTGCATCGCAAGCGACATGTCACTTAGCGATGACTTATGTCAAATTTTTGTTTTCGAACTTCGTCGTCAAAATTATCGAACGCATCTTAACTAGAGGCACTGGAATGCACTTATGACTCTTGGTGTCACTAATGCTATCTACAGACACACGAATATGGTACGGAGCGTACAGCGAACCATATCCGGAGACCAAATTCGGTGTCGCTACACACGCACGAATTTGGTACGGTGCAGTGAAGCGAAACGCTCGACACTCGTGTGTTCGATTTTATGCTCTATTACATTAGCACAGAGTTCTATTTACAGTGCAGTTTTTAAACGACGACGATGATTCCCGCAATTCATTGATAACGGGCAGTGATACCAACACTTTAGAAATATTTCTCCCCAAATTTTACCCCTGATTACTTATACCATTGACAGGTCTAAGAGATAATAAGCTAGAAAGAAAGTTTATGTGTTTAACATAAAGACTTACGCGTGAATAACATAAAACTAACTTGTCTTAATCTGATTTCACTCCGAATACATTTTCATATCCCTGGCTATATACACACATTAAAATATTTTTTATTATTACATTGAAATTGATTGACACACGAATTTGGTACGGAGCGTACAGCGGATCTGGTACGCTCCGTACCAGATCCGCTGTACGCTCCGTACCAAATTCGTGTGTCTGTAGACACCATTATGGTGTCTACAGAGTACAGACACACGAATTTCGCTCCGTACCATATCCGTGCGTGTGTAGAGCAGTTCGGCGGTTAGGCCGTACAACGGTATCAGTGTTGCCAACTTAGGGATATACCCCCCAAAATTAGGGAAAATATGTACGGGGGTTTACCAGGGGACAGGATGTTTAGAGTTTGCTCCTTATGAATCAATTTTAATGTAATAATAAAAAAATATTTTAATGTGTGTATATAGCCAGGGATATGAAAATGTATTCGGAGTGAAATCAGATTAAGACAAGTTAGTTTTATGTTATTCACGCGTGTGTAGGGCAGTCCGGAAAACATAAGAAGAAGGCGAAGAGTTCATCTTTGTCCGCATCGGATCTGGTCCGCTCCGTACCATATCCGTGCGTGTGTAGAGCAGTCCGGCGGTTAGGCCGTACAACGGTATCAGTGTTGCCAACTTAGGGATGTACCCCCCAAAATTAGGGAAAATATCTACGGGGGCTTACTAGGGGACAGGATGTTTAGAGTTTATTCCTTATGAATCAATTTGTATGTAATAATAAAAAAAAAATTAATGTGTGTATATAGCCAGGGATATGAAAATGTATTGGGAGTGAAATCAGATTAAGACAAGTTAGTTTTATATTATTCACGCGTAAGTCTTTATGTTAAACACATAACCTTTCTTTCTAGCTTATTATCTCTTAGACCTGTCAATGGTATAAGTAATCAGGGGTAAAATTTGGGGAGAAATATTTCTAAAGTGTTGGTATCACTGTCCGTTATCAATGAATTGCGGGAATCATCGTCGTCGTTTAAAAACCGCACTGTAAATAGAACTCTGTGCTAATGTAATAGAATATAAAATCGAACACACGAGTGTCGAGCGTTTCGCTCCACTGCACCGTACCAAATCCGTGCGTGTGTAGCGACACCTAATTTGGTCTCCGGATATGGTTCGCTGTACGCCCCGTACCATATTCGCGTGTCTGTAGATAGCATTAGTGACACCAAGAGTCATAAGTGCATTCCAGTGCCTCTAGTTAAGATGCGTTCGATAATTTTGACGACGAAGTTCGAAAACAAAAATTTGACATAAGTCATCGCTAAGTGACATGTCGCTTGCGATGCAATATGTCTAATCCCATACATTTTATTTTCGAACTTCGCCGTCGAAATTATCGAATACATCTTGACTAAAGGCCGTGGTCCCTAAAACAGTCAACCCCCACTTGGGCCTCAGTCCCTCGGTAAAATAAGACACAAAAGTTATTTCACGCTGGTTTTTTGTGAGGCTTTAGTATTTATCCGGTCGAGCCGGCCCGTTTGCCCAAATATTTCTCTGTCTCGTTCCAAATGTAAAATTCTCAGACAGATATCCTGCTTGACGTAATGTGAATTGTTCATAAGATCAAAGCTGGCCAAGTGCGAGTCGGTCTCGCATACGAAGGGTTCTGTACAAAACACCAAAATCATGTTTACTTGTATGAGATGTATACTTTGAAATATCCTTTCTAATATTATTATAAACGAGAAAGTACATACAAACTTTGGATATTTGTTACTCTTTCACGCAATAACTGCTGAACAGATTTGGGTGAAATTTGGCATGATAATATAGTTAGGCTCTGGGTTGACACATAGGCTACTTTTACAGTTGCTGCGGGGGTTTTTTTTGCGCGTAGGTACAAGTCGCAGGCAACATCTAGTCTATACTAAACAAAGAGGAAAAGTTTGTTCGTTTGCATTAAATAGGTTCTGAAACTACTGGACCGATTTTGATGAAACAGGTGTAGAGTAGACCACGGGGAAGGACATAGGCTACTTTTTATCGCGGGAAAATGTACGGTTTCTGCAAAATAAATTTTTGCGTGCACGAAGTCGCGGGCAACAACTAGTTTATTATTTTTTGCATTTAGTATAATTTGTAGTTATAGCGGCAACCGATAAACGTAATCTTTGAAAATTTCAATAGGCATGTTGCCAAAAAAAATTTTTTTCGTCTATTCGATGTTAGACAACATGTTAATAAACAATCCAAAACCCATTTTTGTATATCTGAAAAAATAACGTAGATACAAACTATTGAAATTTACAATATGAAAGAGAGCGATATATCGGCCTGTGACGTCACAGCCTGCTACCGCCATACATTTGTCATTACAAAATGTATGGCGGTAGCAGGTTGTGACGTCACGAATCGTTTTGCGAGAAAGAGATGGACAATATTTTTTATTTGCTTATATTTTTAATCCCGTCACTCTAAATACCTATTTCTTTCAGATTTATGTATCTTTAATCAACAATTTTAAAATTTAATTTGTAAAACTGTGATAATCCACACTAGGCAACATCCCTATTGTCCAGCTGTTTTCGTGTCTATCTAGTGTATGTCGTGCTATATTAAATTATAGCACGGTTCATGAGATACGGCCTGGTGACAGACAGACGAACGGACATATGGACGGACAGCATACTGAGAGTAATAGGGTCCCGTTTTTAACCTTGAGATATGGAACCCTAAAAAAGAATTGGTCCCTTCCGTGATGCTATAAGTATATGTGATATGTTTTGTGAAGTAATAATTCCACTCCAACTGCGTCCCTGGGGCACTTTTGGGTCCGTCTTTATGGCCTCGGTCCGGCGCGCGTCAAGATATAAGTCTGATATGAGATATATAACTCTTAGATATGAAAACACATAATTGGATGATATTCGGACATAGTTATTATTTCGTGGATTTTTAAATGCAGAGGTAGATCCATAGATGTATTATAATATATTATAGACGAGGCATAAATAGTCCCAAACACTTTTTTGTTTGGGGCCATTTAGTTGACTTAAGTATATACAATAATATTCGTAGCATACTAGATTAGTATAATTGTATCTATTTTTATGTTATCTTAACATTTTAACATTTGCTTTCCGTAGTAAATGTTGCACCTACTGTTAAGATACTCTCAGTAAAATCATAAATTATTCAGTCTTCTGAAAGCAAGATGGTGTAACTTTTACTTGTATGATTTTTTTTATCAAATTCTTACTTTTGAAATCTTTGGCACTCAAGAGGGTGCAAGTTCGAACTCAATTTGCGGCGTGTTCCTATTAGAGACTTTATTGATTTCTCATGATTTGATTACATATTTATTATATATTGATTCAATGTAGCTACAATATCGACATTCAAATGAATAGACCAGTAGGTCGATTCTGCTAATTAATTCTTAAAATAATACCTAAAGTTACGATGTCGAATCTCGAATCCCCAATCTCTATACGCCACTAAATAATTAAACAGCAAAATTCTCTTTGAGTTATAGTCTTTGAAAATTCTATTCTCATAAACAACCATCAAATGCGTTTTGATTGGTCCAAACTTCAAAATTAGTTTAAGATTTTAAAACGATTAATTTACAATTCATTGAAATTAAATTAAGTCTAAGTTTTACTCGAGAATTGGGGTTCTGCTCGATCGCTGCGGTACAAATAGCTGCACAGAAAATGAATATAATAAAATTATAATAAACGAGACAATCTTCTTTGCCTCGTTTTAATATAATACATCTATGATTCTATATAAATAAAAGGAATTTCATAAAAATATTCGGATCTCCGAAAAGGCTGTATTTCCATGAAATTTAGTATGCAGAGAGATTTGGAGGAAAAATCGATTTACATAGCTTATCTCCGGAAAATTGCGCATTTTAAAGTTATAATATATAATGTTTTTTCTTCATCGTGCAACAATATGTTAATAATATTATAGACTAAATAAATGTCAGTCCAAGTAGCAGAATAGCAGGCTCATGAATAATTTTTGCGTAATTCGAAAACTGGGAATGTGGTGAGGTCAAACCCCGGTATGATAAATATTTTTGTCATTCATTTTTTTATTATTTTAAATCTACTAGAACTCCGAGCAAAGCTCTGTTACCCAGAAACTTCAATTAAAATAACAATTAGTATTCTTTTGAAGTTGCTCTGACGTCTGTCCATCTGTGGCTATTCTGCAATTGTTATTAATTTTGTGAATACTAGTATAAATGCAATAAGGGTCGGTTCATACCGCAACTATACATGACACTACGCGGTGCTTCATTTAAGATAGCTACTCAAAATTGAACTCTATTGTCTCTTATACCACGTTTCATCTGACATTGACAGTCATACTGCATACACTGAACATGCGCTCCGCAGCGCATGTCTAGTTACAACTAGACATGGGAATTCAAACTCTTACAATGAAACGTATATCTTCTTGCGTGATAAGTTATGGGGGATTTACATGGGTGACTAAAGCCGCACGATTTCAGCCGCACGGCGAAAATCGACCGTGTAAATGGCAATTCGGCGAGGCCGCAAGTGACTAAAGCAGCAAGCCCCAACTTTTGAAGCGTTTACACGGGTGACTAGCCGCACGATTTCCGCAGCATTAGGTTCAATTTTGAATAGCTATCTGAAAAATGCAGCGCCACGTCGCGTATCCTTTCGTTTCGGTGTGAATTGACCTTATGACAGGTATGTAAAAGACATCATTGCTTACAGTTTATGAAATGTTAATTTTTACTAACGAAGTCGACGCTTAAAGACAAAGCTCTACCTACTTGTAATACCTAAGATAGCTTTCCGTCAGCAAAGTGCTACATTCGAGCTAGTTATTATACTGTCTCTCTTTGTATCAAAACAAAAGGAAAATCATTTATTTAAGACAAAGTCCATTAAGAAATATCTCACAATTTTGTCGTTAATGAAAAAGTAATGAATATTAAAATTTCATAACTTATATTACGAATTTTTATTACGCGGGCAAAGAATTAAAGCCTAAACACACGCAACCATGAATTTTTAGCGTGTTGAATTGAATCGTATGCAAATTTTATGTGAGATCATATGGTTCAAGGTATCCACATAGAATAAATAGGCACAGAAGGTAAGCTTATTTATGTATCTCACATATTATGGAACCATCTCTCTATGGCGGAAGTAATATTTCGGAAGGCTGCACACTGCACAGGCTGCATTATTCCACAGTATAGCAACATTTTGATAAGCGAATGCTGGATATTTATTACTAAATTCAGACCGTGATCCAGAATATACTGTATAAGGTCTCCAAAAATCAATTACGGATACTTCAGGCACGTGATCCACTGCTCTACGTTTAGGCAGAGAAATAATTGTCATACTCAACTAAAATAATAATCATCTAATGTATGGGCGACTCTCCTCAAAACGCAAACTCGCCCTTATAAAGACAAATTTTTTTTCGAGTATGACAATTATTTTTCTTCTTAAATGTCTTTACTTAAGCAGCAGATCACATGCCCGAAGTATCCGTAATTGATTTTACCAAACCTTATATAATAGTTCCTGGGAAACCGAGCTTTGCATAGATCGGAATTTATAGTAAGTAGATAAAAAAAATAATCACAAAATTTTTAACAGGGTTGGAACCCACGACATTCCGAATTTTCGAGCCAAGCAAAAATTATACTTAATACGCATAACAAACTACCTATCGCACTGACATAATAAGGTCGAAATTATTGAAATATTGTTGCACGACGAAAGAAAAAACATGTATAGCTTAAAATGCGATTTTTTCTAGGCATAAGACCTAGATCGATTTCTCTCCCCCAAAACTCCCTGCATATTAAATTTCATATTAATACTTGCAGTCGTTTTCAACACCGTTAAATATATACAAGATTGTCGCGTTTAAAGTATTAAGATAATAGCATATCAAGTGCAGAATGTAGATGACTGAAAGAAAAAAATATCACAAGATAAATATCGAGTGTGTACCATTCGGCATATTGTGTGTGTATTACAGGCGCGGAATGTATGAATAATATGCCTTCAGTGTCAATCTATTCTATGGTAATCATTTATTATATACGTGAAATCCCATGTATTATTTGATGTTGGGTCGGATTTTTGTTTTTAATCCACGTTTTAGCACAGCGCATGCGTTGCAGTGTCGGTATTGAAATCACGACCCTTGAATAATTAATACAAATATCACCGCGCGGCGAGATGAGTCGCCATACATAATTTATACTTTATTTATACTCAGTGTAGGTATGTTTTGCGGTGGCCAGAGTTGTTATGTGCAACTGTTTGAAGCTGTAGTTTTAATCGGCTAACATGTAATTAGTGTTGATAATATTGTCTGGATGGTGATAAAACTATTGTAGATAAATATAAGCTCTATATATAACGCTATCAATATTCCTTGACTTGAGGATTGATAAAAACGCGTGTACAAAATTTCAGCTCAATAAGGTTGAAGATATCTGCTTCAAAATTAAGTAGCAAGATTTTACCCAAACTAACATACATTGCAAGTTAAATAGAGGCTTTTAAAATATCAAAAGTGTCATGTTAGGATATAAGCCATATTATGCCATACTGTAGTAATGTTGCCTATCGTCCAATCGGTATGACGATACAGGCTTGATCCAATCTGAAGTTCGTCCATATTATAATATTACAAACGTTTACCTGGCATGACAATTCACGGCCATACGCAGTCAGTTCTAACCGATACACTATACTGCCTGTCGTGTCGTCCAATCGGCATGACGCTGCCGATTGAACGACATGACAGGCAGTATGGTGTATGACTAATTGACTATTGGCTACCCGATTCTGCTGTCTACGTCGTTTGTTACGTTTGTTGATTTTTTGCTATTTAAGTCTCTAGTCACGTGGTTTAAAGCATGGTTCTCGACTTGGAGGTCGTGGATACGATTCCCGCGTTGGTACAACAAACAATGTTATTTCCAAGTTTGGTTAGGACAATGCAGGCTGAACACCTAACTGTCTGACAAGAAAAATGATCCATGCGTCGCCTGGGCATGTAAAAGTCGGACCTCGCCAGTCGTGTCGGTAATCCCTCCCACTAGGTTCGAGAGTATAGGAAGAGATTGCTTTTTTGTATCGCGTTCACACTTAGGCACTTTAAATAATTCCTGCATAGCAGGCCTGGATTCAATGAAACCAGCTGAGTGGGGAGCTATCTATAGTGTGCATTGGAGTTTCATATCTAAAACATTGATCATCTTCTACATTTACAAAAAAAACAATTTTTTTTTCATTCAATTATTTGATTTACTTCACATGCGTCCTAAAATAGATCCTTATCCTGCCATAGTGATGATAATCAACAATATTCATTGAACACGGATGATGATCAAAGGATCGAACGTATAGTCGTCGACAAACCCGGTGTACCACTTTTAGGCTTTATTGCCATAATAATAAGATCGAAATATGTCAGACATGTCAGCGATCAAACGGAACTGGCTTCAGACGTATAACAATTATCTTTATAACTCGATTTCTAAACCACTGGACTGTGATTTAGATAAAATGGCAATCGTTGAAAAATACCGACTAAAACCAATGAGTGATAAAACTGTTTTTGGCAATGAGTGGTACTGCGATTTGACAAATGTTCAATGAGGGTGTTTGATATTTTTTCTGCCTTTAGGGGGCAGACCCAATGCAGACAAAGCGTCATCTGATGGCGTAAGTGGTATCAAAAATGGTCAATAAGAATTTTCGATTCTTTGTCTGTCACCAGGCGGCGCTTGGTAGCCCGACGGTCCTTGTCGTGTCAAAAAGCTGTCAGATGTCACGAATTTAAAAACTCTCATTGCATGGTCGTATTTGATAGAGCACTTTCGAGCTTACAAAAAAGAGCTGGATTTGTGCTTACAACAGTGCAACTTTCAAAGTTGCTAAAAAGTGAAACTCAATCTTACAAAAATGCAACTTGCGAGCAAAGCAAAATATAAAAATCTCAAGCTTACAAAATCAGCTTTTCGCTTACGAAAGTATAACTTTCGAACTTACAAACATCTGAATAACACAATAAGCCTGAATTTAGAACAAAGTTTAGAACTTTGAAAAACCAAATAATACGAAAAAACATCCAATAGAGAACCACCTTTTTGGAAGTAGGTTAAAAAGATCTAAACGTGTCCTACACACAAATGTTCGCTACATTAAGTACATGTACCTATGGCAGATGCTGCAGGGAATCGAGGGAGAAGTTCCCTGTGATGGTTCTCTCTTGGTCTGAACATTCTTAAACCTCACATAGATTTTTCTGTTGACATAAAAAGCTAAATAAGTTCAATATGGATGTTTTTTTAAAGCTTTTATTCAACTTGCTATGTATGTAATTAGTTAGGGTGGAATTTTGCAACTCAATTCTGAAGCTGAATTCTTAAAACGATCGAGCTGAAATTTGTATATGTATGTATTTTTTTGTATACACGTTTGGATGACAATGCATGGTTAGCTATATGTGACATCATTCTTTCTAATATGGCGGAACATCCAAGATGCCCGACAAATTATTTTTAATGCGCTCCTACAATATAAGGAATCAAATAAAAGGGATTGCTAAGAATAAATTCGAACAATAGCTAGGGGTTCTGATAAATAAAAAAAGAAATCACGAAAATATTTATTTGACCGAAATTCAAACCCACTACATTCCAAATAAAGCAAAAGATGCAAACCAAACTGTCAATCAGACTGACACAATAGTATCAAAATTATATTGTTGCACAACGAAAACGTATGTAACCATAGATGTATTATATTAAAAAGATAACTTAATAATTCGGTGTTTCCTAGGGATAAGACCTAGCTTGGTCAATTTCGCTTCCCCCAAAACTCCCTGCATACTTCATGGTAATACTTGAAGCCATTTTCTAGATACCGATTATATTATAATATTATATACAAGATTGTCTCGTTTAAAGTATAATATTCTATTTTTGATAAAAAACATGTCTGCTTCTATCGAAACGGTATAAAAATCACATAGCATAAAACAAACGTATTTAACCAAACTTTTATCACACTAACATTATTATAGAAGCACAAGATTGTGTGTCGATTTCTTTTCACGCAATTTTTTATTCGTGAACTAAATTTCAGGATCTAGTGTTAGATATAATATTCCTAAGCATAGATGCTTTGATTATTTATTACATAGATACGTTATATCCTTACAAAACTGACAATATTTCTGTGCCACGACACACATTGACATGGGACGCGTGTCAATGTGTCAGCGTCGCATAGTAACACAAAACACGCTTTTACTCGCGGAGAACACTAACCAAAATTGGCCCGACTCGGGCCAATTCGAGTCTTCATTTTTACGCATTTATAACATATCTACCTCTTTTTAATATTATATATCTATGCATAGATGTATATATAATATATTAAAAAGAGGTTCCGTTACGAAACATACATCTGTCATCGAGCTCATTTCTGTCGCAAATAGAATTTCCTGTGGCTTATCAGCCTGTCAATATCTAGAGGCGACTTTGTCCTCGCTCCTCACGTATATCGCATTAACTTCTTCCTATCTAATATTGATAAAGTAACACCTAAATATTGTCTTAGCTATAACTAATCGTATGATGTAACATTTTTACGTCACTTAACGTAATAGATTTTTGGTTTTTTTTTTTTTTTTTATTATTTATTGAACATAAATACATATAAAAGTAGTGTAGTAAGCACCATTAAACCCGAAGAAGGTTTGTCTCGATGCCATGTTTATGTTAAACCAAAGTATCTTACATTATAATAATACTAGGATAACAATTTAATATAAACTAGGTATAACGCGTTTCAAATGAGAATAGGAAAGTCATTGACCTTTTTCTGTCAAATGTCACTTGAAAAGTGCGATTTTCACCTTGCGATGCATCGTTCCCACTTACCAACCGGTTTCGCGACATGCTATTGTACAGGATGCTCCAAAAGGTAAGTTTATGGATTATGTTGACTAGTCTTATTAATAACTACCTGAACCGTGCCCACTTCGTTGGACGTTAAATATTCTTGATGATAATGATGAGGATAAAAGTATCCTAAGTTACGCCTTATAACATCTGCCAGTGACAGTCCCATGAAATTTGGTCCAGCAGATTCTGAGATTAGCCGAAACAAACAGACATACAGATAGACGGACAGACAAAATATGTTTTTTATTGTCAGTACCGTATTTTCAAATGAATACAGTCACTTCAATTTTATTTGTTTGATATAGATAAGACTCTTTTAAACAAAAAATAATTTTCTATAAAAATGGCTACTACTACTTTACTATTTTAAACATAATCTAACCTTATGTAATGATTAAGCTTCAATTTTGAATATCAATCTATGAAATGTGGCGCTATGTCGTGTATCGTTTCATTTCGGTGTGAATTGACGCTTAGCTATAATTGACGCTTAGATATAATTATTGACGCTTAGCTATGATCGCCGTTAAAATAAATTGACGCTTAGATATAATAATTGACGCCTAGCAATGATCAATCACAGCTAGACGTCAATTATTATATCTAAGCGTCAACGTTTAGCAATATTAATAGGGAATATGCATGTATTTTTTTTATTCTTGTAAACGTTTCTACTGGTTATAACATTTCAAAATATATATATAACACATCTAAAATATTATTTATTATCCTGGAAAAAATGTTTTAAAATCACAATCATTTTTGGGCGACTTAAAAACGCCATTTTCGAGCGCTTGAGTTGTGGACTATGACGTCACAACGTCATCGCACTTGGATAGACAGTTGACAGTTAAAATCATTGTTGGACTTTTTTTTTATTATTTATGGCGTCGGCTTATCACCATTTGCCAGTGTCAAGTATATTTTCATCAACGTATTTCTAAATCGTCAAGTCCAAAGTCTAGTCAAAGTTCAAATAGTCACGGTAGTCAATCAGTCAAATCAGTCGATTCAGTAAAGTGATAGACGCTTTACTGAAACTTCCTAGGGAGTTTTGGCGGGAAACCCAATTTAGCACGCATTTTGTAATTGTATCACTTTTCCATACAAGTGCACTTCAACGAATAATTAATGGTTAATATTCCACCAATATTACACATTAAAAACCGAAATAACATGAATTTAAAAAAATAATACAAAATTATAATTGAAAACAGAAATTTTCAATGCTCAGAATTTTCTTCGGCCTTTCGGATTCCGGATCATATTAAAGTCCCAGTCTTAAATGAAATTTCTGTTTCACTTGACACAGTGAAATATTTTACATTGGTAATGGTTTAATACCTTCCCCCTTAAATAAAAAAAAAAGTTTTGAAAGTTGACACACGTCCGTGCGGTCTATGACGTCACGTTTTGTTCAGCCAATAATATCCTTTTTTGAAATTTGCGCGCCATTTTCAAAAACAATACTTTTTGATGATTAGTTTTCACTATTAATTCACGATAAATTAAAAAAACAATTGTACGGGTATGTTTATTTAGCGATAAAGATTACAAATAAAAATATTTTATCCATTTTGGTGTCACATGCATATTCCCTATTGTCGCTAAGATATAATTGATGCTATTTGACTAATTTATGTATGTTATAACATTATTTAATGGTTATGGTTTGACATTGTGATATAATTGACTAAATTTATAATTGGTAATGTATTATATGGTAATCTAAATAATTTGTCTAATAATTTTAATTTTAATTCGACATAATAAGTACTGTATTAATTTAATTATTTCAATTTGACATAATATTGTAATAACGGACAAATACTTATTATTTATGTAAATTTCGTGTGTAATAATTTAATAATTTATGACTTTCACACACCATTATTATGGTAGGATGTGTCAGAACGATTCATACTTTGTAAACTACCACCATTGTAAACCACATTTTGTGAATAAATGATTATGATTATATGATTATGATTATGATGCTTAGCTATTGGCTAGCCGCACACGTGCAATATTATTGACAGAATAAAATTGTCAATACTAGACAACACATACAAAAAAAACGGCAATATGGCCCGCACACAAGGAATATTATTGTCAATATGAGCATTATTGACAATAATATTGCACGTGTGCGGCCGGCCGTTATTGACGCTTAGCTACAATTGATGCTTAGCTATAATTGACGCTAAGGGGCCCCATACATGGTCCGGTCTACCTTCAGTTCGGCCTGAACGGATGCAAAATCGTATCGTGTGTGTGCAATTTCGAGATCGCATCAGGCGGCCGTACGGACTTTTGAAGCGATTCGTTCCAGTGTTGCCAGCTCTTTTTTTTGTGAAACTACTAAACTCGTATCGATTTCTACTAAAACTACTAAAGAGGCTACTTAACTTAGGAATTCCTGAAGCCCCCCAAAAACCACTGCATTTTAGGTTTTATTATATTAATTTTTTTTCATTAATTGAATTTGATTATAAATTTTATCATTAAATTAAAATATACTAGGAAATATTACGTATTTAGTAGCTATTTTGCATATCATTACTGTCTGGCTCTTTCCTACTTAAACACTACTAATAACTAAATTTCTACCAAGGAGGGAATAAAATACTCAATTTAGTAAAATTTTGTAAAATAACTAAGTTGGCAACATTAATTCTGGCCTGACCGATCGGCCTGAACGCGCGGCCTGTCCTGACCGTGTGTGGACAAATCGCTTCAGTTCTTGCCCGAGCCGCGGCCGTGCGGGCGTGTATCTTGTACAAGCGTTGTATGAGTTTTCGCGGTGTTTAAATACAAAATTGATAAACACGACCGTAGCGCGCGGCAAACCAGAATGGACTGATGCGACTGTTCCGTGTGTGGGCACGAATCAGATCAGGCCGAACTGACGTAAATTGGATTGGATGCGATTTTTTCCGTGTGTGTGCTCGAATCCGTTCAGGCCGAACTGACGTCAGTTCCAGCTGAAACGATCGGCCTCTCGTCTGTGGGGGCCTTAAGATATAATTGACGCTTAGCTATTATTGACGCTTAACTACAATTGACGCTTAGCTATAATTGACGCTAAGATATAATTGACGCTAATATATAATTAACGCTTAGCTAAAATTCATCATCATCAGCTCACTCACTGCTTGGCATTTTGAGGGTTACTTAATTTCCATTAGAAAAATAAGGCAATATGTGGGCAATATAATTTATTTTAAACCAATTACTTAGGCACTTAGGTCTGCAAGCCAATCATTTTATGTAAACTCTCTTATTGCGTATTGAAAATCCGAATTCATGTTTAAAGGCTTTTAAATTAAATGGAATGTAAAACTGACTATGATTTATACTCGTGTAGGTTTGCTCTAAATTAAATCAATAAATGATCCAAAGGCTCGCAGAACCGGTGTAATAGCGAGCGAAAATGTAAAGGAAATGTAGGCATACAAAAATTGACCTGAATATTTTGTGCGGCGTTTATTTTATTCATCAACAAAATTTTAAAAGAATTTTCTATGCAGGGTTATTTTACCTATAATGCGTTTCATATGAGAATAGGAACGTCAACCTTTTCTGTCAGATATCACTTGAAAAGTGCGATTTGCGGAAAAACTTTTAGGCATATAAATATTAAAAGTCTTGCGGCGAATTTAAATAAAAACGTTAAATAGTAATAATTATCTAAACATAAATTTAAGTATCTTATCAGTCTTAATTCGAAACAACATGGCGCCGACTCGATCCTATTCTCATGTGCACTGCACTATACCTATAATGCGTTTCAAATGAGAATAGGAACGTCAATGACCTTTTTCTGACAGATATCACTTGAAAAGTGCGATTTGCAGAAAAACGTTTGGGCATATTATATATTAATAGTATTGCGTCGAATTTAAATAATCCTATTCTCATTTGAATTGCACTATACTCGTACCAATAGGTAGGTAACATAACCCTGCATACAAAATTCTTTTAATTTTTTCTATTTTTCTATTAAACTTTTTCTATTGAATATTTAACGCAATTGATAACCAGAAGTTGCTGGAGCCCTGTCGTTTTTGTGAAATTTCTCCCCTTTCTTGGCATATTTTCAAGGGATATCAACTAGAGAATTAGAGATACCTTTAACTCAACTAGAGATACGTAAGTAGGTACTATACAATTTCTTTGACAGAAAAAATGTTAGTATATTCAGTTTCATGAGTATCTGATGATACGTGAAGCAAAAAGTTTGAGTTAAACTTTTACGAGCATTGTGTGAGGAGTATCAAATTTGGCACAGTTAAAGTTTATATGAAGGAAGGCGTGCAAAAAGCAATTTTTGGAATATGTGTAGAAAATAATATTAATAGAAATAAAGTTAATCACACTAACTCACACTACCACGCATTTGTATAATATGCTACTATTCTATTATAAATACAATTATGCAAACGGAGGAGGATGGAATTTGACACAGCTAAAGTTTATTTGTGGAGAAGGAGCAATGTTGTTTTTAATAATGCTTAAAATATATTAAATCAATAACAATAACGTTACACACTCTCCCCCTTACTAATAAACGCTGTATAAGCTTTGAATAGTTACACTGTGTTTTGTCTTCTTCAATCGAATTAAAAATGTCACTTGTGTGACGTGAACAAAACACTGTATAATTATTTTGACGATCTCTGTGGCTCAGTGGTTCAGCGCGTTGGTGCTCAAGCCGGAGGTCGCGGGTTCGAATCCCGCCAAAGAAACAAAAAGTTTCCTGTGTTCCCGGGTCATGGGTGTGTATTAAATATGTGTATAATATAATAAAAATCTTAAATATATGTATAGTATAAAAGTATTAAATATACTTACTGTTTTCTGGTACCTGTAACACAAGTTCTTCGGATACTTAGCACGGGGCCAGATTGACGTGGTGTGAAGCGTCAATAGATATTATATCCTCTTTTTACTATTATATATCTATGTATTATATTATATTATTCAAAGCTTATACAGCGTTTATTAGTAAGATGGTCTATTATTATACTCACACTACCGTAGGATATAATTTTCTTACACGTTGACGTATTCTGTCAATCTGTCATGACATTTACAAAATTAATAGGAATTCATAATTGAATTTCGACTACTAGGCGACCGCAAGTTGATATTAATAAAAATAAATAATAATTAGTCTAGTAAATATGGCCACACATCGTAAAAATGAAGATTGGCCGCGACGAAGCCCGACGTATAAGGGATAATTGACTTATCCGATATAGAAACACTATTAGGGATGGGGATCAAAAATCGATTACGGATTCCAGATAAGAAAGAAAGTTATTGTGGAGTGAATAAGTATAATTATTTGGATATAGTGTTAGCCACGCTTCTTATTTCCCAAATATTATAAGACTGCTTTGAACGACTAAGAAAAATTATATTTCTCTGAAATTATTAGAAAACAATATGCTCCACAGGATATTTTACCCGACTACGGTGAAGCCAGAAGGAAGGGTAATGATTTTGGCACCCTATGTATATTCTATGTATGTATGTTTGTTCCACCGCAGTCCCTAAGCTACCGGTCCGATTTAAATAAATAAAAATAAAATAATTTAAAAAATCAAAAAACCCGACTGCGTAAAAAGTGAACCACACTACGCACATAATAAAAAACTGAAAAGAAAAAAACGCTACTTAGATGACGGTGGTCTAGAATTCTATAATATATTATTGAATGAATACTATTTAAGAAAATAAAATATTATATTCTTATAATGGAACATAACAACTAAACAGTCATGATCCATTGAAAAATTAGTTTGGCTGTCGAATAATCGATCCCGACTGTTAGCTGTTATGGCTGTTACGCAACTTTAAATCGATATAGACCCTAAACGGTCTGTCAAATCGAAAAATGTTGAGAGAAAACTAAAAATGATTTTTAAATACCTATTCAACGATACCCCACTTGATAGTTTGTTGACTTTAATTTTTTTCATTTTCACAATATGGCGTCCAGTAGTCGCCATATTGAATTTTCACTAACGTCATGTCTTTAGTGACACTCGCCGGACTAAGAGGAAGCGATTGACGTATGAATCATAAATCGGCCCAGGCGTTTGGTCTGTATAGTGCTTCAAAGGAACATTCAGACACATACATACATAGGCTGATAAACACATTACCACTCCTTTGTGTCGCGCAGTCGGGTAATGAGGTGCCAATAGATTCGTAATACTAGCCCGGGTAACGTAGGCTCTATATAATTTACATTGTTTTTCATAAAAATTGTAGTTATTTGGTATGTTTAAAAGTTAGTTTTGGTATGTTTAAAATGCCAGTCTTTCAAGATTGAACATCCTAGTAGATCTGCGTCTTGCTCGTTTACTTGGCTTCACAAAAAACCCACGGTTACAAATGAATGTTTGCCCGTGCCTCGACCCAACACCGGATATGCGTTCATGGCTAATGGTGGTGGTGATGTTTATCTGACACAGCTCGTGGTGCCCCAGTGGTGGTAATGGTTAGACTGGTCTAACACTCAGCTCGTTAGGTGTGTGCCGTTTGCGAGTGTTTGTTACCCGCCGCCGCGTCGTGAAGAAGTTTAACAATTTGTATGTATCGAATTAGTTACCATTGTTAGCCACTAGGGGCGTTATTTCGATGCCATACAAATTATAGTCATACTTCCTCACGGCAAGTAGTGACAAAAACTCTCACTCAGCCCACTGGTGTATTAACACTGTTATCTTCGTTTTGAACTCGAAATATCAAATCGATTACTATTTTTATAATTGAATTGGAACATAAAATAATTATTAAACCGATATCTGGGTGAGCCCTTATTTTATTATGCAGGAACTGAGTCTAGCCTTGATGTTTTAACTCAATTTCGTTCGTTCACGTACATAGTACTTGTAAGAGTTTAGCCGACGCGACGGAACATAATATAATATTGCTAAATAGATATAAGAATATTACTTTTTTGCTTTATTTTTAGATGAAAACTTTTCTACACTAATATTAGTAAAGTGGGGAAATATTTGTTTGTCTGTTGGTTTGCATTGAATAGGCTCCAAAACTACAGGCTACTAAAATATCGATTGTGATGAAATTTGGAAAAGATAAAGAGTAAATTTGCTTTGAATAGGCTCCGAAACTACAGGATCGATTAAGATAAAATTTGGAATAGGTAGATAGAGAGTAAACCACAAGTACTTTTTATCGAGGCAAAAAATGAACGTATAGTTTTGCGCGAAGTCTCGAATAATTTTGATGTTTTTTGCTACATAATGTTATCATTACCTACATTTTAAGGATCTATATCCAAATGGTAAAAATAGGACCCTATTACTAATAGGTCAGTCCGTCCATCTGTCTGTCACCAAGCTGTATCTCATTATCCGTGATAATATTATTAGGTATATAAATTTTTCACAGACGAAGTTATGTTATAACGACAAATAGGTACTTTAAATTTAGAATATTTAAAATAAATATTTTAGGAATCCCTACAACAAACGTACTCCGACTAACGAGTCCGACTCGTACTTGGCCGGTTTTTTAAGCAGATTTCATTATGTCACTAATGAAATCTGAAAAATATTCGCGACATAGCTGACTCAACTCTAATGGTAATGATACGTGATAGGTATGTCGCGCAAGAGAGTTAAGTCGCGTCACGGTGACAATATTAGAGAAGCTACTACTAGTAGTAGAGCTTCTACTACTAGTAGTAGAAGCTCTAGTACTTAGTAGGTTATTTTGAATTTCAGAGACAAATACATAATATATTCAGAAATAACGTCTAGTAAGAGAACAGCACACCGATTTCGGTGACGGTGGCCGGTTTCATTGAAACCAGGCCAGCGACGCAGGAGTTATTTTATAATGCCCAAGTCTGTGCGCTGTACATAAGAAGTTAAGAACTTATGCCCATTTGCACTAAACTTAAGAATCGTCTAAGTTCTTTCCTAACTTGCTTAGGCTGTTCCTAGCAAAAAATATTATTGCACTAACCTTAGGCCATTCCTAAGTCCACTTAGGAGATTCTTAACTTTATGAGCCCGATTAGGAAGTGCGTAAGCGTAGGCAACACATAAGTCGGGAGTTTTATCTAGTCTTGTAGATTATTTGTAACTTTTGATATAGTTTTATTGATATACCTACTATTGTCAGAGATCTAGCCTTAGATGTATTACAATAAAAAGAGGTATATTTTTTAGCAGATTTTTTATTACAGTGGTTTTAAAAATTCAATTAAAATAGTCAGATCGCAATCACCATGGCAGGGGATTTAATATTTATTGAATTTACTTGAATTTGTAGAAGTCGATTTTTATAATGACAATTTTGACACGCGAGAACTAGAATAACAAGACAACAACCAAACTGCTTCCAAAATTTCGATGAAATCGACTTCTTCAAGCGGTATAGGATGTGCAAAAGAATTATTTCTCTTTATTCGTCGTGGCATCGTGAGAAGTTACTTTCGATAGAATGCACGGGCCTTCGCCATCGCACAACAATCGCACAAAATTTATTTTTTCCTCCGCCGTAAAGTTTGCGGTTTTTACTTTTTCTTTTAATTTATTTTCCATAATAGGTATATTAATAACGATTCGAAATCAATCGTAATGTATAATTTTCAACAGTCAACAGTAAACACGTATTATATCTGTTTATTCTATGAAACACGCACCGAATTTGACACAATATGACAAGACAATTGACAGCCTTTTGGTGAATTTACGTTACCAAACAAAATAAACCAAGGTCTTATCTTTTGTCACTTTTTAACACACGACAGAATCAATGTAAAGAGAAGGCCAAAATATTTTCTATGGACTACATTACTTAGCCGGTTTATAAAACCATAAACAACCAATCTTCACATTCGTTCAATCATTCACTTAACTAAGCAATGCCTAAGCTACGACCTGTATAAGTTATATCTGTTAGTGCAAACAAAATGTTTAGCTAGGCTGTTCTTATGTTTAAGTGTATCTTAACTAGGACAAGCTTAACTTACGTTTAGTGCAAATGGGTATAACTCTCGTAACCCAGTGGGACGGATGGCCGACACGATTGGTGAGAGATCAGACGGTGGACCGACTTTTTACATGGCCATCCGACTCACGAATCATCTTTCTTGTCAGACAATCAGCCTGCATTGTCCTAACCAAACTTAGAAACAACATTTTTTCTTGTTACAATGCGGGAATCGAACCCACGACCTCCGAGTCGAGAGCCAAGCTCTAAATCACTGGACCACGGAGGCTGTTAAAAAATAAATAGTTACTACGTAACACACAAGCGGTAAGAGTGACACAAGTGTGTAAATTGCGAAGCTTTAAAACTATGATGGCATGTAAATTTCAACATTGGAGGGCAGATTTTATGCATGAAAATCTTCTCCGTTGGACCATTGTTTATGTAATAGTTTCCCGGGAAATTCAGGAAACTTTTTAGTTTAAAAAGGAAAACCATTGGGACCAGCGTTTAATCGAAGCTTCAGTTAAATAGGTACTCGATTTAAAACTTAAGTCTAGATTGAGATCTTTTCAGATACCGCCAGTCTCTAGTGCATCTAAGTAAAAACTTCGACAAAATTAATTTTGTATACCCACATACTAAATATAATAAAAAGTTTATTATGGTGAAACCAAATGGAAGGTCGCTTCCATTGCATATAATATGAATGGTGCAAGGGGCTTAGCCAGAGTATGCATAGTAACAAGCATAATATTAACGAGGTTAGAAAACAATCAAATGTATGGGATTGACAAATTCCATCGTTGTAACAAATTTTATTGTTAAGAAAATTCGTTATCGTTTCGATATAATATATCTCATCCCCAGCAAACCAATTTGTGGCATAGCATGGATTAGGGCCGATTCACACCGAAATGGTAGCAAAGCGGCCGGCAATATTACTGTCATATAATTCTAAACGTTAACTTCATAATACTATAAAATACAGTTTCACTTGAGACAACCGCCGCAGCTCACGACCGCCGGCGGCGGTCGTAGGTGTTGCCGTTTCGGTGTTAATCGGCACTTTTCCTGACAGGCGTGAGGCGGCATTCCACACGCTTGCGGGATTTGAGGGTTTTGCCCCTCCCCGCATCCTGTTTCATACGCGTCTTTCACGCAGATTGCTCGCGCGCTGTCTGGAACTTCCTATATTCCGCGTGCGGAAGCACGCGTGTGGCAACGCGCGTGATATCAAAAGGGTATTTATAGCTAAGGACACACACCTATAAGGACCCTTTTCCACCACATTAGACAGATGCGAATGATAAGGTAATCTGAGTATATTAAGCAAAGATTTGAAAACTAAAGATAGGCTATGACGTATATTTGACAGAACAAATCTTCAAACAAACAAAAGTTACGTCATCTTGATTTCACCATACTTCAAATGTCAAAATTGCCCCAAAACAACCCTAAAAGCGGGACCATTTAAGTCGGGAAACTTTTTTCCTCAACATGCCTCGTTATAATTATATTCATCTTTGTATATCATTATTATATTAAATATTAATTCATGAAACAAAAAAAAAAAAACGTTCAGTACAGAGAATTGTGCGAATGAAGGAATATTATATTTGGCACATTTGATGTTTATGTAGAGAAAGATGTCCAGAAAGCTAATATTTTAATAATGTTTCGAAATACGTAAAAATTATATAAATATACAACGTCACACACACTACCTCAAATCTATATCTAGACACTTCTATAACTATCTATACATAAATATAAAAGAAAGTCGTGTTAGTTACACTATTTATAACTCAATAATGGCTGAACCGATTTGGCAAATTTTGATCTTGAAATAATTGACTTAGTTCAGGGAAGGTTTAAGCGGTGAAAAGTATTGGAAAAGGTGTAAGTTGTAGGAGACTAGGATGTAGGTTGCATTGTAAGTGTAGTTATTTACTCATTCCAGTTCATATTTAAGACAGAACAACGTGTGTCGGGACAGCTACTAATGTACATACATGACTAACCGTGCGTTTGATAGCTAAACTTAACAATTTTGTAACACGTTGACGTTGGTCAAATTTTTATCCGTCACAACGTGGACATGTTTTTTTTTCTATTTAAATATGAACAAAAATACCCTTATAAAGTTCAAACTTAAATAACCTAACCAAGAGCATGTCATGACATGTCTAAGGAGGGTTCCGTAACTATAAACGCGTAATATGCTTTTTTTAATTACTCCAAAAGTTACTGTCCGATTTGGTTCACAATAATTTTCCTAAAGAGTTTTTGGCATGATCTATCAGCATGAAAATTTGCAAGTTTCTATCTCCTATAGTTTAAAAATGCTAGGGGGGGGGGACCAACTTACAAACTACTTTGGAGGACGATTACTCGAAAATGGTCAACTTTATAAAAAAAGTAACGTATGAAACCTTGCCTTTATTTTAAAAGACCTATTCTACGATACCCCACACGATGGGGTAGAGTGAAAAAATATTTTTATCTCCATTTCACATGTATGGAGAGCCACCCCTAAAATATAAGATTATTATTTTTTTATGATCCCAAAACCGTGATCTATACACAATCTATAACTGCACCAAATTTCATCGAGGCGCGGACAGACAGACAGACAGACAGACGGACAGAGCGAAACTATAAGGGTTCCTTAATTATTACGGAACCCTAAAAACTGGGTAACCGAGCTTTGCTCGGAGTTCTGATAAACAAATAAAAAAATCACGAAAATATTTATCTGACCGTGATTCGAACCTACCACATTCCGACACACAGTTACGGACCACTCTAGTTCTTTATTATTATTATTCTTGTACTATACTATAACTGGCTTCTAACTGGCCTGTCAATTAATTCTCTCTAGCGGGTCTAGCCACTGAAACCGCTGTGGTATCGGGTTTAGTGATGCGTTTCCTATCCTTACTATTATCGTTTGTTCCACGGGTTCATTATTAATTTGTACGGTCACCGACAGACTGTTCGCTCAGTTTCGCAAATCCCACAGCTCTATACTCAATTGTGACATGATAGTCTGCAGATGGGCGTGAACGTGTTTTCACGAATTTTCATCAGGGTTTTGCCTGTTTCGCTTAAAAAATCAATATTTGATTTAAATAAATCCCTTAGCATTATTCCGTAAAATTATTTATTTAAAAACAGTATACTACTTACTATGTAGCATGTGAAATCAATTTATTATTTAAATAATAATTATTTTTTAAATTCAATTGCAGTATCAATACGTTTTTCCCCTTTTTACCCGTGTACGGCGAAGGAACGGAAGGGCATTACCATTTTGAAGTATATATATTTTGTTTGTATGAATGTATGTACGATTGTTACATTGTAGCGCCTAAACCACAGGTCCGATTCTTATATATTGATGATATAAAAGGTACCACTGATAGTATTTTATACCAACACGGGGTTCTTTGAAAATTAAAAATTTGAAAAATATTTTGAAGTCGGTACCAGCAAATATGAACGTGAGTTCTATAAAATACTGTAGGTCCTAAAAATATCCTACAGTGTAGGATATTTTTTGGGCTGGTAGCGACTACAAAATTAAGAAGATTGAGTAAAGAAATAGTTAAAATTTTAGCCATGTTTAAAAAGGGGATTATTTAGAAAATAAGTTTTATTTCATATTTTTTTGGGAATTTTTACTTTGGAAGTCGGTTTAATATTTTGTTTAAAAATAATAATTTAAACCCATAAATATTTTATATAAATTTTCTGACAGTTTTTTTCTATGATGTGGCATTAAAATACATACCCTATTTCTTATAATTGTGATTTTAATGTTTTTCTTTTGATCTACAAATCAGCAATAGGGTTAAGTAATACTAAAAACAACAATTATTTAACTTTCCCATATCAAACTATCAAACATTTCATGTTCGTTCTGACGATGACAGAATGACGTCTGACGGGTGAGCTAGTAAGCTATTTTCGGGTTTTTTATAAAAAATGTAGTAAGATTGGAAAAAAATAAGTAACTTTTCCAACGCATTAGACAAAGACAGCACCACGTATCCGTGGATTAATTTTTTTTATTAATAAGAAGGTAAGGGTACTATGAAACAAAAAAAATGTATGTGGTAAACCACTTGATTTAGCGACAAAGTACCTATGCCATTTCCCATATATTTTTTACGTTTCTTACTTCGCTATCTTCGCTCAGTCTCCAGGTAATTTTGCACTTTAAAAAGGTAGGTAATTGTAAAAAAAACACATATGTAACATAAGTACATCATTTTAATAATCACGGTATTGGCTTGCAAGGTTTACCATCGTCTTGGATTACTGAGCAGCCTAGTTCAGGGTCACCCTGAAGGCCGCCGGACGATCCATCAGAAAATTGTTGCTCAAACGATCTTTTCTCTAAAGTACCTTCCGTCACCAAAACACAGGCAGCTAGCAAAACTAACACCACAAAGTATTTTGCCTTCGACATTTTCAAATGATTAGTCCTACCGGTTGCACGCAATGTTTTATACTTGGATATTTTATGCACTGAAAATCAATTATTTGCATATAATACAGTACAAACAATGATTATTGTTTTCTCCTAAAAATATACCTAACTTGTAATGTTATTGTTATGCATTAATGTAATTCTGGTTCGAAGGTGGGCGTTGACACTAGTGCCACACTACCCCTGCACTCATGGGCTGATATCATGATTTTACTGTGTAAAATTGTCTGTTGTAATTTATGTTGTTACTTTTTAGTAAATCAATAAAAATTCAGTTTAAAAAAATAATTTAAGTAGAATATTTTATAAACACGAGATCAGCGTATTATGTTTATAATATTATTGACTTTCTATGCAAATTTCAAAGATTGTAAAAAAATATTATGACAAAAAATACTTTCGTGTAAAGTGATGCCAATACCTTACCTTATTTTTAATTTATTAACACAAAAAAACATATTTTACAGCCATTACATAAATCGCCAAACTGTGGAGCAGTTTGTTGGCGGTTGGAGTATTATAAATAATATAAATAACAATGACTCGCACTGTCAAAAAGCTATCAGATCAGTACAAGCAAGTATCAGTACAATCAAGCTTCTGACTTTGCTTCTGACTCTACCAAACTTCTTACTCTACACATCTTAACTCTAAGTCTAACTACACTACGCTACATTTGCTTGGGCGTAAGGTGAAAAATTTTCGAACTGTTCTTCTGTACTATTCTTAGTAGGAACGAAATGGCCAAGCCACATAACTGAGCTGTAGATTTTGTGAAGTTAGGCTTGTAGAGTAAAGGCGTGTAGTGTTAGAAGTTTAGTAGAGTTTCGAGGTCCGAGAATTGGTGCCCTGGGCTTATCCAAAGTAATAATGCGATAAACGATAACGAAGTTAGAAAACAATCAAATATATGGGACTTTGACATATTCCGTCGCTAAATAATTTGATTTGTCCTTGCATTGTATTGTTTTCTAACTTCGTTATCGTTTCGATATCGAACTTTGTATCAGCCCTGGCAAATCTGGTTGTGGCATGTAAGGTGTATATTTAAAATACGGGAAAAGAGAGGCACTTGATCCTTAAGGGAGACCTGACATTTAGTACAGTCACTATGTCCGTAGTTATACTATGCCAACAAACTTTTACAAATGTGTAGAATCGTCAAATACGGCACTTTTTAAAATGTTGGATGAATCATAATTTTTATTGCTATCAACTTTTATTTGATCTGATTGAATAGTTATAAAGAAACTATATTAAAGATGTATATGAATTTAAAATGTATCCTTATATCTAATACTAGCTTTTGCCCGCGACTTCGTCCGCGTGGAACAATACTTTGGGATATCGCTGAAATTTACCCGCGACTTTATTTATGACTAACGAAAGCGGAATCCTATTTTTTTAAACGGAACCCTAAAATAAAAGTAGCCTATGTACCCTATAACATCAGCTATCTGCTAGTGAAAGTCCCGTGAAAATCGCTCCAGCTGTTTCAGAGATTAGTCGGAACAAACAGACAGACAGACCGACTTACAGACAGACAGACGGACAGACAAAAATTAAAAAAAAATGTATTTTATTGTAAGTACCGAATATACTTTCAGATTCATTATGTAAAAAGCTGTTAATTTGAAGTTACAAACAGACACTTAAATTGTATTTAACTGTATAGATGTATAGATATTATAATGTATTATATTTTAAGATATTATCAATTTGATGTTTATAAAATAACTAAACTATTTAACTAAACTAAACTAAACATTACCTAACCCGCACGCGCACCCCGCCTTGGTGACGCCCACTTCGCAACGGGCCGTGCAGCAGAAGTCGTAATATTTTAATTTCGCCATAACTTCAAAACCAAACGTCCAATTTTAATCATTCAAAGACCAAATATTATCTACATAAACTGTACTTAGTGATGAAATAATTTATTTTGATAAGGATTAATAACATGAGTAAAATAAACGCGTTTAAATGTAGTCCAAAAAAAATTCAAGATTTCTAAATAAAAAAATGGTTGTTGTGCCTCACTCGACATAGATAGGTATAGTGTGTCGCGGACTTTTTTGTAGATATTTATAAGATCTACAATTAATTAGAACATTTTATGGTTCTATCTTTTATAGTTTAGGCAGCGTACGTAAAATAAGTAACTTTTCTGGTTGATTTTTTACACCTTGTGTCCGAAAAACCCAAATATCTTACGGAACCCTATTTTTTTCCAAAATAAAATTTAGCCTATGTTACTCGTGGATAATGTAGCTTTCGAATGGTGAAAGAATTTTTGAAATCGGTCCAGTAATTTTTGAGCCTATTCATTACAAACAAACAAACAAACAAACAAACAAACAAACAAACATACAAACAAAGTTTTCCTCTTTATAATATTAGTGTAGATATGTAGGACGTAGGTATCATTCATTTTAAATTATTTTTTTATTGCGTTTTGATTGGGTTTTCTCAAATTTTATAGGGTTGCTTTTAATTATAAAACTTTTAAGAGAGCATAGCTAGATGCCACATATCGATAAATATTATTATATAGTAATTATTAGGTACATGTAATGAGACCTGAAACCGCATCAAAATCGGACTCGTAATTGGGCCAACTAATTCTTACTCCAACGCGTCCTGGTGAGTTGTTATTGTAACACTTTACTATTAAAATGCACCAATCAAACAGAATATAATTGGAAAAAATACTAATAGGTTTGCCATTAGTATTTCTTCCAATTATATTTTTTATTAATCTGTCTACAATTGTATACTTGTAGACAGATCAATTCCACGTATTCCAGTGCACATTTTTTCAAATGGGATCTATAAGTAGGAAATAAGGGTTAAAAACAAAATGGGGTATTAAGTGTTCCCAGTTTCCCCTACTATTTACGGAATGATAGTATGGAAATCTACGTGTTACTAGCAATCTGAACAGTCTCAGGTATCCTTTTCACATTGTCTTATCGTCCTCTCCTATTTTTGCAAATAAAATATTCTTATTATTCTTATTCTTATTGAGGAGCCGAGCCCCAGCTGTAGCGAATCTACAGTCCGTTCAGAATTATTTGACCTTATCTGATAAAATTATACCTATAAAACAGCGATAACAGATATTAGACAGTTTCAACGAGTACTGCAATTTGATGCTATCAAGGATGCTGGATGTACAAGAAGGGAGTTTAGTCCGTAGGTTGCTGGGCCACCTTCCCAGTAGACACGGACATAATATCCTTACGGACCAGCCTATGAGGATTCTCCCTCCCGCCCTCACCGTGAAAAAAATATAGAAAATCCAAGGTCAAATAAATAACTACAAACGGACTATAAGAAATTCTTCGTATTTTGTTTATTATTATTATTACTACTACTTCCCATTGGCTCCTAACTGGCCTGTCAATTAATTCTCTCTAGCCACTAAAGCCGCTGACCCTGTGGTATCGGGCTTAGTGATGTATTCCCTATTCTGACCATTATCGTTTGTTCCGCAAGGGCTCAGTACTCAATTGTACGGCCACCTTGTTTAGATTGATTGCTGATTTTTACCCAAGCACTATACTTGTGACGAGGAACTGCGTGTAAAAATCACGTATCTTCACGAATTCTCTAAACATATTTTATCTCAAGGTTAGGACTGTTTGGCGTAAAAAAATAATAATCGATTTATATTATAATAACTTTTTTAATATAGTTTCATAAAATTATTTAATTGAAATCAGTTTAATACATTGCGTGTGAAATCAAATTATTTTCCAATTTCTTTATAATTTAAATTGCCTTATAAATTATTACAGTTTTTATTTACTTTACACACCTATATCACTCGATACGCGACGAGAACGCGATAGTAATAAGATATATTTTGTGCACGATAGGGAATATGCACGTATTTTTTTTAGTTTTTTATATAGATCTATCTTATTTGGTAAATCGTATGGTAAAATCAGTTTTTTGATATCATTAAAAATAACTAAGATATGAACGTTTAAAGTAGTCTATTAGACAGAGAGATCGGACGTGTATCGTGACGTCACATAACATGACCTAGGCCTCTAGTCAAGCTACATTCGATAATTTCGACGTCGAAGTTCGTAAATAAAATGTATGAGATTTGACATAACGCATCGCAAGCGATATGTCACTTAACGATGACTTATGTCAAATCCCATACATTTTGGATTACGAAGTTCGCCGTCGAAATTATCGAATGCAGCTTGACTAGAGGCCCTTCATAGAAAGTTCATACTAAATTTCGTTTTGCTAGAAAGAGATAGAGTACAAACTTTAACCGCTCATATCTTGCTCATTTATCATCAGATATTGAATTTTTTTTTCGCCATTTCATTTATTTTTCAGTCTAGTATCATATTATTATGTTTTAAGCTATTTTTATATTTTATGCATATTCCCTATTGTCGTTATTGAAAGGTTATTGAACATAACGAATATGACACTTTTCAAAAATTTCTGTATTATCTCTATGATTTAGTATTAGTCTAACGTAAATGTACTTGGGCAAATTTGCACCCTTATAAAAATTTCTTAACAATCTTAAGACATATTTTTGCATTACAAAATACGAAGATGCGCACACTTGAAACAAAACGTTTAATAAACAAAGCTGTCTGGGAGCGACACAGCTGGCTTAAAAATGTGTCTGTTTTAGTCGTAAGACTTGTCTATGTAAGACAAACTCACATTGACAAACAAGTCTTGAGACTTATCTAATATCTATGGAAGTCTTGAGACTTGTCTATGTAAGACAAACTCACATAGACTGTCGTGTCTTAAGTGAACGCTCATGTTAAAAGCTCATCAACAGGTTGCTTAGACAAAGTACAATACAGAAACGCTAAATTAGCTAGAATACAAAAAAAAATATATGTCGTACACCACGTGATCTTCTACTTTCGCTAATTTCCTAGATGATTTTGCGTTACAAAATAGTAATTGTAAAAAAACACTAAAATATTTTTACATTATTTTAATAATTACGTCGTGCAAGGTATACCGTCTTGGCTTATTGTACTCACACAGAACAAAGGACCAGGTATTTTGCGCTACAAAATAGTAATTATAAAAGAAACAATAAAATATTTTTACATTATTTTAATAATTACGTCTTGCAAGGTTTACCGTCTTGGCTTACTTATCACCCAGAATTGACCCTGGCGGCATTAGCGTTCGTGGACGAAGCCATTCTTTCGTTTTTTTAATTATATGAAAAAACCCGTCCGTCCCCAAAACACAGGAAGCTAGCAAAACTAACACCACGAAGTATATTGCCTTCGACATTTTGAAATTATTAGTCTTACCGGTTGCACGCAATATTTTATACATGGATATTTTATGCACACAAAATCAATTATATGCATATAATATAGTACAAACAATGATTTAAAATATATTAAGCAACACCAGCTCCATATATTATTTTAATGTAAGTGGCTTTGTTCGAATATGATAAAATAAAGTAGATATGTCATATTCATCGAAATCTATACAGATAAATATAATTGAAGTGTCTGTTTGTAATTTCAAATTAACAGCTTTTCACTTAATGCATATGGAAGTATATTCGATACTAACGATAAAATATCAATTTTTAAAATTTTTGTCTGTCCGTCTGTCTGTCTGTCTGTCTGTTTGTTCCGGCTAATCTCTGAAACGGCTGGACAGATTTTCACGGGACTTTCACTGGGAGATAGCTAATGTTATAAGGTCTAATATAGGCTACTTTTATTTTAGGGTTCCGTATAAAAAAAGGGTTCCCTTTCCATTAGTTGCGGGCAACGAAGTTATGCAAACGAAGTTGCGGGCATCAGCTAGTATGTAATATGTTTACACTCATTAGCAATAAAAACGAGCGTACGAGAGATAAGCAAATTACTAATTGTAGTTTTATAATATTTTTATTTTATCTTTTCTTTATTGTAAATTAATTAGTAAGGAATAGTTTCATAATTCATTCGATTTTATTATAAACTTTTAAACAAATAATAATAAAAATAATGATATACATAGAATTTCTTGATTTTTAGCTATATACCTATATGCTAAAAAAAGAATTCAAGTTTTTTGTCTTGCCTCACCTCACCCTTGCTGAGATTTATAGCCTGCCTTAATCTAGACTGTTAACGAGTATATTTCGAGTTGAAGACAATTTTTGTCGCTTAAAGGTCAAAAGTAAGTCTTAAGACATTAAGAAACTATCAACTGTATACCCACGGAGTAAACTAGGGCAGTAGGCAGGGAGGTGACTGTGTATATAAGCAGCGAGAATACCTCCTGATTTTCCATAGACTAATTTCTACATTTCACTCTTCATGGTCAAAATTCTTAAGTTTCATTGGATACTGCGGTTTCGGCAACGATTGACTTCCAATAAGACTCTATCGTCCCGTGGTCCACTAGACTCTGACTCTAGACTCTCCACCACTACTCTGGGCGACAAGGCATGGGCTGCAAACGTCTGTGAGTAGGTACTTTTTCCACAAAAAGTATCCAAAATTCACACGCTGACGTACCAAAACCAATTAAGGCTATAATTTTACATGAGTAGGTACATGTCGTCCTATTCTAAACATTTAGTGGCTTCAGTTTAAACAAATAGAAAAAAAAAGCCATTTTTACTTATCGCACAGATAAAATTAAGTTTTTAGAGCTCTAGCATTATTTTTCTAACTACTTCAACTATTCCTAATATATTACTAATCAATTTACAAAGTTAGGAATATCAAAGGATCTATAACTAGCAGAAAACGTAAGAGCAAGGCTAAAATTAGCTATTTGTTTTGTCGTCCGTTTTTTATGTTAAAGAGAGTAAATACTTTAATTTTTATGTAAATTTTCCCTAGATCGTATTTCCTGCCACGTTCTACTAGCGGAGTCTAAATTAGACCACTAGTTTTAACAGCTTTTTGAAGTCCAGTTCGTAAAAACTTACTAATGAAGTGCATAGAATTTCATTTATATACCAGTCGCGTTTTTAAAATTCTGGTTTGATGAATATGTTAAATTAAGTTATCCTGTCACGCGGGTAGCCCACGCGTGCGGTTTTTCAGTGCGGTCTATTTACCTAAGGGTAATTGGAAAATTAGGATATATTTTGCAAAAACCCTAGGATTATTGCAAAGAGTCGAATTATTTGATTGTTAGATAAATTTCGCCATCATCAATTTTTAGGATCATCGCTTAAAACTCGACTGTACTATGATGACAGAGAAAAATCATCAGAGCATCAGAACTGTCTATGTCATGCGCGCTAAATTAAATACATTATTGAATCACCATAAAGTCACTAACATTGTTAATACTATGAAGTTGAACCTCACGTTTCTATTATGTATTTTTAAATCATTTGTTAAGCATTCCGATCTATGCGACCGCGACCCGATACCACGACCAGCAAACAAGCGAATCAGTCAAGATGCATTCGATAATTACCACGGCGAAGTAAGCGACTTGTCATTTAGTTAACGCTAATATGTCTAAATGACTAGTCGCTTACTTATATCAAATCTTATATATTTTTGATTTCGAAGTTCGCCGTCGAAATTATCGAATGCATCTTGAATAAAGGCCCTTGTTCTCTGGCTACGCACACCGGTCGCGCGACGCGGATCGCGGGAATTATTAGTGGTACCTTAGGCTACATAATTATCCTACTTATATTATAAATGTGAAAGTTTGTGAGGATGGATGGACGTATGGATGAATGGATGTTTGTTAGGTATTCCTTCACACAAAAACTACTGAACAGATTTTGATGAAATTTGGTATGGTAGTAGTTTAAGGTCCGGATTAAAACATAGGGTACTTTTTATCCCGACAAAGTCCAATGTTCCCGTGGGATACTGTATTTACGCGAGCGGAGCCGCGGGTAAAAGCTAGTAATTCATATAATATTATTGTATCCAACCTGTTGGTTGATAACTCAGGTACATTCGCCGAGTGCCAACAACTCAGGTCTACCACTATTCAACCTTTGCCAATAAAGTTCAATAAATGTATGAGTTAGTTTTACCGGTTCTCGGTGAATTTGAACTGTGTGTGTGTGCGTTTTTCTGTCAATACTCGCCGTGAACAAGTTAACTACAATTTATATGTCATCGAAACAACGCCCCTAGTGGCTAACAATGGTAACTAATTTGATACCATACAAATTGTATTTAACATCACGGCGAGCTTTTTTCTCTTAATATTCCGATTTCCGAGATAAACTTTTTAAGTTTTCGTTTAAATATTTTGTCGGCGACCGTCTGTCCGGATATCTGTTCATCTATCACCAGGCTGTATCTCTTTAACTGTGATAGCTAGATAATTAAAATTGTAACATATGATGTATTTCTTTTGCCGCTTTAACTGCAAATACTTACTAAAATCAGAATTAAATAAATATTTAAAGTGACCCATACAACAAACGTGATTATTTTGCCGTTATATACTGAACCCTTCGAGTACGAGTCCGACTCGCACATGTTTGTGTTAACTCTTAACAATCGATTTTCATATTGTATTAATCTGTGGTACGAAAAATATGATTAAACAAAAAATATTGAATAATTTCATGCAAAAATCAATTATCGACGTGATTTATACGGAAAAGCTTATGAAAAATTTCCATGCAAGCAAATCAGTTTTCCAGACTTATTATATTATAACCAAGTTAAGTTTGTAGTGAATCATTGGTACAAATGGCAAAATTAACGAATGACGCATAAGCCGTGTTCACATTATCCAATTAGAGTAAGCCATTTTGACATTTGTACTGCTGATTCACTACTCACATAAGGCGAATAGACTATAAGTACTGTTTAAATTATAATAGAATATATACGTACTTGGAAGATTAGTATTTATAAAACCAAAGTATTTTATTTTGTTAATACTAAGTTACAATTTACAATTTTTTATACTTCGGTTTTAAATATCTATCTTTCAAGTAAGTTCATGTAACATACACCGTACTTATTGTCCATTCGCGTTAAGAAGGCAGTAAATCATGCGTACATAATATTATGTTAAAATGGCTTACTTAAATTAGTTAATGTGAACATAGCTTTAAATGCGTCTTTGATCAATTGCATCTGCAAAATTCATTTGTACGCATGATTCACTATCTTCTTACCGCGAATAGACTATCCTCTTTTTGAAAAAAACTATGCTCTTTTTTGGTTTTAGTAAAATATATTATCATGACGACATTTTTACCAACAAAAAAGTTTAATACTTACGCCCTTGCTCCTCACTAATAAAAATATTTACACAATGGATAAGCTATATATAGGATAAGTACTAATGTTTTGTCCTTATCTGATACGTTGGATAAATCGCTTGACAGACAAAGACAAAATATTGTTATCCATTGTGTAAAATATAAGGTTCGGTAAAATCAATTACGGATATTTTGGGCATATGATCTGCTGCTTATGTAAAGACGTTTAAGCAGAAAAATAATTGTCATACTCGAAAAAAATATATTTTTCTCTATATGGGCGAGTTTGCGTTTTGCGGAGAGTCACCCATACAAGAGATGATTTTTTACTTTGAGTATGACAATAATTTTTTTGCCTAAACGTATTTACATAAGCAGTGGATCATGTGCCCGAAGTATCCGTAATTGATTTTCGGATACCTTATATATTTTTATTAGTAAATGGGTAGATGTATAATTATATACATTATACTTAAATATAGGTATTTAAACGGAAGTATAAAAAATTAAGAATATTCATTGAATAGTTAGTCGTTTTCATTTTGTGTCGGATTAATTTTACGATATCAAACAGATGATCGAGGAACGAAATGAAATGAAACGAGAAATTGAAAGCGCTACCTGTAATGGCGTATTTTATTCCGCGATTGTTTTGTGGTCGAAAATTATTTGTTCATTTTAATTTATGTAATTTAAAGCTCCAATATTTTAATTGATACTACATTATTATATATCAAAGTAAGTACCTACTAGGCGGTAATAATAAAACATTTTTTGTTTTTAAAATATTTTTACCTCCACCTTTCAGCCATTTTCATTACATTATTCAAATGTAGTCACAACAATATTGAAATAACCTTACCAAGAGGCAAGAGCATCTCTGGACATGTCTGTAAGGAAGGTTCCATAATTATCAACACGCAATACTTAGATTTTTTTCTTTCAAATTACTTCCAAAGTTATCGTTCAATTTGGCTCAAATTTTTTCCAAAAGTGTGGTTGATCAATCAGCATGAAAAGTAATACGTTTCTACCTCTTATAGTTCAGTAATGTAACGGTGGGTTCAATTTGTAAAACACTTTGGAGGCTGATTACTCGAAGGTCCACTTTATAAAAAAGTCGTGGATGAAACTTCGCCATTATTTAGAAAGACCAATTCGTAGATACCCGGCACGATAGGGTGGAACGAAAAATAATCATTCCCACTTCACTTGTATGCCACCCCTATAATATTTTTATTATTTTATGCCATATTATATTTTATGCAATCTATCTATACTATATAATAAACAGGAAAGGTTTGTTTGTTTGCATCGAATAGGCTCCGAAACTACTAGACCGACTTTGATGAAATTTGGCACACATATAAAGTAGACCACGGGGAAGGACATAGGCTATTTTTTATTGCGTTAAAATGTGCTGTTCCCGTGAGATTTCGTTTAGCGCGCACGAAGTGGCGGGGAACATCTAATAATCAATAAATCTAAATTAGCAGGGGTGGACAGACAGATGGACGGATAGAGCGAAAATATAAGGATTCCTTGCAGTACTACGGAACCCTAAAAATGTACCTAACTAATAGATTTTTGATCCCTCGTATTAACTATAGTAATCAATATATAGTGCTTAGAATATGAACGCTAAACCCTACTTATATTGATCGAAGCGAAAGCGAAAATCGAACACTATATTAAATTGTTTTATTATGAATATTAAAAAAAACTGACGCCCTTTTACTAATAAAAATATTTACACAGTGTATCTATACAATGTTTTATCCGTGGCTTAATACTTTGGAAAAGTCGCTTGACAGACAAGGACAAAACATTGTATAGCTTATCCATTGTGTAAATATTTTTATGATAGTAAGGAGCAAGGGCGTATTAAACTTTTTTGTTGGTAAAAATTTCGTCATGATAATATATTTTACTAAAACCAAAAAAAAGAGCATAGTTTTTTGACGACCGCGACAATCTGGAGTGTACAGTGATTAACAATTTTAAAAAGTTTCGCACACGAATCAAAAGCTTTGAGCACTCCAAAGGGGTGTGTCAAAGAGAACATTGCATACAAACAATATATTGCAATCAAAGGTTCTGGGCAGAGGTGACTACGTCACGTGACACAGTTGGAAGGCCATACATTACAGTTGACACCACAATATGAACCAGCTTGAAGGTAAAGGGTGAAATCGTTTTTAATTCCATTTGAATCGTCGTTTCGTCGTTTTATCCTGGTGACGTCCACTGCAGGACATAGGCCATCTCCCTTTTCATTTGAATGTTTTACAGCTATTTTGATATTCCTTTTATATAGGCCTAGCTTTATTCATCGCATACTTCGTCTACGTGGATTCCCATTCACCATTGTACCTCCGTGGGGTGTGTATTTCGTAAAACCCCTTTTTTAACGGATTCCTACATCACGACATTCGTTCAGTTGTTGATATTTCACTTTGAACTCTATTTCACCCCTTCAGAGGATGAATTTCAAAATACTATAAAATAGGTAGGTACGTTCTTAATAATAATATATATGATTTATTTATTTATTATTTCATACCAATTATCCCAAAATATAAAATAAAGACTTACAGACCCATATTTTATTATTTTTTATATTACATTTCAGGGAAATCGGGACAGATTTAAAAGAATCAACCCTTATTTTACACCCACAGAGGGTGAATCCTAAGAAACTCTATAAGAAATGTATTCAAAAGCAGGAATCTCAATTTTAAACCCCTATGTCACCCCTTCAAGGGTGGAATTTTTCAAAATCCCTTTTCAGTGTAAGTTTAAATTAAAACTAAATTCCCAATTTTACACTTCTATAATTAGCGGATTTGGCTATGCGTACGTCTATAATTCTATAGGTACCTATAGACGCACGCACAGCCGAAGATGTGTGGACGTCTCCTCTTATTAAATATATACACAATAGATATATTTTTGATTCAAAAAGAGATTTACAATGCAGCAGTACTTTAATGCTAAACAGCTATTTTAATTGTTATAATATTAATTCAAATATCTTTGATGTAACAACGAAACCGTAAATTTCACTACATTTTCGAACGTCTAGTGCACTTAACACAAAGCTAATTTTATTACTAGTTATATTAATAATTCAATGTAACTTAACGTTTCACTAAATTTAATATGTGACTGTGCTACCAAAAGCATTACGTTCGTGATGTAAATTGTAATACAGAAAACATTTATTTAAAATGTAGTATGTTAGTATAGTTATTTATTTTTATTTCGTTACTAAAAATGGTCCTACGACTAAAGTATTTTTTATAAGTAGATTTTAGGTATACTGTATACTATTGTATATTGAACTATACTTAGTAGATATTATTGTATTATTACTGTATAATCACTACTATAATCACAGATTAAAAAGATGTATATGTCACCGTAAAATTGTAAAAACCGTTAGGTTGTAATATTACTAGAGGTATTATAATATTATTATGCTGACAGATTGTCAAATACTAATTTCTCCATACAATTGTACGCATTATTTTTCGTTATAAGTATTATTATGAAAAGCAAATAAATATGACGGCGCGGGGCACACGTTAAATATTACAATATAACGAAAAATAATGCGTACAATTTTATGGAGAAATTAGTATTTGACAATCTGTCAGCAAATTATAATATCTCTAGTAATATTGCAATCTAACGGTTTTTACAATTTTACGGTGACATATATATTTTTTGTCTGTGGTTAGTATACGTCACGAGTATTCAAATTGAAATAATGGTTTAATTTAAACAATATGATGTAATGGATTGGAAGTCGGTTCGGGCGTACATCCGATCCCTGATCTACGCTGCTCTCAATTTTGACATTTTGATCGAAAGCTGTTCGTTACATTCGATGTTGTAATTTGTAGATCTTTTGAATGATAAATGTTCTCATTACAGAATATTACACTGATTTTTCAAAGTTAACGTATCATGATAAGATAGAATATCTAAAAAAAAAAAAACTCCCACATCGATCTCGGTGACGGTGGGCGGTTTCATTGAAACCAGGCCAGTTACGCAGGAGTAATTTTATAGTGCCCAAGTGTGTGCGCAGTACACAAGAGCACTCTCTCTTCCTTTTATTCTCGTAACCCAGTGGGATGGATGACCGACACGACTGGCGAGAGATCAGGCGCAGGACCGACTTTTTACATGCCCATCCGACGCATGGATCATCTTTCTTGTCAGACAATCAGGTGATCAGTCTGCATTGTCCTAACCAAATTTGGAAACAACATTTTTTGTTGTTCCAAATGTTCCAATGCGGGAATCGAACCCACTACCTCCGAGTCGAGAGCCAATGCTCAAACCACTAGACCACGGAGGCTGTTTTAGAATATCTAATCATAGTCTAAAAGAGAATTTCGGTCCCAAAAAGATTTTAAACTCAAATTTAAAAAGTTTTAAAATCTTAAACTTTTTGTGCTTTCCTCCAGTTTTTAGGAGATATCCTTATGAGATGTTAACGAAGTTTTATAAAAATACGCAAAAATATTTTTTTCAAAATTATCTTTACAAATTATATTTTTTTAAACGCCCCAAACATTAAATTGTATTTGTAGACTACACTATCCTAATCTAACGCGCTCGAGTTACTTAAAAATCCCCTCTTGGGCTACCGTACGGTAGCCCAATTATTATGAAGATAGAAGAATACGCTAGATGACTGATTTGTTTTTATTGCATAAGTAAATAGTACTCATAAATATAAGTAACTTCTCAGAAGAAACAGTATATTAAAAATCAATATTTCCATAAATACAGCGATTTATTTACAAAATTTTGCAAGTCTCGTGAAAACGCTCCATACCAAAGAGTATATGTATAGGTATATCTACAAGTGTCCATACTAAAGTCGTACAATAGCTGCGACGTCATGTTCTAGATAAAGTGTATGAAATATAAGGCCGCATGAACATATTTGTAAATATCTCCGATATTAGGCGTTTATGATACTTACCATAATTAATGTTTTTAAATGATTTAAGTAAACGAATAATTTAAGTTTTTGTTTATATTACTAATTAAAAAAAACACCATAGCACTTTTAGATGTACCTATCTAATTAGTAAACTACACATAAAATAATATTTTTTTACATACACTTTTTTAAAAATCGTCAACACAATCTAGATTACAAATAATAGAATGACTGCAGATAATAAGATGCACTAGCGTAAAGTTTGTAGTAACTAAATATTTATAATACGAGTATTATGATTTATTAAAGTTCTCATTTCTAAGTCACTATAAAAATAAAATTTTCCACATACGGGTACAAAATTTTTATGAGTTACTAATTAAATGAACTATCTTGAATTTCACTTAGTCTCTACAACATCTCATAACTTTCTGAAAAGGAAATACTTGGCTTTTTTCATTTAGGTATGGTTTTTTTGGATATCATTTACAGCTGGTAGTAATTTAGTTATACTCGTATATGGTTTCAATATCGTCGATACTAACACGTAATGTAGCCTACAACTGCAAGTCAGTCACCTAGAGAAAAACAATTGCAAGTCTAGGTAGCTCCGCCCGCGTAAATACATTATCCCGCGGGAACACTACTTTTTCGGGATAAAAATATCCTTTGTCCTTTCCCGGGACCCAAAGTATGTCTATACCGAATTTTATAAAAATCGGTTAAGCGGTTAATGCGTGAAGAGGTAACAGACAGACACACTTTCGCATTTATAATAATAATATAGAATATATAGATTAAAGATAAAAAAAACTCAATAATTGTATAATTGTTTCTGCCATATATTAAATCAACGTATTGGTACATATGTATATGTAATAATAATGGTATTATAATTTATAGTTCATGTATTTATAGTATGGTATTATAATAGTATTATAATTACATATTAGTATCGACGACGAATGACGATGCTACCAGCTTCCTAGCTTTTCATCTTTAACGACCACTAACGTCTCGACAATAATACAGTCTTCGCAGTACTTTATTGGGTATATTATACTTAAAAAAATCGGATATTTCGAAAGTTTTAAATCATTGTTAGTGGCCTCACAATGCAAACTATTATAAATAGCATCTCTAACTATTATACATATCAAACACTTACGTTAGCACTTTTATAGACTAGGATAGGTTCCAAACAAAGATATATTATGGTATATTATATTTTATTTTTATATATTTGTCTATGGTTCCAAAATGATAATATCTATGGGCATTGGGCTAATAATCCGAAAGATATTTTTTGGATTCTAACTTAGGTATTACAATAGTAACATCAGTGTGGAACATTACCGGAAAACTAAACTCGCTGCCACTTAATATATTTTTATTTGTATGCATACGGAAATTTAATCGAAGAATAAATATTTGCTGCGAACCACTGGAATTTTTATCGTTGGCACAGGTAATTAAAAGTTATTGTATAACTTGCGAGTTGAATATTTAATTCTTTTAGGTCAGGGAATACTTGACTGCCTGCAACGAGCTGAGTCGCTCACGGCTTACATTTTACAGCGAAATATTTTGTGGAACCGCCGAGTTACGGAATACGATTGTTGGAATATTATGTTTTATCGTAGTTTTTAATTAACAGCCATTGATTATCATATTGTGTATAGCTTAATAGTATGATAAAAACTTGCCAAGTGCGAGTAGGTCTTGCGCACGAAAGGTTTCATACAAAAAGGCAAAAAAGTTTGTTGTATGGCCCTCCTAATTATTTATTTTAGTCTGTTTTAGTATTGGTTGATAAAGCGGCAACAAAAATATATCATCTGTGGAAAAAATAACTGTCTCGCTATTTCGGTTAAGGAGATACGGACAACAGACAGACAGACAGAGAGTCCCGTTTTTATCCTGCTGGTAAGAAACCCTAAAATAGGTTACAGACTCGATAAATACAGTTAAAATCAATAAGATGTCGCGCTAAATTGTACACAAATAGTTATAACTAAGGCATCAGTTACGGAAAATTATGTTTCACCTGACATTCATTTAAATTATGGATAAAAGGCCCAAAGTTTGTATGAAGAAACAACATAATTATAACGTAAGCAAAGATTAATTGAGGTATCACGCTGGAATTTATATCAAATACTCAAGTCTATTGTCCCTTGGAGCAGTAAAAAATTCAAATAGAAGTTTGATTGTTTCACAGCTCTTCTTCTTCTAATGTCGCAAAATGCCGCAAATTTTCGACACTCGGAAGGGAATCAAATACATACAGGGTAACAATAATACAGGGTACTTCCCGTCTACCTACAGAATCTTGAATTTTGGTACGAAGCAACGTCTTGCTAATTATTATATTTTATACGTCTTATGTTAAGGTGGCGTCTGAATTATTGGTGTCTACAAGTAACTTCTAGTCATAAAATTAGAAACTCTTAACATCACACTCCTACTCCTTAAATTTTATATGAGTTTACTGATAAAAGTTCTTTTCAACATAATATAAGAACTAAGAAGGTAATAGTCCCCTGGGAGCTTTGCCGAAGTAGGTACATATCGAAACGAAAATGAAGATGGAAAACCAAAAAATGTATGAAACAAACCACGTGATTATCGTTTTTATTTCGCGACTTAAGTACCTGGATAATACAATACAGATCAACATAATAATATATATGTTTCGTCTTACGTTTAAAAATGCACTGATTAAAGCCCAGCCCGTGAACAAACGTTATTTATTGCGCGGCCGCACTGCAACGTTCACTGAAAAAGCCTTGACAAGACAGCTTGAAACAGCAATTAGCTTTGTTTGTTGTTTGCGGTTCGAAGAGAGTGACAGTGTGTGTAATCAATAAAGACATCACAATTCAGTCACGAGCTAAGGTCACGAGTAACAAGCAGTTGTTTTAATGGACTGAGATCCCAGCCCCGCCAGACTCCCCTTATATTCTTAATGATAAAAAGTATTTCATATTGTCAAAGAATATATATTACTAACGTATTGTAGTATTAGTGTGTATGTGTGTGTTTGGACGTATGCATACGCGTCAGGTTGTAGCGTAGCCCAATTTTTAGGTACATGACGCTAAAGTTGCGAAAAAATTGTACTCACTTTTCTTAGATTCCTATAAAGTATCAATCTAATTTTTTGGATTCAGAATAACGTAAGGAACAAAACTTATTAAATTCATTTTTCTTTAAATCATTTTTTAAGGAATCAGGAATTAAATACCACATACATCAATATTTTTGCTTTTGTTTACACCTAGATAAACTATTGCTGAAATGCTAACAAAAGTATGTACCTATTTAAAAAGATAATTAAATATTTTTAGAGGAATGAAATGCCATATTATAGCCCATTGTTTTATAATATGAGCCACTTAGAATTTAAACTAATACTTTGCGATTTGTTTACAAATTAATAACACAATTAATGTTTCTTTTAAAATTCAATGTTTAGAATCCTTCATGCGTTGCCGGTATGGTAAGTAAGCCAACATAAGTTAACAAATTTAGTTGGGAACAGAGTTTGTGGCACCTGTTTGCTAAACGTGAACCTGTGTAGAAGTTTCGAATGTTTAATTGCTTATATAAATCTTGTTTTACAGGAATTCAACCTAGATTACAATTAAAAACCGTGTAACCTTAGTATAACTTTGTAGTGTATTATAATGTTTGTTTTGTTGTTTTTGCTAACATTTCTTAGGGTTCCGTAACCAAAGGATAATAACCTAACCAAGAGCATGCCAAGACATATCTAAGGAGGGTTCCGTAACTATCAACACGCAATAGGTTTTCTTTGAATTACCTACTTCAAAAGTTATTGTCAGATATCGCTCAAGAGTCTTCCTAAAGAGGTTTTAGCACGATCTATCAGCATGGAAACTTACGAGTTTCTATCTGATAGTTTAGAAATGCCCTTATAAACCACTTTGAAGTAGTTTGGAGGACGATTACTCGAAAAAGGTTGACTTTGTAAAAAAGTCATGTTCAATGAAACCTTTATTTTAAAAGACCTATTTAATGAGACCATAATATTTTTCATTCCCACTTCACATGCATGGAGAGCCATCCCTAAAATATAAAATTATTATTAGTTTATGATGCCAAAACCGAGATATATGCACAGTCTATAATTATACAAAATTTTATCAATTTATATTCGTAATTACAGAAGTTAGAAGCGCGGACAGACAGACAGACGGACGGACAGAGCGAAACTAATTGAGTATTACGGAACCCTAAAAAGGCTAAGATAAAGTGGGCACTAAAAAAGAAATTGTGCACTCTGTTGTAAAATAAATATACACTAAATGGGAGGCGACAGCCTCCGTGGTCCAGTTGTTTAGAGCTTGGCTTTCGACTCGGAGGTCGTGGGTTCGATTCCCGCGTTGGAACAAAACCTAACTTCACAAACTCTACATCTTAGTCAATTTATGTGGCTTGGCCGTTTCATTCCTTCAAGAAAAGTATAATAGAAAAACAGACAGTAAATTTTTATAAGCGAATGTAGCGAAATTGCCAGACCACATTTTTTACTAAGGTGAAATTAGGCTTGTAGAGTTAAGGCGTGTAGAGTCAGAAGCTTCGTTTTACATGAGATCTGATAACTTTTTGACAGTGCGAGTTATATGGTATCGTTTTGGCATCACTTTACATGAAAATGTGTTAATTAGATATTTAACATTTACAGCATTCAACATTATACTGATTATACTGTAATAATATATTCAACCCGTGGCCGATAACTTATTTTATGTGTATACTCTTTTACGCCTGTAGTACGTAGGTGTAGGTTGTAGGGGTAGAAGGCAGTTATTTATTTATTCCAGTTCATAGTTAAGACAGAAAAACGTCTGTCGGTGCAGTTAGTAAGCTATAACAATATGTTCACACATCGTAGTTATCGTTGATCGACGTTAGACGGTTCCAAAAATTGGCGAAAACAAAATATAATATAATATGTTATATGTTCAAGAAAAATCCACATTATATGGTGGTCCATATTATATGGTGAGAATATTATAAGCAACATACATTTCCGCTTTACTTAATTAATAATATTATATTATTATAATTCAAATGAAATTTAAAACAAATTAAAAAATGTAGTTACACATACAATAAACATAAAAAAATATTTTCACTAAATTCTAGTAGGTCTAAACTTCGTATTATTATATTCTAAATACGTCTAACATAAAATAGAAAAGAAAATTTAGCAGCTACGATAGGGACATGCAACTAAACGATTTAGAAACGACGAGAATAAATATTATCCAAGAGATAAACTTTACATTTGACCGTTTTAGTGTAAAATCGCTATCAAATATAAAATCTATTCTGCTGATAAATGATATTCTCGTCGGTGGTTTTCGACGTGCTAATTTCTAGATCGGTGGGCGGAAACGGAAGATTGTCTAGCTGTAACCTAGCCACTAGGGCGGTGCGGTGGCTTGCGCGAGAGTCGATATCGCGAGGGGTGAGACCAAAAACGTGTAATTTTGTGAGGTGTGAGTGGCATCATTTCAGTCACGTAATTTCTGCATTTAAATGAGTTGTCAACACTACTACACTAGTATTAAAAGTACGCGACTGCAAATCACAACATGACACTCGTTTGGACTCATGGCACAGACGAACAGATAAAGAGCTAGATAGATTTCGATTTGTTTGCACTACTACAAGCACACGGTCACGGTAAAATTGTGGGCCATTGCAGGGGGCATCAAAACTTTTAAAAGAGATGTTCTAGAAGGGTATAAGGCGTGGGCCAGCACTATGTACACTATAGTGTAAATATAGCTACATAATAATATAGTAACTGTTTCCTATTCTTTATTGTATTTAATTTCACTTCGTTTCAATGTACATTTAAAATAACTTCGTCAAGAAGAGCAACACAACGTAAAATAAAACATGGCGGATCTTATTAGAATTAACCAAAAAATTTAATTATGACAATGTCATGACTTTTGACAAAGAAAGACGTGTAACATTCAAGAAGACGTATCTTTCTAAAACTGTCAACTACGTCAAAAGTCAAGTCAAATCAACTGTCATGGCCTCCCTAAAAATAGGGTTCTCGCAATGAAAACTCTTCAAATAATCATTTTTGTATGCATGTACCCTTCTTCAATTTTTTTTTGTATTTATATGAAATTCCCATATCTCTTTCCTATTTACGTATGTAGTGTACATAGAGCTGGCCCAAAATCAAACATCTCTTTTCGATCGATTTGGATCGTTCTATGAAAGCTATTTATCTGTACGTCACTATATATTTTCTACTCTATGCTCATGAGCAGCATGGTGCGCGCTCGCGCTCGCCGCCGCCGCACGTGGCTAGGGAGTGACATACAAAGCTGTCTAGTGGCTACAGCACCTGGGTATCTGCAGAGCGATCTCGTCCAAACTGTCGAGGGGCTCACTCAGCGGCCGCTCGTGCAGGCGAGACGGCGCTGTGAGCGTATCGGAACTCATGTTTTGTCTATTTTTCAGTTTGTTTGTCTTCTTTCGGTTCTCCTCGGCGCGGCGAAGGTTGTGGAAACGGAAGAAGAAGAACGACATTATAGGTCTCGTACACTTCCCCGGACCCACAGTACAGCACAGTTCAGAAAAGAGAAGGTGAGATCAGGCAATGACAATGAGATACTTCACAATCTGATACGATAGTTTTTTTATACTTGAGGCGGATGGAGTACTTCAGTTCATGTTTTTTATACTTGAGGCGGATGGAATACTTCAGTTCATGTTTTTTTATACTTTCGGGTACGGATATTGAGGGGTCTTGGAGCGGTGTTCGATATGGCCAGTTTCACGACCGCACATTTAACCTACGCTCGTACATAATTTATGTGTTTGTTCAAGTTTATATACACAACCTACCATTTAGGTTAACTGTATCCTGAATCTACGTGCGTAGCGGTGTTTTAAGGGAATAGGTGAATTTAGGGTAATGGGAATATTTAATTTGAGTATATTTTATTGTTTATTGGAGTTGTTACGCAGCGAATTCTATTGCTCACTGTTGTTGTTATCGTATTTTCGAATCTATTTCATTATTTTGAAAAAAATGATGTTAATATTAACATCATTTTGCTTTGCTTAAATTGACCGTAAATACCCATAAACTTAGGAAATCTTACTCAAAAAACATAGGTTTTCATAAGGTTTATAGGTATAGACCTATGACCCTAAAACCAGCTTGTTTACAATTTTGTATTTCTTAATGGTTTTGTCATAAATAATATCCTAAGCATTTACTGTGACGGTAACTTTTTTACTCGCTTATTAAAAAAGTCGCACCACAAACTATACTATTAGATTGTTTAATTTTCATTCATATTTGATTGTAAATATTTTTATTCACAACCATGGAGTCTGGAGAAGTGGTGATAATCAATAAATTGTTAGTCATATTTTATATCAATACTCGTTGAAATTAGTTAAAATATCTCAGTTACCCCACCTCCTGTAGACATGCGACACTAACCGTTGTAACCTAATTTTATATTTGAGCGCCGTGGGTAAATGTTCCATAGTAATTATCCCAATGTCGTTTCTGAAGTTTGCTAATCACTTACCTAATATAGTTTGACTTTATCTACATACAAACTTTACATTATACTTGCTTACTAATATTATAAACTAGCTTTTTCCGTGGCTCCGCCCGCGTAAATAAAGTATCGCACGGGAACACTGTGGGTCAATCCTGAGCTCAGACTACTGCCATACCAAATTTCATTAAAGTACGTTCAGTAGTTTTTGCGTGAAAATGTAACAAATATCCATCCATCCTCACAAACTTTCACATTTATAAAAATAGTAGGATATGAATGTGAATTTGTTTGTTTGTTACGCTTTCACGTAAAAACGACATAACCGACCATCATAAAAGGCACAGCCATGGGGAAGGACATAGGCTACTTTTTATCACGGAAAAATATACGATTCCCGTTAGATACTGTATTTACATGGACCGAACCGCGGGCTAAAACTAGTTAAATATAATTAAACGACTTGAATGACGTGGTCATGTAAATTAAAATTATTTAAAAATATATTTTTGTATTTTCTTTTTGATGTTATTTTTGTATATTTTATAAATGGAACTTTCCAATTAGTAGACCATATTTATGATGCAGAATATTATGGACTAACGGTGGAAATGCACGAAATGGATGTACCAAAACCTCATTAGTAGAACACTAATTGGGAACGTATTGTTGATTAATGATTACATTTATGTAAGCAACTCACAAATCTCACGATTATCCAGTATTACACCTAGTTATTCATTATTTCGACTATAGTTAACCCCCTTTTCTACACCTAATAGTCATTATTTCGTCTCTATTTGGCCTCTTTTCTATACCTACTTATCCAATATTTCAACTATATTTGGTCCCTTTTCTCACTCATTATTTCTATTATATTTAGTCCCATTTTTTCACAATTTGTCAATTGATTTCGAATATCTTTGGTCCTATTATTTTATACCAGCTAAAACCCATAAATAACTTTATGGTCTATTTTTGCCTTATAGCTACTAATCGTAATAAATTAATACGTGAAACAAAAGCTTTGTACTCTATTTTACAGAAATTATGCGAACGGAGGAGTATGAAATTTGACACAGCTGATAAAGTTTATATCGAGAAACTGTTTCTCAATTTTATTATTATTTGCGTATTTTTTAAAATAATACTTTAAAATTAATAAAAACAACGTTTCACACACACCTCAAATTAATAACTCACACTACCATGCGTTTGCATAGTAACCGCCCCCCACACCCCCATCTTCCCCCGCGACAGTAGGTGTGGGTTCGACACAATTTTATTACGCGTTGTCAGTCTTTCATAGACAAAGTTAAAATTTAAATAATTATCGAATTTCGACCACTAGTCCTATACTAATAAATATCATAATGCTATATTTTTCCACAATATTTATATTTTAGTAATGAACAAAAAAAATCATAACTAAACTTTCTTTTTAAATTCTCTAAAAAGACTTACTAGTCACTACGAATTAATAGCACTTACTACGAATTAACATTAATGTTTGCTCGTATTTTTTAAATCTGTTTATTAATTCATAATTATTTCGTCAAGCACTAGAGTTTATATTGAAATTGATTGAATTAATTAACCGAAGGCTTTCCTTTGGATTATAATTGGGTCGGATTTCCATTCTGATACAAAATTTGAATCCGTCTGCGGTTAAAGGATCCAATCTTTCGTTTACGTTTCACAAACAAATTTATACTTAATTATCCAGTTCGATAACTAGGTGCCTATTATGTAAATATTTGTTTTTGTTGAATATTTATTTAAAAATAATATAGTATTAGTACATAACTTTTTTAAATAAAATAATTAATGCAGCTACATATCAATTGTTATAACAGAAAATGTAGCTTTATTTTATTTATAGAACCGAGTTCTAGCTTCGAACGCGGTTAATGATTTTTGCCGCCAACTGAATCCGTCGACCGCTTTCGGTTTTCTTTTTTGGGAAATAAAAGCACTTTTGCAATGAATCGGTGTAAACGAAAAATATGTCGGTTTTAAATAAAATGTATTACATTTTTCTAAATCTTGTTTTCACTTTGTTACTATCGAATAAAAATCATAAAATAGAGAAGATGCATAATTTTTTATTGGCTTTTTGAAAAGTACATAATAAGTTAGGAAATATCGTCTTTGCAATGGCATATTTATAATCAATCGTTGACGAAATATCACAAATTAGTCATCAAAAAAGTGAAATCGTTGGAGAGCATCAAAATCGCTCTATACAAAAAATTTTGTTACAACAAAAATGTATGGAGATAAATACAAAAGTTAGTTTATTAACTTAAATACTGCTTTTATGTATATCATTTTCATAACGAAAAATGACACTAATAAAATAAGGATTTGAACAATTTTCGTTTTGCGATCAAAGCAAAAAATAAAAATAATTCGTCGTTTTTTTAATACCGTAACTTTTAATTTAGAATTAATTATTGTACTTTTCGGTCCATATTTATGTTTGCCTTTCGGAAAATATAAGAATTTTGCTAATTTAAAACAAAAGAATCTTCTCTATCTTAGTTTTTTATTTACATAAAATGGTTTTGTGAAATTTTTAAAAATTTGTTCAATACTGATCTCTCTAGTTTGTCTATTTATTAAATGTGGTAACCATGCACATTTTCGAAAACTAAAAATTGTCCCAATTAAAATAATGTTATGCAAAAAAAACGCACGAGGCTGGTCTGGAATGGCGTGTCGCTGTATGGACTTGTTAAACTATTTTTCATTTCTTTAATCTCTCATGCGCTAAGTTTATAAATACATGCGGATGCTAGTTCAACCCACATGCCTATCATTGGACTCGCCGTGTCATTCGTAAACTGTAATGACAACTGATGCAATGAAACTTTAATGATGGTGCTATCTACATCATAATACAATACAAACCGGTTACGTCCGTTCACATAAAAATTGTCGTCGTCTAATTCGTCGTCCATGACAGCAACTCGCCATCCGAAACACAGAAAAACTCAGAAAGGGAAAGGAGAGAGAGTACCTAGCATTATTTTGGCATTGCGATTTCGAGTCGAGTTAGGTTCGAGTTACGAGCGCGGTTCGAGAAGCGAGCGAGTGCCCACCGATCGTGATTTACGCGTTCGACTGCGGTGCCGCGGATCGCCACGGGAGAACCCTGCCGCTCCCCGAAATACGAGGGGTTAGAGGGGGAGGGGGCACACTTCCCCACATCCCTCGCACCCGCGCACTCCGGGCCATCTTATCACACATTCAACTTTTCGTACTAGAACTTGGAATAAACTTTTCCCAAGCCGCTCTGAGGTAGAGTCGCGTGGAAAGCTTCCATTTAAATGAAATGAATGTTTTTTTATTTAAACTTGAGTCGAGATTAAATTATTTTCGAGATAGTCTAGAAGAATAAGACTAAAAAGATATGAAAACTAATAGACAAATGAAATCTTATGTAACTACTCAGATTTTAGTATTAGATTAATTTAAATTAGAAGTAAACAAAAATAAAGTTAAACAAATAGATTCGTTTTGTCTGGTACCTGGGAAATCAAGCTTTGCTCGGAGTTTTAGCAGAACGATAAAATAATTAAAAATAAATAAAAAAATATAAAAGAAAGTATTAAAATATTCATTAGCCACTATTTGGCAACAACGCAAAAAATTTGATTCTAACTAAGCTGACAACCGGATTTGATGCTTAGAATACGAAATCCACTTATATATTATTACGTGCCGAATGAATATATTAACAACTTAAAAATGCGCGGTTTTCCAGGGATAAGACCAAACTAGATCAATTTTTCTCTCCGGAAACTCCCGGCATACTAAATTTCATGGAAATACAAGCAGCTGTTTCCGAGATTCCGATTTCATATTATAAATAAAATTTGCTCGTTTACCCCCATACTAATAAACGCTGTATAAGCTTTGAATAGTTATACAGTGTTTTGTTCACGTCACACAAGTGACATTTTTAATTCGATAGAAGGAGACAAAACACTGTGTAACTATTCAAAGCTTATACAGCGATTATTAGTAAGGGGGTATAAGTATAAGAATTTTTATATCTAAGTTAATACCTTTATCGGACATAAATATTATGAAACACGGACTAAAATGGTAGAGCAATTATTTTCTACAATATGTTCCATGTTCACTATATTTATTCTGTGAAAATATCTTCCGGACGTTTTCAAACATTTTCCGTTCTTTGCCCTGAAAGATACGTATAAAAATATATATTTTTGATGGATTTTTAATTCGGACCTGCCTAAAACAAGTGTACCTAATAGAGAAAATATAATGTTGTAATATGATACAGTGTAATAAAAAAATCCGTTCTCCAAATTAACCATCACTTAATCATCGTATATGTAACCATTAAACGACCTTGGAATATAAAATTCGATCGATTCGATTCTAAAATTTGACGACCTCCGTGGCTCAGTGGAGAACGCGGGTTCGAATCCCGCCAGGGAACAAAAAGTTTTCTGTGTTCCTGGGTCATGGATGTGTATTAAATATGTGTATAATATAATAAAAATCTTAAATATAAGTATAGTTGTTAAATATATAGTAAATTTGATAATGATACCCTACGGGTAGCGGCGGCGCTGAGACTGGGATGTAAAGTGTGCGAGCCCCACCGCTGCCCCTGCGGTGCCGAGACTGACCCCTACGGCTACCACGGGCTCAGCTGCATTAAGGCTGCCGGACGTTTCGCCAGACACCATGCCCTAAACGATATTCTCCGTCGAGCATTGGTGTCGGCGAACGTACCATGTGCGCTTGAGCCCACTGGTTTGAGCCGAACTGACGGTAAGCGCCCAGATGGTCTCACTTTGGTTCCGTGGAGGAAAGGCCGCTGCCTCCTTTGGGATGCCACGTGTGTGAGCACCTTCGCCGCCTCACACACTCCCAGCACCATACGCACAGCTGGCTCTGCTGCAGAGTCTGCGGCCAGGCATAAGCGCTCTAAGTACGCGGAACTGGAGCGGCAGTACCTGTTCGTGCCTTTCGCAGTCGAAACAGGTGGTCCCTGGTGCGACGAAGCGAAGGGTCTGATCCGTGAGCTGGGCCGACGGCTGCGGGACTGTGGCAACGACCCCCGCTCCGGGGCGTACCTGGTTCAGCATGTTTCCCTGGCCATTCAGCGCGGCAATGCGGCTAGCGTCATGGGAACATTTGAGCCCGGTATGCTGCGGGGTGGGCTTTTCTCCTGAGGTTAGCTTCGTAGGTACTAGTAGGTAGGTATAGACTATTATTCCATTGTTTTATTTTATTAAATCCACACCGTATTGTATTTAGATAGTAAGTTTTTATATTAATTGTATTTACCTAACTACTTATTATTAAAGGTTTAGGTAGGTATTAAAAGTTATAAAAAAAAAAAAAAAAAAGTATAGTATAAAAATTATTAAATATATTTCCGTTGTCTGATACCCGTAACACAAGTTCTTCGGATACTTACCACGGGCGTTAGTAATATATATTCTTTGCCACGGGGCTAGACCGACGTAGTGTAAAGCGTCCATAGATATTATTAATATTATATTATTAAATGCGAAAAAGAATTTAGTTTTAGTAGTAGTAGAGCCCCATTTAAATATTTATTCTGCTCTGTTTTTAGCCCCGACGAAAACAAAGGGCTGTTAATGAGTTTGGCGTGTCTGTGAGTGTGTCTGTGTCTGTCCGTAGCATCGTAGCTCGCAAACGGAAGAACTTTTTTTTTTTTTTTTTTTTTTTTTATGAAATAAGGGGGCAAACGAGCAAACGGGTCACCTGATGGAAAGCAACTTCCGTCGCCCATGGACACTCGCAGCATCAGAAGAGCTGCAAGTGCGTTGCCGGCCTTTTAAGAGGGAATAGGGTAATAGGGGAGGGTAGGGAAGGGAATAGGGTAGGGGATTGGGCCTCCGGTAAACTCACTCACTCGGCGAAACACAGCGCAAACGTTGTTTCACGCCGGTTTTCTGTGAGCCCGTGGTATTTCTCCGGTCGAGCCGGCCCATTCGTGCCGAAGCATGGCTCTACCACGTTAACTGATTTTATCTAGTTTTTTTTTGTTTAAAAACTAACATAATCGAAAGTGTTATTAGCTATAATTCATAATCATCAGCTCACTCAGTGTTTGACTTTTTGGGCGTTACGTAAAATGTTTAATTTTGTTTTAAATGTTTGTTGCCTTACAGCAGAAATGCATCATCTGTGAGAATTTCAACTGTCTAGCTATTACGGTTCATTAGATACAGACTGGTGATAGACAGATGGATAGACGGACAGTGGAATCTCAGTAGCGTCCCGTTTTTACTCTTTAGGTACGGAACTCTAAAAACGGTGAAATAAATTTTTTTTCCTCGTCAAATATTTCTCGAGGCACATAAACATAATATTTGCAGTGTACTCACATAAGCGGTTGAAAAATCTTTTGTGAGTTACTAGTAATTAACTCGTATATCATTTGCTGCTATATTAAAGATTTAATGTTTTCGCAAAAAAGACTTTAATCAATGGTGTAGCTCTTTTAGCATAGCTTTCAAGTTGTTTTCTAAAAATATGGATTTAAATGAAAACATTTATGCTTCTCAAAGTTAATATTTTCCAAAAAAAACTAGACGGTACTTTTTGTATGGTTATTGTAAGAGACTTAGTAAAAATCATTTTGATATTCCAGTCAATTTTATTCATTTATTTGAACGGCACAAAAGTGAACATCCTATATGATGAACTGTGTGTATCGTGTACGTAATAGACGTGCGAAGCCTGGACGGCTTTCAGCGAGAGAGCACAAATTAATTATAATATCAAACGTATCCAAAATTCGATTAATGGTATGGGAAAAATCCTTTGACATTTTGTACAGTCGACGACCTCATGTATATTATATTTTTAATAAGTATATTTTACTAGATGTTGCGCGCGACTCCGTGTGCGCTTAAGGGAATCCCACGGGAACCGTACATGTTGCCGCAATAAAAAGTAGCCTATGTCCTTCTCCGTTGTCTAAATCTCTAATATCTTCTAAAATATTCATAAATTACATGCTGTAAAGGGCCATATTGATTTATATTAAATGCACAATGTATTTAAGGTACTAAATTGGATAAGGATTAATGCTGTATTGCTTAAAATCGCTTCGTAAATAAGCTATTAAATTTAAATCAAAGTAAAGGATTAAAAACTGGTTATTGTGGGTAATAACCTAATAGATAGACATATGCCATCGCGGACTTTTTTGTAGGCTTTTTTGAGATAAACAAAACTGAAATACATTATTTTGATCTATCTCGTAGGGTTTAGCCAGCGTTTTCAATGTAAGCGTTTCAACTGTCAAAAATGTATTTACGACATCACATTAGAAATCTCAAAATTAACAGTATTTCTCCACTATTTAATGGATGTTATTATACATATAAACTTCATCTTTAATCACTCTATCTATTAAAAAAATTGTTGCGTAGTTTTAAAGATTTAAGCATACATATGGATATAGGGACAGAGAAAGCGAATTTGTTTTATACTGTGTATGTGAAGTATAGATTACCCATTTTATAATACATAGGCTGCACTAAAAGTATCGGGAATGGACTATTTCCACTGTTCCTGCCATATTAAAATCTTTTTAATTTAAAACTCCTTGGTTTTAAAAATCGAATACTGTTTATTTATTTAAAAAAAGATTCTCGATCTTGTCACAAGGTCTTGTCAAACTTGTTTAGTCGGTGAGAAAATGGAATTGACTCGAGAAAATTCTAGAGCGATGATTTATTATGACTTTCGAAGTGGTTTAACACAAAAACAGTGTGTTGACCGGATGATTTCTGCATTTGGTGATGAAGTCCCATCCAAAACCACAATTTATCGCTGGTTTGCTATATTTCAACGTGGACGTGTCAAGCTCAGTGATGATCCCCGTCAAGATCGTCCAAAAACTGCAGTCACCCAAGAAAACGTTGATGCTGTGCGTAAGCTGATTCAGGAAGATCGACATAATATGATATACCGCAAAATTCAGGCATCTTTAGACATTGGCATGAGTTAAATACAAATAATCTTGCATGAACAATTAGGTGTAAAAAAGTTGTTTTCCCGATGGATTTGCTCTGTGAAGAGCAAAAAGCGGCTCGCGTTACTTGGTGCGTCAGAACTCTCGAAAGATTCCACGCAATTTCCTCAAATGCTGTATACAACATCGTATCAGGTGACGAATCCTGGATATATGCGTAGGAATCCGAAACAAAAAACCAGTCACGAGTTTGGGTGTTCAAAAATGAGTTAAAGCCAACAAAAATTGTTGGTTCACGGAGTGTTGCAAAAAAAATGGTGGCCACGTTTGTCTCCAAAACCGGCCATGTTGCGAGTTGCGACTATTCCTCTTGAGAGACAAAGAACGGTTAATGCAGAATGGTATACTAACATTTGTTTGCCACAGTTCGTTTCTGAACTCCGTAAAGAGAACTGCAACCGCCGCATCATCCTCCATCACGGCAATGCGAGTTCTCACACCGCGCACAGAACAAAAGAGTTTTTAGAGCAAGAAATCATAGAATTATTAGACCATCCGCCGTACAGCCCCGACCTAAGCCCTAATGATTTCTATACTTTCCCTAAAATAAAGAATAAATTGCGTGGTCAGAGATTTTCATCACCTGAAGAAGCTGTGGACGGCTACAAAACGGCCATTTTGGAGACCCCAACTTCCGAATGGAATGGTTGCTTCAATTATTGGTTCCATCGTATGGAAAAATGTGTCAATTTCGCGGAGAATACTTCAAAAAGCAATAAATATATTTTTTAATAGTAATGTTGTGTCACTTCCTTGATTCCCGAAATTTTCAGTGCCGCCCTCGTATTGTAGTTAGTAGATATACCATCGCGAACTTTTTTGTAGAAATTAGTAGGTATGTTATTTAATGTTGTATAATATTTTTTGTTCTATCATCAATAGTTTACGCATCCCTATTCCCTAGTAGGCCTATCCAATACTATCTACGTAGGCCCTGAAAGATATTTTGTGGTAACCTTTTTTACACTTTGGTTCACATAATTAAAGGTTTTTGCAGGTTCCCCTATTTCCTTCTAGTAATAAATATAGCCTATATGCAATGGAAATAATGTAGCTTTCTGGTTGATGAATACCGTGTGTCAGAGCGGCTAGTCTGAAATAAATACTTGTTTTCAGGTATCTGTAACACGAGAACGAACCATTATTTTTTATATTTCGATCTATCCGTCCGTCCGACATTTGTATGTCTGTTTATCTATCAGCCTTTCTAACTTCTGTAATTATAAATGAATAGATGGTTATTTTTTATATATTGTATATTTTACTTTTTACAACATAATAATATAATAATGATTTTATATTTTATGGGTGGTTAATTGTTTTATATGTGTTGTAATTGCTGTAAGTTGCTGTAAGCTGAGTGCCTGTAATTTTTTATTCCACTTCTATCGTCGAATAGATATTTTAAAATATAGGTGAGATTTTATATAATATGACATCTTTATGAAGTGAACTATTTTGGAGTTATCGGCCTCCAAAGTGGTTTACGAAGTTTTTATAAATATGTTTAGCATTGTATGGGCATTTATTAATCACAGAATTTTGTAAATTTCCATGCTGATAGCGTGTCCTATCGCCGTCATGACCAGTCACCATGCTAAATAGTATGGACGAATTACCATAGCTGGTTTTTAAAATTATTAATTTTAATACAAAGCCTTCAAAGACTGTTATTTTTGTAAACTTCTAAAGCTCACTACCAGCTGGTTCTAACAATAAGAAGACGACACAGTAGACTCAATTCAGTGCACCGTGCACGCAGTAAACATATTATATGGAAAATGTTGAATACAACAATTCTATTGTCGTGTACTTAGAAGAGATTTTCTTTCTTTTCATACTTATATAAAATCCTTAGAATTATTCTATTGTCGATAGAATAAATAAATAAATGTCTAGGAAAATCTGTTTAGTGGCAGATGGTTTAGACTAAGGGTCAGTTTACCCCAACACGATATGTGATGCTACGCGACACTACATTCTTAAGAGAGCTATTCAAAATTGAACTTTATTCACTACGCAAAAAGATACACGATTCATATAACATTAATCATACACTGTACATGTGCTATGCAGCAAGCTGCCACTTTAAGAGTTCAAATACTCTTACAAGGAAACGTATGTTTTTGTGTAATGAATAAAGATTAATTTTGAATAGCTGTCTCTGTGTCTTCAGTGTGATTTACTCTAAAAATGGTGCGGTTCGATCGCGGGTTGGTGCGCATAGATAAGTTTAGACTTTTCTCAAGTTTATGCGGACGTTCAAACAGTGAAGAAGAATATACTGAGGCAACCTAAATATCTAAGAAGGATATAATATGTTGCAAGAGTTCACATATCTATGAAGTCTTCCAACCTGCAGGAGCTGCTGCAACTATAGTTCCACCTACAGTTGCATCAGCTCGTTATTTCTTCGTCGCTAGGGCCACAGAGTCCTACTAATATTATAAATGTGAAAGTTTGTTAGGATGTATGGATGAATGATTCACGCAAAAACTACAGAACGGATCATGATCAAATTTGGTATGGTAGGAGTTTGGGCTCTGGATTAAAACATACGCTACTTTTTATCCCGAAAAAATACAGCGTTCCCGAGGGATACTGTATTTACTAGTAGAAAATAATTATACTTACGTACAGAGAAACAAAATTCATGTAACGATCCAAGTCGATACAAATTTGAAAATTTTGACATCCCTTTCATTGGCCCACAATATTTTCATACAGTCGTGGACACACGGTACGCTTGTAGTAGTACAATCAATTCGAAAGCTAACTATATAGCGGTTTATCTATTCCTCTTTAATCTGTACCTACAGTCTCCTTATTTTTATCAGTGGGTCTTTAGTGATGGTTGATAATAATGATGAATAATATCTCCAATCCCGTACTCGTCTGATAGCTGATGGGATGATTAAACAAGTACGTAGAATAAACCAGTCAGAGAGTCAATAAAGTGTACGCAGGGGAGACGATAGTGTTTGAGTTGGTTAACTGAACGAATGTTTGCCCAGCTAAAAACGATGCGAAATGTAACCGGAGAATTTAAACGAGTCCTCATTCAATTACCTAAGTACTATCTGATAATATATTCAAGTATTATTATTATATTAATATACGTGAAGCAAAAACTATCAGTATGATTTTGAGGATTGCGCAACCGGAGGAGGATGAAATTTTGCTGAGAAAGGTGTGCAGAAAGTTAAATATTTTTAGGGTTCCATCGTACTCAAGGACCCTTATTTAATAATGCTTTATGAAGACATATAATTAATAAAAATAACAACACACACTATCTCAGGTTATTAACACATAACCGTGTGTTTGTTATACTGCGTGTATCTGTCACAACATTCACATGCAAAAGACCCTTAAAAAGTTTAAACTTAAAAATTATATGGGCAAATTTCTACCACAGGTACCTCTAGTTTCTATAAAAGTGTACAAATATCAAAAACAAGCTTTTATCCGCGACTTCGTCCGCGTGGAGCTCGGTTTCCATACAAAATATTAACCCCCTATTCACCCCCTTAGGTGGTGAATTTTCAAAAATCCTTTCTTAGCAGATTCCTACGTCATTACTAGTATCTGTATGCCAAATGTTAGCAAAATCCGTTTATTAGTTTCGGCTGTGCGTTGATAGATGAGTTAGTCAGGTTTGCCTTTTATATATTTAGAAGGTAACACTTGGCTTTTAATAATTCAACCAAAATACGGCATCATGTTCGTCTGTAGAACAATTTGCAACATAGATTATTCAGATATATACTAGTAGCTTGCAATATATTTTAATAACAGCAGCTTTAGCAGCTAACGCACCGGTTAGCTGGCAAGTATCGACCAATAATTGCATTGAGTTCCGATCAGCGCCTCTACTGGACATGTACGGAACTAAATTCTATTTGATGAGTTAACCCATTTACCGCCGCCGTACGCAATTGGGTACACATACAAATTTAAGCGTAGAGTAAAATTGTTCATAATTAGAGTGATTAGTTACACGTTGGTTAATAAAAGGATAATAATTTACTTAAACTTTAACAATAAAACAGGAATATATTTATAATTATTTTCACCAGCCACAAACAAATTTGATAGATTTTGAGCTTGCAAGTGTAAGGTTACTGTTTCGTATTTTTCGGTGCCTAATTTTCAATATACGTTAATTTTACTATTTAAATAAAATACACCTGAATCTGTAAAATAAACATAAATTGATAGCTTTCAAACTTATATCTGCAACGATATTGTTTGTAATACCTGCCTTTTAGGGTTCCGTTTAAAAAAATAGGATTCCGCTTTCGTTAGTCATAAATAAAGTCGCGGGTAAATTTCAGCGATATCCCAAAGTATTGTTCCACGCGGACGAAGTCGCGGGCAAAAGCTAGTGTATTATATTTTAAGATATTATCAATTTGATGTTTATAAAATAACTAAACTATTTAACTAAACTAAACATTAACCCGCAGCGCACCCCGCCTTGGTGACGCCCAATTCGCAACGGGCCGTGCAGCAGAAATCGTAATATTTTAATTTCGCCATAACTTCAAAACCAAACGTCCAATTTTAATCATTTAAAGACCAAATATTATCTACATAAACTGTACTTAGTGATGAAATAATTTATTTTGATAAGGATTAATAACATGAGTAAAATAAACGCGTTTAAATGTAGTCCAAAAAAAATTCAAGATTTCTAAATAAAAAAATGGTTGTTGTGCCTCACTCGACATAGATAGGTATAGTGTGTCGCGGACTTTTTTGTAGATATTTATAAGATCTACAATTAATTAGAACATTTTATGGTTCTATCTTTTATAGTTTAGGCAGCGTACGCAAAATAAGTAACTTTTCTGGTTGATTTTTTACACCTTGTGTCCGAAAAACCCAAATATCTTACGGAACCCTATTTTTTCCAAAATAAAATTTAGCCTATGTTACTCGTGGATAATGTAGCTTTCGAATGGTGAAAGAATTTTTGAAATCGGTCCAGTACTTTTTGAGCCTATTCATTACAAACAAACAAACATACAAACAAAGTTTTCCTCTTTATAATATTAGTGTAGATTATAATATCTATACATCTATACAGTTAAATACAATTTAAGTGTCTGTTTGTAACTTCAAATTAACAGCTTTTTACATAATGAATCTGAAAGTATATTCGGTACTTACAATAAAATACATTTTTTTAATTTTTGTCTGTCCGTCTGTCTGTCTGTCAGTCGGTCTGTCTGTCTGTTTGTTCCGACTAATCTCTGAAACGGCTGGACCGATTTTCACGGGACTTTCACTCGCAGATAGCTGATGTTATAGGGTCTAACATAGGCTACTTTTATTTTAGGGTTCCGTTTAAAAAAATAGGATTCCGCTTTCGTTAGTCATAAATAAAGTCGCGGGTAAATTTCAGCGATATCCCAAAGTATTGTTCCACGCGGACGAAGTCGCGGGCAAAAGATAGTATTAAATAAGAAAGTGTATATTTTATTCATTTTACTTTGCTGCCTTTAATTTGGCGGTCAATGGGTTAAGGTCGATGCACACCTATACGAAACGAGTACATGCGGCGCTGTATTTTTAGATAGCCATTCAAAATACAACTTTATTAATTACACAAGAAAATACACGTTTAATTGTAAGAGTTCGAATGTCAAGTTGCACCGCGCAGCACGTGCATTGTATGACTGATATTATATGAAACGTGTATCTTGTTGGGAAGTGAATTAAGTTCAATTTTGAATAATTATCTTAAACATATAGCACAACGTCACTGACCCTTACAGAATAAACCCTTGTTGGAATGTTTATTTATAAGATTTTATTTTAATATTGAAAAAAATTAATAACGTTGATAAAGGAATAAGTAATTAAGAAATAAAGGGTCAAAAATTAAATTTTACAAACGCTCCATCGCACCAGGGCTTATGCCCTAATTATTTGAATGGAACGTAGGCAAAAACAAACTCATTTGGGTGACCTATATGCAATAATTAATGTTGAATTTGTATATTTTGAGAATTTGTGTGTGGCACCGCTAGTAAAATTATAGCGTTACTCACTTCGTTTAATCAACTCTAATATGTACTTGGTTAATCACTGTGGCATAATCAGCGCAAGTACACGCAGCCATCTCAAATAGTTATTTTTAAAGTAAGTTATTTAAAAAATTCGGGACCATTTTTATAACTTCAAACTTAATTTCAACTAGATCTTGCTTTGAGTTGTATTTATTTGTCGAGTGGCGAACTTATGACTGTTGAGCACTGTTAATGCATACGAGTCATAATTTACACATGCTATGCTAATTTATGCACAAAAGTATGTTTATTTTTGCTGATAAATTATAAATTCAGCTTTAGTTTTGTGCATTTTGTTAGTGCTTTAAGTTTCATCCCGCTTCTAAATTCCACTGAACTGCGGTCAGTAGAAAAACAAATTAATAATATCCCATGGGAACACGGTACTTTTTACTTGTGTGTTAATCATGAGCTTGAAACTGCTATCATACGAAATTTCATCATAATCCAATGTGTATTTTTTGCGTGAAAGAGTAACAAACATCCATCCATCCATTTATCTATCTATCCATCCGCACAAAGTTTCAAATTTATAATAATAGTAGGAAACATGTTCTTATCCCACCGATTTAAAATTAAAAAAAAATCAGGTGAATAATTTTTCCATATTATGTCAACCCCAAACCAACCGATACTATTGAACATTATATAAAATTAGAATATATTAGTATCTTTGCTATCAGTTGCGTTAATAAATATTAACCGTAATAATATTATAATTATAAATATTTAAAAATTCCTGTCATTACTAAACTTGACTTACGTATTAAGTCTATTTTCGTAGCGATGTCTACGACGTAGTGGGTGCTACGAAGCGTAGCACATTACGTAGCACTTGACGAAAAGGAATGAAACAAGTGTAACACTGACCTAAAAGTTTATCTACGTGGTCTAATCATTGTTTGACTATATATAAGTACTTCATTGTAGAACATGTTTATAAAATAAATATTATAATAATCATGTTTTATTTAATTACAATATACCTACTTGAAACATTCTGAGTTTGATACTATTTTATCTTTATTAGCCAATAAATGATTCTAGAGAGTATATTGTCACCGTAAAATTGTAAAAACTAACGGTTTTTTTGTAATATAACCAGTGAAATTGTAAAATGTTGAAAGACTGTGGACCCGAATATTCTGCTTATAATTTAACACATTATTTTTTGTTACATTAAAAATATATATTAGCAAAGAATCTTTCGACAGATTTTTACAATCTCGCTAGTTATAGTACAATCTAACAGTTTTATAATTTTTCGGTGACAAATACAACACAAATATAGTAAATAACTAAGTATTAAAAATCAACTTAATTTATGATAATATCAGACAACATTTGGAAAAAATAATATTTCGTATCAAACTTCGCAGACAGAAAAATCAAAAGACTTGAGCTTGGGATAGCTTAAGGTACTTAAAGTTAAGGTATTATAATAGGAAACTGCATTGTTTATGTTTTGTACGTTTTAGAATTAAAAAAGTTGAGAAATCCCAAGCTTAAAAGCTAATTATGATAGGAAAATGCATTGTTTGTGTTTTGTACGTTTTAGTTTGAAGTAGCGTGGGGCAGTTCAAACCAGTTTACGCCGAAATAAGCTTTTGTGAGGTTTTGTAGTGGTGCTACGCCCAGCCGGCCGTAGCAAGCTACGCCGTAGGCCGGGCTACATCATTTTGTACAATGTACATGCCTTCATTGACATTTCAAAGTTCATAAAAGGTGTTTCTAACACTTGATTATACTGCTTCTAAAAATAGGTGCAGATTTTTATAATACTTTAAAAAATTATAGATTTTAAACAAAAAAAATTTTCGAATCCCGCCAGGTGCAAAAAGTTTTCTGTATTCATGTTTCAAGGATTTAAGTTAAATATGTGTAATATTATTATATTATATATGTAATAAAAATTTTAGATATATTCAAAAGTATCAAATATAATATTTCCGTTGTTTGGTACCCGTACAAGTTGGAGAACTAAGCACGAGATCAGATAACGACCTCTCTTTGGCTTAGTGGTTAGCGTGGCTTAAGCGCCGATGCTTAAGCCGGAGGTCACTGGTTCGAATTCCACCGATAGGAGAAAAAGTTTTTCTGTGTTTAAGGCAGTAGCGACGTGTGCATACAACACGATTCACATCGGCTTCATGTTTGATTAAAATACAATAAAGTGCAGTTTTGTCCAAGGTACTAAACTTCTTAAGAAAGGTACTAAAATAAGTTCTGCTACTGATCTCACATCTACAGGCTTCCCTTTGATGGAGAACCAGCCTTCGCTACTAGTTTATGGTCTTGGGTATGTATTAAATACAAGTATTGTATACTCGTAGTAATAAAAAAACATAAATATGTGTATAGTATAAAAGTATTAAATATATTTCCTTGTCTGGTACCTGTGAAACAAGTTCTTCGGATACTTAGCACAGGACCAAATTAATGTGGTCGCACATAGATTATTACGTAGGTATTGTGAACGTAACACGTTCATAGATTATTATTATTATTTAGATTGATGTGATGTGAAAACGTCCATGGATATTATTACTCAGGATTCCTATGGTTGCGGTTAACCACAGGTACTTATCGCAACACAGGCAACCCGTCACTTATCTGCTTCTTTTATGCCATAATAAAGCAAATAAAGAACCAACTAACATAATATAACTATCGATTTTAGTACTTATTTGTACTAAAAGCGATAGGGCACATTTCTGAACATAGTAACAGTACAGCACGCCAGGGGACGAAAAATCAATAGTTATGACAATCGATACTGGACACACACAATAAGACCTTGTCCAGAAAGGCGAATTACGCGCATAAATCTACGTGCGTAATTCGTATAGCTTCTAGACAAAATGTCTGCAAACTAGTACGATACGCGCGTTAGTAAAAAAAACGCATCGTCGCTTCTGGACGCAATGTATAGGGCCTAGTACATACTTACGTGCGTAAAGTTACGCGCTTTCTGGACAAGTATATTATGTGGGACTTGTGTGCAGGGAACAAAACTGTTAGGACCGATAATCACTTTTATATTTAAACTTATTTTTATTGGAACTCACGTTACGTCACTTACACTATCCGCCATATTTCTCATATATACCTGTCCTCTCACACACTCATACGTCACTCACTATCTCTTTTACAGTCACCATCACTTGCAGCATCCCACATATTTAACGTAATTAATGTTCCTCGCGACTTAGAAGTCGAGTACATAAGGAAGTCGCGCGGAAAGCGCACATTTTGGCGTGATAAAAATAATCGTTTCACTTGTTTGAACTTGATGAAATTTGTAACAGATATAATTATAGTAAAATTTACTCTATATCTGTGCCATATTTTATGAAGATTTGTCTAGTCATTTCATTAAGAGCGTTATTTATTAAAGAGCCTATTCAATGCAAACCAACAAACAAGTTTTTATCCTTTATAATAATATTAGTGTAGATAACGACGATGTCATTATTATAAGATATTTATATACATATAAAAAGAAAGTCGTGTTAGTTACACTATTTATAATTCAAGAATGGCTGAACCAATTTGCCTGAAAATTGGCGGGGAGATATCTTAAAACCAGGAAAAGGACATACTGAGGATACGTGTGATACTTTTAAACCCGTTCCCGACGGACTCAAAACTCGAGAACGGCTGGACCGATTTGGCTAATTTAGGTCTTAAAATAATTGTGAAGGGAAGGTAAACTGAGAAATATTGGAAAAGGTATAGGTTGGAGGAGTAGGTGTAGGAATAGGAGTAGATGTAGTCATTTATTCATTCCATTTCATATTTAAGACAGAACAACGTGTGTCGGGACAGCTAGTATATATTATAAATAATTATTAGTATAGAATATAATAACACTAGCTTTTAAATACGAACCAGAGTTTCTCATTTGGTTTATACAGGATGTCCCAGAAGTCGACATCGTCCCTTCGAAGGCTGATAGACCAGCTCATGAGTCATGACTCACCAGAATATCGTAATATGACCTTAGTAAAAAATCTTTAGTTTTCGAGATATTGGCACTTTTAATAATTTCTTAAAAATTACCCGTTAAAAGTAAGAAAACAACAAAACGATGCACATCAATAGCGTAACGTACTAGTAACTAATAAACAAACTCATGTATAGAACAAACAAAAGACGTGCGTGTCGTCACCTATTCTCCCACTCTAATGAGTCTAACTCATTAAATGATATTATTAATATGTTCTCCTTCTTTGCATTTCTCCTTACAGTTTAAAAAAGTCCTTGTATTCTGTTTAGTTTCTAAGTTTAGTAAGCATCATACACTTCAACGTACAATTTTTAAGTAAACATCTGGGTGATTTCAATGTAATGAGTGTTATTTTTCGAAATTCTAACTAAAGAAAAACATTCAAAATGTTGTTCTCTGTGCACTTAAAATAGCAAAAAAATTTTTTGACGTAGCTTAATAGCAACTATTTTACTATTTCGAAAACTACATAAAATGAGCAAATTTTTAAAGTAACGTGGTGTATTTTTTGTTCAGTATGGATAGTGAAAGTTAGGAGAAAAGGTTTTTGAAATCACGATTAGGGAAAAGTTTCCTTTTTTTTCTACAAAGTTCAAACTCTATTAGCTTTGCTTATAACCGTGGTTAATAGCAGAATTGATCAGGATTCCGCAATACAAATTTGTATCCCACAATACGGGATATTGTAATTGCGGCAGTCTAAAAACTGACATGAGGTGTAATTTTTAAGAAATTATAAAAAGTGCCAATATCTCGAAAACTAAAGAATTTTTACTAAGGTCATATTACGATATTCTGGTGAGTCATGAGCTGGTCTATCAGCCTTCGAAGGGACGACGTCAACTTCTGGGACATCCTGTATATCTAATGATATCTAAAATTGTAATAATAATTATGGTTATTATTAGAACTTACTACATATTTTATAATAAACTGAAACTTTACTCTCTATTCATGATATAAAACAATATTGATGTAATAGGCAACCGGACTAATTTTTTTTTATTGCATAAATGAATAGTACTCTTAAATATGAGTAACTTCTCAGAAGAAACCGTATATCAAAAGTCAATATTTTCAAGGGTACAGCGATTTTTATACAAAATTTCGCGAGCCTCCTAAAAACGCTCCATACTAAAATCGCCACACAAATGACGTCACTATTGGATTAAAGTGTATTAAGTAGGTATAAAGTATACGGCCGCAGGAATATATTTGTAAATATCTCCGATATTTGTGCATTTAAGTTCATACTTACCTTAATGAATGTTTTTGTATATGATGTGAGTAAACTAATGATGTAGGTTTAGTTTACCAATTTCGCAAAAAAAAAATATTTTTTTTTTTGATATAAAGACTCGCGAAATTTTGTATACAAATCGCTGTACCTTTGAAAATATTGACTTTTGATATACGGTTTCTTCTGAGAAGTTACTCATATTTAGGAGTACTATTCATTTATGCATTAAAAAAAAATCAGTCTGCTTGCCTATTATAAATTTAGATATCGATACCTAAACGAAAATGTTTTAATTATAAAATATGCTGAGTATATTTTTAAGTTCTTTTTAATTCGTTCACATTAGGGTCAGCTGATGCCGAAACAAAACGATACGCGACGCAGCGATGCATTTTAAAAATAGTGATTCAAAATTAAACTTTATTCAGTACACAAGAAAATACACGTTTTATAGCAAGAGCGGCGCCGCCACAGAACACTTAATACTCGCGGGCGCCGCGTATGCAGAGCGGTACAATTTGACATTTGAACTCTTGCAATAAAACCTCTATCTTCTTGCGTAGATAATAAAGTTCAATTTTGAATCACTATCTTAAAAATGTATGTCGTATAAATTTTGTTGGGAATTCAACGCGTACCTATATTAGTGCTCATGACGGCAGTATACTTCCTTACTGTCCAATGTATTGATGTTAGGGCGGAGGCGCCCTTGGGTGTCCCGCCCAAGCTCATACAATACGTCTAAAAAGTATTGACAAAATGTATAGATTGCATACTAAATACTATAAGAAATTTTCGTATTTTCGACAGATAATTATGTGTGAGTTATTGCCTTTAAAAATAGAATATTGAAGATGAGTGTAGGATAGTATTTTCTTCTCAAAATCTGAGTATTTTTACTATTTATATTTCTAGTTTTAAGTGTATTGATTATATTATTAATAATTCATTTGGAAATAGTCAAGAAATAATAACACAATCACACTTTTAAATAAAGTCCATACCAATCTACTTGATTTGTTTTGTAACTTAAGTGAAAAAAAATTATAATGCACAAATTTCTCACAATTTTCATCTGTGAGATTTGTATTGTAGTTTGTGGAAACACAAACTGGGTTAATAGATACGTCTCGAAAATGGAACGAAACGATTCTTTATAATGATCACTTCTGTCGCCATTGTTGTCGCGAGTACAATGATTAGGTAATAATATAACAAGTTCTAATTATTTCTAGTCGCATCCTCATGACTGAGGGACGTGACCACTAGAATCTGACTTATACGATAGGCTTCTCTCTACTTCACTCTGTTCTTGGCCTGGTAAAATGCCTCCTGAAATATGCAGGTTGATTCTATACGATCGCGTCTATACACCACATGTTTAAAAAATTTATTGCAGTGATATTGTATATTGAGCGTTCATGTGTATTTACAGTGTCTTATTACTATCGTCACTTGCAACTGTTTCAATGAGATGTCTAAGGCCCACTTGCGCTAATCCAGGTTAAAGCTAACCTTGGGTTTTTATCATGCTTTCTCTTTCACGAAAACGAAAAACGAGAGAGATAACGTGATTTTTAACCCAGGGTTAACTTTAACCCGGATTGGCGCAAGTGGGCCTTATAAACTTAGTGTGATAGGGTAGACACTATTTCACCCATTATTTTAGAACCAGTGTCATCGTTTTGCGTTTTAAATGGAGCCCAGCTGGCAGCCCTATATTTGAGAGAGCGGCAGTGGTCTCGTCAAATCTTTATGCGGCCTTACCATCTTTCTCGAATAACTTCGCGCTTTTTGTGCTCCATATTTTCGTTTTTAATAGAGCTAGCGGTCATCGACGAGTGATTTGTAACGTGAGCTATTTTTTTAATAAAAAAAAACACGTATATAGTAAGTTATTACATATTCCCTTAACACACCGAGCTCGAGAAACCACTATTTACCGCCATTAGAATACCAAATCAACACAAACGTAAAGCAAAACGTTAAAATACATGATCTACGGACTACGAGATTGAAGCAGTTATATTATATTCGTTTGTACCTACTTCAAAAAAAATTGCAGGTTAAAGATTATTAAGAAGTTACTTGAGATACGAAAAGCATTATTTTTTTAAGCCGCGGGTTAAAAAAAAACACATTAAGGCATCGGGACGCTTAAAAAGGGGTGTACCAATAAGTTTGATGTGTCAGTGCGTGGCATTGTAGCTCCTAAACGAAAGGTACGTTCTAGATTCGGTTTCTTACTTTGAAATCTGACGTGATCAAGAGTGCGCTATGCGCTTAGCTATAATTCATCATTATCAACTCGCTCGCTGCTTGATAATTCGGGGGTTATTACCTACTGTATTAAGACCATACTTTCAGTATGACTATTTTACCCATAGGTCCAAGAGGACCTATGGGTAAAATACTTTGTTCTTTTATATCGTCAGATGGGGCTCTTGCCCCATCTGACGATATAAAAGAACAAAGTTTAAAAAATTTATTATTTCTCACTTACTTTGGGACTAAAATAGAATAGGTGTCACACAGGGATCTATTTGAGGTCCATTTCTTTTTCTCATCTACATAAATGACTTGCCTTATCTAGTTCAAGATAGGCATGAGATAGTCCTTTTTGCTGATGACACTTCATTTATATTTAAAGTGAAGCGACAACAATTAAATTACGACCAGGTAAACAGTGCTCGCTCAAGTATAGTAAACTGGTTTTGTGTCAATAATTTATTTTAAAATGCAAATAAAACAAAATGCTCAAAGTTTAGCTTGCCAAATGTTAGGCAAGTACAAACCAAATTACTACTCAATGATGAGAGAATGAACATGGTAGACTCCACTATATTGCTAGGTATTAAACTAGATTGTAAATTACATTGGGGTCCTCATACTGCTAACTTAGCGAATAGACTCAGTTCTGCAGCATATGCAGTCAGAAAAATTAGAGAAATATCAGATCAAGAAACGGCGCGCCTGGTCTATTTCAGCTATTTTCATAGTAGAATGTGTTATGGCATACTTTTATGGGGAAATGCTGCCGATATAAATTCAATATTTGTGCTGTAATTCTCCATCTTTTTGCTAAAAGATGGGCTCGTGCGAGTTTCTTACGCCGGTTCTTCGAGGCGGGTGAAGGTTGAACCGGTGGTAGCGTTTTTTGTTGACTTTCCGAAAATAGGTTGTTAAGTTTTATTTGGAATTAAAAAAATTCATCTTCATTAAAAAACAACCCACATAAGGCGAAGCAATATTAAACTATATTTAGAATATAATTATAAACCTATCTTACACGTCAATCAGGACCTTTATCGTAACTAAACGTTCAAAATTGGTTGTTGTAGATTACGCCCTCACACGCCTGTGCTTAGCAGTTCAATATACAATACACGTAAAGACTATACAAGTATAGGTATATAGCTATATCTACTACCTACCCACAGAACTACCTCTAGGTATTATGTAGAGACAATGCAATCTATACACGTGAGTTCAGGCTGTTGGTAGATCTCTATTTGCCTGATCTGATAGTAGAACCTAATTTAGGAACGGTTATCATGATGAGAACAATACATTATGCGATGTACTAGAATGAACGTATTTGTGTATATTGGTAGTTTTACATATTAAATAGGAACTGCTAACCTAGTAACTAAAATCGACCAAAAGATGTTATGTAAATAAAATGATTTCTTTGACGATATCTGTGGCTCAGTGGTATGCACGTTAGCGCTCAAGCAGGAGGTCACGGGTTCAATTCCCGTCGAAGCATCAACAATTTTTTAATGTTCCTGGAATGTGTATTTTTTAAATAAATATATTTATAATATTGTAATGTGAACCTTTTATGTATTATTTTCAAAATCTTTTAAAATATTAAAAATATTTATTGTATAAAAGTATTAAATATTATTCTTCCATTGTCTGGTCCTCGTAACACATGTTCTTCGGATACTTAGCACGGGGTTAGATCGTCGTGGTGGGAAGCATTCATAAATATTATTACTTACTATTATTTATTTGTAAATCATCCCAAAATGGAAAATGAAATGCTGATCCAAAGTTTGTAAAGTGAAATATCAACAACTGAACGGATCGCATTGAATTTTAGCACCCAGAATATGACGTTATAAAAGGATTTTTCGAAATACGGTATGTATTTCGAAAAAACCTTTTATAACGTGGAGGATGCAATGGAGATCCACGTGAATGAAGTCGCGCGCAAAAGCTAATAAAAATCAACTCACCAACTCAAACGGGTAAACTGTCAAGAATACGGCCATTTGCCAGAAATCCATTATTCCGATGTTTGCATCTAACTAGATGCAAACATCGGAACCGGAGAATCACTTGATATAAAACGGAGATTTGGAGCTTACAAAGATTAGTCGCCTTAAGTTCTTAATAAATAACCAGCTTAACATCTTACAAATTCTCAAGTCAAAAGATTAAGATTATAAAAGATATGTACGCATATTTATGTTCAAGCTTTTGAAAGAAAAACATGCATAATGTAAATGAAGAAAAAAGTATGTCAGGATTGCAGAGGAGGTTTATTTTCTTCCCGCAGTAAACGAATGTAACAATCGCGATATTAAAATGTACGTCCTACTATGCATTAAGTTGAGCGAAAATAATAAGCCGTTGAAATAGAGCTTGGTGCAAACGGACTACCGATGACCGCGACCGGTCACCACTACGGCCAGCCGACAAGTCACCGCTATCGGTCGCTCGCGTCAGAACGAGCCAATCTTTATTAGACGGGTCGCGCTAGGCGTATTCGAGGTGGTAAGTGGAAAAAATTCTAAAGTCGCTGAATTTTTGTGTGTTGATAAAGTAGTCCCTGGGGACTACTTTATCAACACTACTTATCATTAAGTTTTGTGCCATTTCTGCCCACTGCGTTTTCAGCAATTCCATTTTTTGTGGTTGATTTTTTTATATGGCTATAAAAGTAGCAATATTGATTTAAAATTTAAAATATTAATGGTATCTTAACTGGGACAGCTTCCAGAGTATGGAGACTTAATTTGCGTCGTTTTCGTCCAGTAAAAAAAGACTTAGGGTCATTTTTTGAAAACAGTACCGGCAAAAATTCTAAAGTGTGATAAACGACTATTTTCTGTTTAAAAGACCACTAAAATAGGCCTAATTCCAAATTTTGTGCCACATTAAGCAACTGCGATTCGAGAAATTAAGTTTTTTAGTTTCCCTAAGCTAAAAGCGCTCCAAAAACACATAATCGTTAAATAAAGTTCACGTATTCAATATTATTAAGTCATAAAGAATCTATATTCCAAGTTTGTGCCTTTTTCATGGAGGGTTTAAATTATAAAATGCCAAAATAATATTATTATAATATGCGGTCGAAGTATTGTGGAATATTCACACTACACATACACATTACACATGTACGTAAATGTGTGTGACAAAATGTCATTCATTCGACTACATTTCAAAATTTTTATATATTTCGCATTTTACAGCGATTACAAAATTTAAACTTGCTTTTGCCCGCAACTTTGTTTGCGTAGCACGAATGACGAAGCTGAATGTAATTGTCGCCTGATTTTATACAATACATAAATGCACAATAAAAATTGATATCCGATAGGCTTCCACATGAAACTTTGGTTATCTAACACCAAAAAAATTACAATTTCAAATACCTAATTTTAGTTCTTGAAATTAGTTGTTTAACCGAATAGTCTCTTCAGCTACATCATATTTATTGTTTAAATAGTATTATTTAATAAAAAATAAATAAATTATTTCAACGCTTGAATTTTATACGTAGGTTGCTGAATACATGTTTCTAATACTCGTGGTTAAGGACTTATTTATTAGGTTATTAATTGATTGTAATAATTTATATAATTAAATACATTTTACAAACCAACAAAATAATATTTGTATATATTGTTATTCATCCCGTTGACAATTTTATATCTAGGGGCACGGCAGGGCCCCGCCAAGTCGAGCCTAGTGAAACATCAGAGCACTACGTACGAATGTGGACCGATCCTTGTACTGCTTTTCGATATATTATGTTTACTATGTTTAGCATTAATTTATAATAATGTTAGTCTTATAAAATAATTGATTTATAATACCTAACGTTAGTCTTAATTTAATTTGTAATTTTATTATAATTTTTATTTAGTATTATAAAAAGCATTAATTTGTGAAACTGGAAATAAAAGGTTTTTTTATTTTTGAATTTTTATTTATTTATTATTGCTTGTTAGTTTTATGTTAAAACTAGCTGATGCCCGCAGCTCCGCCCGCGTAGGTACAGTAAGTAGTATTAGAAGCTATGATTTTTTGTATCTTTAAGTTATTTTGTTTTTTGTATAACTGACCTTTGAATAGGCTAGACGACTGAATTTTTTTTATTGCATAAATGAATAGTCCTCTTAAATATGAGTAACTTCTCAGAAGAAACCGCATATCAAAAGTCAATATTTTTAAAGGTACAGCGATTTGTTTACAAAATTTCGCAAGTCCCGTGAAAACGCTCCATACTAAAGTCGTACGTAGCTATGACGTCACGTCCATGTTAGAGTGTATGAAGTATACGGCCGCAGGAACATATTTGTAGATATCTCCGATATTTGTGCGTTTAAGTTCATACATATAATAATAAAAGTTTTTGTATATGATGTAAGTAAACTAATGATGTAGGTTTTGTTTACTAATTTAGCAAAAAAAATTATTTTTTTTATACTTTTTAGATGTATCTAATTACTAAACTATAAATAAAATATTATGATTTTTTATATTTACGAAGTAGTAATGCCTCAAATTTTCTGAGTATATTAATGACGTCACGTCCATGTTAAAGTGTATGAAGTATACGGCCGCAGGAACATATTTGTAGATATCTCCGATATTTGTGCGTTTAAGTTCATACATATAATAATAAAAGTTTTTGTATATGATGTAAGTAAACTAATGACTAACTAATTTAGCAAAAAAAAAATTAAATTTTTTATACTTTTTAGATGTATCTAATTACTAAACTATAAATAAAATATTATGATTTTTTACATTTACGAAGTAGTAATGCCTCAAATTTTCTGAGTATATTAATGAAACGAAATATTTTAGATGTAGTCGTGTACCCAATTACATCAATTTTAAACTTTGCTTGCCTTTTTGGGAACACTCCTTGACTTTTTATTTTTTTAAAGTCTCACGTTACGCAGCCACGGAAAAATTAACCACAAATAATCGAATTGCTGAAAAGGCAATAGGCAGACATGGCACAAAACTTAATTATTAACTCCCTAGGGACTAATCTATCAACTACATATAGGTACAGAAAAAATTCAGCAACATTAGAATTTTCCCACTAAAAAACAGCTAGCGCGATCCTTATAATGAGTCAAAATGCATAGCTTGAGCGTTTCATTACTTCATGAGCTTTTGTATAAGGCACACCCCACACTAGCAATATTCGAGCGTCGTCGTTGTGCCAGAACATTGTGTTCTCTAACAGAAAAGCTACGAACAGTGACTAAATTATTTTTTATCTTAAGCCTATTTTTCTCCTTTACGAGTTTGTAAATTCAAGCTTTATAGAGTTAGAGAACGTAGAGTGGGGTCAGAAGGTTCTAGACGAGATCTGAAGACATTTTTTACTGGCGAGTCATAATATTATGGTCTCGTCTTGGCATCATTAAACATGAAATAAATTTAAAGTTGAAATTATAAATTTCGCATTTAGAACATTATTACTTGTCAAGTTGTCACATAAATTGTCATTTCATTTTGTCGTATTAATATGAAACTTGGGCCCCTCCCCGCGTGGCGAGAGGCCCGCACCCCGTATTCGCCATTGATACAATATGATAAAAGTTGTTTTTTTTACATTCTAATAAAAAATCCCGCGGATAAACATGATTAAACTTATAGAAAGTGTTTTGTAACACCATAATCATCATATAGATATGAACTCTACTAACTAAAAGTTTCATTAGTAGTTTTTATAGCGAGTTTGAGGAAAAAAAATGGAATATCTTTATACGAAATTGCTGAATGTGGCACATCTTTCTTACAGACTCAGATATTAACACTCTGAACAGTTTTTTAAGATTTGTCAGACATTAGAATAGTTGTGGGCCTGGTAGGACCATGTTTTATATAGTAGCCGAATACCAGGTAACCCCTGGTTGGATACGACTCAAACTACATATGTGCATCGGTTACTCTTTCCTTAATATCGTGAAAGTAAAATTTTTAGCTATAATTTACTTTTGGGCCAATATCCATGAAAGACACAAAAACCTAAATTGCTACAAACGCAGCCATCCAAAATGGCACAAAATCAAATTTTAGACTAAGAAGAAGGTCCGGAAACTATATGCAAAAACTAAAAGACTTTAGAATTTTTGCACCCTCAAAACTTATCCAGACCCGTCTATATGGCCTGTTTCTCAAACTATTTATAATCAGTGGCCCACTTAACGTTTGTACTGTATACTTGGGAGGATGGCAAGAACAGCAAGTGACTTGAGAGCCTCTTAATTTAAATAGCGTTTGAGCACACGACCTTAAATTATGAAAATTATGTAGCGACTACCTGTGGTTGTCGGTGGTCCGTTTGCACCGAGCTATATTAAGGTCTCTATGAAGTAAAATCCGGCTGAAGTGAAGATTATTAAAAATTAATCTCCGTCTAATAAGCGGATAACTTAAAAAAGAAAACTTAATAAAAAATAATTGGTCCTGGCTTTCTTAATTGCAATTCCTTAATTTCCTGCTTTTGAGTAATGTTGAGTACCTATTCATTTTTATCATAAAAAAAAACTTCGCATGAAATGTTGGATTTTAGGATTTGTGGTTACGAATTTCTTTATTGTTCACATCTTTTAAAGCTGTTTAATTCTTGTTTTTTTTTTCTTCAAAAGCTTCAAAGTGACATATTCTGCCTTTATAATATTCAACCACAGAATCACAGAAAAATATTTTAAATAATTACAGATTATACGTAAGGTTCATTATACAGATTTAGCATTTGTGTTGCACATTATGTAGTAGCTTGCATCCGATTTTAAGTTGGTTAGTAAACCTTTGCTAACTGTACTGCGACTGTGTATAAACTACACACTGTATTGACTAATCCTCGCACCGCGATCGTGGCCTGCAGGAAACTCGATTTCCGACCGCATTGGACGTCCGAGTTCCGGAAATGTATTTTGTGTGTTAACACTCGATTTAACGCATCTTTTTACCCGACTGTTTTGTGGATGAGCTCGAGTAAATTTCAAACTGTTCATAATAAAAACTCTAATATAAATAAACTAGGCAATATTTTTTCATATATAAATTAAACTTAAATATATAAATTAAAGTTAAATATATAATGAAAGTCCTGGTTCTAGGGTTTGGCTCAAGGGACCACGAGTGGTACTGCTGCTATAGACTAAAAGTTGAAGAATAGTTTAGGAAAATAACTATCGCGGTCGAGCGTTTGCCCACCCTTTTGTATTACAAGTAGGTTAACAACTTAAGTGGGAGTAGAAAATAACAAAAGAGTATTCTTTAGGGCGCGTGTCGACGCTCCGGTTTGTACGCGGCGCGGCGCCAGCCCGGCTCCGGACCGGTACCCTTGGTGTTGAAAGCACCAAGGGCGTCACCGTGACTCGAAGCCGGTTTCATACGTAACTATCGCCGCGCCGCGGTAGAAATCGGAGCATCGATACCCGTGTCGTCCTTAGTCCGCTGCCTCGACTTGAACGACACGGCGCGGCGGCGGCACGAGCGACGGCGAGCAGTGACAACAGAGGCGACTATACTTTTCCACTGTGGCGGCGACGCCCACATGCGGGCATCAGTTCACATCACAACGAAACGCGACACTACACGGCGCTGCATTTTTATGATAGCTATTCAAAATTGAACTTTATTCACTACACAAAAAGATACACGTTTCATATGACGTCACTCATACACTACACGTGTGCTATACAGCGAGCTGCCACTTTACATTCGAACCCTTACAATGAAGTTAAGTTCAATTTTGAATAGCTATCTTAAAATGCAGCGCAAATTCGCGTATCGTTTTCTTTCGGCTTGAATTGATCCTTTGAAAGGAGTGCATTTCTGACTAGCGGTGACTATGGCACCCGCCTTTGACGATTTTGATGACGAAGAAGGTTAGGACATAGCAGCATCGGCGGCTTACCTATAACTTTTTCTACTCGTCAACTTTGATTTTATATCATTCATTTAATAATATCGTTAAAATTATATTAGATAATAAGTCGCTTAAATATTTTAAGAATAATTAATGTTAAAAATTAAAATATTGTCAGGTAATTATTATCTCCATAATGATTCCTATTTTGTTGCTACTATTCAGTATTGTTTGAAACAATAAAAATAGATTATAGTATTCATCTCATTCCCGAAGCAGTTTCCATGGGATAAATAGATATTCGAACTAAACAGGAAAAAACTAGTAGGAGTCTACAGTGTGCAAGTAATAGGATTACAAAGTTTTTTTGGAATCTCATCGATGAACGACAAAGTTTTTGAATGAAAAGATTTATTTTTAATCAAGATTGTGTTTATTGAGTCGTAGTTTGGGACGTGACATACGGGCGTTTTCTTTGCGTTGCTTCAGCGCTGCGTCGGCTGTGCAATGACGCTCCGGAGATCTACATTAAGTATATAAATCTGAACGGGATGACACACGATGATAACGACGGAGGATCGAAGTAACAAAAGAGCATCGCAAAGAGAGTTGTTGTTGAGAGAGGCCCCATTAGTGTATTGCCTTGCGTCGCGTCACAACGGATTAACGCATTGTATGCCACAGGTGCGTTACGGCGACGCAGGACATCACAATCATTGGCGTAGTTAGGGATTTTGTCTAGGGGGGGGGCAGCCGTCCGTGGGGAGGGGAGGGGGGTATTTAAAAGTACATTAAATAAGCATTGGCGTGTTTAACCTATTAGAGGCCCTGGGCACATTAGAATAATGGGCCCCCATTTTTATTTCGTTTTTACCTGTTTAAGCTTTAAGCCCTGAAAGACTGTGTAATTCGGAAAAATACATCTATAGCCTAAAACTAAACGTTGGTACTAAATTTAATATGTTATTTAAACCAAAAACGCTATATATCTATAGCCTAAAACTAAACGTTGGTAGGTACTAAATTTAATAATATGTTATTTAAACCAAAAACGAGTGAGTAAAGCGACCGAGCAAAAATTTTTTCTATTTTACAGGTTCAAATCTATTCAAACAATTAACTAAAATATAATATCTGAATAATAGTGAACTTCGGCAAAATGCCATAAAATATATCAGCTAAAACGAGTACAGAACATCGGTACTAAATAATATACTGTTTTTTATGTTAAATACGAGCGAGCAAAATTTTTGCCCTATTTAATAGGTTAAATCTGTTCAAATTGTAAACCCTAAAAGACTGTGAAAATAGGATCATTTCGTAATTTAAATTAAAGTCATATTAGTGTTATTTCTGATGTTGCAAAATACAATATGACAAATAACTAATTATGTTAGCTTTGTCATATAATACCTATTTCACGTAAATACGCCCGAGATTGGACCAACCCTGAAATTGCAAAACAAAAAAAGCAGTTGTAGTTCCAGCACAAATTTCTGCGCGACGCGTGCATGTCGACACATGATTTTTACTAATTTTATTGCAATGACAGAACATCTACCTAATTTAATTAGTGCATTGTGAACCTTGTTTGTATGATACAAATCATTGAGACTATTAAAAAAAACTAGTTCAGTCCTTCTTTTCGGAGTTAAACAGTTAGTAATTCATCAATACTGTCTAGGATCTAGGGTGGGCAAACAAGTTTGCCCACCCTTGCCCCCCCCACCCCCAGCTACGCCTATGATCACAATTCAAAAGAGTAATGGCGCATTCATTCACTTCTTTTAGTGGCCGTCGTTTCGTCGAAACGTCGCGTTCAACGACGCAACGCAATAAAAATATATGCAAAACGACGTAGCGTTGACGCTGCGGAAACTCAACGCAACGAGCCTCGTTCAAACCTTCGTCTTTTCGACACAGCCTACGTCGAAACGACGCAGCGCTCATGTGGCATTAACTGCACTGAAATCATTGCGTTATTAAGACGCAGCGCCACAACGCCCGTGTGACTCCACCCTTAGAAATTCTCGCAGAACTTCGATATTCAAATGTCACTCTACTGAAAGGATTATGATAAACGCCTCTGCGCAGTTACACGGATAAGAAATTTAAAATATATTTTATTGAAATACTTTGCTAGAAATTGCTTTGATATTCAAAGCTTTGTGAACATATTATGGTTTTCATATTTGAATGGTAAATTTTCGAAAGAACAGAAAGGAAATGAATCATTATACTTATTAGTAATTATATTTTAATCATATGTATAAATCATAAAAAAACCGCATCAAAATGTATCCGTTCGTGTAGGTTAGTTCCATAGACACACATATACGTCAATCTTGTAATACCTCGTTATGTGTCGGAGTTGAAAATCTGTAGTTATCCACAACACAAATTAAGCTTCTAAAGCAATTTGCAGTTTTAATTCCCATTTCATGTTCCCGTTCCGTCAATCTTACGCACGTCCGGTCGTTTAATCCACTCCATCCTAAAAGTAATCTCCGGGAGTAGAACACGGGACCCATATGTCATCTACATATCAATGCCTCGGACATGTAGTCCCAACTTACCAACTTCGATATTTGAAGGTTGTTTAGAACACAAGGACAATTTTGATTAAATACCTACCAGCTTGTATCGGCGGCTGAGTACTCAAAATTTTTAAGTGAAAACTGATTTAGCGGCGTTGTATATTTTTCTTGAGATGGGTAAAAATGTTAAACTCACGTCAGGACACGTGACCTGATCAAAAATTCGATAGATACAACTTGCAACTGTTTGCTGTCTTAGTTCCCTTACACGAGCATGAAACTATTTTAGTTTAGTTTTTCCTATTTAAGTTGTCACTTCTGTCGGCACGTCCGGAGGCCGTTGTTTTTTTTATATTATGTGGGTACTGCGTATTTATATGGCCTTCCCTTCTGATAATATAAATGCATATTGCCATACTATATTGCATATCATACAATCACGTCCTGGGTCAAAAGTGTTTACTGCGTTTTTTTTCTTTTTGCACGGATTTGTGATTTTTAACCGGACATTACTTTTAAATATTATGGTCATAGGAATTGTCTCAATAAAATTAATGGAGAGCCAAACCTAAAATAGGTATAACATTATTATTATTTTATAATAATATGATAAAATCTTTAAACAATCCTTAAATGTACCTTTCAGCCATTTGTATTCAGTATTAAAGAAGTTTTATATTTATACGTCTCTCCGTCCTTCTCCGTACCTATATGTGAAGTCATAGATGGCGAAGATATACCTACTGATACCGAAGATATTGTAAAAATCTAAATAAAGTGGAAAAGTGTATAAAAAATTGTGTTATATTATTATGAACATGAATTTCCACCAAGAACCAACAGTACACTCAATCAATTATGGCGAAGATATTATAATATTTTATCTTAAGATGCCTGGATTTAAATTATTCTATTATCCTAAGGTATCACACAGGGCTAAGTTACGATAGTATTATCCGTTCAAATAATTCTCTCCAAGGCAGTGACGAACTGATTGTATACACAGGTTGACCTAATATGAATAATTGTTAGTTACCCCCACCGATTTCGGTGACGGTGGCTGGTTTCATTAAAACAAGGCCAGCTACGCATGACTCATGAGAAACCCAGTAAGACGGACGGACCGACACGACTGGCGAGAGATCAGGAGCAGGACTGACCTCTTATATGTCCATCCGACGCATAAATCATCTTTTTTGTCAGACAATCAGGTGATCAGCCTGCATTGTCCACTTGGACCAACCAAATTAGGAAACAACAGTTTTTGTTGTGCCAAAGCGGGAATCGAACCCACGGCCTCAAAGCTAAACTCTAAACTATTGGACATGGAGGCTGTTATATGAATAATATGAATATTATTAGATTAAGCTTAGTATTAGATTTACTAGATAGATCATCAGATTGATTTCTAATATTATCTCTGCGGTCTGCCGCATATTCTATGCGTCAAAAAATGTTTGTAGAAAATTATACAAAGTTTAGGAAAGACCGCGGTAAATTTAATCTTGAATGAATGAATAAATGAATGTGAGCAAGCGGGATGAGACAAATACGCATGCAACCTGATTTCTGATGCCATCGTCACAAGATGTGAAAAAGCATTTATATCCTGCCTTTTGTTTATAAGAATAAAAGTCAAAACGTTATCACTGTAGGAAAATCGGATCTTACCTGCACACTTCTTATAAGGATTGCGATATATTTTGTATCTTAAGATAGCATGTTAAGGAATATTTCATATCTTATCAGTGGCGTAGGGTTCCTATAACTCTATTCCTATCGGCTTCCCTGTCACTTACCTTTTGCAAACCTTCATAGAAATCCCTACCTATTATTCTGGCTCCGGCTTCCCTATGAAGGAGAAGCAGTCTTCGCCACTGAGGTTTATATATCTGCATCACTCGGCATCCTATATCGCTAGACATCTTAAGATACTGTTATATGAAAATATATATTATCTTAGCCGTCTGTGATAGTTCATACAAACTGTATAGTAAGCTATTTTATCTTAACACTAGCTGTTTACTGGACAATACCTACTTTCACATGTTCGTAGAAGCTCTAAACGATATCGATCAATACCTATTGCCTATAAAATATATCCCCATTATTATTACCATCTCGGCCAAAATACATCTAAATTTCTCTATTATATACTCCGTTCAGTGGGGTTAGCAGGAACTATTGACAAATACGTATTCGTATTATATAAAATACTAGATGTTGCCCGCGACTTCAGCGCACAAAAGTTAATTTCGCAGAAACCGTACATTTTTCGCGATAAAAATAGCATATGTCCTTCCCCGTGGTCTACTCTACATCTGTGCTAAATGTCATCAAAATCGGACCAGTAGTTTCGGAGCCTATTCAATGCAAACAAACAAAGAAATTTTTCCTCTTTATTATATTATAGTATATAAAATACTTATATATAAGTAGAATCTTCGCGCTCTTTGACGCTCTTAGTAACGTGCACAAATTATATATTTTAGATATTGACTGACCTGCAGCACCGTCGGAAAGTCGCGGTCAATTACGCTTAAATCGTCGTGGGTATTTAATTTGTTTTATAAATGATTTTTTCTGTTAACAATAGTAAAATGTTATGCGGATATTATTTTACTTGGCTTAGTTATCCTATTTAGCGTACGATACGCTACGCCAGAGGTCGTGGGTTGGAATCACGCCAAAGAAAATTTACAGACTTTCTCGAAAGATGCGATGAGATACGTTATGGAAATAGAATAATTGTTATTCTATTTCCAATGTGTTAGATAAACAAGCGTTAGATAAGAATCTTCCCCTATCAAATTTTTATATTGTTATTATTACACTATCAAATTATTGATACATAATATGAAATACAGAATATTTTGAAAATATTTACCTAGTTACAACCCTAAATTACATCACTAGTTCGTGTATACAACACTTCACAAGTGGCGGCGCCACCGTCTCGTCCCACTGCGCATGCGGGAACCAAGCCTATTGCGTCTGGCATGTTATCACACCAAACATTACTATTTATGACTTAAAAAACACATGGTAAGTGTACTAATTGATATAACAGCTGGTCTTCCCCCACCCCATCGTGTGACACCCCGTTTTACGCACCGCATACTAATAGCACCCCCTACGCATGAGACTATACTATACCCCGAACTCTCTCTGGAAATAGTTCCATGGCGAATTACGTGTAACGAGCCAGACTTACGTGAAATACCTAAACTTATGTGATGAGCTAGACCTACCTTTCCTCGAATCGCATGCTCGATCTGCTGATGTCGCTCCAGGCGCTCATGGACCTTCCGCGACCTCGATGGAAGGTCGCCGTGGGTCTTCGATCCAGCTCCACGTCCGGAGGGAAGTTGACCTTGGCGGAACCTCTGGACGACGGGTTCTCCGCGGACTCCCCTCCCCCCGACGTCTCCATCTCGAACGGGGTGTACTCGGGCACCTCCTCGGGATCCTGGTCGCTCCCATCGCTGGCAGCGGAGAGGGCCTCGTAGCCGTACCCGGGGCGGACGGGCGCGGGGATTCCCCCGGGCTCGGGGGCGGCCCGGGAGCCGCTCTCGATACGGCTCAATGACGCCGCCTTCTGGTGCTCGCGACCCCGCAGCGGCGAGCCCCGCGCCGGGAAGTGGTTGGAATACCGGAGCTTGCTGTGGCGAAACGTGGTGCCGCTCTACACAGACCGCCGTCACAACACCGCCCCCGAACGGCTATGCATGTATTATCGAAATAAAAATATGAAAATCCAAGTCTTTTCACTTTCACTTCGGGTCACTCGGGTTTCACTTTCGTGAGCGCGTAACGCGACGAACGATTTCGATACGAGTTTGACGAAATGTTGACCTCGAAGCGACCGTCCTTTATTAATGGGGGTGTCTAAACAGAATTACGTATAGATAGTACGGGACATACATAAGACGGGAGCGTGAAGTGAGCAAGGAGCGAGCGGCGTGAAGTGCGCGCGTTCGCGGAGGTGCGGGCCGGGCGGTGCGGCGTGCGGCGGGCGCAGATCGATTTAACCGAGCCTTACTACTCGTTATAGTAATTCAACCTCAAACATCTTCCACACGACACGCCGTTGCCACAAATAATTAATTAAAAACACGACCAGCTGACGTCAGCTATGAAAAACACGAAGAAGCGACGAATATTTTTCATTAAGGACCGATGAAAATTTTCCTTCGGGACCCTTTCTCGTACTTCACATTTATTGTATTACCTCAAATCACATTTAGGGAACTAAAAGCTTATACAGCTTTTAATTCCCTTAATTTTATAACGCAATTTCGGGAAAATACCGAAAAAGAAAGAAACTTTTTGCTTTATTTACGTTAGCTAGGAGTTAGGACTACAGATATAGCCTTATCGGTAGAACCTTTATTATTTGTTTTCTATATTATGATTACGACGTGACCAACCCAATAAATAGTATGTATATTGGAGGCCTTTTCGGAAACATCCGTAACATTTTGTTGTAAAAAATGTTGATTCCAGTTTTTCTTTAGGGAATTAGTTTTCTCTGGGGAATACATTCTGCTACATAAATATGTAGCAGAATGTATATAAATATATAAGACAAGGAAAATTGTATAAACAAAGTAATATTTATCCATCCATACTAATATTATAAATGCGAAAGTGTGTCTGTCTGTCTGTCTGTCTGTTACCTCTTTACGCTTTAACCGCTGAACCGATTTTGATGAAATTTAGTATAGGCATACTTTGAGTCTTGCAAACCGCTGAACCGATTTTGATGAAATTTGGTATAGGCATACTTTGAGTCTTGCAAAAGGACATAGGATACTTTTTGTCCCAAAAATTTGCGGTGTTCCCGAGGGATAATGTATTATTATTGTGTGTACTTTGACTGTCTTTTACTGCTAAACGGTTGAATTGATTTGAATGAACTTTGGTATGGCAGTGGTTTATGCCTTGGACAAACGCGCAGTGTACTTTTTATCCCAAAAAGATAGAGTCTTCCCGAGGGATAATGTATTATTGTGTGTACATTGACTGTCTTTTAAAGCTAAAAAGTTGAATTGATTCAAATGGAATTTTGTATGGTAGTGGTTTATGCTTTGGACAAACGTGCAGTCTACTTTTTATCCCAAAAAGATATAAAATCGTGTACCCGAGGGATAATGTACTATTGTGTATATTTATTTAATGTCTTTCATGGCTTAAGTGTTTAAACCATTTAAATGAAATATGGTATGATGGTGCTTCGGACAAACAATTAGTAATGAAAGAGGGAACGTAAGATAAGGAAGATACAGATTTAACTTAGAGTACAGTCGGGAGTGGCCAAAAAACCTCATTTCTCGCGGGCGGAGCCGCGGGCAAAAGCTAGTATTTCATATTTTTATTTGCTGAAACTTTTGTAATTTGTCTGTAAAGTATTCATTTTATGCTATGCTATTTTAATAAAATTCCTTTTATTTGCTTATATCTTATTTTCGCGCCAAGCATTAGGGGAATATAGGGACACTTTACCCCCCTCAACCCTTTAATGTAGGAACATAAAGGTTATATTTGAAAAAATGCACTAGAATACGTGGAATTTATCTGGCTACAAGAATTTGTGACAACCAACAGAATTTTAAATTAAAAAAATATTCACATATAATACCACAAGAGCTTCAAAATTATCGGGTATTTCCCGATAGGTTCGTTGCAAACAAATGAAGGATTCAAGTTTTTCAGGTTAAAAAATCACGAGCGCGAAGCGAAGATAATTTTGAAGCTCGTGTGGTATTCGGGGGATTATTTTTCCATCCCAAATGTCGGCCAATAGAATTGCACCATGAGACGAAATGTACAGTTAACAAATAAGAATTTCATAATGAATAAAACAACATTTAATTAAGATTCAGGCTAGTGCAATTAAAATCTCCAATTTTCACAATTGAATTCAACCTGTCAGTTTGACGTGTGGTTAATTTGACTGGATCATGTTTTGTATAGCAACGACCAGAGAAAATTTTCAAAAAATTATCAGTATAATACCATGTAGGTTGTACCACGTGACGTCGAATGGTGCAATTCTATTGGTCGATATTTGGGTCGGAAAAATAATCATAATTCTTATACAAAAACTTTATATTTTCGCAGCTTTTTATCGATATTAGTACAAATAGTTGCATAGGTAGGTAGGGTTTTATACCGTGAGGTAGGTATAATAAAACCGTACGCATTCTAACTCAAATTTGGCCGGTTATTATTAATAAGCTAATTAAAATTTTTATTTTTTAATATATTTTGCAATATCTACCGTAGACACGGTTAATACTAAAATGCATCTTTACTAAAATGCATATCTCTTTATAAAAAATAATATGTAGAATGTTTGCAACACTCACGTTTCGTGATAGATAAGAAAATGCTGCATTCTATTTGCATAAGAACCCTGACAAGAAGACTTATACACTTAAAATGGCAGTTTATATAATTCAAAGTTTATATAAATTTTCCTTTTATTAGTCTTCGTCGCACTGTGGTTGAAAGACGCACATAAAATTTAATTTAATTTTTATTTTTTAGTTTAAACTTTATAAGGGTTCTTTTGCTATTTTCAAGTTGTTGTTAGTTTTATTAATTTTATGTGTTTCAAGCATTATTAAAAAAATATTATCTTTCTGCACACCTTCCTCTACATAAACTTTAATTTTCCTGAAATAGTGAATAAGTACCTATCTAGTACCTACAAATACGTAATTTTAGTAAATTATCGGCTGTCATTGATTGGAGATAGGTTAGAAAGTGGTAGGCCCTCCCGCCATTTTAGGGTCATTTTAAATTGATGTACCACACATGGCCGTGTCCATGACATCGAAAACCCATTTTTAAGGTTTTTAACCAGTATTAATTAGGTTTTCTTAGAAAAAAAGTGCTTCCATTTCATATTCTAGAAATTTCCCGTTTATATAATTATTATACCTAACCTAGACGATTAAAGATACAAGTAAAACAATTACTTTAATTTGTAGCTTGCGTGGCGCTAATAGGTATGTATTTTGTACATTCTTAGTTAGCCTATAAATTATTATCAGGCACGGACAAAAAAATGTTTTAGTTTCGTTAAAAATGTAATGCTGTCGTGAGTTAAACAGAATTTTTTTATGACATTTCCTTTTTGTAATAAAATGGCACAATATCGTTATTACTTATTACACACGACATGTAACATGTTAAAACTTAAGGTAAGCGCAGTGCAGTCTAGAGTCTAGTGCAGTGCAGTGTCTTGGCTATGTTTTATCACCAAAAAAAGATCTGCCAGGGTCAGTTCAGGGTGCTACATTTTTAATTTTTCAAATTATATCTCTTGCAATTAAACATGTATCTAATTGTCAGTTACATCGAAACGAGATGATACGCGAGTTACGGAGTCACATCCTGGGGACGAACAGACCTACGAACTGGCAGAGAGACAGCGAAATCTCAGGGAACCCCATTTTTACCATTTTAATACGGAACCCTAAAAAGAACGTCTTTTGTATTTCTGTACGCCTAATGAGCCCGACTGTGTACAACTTTGAATGTTGTAATCTCAGCTCTTACCTCGGATTGTACAAAATGTTCATTCTAGAACATCTCAAGAATAGTGTAGATTTCAGCATGCTTCTTGCCGGAATATAGGAGCACTTTTAGGGCTCCGTAATACTCAAGGAATCCTTATAGTTTTACTCTGTCCGTCCGTCTGTCTGTCTGTCAGCCCTTTTAGCTTCTGCAATAATGAACATTATAAATGGATGTAATTTGGTACGAAGATTGTGTAAACTTCGATTTTGGCATCATATTTTTATATTTTATAGGTGGCCCTCCATACTTGTTAACAAAATATTTTTTCATTATCCCCAATCGTGTGAATAGATTTTTTTAAATAAAGTAAATGTTTCATAATATTTTTTTACAAAGCTGTTTTTAGAGCTTTTTCAGACTTTAGCTTTCATCAAAATTATCTCATGTATGACTCTCTCCAAAACGGTAACTCGCCCGTATAAAGAAAAACATTTTTTTTCTAGTATGACAATTATTTTATTATTTTTCTGCAACGTCTTTCCTTAAGTAAGCAATAGATGATATGCCCAAAATATCCGTAATTGATTTTACCGAACCTTATATATTATAAAATATATCATTATCTGGTACCCGTAATACAAGTTCTTCGAGAACTTAGCATGGGACCAGACTTACGTGGTATGATACTTATAAGTAAAATATAAATAGATGTGTATTGTGTTGATGTATTGATCATGATGAAAAGTACAGCAGAAGTGGTAAATTCACCCCAAATTTACAGAACATTATGCACGTTCGCGTGTTCTGTTCTGCGCTAGTTGTTCGACGTTCACTTCGAAGGTTCAAAAATATATTATAGTAGGTGATCCTGCGAATAGTTTTCTTTTTATGTTCCTACTTACGTACGTACCTTATACGTACGGTCAATTATTATTCGAGTAATGAAAGAAAATAATTAAGATTTTATGTTTAATTGTTGTCGAAGTTTATATAAACAACATTCGCCCAGTGGTCGAAACTGTACCATATTTTTTAATTTTTAAGTTTGAACTTGCTTGAGTTCTTTCGTCAAAAACTATATATACCACTTGGATACAAAGTTAACCCCCGAAGCAAACAGGGGTGTGTTATAAATACTTATACTTACGTACAGAGAAACAGCTTTAATAGAACGATCCAAATCGATACAAAAAAGATGTTCTTGAAATGTATGAGGCGTGGGCCAGCACTATGTACACTATATGTAAATATAGCTACATAATGTAGTAACTGTTTCCTATTTCTTTATTTTATTTAATTTTACTTCGTTTTAATATACATTTTGTATGATATGTCTTCTATCTATGGGTGTGACATGCGATGCTTAAATAAACAAAATTTCAATATTATTGATTTAAGCATCAAGAAAAATATTTGCTTCTTGTACTCCTCCTCCATATAAACTTGAACAGCGCTAAATGTTACTCCGTTCGCATAACTTTCATAAAATTCGTGCAGTTTTTACTTATATGATGACTTATATGATATAGATAAAATAAGTTGACCTAAAAACCATACGTTCTATTTATTACATACTAAGGTCGGAATTTTTGGTCGTTGCTTAAGAAAAGTCTTAAGAATTTTCGAATAAGTCCGCCTTATTTGTATGAAATAATACTTAAGACAATGTTACGACTGTGAATCGAAATGTCACCTTAAGCATGTCTATAAGGCGAACTTAGAAATAAGAATCGACCAAGAATACCGCCCTTACTAATTATAAAAGGTACTTATTATAAGTTTTTCTATTTTTTTTTAATTGTAGCTTCATTGTCTGAATAATGTAGGTAGCTGATATTGATATCCCTTTAATATCGGTTGCTTGTCAAAGCAAGGATAGTTCCAACTTCAAGCCCGTCCTGTTCAAAACTTTTGTCTTTTATCAAAATAGGATCTGACAATCACAGGATCCTGGGCTATAAGTTAAACTGGCAACGTGAATTTCCACGATTTTACGTCGAGGCTTTACGTCAATTACAGGTTACAGGCGGTATTCCTGGAATATTATTTGGTAAATGGTTTCTTGGTAAGCTAGGTTTTTTAATGCATCATCATGAATAATTTGACGGAATTCACGTGTCTTAGAAAACTAACAATGTTCTCTCTAATTCTTGTTTGGGAGAGAACAACGTCTTTTCTTTCCTGTTTATTAGTATCTAGATATTATATAGGTAAGGATCTTATCACAGATTACTAAATAGTTACTACGTAGGTAAATCTTGTGTATTATTATTGAGACATTTTTAACCCTCGACGCAAAAAGAGGGGTGTTATATATTTGACGTGTCTGTGTGTGAGTATATGTATGTGTTGTGTCTATCCGTGGCATCGTAGCTTCGAAACGAAAGGTCTGATTTTGATGCGCTTTTTATGTTTGAAAGCTGACGTGATCAAGATGCTTACTAGTGATAAATCATCATCAGCTCACGCACTGATTAATGATTGCCGAGAGTCGAGGGTTAGTTAATTTTTCTCAAAAAAAATGCCTGTAGGTATTTGTTATAATTATACCAATTGATGATAGAAGTAGATGTAGCTTAGATACACAAGCCTATTTTCGCAAATAGGCATACAGTCCTTGAGCCTTCGAGGAAAGCAATACTTCAAACGATTTTCTGAAGTTAATTACGAGAACATTATTTACTCTTGTTGTGTAAATAATGTAAAACATTTATGTATGCTCAGCGTTATAAAGACAAGTCTTAAAACTGTAACTTTTAATGGAATAAGAAGTTATTAAAAAGTGGGCACGACGTAAGGATGGACACTGTGCTAGTTGCACGTGCGTTGTTGGATTTACAAGCCCCCAAATTCACAACCCTCTTGGGTCTTTTGTAAGTAAACGTTTCTTTACGCGCTTTTCTGAGACGCTGTGGTGTCTTATCGGTCAGCGCTCTCCTAAAGCGTAGTCCTACAGAAACTACGATAATTTAATGTAGGCTGTCACATAGTAGGAAATATAATATATACTTACCTACGTACAGAGAAACAGCTTTCATAGAACGAACCAAATCGATGCTTTGAAAATTTTAACGTTATTTCAATGGCCCACAATTTTTTAAACAATCGTGGACACACCATGCTGCGCTGTATGCTTATAGTAGTGCAATTAAATCAAAAGCTAACTATGTAGCTGTTTATCTACTCCTCTTCTTTTAATCTGTGTACTTGAAACAGTCTGAAGCAAAGGAAGTTTACTTATAATATTTTTTCAGAGAGGAATTTTGTTGTATACAAACAAAATGCTTACACTTTTGCGTCGAGCGACAATGCAGTTTCTAGAACATAATCGGATCGCATCGGATTCGGTTTGCGATGTTGATCTACCAGTTATGTGTGATACTACTTGCTGCATCTTACGTGATGGTATATTTTTGTATAAAAATATGTTAATCTATATATATAAAAATGTTATGTTGTTTTGTGTACGCTTCAAAAACTCAAAAAGTTCTGCACCGATCGAGCTGAAATTTTAGCATGATATATAAATCCGCATCAAGGATTGTTGAATGTTTTTATCTATTTTTTGCATCAGTCACATATCCGCGGCCGCGAAAAAACTATATTTACGCGGGCGGGGCCGCGGGCAACAGCTAGTAGGTACATAAAAATGTATCCCGTTACCCTTGAAAAATAAGGACGTTCTGAACGCGAGAAGTACCACTAGTATTAATCATGACTCAGGACTCGTGTTAAGTTTCTGTAAAGTGAACTCAATGTAGGTATTCGGAGTGTCTGTGTATGAAAGTGAGTGTCTTTAATTGCAAAATTGTGACACAATAATTGTTTTCCAGAAATTAGTCTGATATTTTTGTCGGATTTTCTGTCCCTACCCTACCTAGTCTGAACGTACCATTTGAGTCTTCACATTATCCGATTCGATATCCGATATTGGACCGTTAATGTGTAATATCAGAATATCAATTCTCGTATTTAAGTAGACTTCATATTTTTACTTTGTATTATAATAGTAAGTGAAGCGACATATTTTCATAAACTGATTTTATGAAGTTTCGACACATAGAACGCGTTTCCCGTTGGTTTAACGTTTACGAGAATACCGTTTGACAGTTTCAGCGTATCGGGACTTGATTGTTATTGTATTAATGCAGGTTTTATTAAGTATAATTGACTCTCAGATATGTTTCATACAATTTACTTATCCTTGGCTATCGGATATCGGCGTCCGATACCGATATCGATTCAGTTGAATTCAGTTCAATGAAAAAACGCTGTTAGGATCACAAAAGCCTTGGTAAATTATTAGAAGTCACTTTTTGCGTTTCTCTGTCCTAAATACTTAAACTAAGCGCCCTAATTTAATTTCCCGTTGTAAATTATCGTCGTTAAATCGCAACTTAAGATAATGTTTAAAATCGTATTCGATGTTCGTATAACGACACGATTATATAAGTTTATTGAATATCAATGATTAGGCATATGTAAATTATGCTTAGGCAGAAAAATAATTAAATATTTAAAAAATGTATGTATATATAATATATAGCGACCCGCCCCGGCTTCGCACGGGTACAATACTGATACTAATACTACAGATAACAGAATGTCTTTAAACCTCTAACAAAACGGGTGAAATTTAGTCAAAACAAACAGAAACAAATTAATATAGGTACCTACTAATACTTAATGAAATAAGTAAGTGGGTATACTTTTATCGTATGAAATACCTACACTTTTCAGAACTAACAATACAACAATCACTAAATAAATAGTTACTCAAGTATCTATCCATCATAGTTACAACGAACACAAAACAAAAAATTTACTCATAGATCTAAACTCGCACGCCTTGGCGACGACGCGACGCCCACTTCGCAACGGGCCGTGCAGCAGAAATCGTAATATTTTAATTTCGCCATAACTTCAAAACCAAACATCCAATTTTAATCATTAAAAGACCAAATATTATCTACATAAACTGTACTTAGTGATAAAATAATTTATTTTGATAAGGATTAATAGCATGAGTAAAATAAACGCGTTTAAATGTAGTCCAAAAAAAATTCAAGATTTCTAAATAAAAAAATGGTTGTTGTGCCTCACTCGACATAGATAGGTATAGTGTGTCGCGGACTTTTTTGTAGATATTTATAAGATCTACAATTAATTAGAACATTTTATGGTTCTATCTTTTATAGTTTAGGCAGCGTACGCAAAATAAGTAACTTTTCTGGTTGATTTTTTACACCTTGTGTCCGAAAAACCCAAATATCTTACGGAACCCTATTTTTTTCCAAAATAAAATTTAGCCTATGTTACTCGTGGATAATGTAGCTTTCGAATGGTGAAATAATTTTTGAAATCGGTCCAGTACTTTTTGAGCCTATTCATTACAAACAAACAAACAAACAAACAAACATACAAACAAAGTTTTCCTCTTTATAATATTAGTATACATTAAAATTACATTGCGCTCTCTAAGGGGCACTTAAGGGTACTAAGGTACCGGTCATAAGCCACACAGAAACAGGTGATTTAAAGGAGCAAAGACTTTACCTAAATAACATTAAAAGTACCAGCTGTGTGAGGAATGACCTTGACAGTGTCGTAAAGAACGCATTGTAATTTTATTTAGTTTTTTTTTCGTTTTTTTTTTTTTTGCCTAAACGTCTTGACATAAAAAGTACATCATAATAATAACTCCCCACACCAATTTCGGTGACGGTGGCCGGTTTCATTTAATCTAGGTCCGACTTTTTAGTTTTTATATGCCCATCCGATGCATGGTCCATCATCTTTCTTGTCAGACAACCAGGAGATCAGCTACCTTGTCCTAACTTGAAAACAACATTTTTTTTGGTTGTTCCAATGCGGGAAATTAAACCCACGACCTCCGAGTCGAGAGCCGAGCTCTAACCACTAGACCACGGAGGCTATTAAATCATAATATCTACTATACCCAACGTAATTGATTTTCATCATTTTTTTTTTCAATTCTCAAATTTCAATAACAGTATTTTACAGAATATTATTAATAAAATATATTAACAATAAAGTTAAACTAAAATTGAAAACAAAATACGTAAACTTATGCTATTGTAATTTTATTTGTTTTTTTAATTAAAATAATTTGTAATTGGCAAGACATAAAATGCTTATTTTTATTTTATTTATTTATTTTACAGGGAAGCAAGCCAGGAACATTCTTTTGGAGACCGAGACTGGGCCTCGATCTCTCTATTCCGTCAACAGGTATGAATATATATTTTTTTAATGTTCCCCCAACCATTAAGGCCAGTACAATTTTTTACTTTTAGTTTTCCTACTTGTAGATAATTTATTTATTAGGTATGTTTTAAATTTTAATTCTAAAATTGTAATACATTTATTATCTCTACATTTTATACTATTTTTCTTGCATATTTGTTCCTTTTCTTATTGTTGTAACACATTTATTATCTTACATGTTTTACTATTTTGATACATTTTATTTCGGACTATCTATTTCAATTACATTTACACGTTTCTTAGTCTATTCATTACATTTCCACTCTAATACATTTATTATCTCTACATTTTATAGCTATTTAATCTTTCAAATTTATTACGTTTATTATCTTATAGGTTTTGCTATTTCTTATTACATTTTTGTTACATATCTGTTTCTATTTCAGTTGCATGATTCTTTGACTGTTTCTTATATTTTTCCAGTATATTACATTTAAATTTTTGGTATGTATAATATTATGAACAGGAACATATTATGAACAGTTGCCAATAGACCCGGTGTACCAGAATTCTCGTATTTAAAGTAGACTTTCATTTTACTTTGATTGAATTTAAAGTGTAGGGACATGTTACCATGAACGGCTTTTATGACGTTTCGGCTGATCAGAGCGCGTTTCACGTTGGTTTAACGTTTATAAAAACATCGTTTGTGAGTTTTAGCGTATCGGGACTAGATTGTAATTAATGCAGGTTTTATTAAGCAGAATTGCCTCTCAAATCTGTTGGCAACTATTGTTAACACGGAATATTGTACACGTACACGGTATATCAGCAAAGTTACCGCTCGACCAGTTTCTCAACATTTTCCTAGGGCGGGCGCCTAAAAGATTTCGACACAAAGGTAGTGACCGCGACGACTGCAATCGTAACTTGTACGTATTACACTTGAGTATGTGTGCGGCGATTCTCATATTATATCAAGCGGCCACTTGTGCGATAGTGTATGCTGCTTATTTTACCATGTCGTTGATAAATATGAGGACAGCAAAGTTTGGTTACACTTGCAACATTAAACTTTGAATTATTCATTAATTTTTTATACATTTTTTTTCTTTGCGTATATAGTATACCTACCTACTGCAGATAATGTTATCCTAAATACTAGTTACACTGTAGTATAGATACAAACATTTTTCTATCGCTTGCTTTTGAACCAACCATTGAACCCATGCAAAGTTTATTCCTTAAAAAAGGTCACAGGCATACTAGGATAATGAGATTACACGGATTTACTTTTATATCAGCATTTTAAAGTTTACACTGCCATGTTTCCCTCGGTTTTGACAGAACCTTTTTTTTTCTAAGAAATAAAATAATAAATATTTTCGGATGTCAATTAAAAAAAAAACCATTTAAATAAGTCCCACAAATTGAGAACCTTCTACTTACTTATAAAAGTGGGTTAAAAAGAGGAGGATCTTAATAAACAATATATGAATTTAAAATGATTTAAAATTTAAATATGTGCCTAGTATCTAGAGACGATATCTGTATTTAAATTTTAAAGCTCGTAATTTTCACGTTACAAACATACAAATTAACTGAATTCTGAAATAGTGTATATGTATAGTTTCATCTGCTAGAATATATTTAAATCTAAACAGTGAGTTTTTACTATTCAGTCTGAGCTCTTAATCCACATTCAGATATTTCAGGTTTCAGTTTTAAATGATTAGAGCTGTAAAAAAGTATTTTCAATCAAACCTAAGTACCTAATCGTGAAATTTTCTTAGAAAATGAGATGGGATTGTAACAAAAATGAGATTTTTATACCTTACACATAAATGGAATAGATTTTTGAAGGTAATGTAATAAGTAGAGCTGATATGAGTATTTATACAAAAAATTTGAGTGCCTTTATCAATTTTATTATGTTTACATATTGTATCTATTTATTATTTTAAGCAAACTATAAAAATGTACCAAGAAATAAATTTATGCGCTAAAAGAATTTCCTACCTTTTATGCTCTAACAAAGCCCAAAAGTTGGTTATCTTTTTTTATCTTTGGTACAAATATCAGCTTTAAATCGCTAGGCTCATATTTAGAAGACCGCGAAATATATAAAAACTTTGATACCTACATCAGAATTTCAAATATTACCTAGATACTTATCGGCAGATAGTTTTAAAAGAAGCCTAGATTTAGTATGTAGTTAGTCTAATACTAAGATTAGTAAGTACAGTAAATACTGGAATCTGGAGTTTGTATGCGACAAATACATACTTCTTTTAATGAAATGGACCAGAAAACAAGTAGACGGATCACCTGATTGTAAGCGCTTGCCGCCGCCCATGGGCACTCGCAACACCAGAGAAGTTAAACTTGCAACTCCTATGTTGCCCCAGGCCTCCTCAACCCTAGGACCTCCGGTAATCTCACACAAATAATACAACGCAAGAGTTATTTCACGACGGTTTTCCCTGAAGCCGTGGTAACCTGTCGGGCCGGCCCATTTGTACCGAAGCATGACTCTCCCACGAATAAAACTAGATTCTACATTACGTACTAGTGTCTCAATGTCTTTCGGCAAACGTCGTTTTACAATTTACATCGTCTGTCATTTCCATAGAAAAACGAAAATTGCCAAGGACCATGAGCAACTTGGTTTTTCTGTAGAATATTGTTGATCGATGCATTTACATCAATGCGAACTTTGTTTCGGGTCATCATTATCCGATCGCCAGTCATCAATCGTTATGACTCAATGATGATTTATGTTATAGTCTACATATTGATAAATCTATTTGAAATACGCGAACTATACAATGCCTCGTTAGTATAATAGACCAGTGCCAAAAGGTTTTGAAACAAAATAAATCTATAGTAGATAAAACCCATTGGAAAAGGAAGAGAATACAACAAAAATAAAAGGAAAAATAATTTACGGGCGGTTTGAGGTCGGGAAGTGAGGGGGGTGAGGTTTTAAGGTTTTAAGGGTTTTAACGGTTTATCTCGATTTCCGGCCAAACTACAAGTCCTAGGGAAAAAAGTGAAATGACAAAGTTAGATAATAAAAATATCTACAACTTTGTGTTTACACTTTTTTCACATGACCTCAAAATTTATGTGAAAAATTCAAATAACTATGTTTGTGGTTTTTAATTTTTATCTTGTACAAAAAAAAATTTTTTTTTACGAAACTTAGTGAAAACATACCTTTTTAAATGTCCCAAATACACTGTATTTTTTTTTTAAATATTTATTTTTCTACCTATTTCTACTTATCGCTCTACCACACTCATCAAAGTGTGGTAGAGCGATAGATGACACTGGAACCAGATTACGAATTCAACATACACAATTACGTGAAACGAACTTTTGTTGTTTCCAGAAAGCACTGGCACAGTCAATCTACCCACGAAGGAGAACATTCGCGAAGGTCTGGTGGTCTTGATTGATGGGTATGAGGTGGGTATGGCGGTGGTGGGCTTAGCTGCTGGGATCTCTGGAACCACCACCTATCCCCACCTCAACCCGCTGTCAGCGTACTTCTACACCAACGCATATAGATGGGGATTGAGACATTTCAGCATGTAAGTATCAGTCTCGGGTCTCTTTAATGTGAAGAGAGACTAAAGGTATTCACTATAAAAAGCAGCTATAACTATATTGTAATAGCTGCTATTGATAATAAAGAAAATAAATAAAAAAATAAAATGCAGTCATCGACATAGCTGCCTATCCTACTAATATTATAAATGTGAAAGTTTGTGAGGATGTATGGATGGATGGATGGATGATACGGATGGATGTGTGTTTGTTACTCTTTCACGGAAAAACTGCTGAACGGATTTTGATAAAATTTGGTATCTTAGTAGATTAGGCTCTGGATTAAAACATAGGCTACTTTTATCCCGAAAAATACGGTGTTCTCGAGGGATATTGTATTTACGCGGGCGGAGCCGCGGGCAACAGCTAGTCTCTTATACTTTAAAGCTAATCTTGTATTTATACAATCGGAACCTCGGAAACGGCCCCAAGTATTGCGTATTTTTAAGCTATAAATGTTTTATCTAGACACGCGGTAGCGCGTCAAGCCAAGTTCAAGTAACAGAACTGGCGAGCAGCACCGTGTGTAATATTACACGAACCATTTGGAGCCACTTTTGACCCCCTCATAACTCAAAAACTATTTCACATAAACGTGTAAAAAAGCTCATATATTGAGACTTGCGAGATACATATTATGTGCTCCAAATTTCATAAACACATCTCAAACGGTTACAAATCTTTATGTTGCGTGAAACACCTAAATACATTTTTTATTACATTATTTAAAAGTACACACTATTAAAATACACACTATATTTTCATATAGTGAATATAATGTGTCTTGTTACATTTAAAGGAAAAATAGAATATTCCAGATAACTTTTCTTTTCAGGATCCCGGTATGGCTGGGAGGTCAAGGAGGTCACTACTGCGACACTCACAAAGTCTGGAAGAGGAGGTTCTTCTATATGGATGAGTTTGTTCCAGAGTGGATGAGACGCATGTTGCCGTTCGTCAAAAAGGAGGAGTGGGAAAAAGAGGAGATAGAGTTCAAGAGATTCAAGAAGTACGCGGAACCCGCTTTCGGTAAACACTTTAAGACGCCCACTAAGGTGTTCAGAAACTGGATTTCACAGGAGACGAAGGAGACCGTTGAAGAAGACTTGATTACTTCCAGTTCTCAAGAAGTGTAAACAGAATAAAGTGGTGTTTATCAAAAGGCAAATTTTATTTACTATACAAATTCGGTGTAAGAGCTCTTGAAGACAAAACTTCCGAATTGGCTATAATATGATACTTAATTGTAAAAACCGTTAGATTAAAAAATAACTAATAAGATTGTAAAAATATGTCGAAAGATTAATAACTATATTTATAATGTAATGAAAAATAATGTGTTAAATTAAATTATAGGCAGAGTATTCGCGTCGGAAGTCTATAAACATTTTACGATTTCACTACTTATATAACAATCTAACGGTTTTTACAATTTTACGGTGACATATACACATATCATAATAATATTATAAATGTGAAAGTTTGTGAGGAATCATGGATGGATGAATGGATGTTTTACTGATTCACACAAAAACTACAGAACGGATTTCGGTTAAATTTGGTATGTAGTAGTTTAGGCTCTGGATTAAAACATAGGCTACTTTTTGTTCCGAAAAGGTACAGTAATCCCGTGAGCAGAAAATCGAACACACGAGTATCGAGTCAAATGTCATATATGACAGCTTGACACTCGACATTCAACTCTATTGTATTAGTACAGAGTTATATTTTCAGTGCTCTGAATTTTCCCGGGCCCGCCGGATCCCGGATCATAAAGTCCCAGTATTAGTGGCTTGTGAAAATAATAATATCTATAGACGCTTCACACCACGTCAATCTGGACCAGATGTTAAGTTCTCGAAGAACTAATGTGTTACGGGTACGGGTACCAGACAACGGAAACATTATATATTTAATACTTTTATATTATACACATATTTAAGGTTCAATAAAATCAACTATGGATATTTTGGGGCATATGATCTACTGCTTATGTAAAGACGTTTAAGAAAAATAATTATACTCAAACAATTTTTTTTTTATGTGGGCGAGTTTGCGTTCTGCGGAGAGTCACCCATACAGTAGATGATTTTTTACTTTGAGTGTGACAAATATTATTTTGCTTAAACGTCTTTCCATAAGCAGTAGATCATGTGCCCAAAGTAACCGTAGTTGATTTTCAAAGACGTTATATAAGATTTTTACTATATTATACACATATTTAATACACATCCATGACCCAGGAACACGGAAAAACTTTTTGTTCCTTCGGCGGGATTCGAATCCGCATTCGCAACAGTAGGTCGTCAAATGTACCTATATAAATTTTAGTAAATCAATTGTATCGTGTATCGTGTAGTTTACGTATTTTATTGAATCTTAATCTTACAAAATGTAATAACGAGTAACTAGATTATGCCAAATATTTCGACAGCATTTACCACGTCATATTATCATAATTCATAACCCCATATCTGAACCTAAATTTAAAGGCCGTGCAATATTTTAATTTTTAATTACCTTATCCCTCTCTTATCAGTAGGTATATTAAAATGTAAAAGGTCGCCTTAACCTACATGTTTTCTCTGAAACTTTTTGAATCGTTCGACTCTTACTTTCTGCTTAATGGCCCATGCCACTTTAACCTTTCCACGGCTAATGGAGGTTACATTTTGAGACGTAACGAAAATTTCTTGATAGTTTATTCGGAAAACCTGAACACAGTTTTGTCTTTGTGAACTATGATGGCTTCAACTGATTTTAATAAAGTTTTTAAGTCAAATTGTAGATATTAAGTTGAATCTCTAAAATGTATTTAAAAAATTGTAATTTTAGACAATATAAACGCACTTACTCTTCTAGTAATGAGTACTCATAGCTCCTTTAATAGCTCACCATCTCATTACGAATATGTATAATTCCAAATTTAATACTACACAAAACATTTTCATGTAAAACGATGCCAACACGAGGCCAAATGACTCTCCATGTCAAACAGTTATCAATTCTCATCTAAAACCAAGCCACAAATTATAACTAAGATATAGAGATTGTGAAGTTATTGGCCTTGTATAGTTAGGCGTGTAGAGTCAGAAGCTTTAGAATGGAAAAAGAAGATTTAGTCTCGTCTTGGCGTTATTTAACATAAAAATGTTTTTATGGGATTTCACTTATTTTTGTAAGTTGCTTATGACAGTACTTTTATCACATCAAACGATTATCTTTACATTAATTTTCAGAACTCTGGCGTTAAAATGTTTAAATGTCTCACACAAACTTCCATTCCTTAGTTTAAGGATAAAAGTTCCAAGTTCTACAATTTTTATGTAATGCGTGTACCTACTAATACTAGCATGCATCCCAAGTTTCAACTTATGAATTTTGATGATCTGAGTAAGTCAGTAACAAAATCAGGGTTTTTTTTTAAATTGATTAAATTTAAAGTATAATCGAGATATGCATTTAAACATTAACCCTCTTACTAGAAAAGTATTTATACAACGGATAAATTATAGAAGATTGCACTTTGTCTGACACGTTGGAAAATTCACTTGGCAGACGATGACAGCAACGTTGTTTAAGTTATCCATTGTATATTTTTTTTTATTAGTACGGGGATTTAAGTTTAATAAGTCCGCTAATGAAACCATATCCCGAAAATTTCTATATTCCAAACCCAAGTTATGAGGGTTTAAAAATCGACGAAGCGCTTTGAGAAAAGGTAGTCGGGTGTCTTTACGCTTTGCTTGGCTCATCTTGGCGGTTCACGAGCGTGCTCCAGATTGTAGAACGAAAGAACTAAGTAATGCAAGATCGTGAATCGTGATAAACAAATATTTTTTATTCGCAGTTTGTATTTCAAGTGCTAGGCCCTCCCTAGCACTTGAAATACAAACTGCTCGGCTATGATAATGAAGTCAATTGTTTACTGTAAGAGTACCGTCTCAAGAGCCTAGTCTAATTATTATTGGCAGACCTAGCGCCATCGTTGGATGTCTTCAGACTTAGACACGTGTGATAAAGCCGTAAAGCGTCATCCGTTATAATTCTGATCTTTTAGACAGACTGGTTATGCTGGTGAAGTAGAAACGATACCTTTTAAAATATGATTCGTTTTCTATGTATTCGAAAAGATGGCGTTGTATAAAATGGTAAATAAGGCTAAACTCGTCTTCTCTACTTCGCGATTTGCTTTATAGACTGAGATCCCAGACCTGCCTGACTACCCTTATATTCTTACTGGTAAAATGTATATTATATTCACATATTGTAGTATTAGTGTCTACACACTACGCCGAAGGTACGCGACCGAAGTTCGGCATAATTACGCTAATGCTATTTGAATTACTGACGACACATAATGCCGAAATTACGTTGCGTTATAGCGTACAGCCTAACTTCGTCGGGCGTAAGTTCAGCGGCAACTTATTTTGTAGAGCACACATTATACGCGGCCGAAGTTCGGTTCGATTGCCGACGAAGATCCGGAGGCCGGGAGCAGCGGGGAGGTAGTAATGCCCGCAAATCTTTATCCGTAAGAAGAGATTTTTAACCGACATTCACAAGTGAGTTCATAAATCAGAGTACCTACCAGTGGCGAAGTGTGTCACTATAAAATTGTAAAAACCGTTAGATTGTAATATAACTAGTGAAATTGTAAAATGTTTATAGACTTCCAATGCGAATATTCTGCCTATAATTTAACACATTATTTTTGGTAAGATTTATAAATATACAGTTTTGAATTTTTCGACATATTTTTACAATCTCGTTAGTTATTTTACATTCTAACGGTTTTTATAATTTTACGGTGACGTATACAACTCGACATCATATCTTCCCTTATGAATGCAGATATTACTAAACAGATATCGCTCAGTACAATAAAATAAGTATTGTTGTTCTATACTACAATAGATATAAGCTTACGTGGCTTAACATTCCGCAGATTTCATGCTTCACCACTGCAGAGTAGGTACAGTCATTTTTAGGGTTCCGTACCTCGAAAGGAAAAAATGGAACCTTTATAGGATCACTTTGTTGTCCGTCCGTCTGTCTGTCAAGACACTTTCTCAGGAACGCGTGGAGGTATGAAGCTTTTTATATTAAATACTTACGTCTACTGTCCCTTGGAGATGTGAAAAAATAAAACTTCTAAGCCAACGCAATCAAAACATACAGCCGTTAATGCAGCAAATTTTCGACACTCGTATGAGAATATAAAACCTACAGGGTTGAGGGTACTTCCCGTGAACTCAGAATCTTGAAATTTGGTGCGAAGCAACGTCTTATAGCAGACATAAAAAAAATACGAAAATCGTAAATTTTTAGTTACATCATATAATAAAAATATTTTAAATAGAAACTTACTACTCCTTTCCTCATGAACGCGTAGAGGTATTATGTTGAAATTCATATCAAATCTATAATACATTTAAGCTGTAACAAAATAACTATAGGTTTGTATAGAAACCTCGGTGCGCGTCCGCGCGCGCACGTGGCTGTTTTTTTTTTTTTTTTTTTTTGAAAAAAAAAAAACGTAGGTTGACAATACCAATAATTGTGGAAAATATTTGTAAATATCAAATATCCAAGATTTGTATCAAATATTTTATTAATCATAATCACATAAGAATACAACTGTTATTTCTTTGGTTTGTCCTAATTAGTAACTTAAATGCACATATTACAATGTATAGGAATCGACATGACTACAAAAATAAAATTTAACAAAATAGTATTATGTTTGCATTACATGATTATGAAACAATAATTTATATAAAAAATAACATAAAAAGACAAAAAATATAAATTGTCATAATTTTGTAAAGTAGAGATTATAATTGTCATAGTAACGAGATGAATACACATTACACAATATCTTCATTTCAATGGTATAAAATATAGCCTAACTTATAGTTAAAAAGTCGTCACAAAACAGTTGTACTAAAGTCATAGCAAACTTAACTAGTAACTACATAATTCCATTATTAATCTTTATTACTTACAGCAAGTAAAAATACTTTCACGTATTAGTTCGAGGTATTAGTTCTAATTCTAAATTGCTTATCAGCTATTCAATGAGTTATTTGTTCAACGTTTAAGGTCATTTCAAACCGAAAAGACGCGACGCGAGCTGCATTATTAAAATGAGTATTCAAAATTGAGCTTTATTCACTACAAAAATATATAAAATGTTTCATATGACATCAGTCAAACACTGCACATGCGCTGCATCTTAAGGCCCTCCCCCGAGCAAAAGACCTTGAGGCGGTCAGCCGCATAAATTTTTCACATAAATTAGTTCAAAATTGACCAAAAAAACGGCGAATATCTAGCTTATGAAATTGCCTATCTATTGGTGTGTGTCCCAAATAAAGTTTACTTGTAAATACTATGGAGACGCTGAAACTATAATTCAATGAACATTCAATTATAGTTTCAGCGTCTCCATAGTATTTACAAGTTAATTTTATTTGGGACACACACCAATAGATAGGCAATTTCATAAGCTAGATATTCGCCGTTTAAATTTTTTTTTTGGTCAATTTTGAACTAAGTTATGTGAAAAATTTTCAACTGAGTTATGCGGCTGACCGCCTCAAGGTCTTTTGCTCGGGGGAGGGCCTTAACATTCGAGCTCTACCAATGAAACGTTTATCTTGACGTGTAATAAATAACATTCAATTCTGAATAGCTGTCTTAAAAATTCAACGCCGCATCGCATATCGATCGGTGTGAATTGACCTTTAACATAAAATTATGCACGCAGAAATTTCTAATTTGATCTCTTAGTATTAAAGAACTAGTATTGAAATTAAAGTACGGTAAAGTTGTGTATTAGAATAATATTATCAAGATCTAAGACCATACTTATACATCATAGTTAAGTAGTAAAAATATAAAAAAATGAGTTCTATGAAACTACATAGTAACAAACTTACGAATAAGTCTGAAATATATTAGCAATATTTTGCGATCTTTTTTTTGTAGTCTACGGATCCACGAAGGAGATCATGATGTACCTGGTTCCCTTGGTGACCAACATACCCTCGTGGAAGTGAGTTAACCTGCCTGGGTGCATCAGCAACCATCCAGGTTTCGTGTCGCGGACCGAGCAGTTGTAGCGAATGAATCGGCAACCGCCACCTTCGTAGTCCACGTCTGAAAGAAGAATTAAGTTGAGGGTGAATCCCAAAGTTCAAAAGGAAGTTCAAATTTAAAAATGCATTATGGCAATCACTAGTAGGTAATAATTGAGGAAAGCGAAAGCAAGCGAGAGCAAGTTTCCCAATGTCCTTATGGTATGGGACCAGCGAAAACAAACGCCGCGCACTCGATAAAACATAAAGCGTCATTTTCCGTCGGTTCTCTCTACGTGATAGAATCAGAAATGAGGAAATCCGTAGTAGAACTAAAGTTACCGACATAGCCCAGTGCATTAGCAAGTTAAAGTGGTAATGGGCTGGTATAGCCCGTAGAACCGATGCCCGCTGGGGCCGAAAGGTTCTTGAGTGGAGACCACGAACTGGACGTCGAAACGTAGGACGGCCTTCCACCAGGTGGACAGATGACCTGAGAAAAGTCGCAGGGAGTCGGTGGATACAGGCCGCGAGCGACCGGTCGCACTGGAAATTTGTGGGGGAGGCATATGTCCTGCAGTGGACGTCACCAGGCTGAAACGACGACGTCGGTTCTCTGTGAGGCCGTGGTGTTACTCCTGTGATAAAATTAATACAAAAAACACTTACTCGGTGTGTTGAGTGCCAGATTGATGGTGTATGTTGACGAGTCGTGGTGAGGTCTCAACGATGGTTGCTCGTCAGGTCGGTAACGAACTACGAAGTTCATTACAGACACGGGAGGCTGAAAGAAAAAATAATTGAGAATTAGAAAGAAAATGCTTGGGGAAGGTAACTGGAACACTTCCTACTTCCTACTCCTACTAGATTCTCTTGATTAATTTAGTTGTGGATATTTTGGCCAAAATTACGGCTCAATGAATATGAGTGCTTTAAAGCGGAACTAAAATCTGTACTTTTTCGAGCAAAACGGGACTGCGTAACACTATGGCGTGGCTAATACTCTACCGTTCTATTATATTAAATATGATTGAAATGTAATTTTTTTCTTTGGCGCCCGTAACTAATAATAACAATAATAATATCTATGGACTCTTCACACCACGTCAATCTGATCCCGTGGTAAGTTCTCGAAGAACTTGTGTTACAGGTACCAGACAACGGAAATATATTTAATACTTTTATACTATACACATATTTAAGATTTTTATTATATTATACACATATTTAATACACATCCATGACCCAGGAACACAGAAAAACTTTTTGTTCCTTCGGCGGGATTTGAACCCGCGACTCCCGGCTTGAGCACCAACACGCTCAACCAACTGAGCCACAGAGGTCGTCATTACTTTGACAGACGTACTTTAGGACCTCAATCTACAGTAGCGCCCCCTGGTGAGACAAAAACGATGGTCCTCATTACTTACATTATGATAATATCCTATGAACACCATCTCCTGTAACGGCCGTACGTACTCCTTCAGTATGTGCAGCCACTGGCGATCCAGACCGACTTGATTCATGTGGATATCACGAGTTGGCACCGCTTCGTAACCGCTCTCGAGACGCTTGTCCTGCATTATGAACATTAGGGCATTGTGATAAGGTACATTTTAAATTAGCGTTAGCTGACACCGATACGAGAACAAGAAAACGCGGTGATGCATTTTTAAGAGTGCGCTATTTGGCGGTTCGAACTCAGTGCGGCGCGCGGAGAAAATGGTTGTTATTTCATCTAACATCGGGGGAAAAATATATTGCCATAAAAAAGTAATATGTACTTATAAGAGAAGCTATAGTTTACATATTTATATATTTATAGTTTATATTGTTTACATATTTATACTGCTTTGTAAAGAATTTTAGAAAAGAAATCCTCAAATTACGCAAATCGACACTCGGCTGTTGGTGTTTTATGAAAGAACTATATAATATTTTTGACTGAAGTAAAGTTATCTCAATTGCTGAACAATTAAACTGTGTCGGTATGTGCTTGGTTTTTATTTATTTTTTTCATTCTTCGTTTGTTTTTTATTTATGGTCAAAGTTGCGCTAAACTTCCGATGTTTGGCGGCTATTACCTTCTAAACTAATTTAAATTTTAGATATAATATAAGCACATACCGACCTACATAAGTGTAAAAGAAATCGATATTATGCTAACATTTGGGTCTACACGATTTACTGTAAAGTCATAATGTTTGACTTTAGAGTAAATCGCTTTGTATGGAGAAAAAACCGACTAGTTATAGTTAGAAAGACCTTAAGATAGCGATAACTTAGTTCACAAGAAGATACACGTTTAATTGCAAGAGTTCGAATATCAAACTAGACCGATCTGCATAACACGGCGCCACTCTTGCAATGAAACAGTGTCTTATTGTGTATTTAATAAAGTTCATTTTTGAATCACAATTTTAAAAATGCATTGCCACATCACGCACGTATCGTCTCATTTCGGTGTTAGTTGGCCCTTAATGGTACTGAACTACAAGAACTAAGAAGCTGGCTGGTTTTGATAAAATCGCTGCGACTTCGCGCGTATCAACTAAAGGGTATCCATAATCCAACCCAGAGAAACCGTAAATTTTTCCTAGAATAGGTAAAAAAGTCTTCAACTATTATGGTATTCCAACCTTAGAAAAAGTGTCTTTAATTCAAATCTGGCGTAAGTAAAATGTGATTTTTTCAAATCTAGGTCAAATTTTGCATGAAAAAGTAAAAAAATCGTCCTACATTCTCACATCCTGTTACATCTATAATGTTGGATATCTTACGTTATTAGAACCATCACTCCATTTGCCGAAAGCCTCCATAACTTCAATCCACTCTTTGCAGAAACGTAAAGACATCAGCGGAAACCAGTATACATCGGGACACGGCTGAAAATATGTACACATTTTAATGCCTAAATTAAGGCGATATTGACAATATTTGCAATAAAAATTACAATAATAAATTCACCATCAAAAATCGAAAACACTTTGAACTACCATACCGCTAAATCTCGGTACGCATTAAAAAAGGGCCACTAAATTATCTCGCCTTTTTCACCAGGCCACGTGCGAAACGTCAAGTACTTAATTAGCGTAATGAATTCATTAAACTTTTAGCTACCCAGCGTTGTATGGATAAAATGGATAAAATCGATGTGTAGTTACAATCGATTTTTAACGTTAATTTAAAAGAAGCGTACGTCAAAAATAGCAAACTTACTAAAGAATGTTCCTTGCCCTCTTCGAAGTTCTTAAAATACAGGGGGTTCAGGTACCGCTTCTCCCACTCTAACATATTGTCGAACACCTGGTACACGTCCGGGTTAGTGCGACTTATGTCGTAGGTCTCCGGGTTGACCAGGTGACCATGTGGTCTTTCGTTGCTCACGTACATGAGCATCCCCTGAAATTGAGAATATTAAAAGATTCAAGAGCAGTTTAGTGCCCATAAGAATCATGATAATAGGAGATTTTTGTAATTAAAGGATAGGACGGTTTTTTAGACAAAATCTGGAAAGTGTGCAAAATAAACATACACACAGCATATTGAGTGTATGCCCATTTTCCAATTGAACCCCTATAATTGGAAAATGGTAGGTATGGTAGACTAGTGGCGCAAGCTGGTTCTCCTTTATAAGGAAGGCCTAGCCTGTACAATGTAGTAGCCTGTAGTGTAGTGTGTGTGGTAGGGAATTGGAAGAGGATCTGCAAAAGGTAAGTGGTAAGTGAAGCCGATAGGAATGAAGTTATAGGAACCCCACACCACTGGTAGAGACAACACTTTAAAATGTAAGTAGCCCCCGTAGTAAGCAAGCTGCGGACGATGAATTATAGCTAAGAACAATCTCGATCACGTCAGTTTAAAAAAAAAAACAAGATAAAAATCTGTCCAAACGTTGGGAGCTACAGACATATTTACGTAATCTACACCAAAAAAACTTTTATTTTGTCTGTCTGTCTGTTCCGACTAATCTCTGAAACGGCCGGACTAATTTTACCGTACTTTCACTGGTACATAGTTGATATTATAAGTAGTAATTTAGGTTTCTTTTATACCGAACCATAATCCGTTTTAAAAATATATGGTTCCGTTTCCATTAATAGTTCCACGCAAACGAAGTTGCGATATCAGCTAGACGCAAAAAGGAGAGTTCATTTACTTACAATATCTCTGAGACTCGCACAGAATGCCATATCGGGGTCCATTTCTGGCTTGGAGTATGTGATGGCTTTGCCGGCGTCAGTACGGAGCACGGCCGCCTTGATCAGGTAGCAGTTGGTGATGAACGGAACGTTCCAGATGCCCCTGGAAAGAGTAGTATAGATAGTAGAAGTATAGATCAAGAGTATACAGTCAGTATCGATTCTTGAATCAAATCGTAACGTAACTAGCCTACTGTTAAATTGGTATGAGCCGTTCTCTCAAAAAAAGGGTTCGACAGATGAATTCTACATACAATCACATAAAGCATCGTAAGTGGAATTCATTTGAATTCAAACTTTTTCTTTGAGTGACCGCGTTATGATCTTGTGCGACACCTGTCTAACAAGTAGGTCAAATTTAGACATATTCCTGAGATGTTGCATGAAAATTATTTTCCTCTACTTTGAATTTCAATATCGTATCGGAATCACTCCTCAATGTCAGGAATGGTTACGCTATAGCGGTCCACGGTAGCCTACTGGCAGACTTCAAGCACCTTCGAATTGAACCTTTCACACTTCCTCACGATGTATGTCTTCGCTGTTTATTTGTTTGTCCGTACCCATATTTTGATGCAATAAATTACGTGTGAGCGTACGCAATACATTCGCTTCGATTATCCTATATACATTGACCCACAATGATTACTGAGCGAATCTCAAAGGAAATCGCGGTACAGGGGGACTGCTGGGGATCATTAGTCAATTGAAACAACACGCAGTACACAAGTGTTGGTTGAAGACACCAGACAGAATGTGGAAACAGGCTTTGGTGCTGGCTCTCGTAGTCTTGGTGCTGCAGAGCGAAGCACGTAGAGGCCGCACGCGAGCGAGAACTAAATCGAAGGTAAAGTGACATTACATAAATCGAACTTGTGAGAAAATATTGCAATCTTATGACCAAATTAAGAGCTGTATGATAAACTATAATAGAATTTTTAATATTCATTCTGATATCTACGATTTGCAAAAAAATAATATTCAGCTATTACAAACGTAGACCTATTACAAATAGTATGAACTAAAATTACTATTAAATGCTTTAAGGTGGTTCGTTTCCTATACAAAAATACAATGGACATTAATTAGGTAATTTCATACTATTACTACATAAATTTATATGCACATATATTTATTTTGCAATACAATTGTCGCAAAATATATTTAAAATACTTTATTTCACACAGAAGTCACATTTTTATTGAATTTTCGACAAAAAGTGACATAAGATACAAATGTCACTTTTTGTCGAAAATCCATTAAAAATGTGACTTCTGTATGAAATAAAGTATTTTAAATATATTTTGCGACAATTGTATTGCAAAATAAATAGATGTGCATATAAATTTATGTAGTAATAGTATGAAATTACCTAATTAATGTCCATTGTATTTTTGTATAGGAAACGAACCACCTTAACATTATCCTATTTTTTTTTATAGAAAAGATAACCTCGAATACGTGTTGGTTTTCAAAGAAAGGATATATTTTCCATTAAAATTGGTTGTCATTACTCATTAGTAATATTTATCATTTCATTTCGCTTGTACCACCAGGTACAAATCGGGCTGCCAATCACAGGAAAATACAGGGACCCCGAATCAGATCAGTATTACAACAACAACGATGTAAGTATATATGTTTAGTGTTTACCGTAGCATTTGCGAAGTACTATATCTAAGATAAGCATATTGTGTGCGTTATTATTTTTAAACTAGATATTATTGGCAACCGTTTAGCGAATAAACATCATTTACATCTACCGTTTCAAAAAGTAATAATTTGGTTTCAGACTTAAAATTAAATATAACAATTTAAGTCTGAAATCTGAAGTTAACCGAAAAAAATATTTACGTAAATAGCTGTGTATTAAAATAAATAAATTCTTTTTGAATGTGTGTCTATAAATACATATCTGTCTGCCCTGTATAACATGCAAGCGTGAGGAACAACTAAACCCTCCTCGCATTAAGGAGAGACGGCAGAGTCCAGCCCTCGTAGGTGCGATGAAGCTCGACATAGCTCTCACACACGTGGGTGAGAAAACGCTTCGTCACGAATGGACCGGCACGACCGGATAAATACCACGGCCTCATAAAAATGCAGCGTGAAATAACGCTTGCGTTGTGTTACCAGTAAGTGGGGTTACCGGAGGCCCAATGGGTTTGGGGATTTTATGGACCAGAAAAGCAAGTGCTAGTTTTCATGGGCGGTGGTAATCGCTTACCATTAAGCGATCCGTCTGCTCGTTTCCTGGTTGATTTCATAAAAAAATATCGTACAAATTAGTATGTCAATATGTGGCTGCCAATTAACGCGCAGAATAGCCATGGAGAGGCGAAGTTAGTTGTCACTGATGATAATTAGAATAATAATAATATCTATGGACGCTTCCACACATCAATCCGTTTCCGTGGTAAGTTCGGGTGTGTTACGGGTACCAGACAACGAAAATATATTAATAGTACATTACGATACGCGTGACCTAAGTTGTCTATTACTGCACGGCGTGAAGTTAGCGCTCGAGCGGAGCGAGGGTGCTAAACGCCGTGCAGTAATAGACAACTTAGGCCACAAGTATCGTATATTATTTTATAGCAAGTGTGACCTACGCCGTGCTATAAATAATTTAATACTAAACACATATTTAAGATTTTTACTATATTATAATACCTACACAATATATTTAATACACACCCATGACACAGGAACATTGAAAATATTTAGTTTCTTTGGCGGGATTCGAACACGCGACCTCCAGTTTGAGCACTGCGTCGCAGAGGTCGTCAAATTGATTGAATATAAATTAGCCTATCTGTCAGTGGCGACGGCTAGTTTTCCATCATAGGGAAGTCCTAACCTGTATAATAGGGTCTATATCTACAAGTACAAGGGTCTTCAAAAGGTAAGTGGTAAGTGAAGCCCATAGGAATGGACTTATAGGAACCCCACGCCACTGGTAGAGACCATCACGCCCAATAGGCCATAGAGCCTATCTGTAGCCCACTTCTCTTATACCGACATACAAAGATAACTTTGACTACGCGCCACTTCTATCTATATTCTATCTGTATTATCTTTATGTTTAGGGTGCAAAGATACTGCTGGCGTCGCATTTCGATCTGGAGTACGTGTTGGGTCACAAGATCGCGTTCCTGTGCACAGCTAAAGGCACCCCGCGCCCGCACATCACGTGGTTCAAGGACGGCGTGGAGATATTCGCACACCACTATCTACACGTAAGACATCAATTCCTGATAAAAAAAACCGGCCAAGTGCAAGCCGAACTCACGCACGAATGGTTCCGCACGAAACGGTATAAAAATCACGTTCGATGTATTAGAGCCCCACACAAATATTTTAGTATTTATCTATACTAATATAACAAAGAGAAAAAGTTTGTTTGTTTGCATTGAATAGGCTCCGAAACTACTGCACCGTTTTTGATAAAATTTGGCAGATGTAGGTAGACCACTGGGAAGGACATAGGCTACTTTTTATCGCGGAAAAATGTACGGTTTCTGCGAAATAAACTTTTGCGCGCACGAAGTCGCGGTAAACATCTAGTATATTATAGTATTTTCATATTTTAGTATAGTTCTTAGTATTTGTATAGTCGCAGCAGAATCATCTGTAAAAAATTCAATTGTCTAGCTAGTAGCTATCACGGTTCATGATATAAAACCTGGTGACAGACAGACCGCAGACGGACAGACGCACAGCCAAGTTTAAGCAATAGGGTCCCGGTTTTTACCCTTTGGGTACGAAACCCTACAAATTGCTTCAGATCACATAAAGCGAGGGTGCAAAATCACCCTTTGGATGGCCTTTGTATGGACAAGAACAGTGCCACAGACAGAAACTAGTTTCATGATGTTTCCAGATCCACGAATGGCTGATCGAAGAGGACCAGGTGAAGTCGAAGATCGAAATAGACCCAGCCACGCAGATGGACGCAGGCGTTTACGAGTGCACCGCCGACAACATGTACTCCATAGACAGGAGATCCTTCAAAACCGACTTCTCCATTGCCTTCGATTGAGAATAAATCGTGGTGAATATTCGAGTTTTATTTCACCTCACTTAAAGATAATGTAACGCTTTTTAGTATTCCCGTACCTACCTGTACTTAACATGTACTGTCACATTTAGTACGTCTCTGTCGCTCAGTATAAAGTAAGCAGCGACGAAACTTCCGAATAAGCTATCTGACACTTATAAGAACATTCTGAAAAGGTCCTAAGTCTAGTTACCGTTTAAAAGTATTATTCGATAGTGTAAAGTTCACTGCGAAACCAGCGAAATAAACTCGACGTGTATTAAGTTTAATGGGCAAAAAGGTAGAGTATTCCAAAAGCTTGAAAAGGTCCACAGGCAAAGCATATAATGTAAATGTCAGACGCAGGTAAAAATTTGTCAAAACAACTTTAAGACTAATGATATAAAAAATAAATTAGTTGTATTATCTACTAAAAATAAAATAACTTTCAACGTAATTTAAACAATTTACAGTATTCTTTGAAAAATGCATCCACTTTTTTAGAAACCCTTATAGTTTGGCTTTTTCTGGTGAAAAGACATACAATCAGACGGACGTCTGTCTGTCCGCCCTTCTAACTTCCTTTATAATGAATATTAAAAATTGATGAAATTTGGTATAGTTATATATTATATGTATAGATATCGTGATCGGCATCATAAAATAAAAATAATTGTATATATTAGGGGGGCTCACCATAAATGTGACAGAAGTGGGGATGATTTTTTTTTCATTGCACCCCATCGTGTGGTGTCGAATAGGTCATTTTAAATAAAGGTGAAGTTTCATACATGTTTTTATAATGTAAACCATTTTCGAGTAATCGGCATCCAAAGTGGTTTACAAGTTGGTCCCTGGCACTCTATACTGTAAGAAGTAGAAACTTGTAACTTTCCATCCTGACAGGTCATGCTAAATACTCTTTAGGAAAATTATTTCGAACGAAATCGGACAATAACTTTTGAAGTTATTTGAAAAACACCTGTTGCATGTTGATCGTTTCAAAACCTTCCTTGGACATGGCCTGAGACATGCTCTTGGTTAGGTTATCTAATTATGTAGTGCTTTACCAAATTGTAGTACTTTATCAAATTGTATTGTTTAATTTACCAAAAATAAAGGCAGAGAATACTCACAATATTTTACTATAGACGATATCCATGTAGTCTGGTGATCTGGCGTAGAATCCAGCAGCGTTTATGGCACCCCAGAAGTTAGACCAGGCCTGGCCAGGTCTTGCCAACAGCGGCGCGATGACGTCGTAGCCGGAGGATATTAGGTATCTCAGAGTCCCACTCTCTAGACGAGAGAGACTGTCTATAGATAATAGATAGTCGCAAGCGCTGCTCGCACATCGGTCCCTGCAATAGATGATAGATATGATAGATGATGATATAGATGACGCGCACCGGTCCCTGCAATAGATGATAGATATGATAGATGTGTTACAGCAAAATATGAATAGCCTCACAGGCGTTTGAATAATATCTAACGCTTTAAAATTCGAAGGTTCGTTATAGTGATGTAACGAATGTCTTTTTTCTAGCATTCGCGAATGCGAATGCGAATATCTGCTACCGACATTCGCGAATGCGAATGCGAATATTCAGTTTTTGTTCATATTTGGCGCCAATTTGTCTATGGCTTGGCGGCAGTCGTGTTCGGAGTTCGGACAAGGTTCGTTATGGGTTCGTTACGTTCGTATCTTCCGAATATTGTTGAGTTCATACGAACTCATCTATGATCTAAAAAAGCGTCATTCATTCCGCTCCGCTCACTCAAACTTAAACTCAAAATTTTTATTTCCATGTAGGTTATGATATAACGCTTATAGAATTGTCCTACATGATGCCTACCACCGGTTCGAAAACTAGCCCGGCGAGAAGAACCGGCGTAAGAAACTCGCACATTTGCTTTTGTTTTCTGATATTCATATTCGCAAAACATTCGCAAAAATTTTGCGAATGCGAATATACAAAAATGTGCGAATATTCGCGAATGCGAATATTCGTTACATCACTAGTTCGTTATGTGTAAAAAATACTGTCTCCGAAAATCAATTAAGGATACTTCGGGCACATGATCCACTGCTTATGTAATGACGTTTAGCCAAAAAAAATATTATTGTAATACTCAAAGAAAAAATCATCTCATGTATGGGTGACTCTCCGCAATACGCAAACTCGCCCATATAAGGAATTTTTTTGCTAGAATGACAATTATTTTTCTGCTTAAACGTCTTTACATAAGCAATAGATCATAATATGCCCAAAATATGCGTAATTGATTTTACCGAACCTTATATATTATGTCCTTATGTCAGTTACATTTTAAATTGCATATGTAAGATGACCACAATATTGTGGTTATCTTACATATGCAATTTAAAATGTAAATAGGCATATGCCTATCAGTCTAACTATACAAATAATTAATTAATAAATAAAAGATGAAGTGTCTGTTTGTAATTTCAAATTAACAGCTTTGCAGCAAAATGCATATTATATATTCTGATAGTCCATACGTTATACTAAATAATCATTTTTATTTTATTTTTATTCTACGCAAACGAAGTTGCAGGTACCAGCTAGTATAACATAAATTCAGCAATATAACTACATGTTTAATAAATGTAAAAAGTTTAATTATATGTGTAGTTTTGTAATGAGATACATCAAATAATTGCAAAAAGTTTCAATATGTTAAGCTATATTAGTTAAAAAGAACCGGCCAAGTGTAAGTTGGACTCGCGCACGAAGGGTTCCGTACAGAACGGCTAGAAATTCACGTTTGTTGTACAGGAGCTCCACATAAATAGGTATATTTTATTGTGTTTTAGTATCTGTTGTTACAGAGGCAACAGAAATACACCTGTCTGTAAAAGTCTCAACTCTCTATCGCGGTTCATGAGATACAGCCTGGTAACTGACGGACGAACAGACATCGAAGTCTCAGTAATAGGGTCCCGTTTTTACTCCGTCCGGCGGGTCTAAAAAGGCCACTTGCGCAATATCATCGCAATATTGCTATTTGAGACTAAAGCAATTCTGCTTGTAAAGCTGTCAAATGAATGCATTTCAGCCAATTTCTGCATATGAATTGTATCCAAATCATATTATGAATTGCAATTAAAGTGGCCATTTTACGATCGCTGTCATCTTTTATACAGTAATTCATAACAAGAATTGAAAATGAATTGCCAAAACGGCCTTTTTAGACCTGCGGAACTCCAATAAAACGAAGAATAACCAAGATAACGCAAATTAACAAAATCATACTTAGCAATGCCTCTGGCTTCGGATTCCGATATGAAGTCACTGGGCTTGATACGTTTAGCCGTGGCGTATTCCTTCATGTGAGCTTGGTAGAACTTTTCAACTTCATCCTCATGGTATTCCACATTGTTTCTGAGGAGAAGGTGGATCTTGGACTTGGGGTAGTCGATATCCAGGAGCTGGATTAGGAAATCCTCCATGAAGGGAGTCGCTTGCTCGATGAATACTGCCATCATGACTGTTGGTAAGTTGTCATCCTTGGAGGGGAAAAAATAAGAAGATTAATCTTTACTTTACGCAATCTATACAATATTCAATAGAATATGTCCTACATCGTCATGTACTATAGACAAAGTTAATATAATACCAACAAATTATGACAAGGTTAACCTGATTTAAATGAATTAAATGCCCTGATAGTACAATGTACAATTTCGACAACGTTACATTACACGCGAATGCTCCAGGTGATGGAGCACCTTTATATTAATCTTAAATATTATTATAAAAGGCAAACCTGACTGACTCAATTATCAACGCACAGCCGAAACTACTCAAAGGATTTCGCTGAAATTTGGCGTACAGAGATTTGTAATGCCGTAAGCCGCCCTAAGGGGGTGAAAAAGGTTAAAATTTTGTATGGAAATCGAACTCCACGCGGACGAAATCGCGGGCAAAAGCTAGTATTATGATATATATCAAACTGACTGCCATTGACACTTGTATTGTGACTGCAACTCTACAGCACCCGGCTGAAAATAATGCACATCCATCTTTGAAAAGTTCGGCCGATGACGTCTTGTAGAGCATCATCTCAGTGAAACAATGCCAATGTGACATTTGTAGAGCATCATCTCTGCCAAACATAGACAATGTGACATTTATAGAACATAATTTCTGCCAAACACTGTCAATGTGCCATTTGTAGAGTATCATCTCTGGCAAACACTGAAAATGTGACATTTGTAGAGCATCGTATCTGCTAAATGTTGGTTTGCGCGTAAGAGAAAATCGTAGACAAAAGCTATAATTTCCGTTACAAAAGCAAAAGTATTACCTCCAGTTTGATTTTTTTCTCTTCGCACATAGTGCATCCCTTTTCGATAGACCAGGCGTGAGCGAGATAGTTGGATAGATAGTTGAGGGTGAACTTCGCGGGCCCATTGCCGTGTACGATCAGTGGTCGTTCCTTCGTGACGGTGTTCTCGATGTACGGCCATTCCTCGGTCGTGTTCACGTGTAGCTGGACGTCGGCTGCGAGGGAAATAACAATGTAATAAAAATAAGGTTTTCCACCACCCTTCAGTGCAATATTAAAAAAAAAACGTATTCTGTAATATTGCACTGAAGTGTGGCGAATGCATCGGAAACCGTACCTGTGCCTGGCTGTCAATTGTAATTTCGAAGATTAATTTGGCAATAAGAGTTTTTCAGGACACTATTAATAGGGAAAAATAAAAGTTATAGGGAAAAATAAAAGTTAATAAGGAAAAAGAGTACCCTTATTATAGAATATAAAAGTTGTCGCTACACAATTGCTTACTTACTGCAGTTACGTTAGTAATATATATTTTTTGCTGCAGTCGTGTTATGCAGTACGCTTCATGAAATGCAAAATAGTTTTTTTCAACAATATGGTCCAGTTGATAGTAAATCAGCAGCTTTAAAGTAAATCGCCAGAAAGAAACGCGGAAATAAAACTACAAAAAACAGGCATGTCAGAAAGGTTCACAAGTGTACCGATAAATTTATGAATACGCACATAATGCACCATTTAGGTTCTGGAATATCTCCGAGTTGTGGTCTAGAACAATCTTGAGGGACTCCCTCATGTCCTTGTCCAGGTAGACCTTGGTGTAGAACAGCTGATCGTCGTCCTTGTCCTTGATAGGTTTGTAGTTCACGATCTCCAATAGCTCCGGCAGGTAACCTACGTAAAAAAAACAATTACCCAAAATCTGATAAAAAAATAGGATGATGCTAATATTTTCAGATCACATTGTCTTCTCATAGGAAAATATATTTTAGTCAATCATAGATAAGTATTAGATATATCGAGCAGGTCGTGGACTACATCAGGAGCAGAACCAACTTCACCTTGAGGGTCGAGCGGTTGGAATCTCGTCAGAGTGAATTTTAGTTCGTTTGTGATGAGAGTTCCAACCCATCATTTACCGACCTTCGAGAAGGAGGAGTTCTGGCCGATTGGAGTCGCCTACAGAAGATTTAGAGGACGACTCCCGAACACTTCGCGCCCCACTACGCAGACAATACGTGTTTAGTGTTAGTGTTAGTACTTAGTTATATAATATAATATTGTAATATGTATGTTAGTCTATAAGGTTTTTATAATATGGGCCTATGGAGCCCGGAATAAACGGTATTTAATTTAATTACAAATCTAATTACATAGTTTCTAGAGTTATCTCTTCGAAAGTGCAAAATTTTTTGCAACTACATAATAATTTAATTATTAATTATTACACGCATATATTATGTAAATAAATTCAAGTATTATATGTATATATAAGTTAATTACTTTTACAAAATATGTACTGTTAAATTCTATCGTAGACTTGGTTTCCGCTGCGATGATAATAAAACGTAGGTACTCCCACACCGATTTCGGTGACGCAACTGTGGCCGATTTCAATGGAACTACAACTACTAGCTTCACAGGAGTTATATATTTATTGCCTAAGCGTGTGCGCAGTGCACAAGAGAACTCTCTCTTCCTCTACACTCTTTAATAACCCAGTGGGACGGATAACTGACACGACGGATGAGAGTCTTAGGACCGACTTTTTACATACGACGCATGAATCAATCTTTTTTGTTGTACGCGGGGTACGAACCCACCCCTCCGAAGTCCAGAGCCAAGCTCCAAACCACTGGCCACGGAGGCGACAAATGTATTAATATATTTTATGTAAAAAAACGACAGGTTTAAAAAACCATTTGTATTACAACAAAAATACTTAAAACAAATGTTTTTCAGTTAGGAACCAACGTTTTAGGTAGGTACAAATTACTATGGGATAAACTTTAATATTACATATATTATATAGATTCTAGAATATTCTAGAAACAATTATATCAACCCGTATATTAAAAAAATGACACGCTACCGGTCACTGCCCCAAGTCCGCGATAAAATTGAATGTTTCCATACTTCCGACGCTTTATCTTTGTATTGCATGAAGATTTATCGATAACCGCAATATAGGTTCAACAACACTACGATTTGTTTTTTTTTTTGTTCTATACTTTTATAATATAAAGGTGTGGTTGAAAAATCCCAATTTTTTATGCACTTTTTATAATAACGCTTAGGGGGCGTTCATAAATTACGTGAGGTATTTAGGGGGAGGTAGTCCAACCGAATCTTACCAAAACTCACTTAAGGAAGAGGGTGTCTCAGAAAATGTCACGTAATTATTTCTGGCGAAAATAGATAATTATAGATCTCAAAAACCAAGAAATTTAGGTTAAGTTAAAAAGTTTGTAAAATCCAATTGTCCGTCTTACAGGAGTGTTAAAATGATCTCAAATATTGGTATTTACTAGTCTTAAAAAAAGTTGTGTGTGTCAAATCCGAGTTCCGACTGGATTTTACTCTAATTTTTTATTCGTTTACTTTTTGAAGGTTGTCCATTTTTATTATATTTCCTGATATTGAACGGAGAACTGACAGAGACAGAGAAAGTGACATCTTCGGCTAACATCGTGTGACACCATTTAGTGTGACCGTCAGACATAGATTTTCATACCCTGGGCTTATAAATGAAAATCATTTCTTAAGGCTGCGCTAGTCGGTTTATTCTCCATACAACGCTGTTGGTGATTTACTGTAAAGACAAACATTGTAGACCCAAATTTTATCGTAATATCGATTTTTATTACACTTATCTAGGTCTGTATGTGCTTATATTTCTAAAATTTAAATAACTTTAGAAGATAATAGCCTCCAAACATCGGATTTTTAGGACAACTTTGACCGTAAATAAAAAACAAACAGGGAAATAAAAAAAAATCAAGTACATACCGACACAGTTTTATTATTGAACAATTGAGATACTTTACTTCAGACCATACTATTATATCGTTTTTTTCATAAAACACCAACAGCTGAGTGTGGATTTGGGTAATTTGAGGACGCCTTTTATTAATACTTTACTAAGCGGTATAAATGTGTGCAATATAGCTTATCTTATGAGTATAGATTACTATTTTATGGGTATATTATCCTTTTTCTCCGTTATTAGGTGAAATAACAAGCATTTTCCCCGCGCGCCACACTAAGTTCGAGTGGTTGACTAGCGCATCCTATGGAGTAAACTCCAATAAGAGTAATATATTCTTATAGGCCCTATGATATAGGGCGTTGCGGATGGGTACCCTAGTCGGCAAAAAACGACCGTAACTTTAAAAATAAGCGTATTTTGACGTATAGTCTATGCAAACTATGATGGCTATACAGTGTCTAATGTATAATATGATTACTATTATTTTGTAGTTTTTTATCGATAAAAAATCATTAAATAAAAAAAATATAAGTACTCGAATAATTATTTTCTTTATACCTCCAACAGAATTTGAAATTAATATTTTATAATATAAAAAAATATAACGAAGAAGAACTTCGTTCCTATCTGGTGTCCCACAACACCACACGGTTTTTTAACTTCTAAATGTAAGATTTTCAAAAATCGGGAAGTTATTGGTTTTACCCCGTTTTGCAAAAATCGAATTCTCATCCGATCTTGACGTTTTGAGGTCAAAGGAAGCTTCCATGACTACCCCCGCGAGGTCCGATGTCCAGTCTGTATGTATGTGGATTGTGTGTAAGTATGTACGTAAAGTTCTTATAACTTTTGAACGGTTTGACCAATTTTATTGCGGCTGGCGCCATTCGAAAGGGCTTGGCCAAACTTAGATTTTGAATACAATTTGGACCGATTCGGACAGATAGATTTCAAGAAATCTATGTGTTTTTTCGGAATTACTCCGAAATTTTTCATCAAAAAAATTTTTGTTGTCGATTCTTTCAAAATACATGAAAAACGGTTGATTCATCAACGGTTCATTCAAGTTATGACAGTTTGAAATTTCAAAAAATAGTGTTTAATTAAACTTTGAACATTAAAAGTTTTCATTAAACATTAAAAGTCTGATGAAATAAAATTATCAGTGAAAATTTTTAGACGCACTTTTATTTTTGAGCCCGATAAGCTCAAAAATGACGCATTAGATAAAATTTAAGGCCGGGTAGACCAAGCGAAATAGGCATTTACCGCTTCCAAGAGTTGCCCGCAATTGCCGCAAAGCGAGCCGCGCGCCTACGTCGCCGGCGTGAACTTACATGAACCCAAAGTGTTACAGTGTAGTCGTGTCGGCAGTACAATTTATTATTTGTATTGAAAACGATAATAAAATCCATAGATAACTGTTTTAATGCAACACATAGCACACATAATTTGAATAGATATCATAGGTAGGTACCTAAGTAAAAAATGCTTAAATTTTATTCAATTATTTTGACAGTTTCTATGCAGTGTGTTCTGTTACAAGTATAAAAACATGGTGTGTTCGATGTGTGCATGGAGACGAGTACCTATAGTTAGCTCGTGTGGTTACTAAAGTACGTGTCGTTTCGTGAGATAAAAATACTGTATCAGGTACATAGTTGCTGACGATTTGATGGTAACTACTTAGGCAGACACTTGCAAAAAATGTATTCCTACTGCTGAGTCCGCACGTTTGCCACTTGCCGCAAAATCCAAACCTCCACAAACGTTTGATTTTTTGAAAATCCGGATTTCCGAATTTTTCTCCCAAAATCCGGATTATCCGGATAATTAAGATTTTTTCATTTTTTTTAAATTTGTTGCATATTTTATAAAACTTTAATGTTTATTTTACTACTATGTTGTAGCAAAACTTACACTCATTAGAAAAAAAAAAGAGTTACTTTTTTATAATTTAATTTAAATAAATTCTTATTTTAAGTTGTAAGTATTAGAATTACAATCTGAATAAATAAAAACATAATAAGATTATATCAAAATTATATACTTAATTATATTTATTTTTTCATTTTTAGAAATATTTTTGATTAAGTTTCAAATCCTACAATGTTCAGTTTTATAGTTAGTATATTATTTTAAATAAGGTATGTATATATTGTTATTTACTAAATGTTCCAGCAGAAAGAATTATAAAAAAGTGGAATAGCCTGTGATCTTTTTAACGCTTTTTTTACATATCTACGCCACAGTTCACCACTACCGTTTTCGTAAAGTTCCATTTCTATGTGAAAGTACTAACGTAGGAAAATTAATACAGTTTAATAAAACGTAGGAAACTAAAAATCCTTTAAATCGAGATCCGGGGAGTGAAGACAAATCATTTGAAGCATGGGGCTGAACAAATAATTTCCACCCACCTATTTGGGTAATAATTAAACACGTAAATGGTGCTTTTAATTCCCTCGGTAACTAACAGAAGTATAATAAGCAATTCTAAGCACAATTTAAAATCTATAACTGTTGTAAGATCTTTATTTTAACATTTTACTTACAAATAAACAGTAACATCTTACTCTTCATTGCACTTTGAAGTTTCCGCTATAAGATGAAAACTACATTACTTAAAAAAATAACAGTGGTTTACACAAATCGTTGGTGCTATTTTTGCCACCTATATCTTATCATTAAAATATTATCTAAAAATAATTATTTCTACGCAAAACAGGAGCGTTGATTTTCATTTAGTTTTGCTACTGACTCGTTAGTTTAGGTTAGCTTAGTTCAATCAAATTAATTTTAATAATAAAAAAAAATATTACCTTCATTCATTCGGCAAAATTCTCTCTAATCTTAAACCAACCAGTCAGGTATTATCGACTCCAAAACTTCTTCCTGATATCATAGAGATAAGATTTAGGTATTTGGACTTAGATATTCATTATTTAGAAGATAATTAAATATAGTTAAACCACTACATTTCTTTTTAAGCTGTCATATTAATTTAGCATTCTATGATTGCAGAAATTAAAATTGCAATAATATGTTTCGACTTTCGTTAGTAAGAATTCAATAAATATAAAAATACAAAGCTTTAATTGGGTTTGGATTTGCTTATTATACTTCTTACTACTTGTGCAATTGAAACTGAAACCATATTCAGTGTTTTTATAAATTGGATCACCTATAATTACTGAACTGTACTACTACTGAAAAAATATAAAATGGTAAGTATCTTAGAAACAGTCGCTACATATATACATATATAGCGGCCATAATATTTTAGCAGATCTTCATCCCTCGCATCACCATTTAATGGATTGACTATGTTCTACCAAATAACTTGAATAAATGGAAAAATGTGTCAACAATTTCAACAGGACAACAAATAATATCAAATTATCCAAAGGCATGTATTTAAACTCACGACAAAACATATTGATTTCTTATGTTTACGCGAATATTGTTCATTGTTTTAAACACTTACGGATTTTGTCGCGTTACGTAAACGTAACCGTAAAACGTAAACCGCGACAAAATCCGTAAGTGTTTATAACAATCACGACAAAACAATTAAATTTTGGATGTGAAAATACCGAATATTAAATTACCATGTTGGCTAAAGAATGTAAGGAATAAAAAATTACAAATCTGGTGACTAAATAATACCACTGAATATTCCAAACTGGCAGACAGATATTATATTAGCGAACAAATAACCATCTTGGCGACAATTTGTGAGTACACATTTAATTTAAGAATAGGTACATATATTTTCCGTAATGTAGGTAACTCAAAAAACATACAAGCAGCAAAACCAGCGCACATAAAAAAAGAGCGTACAAAATTCCCAATTTTTAATTTTACTCGACTTTAGGGGGGGGAGGGGTGTAGATATTGTGTAGATTCGCAAAATTAACATAGGTGTCGTTACCAGGTTTTTGGGGGTGCTGGATACGAAAATGACATTCATTTTGAAATTCCAATATGGCGGACATACTTAATTTTATAAAAATAATATGGTTGTCCCTTTGTTGGTTTCTGGGGGTGCTGATTACAAAAAAGTCATCCATTTTAAATTTCCTTAGTAACCCCGCAACCTCAAATTTTCTTCATGATGAAAGAAAAAGAAATTTGAAAATCCTGAATTTTCCAAAATTTCCATAGCTTTATACATCGCTCATAATATCTCAAAGTAGAGCATTGCCATATTTTTTTTCTATAATCACTTCTATCTCAGAAACGGTGCATCCTACTTGAAAAATAATGAAAATTACCTCCCCCTTAATAACTCCGTAACCATATATTTTCTTCAAGATGAGAGAAAAAAAAATTCGAAAATCCTGAATTTTCCAACATTTCTATAGCTTTATACACTGTTCGTGTCAAAGTAGAACATTGCCATATTTTTTTTCTATAATCGCTTCTATTTTAGAAACGGAAAAATAATACTATTACTGGAAAAATAATAAAAATGTCCTCCCCCTTAACCCGGAAATCGCATATTTTTTTCATGAATGCCAAAAAAAGAAATTTGAAAATCCTGAATTTCGAAAAGTTTCTATACCTTACATAGCTGGTACCTCTACAAACTACATGTTAATTTTACGAAGATTGGATAGTCTCCATTTTGGAAAATGAAATTGGAAGACAATTTTATAATCAGCATATGAAACATGGAAAAAGACATCCATTTTTAATAAAAAAAAAAATATACGCCATTTTGGAATTTTTAAATTGATTTTATTTTCATATTATTCTGCACCCCCAAAAACCTTGAAAACGATACCCATACCAAAGAAAAAAAACCTAGTAGTATCCAAAACTGGGATTTTCCGTAGCTTGCAAATTGAATTTTTAGCAGCTATTAATTTATCAATCAAATCTTTATTAGCTACTTACATGGTATAATGGTCACCAACTCATCGGTGCTAATTGGATTAAATTTCGCTACTTTTTATCTGCCGATTTTTGTATTTTTTGTCACTTGAGTGATTTCATCAGTTTGGTAATTTAGTCGCCAACATATTAATTCGCTGCCAAATTCAGCAATACAGTATGCTCACGTGCAGTGACCAACTTATTTTTTGTTCACTCGATTAATTATATCCCTTATTCAAATATTGTACGTCTAGAGTACATACTAATTACAATTTAAATATGTAATTTTCATAGTAGTAACCAAGATCCGAAAAAATCGAAAAATCCGGATTTTTAAATGAAAATCCAGATTTTTCGAATTTTTCGAATTTCGAAGTATCCGGATTGCAACCCCTACTTGCGAGTGACTTGGTGTGTTCTGCAAAGGCAAGCATGACGGATGTTGAGCACGTATCCTTATATTTTATTGTAAATAGAACAGCCTCTGTGGTCTAGTGGTTAGAGCTTGGATCTCGACTTGGAGGTCGTAGTTCTAATTTCGATTCCCGCACTGGAACAACAAAAAATGTTGTTTCCAAGTTTGGTTAGGACAATGCAGGCTGATCACCTGATTGTCTGACAAGAAAGATGATCCATGCGTCGGATGGGCAGGTAAAAAGTCGGACCTGCGCCTCATCTCTCGTCAGTCGTGTCGGTTATCCGTCCCACTGGATTACGAGAGTAAAAAAAAAGAGTGCCTTTGTGTACTGCGCACACACTTGGGCACTATGAAAATACTCCTGTGTGGCTAGGCTACAATAAAACCAGCCACCGTCACCGAAATCGGCGTGGGGAGTTATTTATTATTATTATTGTAAAAACAGAAATCGAAATAAAAAGAAACGAAAAGTACGGCAAAGAAGATGGTAGATGTTACAAATTCATAAAAACTGTTTACTGGCTTATTCAATAATGTACTAAGGCTACTCCACGCATCAGCTACTTTTTTCTCATAATACACAACACAATAATATATCTATGGACGCTTCACACCAAGTGGTAGAGCCATGCTTCGGCACGAATTGGGCCGGCTCGACCGGAGAAATACCACGGGCTCACAGAAAACCGGCGTAAAACAGCGTTTGCGCTGTGTTTCGCCGAGTGAGTGAGTTTACCGGAGGCCCAATCCCCTACCCTATTCCCTTCCCTACCCTCCCCCATTACCCTATTCCCTCTTAAAAGGCCGGCAACGCACTTGCAGCTCTTCTGATGCTGCGAGTGTCCATGGGCGACGGAAGTTGCTTTCCATCAGGTGACCCGTTTGCTCGTTTGCCCCCTTATTTCATAACAAAAAAAAAAAAAAAAAAAGTCAATCTGGTCCCGTGGTAAGTTCTCGAAGAACTTGTGTTACGATTACCAGACAACAGAAATATATTTAATAATTTTTATATTATACACATATTTAAGATTTTTATTGTATTATACACATATTTAATACACATTCATGACCCAGGAACACAGAAATTTTTTTTGTTCCTTCAGCGGGATTCGAACCCGCGACCCCCGGCTTGAGCACCAACACGCTCAACCACTGAGCCACAGAGGTCGTCTCATCTGGCAAAAGCAACGACGTGGCGACGATAATGTTATTGTGTTATATGTATAACTAGCCGATGCCCGCAACTTCGTTTGCGCCTAACTGACGGAAGTGGAACCCTATTTTTTAAACGGAACCCTAAAATAAAAGTAGCCTATGTAAGACCTTATAACATCAGCTATCTGAAATAGCCAGTGAAAGTCCCGCGAAAATCGGTCCAGCCGTTTCAGAGATTAGCCGGAACAAACAGACAGACAGACAGACAGACGGACAGAAATTTTTAAAAATTGGTATTTTATTGTAAGCACCGAATATACTTTCAGATGCATTATGTGAAAAGCTGTTAATTTGAAGTTACAAACAGACACTCCATTTTTATTTATCTGTATATAGATTTAGTTCGAAAATAAAAAGAAGCATAAAAAAATACAAAACAAACTTTCCTATAGATTTTTATTGTATTATATGTCCATGACCCGGGAACACAGGAAACTTTTTGTTCCTTCGGCGGGATTCAAACCTGCGACCCCCGGCTTGAGCACTAACACGCTCAATCACTGAGCCACAGAGGTCGTCTCATCTGGCAAAAGAAACGACGCGGCGACGATAAAATGTAACATGTTATTGTGTATGGTTATATGTATAACTAGCTGATGCCCGCAACTTCGTTTGCGCAGATCTAACGAAAGCGGAACCCTATTTTTTAAACGGAACCCTAAAATAAAAGTAGCCTATGTTAGACCTTATAATATCAGCTATCTGCTAGTGAAAGTCCCGTGAAAATCGGTCCAGCCGTTTCAGAGATTAGCCGGAACAAACAGACAGACAGACAGACAGACAGACGGACAGACAAAATTTTTAAAAATTGGTATTTTATTATAAGTACCGAATATACTTTTAGATTCCTTATATGAAAAGCTGTTAATTTGAAGTTACAAACAGATACTTCAATTTTATTTATCTGTATAGAATTAGTTCAAAAATAAAAAGAAACATAAAAAAATACAAAACAAACTGACTTTCCTTTAGATTTTTATTGTATTATACATATCCATGACCCGGGAACACAGGAAACTTTTTGTTCCTTCGGCGGGATTCAAACCCGCGACTCCCGGCTTGAGCACCAACACGCTCAATCACTGAGCCACAGAGGTCGTCTCATCTGGCAAAAGCAATGACGCGGCGACGATAAAATATAACATGTTATTGTGTATGATATGTATAATTTAGTTCAAAAATAAAAAAAACAAAACAAACTGACTTTCCTACACTGCGTTAGAAACGAAAGAATTGTTCGATAAATACGCGGGTAAGCCGTGCGCCAGCAAAACTGACATAGGTCTGTCCTCGTCAACGCCTAGCGGGCGACTGTGGGGCGACTCAAGCGGCTTACGCACGCTGCATTTCAATAATTATTTAATGTTAAAATAATTAAACCAACATGCAAAATGTAACCACAAATTATTCTTCTTTAAGTTATTAGCTTTTCGTAGATATGATTTTTGAAAGTAAAACTATCATGAACTTCATGAACAAAAAGAAAAACACTAAAATTTAGCCTCCTCTTCGGAATTATTTTTGATCGAGTGAAGTTTTCAATATTATGTTTCGAGCCACAAATTGTAAAAGAACATTAAGTAAACAACAATGTGTATTTTTTTTGGCTTTTTAAAGTTACTATTTGTTTGTTTATTATCGATTCAAAGTCATGTAAAATTGGGTCCACGCGGCCTTAAGCGCTTAGCCCGGAAGTTGCACGGATGGCCTTTGGGTCAAATGTTTTCCTAATTTTTTTTTTAAATAAATCAACACATATTTATACCAAATATTATTTTTTAATCTCACGTGTAATTTAGGGAGTATAAAATACGAACGGAGCGTGGATATAATCACAAATTACTCAATAGTTATGGTATAGTGGCGGCTGGCCAAACATTTCAGTTCAACGATCTGAAATGTGTACGTGACGAAGAGATCAGATTGATTAACCCGTGGTCTCGATTTAAATCATTTCTCGGCATACTTTTTGATTGTACTATCAATGTTCTATAATAATAAACTACATAGCGGTAGTTCTAGAGCTTTCTACTTAACCGACTTCAAAAAACAGTGGTTATCAATTGGCCGGGATGTTTTTAACATACGCTTACCTACATTAACAACGAGGCCAGGCTGTTATCAAATACTAGGAAATTTGGTTGCCGAGAGAACTTATCATTTAACTGATTAATTAACACAGTAGTTAGTTATTTTGCGAGAATCTCTATCAAAAACTACACTTATTAACAGTTTTGTTATTAACTAACCTATATCCTACCGAAACAAATATATCTCACAAAAACATATAAACATAATAGCTTTGCATTGATGACTAAATGCATATGATAGTTTAAACAACAAAAAATAAATTTTTGTTTGTCTGTTTATTTGTTATGGCTAACCTCTAAACCTTTTCTGGCCAGACTTTTACTGGCAGACAGTTGACGTTATATGGTTATTTTAATCTAAAGGTTCCGTGAAAGGGGTTCTGTTTCCATTCGTTTTACGCAAACGAAGTTGCCGGCGTATATATGTCACCGTAAAATTGTAAAAATTGTTAGATTGTAATAAAACTAGTGAAATTGTAAAATGAAGATAGACTTCCGACGCGAATATATGCTGCCTATAATTTAACACATTATTTTTCGTTAGATTATAATAATATAGTTTTTAATCTTTTGACATATTTTTACAATCCTGTTAGTTATTTTACAACCTAACGGTTTTTACAATTTTACGGTGACAGATATATATAATATGTCAACTTCTGTTATTTTGGGTATCACTAGAAGGCGCTAATTACTTTTCATCAGACGATCCATATGCTAAATTCACAAAAATAAATTAACTACAACAATATTGAACTCACCAATAAATCCACCAGAGTTTAGATATGGGTTGGAGACTTTCTGGTTAGGATACTGAGTAGCAAGCTTTGCATCTGGCCAACAGAAGGCTTCAGCACTAAACACCACACGGGCTTCTAACTTCTTGAATCTCTCTACTATTTCCTCGATACTCGCAAGGAACATCACGTCATAGCTAAAAAAATAATAAAGCGTCATTGAATGAAATGACATTTACTTTGATTGAATGAGACTTATATTTCTTAATATTAAATTAGACCTGACTTCAAAATTAAAAATTACAATTTAAAATATATGTTTCCATTTCTACTTGATCTGGGATGGGAAATAGCCTAGTTTAAGTATATAAAAACCTCTTGCTTTCAAGAAAGCAGCATTTTATTATTTAAAATGTAAGCCTTGAATCAGCCTGTAGGCTGATTCAAGGCTTACATGCCATGCCACATGCCAAGACGATCTATTATTTCTGAAATGTATTTCAGAAATAATAGATTGTTTAGGCATAGGGGCACAAAACACTAAACTCTTAAGTCAAGAAGTATATATGTATTTATTTTTTCTATTGTTCTAGGTGTACAAAAAACGGAACATCGTGAAACATATTAAAATAATCAAAAGGGTCAAAATCAACTTTTATTTTCCATAGTATATATGAGGAATGTTGCATTTTATATTTTTTCTCACGCAAATAAAATTAACAACAAAACTTCTCAGAAATAATTCTCACTGATTTAAATGTCTAGAATATAATTAATTACACATTTGCGCAAGAGGTGGTTAAATTGTATGTACAATTTTTCATTACATTTTTTGTTGTGCCAGTATACTGTGCCCTCTACAAGTTATTTTCAAAGGTGCTAAGCGTAAGTGGCATAAAATATTATGATTAAAAACTGCTTTAGCTCACATTCTTACTAATAGATTATAATAAACACTAACGGCCCGTTTCAATAACCTATCAATCTATAACTGTTTGTTAGAATTGTCAAATTTGTATCGCGACAAACCGTCAAATGATTGAATGACGATTGACATTTTTAACAAATAGTTATAGATAGATACAGTGGCATAACTATACCATCTGAGGCCCGTGGCAAATTCTTTGGATGCCAATGATTTAAGTACTTAAAAATTTTTGAATTCTTTGATTTTAATACTTGAAAAAATATATAATTTTTATATGTTAGGTTAATTCTGAGCTCGTTTCTCTTGGGCCGTGGCCCTCTCTGGGTCTGAGGCCCGTGGCATTTTGATAGCCCAGCCACCCTGTAGTTATGCCAGTGGATAGATAGGTTATTGAAACGGGCCGTAATACATTCTGGAGATAGTAACGGACAAAAAATAATCTACATAAATTATCTAGGTACTATAAGATATTATGTAACCCCTGTTACTATTAAACGCTGATAAGACACAAATATGCTCTTATCACCAAATAAGATGGACATTGAATCCATATCATTCAAAAATTACAGATGAAATAATTTTAGCCATTAATTAGTGTTTATTATACAATCGCTGTAGTACAATTCTATAAGCGTTATTTCATAACCTATATGGAAATAAAAATTTTGAGTTTGAGTTTTGAGTACATTTGAAAATTGTAAATTATAATTTATTGTAAGACAGCGAGTAAGATGTAACATAAATTGCAATGCGAAAAAATTTTAACTAAAGGCATCTAATAAATATTTAAGTCAATTGTAACAAGTTTTCAACATAAACTTTCCCATCTGTTTATTATTTTAAGTTTTTCTAAATAATTGGCAAATGCGATGTAATATATTGTAAGAATTATGTAATATGTATTATCTTCCAATTTTTAATGACTAAGTTTTGGATTAATATGCTACAAGAACTGAAGAACTGAACATATTATATCAGTTTCCCGGTTTGGGCCATAGTCACAACACAATATCGCAAAGCAAACTTTCCAAATCAAGTAGATTTTAAACTATGAGATATTTTACTTATCTTTTAACTTAAACTAATTGCTAGCCATAATCCTACTACTACTGTTATAAATGTAAGTTTGTGAGGATGGATATATGGATGTTTATTACTCTTTCCAGCAAAAACTACTGAACAGATTTTAATAAAATTCGGTATGGTAGTAGTTTAGCCTCTGGATCAAAACATAGGTTTTTTACCCTGAAAAAGGACATTGTTCCCATGGGACACGAGCGGAGTCACAGGCAAAAGCTAGTTATTTAATACTTTTCTTACCTGTCCGTAAATAGTACTATTTGGTCCTTATCATCTTTGTCCATTTGGTCAAGTTTGTCCTTGAGTAGGTTCACCTTCTGGCCTCCGCCTGCGTAGTTCATATCCCCACCGGACCATTTTGACCCTTTGCCTAAAACCTCCACATCAATTCCATACACTTTAGCCGATCTCAGGTACCTCTCGAGCCCATGATTGTCTTCTGTTGCTACTGTTATTACTTTTACTCCACCTAGAAGAAAATATTATGATTAAGTCCTTAGAAAAACACCTAGAGATTTATAAAGAAATCAGCAATGAAAGGGAGCAGCCACTGGGCTAGCCCACCCTCCAAGATAAAATTCATCCATTCCTAATCTTTTGCTGAATGTTTCAATGAAAGATTGCAAGATCAACCATAAAAAAAAAGTCCTTAGAAAAAGAAGAAGTCACCTTAATAATATTTTTTATATATAGGTAGAATAATTTTCAGGTAAAATTTGTATATTTTAACTTTAAAATACATATTTTGCTGTTGCGTCTGTGTATAGCAAAAACAATGGGTACCAATATAGACAGTATGTTAGATACATGTGAATTTGTATAGAATTTAAAATTATAATGTGAGATCTGCCTGGCTTGTGATTATTTCATAAAATTCTTAGAATTTAAATTCAATGTAATCTTCCAAGTCCTTGCTTGTCTGTATTTGAAACTTTATAAATACAGTACACTGATATTTTAAAAAACTCAAAACACAATAATATGTATGACATAATATTGAAACAAAAAAATGACTACTCCTTTACTATTTCCTTTGAGTACAATATTTGAGGATAAATACATTAAATACAAGGAACTACTATAACTTTAAATCATAAAATTTAACCATAAAAACAATAATAAATAGCAGGCTTAGGTAACACATCTACAAATTAAGCGCTAGCAAAGTTTTTACTTACTTGAAGCTTCAATGTATTGAACTATTAATGTTAAAATGCAAATATACTGTATGAATACTCTCATGATTCTGGATTTATCCGCAAGCGAGCACAGTGAGCTTGTGACGCTTACTGATTTACTCGTAAAACGAGGAATACGACCCGAACTGTTGTAGGTATAATAAATGTTTAATACCGTCCCACATACACGAGCCGACTTCCGTACTTCATAGCTTGCTCACCAGTCACTAGTCAGTCACCACAATATATCGATAACCTCACACCGAACGACGCGACTCTCTGATTAAATGAGCAGCGTCAGAACTCAGATACTGTTTATAACAATCAGTGTAATATAATATTTTGAATCATAGCATTGAAAGTTGAAACTATCTTTCGATGCAAAATGCAAATTGCAGATTGCAATTTGATGTATTTCTATTTTGACAATTGACAGTTGACACTTCTTACCGTCAAAAAAATACATAAAATTGACAGTTTACCTGTGTTTTTTTTTTTTTGCTAAAGATTCGCACATCGAATTTAAAACACATTTTATTCCGCATTTAATTTACAATTTTCAATAAAAGTGTAAATTTGAGAAATTTAATGCGTTGTTAAAACATATAAAAGGCTAATAAAATAAATAGTCACCTGCGTTTTGTTGGATGCCACAAAACTTCTCACCATCTTTAGTACAATATTGCTCTGATAAAGTCTTATCAATTTTCAACGCTATAAATAATGCTATTGCCCAGCAAATACATTTTAGCGGAAAACAACGATGAGATTTGAGCATCTTCGTCACACGGGCCCTATAGATAGACTGCAAATAAATCGCGTTTCGTAAAACCAAGTAACGGTAGGTGAACGGAAAAGATCAATGTTTTGTAAAAATAACAAATGCACCGTGAAATGAAAGTGGTAAAAAATAGAGTAAGAAAAGTAGGTTGACAATAATTACGGGCGAAGCAAACCTAGGCATCGATGTATTAGGATAGATAAACTATTTTGCAAGTTAAATATTCAGCAATTTTATACAGATAGGTACCTACTTAGGTAGAATAATACCTAGATACTTATCCCCACCAGCGAGGTTTTAACCTCGTTGGTTTAGGAATTTAAGGTGCTCTCTACGTCTTAATCGTTTCCTTTTCCAGTCCACATCTTTGACCGATCTACGGTCTTCCTCGTTCATCCATGCACACTGAACATGCTAACCAACTTAGTTGTCACTTGTCTCCTCATTCTGTTAACTACCATCCGAAATGTATTTTTAAACCAATAGGGTTTAAGTAAGTTACTGAGGGTTTATAAAAGTAGGTAGGTATTTTATTACCTACCCAAATTAAGGCCAAATCTGTACCTATCATACAATTTGTAGGTCAGATATAATTTCTAATACTTAACTAGTTTAGTTTACAGATTTAGGTACCAAAAAACACCCAGTTAGTAATGAATTCTTGAGACTCGTTAAATCGACATATTTTATCTTTGCTATAGGTACCTGTCAGCTCCCACCAATCACCATACAATTTATAGGTCAGATATAATTTTTAATACTTACTTAACTATTTTAGTCTACAGATTTACCAAAAAACACCCAGTTAGTAATGAATTTTTGAGACTCGTTCAATCGACATATTTTATATTTTAGGTATCCTTGCTATCCCTGTTAGCTCCCACCATCCAAAGTTCTTGTTCTTGCATAAGAGGAAGTTCGGCGCCTCATGATTCATGAATAAAAAGTCACTCACGAAAAATTAGCTTGATACTTAGTAGGTAATCAATTTAAAAAATGTTCCCCGTAACCCGGACTAATCTTATGAACGTCTAAAATAAACGATCGAATGTATAATTGAATACATACGCGCTAAGCTTCTATTAGTTAATTTTAATAACACGGAATATAAAACACGGAATACATAGAGATAAGTACCTATTCAATACAAAAGTGTGTTTTATATTCCGTGGTTAATAAGATGATGATGATGATTACTGTAAGCTACAAAGTGGTATACGATTGCAGTTCTTTAAACAATGTCGAAATTTCCAAACTCGTATCTTTAAAGACTGAGGAGTTCTGTTCAGTGCTTTTGGATCCAGGTATCAGGATATACCTACCTTGGTACAAAATATTGTTTTGGTAGCAGTCAAAATCACTGGACACTGTATGTGCCCATATAAATTTCGAGGAGTTCCCTTGACTCCTCGTGGATCGTATCATCAGGTTTCCACTTTAGTGACTAAAGGAACAATTTTGAATTATACTTACTCTTTACAAGAACAAAAGAATTTTGCAAATAGGCCCAGAAATGGCAGAGTTAATGTTCAAAGATCCGTGTCGGTGTAAAATACTATGAGATTTGAGAAATCATCATATCTAATAATTATAATGATGTATGGTGTGATTATGGTGTTGATGATGATGACGTAGTGGCATCAGCTGCTTGCAGATCTTGTATCTATAATAGGTATACGAGTAATATTATTATTATCGTGTTCTTTGACGTTGCTCCAATTCACAGGGCTTGAAACTTTGTCAGCTAAACATTTAAACTTATGAAAATATTCAGGTGTGTTAATAATAATATGTCTTAGATAATTCTATACTAATATAATAAAGAGGAATATTTTTTTGTTTGCATAGTATAGGCTCCGAAACCACTAGACCGATTTTGATAAAATTTGGCGCAGATATAGAGTAGACCACGGGGATGGACATAGGGACATAGGTTACGGGTCACGTGGTCACGGGCAACATTTATTCTAGTGTATCATAAAAGAGTCCTTCTCCACTATAAAGTCTGTTACTGTTGTACTACGATATAGTTACGTATACCTATACGAAATATTCCATTTTAAAATGTTTTCTCAAAATTGAAAAATAATACGATCAAATGGCTTTCTTAGAATTTACTGAAGTAGGTACCGACTTGGTGAAAGTATTCGCGAATCGCGATTCGCTTCATCGACTGCTATTTTGATCAGCAATGAGCTAGATGAGTGTAATTATTTTATAATGTATAAAAATCAAAAATAAAATCTAAAAAATATTAGTGAAAGAATTTTTTCGATATCTCAAAAACTGAATTTTTTATTAATTTTTAAAGTTGGATGTTTTTAAAATCAGCGCGAGCTTGACCGCTCAACGCGTGACGTCATTTCGCCGGCTCTGACCGCCGCGGTAAGGAACTCGTGCAGTAATTTTGAAGTTTTATTGAAATTTTTGGAATTATGGTGATAAAATAACATATAGATATAATTGTATAACACCTTTATGTATAATACAACGGTTAGCACTCCAGAAAAATACTTTTTTCATGTGCCCAACGACAAAATCTGAGAAAATTAGTTGTGTAAAGTGTTGAAAAAAGTGTTATAGCTACAAAAATCAGTAGACATTTATTGCGAAGAATATTTTAATGTGAGTACTGAGTAGGTACCTAAATAAATACGAAACATCTACCTACATTTTTTTTGCATTACTAAATGTTTAGTTTATAGAATATGCTCAGAATGAATTCAGTATTTTAGTGACAATGTATTTTAAACAATGGGTTTTACATAGAGAAATAAAACACGAGTCACGCAGATATGTTAGGTACCTACTTAAAAAATATATTTAATCTATTGAATGAAACTTAAAAGATGAAATAAGACAATACAAAAAACTCCCTACCTACTTTTTCCCTCGCTTATAACCATGTTTATGGTGTAGTCACTTGTTTGAGATCTCGACAAAAAACTTTATGAACAAAATGTCATAGATTGACTATTATATTTTAGTAGTTAGTAGTTTAGTTCCCTGAACTGACACAATCATTTTAAGATCAAAATCAGCCAAATCGATCTAGCCGTTCTCGAGTTTTAGGGGCCATCCATAAATTACGTCAGACGAATTTCATGATTTTTGACCCCCTCCCTCCCTAGCGTGACGTCACATTTTACAATTTTACATCTAGAAATAATTATTCAATTAAAACAGCAGTTCCGAAATTTGTTTAATTTGAATTGGTGGGACGGATGACCGACACGACTGTCGAGAGATTAGGCACAGGTCCAACTTTTATATGCCCATCTGACGCATGGATCGTCTTTCGATCGATCCCGTGGCCCGCCAAGGGTGGTATGGAGTGGAGTACCGCCGAGTTTTTATTGAGTAGGGGCTGCGCCCATTCACCATCTTTCCGGGTGCAGCAGAGTCTCACATACTCACGGGTAGGACCGCTATCCCCTAGTGGGATGCTGAAACGCATTTTCTCGGCGAAAAAAAAAATAACTTATGTAATAAAAAAACAACATTATGATCTCTTAAACATCACTGGGGCTGGGGGGTCTCGACACTGCGGCAATAGCTATCATAATATCATATAGCTATTACTTATGATTACTATATTAACACTTAGATTAAAATAGATTTTGAAATGTGACGTCACGAAAATTAGGACCCCTCCTACCCCCTTGTCACACAATGTCACACTTCGTCGACCCCCTCCCTCCCCCCTAATGTGTGACGTTATTTATGGATGGCCCCTAATTTGAAATTGGCCCTTTTAGACTTTAGTCACTAAAGTGGAAACCTGATGATGGAATCCATGAGGAATCGAGGGAACTCCTCAAAATGTATAGGTACATCTTTAAGAATTGGCCAATGTAAAGTAAATTAAGCATATCATACCAAAAAGTAAAATTTTGTGCCAAGGGTATACCCTAGATCCAAAAGCATTGAACAGAACTCAGTCTGTAAAGACACACGTTTGGAAATCGCGTAATAGGTTTTTCAAGTAACTTCAAAAGTTACTATCCGATTTCGCTTAAAATAATTTTCCTAAAGAGTTTTTAGCATGATCTATTAGCATAGAAGCTTACAAGTTTCTATCTCTTATAATTTAGAAATTCTAAGGGAGGGGGGACCAATTTACAAACCACTGGAGGCTGATTACTCGAAAATAGTCGAATTTGTAAAAAAGTAATGTTAAAAGAAACCTTACCTAAATTCTAAAAGACCTATTCAACGATACCCGACAAATGGGGTAGAATGAAAAAATATTTCATCCCCCCTTCAGAGCTACCCCTAAAATATAAAATTATTATTATTTTATTATGCCAAACCTAAGATCTACACACAATCTATAACTGTACCAAATTTCATCCATCAATATTCATAATTACGGAAGTATAACAGACAGACGGACGGAGCGAGCGAAACTATAAGCGTTCCTTGTGTGCCCTAAGTGGAGCCCTAAAAATGGAAAACATTATAATTTTGAAACAAAAAATGAAAACAGACTTCCAAAGTAAAAACGCACAAAAAAGTATGAAAAAAATCTTATTTTCTAAAGAATTCCCTTTTTAAATTCGGCAAAAATTTTAATTATTTCTCTCATAGACGTACTATCTCCAGTTAAATGGTCCCATTTTTGAGATTTTTGGGGCCATTTTGACATTTGAAGTATGGTGAAAACAAGATGGCTAACATTTGAAGTATTGTGAAAACCAAGATGGCGTAACTTTTACTTGATAAAGATTTGTTCTATCAAAATAATGTACTTCATAGCCCATTTTGAGTTTGAAATTTTTGATTTCTCTACTCGATTTCCATAATTTTGAAGTTGGTTGCCAACTTAAATGTGAGTTCTATAAAATATTGTTTTATCAGGATATTGTTTGGGCTGGCACAGACTTCAAAATTAAGAAGATTGAGTAGGGAAATAGTTAAAATTTTAGCCGAATTTAAAAGGAGAATTATTTTTAGAAAATAAAATTTATTTCATACTCTTTTGTGCGTTTTTACTTTGAAAGTTGGTATTAATTTTTTGTTTAAATTTAACAATTTTCCCTATTAAGTCATATTTATTATAATAATATATAAAAATGAATCGAAATGAACGAAGGTAAGTTTACAGAGCGCGTGTCAAAAACATACTGTATGCACATTGCATAGTTAGCTAGCTACGCACGGCGATGTGACGTCACAGCCATTACTCGACGGGCGCAATCAGTTTTCGCGCGTTCCCATATTGATTTACTTATAAAAAACTCAATTTTCGTGATATCAACACAATTTTTTCACAGTTAGTCTTATTATTGCTTAAATTTTTTGTTAGGGCTGAAAAAGGGGAATAAATTTTGATTTACATCTTCCTCATTGTTATAAAATCACCGGCGTGGTTCGTGCCGACGCTATGGTGGATATTCTATAATTTACACTAATCTTATAGAGATATTAACTTGTTTTTTTATTATCAAGCAGTGAACGAATTAATGATGATGAATAATAAAGAACACTCGATCATCTCTTGTATGTAAATACAAGAAAGAACCTAACCAAGAGCATCTCAGGACAAATAATAAAGAACACTCGATCATCTCAGCTTACAAACAAAAAAGAACCTAACCAAGAGCATCTCAGGACATGTCTAAGGAGGGCTCCGTAATTATAATCGCGTAACATGTTTTTGACTTCCCGCTAAGAAAATCTAAGATTTTCAAAAATCGGAAAGTTATTGGTTTTACGGTAAAACCAATAACTTTCCGATTTTTGAAAAACTTTTACCCCGATTTGCAAAAATCTAATTCTCATCAGATCTCGACGTTCTGAGGTCACAGGAAGCTTCCCTGACTACCCCCGCGTGGTTGTCACTATGTATGTGTGTAACTATGTATGTATGTGTGTGTGTAAGTATGTCAACCTCTTATAACTTTTGAACGGTTGACCGATTTTATTGCAGCTGGCGCCATTCGAAAGGGCTTGGCCAAACTTAGATTTTAAATACAATTTGGACCGATTCGGACATAGATTTCAAGAAATCTAAAAAAAACTGTGATTTTTAAAGTGTTTTCTTAATAACTTTTAAATGGCTTTATCGATCAACTCTAAAAACTAATCAGCTCTTAACCTTGAAAGACTACGTCGATCGCCGCTAATCCTACTAATATACAGGGCGACCGGTAATAGGTCTGTTTCCTTTTAACATGTAAAAATACATCACTTTTGCAGCCTAAAAAGCTATATCATACCCTGTCCAAAAGCTAACGGTATTTGAGATATTCAAGATTTTGTATTTTTTTCAAAAACACCCGATTTTAAAGGAAAACTTGAAATAAACAAAAATCTACCTTTTAATTTCTAAATCTTTATCATAATTTTACTTCTTAGGTAGATAAACTACAAATACAAAAGTTATTTATCCATCTAAACAGGAAACAAAAATTAGCAGAGTGTTTCAAAAGTCTTAACAAAAAAATTGAAAATGATTTTCCCTCGTTTCACCCCTTATTGTTTAAAAAAATCAATAAGACATTAGTCGTACAAATTACTTAATTAAATTCCTTATTTATTAAGCTATCCGAAAAGGTATAATTTGTAATGCAAAAAGCTAAATTTGCCGATTTGTCCTAATGAAAAACCATCTAACTACCTGAACTAGCAGGTAGTAAAATTCTAATTAGCAAATTGGAAAAGTCTAAATAAACCTTTGCTACGTCAGATTAAGTTAAATAAAAGTCTTTGAATAAAAATTAATATTTTATTTACATAATAAGTTGATAATTACGGTAAATCCTGTTCGAATTGTCGTCCTCGATTTCTGATGCACTTGCGTAATCTTAAGCGAAAATTAGATCGCGTTACTCTACTTGTTAAAGTTTCTCGGATTTCGTTTGCTGCATTAATTATTCTTCTCCTCAGTTCATGTACATCGCTAATAGGTGTTGTGTAAACCAAAGACTTCATGTGGCCCCATAAATAATAATCGCAAGGAGTCAAATCTGGAGACCTTGCGGGCCAAGGTATTGGACCGCCGCGGCCAATCCAACGCTGCGGGAAATTTTGATCCAGCCATTGCCTAACTGTCACTCTGTAGTGTGCCGGGCATCCATCATGTTGGTATATCATACCTCTTCGGGTTTCAATTGGTACATCTTGCATGAGCTCGTGAAGATTATTTCTCAGGAAATTTTCATACGTCTCCCCGTTTAAATTGTCCGGTAGAAAAAACGGCCCAATGCAATGATTATGCAAAATTCCCATCCATACATTCAGGGAAAACCTCCTTTGATGAGCACCTTCTTTTGCCAAGTGGGGGTTTTCACCCTTGGGAGCCCAAAAGTGTATGTTGTGGTAGTTGGTTATGCCGTCACGCTCAAACTTCGACTCGTCGGTCCATAAAATCTTTTTTAAGAAGTTATAGTCGTTTTCATCGGAGTGCAGCATAAAGCGGCAGAAATCGAGCCTCCTTGCAGGGTCTCCTTCTTCTAATGCTTGTACTGGTGTGTAGTGAAAAGGGTATAACCGAGCGCTATGTACGGTGAACCACACTTTCCACTGCGTTAAACCCAGTTGCTTCGCTACAATTCTTGTAGAGGTGGTCGGATCTCTTGCAAAACGTTCCAATATTCTCTCTTCGTCTTCTACAACATAGCGAGGAGATCTTCCTGCATCACGTCGCCTTTGATGAACAGAGCCACTTTCCCGCACGCGTTGGTACGCCGCGGAAAAAACTCCAGCACTTGGTACATTATTTCGACGGGGAAAACGACGCCGGTACTCTTCCCGTGCAGCGGCTGCGTTGCCATCACAAAAACCGTAGCAGTACAGTATGTCAGCATACTCTTCGTTGCTAAAAGATGCCATTTTTGATAAATTAACTTGATCAGAAGGAATCGCAAATAACACGTCAGCGCGCTCAGGACGAGAAGCGTTAACTAAACAAAAACTCTACATAATGCTCTTTAGACGGACCCGAACTGTTACGAACCGACGCGAACAGTTACGAAGAAACCGGATTTTTTTAAACCGACCAATAATAGAGCGCTTCTTCCTCCGATAACAAAAGAATTTGACTACCTGACTACCTAATCCTGAACAAATTGTAAGGCAAAAAAATGGTGCTGAGAGTTATTAACTTACCTTACCAGATGTTTGTGAATTTTTTGCACACAAATTATACCTTTTCGGATAGCTTAATAAATAAGGAATTTAATTAAGTAATTTGTACGACTAATGTCTTATTGATTTTTTTAAACAATAAGGGGTGAAACGAGGGAAAATCATTTTCAATTTTTTTGTTAAGACTTTTGAAACACTCTGCTAATTTTTGTTTCCTGTTTAGATGGATAAATAACTTTTTTATTTGTAGTTTATCTACCTAAGAAGTAAAATTATGTTAAAGATTAAGAAATTAATAGGTAGATTTTTGTTTATTTCAAGTTTTCCTTTAAAATCGGGTGTTTTTGAAAAAAATACAAAATCTTGAATATCTCAAAAACCGTTAGCTTTTGGGCAGGGTATGATATAGCTTTTTAGGCTGCAAAAGTGATGTATTTTTACATGTTAAAAGGAAACAGACCTATTACCGGTCGCCCTGTATATCTGTATTATCTATGGCTAATCCGGTCAAAAATCGGTTGATTCGTTCGAGAGATATTGTGAAGGAAAGAAAACCGAAAATAAGTGTTTTTTTTTTTCAGAATTACTGCGAAATTCATCTAAAAATTTTTGTTGTCGATTCTTTCAAAGGACATGAAAAACTGCAACGATTGCCGTCAATCGCGTGAAAATCGGTTGATTCATTCCAAAGTTAGAAATTTAAAAAAATAGTGTTTTATTAAACTTTCATCAGACTTTTGAGCTCGGAGAGCTTTTTAGAAGAGCTTTTATTTTTGAGTTAATAAGCTCAAAAATGACGCATTAGATAAAATTTAAGCGCTTAGTGGGAAGTTGCACGGAATGCCTTTAGGTTTTCCTATTTTTTTTTTTCAAATTAGGTAAGTACTTCAAAAGTTACTGTCCGATTTGGTACAAGAAAAATTTCCTAAAGAGTTTTTAGCATGATCTATCAGCATAGAAAATTATAGTTTCTAAGTCTTATAGATATTATAAGTAATTACTTTGGAGGGCGATTACTCGAAAATGGTTAACTTAATAAAAATGTTATTTAAGGAACTTGCCTTGATTTTAAAAGACCTATTCAACGATACCCCACACGATGGGGTAGAAAGAAAAAAAAATATTCCCACTTGTATGGACTATGGAGAGCCACCCCTAGAATATAAAATTATTATTATTTTATGATGCCAAATTCGAGATCTATACACAATCTATGACTTTACGAAATTTCATCCATTTATATTTATAATTACCGACGCTAGAAGCGCAGACAGACAGACAGACAGACGGACGGACAGAGTAAAACTATAAGGGTTCCTCAAGTACGGACACCTCCTTTCTTCCTGCCACGGTCAGACACAATAACACATACACACACAGACAGACACGTCAAACTACGCCTCTTTGTTTTTGTCGGGGATTAAAAACTATCTCATCAATCTATCCATTGCGATACTTCCTTAATGATGACTTGGTAGTCGGTACCTATAATAGCTTCCAGCATATCTGTGGAACACCTCCCTACTACAACAATCTTCTGATTAATTTCGTTAATGGTCCCAAGACAGATTTAGCATGTCCCTCTGGCGGGCACCCCTGAGATCACATCAAAGGGTTTTTGTGGTTGGTTTACCAGTGGCAATGACTGGTTCTTCTTCATAGGGAAGCCCTAGCCTGTATAGGTAGAGGATTTGGATGAAGGTCTTCAAAAGGTAAGTGGTAAGTGAAGGCGATAGTACCTAATGGAGTTATAGGAATCCCACGACACTGTAACAGTAGCCCGGATCGACAGTGGTAACCAACAGTTGGTTACCACTATCGATCCGGGCTACACAGGAGTTGCAGTGGTGGATAAGACGTGTGGTGTACCTTTTATTTAGAGGACCATGTCGAAATAGCAATAGAATGTTTCTCAGCATAATTAAAACAAATGTACGCTCTAATTAAAATTAGTTTACCAACAACAAAGCACATATAATGCTTCAACGTTACAGTACAATCCTATTACAGTAATTCAATTAGTACGAAAGTATATTTTACGTTACACAATATTGTGCAGGGCTTGAGGCAGCACTCGTCCACGGTTCTGGAAAAGAATAAACTCCTCCATTTTGGAAGTCGGTGACAAACACCAAAATGCCCAAAGACGATCCAGAAACTGCTGGTCTGAAGCAAGAACTAAACGACCTCATCGCTAAAGCAAAGGTAATTTATTTTAGCAAAATATGACTATTATAGTGCGAATGTAACATTTACAATTTGCTGGCATTTTTGTGCAACTTTTCCTCTAGCGGTAAGATCTGTTATCTCCCTGAATTCATGCTTGCGCTAAGTTTTCTAGTGAATGCGTTCACATCCGTTATGAAAAGATGACAGATGTCCTTCAAAGTAGGTCAAAGTAAATTGATACCTCATAATATAACCTCATAGTCGAAGGGACGAACACTTTCCATAACGCTGAGTAAAGTTGCTACAAGGGTAGAAAAGGATTTTACGTAGCCAATGAATATAGTTAGTTACGTAATAAATGAATAACTAAGCTTTATAATGTATAGTTGTATGTCATCTCCTCAGCTTTGCTTTGCCGTGGATGGTTTTATCTTATTGCTTTTGTATGGCTTCTTAATAGCTTTACATTTTATGTTCAATGATAAAGCATTTTACTCATAGACCTATATGTATATTATAGATGAGGCCTGTCGAGGCAAAAACTGTCCACACATAAACTGCCCCACTTTAGGCGTTAGTTAGGGCAGTTGAGGTTTGACATTTGTCATTTTGACATTTGTTTTAAGCAGTTTACTTAGTCCACATTTGACAAAATCTTCTGAAATCGACAATGTGGAGTAACATTCCCTTGCAGGAAGATTTTTAGATTTTTCCTGTCAAATGTACCTATACCTATCTATATAATATATCATATCCCACCCTTAGTTTTCAAATCACTCTTTTACTTCTTAACTATTTTCCAATAAACCTACTACCTACTTCGATAATAGCAATAGCGAATACGAAAGTTAATAAAATGCACATTCCTACTTTTACGAGATACCTACTAATCTAACCTGAACAAAACATACCTTAGTTTAAGGCCACGAAGACCAAGCGAAATAGGCATTTAACGCTTCCAAGAGTTGCCCGCAATTGCCGCAAAGCGAGCCGCGCGCCTACGTCGCCGGCGTGAACTTACATGAACCCAAAGTGTTACAGTGTAGATGTGTCGGCAGTAGGTCATCTTATTTTATTATTTGTATTGAAAAAGATAATAAAATCCATAGATAACTGTTTTAATGCAACACATAGCACACATAATTTGAATAGATATTATAGGTAGGTACCTACCTAAGTAAAAAATGATTAAATTATATTCAATTATTTTGACAGTTTCTATGCAGTGTGTTCTGTTACAAGTATAAAAACACGCTGTGTTCGATGTGTGCATGGAGACGAGTACCTATCGTTAGCTCGTGTGGTCACTAAAGTACGTGTCGTTTCGTGAGATAATAATACTGTATCAGGTAGGCGCTGACGATTTGATGGTAACTACTTAGGCAGGCACTTGCAAAAAATGTATTCCTACTGCCGAGTCCGCACGTTTGCCACTTGCCGCAAAATCCAAACCTCCACAAACGTTTGACTTTTTGAAAATCCAGATTTCCGAATTTTTCTCCCAAAAATCCGGATTATTCGGATAATTCAGATTTTTTCATTTTTTTTAAATTTGTTGCATATTTTATAAAACTTTAATGTTTATTTTACTACTATGTTGTAACAAAACTTACACTCATTAGTAAAAAAAAGAGTTACATTTTTATAAATTAATTTAAATAAATTCTGATTTTAAGTTGTAAGTATTAGAATTACAATCTGAATAAATAAAAACATAATGAGATTATATCAAAATTATATACTTAATTATATTATTTTTTTTTTATTTTTAGAAATATTTTTGATTACGTTTCAAATCCTACAATGTTCAGTTTTATAGTTAGTATTTTATTTTAAATAAGGTATGTATATATTGTTATTTACTAAATGTTCCAGCAGAAAGAATTATAAAAAATTGGAATAGCCTGTGATCTTTTTAACGCTTTTTTTACATATTCACCACTACCGTTTTCGTAAAGTTCCATTTCTATGTGAAAGTACTAACGTAGGAAAATTAATACAGTTTAATAAAACGTAGGAAACTGAAAATCCTTTAAATCGAGATCCGGGGAGTGAAGACAAATCATTTGAAGCATGGGGCTGAACAAATAATTTTGTATGGACGAAATTGGACCACTTTTGAGTTATTGAAAGTAAAAATCACCCACCTGTTTGGGTAATAATTAAACACGTAAATGGTGCTTTTAATTCCCTCGGTAACTAACAGAAGTACAATAAGCAATTCTAAGCACAATTTAAAACCTATAACTGTTGTAAGATCTTTATTTTAACATTTTACTTACAAATAAACAGTAACATCTTACTCTTCATTGCACTTTGAAGTTTCCGCTATAAGATGAAAACTACATTACTTAAAAAAATAACAGTGGTTTACACAAATCGTTGGTGCTATTTTTGACACCTATATCTTATCTTTAAAATATTATCTAAAAATAATTATTTCTACGCAAAAACAGGAGCGTTGATTTTCATTTAGTTTTGCTACTGACTCGTTCGGCAAAACTCTCTCTAATCTTAAACCAACCAGTCAGGTATTATCGACTCCAAAACTTCTTCCTGATATCATAGAGATAATATTTAGGTATTTGGACTTAGATATTCATTATTTAGAAGATAATTAAATATAGTTAAACCACTACATTTCTTTTTAAGCTGTCATATTAATTTGGCATTCTATGATTGTAGAAATTAAAATTGCAATAATATGTTTCGACTTTCGTTAGTAAGAATTCAATAAATATAAAAATACAAAGTAACTTTAATTGGGTTTGGATTTGCTTATTATACTTCTTACTACTTGTGCAATTGAAACTGAAACCATATTCAGTGTTTTTATAAATTGGATCACCTATTAATGAACTGTACTACTACTGAAAAAATATAAAATTGTAAGTATCTTAGAAACAGTCCATACATCTATACTAATATTATAAAGAGGAAAACTTTGTATGTTTGTTTGTTTGTAATGAATAGGCTCAAAAAGTACTGGACCGATTTCAAAAATTCTTTCACCATTCGAAAGCTACATTATCCACGAGTAACATAGGCTAAATTTTATTTTGGAAAAAAATAGGGTTCCGTAAGATATTTGGGTTTTTCGGACACAAGGTGTAAAAAATCAACCAGAAAAGTTACTTATTTTGCGTACGCTGCCTAAACTATAAAAGATAGAACCATAAAATGTTCTAATTAATTGTAGATCTTATAAGTATCTACAAAAAAGTCCGCGACACACTATACCTATCTATGTCGAGTGAGGCACAACAACCATTTTTTTATTTAGAAATCTTGAATTTTTTTTGGACTACATTTAAACGCGTTTATTTTACTCATGCTATTAATCCTTATCAAAATAAATTATTTCATCACTAAGTACAGTTTATGTAGATAATATTTGGTCTTTTAATGATTAAAATTGGATGTTTGGTTTTGAAGTTATGGCGAAATTAAAATATTACGATTTCTGCTGCACGGCCCGTTGCGAAGTGGGCGTCGCGTCGTCGCCAAGGCGTGCGAGTTTAGATCTATGAGTAAATTTTTTGTTTTGTGTTCGTTGTAACTATGATGGATAGATACTTGAGTAACTATTTATTTAGTGATTGTTGTATTGTTAGTTCTGAAAAGTGTAGGTATTTCATACGATAAAAGTATACCCACTTACTTATTTCATTAAGTATTAGCATAGTAGGTACCTATATTAATTTGTTTCTGTTTGTTTTGACTAAATTTCACCCGTTTTGTTAGAGGTTTAAAGACATTCTGTTATCTGTAGTATTAGTATCAGTATTGTACCCGTGCGAAGCCGGGGCGGGTCGCTAGTATACATATATAGCGGCCATAATATTTTAACAGATCTTCATCCCTCGCATTTCCATTTAATGGATTGACTATGTTCTACCAAATAACTTGAATAAATGGAAAAATGTGTCAACAATTTCAACAGGACAACAAATAATATCAAATTATCCAAAGGCATGTATTTAAACTCACGACAAAACATATTTATTTCTTATGTTTACGCGAATATTGTTCATTGTTTTAAACACTTACGGATTTTGTCGCGTTACGTAAACGTAACCGTAAAACGTAAACCGTGACAAAATCCGTAAGTGTTTAAAACAATCACGACAAAACAATTAAATTTTGGATGTGAAAATACCGAATATTGAATACTAAATTACCATGTTGGCTAAAGAATGTAAGGAATAAAAAATTACAAATCTGGTGACTAAATAATACCACTGAATATTCCAAACTGGCAGACTGATATTATATTAGCGAACAAATAACCATCTTGGCGACAATTTGTGAGTACACATTTAATTTAAGAATAGGTACATATATTTTCCGTAATGTAGGTAACTCAAAAAACATACAAGCAGCAAAACCAGCGCACATAAAAAAAAACAAAGGAGCGTACAAAATTCCCAATTTTTAATTTTCCTCGACTTGGTGTAGATATTGGGTAGATTCATTTTGAAATTTAAAAATAACGGTTATTCATTTTTCGCAAAATTAACATAGGTGTCGTTACCAAGTTTTTGGGGGTGCTGGATACGAAAATGACATTCATTTTGAAATTCCAATATGGCGGACATACTTAATTTTATAAAAATAATATGGTTGTCCCTTTGTTGGTTTCTGGGGGTGCTGATTACAAAAAAGTCATCCATTTTAAATTTCCTTAGTAACCCCGCAACCTCAAATTTTCTGGGAGAAAAAGAAATTCGAAAATCCTGAATATTCCAACATTTCTATAGCTTTATGCATCCCGGCCCCGGTTTTTCAATGTAGAGCATTTATATTTTTTTAATAAAATAGATTCTATCTCGGAAACGGTGCATCTTAATGAAAAATAATGAAAATTTCCTCCCCCTTAGAAACTCCGCAACATCATATTTTCTTCATGATGGAAGAAAAAAAATCTGAAAATCCTAAATTTTCCAAATTTTCTATAGCGTTTTACACCGTTCGTGTCTCAAAGTAGAGCATTATCGTATTTTTTTTTCTATAATGGCTTCTATCTCAGAAACGGTGCATCCTACTTGAAAAATAATGAAAATTACCTGTCCCTTAATAACTCCGTAACCATATATTTTCTTCAAGATGAGAGAAAAAGAAATTCGAAAATCCTGAATTTTCCAACATTTCTATAGCTTTATATATCCCTCGTATCTCAATGTAGAGCATTTAATTTTTTTTTATAAAATTGATTCTATCTCGGAAACGGTGCATCCTATTGAAAAAATAATGAAAATTTCCTCCCCTTACGAACCCCGCAACACCATAGTTTCTTCACGATGGAAGAAAAAGAAATTTGAAAATCCTGAATTTTCCAAAATTTCTATAGCTTTATACACTATTCGTGTCAAAGTAGAACATTGCCATATTTTTTTTCTAAAATCGCTTCTATTTTAGAAACGGAAAATAATACTATTACTGGAAAAATAATAAAAATTTCCTCCCCCTTAACTCGGAAATCGCATATTTTTTTCATGAATGCCAAAAAAAGAAATTTGAAAATCCTGAATTTCGAAAAGTTTCTATACCTTACATAGCTGGTACCTCTACAAACTACATGTTAATTTTACGAAGATTGGATAGTCTCCATTTTGGAAAATGAAATTGGAAGACAATTTTATAATCAGCATATGAAACATGGAAAAAGACATCCATTTTTAATAAAAAAAAAAAATATACGCCATTTTGGAATTTTAAAACGGATTTTATTTTCATATCATTCTGCACCCCCAAAAACCTTAAAAACGATACCCATACCAAAGAAAAAAAAACCTCCAATAGTATACAAAACTGGGATTTTCCGTAGCTTGCAAATTGAATTTTTAGCAGCTATTAATTTATCAATCAAATCTTTATAAGTTACTTACATGGTATAATGGTCATCAACTTATCGGTGCTAATTGGATTAAATTTCGCTACTTTTTATCTGCCGATTTTTGTATTTTTTGTCACTTGAGTGATTTCACCAGTTTGGTAATTTAGTCGCCAACATATTAATTCGCTGCCAAATTCAGCAATACAGTATGCTCACGTGCAGTCACCAACTTATTTTTTGTTCACTCGATTAATTATATCCCTTATTCAAATATTGTACGTCTAGAGTACATACTAATTACAATTAAAATATGTAATTTTCATAGTAGTAACCAAGATTGATTGAAGTAATTTAGTCGCCAGCATATTAATTCGCTGCCAAATTCAGCAATACAGTATGTTCACGTGCAGTCACCAACTTATTTTTTGTTCACTCAATTAATTATATCCCTTATTCAAATATTGTACGTCTAGAGTACATACTAATTACAATTAAAATATGTAATTTTCATAGTAGTAACCAAGATTGAAAAAATCGAAAAATCCGGATTTTTCGAATTTTTCGAATTTCGAAGTATCCGGATTGCAACCCCTACTTGCGAGTGACTTGGTGTGTTCTGCAAAGGCAAGCATGACAGATGTTGAGCTCGTATCCTTATATTTTATTGTAAATAGAACAGCCTCCGTGGTCTAGTGGTTAGAGCTTGGCTCTCGACTCGGATGTCGCGTGGGGAGTTATTTATTATTATTATTGTAAAAACAGAAATCGAAATAAAAAGAAACGAAAAGTACGGCAAAGAAGATGGTAGATGTTACAAATTCATAAAAACCGTTTACTGGCTTATTCAATAATGTACTAAGGCTACTCCACGCATCAGCTACTTTTTTCTCATAATACACAACACAATAATATATGTATGGACGCTTCACACCAAGTCAATCTGGTCCCGTGGTAAGTTCTCGAAGAACTTGTGTTACGGGTACCAGACAACAGAAATATATTTAATAATTTTTATATTATACACATATTTAAGATTTTTAGTATATTTAATACACATTCATGACCCAGGAACACAGAAAAAATGTTTGTTCCTTCAGCATTCAAACCCGCGACCCCCGGCTTGAGCACCAACACACTCAACCACTGAGCCACAGAGGTCGTCTCATCTGGCAAAAGCAACGACGTGGCGACGATAATGTTATTGTGTATGGTTATAATATGTATAACTAGCCGATGCCCGCAACTTCGTTTGCGCCTAACTGACGGAAGCGGAACCCTATTTTTTAAACGGAACCCTAAAATAAAAGTAGTCTATGTTAGACCTTATGACATCAGATATCTGCCAGTGAAAGTCCCGCGAAAATCGGTCCAGCCGTTTCAGAGATTAGCCGGAACAAACAGACAGACAGACCGACAGACAGACAGACAGACAGACGGACAGACATTTTAAAAAATTGGTATTTTATTGTAAGTACCGAATATACTTTCAGATGCATTATGTGAAAAGCTGTTAATTTGAGGTTACAAACAGACACTTCATTTTTATTTATCTGTACCTATAGATTTAGTTCAAAAATAAAAAGAAGCATAAAAAAATACAAAACAAACTTTCCAATAGATTTTTATTGTATTATATATAATACAATAAAAATCTATTGGAAATTTTGTATTTTTTTATGCTTCTTTTTATTTTTGAACTAAATCTATAGGTACAGATAAATAAAAATGAAGTGTCTGTTTGTCCAAGACCCGGGAACACAGGAAACTTTTTGTTCCTTCGGCGGGATTCAAACCCGCGACCCCCGGCTTGAGCACTAACATGCTCAATCACTGAGCCACAGAGGTCGTCTCATCTGGCAAAAGCAACGACGCGGCGACAATAAAATGTAACATGTTATTGTGTATGGTTATATGTATAACTAGCTGATGCCCGCAACTTCGTTTGCATAACTTCGTTACCCGCAACTAACGAAAACGGATCCCTATTTTTTATACGGAACCCTAAAATAAAAGTAGCCTATGTTAGACCTTATAACATCAGCTATCTGCCAGTGAAAGTCCCGTGAAAATCGGTCCAGCCGTTTCAGAGATTAGCCGGAACAAACAGACAGACAGACAGACAGACGGACAGACAAAAATTTTAAAAATTGATATTTTGTTAGTATCGAATATACTTTCATATGCATCAAGTGATAAGCTGTTAATTTGACATTACAAACAGACACTTCAATTATATTTATCTGTATAGATGTATAGATGTATAGATTTAGTTCAAAAATAAAAAGAAACATAAAAAAATACAAAGAAACTGACTTTCCTTTAGATTTTTATTGTATTATACATATCCATGACCCGGGAACACAGGAAACTTTTTTTCCTTCGGCGGGATTCAAACCCGCGACTCCCGGCTTGAGCACCAACACGCTCAATCACTGAGCCACAGAGGTCGTCTCATCTGGCAAAAGCAATGACGCGGCGACGATAAAATATAACATGTTATTGTGTATGATATGTTCAAAAATAAAAAGAAACAAAACAAACTGACTTTCGTACACTGCGTTAGAAACGAAAGAATTGTTCGATAAATACGCGGGTAAGGCGTGCGCTAGCAAAACTGACATAGGTCTGTCCTCGTCAACGCCTAGCGGGCGACTGTGGGGCGATTCTAGCGGCTTACGCACGCTGCATTTCAATATTAATTTATTGTTAAAATAATTAAACCAACATGCAAAATGTAACCAGAAATTATTCTTTTTTAAGTTATTAGCTTTTCGTAGATATGATTTTTGAAAGTAAAACTATCATGAACTTCATGAACAAAAAGAAAAATATTCAAATTTAGCCTCCTCTTCGGAATTATTTTTGATCGAGTGAAGTTTTCAATATTATGTTTCGAACCACAAATTGTTAAAGAACATTAAGTAAACAACAATGTGTTTTTTTTTTTGGCTTTTTAAAGTTACTATTTGTTTGTTTATTATCGATTCAAAGTCATGTAAAATTGGGTCCACGTGGCCTTAATAAACAAAATTCATAACTGAACATTTTTCTTCGAATCTACTACCTACACTATTATTATAAAGATGAAATAATAAAGAGAAGGTATAAAGATGAAAAGTACCTACTGGATCCATTTTGTTGTTTGTCACAGATATACAGAGTAGTCGGGTGGTCCACGGGGACATACTACATAGGCAACTTTTTATGGCGAGAAAAGAAATTATTTTTTATACGGCAAATGAAGTCGCGGGAAACAGCTATAAGTTATAAGTTAAATTAATTATTATCATTACCTACAGAACTATCGGAACCTTTGCTATTTTAAAAACATCGATTGGAGTACTATAACATATAATAATACTGCCGTGCTAAGCGCAAAAGCGGTTAGCTAAAAAAAATCGCATTCAATGAACTAAGCCCCATAGCAATATATTATTTAAAACATTAAAAAAATCCTAAGAAAGTTTGACTAATAATAAATAACTAAGAGAATTAAAGAATACTAGATATTTTACAAAACTTCTACAATTTTCTCAAAACTCCCTTTATTGAGTTAGCTTTCGCGCTTAGCACGCAGCACGGCAGAATACAGTTCTATAATAAACGTTTTCCGTTCTCAGGCAGAACAAGAAAAGGCAGCGGATTGCAAGCTCGCTGAAAAATGTGGAGACTTGGCCGATGTACAGAAAATAAGACTCGTAGTGAAAAAGACTCTGAAGGGACACATCAATAAAGTGAACTCTGTGCATTATAGCGGTGACTCTAGGTAAAAAACCGGATATTTTAAGGGGCGAGGGGCTTTTAAGGCGACTGGCTCCAAAAACTTGAAAAAATTCACCATAAAACTATAATATTACTTCAAGAGTTTAAATGTACTTGAAAAACTTCGTACAAAAATAACGAAATAATATAAAACTAAACATGTAAAATATTGGTATAATGGTGCGGAACCCTTCGTGAGCGAGTCCGACTCGAACTTGGCCTGTTTTTTTTTTTCTTTCTAACTTGGCGAAAACTTTGGCGCACAGCGCATGGCAGCTGCCAAAAAAGTTTACATACCCCTGAGGGCTGACCGACACTACGATTTTTAAATATACGTCGATTAACGATAACGATTTTAGTTCTTGTGATGCCTTCCTACATAATTGAATGTTGCCAGGCACTGTGTAACCGGTTCTCTCGATGGGAAGCTCATCATCTGGGACACCTGGAGCGGTAACAAGGTCCAGGTCATCGCTCTCCGCTCTGCTTGGGTGATGAGTGTTGCCTTCTCTCCATCAGGAAATTTCGTCGGTAACTATAATAATGTTTGGGTTAAAGATTTCTTAATTGAGTGTATAGGTGATCCAGACAATGGTCTAGTGTTTTGGTATTATTTTTAGGCAGCAAAGAAGAATTTCCAAAAAAGGTTAAGCGAAGATAAAATCTCTAAAAAAATACACTACTGTCCCTTTTGCTCCAACAATCATATAATATGTAATATTACCAAAAAATAAGCAACTTATTAAACTACCAGATACACATTCTTTGCAGCATGCGGAGGAATGGATAACATGTGCACTGTATATGACGTCAATAACCGAGACGCCACGGGCGCCGCTAAGATGGTACGGGAACTGGCTGGCTATGAGGGGTTTTTGAGCAGCTGCAGATTCCTGGATGACACCCATATCGTAACTGGGTCAGGTGATATGAAAATGTGCGTAACAGTACGCAAATGCCTTTATTTAATGCTAAATTATCAATTGACTGACAAACATCAGTGAATCGAAAGGCATAACTCCTCATATTGGAAAGCCTAGTCCAAGAATCGAGGAACTCACAGGTCGATGAGATTGGCTTCCATAAGAGAATTTATCTAATTAATCCAATGCTTTCAGATGTGTCTGGGACCTAGCAGCTGGTAAAAGGGAGGTAGATTTTAATGCACACGCCGGAGATGTAGTTTCTATTTCGTTGTCTCCAGGTAACCCTTGTTTCATACTTTCTTTAAGTACCAATACGCCTTTCCTGCTTCAGAGCTATCATATCGTTTCTGTTGTGCTTTCAGACATGAATTCCTACGTAACTGGTTCAGTGGACAGGACATGTAAACTGTGGGATGTGCGCGCAGAAAACGCGAAACAAACATTTTTCGGACACGAGGCAGATGTGAACAGCGTTTGTGTAAGTAATAAAGAATTCATTTCTTCAACGTTTAGGGATCTGTAATCTGTATGCTTGGCATCAACAGTGGCTACGAAAGACTGAGACGCCTTAAGTCATGACTTTATTTCCATATTCGCTCAAAGTTTTTACGGTATTTGCTACTTAGTTCAAGCATCTGTTTTACCAGGATTCTTAAAACATAAATAATTCATTCCAAATTTGATCTAATGGGCAGCCTTTCGGAAATGTGCTACGTAACTTTGTTAATGTCAGTAGCATTTCTATCTTTGAAGCATCAAGCATCGGTATTCGGTACTCACTTTTAACGTGGACTTGAAAGAGATTTTCTTTACAGTACCATCCCAGTGGTCAGGCATTTGCTACTGCATCCGAAGACAAGACTGCTCGTCTGTTCGACATACGAAGTGACCAGCAGATTGGTCATTACACCCCTGTAGGAAATGGCGGATTTACTAGTTGCGGTCAGTTTTTATTTTAACTATAGGTAGTAAAAAATGCAATTAAAGATTTACAATACGCTTCTCGGTAGTTTAGTAGCAAGTTTCAACACTCGATAAGTCTTACGAATCAAAGTCGCAAAAATCTTGATAATTGCGAAAGGATTAAGTTTGACTTACCTACTATTACTAAATAAAATACCTTTTCAGGTCTTTCCTCCAGTGGACGATACCTCTTAGCCGGCTCTGACGATAACACAATCCACTCTTGGGATACGCTCAAAGTCGCGCATACTGGTTAGTGGTAACATACGAGTATAAAATATTATATAGACCTGCACGGTTAGCATGAACACCACAGAAATGCGTTTTGTCTACACAAGAATCGATAAGATGTCAATCAATCATTTTGTCTATTCTTGCGAAGTAAGAAAAAGAAAAGAAGTACGCTAGTTAATACGCTATGGAGCGTTTGTTTATACCCAAAAGTTTTTAATCAGCAAATTTTATGAGAACCCAAAACTTTTTATTAAATACTTGTGACTTAGCAAAATATCCATGGTAATTTAATTTTCAGGACAACTGACTGCGCATGAAAATCGCGTCACCTCGATATCTATAGCACCAAGTGGAATTGCCTTAGCGAGCTGCTCCTGGGACCAGAGCGTTAAAGTTTGGGGATAATTGCCAAGTTCAAAATCAGAAGAAAAGGATAGAGAACAATTTTACTAGGGCTTGTTTCAGAATCTTCTGATAATAATAAGTAATAGGTTAATAATTAGTTCTGAGCCTATCACTTGATATAAAATAAGAAAGTGATAAAACTTGTTAATAAGCTACCGGATTTGTATCCGACTCTTATCAGTTTATTGTGAAACTGGGTCTAGTTAAATAAAGCAGTAAAAATAATATAGAGTTTCTCACAAACATTGCAAATAACGAAAGGCTAAAGATAAAGAAAAAATATAATTAAAATCAAAATTGATCTCCTGTGGCAACTACTTGATCGTTAGGCAATACTAGATCGTGAATCGTAAGATATTTTCAATTAACTGTAAAGAAACCTATTGTTTATAAGAGTACTTCAAGAGCAAAATCTAATGTCTACACTGAACATGAAAATTTAGTTATGAGTACCAGAGGGCGTAGTCAAGATGCATTCGATAATTTCGACGGCGAAGTTCGAAAACAAAATGTAAGGTAGGTATTTGACGTAAGGCATCGCAATCGACATGTCACTTAGCGATTACTTATGTCAAATCCCATAAATTTTTGATTTCGAAGTTCGCCGTCGAAATAGTCGAATGCATCTTGACTAGACTCCCAGGTTTGACATCAAATTTACAATACTTCCTAGAACGTGTTTTATTATCAAATTCAGATCTTATTCATGCATCCTGTATTTCTAAGTAGGTATACTAATTCAAAATAATGTAATTAATATCAGAGTTTTAGTATAAAGTAAATTTTTATTTTTGTTGAAATATGAGTACTTTATTTTACATTTAATTGAAAAGCAAGAAGAGAAAATTAAATTAAAAAAAAAAACATAAAAAGTAAAAATAGTTAGGTACATATAAGTTCAGGTTATTTTTATTCTGATGCAGAAATATCTAAGAGAAAATAATTTTAGGCTTGGCTGTAAAAATTTTACGCAACTAAAACTGTTTTAGTTTTAATAAAAGAAGCAATTTAAAGTTATATTGAGTTTTTGTTACAATGTCTTGTATCCACCCTATGTGTGCATTCTTAGATAGCAATCTATATTAAGGAGGTAAATCAAAACTTATAAACCCTAATTTCCAATGTCTTCATATTATTATTTATTATTTTCCTTAAGTGTTTCCTTTTGTGTGCCAAAATATGCCTATCAAATATTTGGTAAGTATTTGTCAACAAACGTACCTGTTGAATCAGCTTGCTTTTCATTCAGTTCATTCGTTCCATTGATACAATGGCGAACGGTAGTAGTATTTTGAAGCGGCTACAAAAAAATTGGTATCCTTTTACCGTTATTTCTTTGTTGTTTGTAATATTCTATTCGGCAAACATGCGCAAAGATATAATCAAGTCTCACTTACGTTCAGATAAAGTAACGAAGCCAAACACATCTTTGCCACCTACTATTTCTTCTACCAGACAGATCAGCGAAACAAAATATATTTTGCTATGGACAAACCCAGAAAATACGCCATTTAATTACTTTGGAGAAGGCAGAAACATTTTCTTACAAAAAGCCTGTGCATATACTAACTGTTATGTGACGAGTGATAGAAATTTTCTCGGGGACTATACTGAGTTTGAGGTAATCGCCTTCAATGGACCCGAACTAAATGACTACGTATACATGAATGATTTACCTAAAAGAAGATCGGAGCACCAGAAATACGTTTATGCTAACATCGAATCAGCTTCAATTTATCCGGTATGTTCCAAAATGTGGGACAGCTATTTCAATTGGACATGGACGTACAAATTAGATTCGTCAGCAGTTTGGGGTTACTTTATTATACGCGATCAAAACAACAATATTGTTGGACCAAAAACAGATATGAATTGGATAAATCAATTTGAAATGGATCCAATTGACACTAAGTTAAAGGTACTTTAATTTAAGCTCTAGGAAAAATATTTGCTTTCCTTCAGAAATAGGAGGTCAATATAATATTTGAATGAACATCGAGGACGTGCATTTTTTATTCATCGGGCAATTGTCCTCGATGCGATTCCCAAGCTTTTCTTACAGTTCCAATTTTATTCAAGGTGCTGCTATCATCTAAAACAACTCCAATTGCCTGGTTTGTGTCAAATTGCGATACGGAAAGTCAGAGGGGCAAATACGTTAAAGAAATTCAGAACAATCTTCGTAAATATAACATAGAAGTGGAAATATATGGCAATTGTGGAAACTTACAGTGCCCAAAGTCTATTTCAGATAGGTGTTTCAAAATGTTAGAGAAGAAATATTTCTTTTATTTGGCTTTTGAAAATTCTTTTAGCGATGACTACGTAACCGAAAAGATTCTAAATGCTATGCAACATAATACGGTTCCTATTGTATTTGGAGGAGCAAATTACACGAGGTAATTTTTACAGAATCATTAAACGAAGGCACTGTTCATTTATTCCGAAAATAAGTTCCTGATGTACAATTTTAGTTCAAAATATTTTACGTGTTTTAGATTTCTGCCGAAAGGATCATACTTAGATGCGCTAGAATTAGGACCAAAAAGATTAGCTGAAAAGGTCTATCGAATACTGCATAATTTAAATCCTGAATACTTTAAATTTTTCCAATGGAAGAAATACTATTCCTATCACAGAACAAACGAGAAACCAGATGGTGACGTCTACTGCAAATTCTGCGAAATGTTAAATGACGAGGAAAAGATGAACACGAAAACAGTGTATCAAAATTTTAGTAAATGGTGGTCATCTGTACAGAAGTGTCCTGACTCCTGATAGAAACAACTAATAGGTAGATAGGTATTTAAATACATAGTATCTAGTATCTTAAACTTTAAACGAGCACTTTTTGGATGTGTATACAGACCTATAGGCCTATAGCTAAAATCAATGTTGAACTTTTATTTGTTTTTATAGTTTTCATGTATGTAATAACTCATATTATTACCTATTATTAAAATTATTAATGCCTCTATATACGATACACGAAAAGTCATGGTAGAAGATTGAAAAATAAAAAGTCTTATTTCTTTATTTTTGTATTTTTTTCTTTTAGGCATAAGTACGTAAAAATCTCTATAGATATGAAGTAAAAGATCTACGTTTGAACAGCTATTCAACGAGGTGGAACATTCAAAGATATTTTCAGATTTCAAAGAAGATGTTTTCCTGTGAACTCATTACAGAAATACAGCGCAACTTTTTGGTTAAAAATGCGCTTTAAAAGCTAAACTGCTGGCTCGAAAAATCAGGAAAAATGCGTGATGATAGTCCATTTAAGCTTTGTAGGAAAACTATCCTTAGATTATTAGGACTCAGGAGTTCATAGCTTGTAAAATGCGCTTAAGTACTTAGAAAACTTCGTACCTACCTACAAAAATAACGAAATAATAAGTAGACTACGAAATTCTATTCTATATGTGGCTTGACACGCACTTGGCCAGTTTTTTCCGTAGGTACTAAAACTCCGACTCCCAGGCTCAGACTCAGACAGCTCAGACTCAAAGCTCGGACTCCCAGGAGACCGCGAGCTTCGATCGGAGACCGAAGGAGTGAATACCATTAATAGTACTCTAGTGAGATGATTGGCTTCGTGTATAGGTACTCGAAACAAATCATCCCACTCGAGTAATAGATCCTTTGGAGTAACTTTGACTTTGGAACCATTTTATAATTTTTGGGTAATTAAATCACAAACTCAATAATATTAAATTAGGTTTGTATATCTACTGTTTTATTTACGTGTTCTAGATGATCTCTTTTTTGATAATTTTTTATTTATGCGTATGAGTAGTTTTAGTAAAGAACGTGATTTTCTTCTTGTCCTGAGTCGTTCTTTACCTGATCCCAAATGTCCACCGTCTGTCCTGGAATTTTGCTCCTCTTTCGAAGATAACTTTAAATTTCGCTTCTGAAAACATTTTTTTGTTTCTGTCTGTTTCAAGTTAAGCTGTTCAAGCTGTTTTAATATATCCTCATTTTGCTTAACTAGGCAATCCATAGTACTTTTCACTTGTGATAAATCGTTGCATAGTTTTGGAATTTGAAATTTGTTGATTAGATCAACCTTCTCCGTTAAAATATTGATGGCTTGTTGTACTTGGGCTGTATTTGCTTTTTTGGAGGCCATCTGGCAGGAGCTGCACACCCAATGGTATTTTCGATCACCTGATTCCATGTCGCTTCTCTTTGCACCATGAACGCACTTGTCATGGTACTTGGAGTTACATTTATTGCAACTTAATATACTTTCTCTGCTGGTGTCAATTTTTCGACATTGGTAGCATTGCATGGTGTATCTAAAAATTATACAAAGGCCACTTTTAAAGTAGGTACCTACCTATAGAGACGGTAATGATATAAATTGGATTCGATGCATATTTGGCTTACATGTACTTGTATGGATTACGTGTACTTATTTAGGATAGAATAATTACATTCTAGATATTAATAAGGTTTATGGAAAATCCTGACTAATATTCACTATAAAGGCCCCCACACACGAGAGGCCGATCGTTTCAGATAGAACTGACGTCAGTTCGGCCTGAACGGATTCGAGCCCACACACGGAAAAAATCGCATCCAACCCAATTTACGTCAGTTCGGCCTGATCTGATTCGGGCCCACACACGGAACAGTCGCATCAGTCCATTCTGGTTTGCCGCGCGCTACGGTCGTGTTTATCAATTTTGTATTTAAACACCGCGAAAACTCATACAACGATTGTACACGAGACACGCCCACACGGCCGCGGCTCGGGCGAGAACTGAAGCGATTTGTCCACACACGGTCAGGACAGGCCGCGCGTTCAGGCCGATCGGTCAGGCCAGAATTAATGTTGCCAACTTAGTTATTTTACAAAATTTTACTAAATTGAGTATTTTATTCCCTCCTTGGTAGAAATTTAGTTATTAGTAGTGTTTTAGTAGGAAAGAGCCAGACAGTAATCATATGCAAAATAGCCTAGGTTAAACCCAAAAAAAAAAACCTATCATAATAATAAATTTGTCCGTAAGTAATTTTCTTAAAACTACTCGTATAATTATTATATACGTAATATTTGCTAGTATATTTTAATTTAATTGTAAAATTTATAGTAAAATTCAATGAATGAAAAAAATTTAATATAACAAAACCTAAAATGCAATGGTTTTTGGGGGGCTTCAGGAATTCCTAAGTAGCTTCTTTAGTAGTTATTTAGTACTTTTTACTAGAATTCAATACGAGTTTAGTAGTTTCACAAAAACAGAGCTGGCAACACTGGAACGAATCGCTTCAGTCCGTACGGCCGACTGACGCGATCTCGAAATTGCACACAGACGATACGATTTTGCATCCGTTCAGGCCGAACTGAAGGCAGACCGGATCATGTATGGGGCCCTTAAAACATGAATGTAAAGGTGTTTGTTACTCTTTCACGCAATTCTTATAATATTCTAATAATATTTTGTGTGGTAGTATACCTAGTTTGGACTTTGAATTAACACAGATACTTTTTATCGCAGCAAACTCGCAGCAAAATGTACCGTTCCAACGGCAACGTGATATCTTTTTGCGCGTTGGCACGAAGTCGCAAGCAATATCAAATATTCATATAAATTTATAATATAAAATTGATATAAGATCAACAAACAGGTTCACTTACTAGGTTTATCTCAGTTATATTTTACCGTGTTTATGTTCTTACTTAAAAGGTGATTTTTAACATAAACGCTAAACTGATTATAATAAGTTTCAACATTGCCACGGTAAGTACCGGGAAACATCTAATTGCTGGTAATTATCGTAATGATGAATTTCAAGAAAATGATTCATATCTATTATCTTTATTCTAGTGTTCTTTTAATACGACTCAACAAACTCTACAAAGTCGTATAATTGTTATTAGTTATTACCGTAAGCATTGGGACCAGAATCCATAACAAGGTAAATACACTTCTAAATAATAAATAATCCTAAGAAAATCTTTTAAAACTAATTATAAATACAACACCCAAATTCTTAAAATTGACAATCTAAAAAATTACACCCATTTTTATTAGACAGATGGCAACCAGACAGCGAGTGAACAGATAAAGCAAAGATTTTATAATCAGTTCAAAGTCAGAGCTAGAGCATTTTGCACATTACGCGATACGATATAATTATATTATAATATATCGCTTATCACGGCCGTTAATGTGAGAGGGGGAATATGTTTTGTATTGAAACATTTAACGTTATTACGTAGTATAATAAGGCACTTTCAACTTTGAGGAAAGATTAAAAACAATACGAAAGTAGGTAGGTACTAGACGTGGAAACTATTTTATTTTGAAGAATGTTCTCTTAAGATGGATATATTTTCTGGCCCGACATCGGCTGTCGCGTAATTTATGAACGCTTCTAAAAAGGAATCTACTTGAATGCGAGAGAAATTCACAGAAATTTATATATAAATATATTTAATTTTTAGGTAGGTAGGTAGATAATATATATATATATATATATATATATATATATATATATATATATATATATATTAAATTTTGATTACATAGCACTTAGCAGCAGCACTTATATTATATATTCCTATATCTAATCCTATTTCCTAGAATGGATTCATATTGAATTCATGGATGGTGTGAAATGTGAATAAATAGCGCAAAAATAAATAGCGCACGTAATTCAAATTTCAAACCATTCTCTTGCAGTGCATACGCAGCCTTAGATGTAAGTTGATCTTTGACTTTTAACTGCGCAATATATTCGGTAAACAAGCAGACAGCAGCTTTGCGTGAAATGTTAATAAATAGTTTAATTTAAAATATATTTGGTAGGATTCACGATAAGGCGATAATATCAAAACATTACATTACAATAATAATATAATATCTATAGACGCTTCACACTCACACCACGTCAGTCTGCCCCGTACTAAGTATCCGAAGAACTTGTGTTACAGGTACCAGACAACGGGAATATTTATTACTTTTATACTATACATATACTTAAGACTTTTATTATATTATACACATATTTAATACACATCCATGACCCAGGAACAGAAAAACCTTTTGTTCCTTCGGCGGGATTCGAACCCGCGACCCCCTTGCAGGCTCGAAGGCTTGAGCACCAAAGCGCTATTCCACTGAGCCACAGAGATCGTCAAAACCCAAAGTTAAGAACCCAAAGTGACCTCTGTGGTTCACCACATGACGGATATCGATTCCATAGTAATAATATGGACGCCATGAAACCGAAGTAACTGTAGGTAGGGTACTGTACTGTACTTTTTAACCGACTTCCAAAAAAGGAGGCGGATATGTATTCGTATGTTCAACGATAATTCTGCCGTCTGTGGACCGATTTTCAAAATTCTTTTTTAGATGTAAAGGGTATAAATTATAATCCCAAGTGGGTCTCGTTTTCAAAAAAGTGGTGACCTGATGATGGGATCCATGTGGAATCAAGGGAACTCCTCGAAATTTATATGGACACATATATGGTAATTTTTACTTTTTCTGAAGTAACACAAGCATATGCTACCAAAAAATAAGATTTTGCACCAAGGTTTACCCTGAATCCAAAAGCACTGAACAGAACCCCTCAGTCTTTTAAGATAAGCGTTTGGAAATTTCGACATTCTTTAAAAATAATTGCAAGCATATGCATAATAGGTATGCCACTTTGTAACTCACAGTAATCATCATATCATCTTATAATAAGTGCAAATCTCATTTAAGCAATAGGAAGCCAGATATTCGCGAAAAAACGATTTTTATGACCTTTGACTTTCAATATCTTAAGACGCGGACACGATAGCATATTTTGTGACTTTTGAGACAACATTTAGAAAGACAAAACAAAGGTTTATACCAATTTACAGCTTATTATCTTTCATTCCGAGGTGAAACCCCTAATATGACTGGGTTATCAAAGATTAAACGGGTACGTTTCAACCTGGATGTCAATCTCCTCCGGACAGGGGCGGATCTTGAATTTGTGGGGCCCTGGGCTGTAACTACTTAGGGGCCTATCTAAGTACCTACTCAACTAATAGCCATGTCAAAAAACTGTTTCTATAATGATATTATTACATATTTTTATTGCACAAAAAAACATAAATATTACTTAAATCTACGCAAGTAATAGTTGTACAAAAGGCGATCTTATTGCTGTGGTAGCAATCTCATCCAGGCAACCTTTGGGTGAGAGAGAAACCGAAATAGTGATGTATATAAGAATATAAAAAAAACAATGAAATAATTTTATTTATTTATTATGAATTAGTAAAATAATTGACAGGTTGTGTGTGACAGTTATGTTATAATACTATTAAAATATAATTGGAATGAAAATACAATATGAGAAAAGATGATTTCAGCAAAATCCAAACCAATAAAAGATATTTTGTTTGTTTGGTTTTTTCTATAAATGTATTGGGTATTTAGGGCCATCAAGTAAACTATGCTTACGTGCGAAACAAGGGCTCGAAGGTATTTGCTAAACTCAATGACTCATGTTGTCATTTTTGACAAAACGCAGCCGTAACTTGCAAGACACTACTGTCACCACGAAATCGGAGATTCTCGATGAAGTCGAAATGGGGAACAGTACACCTAAAACACGAACCTACCCCAAACCCATCTTGCAGATGATTCACGAGCCAGACTTATGCACCACCTTACAGATTAGATTCCTGATATTGACATGGGTGAGATTAGAATAGCTCTCAGACAGCTTCATAATAATAAAGCACCAGGAGATGGCGAAATAACTACATAGCTGCTTAAGGCAGGAGGAACACCTGTCTTGACTGAGCTCCTTAATTCCGTCATTCACACTGGCACTACTCTGGAAGCATGGAGCAGGAATATAATAGGTGGTTTCATTTTTAAAATAGGCGATAACACGCGACTTGAAACTACCGTCCCATTCCGCTCCTGAGTCACGTTTATTAGCTATTATCGAAGGTTATCTCGAATCATCCTTCCCAGAAGTTCAACGACTTTCAGCCACTGGAGCAGACCGGGAACCACATACATACATCGAGAAGTATAATCAGCCTCTCTGCTTAGCGTATGTGGACTATGAGAAAGCCTTCGATACCGTCAAGACCTGAGGGGCAATTCTGCTAAATAAAACCTGCATTAATACAATTACAATCAAGTCTCAATACGCTAATGTCAAACTGTGTATTTATAAACGTTATACCAACGTGAAACGCGCTCTGATTAGTCGAAACATCGTAAAGTAAAATTAAATTCTACTTTAAATACAAGAATTGAGGTTCTGGTCTGTGCTAGAATTCATGCAGAAATGCCTCGTTGACTGCCAATAATATTTCGAGTTGTTAAGATGTATGTTCAAGGCCGCAACGATTACCGTCGAAGGTTATCTCGAATCATCCTTCCCAGAAGTTCAACGACTTTCAGCCACTGGAGCAGACCGGGAACCACATACATACATCGAGAAGTATAATCAGCCTCTCTGCTTAGCGTATGTGGACTATGAGAAAGCCTTCGATACCGTCAAGACCTGAGGGGCAATTCTGCTAAATAAAACCTGCATTAATACAATTACAATCAAGTCTCAATACGCTAATGTCAAACTGTGTATTTATAAACGTTATACCAACGTGAAACGCGCTCTGATTAGTCGAAACATCGTAAAGTAAAATTAAATTCTACTTTAAATACAAGAATTGAGGTTCTGGTCTGTGCTAGAATTCATGCAGAAATGCCTCGTTGACTGCCAATAATATTTCGAGTTGTTAAGATGTATGTTCAAGGCCGCAACGATTACCGTCCAAGTAAAAGAACAGACCATAAAACCGATCCAACTTCGTCAAGGAATGAGACAGGTAGATGTTATCTCTCCGAAACTGTTTACTTACGCGTCGTTTGCGGATGAAATAATCATTATGTCAGAATATCTGCAGGACCTGGAAGAGATGCTGAACAGCCTAAGTGATTGTTCAAGACGGGTGCGTCTCGGGATGAATCTTAACAAAACCAAAATTATGCATATTGAGCATATTCTCCAGGACCTGTCGTCGTAAATGGTACTAGTCTTGAAGTTAAGAAGCAAGAATACGTATATCTTGCGTAAACTCTCATTCAACTAGGGCGGCATAACTTTGAAAACGAGGCAAATAGAAGAATAAGCTTGAGCTGGGTTGCATTCGGGAAGCTCCGGGACAACTACTACGAATTAAAGTCACTGACATTCCTCATAGAATAAGCACTCTGAACTGGTAGTGAGTCGGCCATGTTTGCGGACGGACAGACGGTTGATGGCGCAGACAAGCGTTAGAATGGAGACCACGCTTAGGCAAACGTAGTGTAGGACGACCTGCGGCACAATGGACCGACGATTTAAAGTTGGCTGGCAGCAGATGGATGAGGGCTGTCCGAGATCGGGATGGTTGGCGCTCATTAGTCGAGGCCTACGTTAAGCAGTGGGCTATCCATATGTCCATAAGCTGATGATGAAATTTCCCCGTCGATAATAATTAATATTGACCTCTGATATTGAAAGGCTTGTTTAAATAGCATGTCATTTTCCTGCATAATAAACATTATTTTGATAGGAAGACGCCACGGTAACTTATGTACCTTATTTTTTATGTATACGGTAAATACATAAAAATATAAGATACCTAATACATACAAATAAGGTATAACTTTATTACGCACAAAAGAAAAGTTTTTTCAGTGTCCTCTATTCTAATTTACCTTTAATTTTAAAAGTCAAATTAATAAAGTAGTTCCAAAAATTTCGTCATCAAAACTAAATTTTACATTAGAAATAAATAGCCTATTTTTAAAATAGTTCCGTTTTATTTTTGAATGCTTCAGTAAAAAATAGACACAAAGCTAAATAAACCAATTAAATTTTAAAAAAATTGGATTTTATGATTAATTAACAAAGGTTCTAATTAATTAAACTCATATTTTTAATAAGGAATCACTTAAACAACTATTCACCTACGGCAAATAACAAAAACTGTAACTACATAAGGCTTACACTTACTATTATAGTCAAAAATCCAAAAAATGGCCTATTCTCCAATTACATTTTAGGAGTTTACCAAAAATCAAGAATTTTGGATTAAGCCACTTCAATTCTGAAGGTGCGATATGTATAAAATAACCAAATAGTTTCAATAAATAATATTCATTTTTAATATCTTAAAAAAATTAATGAAAATCAGCATGAAAACATCCTTTCACACGTATTTTCCGCCTTAACTCAATTCATAGAAGTATGCAATTTTTTTACAATGTTTTCTTATGACAATATCACGTAAAAATATCGCCCGTAAACTGACTTTACAGACAACCATTTTTAAAATTCAAATTATCGCCTATTGTTTTTAGCGGGGTCTGGGGGCCCCTTGTAACCTCGGGGCCCTGGGCTGCAGCCCAAGTAGCCCTTAGGTAGATCCGGCCCTGCCTCCGGAGTTCCTCAAGGCTCGCTGCCCGGGCCGATTCTGTTCCCTATATTTTTGAACGATGTGTCATCTTGTTTTCATCATGCTCGTTGCTTATTATACGCCGATGTTACTAAAATAATAAAATGTATATCTTCAAGTGCGGATGCAAGATGACCTAAAAAGATTCAGTGATTATTGCTTTAATCACAAATTAGACCTAAATATATCGAAATGCTGTGGTGAACTTTACTCGCAAACTAAATTTGATTACGTACAATTACACACTTAACAATCAGATTTTGTAACATAAAAATAGCATTAAAGACCTAGGTGTAATTATTGATCACAACTAATGTATAACGAGCACATTGACTATGTAGGTACGAGTAGTTAGGAAGGCCTCGAGAGCTCTCGGGTTTATTATTAGATCTTGCAAAGACTCAGATCACTCAAGCCTATAAAAATATTATATTACTCCTTCGTTCGTAGTATAGTACTTGAGGAACCCTGCATATGATACCTATATAGATAGGATTGAACAATTCAGAAAAGAATTCTAAGATACTTGCAGTACAAATGTGGCGATAATCTTATTAACTACGAAACCAGATGTAAAATCTCGGATATATAGTTTATTTAAAGAAAATTATAAATAATCTCATAGATGCTCCTGATTTGCACAATATAATTAAAATTAATGTACCCACTAGGTTCTCCCGCACTTTTGTCCCATTCTATATTCAAACATACAGTACTAATGAATATTATCGTCGAAATTCATTTATTTGTAGATCACCTGCACAATTTAACGACATTCTACGCGCTCATTATGATGCTGATCGTTTCAAACCTTCTTCTATCAGGCGGCTCATAACTACGGAATACTTCTCATCTGATAGTTAGGTAATATTTAATACTAATTGTGTGTATGGTTCAGCGATCCAGCGGTTCTCTTCTCTCTTTTTTTTCTTTCTTTTTATTTGCTTGTTTCGTATTAGTTTAAACTTATAAAAGGCTTTTTGTTTCTATTTTTTTTGATATTGTTATTGTATAGCTGTAAGTTTTTCTGTATGAATAAAATAAATAAAATATAAAGCTGAAGAGTTTGTTTGTTTGTTTGAACGCGCTAATCTCAGGAACTGCTGGTTCGAATTGAAAAATTATTTTTGCGTTGGATAGTCCATTTATCGAGGAAGGCTTTAGGCTATAATATAACATCATGCTAAGCTCAATAAGAGCGGAGCACCAATCAAGAATGTTTCAAATTCGGGTTTTTTTTTCCTTTTGAGAGCTTTTGCTGCGTACGCTGCGGAAACGGTTATAGTTTCGCTAAAATTATGTATGACAGAATTGTTCCCCTTTAAAAGTTATAAAAAAAAGTCGCCTTTAAAAGTTCGCCAATGTATATTATGTCTATTTTTTAAGGTTGGCTCACTATAACCTTTTTATGCTGACCAAATTAATTGTTCTAAAATTAAGCATTATTTGTGAAGGTGTTTTCATAAAGATTATAATATTAATCCTTATCCAAATAAATATTATGTTATTCATTACAAGAATTTAATTTAGAAGATATTTGCCGTTTACATCATTTGATTTCAATGAATATTTTAGAAGATATCGCAGTAATAAAATAATTAAGCGCGCAATAATAATGTACGGCGCGCGGCGGGCAGTCGTGACTCGTGAGGGGGAAGCGCTTCTCTTTCTACGTAAATGAAGTCGCGGGTAAATTTTAGCGATATCCCAAAGTAACTGTTCCACGCGAACGAAGTCGCGGGCAAAAGCTAGTACTTTATAAACTTTAGCGGTCCCCAGACGAGCCGACGACGCTTGGAAAATAAAAATATTTGAACTTACATAATATTATTTTACTTAATATGTGACAATAATAATAATTATAATAGGTTTAAAATATTATTTGTTAGATTTTAGAGTTTATTTTTTGTGTCGGGGGGTTTTTAAGATTTTTAATCTGTGCTATTAGACGTTGCTTCGTACCAAATTTCAAGATTCTGAGTTCACGGGAAGAACCCTAAGTACGTTTTGATTCCCTTGCGAGCAGGCCCACCGCTAGCTGTATAAGTTTTGTCAAAAAAAAGTGATGAGTCGCTCGATTGTGTCGAAAATTTGCGGAAAAGAGATGTTTGATTTTGGGCCAGCTCTATTACACCACATAGGTAAATAGGAAAACAATATAGGAATTTCATAAAAATATTAAAAAAATAATTTGAAAAAGGGAAAATACGTACAAAAATGATTATTTGAAAAGTTTTTTAACGCGATAACCCTATTTTTAGATTTTAGTTTAGTAGGTACTTAAGTCAAATACGTGGTATTATCCCTGGGACTAGGTACACTTTTAAAGCGAGCAATCTTCATTTCTTAAGCCAATTGGCAACAAAACAATTTAATTATGTGAGCAGGTGCGTTCTGCTTCTGAGTGAGAAGGAAATATGTAGATTGAATTTGAAAAGAGATCACAACACTACATACCTATTTAGGTACATTCAGTTAATATAAAATATACATAAAAGATGCAGAGAAGGAAGAATTATGAATAGTATATCTACTGTTTTCATAGTACATAAATAATGTATATCCGTACATCCTTTAATTTGCATAATTATATGTGTAAACGCTATCTATTATATTTTACTAAATTGATTGAAACAAAAACGTTAACTGCCCTTATTCTGGTGCCACGCCTATCTGGTAGTGCAATGCCCTTTTGAGGCTAAATTTATAACAATAAGAATATTGTAATCACTACAAGTAAAACACTGACTACATCTACCTACACCCGGCTAACTTGTACCTAAATGCCTACTTGCCTCACGCTAAACTCAAATTACAGTTTAATTAATTGATCTATCGTGTTATAACAAAAGACTATTTATTATATTATAATCATCATATTTAAAATATTTGTTAAAATAATATGTACTTACCTGTAATTAGTTATTAAGAAAACTGAACTTGCTTTTTATCCGACTTCCAATATCGTTCGTGTAGGTATACAGTACCTAGGTATGTCATAGGTACGCGATTACTCCGCCGTTTGTGGACCGATTTTAAAAATTATTTTTGTTGTGATAACGCACGCACGCACCAAAAATTGTCACGTTCCGCCTGAGCGTGCAAGCGAGAGCGGGGCACAATCGGCCTAAGCGTTCGGCTTGTGATTCAGACGTTAGGTGGTATCTATTCTTCGTGCGTTAGGTATTAAATAACTAGGTACCTATATACGTAAAATTATCGGGCTTAACAGACTAACCATTTTTGTTATTGTAGGGTACCTACTTATTTACTAATAGATATATATTATAATTTATAAGTTGGCCCCATTTCCATTTGCCACCTAATGGTATGTAAAGTAGACCTGGTGATAGGATCCGCCTTAACTAAACAACAGTAACAGCGCCTAAACAAAGCCTTTTTGTCATTTGTGTCAATAGATTCCTTCGTATTATTGGCACGGGTACATAGTACATACACGTGCTTAATTTATGTAGCCGGCTTAAAATTTAGATTTAGGTACCTTAGATACCTATATATTTTTGAAAATAATAAGTAGATATAGTTCTAATTCAAAAAGGCGACCAAGAATTTTGGAGTACCCCAATATGTTATACTTACCTAATATGCCCATTGCCAATTAAAGGGCCATACTCACGAGTCACGGCCCATCCAACAAATCCAGCACCGGTACTAATACCTAGCCGTCATTAATGTCAATCCCATAAAATGTTTGCCTACAAGTCCGAAACCTTGGGCTTGCAGGCTGGATGGTCAGTATGACCCTTTAGGCCACAACATTCTCCTGCATATTTTATCCCATCGTGACAATAGGTCAGACCCAGACCCTACTAGACCGGTAGGAAGGGAAAAACCTTGTTGTAACTTGTATTTAAAAATGCAGCATTTTTATGGATCCAGTAAAAGAATGTGATGGCTTTGGCAGTACCTACATGGTATACTTTTCGCAACTACCACCAAAAATGTCGCCCAGTCGTGAAAGCGAAAGAGTTTTTATGTAGGTACTTATTTGTACTGAATTAAACCGGTCGTGTACAATAACAAGGTAATCCAGTACATACACTTGAGAGGGTTAACTAGGTAAGTAGAACATTCGAGAGCTTATGGAACATTATAAAACTAATATATCTATTTGGACAGTATGTTGTTTCAATTGTCTTGTTATCCAAGTCTTATCTAGGTGCCTAGTAGTTCAATACGTTTGTTAAAGAATTTGTTTTGTGCTTTACTCTCGATTTTATATATTATAAAATAAATATAAACAATAAATAAATGACTACACCCATAATCGTCGTCTACGTCTAGTCCTACTCCTTCACCAACTCTACAACGTAGGTACACCTTTTCCAATATTTCTCACTGTTTAAACCTTCCCTGAATTTCCACAATTATTTTAAGACCAAAATTAGCCAAATCGGTCCTGCTGTTCTCGAGTTTTGAGTCTCTCGGGAATGGAATAAAAAGTATCCTATGAGATTCCTTCTCCTGGTTTTAAGATACCTCCCCACCAATTTTCAGCCAAATCGGTTCAGGTGTTCTTGTGTTAGGTATAAATAGTGTAACTAACACGACTTTCTTTTATATAGATTATTATGTCAAGGTTATCTTCTTCTTACTGGTAAACTGTATATAAAAATTCGCTAAAACTCGAGAACGGCTGGACCGATTTGGCTAATTTTGATCCTAAAATATTTGTATCAATTCAGGGGAGGTTTAGGTCAGAAATTTTGGAAAAATTGCGGGGAAAATATTAACACTATAATTGTTATAGGTGCGACAGAACAAAGTGTGTCGGGCCTGCTGGTACATAGTAGCCCGTGGTTATATTATATACGTAGTATATATGTCACCGTAAAATTGTAAAAACCGTTAGATTGTAATATTACTAGAAATATTATAAAATGTCGACAGATTGTCAAATAAAAATATCTCCTTACAATTGTACGCATTATTTTTCGTTATTTTGTAATATTTACTGTGCCGATTGGTTAAACGGCAAGTGCCCCGCGCCGCCATATTTGTTTGCTTTTTCATAATAATAATTTTAACGAGAAATAATGCGTACAATTGTAAGGAGAAATTTTTATTTGATAATTGACTATTCTGTCTAGTGTCGACATTTTATAATATCTCCAGTAATATTACAATCTAACGGTTTTTACAATTTTACGGTGACATATATAATGTGTCCTAAAATCAATTACGGATACTTTGGGCACATGGTCCACTGCTTAACAATATATTCTTTGATATTGTTATCATTGAAATAAACATGATAGTGGAGTAATATTTTCGATTGTTATCAATGTGCCTAATTTGTGAAATATGTATTGTAAATTAGCAGATAAAATAGCAAAGATAGAGAATTTTACAGATAGGCTGCACCTCGCTTTAACTAGACTTCGCCAATTATTAATCTTAATAACAATGTTGTGTATCATTAAAAAATAAAAGTAGTAGTTTTATTTCTGTATAGAATTTATTTTCTACTATAACCAAAACTGAAAATTAATAAAAATCAGTCTATTGAATTATTTATTTAAAATATTAACAATTTATAATATAGGCCATAAATGTTCTATTTAACACTGTAAATAATAATAATAAATTTTGTGCAATAAAATATTATAATTAAATGTATACAAAACGTATAGAACACCCCACAGTCTTATTAATGTACTACATGGTACCACCATTACTTTCCCATTATGCATTAAGTCAATACAGTATGTATAGCACCCAAGTCAGTTCTTACGTTCAATTCACACCGAAAGGGGTCGTACATTAATCACGTGATGCCTAAAAGGGGAGGGGGGTCCGAAAAAAAATCACCAAGTATCACCAAGGGGAGGAGGGGGTATAAGGAGACATCACGTGTATTAATTTTCGAATCTAGTCTATGCATACCGAAATTATTATCGGTTGTAGATTCGTAGTGTTGTTTAATTACTTACAAGACAAATGACTCGTATAGTTTTTAATTGCTTAAATTATTCGATTAAATTGTTTTTTAAGTTAAAGTTTTTCTTCAAACATGACCTGCTCACTATGTAAAAATAAATACACGTGATCTTAGATGGGGGAGGGGGGGTAATATAAAACCTCACCACGTATCACCAGGGGGAGGGGAGGGGTCTAAAAAGCTGTTAAAAACATCACGTGATTAATGGACGGCCCCAAACGAAACGATACACGACGCGGCACTGCATTTTTAAGATACATTTCAAAATTTAACTTTATTCATTACACAACACAAGATAGGTACATGTTTCATTGTAAGAGTTGAAATGCAGCATGTGCAGTGACGACTGTCATATGAAACGTGTATCTATTTTTGTAGTGAATAAAATTCCATTTTGAATAGCTATCTCAAAAATGCAGAGCCGCGTATCGTCGTGGTGTGAAATGACCCTTAAATTAAATTTAAAAAATTACAAGTTAGCGTGGTACTTCTTGTAAGGGGCGAGACCAGCCGCAACTTTGCTGCCGAGGTCAGGGTGGATTTGAGCGAACAGCTTGATGGCGCGCTCTTGGATGAAACCAGCCGCGTCCTTCAAGTGACCTACAAGGTTTTGTACTAGGCGTTGCTTCTCCGCGTCGCTGAAGACTCTCTGGTACAAGACGGTGGCTTGTGAGAAATTGTCCTCCGTCTGTCCGTTGTCGTACCTGTCGACGTCACCGGACACGTTCCATCTGGGCTGCAGGCGCTGCGCCCTCGGGCACTCTTGGGGCCCAGAGAACGAGTTGGGGAAGTAGTTTGGACATCCGTTCTGGTGGTGGATGGTCTGAGGGCCGTCGCGTTGGTAGTTGGAGATTGTCACGCGGAAGGGGCAATTGACTGGGATCTGTAGATAGTTGGCGCCGAGGCGGTGACGATGTGTGTCGCTGTAGGCGAACATACGACCTTGTAACATCTTGTCGGGGGAAGCGTCGATACCGGGCACCATGTTTGAGGGGCTGAACGCTAGCTGTTCAACCTCGGCAAAGTAGTTAGTGGGATTCCTATTTAAAACGATCTTTCCAACTGGAATCAAAGGATATTCTGAATGGGGCCACACTTTAGTCATGTCGAATGGATTGAATTTTGCAGTCTCCGCTTGTGCCATTGTCATAACCTGGATGTAGAAGGTCCAGCTAGGGAAGTCACCCTTGGCAATAGCATTGTACAAATCTCTGATAGAGTAATCTGGGTCAGAAGCAGCCAGCTCATTGGCCTTGTCAACGGGCAAGTTCTTGATGCCTTGGTCAGTTTTGTAGTGGAATTTAACCCAGTGGGCGACTCCTTGTGCGTTAATGAGTTTGAATGTGTGAGATCCATATCCATTCATGTGTCTGTAACCATCAGGAATACCACGGTCACTATAGGTGATCATGACCTGATGCATGGTCTCTGGTCTAAGAGTCATGAAGTCCCAGAACATATCAACATCCTTCAAGTGAGTTGCTGGGTTTCTCTTCTGCGTGTGGATGAAGCTGGCGAAGAGTGCTGCATCCCTGATGAAGAAAATGGGGGTGTTGTTTCCAACGAGATCCCAGATTCCATCATCCGTGTAGAACTTAACTGCGAATCCACGGGGATCACGGACGGTGTCGGCTGAGCCACTCTCACCTCCGACAGTGGAGAATCTCACAGCCAATGGGGTCTGCTTACCAATGGATTCGAAGATCTTGGCTGCAGAGTATTTGGTGATGTCATGGGTTACTTCGAAATAACCAAAAGCTCCAGCTCCCTTCGCGTGTACTACTCTTTCTGGGATACGTTCCCTGTCAAAGGAGGAAATTTCGTCAAGGAATTCAGCATCTTGGAGTAGCAAAGGTCCATTCTTGCCAACGGTCTGGATTGCAGTCTTGACTCCCACAGGTGCTCCATATTTAGTAGTAATGTAGCCAGGTGAATCCTGTTAACAAATAATTTAAATTCTTTTACTCAAATAATGGATCCTATACTCAAATAATAAGTGAAAGGCACCCTAATATTATCTTCATCAGGTATTATCATTTAATTAAATAAAAAATCTCATACACTTTTATAAATCAGACATCAATTTTTGACTACTGTGATAACTGTAATGTAGGTATATATTTATTTATATTTTGAATATGTTAGTCTACCTAGGAGTGGAGAAAGCTGGTTCTCCCTCATATGGAAGCCCTAGCCTGTATAATAGGTAGGGATTTGGCAGAGGGTCTTCAAAAGGTAAGTGGTAAGTGAAGCTGATAGGTATTCCTATCCTATAGTTATAGGAATCCCACATCACTGCTAAGTACCTAGATAATATTATGACAAGTAATTCCATTGATAATACTATCTTTGGAATTAGGATACCAATTTAATGTGTAAATTTAAATTATTATTGTAACTTATTCTCCACAGCTAACCTTATGATGTTATCATCCATATTAATAAATATCATGACTAAATAATTAAATTTGTAAATTATTTGTGATTCATGTACTTTTAACTAAGAACAGACAACACTGCAAGTATTTAAACTTAGAAGCACAGAACTCATGTTAATTTTGTTATGTTTGTTAATTAAGTAGCTACATAAAATAGTAGTTTACAGATACAAAATCTCCAAATTCTAAAAGTAAAATACTTAATATTATCTTACAGTAAATACCTAGTTTTGAAAATATGCTAATTACTTCGCTCAGCTTTTTAAGATATATAACAAAATTAGGCATCTTATGTTTAGAATGGTACCTACCTATATATTATCACAACAGGATCTGTCACCAAAAATAGATACTTAGGTACCTACTCATTATATTTGCATATTTGAGGCCTACTTAGTAGGTACTTTGTGTTAAGTAAAGTGATAAAGTCAACATGATGAAAAGATACAAAGTCCAAAACAACAACACAACTTACCTACATAAATAACAGTAAGAATTTATGTTATGAGTAATTACAAAGAAGTAAAAAATTCGCTACTATACTATGACCCAAAGCCCAACAAAAAACATCATTAATTATATATATAGGAAAATTTTATAGCACTGTCATGTCACAACATATTAAATATAAGTATATTAAAATGCAAGCGTTGCTAATTTGAAAGTATTCCGTGATGTTATATTTCTTACCACTGTCCTGTAAAGAAAAAAGTAGTTGAAAGCTACTAACCTTCACGGATTTTTTGAAGTTTATAAGTTGGTCTGAAGCGGGATCTCTGGACGCCATTTCGTGGGAAGTTCTTAAAACAACTTAATATTTAATTATGAGAAACGACAGAGCGACCCACTGAACGCGCGCCGCATCAAATACTGCTAAATGCAGTACAAACGCCTTTATATATGTTCCGAATTCCGATTATTTCAACAACTATCGCGGCTTGTATGTGTATGTTTTCGATGCGTGGGGTTATCAAAAAATATTTTTTTTATATAAACAATTATCTAGGTACTTAGGTACCTAAATAAGAAAATAACAGACGCAGTAAATTGTATGTTTATTTTTGTAAATTTTCTTATGTTTTCTTACGTTTGACTTTTGAGTAATTTTGACGTCATTTTGACAGTGTATTGAAATATTTTTTTAAACAGATATAGGTAAGTATTTGCCAAAAGGTCTCATTTTGTGCATAATTATTAATATTATGGTATAAATAATAACTAACAACCGTAAGTAATAAACTGATCACTTACTTTATAATATATTTTGTTTTAGGAGCTTTAAACTCGCGAGTAATAGTGTTCTGTGTTTAAACTCCTCCACGTAAAAAAGTCAGATAATGAAAATAATAGATAGGTATACTCCTTATAGTTACCTGTTACCATTAAATTAGACACTCAAAATTATTGTCCTCCGTAGATAATTGGAAGTACATGGACATTGCACAATACCTACTCTTTTCCCTGTACACTCATTCATATTGTTTGAAATAAACAGTAAGTAATTAACCGCAAATACAAACGCAAATCCTAATCAATTGTACACATTAGGTAAATGCCCAGAATGTGGATGACCATTGTTTATATTAAGTATGTATCAAATTATCAAATATGTACTAGGACATAGGTAGTATCATAGATTAGTGATGTAACGAATGTACCTTTTTTAGCATTCGCGAATGCGAATGCGAATGCGAATATCTGCTACCGACATTCGCGAATGTGAATGCGAATGCGAATATTCAGTTTTTGTTCATATTTGGCGCCAATTTGTCGCGCAGTCGCGTTCGGACAAGGTTCGTTATGGGTTCGTTACGTTCGTATCTTCCGAGTATTGCCGAGTTCATACGAACTCATCTATGATCTAAATAAAGCGTCATTCATTCCGCTCCGCTCACTCAAACTTAAACTCAAAATTTTTATTTCCATGTAGGTTATGATATAACGCTTAAAGAATTGTCCTAAATGATGCCTACCACCGGTTCGGAAACAAGCCCGGCAAGAAGAACCGGCGTAAGAAACTCGCACATTTGCTTTTGTTTTCTGATATTCATATTCGCAAAACATTCGCAAAAATTTTGCGAATGCGAATGCGAATATACAAAAATGTGCGAATATTCGCGAATGCGAATGCGAATATTCGTTACATCACTATCATAGATATAATAATAGATACCTATATAATATTAAATAATTAATCAAAGGGCAGTATGAATTATAGCGTGGGGTTCCTATAGGCTATAACTCCATTCCTCCATTGGCTTCACGTCTTACCACTTACCTTTTGAAGATCCTCATTCAAATCCCTACCCATTATACAGGCTAGGGCTTCCATGTGAAGGATAACCAGACTTCGCCACTGCTAATTACATCATATTGCATAATATGACCACAGCCTATAGAACTTACCTACAGTCGTCCAACGGACACGTCTAGACAGAGCAATCGTGCGGGGCGTGCGGGGTGAGAGAGGGGCGGTAGCGAGCCCAAGCTGCCATATACTCGCTTGGGACACGTCAGCCGGGGTTGACGCTTTTTAATTTGATTGTTTTAAGTGGTTTGCGACAGTGTTTCGTTTGAGTTGTATGTAGGTACTTATTTACAATGGTCAATTATATGAACAGCTATAGAAGATTAATTTTAATACAAAACCATGCGCCTGTTTCCCGTCAGAATTTTTAATAAAATTGTATCTACGTATGAGAATTTACTAACTACATCGTCAAATTCAACAATCGCAATCTAAAAACTAGTAAATCCAAATGTCGAAAGTAGTTTCAGTTTCGCATTTGTAGCTTTTGCAAGGTTCGTAAATATCCGATATTTATAATAAATATCAAAATATCAGATATCTTTGATATATATCCGATATTTTGGATTTTTTTGATATTCTTGATATTTTCAAAATTACATAAAAATTTCATACTCTGATATTATGTTTTTTCGTAATAGTTGTATCGAAATAATTTGTATCTCTGATAATTTGAAGATAGTAAAATTAAACTCATTTATTTATTATTGATATTCAAAGTTTTCAAATAAATTAAAAATCAACGATAGATACTTTTGAGTACCTATCAATTTAAGTCTTAAATCCATAAAATGACTTTTGTTTATAACCAGAAGAAAAAAAAGTGTATTAATTTTATCAGTCGAATTAATTTGACACATGGTATAATGTATAAATGGTATAACAATAGTATAATAACAAACAAGGAATTTTCTTCCGAAAAACAGGGGGTCACGTGGGTATCATAAGCCCAATGATTAGTTAATGTCGTGTCAAATACTTTGATTAATTATTACATAGATACGTTATATCCTTACAAAACTGACAATATTTCTGTGCCACGACACACATTGACATGGGACGCGTGTCAATGTGTCAACGTCGCATAGTAACACAAAACACGCTATTACTCGCGGAGCACACTAACCAAAATTGACCCGACTCGCACCAATTCGAGTCTTCATTTTTACGCGTTTATAACATATCTACCTCTTTTTAATATTATATATCTATGGTCAAATAGCAAGTTTTTGATGACCTAGGCTTGTGAAACTCTCGGAAAATAAGACCTGTGTATTTGGACTATGACTTGATGTAAGATTTTTTACATTTAAAACATTATTTTACATTTTTAAACATAAATATCAATTTTGATAGGTATATATCAAGCATAATATCAATTGATATAATATATCATGATATATATCCGATATATATCAATTGATATATATCATGCGAACCCTGAGCTTTTGCATACGCATTTGTATTTTTTATAATAAAACTCTTCATTAATACTTCTATTAATTATATAAATATATATTTTTTTGTTTTATTCCTAGTACTCTACATACACATTAGGGAATATTATTCGAATATTCGTTTTATTCGAATATTCGACGATTTCATTATTCGAATATGACTGGGTTCAATATTCGAATATTTCGAATAAAACGAATAATAAAAATATTTTATTTATTTATCAAAAATATGTTAATAATAGTAATAAACTTGTACATAAACCGGAATGTTTTGTTATTTAATACATTACTTTTATTATTTATTAATATTGTCGTCAATAATATCATAAAACAGATTTTACTACACTGTTTGTGAAAGAATACAAAACTGTTTTTAAATAAAATAATATTTAAGGTGAATATTTCCTACAGGCCTCAGCGAAAGAAATCCATACTTACACGCTTGACAAAATAACCTAACCAAGAGCGTGTTAAGACGTGTCTAAGGAGGGTTCTGTTACTATAAAGCGTAATACGATTTTTAGTTTCTTAATATTACTGTTCGATTTCGATTAAAATAACTTTCTTAAAGAGAATTTACCATGATCCACCAGCATGGAAAATTGTAAGTTCCTAATCTTCATAGTTCAGAAATAACAGAGGGGGGTGAAACTAATTTGGGGGTGAAATTACTTGGAAATTGTTGACTTCGTAAATGTCATGTGTAAAACTTTTCCTTTATTTTAAAAGACATAATATTCAACACATACTTCACATGTATGGAAAGCCGGGATGGCTTTCCATACATGTGAATTGTGAATTTTTATAAACACTACATAATAAAATAATATTTTTTATCAAACCAAAACCGATATCTAGACGCAATATAGCTAGAAGAGCAGATAGAAAGAGAGACAGGTGGACGAACAGAGTGAAACAATAAAGGATACCTAGTTAAGTTGATTATTACAGTATTACACTGGCCTGCAAAACTAAGTACAAATCGTTTCAAATTTCATACTTTTCAAAATATTATACCAAGATTTATCAGCTTTCTTTAAAAGTAATCTATACTAATATTATAAAGCTGAAGAGTTTGTTTGTTTGTTTGTTTGTTTGAACGCGCTAATCTCAGGAACTACTGGTACGAATTGAAAAATTCTTTTTGTGTTGGATAGTCCACTTATCGAGGAAGGCTTTAGGCTATATAGCATCATGCTAAACTCAATACGAGCGGAGTACCAATCAAGAATGTTACAAAATCGGGGGTCTTTTTTTCCTTTTGAGAGCTTTCGCTACGTACGCTGCGGAAACGGTTAAAGTTTCGCTAAAATGATGTATGGCAGAATTGTTCCCCTTTAAAAGTTCTAAAAAAAAGTCCGCGACAGTATATGTCTATCTTTTAAGGTTGGCTCACTATAACCTTTTTATACTTACCAAATTTGTTCTAAAAGTAAGCATTATTTGTGAAGGTGTTTTCATAAAGATTATATTAATCCTTATCCAAGTAAATACGTTATTCATTACAAGCATTTAATCTAGAAGAAATTTGCCGTTTTCATCATTTGATTTCAATGAGTATTTTAGAAGATATCGCAGTAATAAAATAATCATGCGCGCTATAGTAGGGCGCGGAGCGGGCGGGCAGTCGTGAGGTGGAAGCGCTTCTTCTACGTAAATGAAGTCGCGGGTAAATTTTAGCGATATCCCAAAGTAACTATTCCACGCGGACGAAGTCGCGGGGAAAAGCTAGTAAATTATATATATCAGTATATTATTTTTATCTTTAAACAAAAATTAACCATTTTAATGTTAGTCTTAAAGACTACATTTACATCTACACTAATATTATAAAGAGGAAAACTTTGTTTGTATGTTTGTTTGTTTGTTTGTTTGTTTGTTTGTTTGTTTGTTTGTTTGTTTGTTTGTTTGTTTGTTTGTTTGTTTGTTTGTTTGTTTGTTTGTTTGTTTGTTTGTTTGTTTGTTTGTTTGTTTGTTTGTTTGTTTGTTTGTTTGTTTGTTTGTTTGTTTGTTTGTTTGTTTGTTTGTTTGTTTGTTTGTTTGTTTGTTTGTTTGTTTGTTTGTTTGTTTGTTTGTTTGTTTGTTTGTTTGTTTGTTTGTTTGTTTGTTTGTTTGTTTGTTTGTTTGTTTGTTTGTTTGTTTGTTTGTTTGTTTGTTTGTTTGTTTGTTTGTTTGTTTGTTTGTTTGTTTGTTTGTTTGTTTGTTTGTTTGTTTGTTTGTTTGTTTGTTTGTTTGTTTGTTTGTTTGTTTGTTTGTTTGTTTGTTTGTTTGTTTGTTTGTTTGTTTGTTTGTTTGTTTGTTTGTTTGTTTGTTTGTTTGTTTGTTTGTTTGTTTGTTTGTTTGTTTGTTTGTTTGTTTGTTTGTTTGTTTGTTTGTTTGTTTGTTTGTTTGTTTGTTTGTTTGTTTGTTTGTTTGTTTGTTTGTTTGTTTGTTTGTTTGTTTGTTTGTTTGTTTGTTTGTTTGTTTGTTTGTTTGTTTGTTTGTTTGTTTGTTTGTTTGTTTGTTTGTTTGTTTGTTTGTTTGTTTGTTTGTTTGTTTGTTTGTTTGTTTGTTTGTTTGTTTGTTTGTTTGTTTGTTTGTTTGTTTGTTTGTTTGTTTGTTTGTTTGTTTGTTTGTTTGTTTGTTTGTTTGTTTGTTTGTTTGTTTGTTTGTTTGTTTGTTTGTTTGTTTGTTTGTTTGTTTGTTTGTTTGTTTGTTTGTTTGTTTGTTTGTTTGTTTGTTTGTTTGTTTGTTTGTTTGTTTGTTTGTTTGTTTGTTTGTTTGTTTGTTTGTTTGTTTGTTTGTTTGTTTGTTTGTTTGTTTGTTTGTTTGTTTGTTTGTTTGTTTGTTTGTTTGTTTGTTTGTTTGTTTGTTTGTTTGTTTGTTTGTTTGTTTGTTTGTTTGTTTGTTTGTTTGTTTGTTTGTTTGTTTGTTTGTTTGTTTGTTTGTTTGTTTGTTTGTTTGTTTGTTTGTTTGTTTGTTTGTTTGTTTGTTTGTTTGTTTGTTTGTTTGTTTGTTTGTTTGTTTGTTTGTTTGTTTGTTTGTTTGTTTGTTTGTTTGTTTGTTTGTTTGTTTGTTTGTTTGTTTGTTTGTTTGTTTGTTTGTTTGTTTGTTTGTTTTTGTTTGTTTGTTTGTTTGTTTGTTTGTTTGTTTGTTTGTTTGTTTGTTTGTTTGTTTGTTTGTTTGTTTGTTTGTTTGTTTGTTTGTTTGTTTGTTTGTTTGTTTGTTTGTTTGTTTGTTTGTTTGTTTGTTTGTTTGTTTGTTTGTTTGTTTGTTTGTTTGTTTGTTTGTTTGTTTGTTTGTTTGTTTGTTTGTTTGTTTGTTTGTTTGTTTGTTTGTTTGTTTGTTTGTTTGTTTGTTTGTTTGTTTGTAATGAATAGGCTCAAAAAGTACTGGACCGATTTCAAAAATTCTTTCACCATTCGAAAGCTACATTATCCACGAGTAACATAGGCTAAATTTTATTTTGGAAAAAAATAGGGTTCCGTAAGATATTTGGGTTTTTCGGACACAGGGTGTAAAAAATCAACCAGAAAAGTTACTTATTTTGCGTACGCTGCCTAAACTACAAAAGATAGAACCATAAAATGTTCTAATTAATTGTAGATCTTATAAATATCTACAAAAAAGTCCGCGACACACTATACCTATCTATGTCGAGTGAGGCACAACAACCATTTTTTTATTTAGAAATCTTGAATTTTTTTTGGACTACATTTAAACGCGTTTATTTTACTCATGCTATTAATCCTTATCAAAATAAATTATTTCATCACTAAGTACAGTTTATGTAGATAATATTTGGTCTTTGAATGATTAAAATTGGATGTTTGGTTTTGAAGTTATGGCGAAATTAAAATTTAAAATATTACGATTTCTGCTGCACGGCCCGTTGCGAAGTGGGTGTGACCAAGGCGGGGGTGCGCGTGCGGAGTTTAGATTATTGGGTAATTTTTTTGTTTTGTATTTGTTGTAACTATGATGGATATATACTTGAATACTTATTTATTTAGTGTTTGTTGTATTGTTAGTCCTGAAGAGTATAGGTATTTCATACAATAAAATATCCACCTACTTATTTCATTGAGTTTTAGTAGGTACCTATATTAATTTGTTTCTGTTTGTTTTGAACTTTTGACTAAATTTCGCCCGTTTGGTAGAGGTTTAAAGACATTCTGTAGTATTAGTATCAGTATTGTACCCGTGCGAAGCCGGGGCGGGTCGCTAGTGTTATATAAAATTGAAGTTTTGAATAACTCCTCCAGGCCTGACAAGAACTTGGAGGAGGTTTGTCATACTGAAAACTAGGTTTTAGAGCTGAATTATGCAATATTCTCTCCCATCCTTATATCAGGGCGTGTTTTAGTGCTGTGGGGGTTCTAACTGTAGGTGATAATTTGCGGCTACTGACTAGCCTTCTAAGCTCTTCTCAGGGTATACTTAATCGGGTTGAGGTAAGGACATTAAAGAGAATCTTTAAGAATCTCTTGATCACATCTTTCTCCGGGTAGAGGTCCAATTGTCATTATGTGGCCACATACTCAGCGCGGATTCCTGAAAGTATGCCAGCCCATTGTATATACACTATACCTGAGCATACTGGACTCTATCTAAAAAGTAAGCTTGAAGATATCCCCTACCAGGTCACGTTTACTTAGCCTCCCTTCAGAAGTTCACTTTAACTTGTGAAGTTAGTGAGTAAATCCACTCAATTGGGACCAAAATTCTGGACCATTCTCGTTCATCCTTTAGTATGTGTTCACGGACGTATCACAGTGTTGCTACTCTAGGGCTCTCGAGTTTGGTCTCGAGGTGAGACCACTCGCCCTTCGCCTCGGTCTTAAGGGATTCAGATTTACTTAAGCAAATCTTTTTCACTGTGCCGTCAGTAACATAGTTCCCTCGGGTCTGAAGAAGTTGTTTTTGAACTTAACTGCATTTAAGTGTTGATTTCAACAAGTGGAAACAATTGAACGGTCTTGTCGAGCGCTGAGTCTGCCATTCAATCCAAAGTCTTGCACGGCCTTGTCAATTATTTTTCAGTGTCTTTGTACCGTCGCTTCATCTTCTGAACGGTTCGTAACATGACACACTCAGTTCTTGCAGTACAACGCCTGATTCCTACTTCTGCACTGATGCCTACTTTCGGGAAAACCATCAACATATTCTTTAGGCTATGATACAATTTTTAAATCTACTGTTTTCTAATTTCCTTTTTATAATACGTAAACTTTATAAACCTAAAGATACCAAAAACACGGATAACTTGAAAATGGAAAAAGGTTATTTTTGTTTTAAAGATTTTCCTCCCACTTTTTACCAACTATGAAGTTTTTTGTTATGATAACATTGCATTAAAATCTTTTTTGAGTGCTTTTAATTTTTACGGTTTATCTTGTTTTGTTATTGCGGTTTATATAAACATGTACCGATGAGGTCTGGAGCAGACCATTATGACAGCACGATACTCGTCTGTTTAGAGTTTCAGCTGCAGTATATTAGAACAGATTACTATTTACAGTGCATTCCGATTTCTGTGCAGTGTTCCAACTCTGCAAATATATTTTAAATCCTCCAATCTTAAACAAGCTGATATATAAATAATAAAGAAATATGTTCTGTAATATTCGTGTTCTTTATAGGTATACAGGATTATTTTTTCACCAGTACAATAAATCAACATACGTAATAGTTGTCAAAAATAAAAAATACTAGCGATTTTTGTTACTACCCCTTTGGAACAAAAAAACAAAATTATCAATCCCCGAACTTATCCGCTAAACTAATACAAAATGTGGATACATTACGCATCTATCGATGCTTTGTTGCCAACTTATGCGCCGCCCGGCCGATCGCTTACCCCACCCCGCCGCCCCCTACCTCATACCGCACCCGTTGACGCCTTGTAGTTAGTGCGCCCATGCGGTATTAGATTGGTTATAGGATAAAATAATTGATTTTTTTTTTATTTGTGAAATGTACTCTATTATCGATATCAATGACGTGGTAAAATTTATTGTATCGATGAAAAAGTATTCCTGTATATTAAATTATACTACCAAAAGCTTAATTTAAAAAGTCAGACTGTCTGACTCTTTAAATCGATTGACTATGCTGAATCGATCAATAGCTTAACTCAATTAAAAACCAGAAAATACGAACCTCTAACACAAACCCCAAAAATTCTCTCCCCTAGAGGATTTTTTCCTTAATTTTTGGAAGAAACCACTTAGTTGACAATCAAATCCATGGTTTGCTCCAGACCTAAACCGTTCATGTGTTAATAGTTTTAAAAAAGTAATTACGATTTAGTATTTTAAGTTTGAAACTTAAAAGAAGACTTTTTTATCAAAAAGACGTTGATTTTTATAGAGTAATTTGTGAAACATGTCACATTTTGATATTATTAAATATGCAGGTATAAATAAACGCATATTGCTTGTATTTAAAGTTTATTACTAATATTCGTATTATTCGGATTATTCGAATTTATTCGAATAGTGTTTTGCCATTATTCGAATTATTCGAATAGTAAAATTTGTCGAATAATAACATTCCCTAATACACATACTACGAATACACAAAATGTTTTTTTTTTTTTTATGAAATAAGGGGTCAAACGAGCAAACAGGTCACCTGATGGAAAGCAACTTCCGTCGCCCATGGACACTCGCAGCATCAGAAGAGCTGCAAGTGCGTTGCCGGTCTTTTAAGAGGGAATAGGGTAATAGGGGAGGGTAGGGAAGGGAATAGGGTAGGGGATTGGGTCTCCAGTAAACTCACTCACTCGGCGAAACACAGCGCAAACGCTGTTTCACGCCGGTTTTCTGTGAGCCCGTGGTATTTCTCCGGTCGAGCCGGCCCATTCGTGCCGAAGCATGGCTCTACCACGTTCCATGTAGAACAGATTAATATAATAAAACACATTATTGTGACAACCCTGCAGCAATGACGAATACCTACACAAAAGCGGCATTTCGCGCGACTTCAAACGCGTTGGACCACTGTATCTCTTTATTACACTGTGATATGACCTTAACTAGTGATGTGCCGGATCGTTAAAAATGTATATCCGCGGATACGGATCTAAATACGGATATTTGGTGTCAAGATCCGCGGATACGGATACGGATACGGATCTTAACTTTCTTACGCAGTCGGTGTCGGTGCGCGCGATCTTCACACATGTTTCGACTTGCATTACACGGTGGTTCTTTCTTTTGTTTTGTTTATAATTTTGTGTGTTGACACTGGACATCATAGATAACGCTTGTTTGGTATTGGTACATGAGTTTTAAAAAATGGCTACAAAGAAGTAGTGTAATTTGGAATTATTTTGTGTTAGTAAATAATATAATAATAGCTCCCCACACAGATTTCGGTGACTGGTGGCCGGTTTCATTGAAAACCAGGCCAGCTACGCAAGAGTTATTTTATAGTGCCCAAATGTGTGCGCAGTACACAAGAGCACTCCCTGTTCCTTTACTCTCATAACCCAGTGGGACGGATAACCGACACGACTGACGAGAGATCTCAGATCAGGCGCAGGTCCGACTTTTTACATGCTCATCCGACGCATGGATCATCTTTCTTGTCAGACAATCAGGTGATCAGCCTGCATTGTCCTAACCAAACTTGGAAACAACATTTTTTATTGTTCCAATGCGGGAATCGAACCCACGACCTCTGAGTCGAGAGCCAATGGTATCAACCACTCGAACCACTAGACCACGGAGGCTGTTAGTAAATGATGAATGTGCAAAGAGTAAATTTTGTCATGGAAAGTAAAAAGTAAGGGTAAAAGCACAACTCTTTAAAAAATCATTTACAAATAAAACATCCGAAATTTAATAGTTATTATTGCTAGTCGCTACCTTAATCAGTAATCACTAATTTAAATAATTAATTCATCTATAATTTTAATATTAATAAGGTGAATAGATCCGTAAAAGATCCGCCAAATAGTAACGGATACGGACACGGATACGGATCTTTCTTCTGCCTCGGATATCCGCGGATACGGATACGGATACGGATATCCGGCACATCACTAACCTTAACACCTACATAATATCTCCCTCGTAGGTAGGTACTTCAGCTACATACCGAAATGTTCGTCTAACACAGAGGTTCCCAAACTTATTCCGTCTAAGGGGTCGTCCATTAATCACGTGATGCCTAAAGGGGGAGGGGGGGGGGTCCGAAAAAAAAATCACCAAGTATCACCAAGGGGGGAGGGGGTATAAGGAGACATCACGTGTATTAATTTTCGAATCTAGTCTATGCATACCGAAATTTTTATTGGTTGTAGATTTGTAGTGTTGTTTAAATACTTACAAAACAAATGACTCGTATAGTTTTAATTGCTTATATTATTCGATTAAATTGTTTTTTAAGTTAAAGTTTTTCTTCAAACATGACCTGCTTACTTTGTAGAAAAAATACACGTGATCCTAGGTGGGGGAGGGGGGGTAGTATAAAACCTCACCACGTATCACCAGGGGGAGGGGAGGGGTATAAAAAGTTGTTTAAAACATCACGTGATTAATGGACGGTCCCTAACCGCTAACGCCCACTTTGAAAATCAGTTCTTTTGTAGCGCCCCCTTAGAGCATCCAACCAAAGCGCCCGTCGACCCCCCATCTTTTTTCACGATAAAACCTCAATAATATATAGGTACTTAAGTCTCGTCTGGAGAGTATTTTTTTTTTAATCTCTTCAAAATTAACCAATAGTCAACATTGAGCAATGAGCAATAATAATACTGCTTACATCAGCGCCCCCTTAATTTTTCTGGGCCCCTTACCGCCCCCCTCTAGGCTTCCAGCGTCCACAAGGGGGCGTTATGGCCACTTTGGGAAAGACTGGTCTAACACCTCATCCAGACTACTCGCGAAGTAGGCCGAAGTTGGCCGATTAAGACAGTGTGGGCACGCACTTCGTTTCGCATTTTCATACTTCAGGTTACATCGCGGAGCACTTCTTCGGCCTAATTCGCGAGCAGTATGGACGGGCATAAGGGTAAGTAGGTAAAATACGTATGAGCGGAATTTTGAAACTTTAAGAAGAATTCAGAGCTAATACAATGTTTCCAAACTCCAAACAGTGAAATAGTGTTTGGATCATTCCACGATGTTCTTTAGAGTAACGGTCCCGGTGCTAATAGCTAGTCGACGTGATGTCTGCCAGCCCACAGTAGAGAATCAAGAATGCATGTCCCAGCAGTGGCCGACTCAGTTCAGTCCAGTTCATACTTTAAAAATGTTACCAACTAGAATAGAATCGTTTTGATGACGCAAAAACTTAAATCAGGGTGTAACTCAAAAAATTCAATTTGCCATAAAATTAGGTTATTACACAATTATTGATACTAATACTTAGTGTTATGTACTTATCGTTGCTCTGCTAACCCGTTAGCTAACATTGTACTTAATAAACATATTATTTCAAGGACAATATTTACGTTATTCAGACTTAATATGAGATCAATTTACGTATTCAAGTAATATAAACGATTTACCAAATTCTACACGAGGAAATCGTCGTGCAATATAAATTAACGTCTATTATGATTTGTTTTGACAGATATTTTAGGTGTGTACACACTGTTCAGTTTTTTTTTACCTCTGGGAGGACTTTTTCGCGGACGACATACTTATGGACCACTCTGAAGACTGAACGGATTGTATTGTGGCGGACCAATCAGCACACAGTCCTGAATCGCGCTATCGAAGTTTCTAAGCTCGGAAAGTATATATACGACAGCTGAAACGCATACCTACAAGTCCCGCTATCGAAAACTGGGGTCCGGAAGCTGTTTCCCACCCTTTCCCAGGTTGTTCGAGTCCGCGGGCGGCAGGCGCGGCGCGTGTTGGAGTGGACCCAAACACGTTTCTCGGCCTCCGGGTCGGGACCCTCACGCGCCGTTTGGAGCCGTCCGCCGGTCTAGGTCAGGCCTGGTGGCGAATTTTCCCTCGCTTCGTCATGGGTTTCCCCCCGCGTTCTGCCGCGGGGGGTCAGCCCTTAAAAATAGATTTTTTGTTTTTTCGCCCAGTACTCGTACTGGTCGATGTAAAATAAATTGAATTTCCCCACGTAGAGGGGCAAAGCCCCTGATCGTGGTTCCCCGCCCAAGGCCCCTTCTAAGGGCCCGGTGTGAGATTACGTAACCGATACCTACAAGTGGACTTAGGCCTGACCGGGCATACCATCTCGCTCGGTCGGAGATCTCCCTTTGGGGCCTGCCACACTATTCCCACATTGGTGACCCTCGACAGAACACGCCTCCCTCTGAAGGACATCATCATCATCACTCCCCACCCCTCCCACCACGCCAGCCAGCTTCAGCCTCATCGGGTACCTCGACCACCAGCCTCAACGCACCGCGGCCTGGTCGAACAATGACCGGTCAGCAGCAGAGCACATCTCTCCTGGTGACTGGTCAGCACGTGCATCGGCCCCACACGGCAGCACTCCGACTCACTGGAGCCCGTGCAGCAGCAGCACAGTTCCGACTCACTGGGACTCTCTCCACTGGCACTGGCGACTCAAGCACAAGACTCATCAAAATGGTTCGACCTCCGGTCTTCGGGGGGAGTGATGTGGCGGACCAATCAGCGCACAGTCCTGAATCGCGCTATCGAAGTTTCTGAGCTCGGAAAGTATATATACGACAGCTGAAACGCATACCTACAAGTGGACTTAGGCCTGACCGGGCATACCATCTCGCTCGGTCGGAGATCTCCCTTTGGGGCCTGCCACCATATTTCCCACAGTATCAATTGATACTTTTCGTCAGTTATAATGTGGGTCTAACCTCAGATTAATATAACAACTAGGTATACAGCATAGATTGACAATAGGTATTTTCGTCAATCTATGCTGTATCTTTGCTGTTTTTATTGTTTTCTTTGTTACAATATCATATTTTGTCAAGATCTCGATTTATCACGTCTTATGAATCGAAACATTTGTTAGGCCAAGGTGTGGGATTTGTGGGAATCATTCCAACACCTATCAAGATATTTACGCCAAATGTATTGGCCAATGATTATGGCCATCATGTAGGCCATCTTACGGAGAGGGCTTTACAAATCTCCACATATCATTGATAATATTTTTAAAATATTTATAATAACACGTTTCAAATGAAAATAGGAACGTCAATGACCTTTATCTGTCAAATATCACTTGAAAAGTGCGATTTTCAGAAAAACTTATGTGCATATAAATATTATTAGTCTTGCATCGAATTTAAATAATAACGTTAAATCGTAATCAATTATTTAAACATAATTTTATCTATCATAACAGTCTAAATTCGAAACAATATGGCGCCGACTCGATCCTATTCTCATTTGAACCGCACTATAGGTAAGTACTCGAGCGAGTTTAACAGGATTCATATGAAGCGTAATATTTATTTTGTAATTTTTACGTGTCATCGTTTATAATAAATATCTTTATTGTTACTGAAGCTATTATATTTTATATACCTAATCTGAGACTGAATCATATATATGAATGACCTTCAAACACTATAAGATATCAATTAAAGGTAGGTACAGTCAGATAATATTGTGTCATTCCGTAGTCTAGTATGAAATGTTAACATAATTACCTACATCCATAATTTTTATTTGAACATACAGTGCATTTCATATTATAATGACCTTTTTCTGTCAAATGTCACTTGAAAAGTGCGATTTGCAGAAAAACACTCAACTGATGGCGCAATAATGCGTTAATTTCGACCAAATTTGATTACCATAATAAAAGGTTATAGTGAGTCAATCTTAAAAGATAGACATAGGTATACTATCCCGGAATTTTTTTTAGATCATTTAAAGAGGACTAATTCTTTCATACATATTTTTTGGGTAACTTGAACCGTTTACGCAGCGCACGCAACGAAAGCCCTCAAATATGAATATTTTTTCCCGTTTTTCATTGATGCTTCGCTCCTATTAGTCGCAGCGTAATGTTATATAGATTAAATCCTTCCTAGATAAATGGACTATCTAACACAAAAATAATTTTTCAATTCGATCTAGCGGTTCCTGAGATCAGCGCGTTCAAACAAGCAACGGAAGCCCTCGTAGTTGAATAATTTTCCCCGTTTTTTCCACGTTTTCCACCGATTCTTCGCTCCTATTGGTCGCAGCGTGATGTTATATAGCCTAAAGCCTTCCTCGACAAATGGACTATCCAACACAAAAATAATTTTTCAATTCGAACCAGTAGTTACTGAGATTAGCGAGTTCAAACAAACAAACAAACTCTTCAGTTTTATAATATTACTTCAGAAAAAGTTAAACCATATATTGTATCCATATTTAAATTTCGAGGAGTTCCCTCGATTTCTCATGGATCTCATCATCATGTGACCACTTTTTTCAAAATGGGTGGTCCCATTTTGAAAAAAGTGTTATTATACCTTAATTAATTAAACTTAGGATTATAAGTACCCTTTACATCAAAAAAAAAAAGAATTTTGAATTGGGTTTAACATACAAAAAAAATATGTATGTTACTTACAATAAAAAAAAAAACATTTTTAGGGTGCTGTGGAACTCAAATAACCTTTATAGTTAAAATTTTTATCTTTTTGTATGTCTGTCTCTCTGTTTGTTCCGGCTAATCTCTGAAACAGCTGGACTAAATCACGGGACTTTCACTGACAGATAGCTGATGTTATAAGGAGTAACTTAAACAAATTTTGTCTTAGACTATGTCCAGAAACTGCGTATTCTTACGCACGCAAGGTCTACGCACGTAGTCGAGATACTAGGGCCCCATACATTGCGTCCAGAAGCTACGTGCGTATTATTTTAGCTATGCGCGTATCGTACAAAATTGACCTATTAAACCGCTTTGGTTGATTCAGGCACGGATCCAGCTCTCAAAAGAAGATGTGGCCCGAAAATTTTGATTTTATTATTTCCTTCATAACATGGTTATTAGAATTTTTAAAAAGAGTTGTATTATTTTCTTTATAATATTAATAAATAAATATGTTAATTAAAAGCTAACGCGCGGAGTGAGCGAGAAAATTTTTCACTTATTTAGCAAAAAAATTATTTTGTTTGGTAAAAAAAATAAGCTTTCAATACCTTAAACCTTAAACAAATTAACATCAACTAAGATTATAAATTACTAATTAAATAAAAAATATATGCATATATAGTATAGAAACATACACAAATTATAGATTATATAACATCGGCAGGAGTAATTCCTATCGGTTCAAACAAAGTATTATTTTTTCTTAAATCTGTTGGTTAGTAAACAAAAAAGGGTCGAAAATTTATGGAGAGGTAACAAATTTTGCGCTTTCTTCAATCTACCTGACTAAACGTCCGCTTAACACTAAATCCACTACTATAAATATGTATTTTAACAATAATGTAAGTATGACCAGCAGGTAAAAAGCACCAGATAAGACTCAAAAGGTTAACAATACCAATACAACTACCCACTGAACCTATTTTGATTATAAATTAATAGACCTTGAAAGTATGCACTCACAAGGCTGTTGGGATTGTGGGTATGCCCATACTACACTATAGGTGCTCCGCTCCTGACTCAAATAGGAGTAGCAATTACGCAGTAATACGCAGCTACCTCGAGTACGCGCTAGACACAAAGTGAAAGAAAAATGTTTTTCTCGCTCCGATTGTATGATTCAGAGTGAGACAGAAGTATTCAGTTCATTCGTTACACAGCATTCAGATCGGTTGACACTGTTGGCATTTTGCTTTACAGAGTGTTCCGAAATTTTGTGCTGTCAATGTTTTGTCAAAACCAATTATTTCTGAAGACACTTTATATTAAAACCTTCAACACACAATTGATATCGATTTGAAATAGTCAAAAGTGTCATCCCCTGTATTTTGGAGTGCAATGAAAGCGTAGTAAGATCGAGTTGCCAAGTTTCAAAAAATATTTCTCCCTAAAACAAATAGTACGGTTCCCGTGGATTTTACCTAGCATGCGAATACTCTCAAATATAATTATTAAAGTACTTATGCCTCATTGAAACTTCATAAAGTTACATAATACGATAAAATATATAGGTACCGTTAAAAATCAAAAAAGTTACATACCAAATATGTAAGTATTACCTTTTTAGAAAAACATACCTATAAAGATACTTTATACAGTAAAACTACTTTGCTAATATCTTTCGGAAGTCCCACACATGCTTTCCAACATCCGTCATTTCCGTAGAAAAAAAAAACGATGATTGCCGAAGGCATTAGTTAGTTGCACTGTACGCAGCACATTGAATGACGCGGTCGCATCCTATTCGTGTCATATAAAGTCTATACTTTAGCCTATTCACGTTATGAAGGCAGTGAATCATGCGTATGTACATACTATTGACGACCTCTGTGGCTCAGTTGGTTGAGCATGTTGGTGCTCAAGCCGGAGGTCGCGGGTTCAAATCCCGCCGAAGGAACAAAAAAGTTTTTGTGTTCCTGGGTCATGGACGTGTATTAAATATGTGTATAATGTAATAAAAATCTTAAATATGTGTATAGTATAAAAGTATTAAATATATTTCCGTTGTCTGGTACCCGTAACACAAGTTCTTCGAGAACTTACCACGGGATCAGATTGACGTAGTGTGAACTGTGTGAAGCGTCCATATATATTATATTATTATAATTATATGTCAAAATGGCTTACTTTAATAGGTAAATAATCACAGCTAATGCGTCAATTTTGACATTTGTATGCATGATTCACTGCTTTTTTTAACACTTACAGACTATAAATTATTTCGTAGATATCTAGAGGGTAAAAACTGTATGTCTGTCACCAGGCTATGTCTCATGAGATCGTAATCCTTGATAGCTAGACAGTTAAAATTTTTAGATAACCTTTACTAAAAATAGTCGATTTCGTAATAAAAATGGTGTGCGTGTGGTTTGAGGGACCTACCTGAATATCCCCAATATAAGTATAGCAAGTTTTAGTAGAAGTCTAAAAAAAATTGTAGAACAAATCTGGGAATTTGTAAAAAGATAGTTTTACAAATTCCCAGATTTGTTTTACAAAATATAAGGAGTTAGAAAAAACGGACAGAGAAAAGGGCGGGCAGAGCAAAACCACAAATAGGTACATAGTTAATAATTGGTAAGTATATGGGTTGTTTGTAGTACTATGAACCCCTAAAATAGTGAAAAGGTGCGAAACCGCGAGCAAAACGTAAATTTAATAAGGTATAACATACGCAATAATATTAGGACTTGTCCTCATTTTGCCTCTTGTGTGGTAACCTATTCTGCATTTTCATACAATCAAAAAATTAACATTATCTCAGCTAGGAAGCAAGAAATTAAATATTTTATGTGCTAATCCAAGAGAAAAAAACTTGTACTAAAATTTAAGTATAGTAGACTTTCTGTTAGTTTTCTCGTTTATTAGTTACTAGCTTTTCCCCGCGACTTCGTCCGCGTGGAATAGTTACTTTGGGATATCGCTAAAATTTACCCGCGACTTCATTTACGTAGAAGGAGAAGTGCTTCTACCTCACGACTGCCCGCCCGCGCCGCGCGCCGTACTATTATAGCGCGCATGATTATTTTATAACTGCGATATCTTCTAAAATACTCATTGAAATCAAATGATGTAAACGGCAAATTTCTTCTAGATCAAATGCTTATACTGAATAACGTATTTACTTGGATAAGGATTAATATCATCTTTATGAAAACACCTTCACAAATAATGCTTAATTTTAGAACAGTTTTGGTTACCATAAAAAGGTTATAGTGAGCCAACCTTAAAAGATAGACATATACTGTCGCGGACTTTTTTGTAGAACTTTTAAAGGGGAACAATTCTGTCATACATCATTTTAGCGAAATTTTAACCATTTCCGCAGCGTACGCCGCGAAAGCTCTCAAAAGGAAAAAAAATCCCCCGATTTTGTAACATTCTTGATTGGTGCTCCGCTCGTATTAAACTTATCATGATGTTATATAGCCTAAAGCCTTCCTCGATAAGTGGACTATCCAACACAAAAAGAATTTTTCAATTCGTACCAGTAGTTCCTGAGATTAGCGCGTTCAAACAAACAAACAAACAAACAAACAAACTCTTCAGCTTTATAATATTAGTATAGATTTGAGTTTTTCTTATACACAAGTGTGTGAACTGAGGGACCCAACATAATGGTATATATCTTCCAAATGTGCCGATAGATTTTACTGAAATTTTGTCTACAAATTCTACAAATTTTCTACTAAAACTCTACGTAGAAAAATAATTAAAAAAGTCAGTAATATATCGCGAAATGAGTAATATGTCATTTTTGTGTGAACTGAGGGACCACACTTCGGCGGTTGTAGCTTTTTTATTTATTTCTAATGCTATGTATTTGATAAATTTGTAAAAACTTTTACAAAAGTTCTACTAAAATTCTGTAGTGAAAAAACCATAATTTTCCACATACTTTTCGAGATCTGGAAAATAGCGGTGTGTGAACTGAGGGACCACACTCTGAGGGCTATATCTTTTAAACTATCTTTTTACAAATTCCCAGATTTGTTCTACAATTTTTTTTAGACTTCTACTAAAACTTGCTATACTTATTTTGGGGATTTTCAGGTAGGTCCCTCAAACCACACGCACACTAAAAATGAACTCTTATAGTTTTGCTCTGTCCCTCTGTCTGTCTGTCTGTCTGTCCACGCCTCTAGCTTCTGTAATTATGAATATAAATGGATGAAATTTGGTATAGTTTTTTGTATATTATATTATCTCGGATTTAGCATCGTTAAATAATAATAATTTTATATTTTGAGGGTGGCTCTCCATACATGAGAAGTGGGGATGAAAAATATTTTTTCATTGTACCCCGTTGTATTGCATAACGTTGAATAGCGCTTTAAAATAGAGTCAAGATTTCATACATAACATTTTTTCAAAATTTTCGAGTAGTTGTAGAGTAGTTTTCTAAATTATAGGTTAAACTTGTAAGTTTCCATTCTGATATATGTATAATGCTTAAAACTAAGGGAAAATTATTTTGAACCAAACCGGACTGTCAATTTTGAAGTAATTTGAAAAACGTATTACGCGTTGATAGTAACGGAACCCTCCTTAGACACAACAAACGTGAATTTTTTGACGTTTTTGGCGTGATTCTTTAATGGCAAGTTGGCAACAGGTAGACGCTTGCAATAAGATATTTTGGTTTTTTATACAATACATTTTTATACCAATAAGTGATAGGTCAGCTGTAATTAAATAATAATAGTATATTATATAACTTATCGTCAAGCAAATCAATTGCATATTTAAATAAAACAAGCATAAAACCCCCCCTAATAACCCCTTCAGATACCTTTTCTCCCTAAATTTAGGGAAAAAGTCCCAAGTTGGCATCACAGATAGGCCGGCAGACATTTTGTTGTGATAAGATAAGAAACTCTACGTGCGTAGGTTTACGCAGGCTTACGCACTTTCTGGACAGAGTCTTAGGCTTCCGTAATCCGTTAAAAGAAAATAGTAATAATTCGGTTTTGGCGGCAAACCACAAACTGTCACCCATAACATGATGATCTTAAAATAATAACGCCTAAATAGATAGTTTCATTCAAACGCGTCGTCTAAAGTGAGGCATAAAACAGATTAATGTGGGCGTGAGCTTTACACGCTTACGTATCGACGACACGCACACAAACAAAGCATTTATTAGCAAACTACACCAGTCTGGAAGAGTTTCAAGTGCTTCACCTATGTCGCGCGCATTCGGTTTCTTGGCGTTATTTAATTCTATGATGATGATACAGTTTATCAGATTTTAGTTTTATTGACGAACTAAGAATATTTTACGAAAATATATTCATAACATAATATTATATATTTTGCAGCGAAGGGTTACCTATATCTATATATTTTTAGAGAATCTGAAGCGACAAGAAGCACGTGATCTAAAAATAAATCTAACCCTACAACGGTACTTGGTAAACATTGCCAAAATATTATGTAACGGGTTCTGACTTCTGAATGTACTTGGTAATTAAAAATTTTTGGTTAGTAAATGGCATGTATGATTTTTTATTTTAAAGTTACCGAAATAAGCTGTACCTCGAAAATTCTTCGAAAACTTCGGTAGACTTTAGAAGCGAGTGTTTATCGAAATCCGATATATTGATACGTTCATAACTCCAATGTTACAAAATTAGACATTCGAAAAACATAAAAAATATAACGAAGAATGGATAGCAGGATGCCTTTTGGAAGTCGATTAAAAATAACCATCCACTTAATTAAACGCAACCTTGCACTGAATGAACCAACTGATAAAAGGTTGGTTATAGATATGAGCGCCGATGGGTGGTAGGTCGGCAGCGGTGCGGGCGGCGCGGCGTCGTCGTCGGCGGCGCGACCTTCAAAGGTTTTTTGTAGTTGTACGTCATACGTGGTAGTAAAAACCGTTTATATAAGAATATTTTTTACACTATTAATGTTTTGATACAGTAGCCATCGAATGCCCCATTTAGAGCTGAAAAGTTTCTAGCAGGACCCCAGAGCACATCTAGCCTTTTTCATAATGTTCTCGATGTGCATATTATAAGTAAGCCCCTTATCTACGATGACACCTAAATCCTAGATATTTGACCTGGATTGTGTGGTAGTTTTCCCGATGATGTGATGATGGGTATTTTAGTCCCTCCAACTTCCTCTTCTTGGTGTCAGTCTCGATAACTAACATAGTATCAAGTTTGTCCTATTAGGGTTGACTGTTAGCTTGACCCTTTTGCACTATTTTTTGACGACTCTCGTGTTGATTGCATTAGCAACTTGTATCGTTAGGTCATCAGCGTATCCTTGAGCGTAGAACCTTCTATCGTTCAGTTCTTTTGAAGCCTATTTACTACCATGGACCACTCCAGCGCCGACAGTAAGGGGGCAGGGAAGTAAGTAAGGCTGATGAAGCGTCTATATGACTTGGGTAATGTGCATGCTCATAGTCACTGACTGAAATTACTCACTATGACTATTTCTCTCGCTCACTCGGCGCGGCGCGCCGATATTTTTTCGCGGTGGCCACGGTTCGGCATAACGGCGGTGCTCATATTATTTAGTTGGCTTGATTATACAATAATTATGAAGGTCAAATAAATCGACCTAAGTAATAGCATGGACGAAATATACATAGACCTACAGATCCCATACATTAAAACGTACGACATTTTTTAATTTTCTTGTTGACCGTTAGATGACGTTGAGTGTATCAAATTACAAAATTAGCCATATTTATTTAAAAATAAAAACGCCATCTCTAGGACTATGTTTGAAGTACGTCATAAGTTATCTTATATTTAAAAAAAACGTCAAAAGATGGCGCTAAACAAGTTATGGTTGAGCCGCTAATAAAGACTTACCTATACCTACAAAATTTCTTCAATTTTCTTTAATTTGTAAATTTCTATACGTGCGCGTGTGAGGATGAATTAATGTTGCCATGCATATCAAATAGATACCCAACATTCTGGAATTATATTCAAATAAGATTTGTTTATTAGTGTTTATATAAAGTGTACAATTATTTGACAAGATATTATTTTGGTTGTGTAATATCCAGTATTTATTTACGGCGTTTTATTAATTTGAAACACCTCTATCTTTATACCTTAACCTAAGCAACAATCTTGTTAATCGATTTTTGAACTTGGAATTAAAGTTTATAACGTCTTAATTTCATTTAAATAAAAAAGTCTCAGAACAAAAGAAAATTGTAGGTTTCAAATAAAGTTAAATGTTAAACTTTTGGTTAAACTATTAAAACAGAAAGTGGCAACACTATGATCTGCCGGTCCGCCGTCCCTACTCCGTACCATATCTATGTTTCGGAGTTCGGATTGTTGTGAATTTAGAGGTGGGCGCCGACCTAAAATTTTCCGGCGGCGCGGCGGCGCGCTGGGGGAAATTGGTCGGCGGCGTAGCTGTTTTTGTAAAAAAACGCAATTTTTAGAAGCGAAAAGTTTTATTCGTTTGTTTTTACAATGAAGAATAGGTATACAAAATTGCTTAAAACGATTCTCCCAGTAATGCTTGTATCTATACAAATACATTAGTTTTTGTTTCATTGAAAAAGACCGAGTATTAGCGGATTATATTATAGACATTTCAAATTCTCGTAAATTTCGCGGCCCGAGGCAGGCGCTCGTGGAGAGTGTGACGTCACGGCACACTGCTGGCCGAGTTACCTAGTACAAATAATGCTTGCGCTCAACTATTATTGCAGTGTTTTATATTGTTTCTCCGTAGATAAGGTAATATTAAGTTTAATATTATGTGTCTATTAGTATTTAGTAGTGTAATATTAGTGTATATAATATTGTAATTTATGTGCAGTAAGTACAACGGATGACGGATTTGAATTAGAAACGGTACCAGCCTGAACAACACCATAATAAAACAATATTTAAAAATGATAAATTAGTTCTATTTTAAATTAAAATAGAACTCATTTTCAAGTTGCCTGGTACCGACTTCAAAATTATGAAGATTGGGTAGAGAAATAAATTATAATTATGTTCAGTCAAATTTAAAAGGGCAACTATTTGAAAAAATAAGTTTTATTTCATTCACAAAAAATGTGCATTTTTACTTTGGAAGTCGGTTTAATTTTTTGTTTAAAATATTTTTTTCCCTTTCTATTGATATTTGTAAAATTATTAAAACATTATAAGATAGTTTAAAATAAACGATCGAATGTATAATATTGAATACGCGCCATTAGCTTTCATTGGATATTGTAAATAAGATGATGATGATGATGAAGATTACTGTAAGGGGCCATCCACATATTACGTCACGCACTTTTCGACTTTTTGAACCCCCCCCCCCCCCCCCCCCCCCATGTCACGCTTTTTAGTATCCCTGTACCTGTATTTAACATGTACGCGAATTTTTGGATACTCGGCGGCGGCGGCGCCACATGCATGGCGGCGCGGCGGCGCCCACCTAAAGTTGTGATTGCGTTCCTCGTTGTGTTGTTGTATTTTTCTCAATTGCTTTTAGATTTCTTTTAAATACGATATTGCGCTTGCCTACCGGAACTGATAATCTGCCTACTACCTGTACCTACCTACCTACCTATTTTGCCTCCTGGACTCCGATAAATCGCCTTATTGTTGACCTGTGCTTGTATTATGGACTTTGTGTGCCTACGATTCGGACTATTTGTTTAAAAATTCGGAAAGCTTTTTCCATAAACAACTTGGAGAAAATGTATACCAATTGCGTATAATATCACAATTGTGGCAATAAAAGCAATGAAATTGCTATGTTTCGGTTTCCTGTAAATGATCCAGACCGCTTGATATTCTGGATACGAAACTAAAACCATCTAAAAATCGAAAAGTATGAAGTGGGCGGGTACCCTTAGGCTGGGAGTTGGACTATATTTTATGCTCCAGAATATGAAACACCGGATTAAAATTCAGAGAATTAATTAATTAAAAATAGAACTCTGTGCTAATACAATAGAGTTGAAAATCGAACACATGAGTGTCGAGTCAAATGTCAGTGTCATTAGTCATATAATATGACACACGAAATCCTTTTTCAACTCTTTTGTTACACAGACTACCAGCAGGCTAAGCATGCACATTGGATGTGCATGCATGCTAAGCCTGCAAGAAAGACAAAATGAGAGATTGAAGAAACGTTAATACCATTCGGAATTCAGAATAGGTCTTATTGTAAGGCAGCAAGGCTGATGCTTCGTCGTTATGAGAAAAAATATTTCTTTTCTTCCCGAGCATTTCCGCAATCCGCAAATTTCCCGAGCTTTTGACAGCTAAAGTAGAAACTTTTTTTTAATTTAACGTCAAATACTCTATACTAATATAATAAAGAGGAAAAGTTTGTTTGTATGTTTGTTTGTTTGCATTGAATAGGCTCCGAAACTACTGGACCGATTTTGATGAAATTTGGTGTAAATATAGATTAGACCACGGGGAAGGACATAGGCAACTTTTTATCGCGGCAAAATGTACGGTTACCGCGGGATTTCCTTTTGCGCGTACGAAGTTGCGTGCAACATCTAGTCTTACAATAATGTCAACTACTCCACATCATGGCGCTCCTAGACAATTAGTTTCAGTCTTTATATAATATAGGTAGAATATTTCTTCTTTAAATTTGTTTCTTCGGCTCGCGTCGCCGCGTCGTGCTAAGCCTGCTAGTACGAGGAAAAACTTTATAAAAACTTGAAACGCTCTTATGCCAAAGCATAGAGCGTGCGGACAGATACGGTGTATCATTTTCAACCTTATACCTTAGCAATAAGGTTCAAAATAAAGTTCACCTGATCTGTCCGCGACTGCAAAATGACTTGTCAACCGTAATTTCAAACATTTTTGATTTTCATTGCGGTTATAGGTCGCGCAACGAATTAAGATCTTTCGACAAAAGTAGTGGGGGTATGCGCAGAAGTCAGTTTTTGGGTGTGTTTGGCGGTAGCGGACTCGGGCGGGGAGGTGTGAATGCGCCGAACGCATGCCAAACGTGGCTGTCGGCACGCTATTGGTACGTTGGTAATATATATTCTTTGCTATTGGTCACATGCGCGAACGATCCCCTCCACTTTCACTGAGCGCTCATAAACCGTTGCGCGACCTGTACTTATCGTTTAATTCAATATTCTAATTAAGTTACACTTTGATTTCGTGTAGTTTTCTATTAAATAGGTAGGTATTTTAAGCAAAATAAGATTTCTTGGTATTTTAAAGAGTTGTATTATTTTTTATGATAGGTAGGTAGGTACATATTTAGTTTTGTTTTTATAATAATTAACATTGTCTTTTTATCCAACCGCGATAACCCATATTCACGCGAACGAAGTCTCGGGCAACACCAAGCTACAATAATTATTATGATCAATATCTACATTTTACACATTGTATTGTACCTGTTTATATAAGTAGGTACCTACTTTTATGAGACATTCGATGCTTTTGCGCGCCATCTAGTGATCACATTTGGTACCCTAATACTACGCCATCTACCATAATTGTCTAAAAACAAGCTGCTGAGGTTAATTTTTTAGGATTTAGAGACAATTATCAAATATCAGCCTTTGAACTTTAAAATCACACTGGAAAGAGACTGAAAAATATTTTTTCTTGTTTAAAACAGAACATAATTGATTTACTTCGCTAATCTGTGCAATTTATTGATTTTCGTGCTACAAACTAACGCCATCTAGACCTAAGCAGTATCCGGACCTTTTTATTGTGTACGTTTTAATGTATGGGATCTGTCTGTCTATGTATATTTCGTCCATGGTAATAGGTATATTATTTCTTATCGAAAAATTTCTTATGTTCCTTATAACCCATTATTTTGACTTGTGACTTACTTATATATGTATCTGCTTATTAAGAATTAAACTCCGACGATTACAAATAAATAAATTCATTATCACTCGTGTTGCTTAAATATGAGTTACGTAACTGTAATTTTAAACTGAACGAAAATTAATATTATCAACTTTTAAAACAAAAATGTTGTTGTCTTTGAGGGGTTAACTTGTCCCACGCTCACTGTACCTACTGTATGAAAAATTGGACTTAAAAACCCTTTAATACTTACCATGGGCGTAGCCATGGGGTGGGCCGGCTGGTATACATACAGAGATCACCCATATACAGAGGCGTAGTTAGCTTAAGGTCATATTATAAAATTCAGTACCGACGTTCAGCTTTAGGCTATTGATATTAGTATTTTTTCGCATTACAGTCTTTCAGGGTTTAAAGCTAAAAGGGGTTAAAACAAAAGAAAAATTAGGGGCCCTTTAATCTAACTTACTCAAAAACAAACATGGCCTCTAAATGGATGTGGTCTGGGCCCCAATTCTCGTAGCTCGAATCTCGATTCGATTCTCGCGCTGATTCATTCACACAGGCGTCAAATCATGCATGCGCGAGCAGGACAGACTGAGAATCGAACCGATATTCGAAGCACGAGAATCGGGGCCCATGTCTGTTTCCAGGACATTATTTATACGAGAACTATAGCTGTTACCCGCGGCTCCGCCGGTGTTTATATCCGCGGGAATACTGAACTTTTCCGGGATAAAGGATAAAAAGTAGACTATGTTTTAATCCAGAGCCTAAACTACTACCATACCTTTCATAAAAATCCGTTCAGTAGTTTTTGCGTGAAAGAGTAACAAACATTCATTTTCGTCGGACTTGTGTACGATGGTTCCGTACAAAGCGGCAGAAAATCACGTTTTCTTGTTTAGAAGCCCCCCTTAAATATTTATTTTATTCTGCTTTTAGTATTTGCTGTCATAGCGGCGATGTAAATATCTATTTACCTACATCTAACTGTCTAACTATCACGGTTAACAAGATACAGCCTAGTAACAGACATACAAACGGATAGATATACAGACTGACAGCGGAGTTTTAATAACAGGGTTCCGTTTTTACCCTTTACGTGCATAATTTGCTCTTGGTTATTTAATTATATGTCCCAATTAAAAAAAAATGATTCGTATGGTTTTGAAAAAAAAAACAAAAGTGAAACAATATTTACGTATAGTAATAGTACTGAACCAAGAAAGGGTTAATTTGACTTTCAAATCGTGTGCAGACTGTTTAACCCTTCGCTACAGACAAAAGTGTTACGCAAAGAAGATAACCTTTTGAAGGTCACAAATTCCCTTAAATTGTTTGTCGAAATCAGACCACAAGCTGTATACTTTATGACAGCGGTTAGGTGACGCGACGCCAATAGGGAATATGCACGTATTTTTTTTATTTATTTATATAGATCTATCTTATTTGGCAAACCGTATGGTAAAATCAGTTTTTTGATATCATTAAAAATAACGAAGATATGAACGTTTAAAGTGGTCTATTAGACAGAGAGATCCGACGTGTATCGTGACGTCACATAACACGACTTTCATAGAAAGTTCATACTAAATTTCGTTTTGCTAGAAAGAGATAGATTACAAACTTTGACCGCTCATATCTTGCTCATTTATCAACAGATATTGAAAATTTTCTCGCCATTTTCTTTATTTTTCTGTCTAGTATCATATTATTATATTTTAAGCTATTTTTATATTTTATGCATATTCCCTATTTAATTACGCAATTCTATGGCTCAATCATTACCACATTGCATTGATTAATATAATCTCATCGCATGGTATTCTCTAGCATTCAAAATTAAGAGTGCCTTACACTCTTAATTTTGCATGCTAGAGAATACCATAATAGACAAAAGGACGTTTAGTCAAGAAATTGTGATGCTCTTAAAATAGTAGATACCTAATCATATTATCATCGATTGCTTATCACAATTACAAAAGAATGACAATATTATGTTTGTTTACAAACCAACATGAGAGGGTTAAGTTGACTTTCAAGTCACGTGTGACGTGATTCGTGTTCACGCTGATTATTATTTTTACTGTTTAACCCTGCGGTGCAGAAAGAATTATTCACTAATGTCAAATAACTTTTGAAGGTCATCAATCGTCATATGTACCATAACGGCGCGGCGGGGCATATAATTACCAAGTATTTTTAGTTAAGAGGTAAAACGTAGACGTGTTGCAAATTATCGCAAATAATGGCGGGCGAGACTCGAGAGGAGCCATGAAAGTCCCTGGCGCTTTGGCCTCGAGAGGAGTCACGAGATATTTGTTCGCCGCCAGGCCCGATTATATGCAAAAAAATGCCACCAGGTAAAACGTAGGTTACCCAATTCAGTGCAAATTGGTTAACCTACGTTTTACCTCTAAACTAAAAATTATTGTTTTTTTTTTAATTTTTATTTATTTAAAAGGCACGCCAACAACATAAACACATACAATTTTATTTTATAGTTAACATGAATAATAATTTTCTAGTGTTTATGTCTATTACAGACATGCACAACATTGTTAAAATTTTTTATGGTAATGTAAAAATTGGTTATGGTACATGATGACCTTCAAAAGTTTATTGACATTAGTGAATAAGTATTTCTGCACCGCAGGGTTAAACAGTAAAAATTATCAGCGTTCACGAATCACGTGACTTGAAAGTCAATTAACCCTCTCACACTGTTTTGTAAACAAACATAATATTGTCATTCTTGTGATATAAAGCAATCGATTATAATATGATCAGGTAGGTACTATTTTAAGAGGATCACATTTTTTTTTTCTAAACACCGCAATGACGTCCTTTTGACTATTATGGTATTCACTAGCATGCAAAATTAAGTGTAAGGCACTTTTAATTTTGCATGCTTATGGGTTATATTAATCCTTAAAATAATTATTGAGCCATAGAATTACGTCATTAAATGGGTGTCGCGTCACCTAACCGCTGTCATACAGCTTGTGGTCTGATTTCGACAAACAACTTATGTGACCTTCAAAAGGTTATCTTCTTTGCGTATCACTTTTGTCTGTAGCGAAGGGTTAAACAGTCCTCACGCAATTTGAAAGTTAAATTATTAACCCTTTCATGGTTACACGTAAACAATTAATATTCCTAATCGTTACTGTCTCACTGGTTTACACTTAATATCAGGCGATTAGGTAGCACATCATCCACCTCTTACATATTATTAAATATTAATAATATATTAACTGACCACTGATCAAAAAAAAAATTATATTTTTTTATCATTGGTCAGTTATTAGTTATTACTTGATGACCACAACACGTGGGTCGTGACCAGTATTACTATCGACGCACATTTGAATTATTATTAAAACACACACTTAAAACATAAAATGCACAATAATAATAATATAATTATTATAGTATGTAATGTAAACTTATAAATAAAAAAGAGCTCGTCTACAAAAATGCATTCCTGAAAGCGAATTATGTATTTTTAGTATCAGTTTCTCAGGTTTCGATTATGATATCAGAATTAAGTGATTAAATGCATTCTTTTTTCAATAATAATTGAACAAAATCTCTCTCAGGCAAATTTAAGAAAAAAAAAAATGGGGGTTAATGGGTCAAACTGACTACGTTCAAATGAGTGGGGGATTACGTCAGGAATGGGGTCAGTTGGGACCAAACTTGGATCAATCGGGACGACTGGGAAAATTGGGTTTTTATAAATAGCGCGATTAGCGTCGCAATTCATAAATTCTGATGGTAATTTATCGTAAGCGACCATAGTTATTAGTAGTCCTCGGCAATCGTAGTTTTTCACACATCATCAGCTGTCATTTCCACAGAAAAACGAAGATTGTCAAGCAGAAAAAATGTTTCATATGGTTTTGAAAAAACCACAAGTGAAACAATATTTACGTATAAGTACTTAACCAAGAAAGGGTTAATTTGACTTTCAAATCGTGTGCAGACTGTTTAACCCTTCGCTACAGACAAAAGTGATACGCAAAGAAGATAACCTTTTGAAGGTCACAAATTCCCTTAAAGTTTGTCGAAATCAGACCACAAGCTGTATACTTTATGACAGCGGTTAGGTGACGCGACACTAATTTAATTACGTAGGTAGAGATCGTCTAAGCTGACATTTACTCATTACGCGCCCCACCTCCACATTTACTCACACAAGCAAATTTCAAATACACATAAACATGCAATTATTATTGGTCGTTCAGTTGCCAGTTATCCAACGTAGGAGCACGCATCGTTAGAGATGGCCGTTATAACGTAAAGCGTTTAAAATAGCGTGCTTTTATAAATAAGTTGTAAAGTCGTTTAAAAATTTAAGCGTTTATCACTTATAATTATCGTTCATATCGTTTATAGTCATAAAGCCATAAGTGTGGTATGAGCAAAGAAAAATAGTTCTTATGACAGCGCAATAAGAGTGAAAATTATTTAATGTAGCTCATCACTTATTTAAACGGGTTATTTTTTGTACTTATAACTATTAAGCTTTTTCGTGTTTATTCACTTTTTGTTAGTTGCGCTTTGCGGGTTGACGAAAACACGTTATATTACGTTACGCAATAATTCGTATTTTAATCGTAATAGTGGTGCTTTGGTGGCTTACCGTGAAGTTTTAATGTAAATAATAAATATAATAATGGTCCATATGGACGTAATACAAACTTTTCGTGTAGTGTTTTAGTATTAAGTTTATTTAGTTTTTGTCGTAAGATGACGAATAAACGACGTGAATTAGAACAGTAATTTATGGAACTACTTTGAAAGAAATGAGGTGGAAAAAGTGGCGATGTTTGTTATCCTATAAATCAACTATTACTAATGATAAGCAACATTTAAGATTAATGCATATTATCAACATGTAAAAACATTTTTATGAGTTCATATTATTATATTAATAATTATTCAGATTTCAGACAGTCCTAAGCCTGCAAAGTACGAAGGAAAGTTAATTTAAATCAGTTTAAGCGATCGAAAAATGTAACATAAGCGCAAAAAATATTATAACTTATAATTGGCAATAAGTAGATAATCAAAAAAGCAACTAAGCAACTAAGCAGTTAAAAATAGCTGCTATTGAATATTTAATAACGGATAAGTTAACTTTTAATTTTAAGCCGTTTATCACATCTCTACGCATCGTTCTCGGATTTGTTGTCCAACTAGTTTAGTAGATCGTGAACTTGCGACAGGAGAGGACGTCTTGTTCTATACAATGTGACGGCACTGCTCCATAGAGCGAGCGTTGTCGGATTTATCACCCGACTAGTCGGCCGTCATATGCACATACAAATCATACTTCACCGAATAATGACACTCCCACACAGATGCAGTGCCGTTATTAATATTCGCACTCACACTTATAAATAAAGTAATTAAGTAGTGGGGCGCGTCATTTTAGTTTAGACAATCTCTACGCAATTCTATGGCTCTATCATTAACCACATTGCATTGATTAATAATAGTCTCATCGCATGGTATTATCTAGCATTCAAAATTAAGAGTGCCTTACACTCTTAATTTTGCATGCCAGTGAATACCTACAATAAAACAGTAGTTACCTACCTGATCATATTATAATCGATTGCTTATCACAAGAATTACAATACACACAGAAAAATGAAGATTGTCAAGCAGGAGGTTTTGCTGTAAACAAATAGTATATTTTGAATAATTTTCCCCGTTTTGCAACATTTTTCATTGATGCTTCGCTCCTATAGGTCGCAGAGTAATGTTTTAAAGAAAATAAAAGTGAAGAATTTTTCAATTCGACCCAGTAGTTCCTGAGATTTGCGCGTTTAAACAAACAAACTCTTCAGTTATATTATATTAGTATAGATTACAGAAACTAGAACTTAGAAGGGCGAACAGATAGACAAAGCGAAACTGGGTTCCTTGAGTATTACGGAACCCTAAAGACTTCAAGACAATTCGAAGGTCATATTTGTTTATCGGTTTATCCCAAAGCAGCGAAGGGTTAACTTTATTTTTAGACATTTCAAGGCTTCAGCCTTGAACTCGCTTTTGACGCCCGCGACTCGGCCCGTAGAATAACATCGATTTTTTCCTCATGTGAGTTAGTAGTAAGTAGGTAGTACTATCTAATAAAAAAATTAAGTCGATATGTTAAAATTTAAACTCAATACAGTAATAATTTTATTACTGTATTGAGTTTAAAGAAGAAGGGGCAATCCGTCCCCACCCTTGTAGCACTACAAGACACATATCAAATGAAAGGGCTTAAAAAGTGTGTAATTTTATTGTATGACGAAAAATCTCTAAACCATGGGAGAAAAAAGTTAATGAAGGTTAAAGGTTAAAAAAAAGTTAAAAAATCATCCTGTATTATTGCACTATTTTATAGTGTTGCTAATAAGAATCATTTTTTGGAAAGTAATGGTATACAGCAAACTTCATAGAAGTGGTATATTTTGATAAACTGCCTCATAATATTTTGAAGAAATGTATGGAATAATAATAAAATGCTAAAAAAAGCTATTTCCTTAATTTTTTCGCACATAATTACTTTATAGAAATTGTTACTTACTTGCGACGCTATCGAATGGTGCAATAATACAGAATGTATTTTTTTCCTAATATGCGGGTTCGAATCCTGGCCTGGAAAATTGGTTTATGTAAAATCTAATGATGAATAAAACAATTACATTAAAATACATTTAATTAAAGCAAAAATTATTTTAAAACGATAATGTACTGAAAAAAAGGAAAAAAAAACATATTACATGGTGAACTGTTCTTCTGGGCGTTGTAAGAGAAGTCTGAAACAAATTAGGAATAGCAATTTAACCCTATGGAGTGTCGAGTCCGACTTGATGAAAACTTAAACTGTATCATTAGATTTTTAATAACTCAATTTTCCTAGCCAGGATTCGAACCCAAAGATTGTTAAAAAAAGTACATTCTGTATATTGCACCATTCGATAGTGTCGCAAGTAAGAAACAATTTCTAGAAAGTAATTATGTGCGAAAAAATTAAGGAAATAGCTTTTTTTTAGCATTTTATTTTTATTCCATACATTTCTTCAAAAAATGAGGCAGTTTATCAAAATATACCACTTTTATGAAGTTTGCTGTATATTATTACTTCCCAAAAATTGTTCCTTATTAGCAACACTATAAAATGGTGCAATAATACACAATTATTTATTTAACTTTTTTTAACCTTTAACCCTCATTAACTTTTTTCTCCCATGGTTTAAACATTTTTCGTCATACAATAAAATTACACACTTTTTAAGCCCTTTCATTTGATATATTATGTCTTGTAATGCTACAGTAGTGGGGACGGGCTCCATACAAAAATGCCCCTTCTTTGTCAAAATTAAAAAAAAAGTAATAATTGTGACTTTAAAGTAGAGATAGTGAAAGTTACATAGAAGTATTCATGCTAAAATCTTCATAATTTTGAAGTCCGTACCAGCAAACTTGAACGTGAGTTGTATAAAATATTGTAGAATACGTTTAGGCTGGCTGGTACCGATTTCGAAATTAAGAAGATTGAGTAGAGAAATAGTTAAAATTTTAGCCGAATTTAAAAGAGGAATTGTTTAGAAAATAAGAATTACGTAAGTACTTCATACTCTTTTGTGCACTTTTACTTTGGAAGTCGGTTTTAATATTTTGTTGTGTTTAATTATTTTTAAAGAAAAAAAAAACCTAACCAAGAGCATGTCAGCACATGTCTTAAGGAGGGTTCCGTAACTATAAATGCGTAATATTATGTTTTTCGAGAGTATGTATGTATGTATAATTGGCATGCTTTGCGGCCTGAACGGCTTGAGAGGTGTCGTTATTCTGTGGTTCGGTAAAATCAATTACGGACATTTTGGGTATATTATCTATTTATTTATAAAGACAGTGATTTTTAATATAATATATATCTGTGTAAAGACATATAAGCAGAAAATTAAGGCGAAAATATACGTAGATCACTTCCCGCCGCGCCACCCGCATACACCCCGCGGCGCACGCGATCTCCGCGCCAAGACTCGCGACTCAAATTATAAACTGAGGAACGGCCCTTTTATACGACTTTAGGATTGATTTAAATGCAACTTGAAAATTATAATTTATTTCTGGTCTGGGAGCAAAGAAAAAACGTAGAATGTATTAGCCGCTTCTCCTTCTTCTGTAGAAGCCGGTCGAGGTTATTCCCGAAATCTAGAAATTATTTGGTATGCAATGCGGCTTCCAACCCATCACATTTGATTTCATTTTCCACCTCTATCCGCTAGGTGTTTTTTCGCTTTCCTAAAAAAGAAGTTTCATATCGACGCTTGAAAGGTAAAAATGCCTAAGCGACAAAAATACCGAAAATGAGTTTAAGTATCAATGAGTTTGTATTTTTTTTTTCTGCGTCGATTGGTCTAATCGTCGTCTTCCTACGACGTTTTGTCGCTTAGATATAGTGAAATTTATACAAAATCATGAATGTTATGTTCACTAAGCGACAACAAAAAGCTATTTATAAAAAAAATCATTTGGATATTTTGAAGAATTTTAAAAATCTACTTAGTCTATTTTTCATGTTTTTACTTTTCTTTTGTTTGCACAAAAATATTTTTACTTGTTTAAAAAATTCTTTTCGTGGACACTTTGTACATTTTCTTCATACAAATTATTTGTGAATTGTCCTTACAGTGCATTTAATTTGATACCATTATTTTACGAAAGTGTAACTTGTAGAATTTTACCCATAATGAAATAAAACAATATTGGCATAAAGATAGTTTTACATATTTGACACAAAACTTATCCGTGCTATGTAGATGTTTTTATTTCAAACTTTTGTTTTTAAGTATGTCGGTTAGATTTCTTTTTTGGTTCCCTATTTTTTCGCATAAAATCATATGTCATAATTTTACTTGGCATAATTTCATTTGACCTAATAGTAGTTTCGCATAGTATTCATTTGGAATAACTTTCTTAGCATAATTTTTTTTCGCATAATTACTAATAGCATAATAATTTTTAGGCATACTTAATAAAAGGCATACATATTTTACGCATTATATTAAAAAAGCAAAAAATTATATTAAAGCATAAATATAAATATGCGTTTAATTACCTTATCCGTGTTTCATTATGTGTAAGGGTATCGAGACCGGTTTTACCCGAAACCGAAAACCCGGTTTTCCCGGGTTTTCGGGCCTACAACAAAACCCGGTTTTCAATATTTTGAAAACCGGGTTTTGTATTCGGTTTTCGGTTTGTTTCGAGCTTTTTTTTATTTTGAAATTCTACAACAGTTTATAACAGTTACAGTCACAAACCGAACGTTATAGTAGCTTGTGATTGTCAATGTAGAATTTTAGAATAATAGTTATGTTTCCATGTTGTACGTAGTACAGGACGAGTGAGCGAAGAGCAAGGGCACTACCAGACTACCTTTTCTCAAAGCGATTCATCGATTTTTTGGACCTTCATAACTTGGTATAATATAATATTCGGTTCCATCAGCGCTCAGTGCGAATTGCTCTCCGTTCCCATGATACCCAAAAGTCGAGTGGGCCTAACGGAATCCGTCCCATTGTGTTGAAAATGTGTGCTCCAGAGATGGCACCGGTCTTAACGCAACTTTTTCGGCTCACCTGCTCTTATGGCACAGTCCTGGCATCTTGGTAGACAGCTTTGGTATGCTATCGCCTGCCCTGTTCATACTGCATATCAATGATAATATGTGATGACGACAGTTTACAGAACGGGTGATGCCTTATATATAGGTCGCCCGAACATCTCTCGGCAAAACGTCATTGAGAGCCGAAACGAACTTGTCTCTCAAATTAAGATTTCATTGGAGAAGATCTCTTAATGGGGTAGACTTAACTTAGTCCAATTCAACACCTCTAAGATACAAGTTTGCGCGTTCATCGCTAATAAGTTACCGATTGTCGTATGTCCTCCTTTTTGAAAGCATATCCATAACTGCTCCTCCAATATTGTAAATTAGATTACTTGGTGTTAGCATATCGAGCGAGGTCTAGTTCCGATATCAACTGAAGGGCAAGGCCAAGTTAGCCTCCAAGAAGCTTGGTGTTCTGAACAGGTCAAAGCAGTATTTCAGTCCGGTCCAATGCCTACAACTCTATAAGCCGCAGATTCGGCCTCACATGGAATATTGTTCTCATCTCTGGGCAGGAGCGCCAAAGTACCAGCTTCTCCAACTTGGATCGAATCCAACGAAGGGCCGCTCGAATTGTCGACTGCCATAGTATTTCAAACAGGCTTTACTCCTTAGAGCTACGTAAAGATGAGCATCGCTCTGCATCCTATAACGGTTATATTACGGGGAGTGCTCCGAGGAATTGTTCGGACTTATACCTGCTGCAACTTTTCGCCACCGTTCCAAGGGACAAAATATTTATCATCCTCATCACCTTGATGAGTGGCAATCCTCCACCGTGCGCTTTACCCGAAGCTTTCTGCTGCGCACTGTAAAACTCTGAAATGAACTGTCGCCAACAGTATTTCCGGACCATTAGGACCTGCACACCTTCAAGAAGGCAGCGTATTCCCTCCTAAAAGGCCGGAAAGGCACTTCTGTTTCTACACGCCTTAACTCTAGAAAGAAGCCTAACTTTACAAACTCTACACTTAGTCTAATGATGTGGCTTGGCTATTTCGTCAGGCAACGTATTTTGACTAAGGTGTAGAGTTTGTGAAGTTATTAATTACTTTACATGAAAATGTTTATGGTGGGATCACATTTTACCAGTATTACGTTGTAACAACAGAAAGCAGCTGATAAAAGTAAATTTTACGACATTCGTAACCAAATTCTACGAAATACCCGAAAAAACCCGGGTACCCGGTTTTGATGATTGCTGGGGCCGAAAAACCCGGTTTTTTTAAATAAGACCGGTTTTCGATCCCCTAATTATGTGCTTCCATTTTAAGCATATTTGTACCTTGTGACAGAATTACTTGAATCTATTATGACAAAAAAATATGCCTAACGAGTTTATGCCAAAAAGCAATTATGCCAAAGTATTATTATGACAAGAAAAATTATGCCTAACGAGTTATGCCTCATTAAATTAGGATAAAAAATATTAGTCTAAATTATATTTATGCCTAATGATGTAGTATGCCAAAAAACCATTATGCCAAAGTAATAGTATGCGTAACAAAATTATGCCAAGAGAAGTATTCTAAATAAAATTATGACAAATAAAATTATGCGAAAAAAGGGGATACCTTTTTTTTTCATTGAAATGTTTAAGAATGACGAAAAAAAAATGTAATTTTTTCCTGTACCCAAAATATTATCTTACGTCGCTAAGGTACAATACGAAATCAAAAACGTCGCATGAGTATCAATAAATTCCAATACATATGAATTTATAGACAGGAATAAATAGCTAAATGATCTGAGTGTTTATAAAACTGACAAAATGTAACTAAAAGTAGGGGTATTTCACGCCAAGCGGACAACCAAAAAAGGTGAGGTCCTGAATTTTGTTTATATTCTGGTCAGTTATACTTCTAGGTGACGTAGATGTGCACACACAATATTTTTTTCGTACCATACTTTATTGCTGAGTTATGAGCTTTTAAAAATTTACTAAGAGTGAAGTCCATTATTTTTGAATGCTTATTAATTGTATCATTTTATTGGTAACAAAAACTAAAAATTATTATTTCTTGTGGTTAAAAAGTTTAAATTTTAATTTTTTTTTGTCGAATTCTAAATTTGAATTTTTTTGCGTATAGGAAACCGGAAGTGAAAATTTCAAATCGATATTTGACTAACTTCGACCATTTTTAAATTAAATGTTTTTACCTTAAATCAAAGCTTTAAATGTACTAATTCTTCACAAAAAAAAAATAGAAAGTGATCTCTAATAGTTTAAGACTTAGAGCATATATAGTACATACACATAGCTTTTAAAGGGATTATTAAAAAAAAAGCTATTTAAAGTTAAATATCTCGCAAACGGATACCTAAATAAAAAAATCGGCTTAGATACCTCTCAATGTTTATAAAAGACCTTTCTAATGATACCCCACACTATGGAGTAGACGCAAAAAAAAAATCATCCCCACTTTACATGTAGGGGAGGTACCAAAAAAAATATATGTGGGGTATCATTAGATAGGTCTTTTATAAACACTAAGAAGTTTCTGAGACGATTTTTTGATTTAGGTATCCGTTTGCGAGATATTTAACTTTAGCTTTTTTTTGTTAAAATAGTCCCTCTAAAAGCTATGTGTATGTACTGTATTTGCTCTAAGTCTTAAACTATTAGAGATCACTTTCTATTTTTTTTTGTGAAGAATTAGTACATTTAAAGCTTTAATTTAAGGTAAAAACATTTAATTTAAAAATGGTCGAAGTTAGTCAAATATCGATTTGAAATTTTCACTTCAGGTTTAACTACAAGAAACAATAATTTTTAGTTTTTGATACTAACAAAATGATACAATTAATAAGCAACCAAAAATAACGGACTTCACTCTTAGTAAATTTTTAAAAGCTCATAACTCAGCAATAAAGTATGATACGAAAAAAATATTGTGTGTACACATCTACGTCACCTAGAAGTATAACTGACCAGAATATAAACAAAATTCACGACCTCACCTTTTTTTGGTTGTCCGCTTGACGTGAAATGCCCCAGTATTAAATTTACAGTGTGTGGAAACATAAATAAACGCAAACATTGCTAAATATGTTTCTGTATTTATGCGCCTAATGTTTCGCTACTTAGTCCTGTCGGTAGTAGAAAATATCAATATACTAGGTTATGGGAGTAAACTTTGCGCACATACTTGGACATAATAAAATAGCTTCTATAGTTGGTCTATTTTCAATTAAACTGGCAACAGTCACTGAAATCGGCGTGGTTTCATTATTATTCCTTTTTTAAGGTTCCGTAGTTCATGTCTCGGAATCCTTATAGTTTCGTCATGTCCTTCCGTTCGACCGACCGTCCGCCCGTCCGTCTGTCCATCTAAACGGTGGTGCTTGAAATATAAAACTTTGAATGGGTAAGTTTATTTATCACGTCGACGCAATGCTAAAATAAATGAAGATAATTTTTGGGTACACCTACAGGAAAAGGGGAGATATAATTAGGTACATAGACATTTTAAGAACATTGAGAGGTTTCTGAGATTATATTTTGATATACGTACATTCTGTTTGCGCGATATTCCACTTTTAAGCGCATTTCTTGTTAAAATACGGCGTCCCCCCTCTAAAAGCCAAACGGCTGGCTCTAAAAATGTGGAAAATTCATGACGGTAATTCATGTAATAAACTTTGAACGAAAACTATAACGGACCAAAAAACTTCATAAGTTCAGGAGATAGAGACTTAAATTGAATCAGTTTAGATGAAGATATCTGTGGCTCAGTGGTTAGCGCTTTAGTGCTCAAGCCAGAGGGCGCGGGTTCGAATCCATAAGAGAATAAAAAGTTTTCCGTGTATTCCTTGGAAAAATTACGATAACTTAACGGGTTAAGAATTAACTTCAAAGATTAACGAATTAACGCTACCGACAAAATATGTTACTATGATAAAATTTTAAAGCGATTTTGCCAAGTTGATGTTCATAAAAAAATATCAGAAAATAACAAATATTGTTCATCTCTTTTGTTACATCAATAGCTGCTACCACTGTACATTTTTAATGACAAATGTATGGCGGTAGTAGCGGTTTTCAGGGCCAGGAAGCCAAATGGACTTCCACCCTTCATGGATAGATGCAATAGTCTCTTCTTAAGACACCTATCATGGCCATGCCATCAGACGATATGGTCAAGGTCCATAGCTTCTCAAATCAATACCAGGTTTTTCTATCGTCTAGGGAGAGTAGAGCTCTTTATGAGTAATAGTGTTCTGTGGAGTAGAGGATAGGAATCAATGTTCACTCCAATGACATAGTCTAGTACACGGACGGATCCAGGAAGAACAACCGGGTGGACGGACCTTCTACGGGGGCATGCCACCTACAGGCTTGCCTATATACTTGTTTAGGACAATTTGCAACCATGTTTGAGGCTGAGATGAGTTGCTCACTACAGAGCCTACAGATTGTCCTTGTCCATAGAACATCCTAATTTTAAAGAGAAGATTAGGATAATTTAGATGATATTTCTGCTACTGTCAACGCTTTTAGCGCAGTCTATCAGAACAATCACACTTCGCTGAAGGCATTGACAGCAGCAGAAAGAAGAAGGGGCATTTTTGTATGGATACCGTCCCCACTACTGTAGCACTACAAGACATAATATATCAAATGAAAGGACTTATAAAGCGTGTAATTTTTTTGTATGACGAAAGTCTCTAAACCATGGGAGAAAAAAATCATTCTGTATTATTGCACCATAGTGTTGCTAATAAGGAAAAATTTTTGGGAAGTAATAGTATACAGCAAGCTTCAGAAAAGTGTTATATTTTGATAAATTTTGATAAATGTATGGAATGATAATAAAATGCTAAAAATAAGCTCTTTCCTCAATTATTATTAGACTAGCTTTTGCCCGCGACTTCGTCCGCGTGGAACAATACTTTGGGATATCGCTGAAATTTACCCGCGACTTTATTTATGACTAACGAAAGCGGAATCCTATTTTTTTAAACGGAACCCTAAAATAAAAGTAGCCTATGTTAGACCCTATAACATCAGCTATCTGCTAGTGAAAGTCCCGTGAAAATCGGTCCAGTCGTTTCAGAGATTAGTCGGAACAAACAGACAGACAGACCGACTGACAGACAGACAGACGGACAGACAAAAATTAAAAAAAATGTATTTTATTGTAAGTACCGAATATACTTTCAGATTCATTATGTAAAAAGCTGTTAATTTGAAGTTACAAACAGACACTTAAATTGTATTTAACTGTATAGATGTACAGATATTATAATGTATTATATTTTAAGATATTATCAATTTGATGTTTATAAAATAACTAAACTATTTAACTAAACTAAACTAAACATTAACCCGCACGCGCACCCCGCCTTGGTATCGCCCACTTCGCAACGGGCCGTGCAGCAGAAATCGTAATATTTTAATTTCGCCATAACTTCAAAACCAAACGTCCAATTTTAATCATTCAAAGACCAAATATTATCTACATAAACTGTACTTAGTGATGAAATAACCCCGCCTTGGTATCGCCCACTTCGCAACGGGCCGTGCAGCAGAAATCGTAATATTTTAATTTCGCCATAACTTCAAAACCAAACGTCCAATTTTAATCATTCAAAGACCAAATATTATCTACATAAACTGTACTTAGTGATGAAATAATTTATTTTGATAAGGATTAATAACATGAGTAAAATAAACGCATTTAAATGTAGTCCAAAAAAAATTCAAGATTTCTAAATAAAAAAATGGTTGTTGTGCCTCACTCGACATAGATAGGTATAGTGTGTCGCGGACTTTTTTGTAGATATTTATAAGATCTACAATTAATTAGAACATTTTATGGTTCTATCTTTTATAGTTTAGGCAGCGTACGCAAAATAAGTAACTTTTCTGGTTGATTTTTTACACCTTGTGTCTGAAAAACCCAAATATCTTACGGAACCCTATTTTTTTCCAAAATAAAATTTAGCCTATGTTACTCGTGGATAATGTAGCTTTCGAATGGTGAAAGAATTTTTGAAATCGGTCCAGTACTTTTTGAGCCTATTCATTACAAACAAACAAACAAACAAACAAACAAACAAACAAACATACAAACAAAGTTTTCCTCTTTATAATATTAGTGTAGATGAGATGTATTTTTTTCATAATTTGTGGGTTCGAATCCTGTCTAGGAAAATTGAGTTATTAAAAATGATGCAGTTTATGTTTTCATCAAGTCGGACTCGATATTCCGTAGGCCTAAATTACTATTGCTAATTTTTTTTTACTTCTCTTACAACGCCCAGAAGAATAATTCACCATGTAAGTACTATATCTTTTTTACTTTTTTTCTGTCCTAATCGTTTTAAAATTATTTTTGCTATTTAATTATATGTATTTTAATGTAATTGTTATATCTGAATTATTTGATTTAATATAAACCACTTTTCCAGGCCAGGATTCGAACCTGCAAATTAGGAAAAAAATACATTTTGTATTATTGCACCATTCGATAGCGTTGCAAGTAAGAAACAATTTCGCGAAAAAATGTGCGAAAAAATTGAGGAAAGAGCTTATTTTTAGTATTTTATTATCATTCCATACATTTCATCAAAATATGAGGCAGTTTATCAAAATATAACACTTTTCTAAAGTTGACATACAGATTATTTTTTTAAACTTTTTTAACCTTTAACCCTCATTAACTTTTTTTCCCATGGTTTAGAGGATTTTCGTCATACAGTAAAATTACACTTTTTTTTAAGCCCTTTCATTTGATATATTATTATGTCTTATAGTGCTACAAGGATGGGGACTTTTTGCCCCTTCTTCTTTCATCTAAATAAGTTATGGTTTGTGGTCAAACGCTAAACATGCTAGGACGAGACAACAGCATCAGTCTGGTATGGGTTCTAGGCAACGGCAACATCTTCTGCAACAAAACCGCGGATGAGCTAGGTAGGCTTTGGGCCAATTGTGTCACGGTGTCATACCCAGAATCGGTATTTGGAATATCTCCCAGCACTACCAAGAGAGAACTCAAGGAATGGGGCCTCAGCTTAAGTATAAAGCAATGGGCTGCAATCTTGGGTCTTGATTTTTTATATTTCTATACTTTTTATTATTTCGAGATCAAAATTAGCTCGTTTTAGTCAGACAAGGAAACTGCAATAAATTTTTATAAACAAGAAGAAGGAGAATATTGTCAGTCAGGAGCAAAAATTTACAATGTCATTGAATAATAAATTTACTAAGATAACTTTAGCCGTAGAAAATTCTTAATGGAAGCAACATTTATGTAACTTATCTTGTTTTATTTTATAAACTCTTAGGCCATTTAGATGAATACTCCTATATTTTTTTAAAGTGTTTGGAATTAGTTATTTCTAAGTACCTGTTACTACAGAAAATGTATCTATAGCTTATCTATTTTTACATGTTGCTGAAAACCTTTAAAATAAATTTTAGGCAATTTTACTTGCTATTACATAACTTTCGTTGATAGCTTAGATAATTTTACCTATTTTTCGAATTAGGACTTTTTTACCTAAGCGACATAAACTGCCTTTAATTCGAAAGCTATATTATGACTCGTTTTAATATCAAAAATAGCTATAAAAATAAGATACTCGTTGTATCTTATTGATATATATAGAAATATAGATGTATGTTAAAACCATCTAAATCCGACTATTTTGTGATTTTTAATGATATTTTTTTTCTAAAAACTTTAACTTTAAATCACTCTTCTGTAAAGTTTACTAAATGTCGCATAGGCATTTTTACCTCATATACTATATACCTCAAAGCGTTGATATACTAAATAGATAATTAAAACAGAAATAATATAATATATCTATGGACGCTTCACACCACGTCAATCTGATCATGTGGTAAGTTCTTGAAGAACTTGTGTTACGGGTACCACATAACGGAAGAATATTTAATACTTTTATACTATACACATATTTAAGATTTTATTATATTATACACATATTTAATACACATCCATGACCCAGGAACACAGAAAACTTTTTGTTCCTTCGGCGGGATTTGAACCCACGACCCCCGGCTTGAACAACGACACGCTCAACCAACTGAGCCACAGAGATCGTCATAGAAATAGAACTATACACTTTATGTGAAATTTACAAGTACATAATTATATAGTAACATTTCTATAGCTTAATACATTCCTAGTATCTCAATGTAGAGCATTTACTATTTTTTATAAAGTTGATTATATCTCGGAAGCGGTGCATCCTACTGAAAAAATAATGAAAATTTCCTCCCCCTTAGAAACTCCGCAACATCACATTTTCTTCACGATAGAAGAAAAAAAAATGAAAATCCTGAATTTTCGAAATTTTTAAGCTTTATACACCGTTCGATTCGTGTCTCAAAGTAGAGCATTGCCATATTTTTTCCTATAATCGCTTCTATCTCAGAAACGGTGCATCCTACTTGAAGAATAATGTAAATTACCTCCCCCTTAATAACCCCGCAACCACATATTTTCTTCATGATGGGCGAAAAAAAAATCGAAAATCCTGAATTTTCCAACAGTTATATAGATCAGTGTTTTTCAACCTTTTTCATGATGTATATGTTCATGCCCCCTTGTATGAAAAAATATTTCGCGACCCCCCGACCCTTTTTTTTTAATCATGTATGTATGTGTATGTTACAGTGTTACAAATATTCATTTCATACGACGTTTTTATGCGTCTCCATATTTGGGATTCGGATATAAGTACATAATATAGTACGTCAAACACATTATTTTACAATTACGTAAGTATATCGATGATATCGATGACCGATTTATGAGTATATCCTTTTGTTAAAATTCTCTTTCTTAATAAATCAATCTTTTTAATTTTTATTGCTGAATTGAGTGGGGATCTGTTTTCGTGAATATCAATTTCCTATAATTTTCAGCGTAGTATACCTACCGACAACTGAAAGATCTGTAATACCTCTTGTAATTAATTCCCTCAGCAGCTTATTACAAAGCGAATTAGTATCGTCTTTTATTAGTATAGTTTTTTACTAAAGTTCTCTCGACCTCCGTCGACCCCCCTATAGAAGCTTCGCGACCCCCCAGGGGGTCGCGAACCACAGGTTGAAAAACACTGCTATAGATTTATACATCCCTCGTATCTCAAGCATTTACATTTTTTTTATAAAATTGATTCTATCTCGGAAACGATGCATCCTACTGAAAAAATAATGAAAATTTCCTCCTCCTTAGAAATCCCCAACATCATATTTTCTTCATGATGGGAGAAAAAAATCAAAAATCCTGAATTATCCAACATTTCTATTTCATTTCTACATCCCTCGTATCACAATGTATAGCATTGCCAATTTTTTTCCATAATCGCTTCTATCTCAGAAACGGTGCATCCTACTGGAAAAATAATGAAAATTTCCTTCCCCTTAATAACCCGGAAATCGCATATTTGCTTCATGAATGGCAGAAAAATTAATGAATCCTGAATTTTGAAAAATTTATATACATAGCTGGTACCTTGAACTACATAACATACTGTAATAAAATAAAGATCTTTTAATTTAGTATTCACATTCATTTTACGAAGATTTAATATTCTCCATTTTGGAAAATTAAATTGGAAGACAATTTTGTAATCAGCACCCCCAGAAAGCTAGAAAATGACACCCATGCCAAAGAAAAACATTAGTATCCAAAAATAGGATTTTCCGTAGCCTGCAAATTGAATTTTTAGCAGCCATTAATTTATCAACCAAATCTGGTTTTATAGCTGCTTATATTGGTATAATGGTCACCAACTCGGAAATTAAGTCACCAAAATATAAATGTCGGTGCTAATTTGGATTAAATTTCGCCTCTTTTTATCTGCCGACTTTTGAATTTTTTGTCACCTGACTCCTGAGTGATTTCGCTAGTTTAGTGATTTAGTCGCCAACATATTAATTTGCTGCCAAATTCAGTAATACAGTATGCTCACGTGCAGCCGCCAACTTTGTTCGCTCGATTAATTATATCCCTTTCTTTACTAACAAACTTGCTCATTTCACATATTTTATGTTTTTTTCACAGAATACAGAACATCGTTTTATTAAATCCGATACGTAAGAGTATAGACTTATAGAGTATTTATACGAATATTTTTAACAGACTTCCAAAAAAGGAGGCGGTTATACGTTCGGCTGTATGTGTGTGTGTGTGTTTTTTTTTTCGCTGTCGCTGTAAATAAGTTTTATTTCATACTTTTTAGTGTATTTTTACTTTGGAAGACGATTTAATTTTTTGTTTAAAAATAATAATTAATTTTAACTAAACCAAAGGTCGAATGTTATTATCTATTCAGTCAGTCTACCTATTATGTGTTAATACTTGATTACTTATTGCTATTTGTTGAATGCATACTATATACTTAATTTAGTTACAGTTTGGATATAATATACCTACATAAACTTAGAATTTACATTAAGTATATATTAATTACTGCTTTCTGATTTTAAAGTCTAGTAATTTTGTTAATATTTTTTTTTACATTTTGGTAATTTATGAGTAGATATTCGTAAAAGTAGTTAGGTTACAACATCTTTTTAATAATACATCTATAAAACTAATATTATAATTAATTTCTAACCTGACTAACGGGCGAAATTAATAACGTATCTATAATTTTAGATTGATTTCAATCTCAGATTCTCAAACAAAAATTGACGTAAATTGACGTAAAGTCAATCCTAGATCGTTGAAATGTATTGAAATCTTGATCTCAGATAGCTAAATTGAGATTAGGATTGATTATTAATTTCGGGCGTAAATATTCATAGAATATAGATCAAATAGATACGTCAAAACTTACAATATTTATGTACCGCGTCACCCATTGGAAATTTCATTAATCAATAATGTTACATTTCACTCAACACAGTAAAAATTCGTGAAAGGGATGTAGTCCAGCGGGAATCGGCACGTGAGTACCGAAAACTATTCCACCTAAATTTTATTATACGATCCTCTTGAAATTGCCCTCATAAATGCATGCTGCCATGGGGCAACCCTGTGACATATTGTTTAAACCGAAATCGCATAAATAATTGCAAGGAATTGTTATTTTTCAACCGGACTATTTTTTTTTAATATTATTTATTGAACAACAAATAAAAAAGGTCCTATGACTTTTCACGATATAAAGTTAATATTTTTAGAGATATGTATGAAAAATAACAATTTTAAAAGCCAAGTCAGACCTTAGGTTAAATGATATTTTATGTTGTTATAAATAAATTTCAGGACTGACCATTGAACTTGGCACCTATTTGGATCTCACTTCTTTTGTCATTAAAGTCAAAAACTAAGGCATGTGTCATATTATTGAACTTGGCTCTCATCTCACATTTATGTTTTTGATAGGATAACAATCCTTTGTATTCACCTAACTACCGATCTGCATGCCAAATTTGAACTTTCTACTTTCTAGGCTTAGATCATAGTTTCTAGGTCATCGGGAACTGGGTTAGAGTTTTGATCTATTGGTTAGTCAGTGATAAAAATGACGATTTTTGGACGTTAATATCTAAATAACCGTTTGAAATGTGTTTATGAAATTTGGAGCATATATGTATCTCGCAAGTCTCAATATATGAGCTAAATTTGACACGTTTATGTGAAATAGTTTTTGAGTTTTGAGGGGGTCAAAAGTGGCTCTAAATGGTTGCCAGTTCTGTTACTTGAACTTGGCTTGACACTTTACCGCGTGTCCATAAAGTATCCCACGGGATCCATACATTTCCCTACGATAAAAAGTAGCCTATGTCCTTTCTCAGGCTATATACTATCTGTGTACCAAATTTCATTTCAATCGGTTCAGTAGTTTTGCCGTGAAAGACGGACAAACAGACACACACACTTTCCCATTTATAATATTAGTATGGATTATTCAATTATAGCACAGAATAAATCGACCTATGCGCAGAACAAAGTTACACCTGCAAAATCCTTACTTTACAAGAGATCGAAAAGAAGGTCGACTCGTTAATTTTTGCTCTAACTTTTTTCTTGATTGGCCTATCCCGAAAAATATTTAAATAATTTTGTAAATATGTAAGTATTATAAACGAATGTTTAGTTAGAAATAAAATATATTTTAGATTAATATATTGTTATTTAGGTGTGTCTAGGTGACTATGTAACCATATACAGCGGAAAACCCATAAGTCATTATGTTTAGATGTAACTTTACTCTTGGGAAAAGCTTCAGTGATTTAAATAATTAATATAACTTTGTTTCTACTTACTTATTTTATCAGTTTCTTGATTTTTTTTTTCATTTAAAATATATAATATTTATTTCGAGCGTGTAAACTTTGTCCAGCATCTATCGTAATAGGAATATTCGCGCCCGTGATCGTTCCAGAGCACAGTGTGTAATATTGCCTTAGATGCGGCCATCCATGTTTTATGAGCTCATTGGATAGCTCTCATTGAGAAATACAACAATGTAGAAGTAACCATAGGTTTCTGTTGCTTGGTTTTTGAGATATTAAAAACTCGAGAAAATTCCATAGTTACCATAGAAACACAAAATTATACCTAAAAACCTTTTTTTTAGATACTATTGTAGACATCAACTTGTAATAGTCAGTTTCCTGGTGGTTAAAAGTGTCCATGAGATCAGAAAAATATAATTAAAAACCAGTAATTGCCTTTTATACCTTATTATGAAAATATTTTTTTTCTTAAAAAGAGTAGATTATTGGCAATCATTTTAAAGTCCAAAAATCTTGTTTATATATTACTTATTCGTTTTAAAAATTTCATGCAAAAACAATGTAGGACTTCGGAGATATTGAAATAAAAATTTTCAGGCTAGTTTGAGTTGTCTATTTTTGTCACTTGAGAATTTTTGTACTTTCTATAACGTTGTCGAAAAAATAAAATCGTACAAGATAATGATAGACAATAATATAAATAGTAATTACAGCAAATGAAAATTAGTTTTCGTGTAAGTTTTAACACAAGATTTTTTTGATCATTTGTGGCGCTTTGTGCGGGTTCAGTCTGGATGATTACATTATGTATAGAAATTTTCAAAAGGCTAAGAACTATCTTGGGAAGAACCTTTCGCTTGTTTATTTTTTTGCAACTATTTAGAGTAATGTATAGATCAGAGGACTCCAAAGCGCGGTGAAACAGGTCTAACACTGTAGTTTTTCTATTAAATTTTCGTGTGTGGTGTTCTCTGTCGTATCGTCAATATTTGTTCCGGGACTCACTGGCTTGTTCTGATAGCATACCAACTGGCAAAGGACTAGCTTTGATAATTTGACTCCCATGCATTAATATTTTGTGCAAAGTGACGGACATGTAGCACCACCTGTACTTATCTACATATTTTGTGGCAACATTTATGCAAAAAGTATGAAACTTTTCTACATCGATTTCTAGAGAACTTGAGAGCACCACCAATAAAGTGTGTAGATCGTCAACAAACCATCTTTCTATGCCTAAAATATCTGCAAAAGTTTCTCGGTGCAAATCTGATAGTGCAGTGCGTACCGTGTTGCCGTCATTTGTAGTTCCTGCGTTCGGACGAACAACTTAACATTTCCTCTCTCGTTAAATGGCGTCGCTGCATTATGCACATAATTCGATTATAAGTAAAAATATATTTTTTAATTTTTGAAGTAAAACTTCCTTAGGCGCGACTAGGGAGTAACTCAGATTTTTTTCCGACTTAAGCAACGCTATTCTTTAGTCTATAGTCTGATGACAAATGTCACCAGTTGTCATTTGCATTATTTGTTAATTATGATGTATATTGAGATGACAACCCTATTTTCATAGAAATTTTCAAAACTCATAGAAATGAAATATCTCCGAAGTCCCATGAGATAGGCAAGTAATATTTTAAGATATTGAAGATAATTATATAATGCATCAATGTAAAGTAAGAAATACTGCCAAAACGCTAGGACAATGGAGAAAACGAATTATTTCTGAAAATCATAAATTAATCAATAATTCTTAAATTACTGCAGCAATAACCATTTATTTTTGCATAAAGGTAGACGTTATTGTGTTAGGTTGACTTATTTACAAAAAATTTACTTTATATTATAATTTTAGAAAATATGCTTCAAAGACTGATTTTTTATAAAATCATAAAATCCATTTTTTTTTCAAAACTAAGCAAAAACAACTACTAGTTACTTCCCCAATGTTTTACATCATAGTAATATTTAACGATTGAAATCATAAAACATGGATGGCCGCATCTTCGGCAATATTACACACTGTGCAGAGCTCAGATCAAATACTTTTTATTTGGTCTGAGTTCCAGAGAACATAAACACGATTATATTCAATCCCCCCACGCCGAGAGCGCGTGCGTTGATTCCGATGCACTTATTAACATACCTAAAGCTTTGTTTATGGGAGGTAAAATTCATATAAACCTTTGTTCAATTGCTATTTGCAAAAGTACGCACATTTAATTAAAAAGGATTTTACTAGTATAATAAATGAGTTAATTTAGTACTAAATGTACAAAAAAAGCAATTTGGCTTTATTGTCATATGTAACTTTGTTCTTCGCATAAGTCGAAATAATAGTACAAGAATAGAAAAGTTTAGGTATTGCCCATTTTTGTGTGACGATTGAAGGCGTGACATTACTTGTAAAACAAGTTTTAAAATTGCAATGATTTGTGCGCTTCGTATATTTAAAGTGAATAATATTATCAATGTTATCGTATTAACCTCTACAAGGTCGAGAATATTTGCCACGTTTTATCGAAAAATACGTTACGTCACCACGATAAAGTACACATGGTTCAACTATTGCTAATCTAATCTAGTAAGTACCTAGTTACTACTGTTATCACTAATGATGATTTTAAATCAATAATAATTAGTACGTAGGTATTTAATAGCTACGGCATGTAAAAAACATTGAATTTGTAAGCCGAATATGGCATACATTTACCTTCTGAATAGCTAAATTGGCGAAAAAATGCTGGCACAAAAAACAAATCTGGCGATTAAATATTACAAGTTTTCATAACTGAATATTCAAAACCGGCCGCGCGGAACAGATATTCTATTTAAAACGGTTTAAGGCCCTCCCCCGAGCAAAAGACCTTGAGGCGGTCAGCCGCATAACTCAGTTGAAAATTTTTCACATAACTTAGTTCAAAATTGACCAAAAAACAATTTAAACGGCGAATATCTAGCTTATGAAATTGCCTATCTATTGGTGTGTGTCCCAAATAAAATTAACTTGTAAATACTATGGAGACGCTGAAACTATAATTGAATGTTCATTGAACCATCTTGGCAACATCTTGTGAGCACACATTTTGAGAATTAGCACATATTATACACAATACATTAGGTCCTTACATAATATGAAATTGGCGTTTTGTCGGACTGACCACTTTGATCTCAAATACATCGTCTTTGGTTAGGATTTCCTATTTAAAATTTATACCGCTATTTACTTGTGTTTTGGAAAACCTAATTAATTTATTTTTTCCTCTTTTGGTTTTTTCTTTGCGTCACGACGGACGGACGGACGGACATGATGAAACTTAGACTCTGTCCAGAAAGTGCGTAAGCCTGCGTAAACCTACGCACGTAGAGATTCTTAGGGGCCCCATACATGGTCCGGTCTACCTTCAGTTCGGCCTGAACGGATGCAAAATCGTATCGTGTGTGTGCAATTTCGAGATCGCATCAGGCGGCTGTACGGACTGAAGCGATTCGTTCCAGTGTTGCCAGCCCTTTTTTTGTGAAACTACTAAACTCGTATCGATTTCTACTAAAACTACTAAAAAACTACTAAAGAGGCTACTTAACTTAGGAATTCCTGAAGCCCCCCCAAAAACCACTGCATTTTAGGTTTTATTATATTAAATTTTTTTCATTAATTGAATTTGATTATAAATTTTACCATTAAATTAAAATATACTAGGAAATATTACGTATTTAGTAGCTATTTTGCATATCATTACTGTCTGGCTCTTTCCTACTTAAACACTACTAATAACTAAATTTCTACCAAGGAGGGAATAAAATACTCAATTTAGTAAAATTTTGTAAAATAACTAAGTTGGCAACATTAATTCTGGCCTGACCGATCGGCCTGAACGCGCGGCCTGTCCTGACCGTGTGTGGACAAATCGCTTCAGTTCTTGCCCGACCCGCTGCCGTGCGGGCGTGTATCTTGTACAAGCGTTGTATGAGTTTTCGCGGTGTTTAAATACAAAATTGATAAACACGACCGTAGCGCGCGGCAAACCAGAATGGACTGATGCGACTGTTCCGTGTGTGGGCACGAATCAGATCAGGCCGAACTGACGTAAATTGGATTGGATGCGATTTTTTCCGTGTGTGTGCTCGAATCCGTTCAGGCCGAACTGACGTCAGTTCCAGCTGAAACGATCGGCCTCTCGTCTGTGGGGGCCTTTATCTTATAACAACAAAATGTCTGCCGGTGTATCTGTGATGCCAACTTGGGACTTTTTCCCTAAATTTAGGGAGAAAAGGTATCTGAAGGGGTTATTAGGGGGGGGTTTATGCTTGTTTTAGTTAAATATGCAATTGATTTGCTTGACGATAAGTTATATAATATACTATCATTATTTAATTACAGCTGACCTATCACTTATTGGTATAAAAAATGTATTGTATAAAAAACCAAAATTCTTATTGCAAGCGTCTACCTGTTGCCAACTTGTCATTAAAGAATCACGCCAAAAACTTCACGTTTGTTGTGTCTAAGGAGGGTTCCGTTACTATCAACGCGTAATAGGTTTTTCAAATTACTTCAAAAGTCACAGTCCGGTTTGGTTCAAAATAATTTTCCCTTAGTTTTAAGCATTATATATCAGCATGGAAACTTACAAGTTTAACCTATAATTTAGAAAACTACTCTACAACTACTCGAAAATTTTGAAAAAATGTCATGTATGAAATCTTGACTCTATTTTAAAGCGCTATTCAACGTTATGCAATACAACGGGGTACAATGAGAAAATATTTTTCATCCCCACTTCTCATGTATGGAGAGCCACCCTCAAAATATAAAATTATTATTATTTTACGATGCTAAATCCGAGATAATATAATATACAAAAAACTATACCAAATTTCATCCATTTATATTCATAATTACAGAAGCTAGAGGCGTGGACAGACAGACAGACGGAGGGACAGAGCAAAACTATAAGAGTTCCTTTTTATTACGAAATCGACTATTTTTAGTAAAGGTTATCTAAAAATTTTAACTGTCTAGCTATCAAGGATTATGATCTCATGAGACATAGCCTGGTGACAGACATACAGTTTTTACCCTCTAGATATCTACGAAATAACTTATAGTCTGTAAGTGTTAAAAAAAGTAGTGAATCATGCATACAAATGTCAAAATTGACGCATTAGCTGTGATTACATTAATTTACCTATTAAAGTAAGCCATTTTGACATATAATATAATAATTATAATAATATAATATATATGGGCGCTTCACACCACGTCAATCTGATCCCGTGGTAAGTTCTCGAAGAACTTGTGTTACGGGTACCAGACAACGGAAATATATTTAATACTTTTATACTATACACATAATATTTAAGATTTTTATTATATTATACACATATTTAATACACATCCATGACCCAGGAACACAGAAAATCTTTTTTGTTCCTTCGGCGGGATTTGAACCCGCGACCTCCGGCTTGAGCACCAACATGCTCAACCAACTGAGCCACAGAGGTCGTCAATAGTATGTAGATACGCATGATTCACTGCCTTCATAACGTGAATAGGCTAAAGTATAGACTTTATATGACACGAATAGGACGCGACCGCGTCATTCAATGTGCTTCGTACAGTGCAACTAATTTGTTAATGCCTTCGGCAATCATCGTTTTTTTTTCTACGGAAATGACGGATGTTGGAAAGCATGTGTGGGACTTCCGAAAGATATTAGCAAAGTAGTTTTACTGTATAAAGTATCTTTATAGGTATGTTTTTCTAAAAAGGTAATACTTACATATTTGGTATGTAACTTTTTTGATTTTTAACGGTACCTATATATTTTATCGTATTATGTAACTTTATGAAGTTTCGATGAGGCATAAGTACTTTAATAATTATATTTGAGAGTATTCGCATGCTAGGTAAAATCCACGGGAACCGTACTATTTGTTTTAGGGAGAAATATTTTTTGAAACTTGGCAACTCGATCTTACTACGCTTTCATTGCACTCCAAAATACAGGGGATGACACTTTTGACTATTTCAAATCGATATCAATTATGTGTTGAAGGTTTTAATATAAAATGTCTTCAGAAATAATTGATTTTGACAAAACATTGACAGCACAAAATTTCGGAACACTCTGTAAAGTAAAATGGCAACAGTGTCAACCGATCTGAATGCTGTGTAACGAATGAACTGAATACTTCTGTCTCACTCTGAATCATACAATCGGAGCGAGAAAAACATTTTTCTTTCACTTTGTGTCTCGTGCGTACTCGAGGTAGCTGCGTATATTACTGCGTAATTGCTGCTCCTATTTGAGTCAGGAGCGGAGCACCTATACGTGTAGTATGGGCATACCCACAATCCCAACAGCCTTGTGAGTGCATACTTTCAAGGTCTATTAATTTATAATCAAAATAGGTTCAGTGGGTAGTTGTATTGGTATTGTTAACCTTTTGAGTCTTATCTGGTGCTTTTTACCTGCTGGTCATACTTACATTATTGTTAAAATACATATTTATAGTAGTGGATTTAGTGTTAAGCGGACCTTTAGTCAGGTAGATTGAAGAAAGCGCAAAATTTATCACCTCTCCATAAATTTTCAGCCCCTTTTTATTTACTAACCAACAGATTTACGAAAAAATAATACTTTGATTGAACCGATAGGAATTACTCCTGCCGATGTTATATAATCTATAATTTGTGTATGTTTCTATACTATATATGCATATATTTTTTATTTAATTAATTTATAATCTTAGTTGATGTTAATTTGTTTAAGGTACCTATATTGAAAGCTTATTTTTTTTACCAAACATAAAATATTTTTTTTGCTAAATAAGCGAAAAACTTTCTAGCTCACTCCGCGCGTTAGCTTTTAATTAATATAATATTATAAAGAAATTAATACAATTATTTTTTTAAATTCTAATAACCATGTTATGAAGGAAATAACAAAATCAAAATTTTCGGGCCACATCTTCTTTTGAGAGCTGGATCCGTGAAAGTGAAAGTGGTTTAATAGGTCAATTTTGTACGATACGCGCATAGCTAAAATAATACGCACGTAGCTCCTGGACGCAATGTATGGGGCCCTAGTACCTCGACTACGTGCGTAGACCTTACGTGCGTAAGAATACGCAGTTTCTGGACATAGTCTAAGGATTCTGAGACTCGAAGTAGGGAATTCTAAATAATAAAAAAAGAGCATTTCAGGATAAATGTTTAAGGAGGGATCCGTAACTACAAAAGCGCAGTAGCATTTTTTTTTTTCAAATAACTTCAAAGTTACTATTCGATTTCGCTCAGAAGTAACCACTTTTTATGTTGACTTTGTAAAAAAGGCGTGAATGAGACCTTGCCTTTATTTTAAAAGACCTATTCAACGACACCCCACACGGATGGGGTAGAATGAAAAAATATTATTCATCCCCATTTCACATAATTGTACGGAGAGCCACCCCTAAAATATAAAATTATTATTATTTTATGATGTCAAAACCGAGATCTATAAAAATCTATAACTATACCAATATAATATTTATATTCATAATATTAATTACCGAAGCTAGAAGGGCGGACAGATGGACAAACGGACGGACAGTACGAAACTAAACTATAAGGGTTCCTCGAGTATTACGGGACCCTAAAAAGTATCGATTTTATTAGATAAAGTAGGTACCTTAGGTAGTTTTTTTCGACACGACTGTATTTTCCATTTTCGAAAGGTGTCGAAAACTTCAAAAATTTAAAGGTTAAAAAATTGAAGTCGATTTTTATCAAAATTTAAAAAACGACTGTCAAAATATGGGAATAAGGTCAAAGGCAAGGGAAACGTTATAACGTTGAAACTTAAAAATTAGATTATTAATCATCACTTATTAGTCTAGTATTCTTGATTCTATAATAATATTTTGTTTTCAATACCTGGTGAACAAACAACAAAAAATGTACCTACGAAGGTTGAAGGTCAACTATATTTTCTAGAACATAATAATATTTTATTTACGTTCTCCCTCCTTACTATCGTAATAAAGATTAAGCCATCGCACTCTTGCTCCAACGGTTTGAGTAGGCGCTGCAGATTACTAAACTTATTATTTCCGAAGCTTTGTCACAGATTACTAAATAGTTACTACGAAAAGTTTGTGTGAAACAATACAGGGCACAAAGCGAGAAGTCCTCTCTCTCGCGAGAAGTCCTTGCGCGAGAGCGAGAAGAAACCTGTCCCCATTCAGGTCATTCACGTTCACCGGGGTCCTCTGCAAGTGAATTAATCGACTTTTATCAAATTTGCCAATAAAGTAGACCACGCGGAAAGACTTATACAAATACTACTTTTTATCCCGATGAAATGTAGACGTACGGTTCCCCGGAATACTCTTTCGTGCGTATGAGGGATAGAGATGGATTTAAACAGTAGGTTGCCAAGGATATTTAAGGCTTTTAATTATCGTCACCATCACCTTGATGAGTGGCAGTCCTCCACCGTGCGCTTTACCCGAAGCTTTCTGCCGCGCACTGTAAAACTCTGGAATGAACTGTCGCCAGCAGTATTTCCGGACCACTACGACCTGCAAACCTTCAAGAAGGGAGCGTATTCCCTTCTAAAAGGTCCGCAACGCACTTGCAACTTCTCTGATGTTGCAGGTGTCCATGGGCGACGGTGATCGCTTTCCATCAGGTGATCCGTTTGCTCGTTTGTCCCCTAGTTTTATAAAAAAAAAAAACGTTTTTTTCCGTTTGATGATTGACGTTCAAATCAGCAGTGGTGTACATGTTACGGGTAATGCTAGAAGATAGAGTAAACCTTTTTTTTTTTTTTTTTTTTTTTTGTTTTTGTTTCCGGAGGGGAAAATGCATTACGCATACCACCCAGGCGCAGGGGGCACCCGAGTGGTGATGTGGGACTCCCGTATAGGCTAATGAGACCCACGGTATACCCACTAAAAACCACCCCCCACCTTCCTCCTCGCCGCCCTGTGACGGGGCCACGGGAACGATAAACACATCCGCGACCCCGCCGGCGGCAGCCAATAAGCGGCTCCATCCTAGGCCCGAAGGCCCCAGGCGCACCAGATGGTAGGGTGCGCCTCCCTCCTCGGCCTCCACCAGTACTGTAGCAGACTCCCCCTGAGTCTGCTACTAGGAGGCCACGGATACCAGCCTCCACAACAGGTACCCGGTGGCAGATCTGGTATAATGGTTCTGCCACCGACCACACCTCGGCCGCAGAGGATAGGGCAAGCGGCGCACCGTAATACCAACTTGCCTCTTCCTCTGCGGCCCCACCAATGCCGTTAACCGTACGGAACGGCCCCGCCAGCTCGCAGGGGGGTAGGGAGAGTGGCACAACACCACCACGCCTCTCCCCCTGCGATCCCTCCACGGCCGCAGAAGATAGGGAGTACGGCGCACCGTAATACCGGCACTCCTCTTCTTCTGCGGTCCCACCTCCTAGCGCGTCCGCAGCGGACTCCTCCAGCCCGCTGGGAGCGCCCTCCTCGGGCCAGCCGGCGGCAAACAAGCCGGCCCTGGTTGCCTCTTCGCTTCACCGTGGGTGTCCAAACCACGGTTAAGATAGAGTAAACCTAGGTTTATTTGGGTTTACCTAGGATTACCCAAGCTTTGTGGATAAAGTTCGAATATTTATATATATTCGGCGTTTACCCGTATACATCTAAGTTTACCCAACACTGGTTGGGTAATATTCGATGTTGGTCTGATTAATATAATGGAAATAAATTTTAATTCGAAATTTACCCATACTCACCTAGGTCTACCCAAGACAGGCTGGGTAATGTTAGAATAATTAAAGAAATTAAAAACCATGTGCATTTATAGCTTTTGTTTAATTGAGAAAACGTACGCAAAACAATCATTGCTTTTTTAAAACTGGTTCCTTGAGAACATTTCTTCGATAGTTCCACGTTCGTTTCCTAGCTTCATCAGTAATATCTATAACTGCCATAAGCACGTTCCGAAAATCTCCTCTTCCTCTACCAACATTATTATTACGACCAACACCAAACATTACCCAACCAGTGTTGGGTAAACTTAGTTGTATACGGGTAAACGTCGAATATAAATAAATATTCGGACTTTATCCACAAAGCTTGGGTAGTCCTAGGTAAACCCAAGTAAACCTAGGTTTACTCTATCTTCTAGTATTACCCGTAACATCCCCAACCCTATTCCCTTCCCTACCCTCCCCTATTACCCTATTCCCTCTTAAAAGGCCGGCAACGCACTTGCAGCTCTTCTGATGCTGCGAGTGTCCATGGGCGACGGAAGTTGCTTTCCATCAGGTGACCCGTTTGCTCGTTTGCCCCCTTATTTCATAAAAAAAAAAACATACATATTATATACACTGTGATATTAATTATTATGCACTAGATGTTACCGCTACTTCGTACGCGCAAAAAGAAATCCCACGCAAAGCGTACACTTTACCGCGATAAAAAGTAGCCCCGTGATTTAAGGGGCAAATAGCCCCTAAGGCTTAAAAATCGCTCAGTTTGAGTCGGAACTACTCCGAAAAATGGGAATAAAAAAATTCAAAAAAATATACATTTCACTAGGGCATCGAGACCGGTTTTACCCGAAACCGAAAACCCGGGTTTTCCCGGGTTTTCGGGCCTACAACAAAACCCGGTTGTCAAAATATTGAAAACCGGTTTTCGGTTTTTTCGAGCTTTTTTTCATTATGAAATTCTACAACAGTTTATAACAGTTACAGTCACAAACCGAACGTTATAGTGGCTTGTGATTGTCAATGTAGATTTTTAGAACAATAGTTATAATGTTTTCATGTTGTATGTAGTACATTTGGGGCCACGGTAGTGCCCCCGCCCCGCCACACGGTGGGTCGAAAATCGGCTTTCATAGACATAGAAATGAAATCTCGAAAGTGATAGATTTTTTGATGGATATTGCTTCAGTTTAGTATTAATATGTAGAAAATTAAGTTTGAGATAATTTGGCCCAAAAATGAGGGAGTAATAATTTTTTTACGAAAAACTTGTATAGAGCCAACATGAAAAATTCAATTATTTCAAAAACGGCAAGTTTAACCGTAATATCCTGACAGATAGTTATAGTACCAATTATTCATGATTTTTTGGCATACATCATATTACGGTTTTAGCTGCTCTTTTTTTTAAAAAAATCGTCGAAATTTTTGTGAAAAAAGTTACCCTGTATTATTGCACGATTCGATAGTGTTACTATTAAGGAACAATTTCTGGAAAGTAATCGTATACGGCAAACTTGAGGAAAGTGTTGAATTTTAATAAACTCCTTCATATTTTGAACAAATGTATGAACAATTATATAAAATGCTAAAATTAAGCACTTTCCTTAACTTTCTCACATATAGTTACTTCCCAGTAATTGTTATTTACTAGCAAGACTATCGAATGCTGCAATAATACAGGGTGACTTTTTTTCAAAATTAACGGATTCGAATCCTAACCAAGGATGTTGACTTGGCTATAATCTGATAATGCAGTTATATTCGTCGTACACTGTGAAGTGAAGGAAAATTATGTCAGAGTAATTGCTTCCCAAAAATACTGGATTTATAACTTTTTTATAGAAAATGTCTATGAAGCCAACGAGAAAAATCCAATTATCTTCAAAACGGCAAGATAAATCCTTATATCCTTACATGCTGTTATAGTACTATTTATTCGTGATTTTTTTACATAGTTCATGAAACGGTTCTATTTGCCATTTTTTTTAAATAATCGAAATATAGATTTTGAAAAAAAAAGTCACCCTGTATTATTGCACCATTCGATAGTCTTTCTAGCAAAGAACAATTGCTGGGAAATAATTATATATGAGAAAGTTGAGGAAAGAACTAAATTTTACCATTTTATATTATTTTTCATGCATTTGTTCAAAATATAGAGGAATTTATTTAAATTTAACACTTTCCTCAAGTTTTCCGTATACCATTACTTTCCATAAATTGTTCTTTACTAGCAATACTATCGAATGGTGCATTAATACAGAATGACTTTTTTTTTTTCAAAATTAATATTTCGATTATTAAAAAAAAATGGCAAATAGAACCGTTTCATGAACTGTGTGAAAAAAACACGAATTAATAGTACTATAACAGCATGTAAGGATATAAATAAGGATTTATCTTGCCGTTTTGAAGATAATTGGATTTTTCTCATTGGCTTCATAGACATTTTCTATAAAAAAGTTATAAATTCAGTATTTTTGGGAAGCAATTACTCTGACATAATTTTCCTTCACTTCACAGTGTACGACGAATATAACTTCATTATCAGATTATAGCCAAGTCAACATCCTTGGTTAGGATTCGAATCCGTTAATTTTGAAAAAAAGTCACCCTGTATTATTGCAGCATTCGATAGTCTTGCTAGTAAATAACAATTACTGGGAAGTAACTATATGTGAGAAAGTTAAGGAAAGTGCTTAATTTTAGCATTTTATATAATTGTTCATACATTTGTTCAAAATATGAAGGAGTTTATTAAAATTCAACACTTTCCTCAAGTTTGCCGTATACCATTACTTTCCAGAAATTGTTCCTTAATAGTAACACTATCGAATCGTGCAATAATACAGGGTGACTTTTTTTCAAAAATTTCGACGATTTTTTTTAAAAAAAGAGCAGCTAAAACCGTAATATGATGTATGCCAAAAAATCATGAATAATTGGTACTATAACCATCTGTCAGGATATTACGGTTAAACTTGCCGTTTTTGAAATAATTGAATTTTTCATGTTGGCTCCATACAAGTTTTTCGTAAAAAAATTATTACTCCCTCATTTTTGGGCCAAATTATCTCAAACTTAATTTTCTACATAGTAATACTAAACTGAAGCAATATCCATCAAAAAATCTATCACTTTCGAGATTTCATTTCTATGTCTATGAAAGCCGATTTTCGACCCACTGTGCGCCAGGACGAGTGAGCGAAGCGTAAGGGACCAGACTACCTTTTCTCGAAGCGATTCGTCGATTTTTTGGACCTTCATAACGTGGTATAATTTATTATTCGGTTCCATTAGCGCTCAGTGCGAATTGCTCTCCGTTCCCATGATACCCAAAAATCGAGTGGGCCTAACGGAATCCGTCCCATTGTGTTAAAAATGTGTGCTCCAGAGTTGGCACCGGTCTTAACGCATCTTTTTCGGCTCACCTGCTCTTATGGCACAGTCCTGGCATCTTGGTAGACAGCTTTGGTGTGCTATCGCCTGCCCTGTTCATACTGCATAATGCATATCAATGATAATATTATGTGATGACGACAGTACGGGTGATGCCTTATATACAGGTCGCCCGAACATCTCTTGGCAAAATGTCATTGAGAGTCGAAACGAACTTGTCTCTCAAATTAAGAATTCATTGGAGAAGATCTCCGAATGGGGTAGACTTAACTTAGTCCAATTCAACACCTCTAAGACACAAGTTTGCGCGTTCATCGCTAATAAGTTACCGATGGTCGTATGTCCTCGTTTTGAAAGCATACCCATAACTGTCTCCTCCAACATCGGAATACCTACTTGGTGTTAGCATATCGAGCGAGGTCTAGTTCCGATATCATCTGGAGGGCAAGGCCAAGTTAGCCTCTAAGAAGGTTGGTGTTCTGAACAGGTCAAAGCAGTATTTCATCCAGTCCAACGCCTACAACTCTATAAGGTGCAGGTTCGGCCTCACATAGAATATTGTTCTCATCTGTGGAGGGCTAGACAAGATGCATTAAATAATATCGACGGCGAACTTCGTGAATAAAAAATGTATGGGATTGACATAAGCGTGCGTTAAATGACATATTCAGTCGTATCGTTAAAAAAATTGGTAGCCAAGCAGCCACTTTGAACGAATACGCTAACGATGCACTCATATAACGAATTGCTCTAACGCGTTTCTCCATAAAATGCCCATACAATGCCTAGACAAGCGGCCGTAAGTGACATTTAGTAGATCGTGATCTTTATCTTTATCGACCTAACGATAAAGATACCCAGAAAGCTACCTTTAATCTTTATCGCCTCAACGAACAATATGGCGGATTTTTATTGATCAGCTGTTATTTGTAAATAATAATGATTTGCCTAAAGTTGCCTAAACGGTCTATATAACACCTTCTGCTAGTAGTCTATATTGCAAAAAGTCAAAAGAATTCAATCTAAAGTATTCAATAAATCACAATTATTGTCAATACCTAATATGTAATTCATTGTATTCAAGTATAATTCAACACTTTGTTAAAATATAAATTTCTTAATTTGTAGCTTACTTGCAGTTTGTAATCTTTACACGCTACTATATCAGCTGAAAGCAATCTTTAGGTGTATAGTAGGTACCTAAATTACTACTATAATTTAGGTACCAAATGGAGTTCATAATTAAGCAAGTTTCTCTGAAACTTCCTTAGAAATAAAGATTTGTATTTAGTAATTAAAATTTATAAGTTTTTCAATGTAATGATATTTTATTGTCATCGATGCTCAACACCTTCGCCTTATAAATGGGTTAGAAGGACACAAACACCTCATAAAAGTTTTGAAATATTTGCTATTATACTTTGATTAATTATTACAAATGTAATATTATATATCTATGCTATTATACACCTATTATAAACAGTCAAGTAGTGTTAACCAATTAAATACTTAATATTTAATCTCTATAGTATATTTGTGACTAAATAATTGAAATAGTCTTTACAATTTTACAGAACTATAACGTTAAAGGAGGTGTAATTAAAGTACCTTGACTGTACAGGATACTATTGCAATAAATAAGTAAACCTAACACTTACCACATATTGTAGACAAAATATTACAATGCGGCCATAACACTTTGAATTTGTTATAAGCATTGTCTTGCTAGAATTATTCATTCATTCTAATTTAAGAGCTTTGCTCTTGTCAGTGATGCTTTCTCCATTCCTCTCTGCACTCCGCCCTTCTCTTGACCTCCTAATACGACACGACCATCACATTCGCCTACACCTGTCTATAAAAGTTTTTCTCGGCTTTCCATGTTTTCTACTACCATCCCTTCAATTATTCCTCTAATAAAGTTGTCGTGCCGTATCAAGTGTCCGTATTAGGATTGATTAAATAATAACAATACAAGAGTATTAACATTTTATTTTACTTTTTTAAGTAAGTTTTACATGGTTTTAGTAAGAAAATAAACTTAAAATGTAAAAATACTCTTATTTCTTGCAAAGGAATTACATAATGCAGATATTTCATTAAATAATTACTGTTTTATCTCAAGTCACATAACCAATAATAACATTATACAATTTAAAAATCAACACAGCTAATAATAATTATTATTTACACGCACTAGTTAGAGCCTGTCACAGAATGAATACAAATTAACTTAGGTTGGTAGCGGTTTTGATACATTAATAATTACTTAATGATTTATATCACTTCTCACTAATCACTACGAATAAACTGCATTAATAAACAACATTATTGTATACCTACAATTCCTACAAATTATAAAGATTTAAAACGCATTTTACTTATATAATATAAGGTAATGATAATATTTAAGTAGTCAAAAATCCTAATATTATAAATATAAAAGTATGTGAGGATGTTTCTTCTTTTTTTCTTCTCTCCACCAGTATGAAGCCTTGAAGCCAACTTTTATGTATAACGATACAGAATCGGCCAGCAGATCTCAAGTACATTATACGGACGCTCTACCGGTGAAGGAAAACATCGTGAGGAAACCCGCACATAGTTGGCCCCAGACGTATTGACTAGTCATTCCTCTGGACTAGGGTGGCTATGTTGTGAGAATGCCGTATGCGCTTGGGCAATCATACGATATTTAAAAACCAAATGTCCCAGGCACTACAGTATTTCAAGAGTGGTTACTTCGCTCGGAGAATACTGTATAAATCATCCATCATCGGATGTAAAGGCCTAAGTTAGGTAAATTGTTATTTTGATAACAAACAAAAATTATTGTACTTCAACTTCTTCTTCTTCTTCTGGCCAGTTTAAAGTGTTACCAGGACATGGATATAGTCCTAAGGATAGAAGACTCCGTATTTTGTAATTGCTGAAAAAGAACTGTATTGCCTAGGTAATAGAGTGTATTTCACAATGCACGTATCATAGAGGCAAATCCGAGCCGAGCGAGATAACCATAAGGGAGGCCGTGTGTCTCGTTCTTGCATGTTGCCAACCAGAAAAATGTTGGTATTTTTAAAAAGTAACTTGAAAAATCTTAGATAAAACGTGTGTACTTTATTATTATTTTAACAAATGTTTATAACTATATCGTATTCTAATGAAAAAAGTTAGAAATAGTCATTTAATACTAAATAAAAATGCAGTTTACATTAAAACCTTTTCCTTCTTTTTTATTAGATGGTATCATTCGCAAGACAATAGATACGCCATTACAGTCGGACAAGGATCTTTTGGCACTTGGATGGGGGCGTGAGTGTCGCAAATAAGAACAATACTTATTACTAAAAGTGAAATTTTACAAGACGGCGATGTTATTACTGATTTTATCCACGTGCAAAAAGGTAAGTGTCGCAACTACAAAACAATACAATATAATACTAAAAGTGACATTTTACAAGACGGCGATGTTAGTTCTGATTTTGTCCACGTGCCAAAAGATCCTTGTCAGACTGTACACATATTTTATGCTGAACACCGGATAATATTAAAATTCATAATAGTACCGGTGCTGGATTTTCTGGACGCACCGTGAGTATGGCCTTTAGTGTAATCTCTTAAAATCTGTTTATAATGGGTGTCCTATGACCATTTGGCAAGAAATCTGTATAAAATCTGTATTATCAATGAAAACTAGAAGATAATTAATTAAATAATGTATTATATAATATAATTATTCGAAATAGAACTCTGGAGTCATACAATAGATAAACAGTTATCCAATTGTGTGTCTAATTTATAATCCTCTGAATTTTTCCCGGTGTTTCGGATTTCGGTGCATATTGAAGTTCCAGCCCACGAAGTATAGATAACAAGGAGTCCGAACGTAATGTTAAAATAATGGTCTCAATTACGGGGACAGATTTTTGCCGGTAGAGCGCGCGACGGTTCGACATGCACTCGTTTGAAATTACGCGGGAAGTTAAAAGTTGCTATTGACAGCTCTGGAAAGATTGAAATCTTATTATATAAAAGTTTAAGGAAATTCTTAGAAACTGTTCTCGAAAAATAGATACCGTAGAACACGGTAATTGCCTAACGGTAATTTAAAAATAATTGTAATAAATAATAGTATTGGCAACACTCGGTATAATAGTATTGGCAACACTTGGTACTCGTCGGTCTCGCACGCCTAGCGGCAGAAAAGAGAACTAAGATCTGGTCCTATTATTGTGTACATAATTATTATTAAAAAGCCTATACCGTTCGGACTCCTGGTATCTATGCTTCATGTTCCAGCCTTACAACCGTAATAATCGGCCTTGTTAAATAAGTACCTACTTTATTCTTATTGTAAATTTCTACACTTGAAATTTGATTCCATTTTATACAAAACACTCTAGGAACTTTCAATAAAACTTCTAAGTACCGTTTTACTGAATCGACTGACTTGCACTGACTATTTGTATTTTGAACTTTAACTAGACATTAGACTTGAAAATAATACGGTGTTGAAATCATATAGGTACCTACATTAAATCTAGTTGTCTGCCTTTTTAACTTGACACTGACAAATAGTTTTATGCCGTAACGCCATCAATAACTAAAAAAAATATATATGACATTTGACAACTTCACAACTGACGGCTATATTCTTGACAACTAAACGTTTGAGCAATTCGTTGTTGCGATTCGAACAACAGTGTGCGTTTGGCTAGGGACATTTTGTCGTGATCTCAAAAGAGAAGTCGATACGACAGATCTTTCCGAATTTTAACGAAGGTAATTTGTCTAGGCGCCCTGGGCAGGAGCGCCAAAGTACCAGCTTCTCCCTCTGGATCGTATCCAACGAAGGGCCGCTCGAATTGTCGACTGCCATAGTATTTCAAACAGGCTTTACTCCTTAGAGCTACGTAGAGATGAGCATCGCTCTGCATCATATATCGGTTATATTACGGGGAGTGCTCCGAGGAATTGTTCGGACTTATACCTGCTGCAACTTTTCGCTATCGTTCGAAGGGACAAAATATTTATCATCCTCATCACCAACTGTCGCAACAGTATTTCCGGACCATTACGACCTGCACACCTTCAAGAAGGCAGCGTATTCCCTCCTAAAAGGCCGGCAAGGCACTTCTGTTTCTACACGCCTTAACTCTACAAGCCTAACTTTACAAACTCTACACTTTAGTCAAATTATGTGGCTTGGCCATTTCGTCAGGCAACGTATTTTGACTAAGGTGTAAAGTTTGTGAAATTATTAATTACTTTACATGAAAATGTTTATGGTGGGATCACATTTTACCAGTATTACGTTGTTACAATAGAAAGCAGCTGATAAAAGTTAAGTTAGGACATTCCTAACAAAATTCTACAAAATCAACAAAAAACCCCAAATACCCGAAAAAACCCGGGTACCCGGTTTTGAAGATGGCTGGGACCGAAAAACCCGGTTTTTTTAAATATGACCGGTCTTCGATCCCCTACATTTCACACTTCAATCCTTCATCTTTAATATCATCGTTAATTTTTTTAATAAGACGAAGATTAATATTAAATAAATTAAAATTAAAAAGCCCTGTTTTCAGATTTCTTTTTCTATCTACTTACTACCTACTACGGCTATAAAGATGGTTCTTTTACGAAAATGTGAAGAATATATTTATCTAACATTCCATCGTTGGATTTTTCGAAATACCGTTTTGTTTTCAAAATATACGTAAATAACTATTATTTTGTGAAAATATTTGTATTTTGAATAAATTATTTTTGATTTCATTTCATTTCATTAAATATCGAGAAGTTTCCTCGATTTCTCATGGATGCCATCGTCAGGTCACAACCCTTTACATCAAAAAAATAATTTTGTAAATCGGTCCACAGACGGCGCGCCGGCGCGGCGGCGGAGTAACCGTTGAACATAAAAAAATTATATACAGCCGAATGTATAACCGCCTCCTTTTCTGGAAGTCACTTATAGTGTCCGTAAAATCAGTATAATAATAGCTTTACTTATTATGGTGACACACCCAATTGCTAGCACTGTACCAAATTATTACCGACCCGAACAAATAGTAGAATTATAAGCTTCTCACTAATTAATTTTTGTTTCCACAATTAAAACCAAAAATTGAATGTTTCTGGAAACTACTGCCGGCGACACCATACTTTAAACTATAAAGTATTTTCCTCTGTAACAATCTAAGTTAAATTTGGAACATATCTTAAAGTGCTGAAAATTGGTGCTTTCACCCTATATTATTAATTTTATTTTTCGGTTTATGATGTATTTTTTACTAACTATTTATCTCTAGTAAATGTACAGACGCATAATCCGACTTGTACTTAGTCAAGTTTTATCTGACTTTTTGCGTATACTATGATCGTACAAAGCATGACGCGGCCCGCATGACGTTTTCGATGCGTTGGACGAGTGCGGGGCGGTGTGAGGCGCGCGGGTGTAATCAGATTTTTTTCTAGCTTTGTACGCCCTCTTAATAAAAACATAATACTATGTCCTCTGTATATACCTAAAATAAACATAATTAAACTTCTTTTATTAATAATACTGTGATTCATTCTTATAACGTAGAGACGGCATCGTTTAGGATTCTTGTGATGGAAGTGCTATTATTACTACCTCCATTCGGGGGCATCTCTCGAAAATAGTGATTAAAGAATGTGTTTTTCGATCTCCAATTTCCTCTTTTTAGAATTTCGTCAATGTCGTATCTATTGTTCACCCAGTTTTCTGATGCGACTATGGCCCTAAAGCTGCCTGCTGAAGCAGAAATACCAGCTTCACGAAAAAGTGTGCGAATCCATCCAGCAATAACGCTACGTGATGCTTCTTTCGCACCACCTCTAGTAGTTATAAACAAACTGTTCAGGCCTTTGTTATGTCGTCTTTCCTGCGAGGCTGAAATACATTTTCTAATCCATGATACTAGATTAAGACGATCTTCGACACCGCTGTCCTTAAGAACCCATCCGGATTGCCTGTAGGTGGTAAAGTCGGTTTTAGAACCGAATTTTGGCCAAAGAATAATTTCGTCTTGATTATCAATGAACGAGCCTTCTTCCAAGCTCAGTAATGTGAGGTCGTGTACTCTTCTTCCTGAAGCTAATAGGAGAAGGACACAGGTGTGTCTGTAAATTTGGAATAGGCTTTTTCGTTTACGGAATAGGATTGAAGGAACTCCAGTAGATCATTAATCTTCCATGGTATAGGTTTCTTTACCGGGGGGCTTTTGGAGAAAACTGCCTTCAGTGCGTGTTTTACTATATGGCTTGAGGTAAGATAATCTGTATGTTGCGGGTTAGCTAGAGTAGTTACTACGGATTTATGTAATGCTATTGTGCGCGGCGCAAGTTTTGCGTCGTTGTAAAGATGACAGATGTATTTTGCTAAATTTACTGGACTAGGATCGTTGACAGATATATTATTGCGACGACCTTTGCCAGCGGGACCAAGCAGGTTTGTATGTTTTTATTGTAGATTTTCTCCACGACGTCTCAAGGAGTTTTAAGTCTGTTTCTGACCAGTTTTTCAGGTGCTTGGCCCAGCCCGTACTTTCCAAACCCATAAATTCAGGTTCTCTGCCTGTGTCGGTGGCTGATTTGTTTGGAGATCTATCAAGTTTGATCGTAGGTTTGGTATTGGAAGCGGTGGGCAAAGGGCTCTCCTCTGTAGCTCGGCTTCCCAGGAGGTTTTGTTCCAACTCGGCGCCACTATTAGGAAGAGACCTCTCGAGGTGTTCAGATGACGTAGGACTCGCGGTATTAACGACGGTGGAGGGAATATCCAGCCCAGTTTGAATACCCACGTCCTGCTGAAGGCGTCCGTAAATAGGCTGTGCGTGTCTTTCGCATCCTCGCTGACGTACACTGGTACCACCGCGGATCTCTTCGAAGCAAATAAGTCGATTACGGGGGTGCCTAGCTTCTGAAATATCCATGTCGTTATTTTGGTGCTGAGGTGCCATTCTGGGAGTTCCTTTTCCCTTGAGAGACTGTCTGCCAGCCCGTTGTAAATTCCTGATATGTAGCGGGCAGTTAGGTGACAGCGTTGGCTGTGACAGAGTTCCAGGATCTTCATCGAGGTGTTCGTTAACCTTAGGGATCGGGTTCCACCTTGCTTCATGATGTAGGCTACAGTAGTCCTGTTGTCTGTCTGCAGCATTATGGTCTTGTTTTCTATGTTTGGAAGGATCTGTAAGATAACTTCGTATAACGTGTAGAGTTCCTTTTGGTTGCTGTGCCAGCTCTTCTGGTTTACCGTCCAGGTGCCCCAGAACTTTTGGCCATTTACTACTGCACCCCAGCCTTTGTCGGAAGCATCTGTCGTTATAAATATTGTGGGCTCTGGTATGAATATGGGCGAGTTTTTCTGGACATTCATCTTCCACCAAAATAGTTCTTGTAGGACACGTGGTGACATCGAAAATCGCAGGCGTGGTTTTGTGACTGGCAACCGGCTCGATTCCCGCTGCAAAGCTCGACTGTGAAGACGACCTAGAGGTACTACGAATGACGCGAAGTTTAGTTTCCCCAATATTACTTTCGCATCGTGCCAGCTCCAACGTTGCTTTCTTGTCAGTTGTTCTAAGTGACCTAAGAGATGAACAACCTTGTCTTCCGATAGTGATTTTCGGTTGAGTTTTGTGTCCCACGTGATTCCGAGATATTCTAACTTTGTTGACGGGATCTGTGATGATTTACCTTGATTTACTTGCCATCCTAATTTTTGTAAGTAAGTGATGACGTATTTGGCTTGATTTTGAAGGGCATCCGGGTCTTTGTGGATAAGAAGAAAGTCGTCCAAATATACGAGAACTGTGCCTTTCTTGAAGCGCGTTCGTATGCAACAGTTCCTGAATTTGTTCTTCCATCGCGGGCGAGAACCTGGTTCGAAAGCGAAAGAGATTTTTTCGCGAGAATGTCTGGATTGGCGGCTTTGATACAAATGGGATTCTGTAACCCGTTACAAAACTTTGGATTAATTTCGGTGCCTCTTTCCAGTGTTTTGCAAAGTCCCGTAAGCGCCCCGCCTTGAAACAGTCATTTTCTTTTAACGTCTTCCCAGCGTTTTTCTGTCTGTTGCGGACGTTGTGGTTGAGACTGTCTATGTGATTGAACTCTATGTTGAGGTTGTTTGGTCCTAGTGCGAAGTGCTCCGCTACCGCTTCTCGGGTGGGTGTAATGGCGATTGTTACCCTTTGGTGGCTGTTGCGTGCGTGTACTTTTTTGTCTATCTCCTGTCTGAAATCTAGCTGACTTCTTTCTGTCGTAGTATGGAAAAAACTTTCGTATGTCACTATTAGAGCAGTCTCTTACGGCTTTGGACAGAGCTTCATCGGCAAATAGGTGCGTTTCAGAGGGGGGTATCCCATGAAGAAATTTCATTTAGAACCCTGTTTTGTACCTTAAAGGCTGCTCGTCTCTGCTCTATAACTTTCGCTCTCCGACCGCAAACATATTGCAAGAGAGCGTCAGACTTCTTTCTGAACTTCGAGTCTGTAGTTAAAAAGTCGGTGCCGATCTTAGTTTTCATTTCCTGTGGCAACTGATCTAATAATTCTTGAAAAATTTTCCTTTGCTGCAGGAGTCCGTGTGTAATGGCGCCTAGTGTCGAGTCGAATTTCTCTAGCATAGAAGCCGATTTCCATGTTGGTGATACGCTAGCTAACATGTTATTTACTTTAAGAGCGCAAAAGGCAGGTGAAGTTTGGAACTGTTTTTGTGTCTCTGCGTTTCGCCATTCCTCTTGCCCAAATCTTTGGCATTGAATTCCTTGTTGTATGAAATCTGGATCCGTTGTGGCTATCTTGGATTCCGCCAAAGTAGTATTTGGGCTGAAGTCAAAAAAATCATTATTAGGTGATTGTAAAGTGGCAAGTTCTCTTTGAGCATTCGCTACTTTTGTCCTTAATTCTGACTCTTTTGTTGAAACGTTGTCGGTAAGTCCAGATGAAGCATTGTAAGTATGTTGCGACAATTCCAAGTCTTCTGCGACGGAATGTGTACTATCGGGCAAGGATTCAAATGATGCATCTAAATCAGGAGGATTTGTAACATTATTATTGTTTTGTGCCATGTTGCCTAAGATCTTTTCTATATTGTCATTTTGTTTGTTCTGGGTTTGTATGAGGCGGTTGAACATCTCCATTTGTTGGTTTAGCACCGCTACCAGCAGGTGGTCGCTGCTACCTTGGCCCCGAGAACTGTTGCGTTGTCTAGGTGGAATATCTTCAACCTCCATGTCTTGCTCATGGTGTCGGTCCTTCCCGCTTGAGTCATTGAGGTTGCACGGTTTAGAAGTAGATGGTGCAGGTGATGGACTTTCTGATGTCCGTTGGTCTTGTTGAAGTTCGGACGAGGCCCTACTACGATTTGTGAGTTTACTCCTGATAGTCCGAACGGCTTCGACGAAGGCATAGTAATATTGACCTGAGCCGTGAATTTTCGCCATAATATTATGTGGTGAATGCACTAAAGTACGTCCAAGGGGCCAGCGTAGAATTTTTGTCCTGATGCTCCTGTGTTTCCTCTCGGAGAGCGAAGATGATTCAGGCGCGAAAGCTCGGCCTAGGTCTACAGTCGGGATAGCAAATCTCAGCTTACTTTCGATTTTGGGTGACACTTCGTCTCCGAACAGGTCGTGATATGAGAGGTCGCAGACCTCCCATGATCGCCAGTCGTCCGGAAAATTTTCGTCGACTATATTTACTACATTCTAGAATGCCTCCTCGTCGCCGGTTGGGCAAGGTCTTGTGGCTAGTTCGCCCATTGTTGTTATACTAGCCATGATCTGAAATTAATTTGGTAATACTAAATTAAAGCAGTCCTAGATATAGAACGTACGAGTAGTATCGCGTCACTCTAGGCATACGGCGTAGTGTCGTATGAACAAAAACATACGACATAGTGTCGCGTCGCGTTAGGCACGCGGCGTAGTGTCGCGTCGCGTTAGGCATGCGACGTAGTGCCGCGTCGTTTAAAACTTACGACATAATTTCGGCCGTGTTAGGTATACGACGTAGTGTCGCGTCGCCCAAGACATACGACAAAATTTCGTGTGACGCGTCGTGTTAGGCATTCGACGTAGTGTCGTCTTAAGTGCGGCGTCATCTCATTGATACGACGTGCCGCTCTAACACGGCAGAGAGGTCCACAACATTCAGGTTCAGGGTATGAACCAGTCGTCGCTGGGCCATGGGCGCCGAGCGGTAAGTAGTTTTAGATTTGCCAGGTATGATAAATTATAAGGTGCTTACGGTGAATTTTCTTTTACGAGCGTTAAACACGTGCGTCTGGTGAGAGATTCATAAGCGTACTGAGGAGCTGGGCGCTAGCGCCCCGGACACCTCGGCGCTGCACTACGAGAAAGAGATAGCTATAGAGGGAGGACAGAGAAGTACAACACGATTGCATTGAGTGAGTACCAAATTCATAAAGCGTAATCTCAAGTGGTTCAAGCGTAGGCTCGAACACCTAAATCACTGTATTGTCTCATCGTACTGGTTTTCTTTAGCCACTGCCAAGACAGTATCGCTGCCCGACTGTACTCTACGTTAAATCTGTATCTTCCTTAACTTACTTTCTCTCTAAAAATTTTTAGTACAAAAGCCTTTTATGTTTCATTTAAATCGGTTAAGCCCTTTGGGCGTGAAGGAAAATACGCACAATAGTACATTATCCCACGGGAAGACCGTAAATTTTTGTGATAAAAAAGTAGCCCATGTGTTAATCCAAAGCATAAAACATGACAATAAATCATTCATTATGGTAAGTATGAACTGAAATGCACAAATATCGGAGATATTAACAAATATGATCCTGCGGCCGTATACCTACTTAATAGCATTAATAGTTAATACACTAATCTAGGCGTGACGTCACAGTTTGGTACGACTTTAGTATGAAGCGTTTTCACGAGATTTGTAAACTTTTGTATTTGTAATCGTTGTAACTTTGCAAATATTGACTTTTGATATACTGTTTCTTCTGAGAAGTTACTCATATTAAAGAGTACTATTCATTTATGCAATATAAAAAGTTCAGTCAACATGCCTATTGCACGTTGTTTTCTCATCAGTACAAAAAGAGCCAAGGTACGACACATTATGTCGGCCGGGCCGCAGCGTGTCGGCCGTCGCGTCGGGGCGGACCACAGCGCAGCGCGTTGACTGATTTTGAGTACAGTGCAGTGTACTGCCAGAATTTGCGTGCAACTGACGATAGCTCTGACGAAGAACTTTCTTTTTTTGACTGCTGTTAGAAGAAGTTAAAACGTATACCTACATCCAGATCCAATATGTTCCAAGAAAAAGGTATTATAACCAAAAGGTCCGCCCTTTTTGTTTCGGGGATATTTTCAGATGACTCCTGATCGATAATTTCAATTACTTGAAATAATAAAGAAGGATCTGCATAAAACAAATCCGCTTGCTATAGCACACGCTATAGCAGCGGGGCGGGCCGGGCCGCATCACATGGTCGCAAATCCACCACGCAATAATGCGAGCCGCTGCGGCCCGACACAGTGTGCGATACTTCATACAAATTGTATGAAAGCGATCTGAGCGGATTTCTGCGCTCCGCCCCGACACGCTGCGGCCCGGCATAATGTGCGCGTACCTTAAATTGTATTCTTTAAAGTTACGAATTACGCTTTTTTTACTACCAAGCACAAAAAAATCCTTTGTTGGTTGGATACTCAAAGTTTGGAGGTCACGCGACGACGCGACGCCGCACAGTGGTCCCGATTTTGACGCTCCATACTCATAGAACTCGATTCTTAAAAATCGTTGTTTTTTTCGCTCAGGAACGTTTCGAGGCATTGTTTACATATAAATATTAGGATATAAAACTCTTAGGTTTATTTGTGTGCGTAAAATTAACGTTTCAATTTTTTTTTCTATGGACGAAAACATTCAAATTCATTTTATTCGAAACTGATTGAAACTGACACCTTGGTTTTCACAGGGATTGTTGTCCTACACGAGACGAATCTTACAAGCTATAATACATGTACTAGTTTTTGCCCGTTTGGACGTGGAATAAACGTGAAATTTTTCTATGGACGAAATCATTCAAATACATTTTATTCGAAACTGATTGAAACTGACGTCTTGGTTTTCACAGATATTGTTGTCCTACACGAGATGAATCCTACAAGCTTTATTACATGTACTCGTTTTTGCCCGTTTGAACGTGGAATAAATGGAAAAATTTTCTATGGACGAAATCATTCAAATTCATTTTATTCGATACTGATTGAAACTGACATCTTGGTTTTCACAGCGATTGTTGTCCTACATGAGTCGAATGCTACAAGCTACAGTACATGTACCAGTTTTTGCCCGTTTGGACGTGGGAACATAAATGGTTAATTTTTCTATGGATGAAATCACTCAAATTCATTTTATTCGAAACTGATAGAAACTGACATCTCGGGTTTCACATGGATCGTTGTCCTATATGAGATGAATCCTACAAATTATAATACATGTATCTGTTTTTGCCCGTTTGGACGTGGGAACATAAATGGGTAATTTTTCTATGGACGAAATCATTCAAATTCATTTTATTCGAAACTGAATGTAACTGACACCTTGGTTTTCACAGGGATTGTTGTCCTATACGAGACGAATCCTACAAGTTATAATACATTTTTGCCCGTTTGGACGTGGGAACATAAATGGAAAATTTTTCTGTAGATGAAATCATTCAAATTCATTTTATTCGAAACTGAAACAAACTGACATCTTGGTTTTCAAAGGGATTGTTGTCCTATACGAGACGAATCCGACAAGTTATAATACATGTACCGGTTTTTGCCCGTTTGAACGTGAGAACATAAATGGAAAAATTTTCTATAGATGAAATCACTCTTGAGTCGTTTTATTTTCCAAACGGGCAAAAACAGGTACATGTATTATAAATTTTAGGATTCGTCTCATATAGGACAACAATATCTGTGAAAACCAAGATGTCAGTTTCTATCAGTTTCGAATAAAATGAATTTGAATGATTTCGTCCATAGAAAAATTACCCATTTATATTCCCACGTCCAAACGGGCAAAAACAGGTACATGTATTATAGCTTGTAGGATTCCTCTCGTGTAGGACAATAATCGCTGTGTAAACTAAGATGTCAGTTTCAATCAGTTTGGAATAAAATGAATTTGAATGATTTGTTCCATAAAAAATTACCGCTTTATGTTCCCACGTCCAAACGGGCAAAAACGGGTACATGTATTATAACTTGTAGGATTCGTCTCGTATAGGACAACAATCTCTGTGAAAACCAAGGTGTCAGTTTCTATCGGTTTCGAATAAAATGAATTTGAATGATTTCGTCCATAGAAAAATTACTGATTTATATTCCCACGTCCAAACGGGCAAAAACGGGTACTTGTATTGTAGCTTGTAGAATTCGTCTCGTGTAGGACAACAATCGCTGTGAAAACCAAGATGTCAGTTTCAATCAGTATCGAATAAAATGAATTTGAATGATTTCGTCCATAGAAAAATTTCCCATTTATTCCACGTTCAAACGGGCAAAAATGAGTACATGTATTATAGCTTGTAGGATTCATCTCGTGTAGGACAACAATCCCTGTGAAAACCAAGATGTCAGTTTCAATCAGTTTCGAATAAAATGAATTTGAATGATTTCGTCCATAGAAAATTTTCCCGTTTATTCCACGTCCAAACGGGCAAAAACTAGTACATGTATTATAGATTATAGAATTCATCTCGTATAGGACAACAATCCCTGTGAAACCCAAGGTGTCAGTTTCAATCAGTTTCGAATAAAATGAATTTGAATGATTTCGTCCATAGAAAAAAAAATTGAAACGTTCATTTTACGCACACAGATAAACCTAAGAGTTTGATATCCTAATATTTATACTCAAACAATGCCCCGAAACGTTCCTGAGCAAAAAAAACAACGATTTTTAAGAATCGAGTTCTATGAGTATGGAGCGTCAAAATCGGGACCAAGTCGGCGGAGGCGGGACTCCCAAGTCCCAAAAACTCGGCGTGCCGCCGCGCCGCCCATCGACGCGGACGGTCATAATATGACATTCTACTCGGTGTAAGTTGTAACGCGTTACGCGACTAACCCCACGCAAGTACGTTAGTTAGTGTCCGACCGAAAGTTCGGTTTCGGTTTCGGTTTCGGCCGAGTTTCGGCCAAAAATCAAGTTTCGGCGGCAGTTTCGGTTTCGGCCAAAAGTGGCCGAAACTTTTGCCGAAACCGAAACTGATTTCGGAAGTTTTCGTGCACGCTCGCCTAACTTCGTTTCTTGCGGCAACGCTTTGACAACGCAACTGAATTTGAAAACATAATTAAAATATAATTAATATTTTTTTAATATTACATTAAATAAATGATCTCACCAAAAACATTTTCATGTAAAGTGATGCCAAGACGATACAATATAACTCGCACTGTCAAAAAGATATTAGATCTCATGTGAAACCAAGCTTCTGACTCTACCAAACTTCTAACTCTACACGCCACAATTCTACAAGCCTAACTCCACAAACTCTACACCTTTGTCAAAATATGTGGCCTGGCTATTTCGATACATTCGCTTAGGCGTAAGGTGAAAAATTTACGGACTGTTTTTCTGTTATACTATTCTTGTACGAACGAAATGGCCAAGCCACATAATTTGACTAAAGTATAGAGTTTGTAGAGTTAGGCTTGTAGAGTTAAGGCGTGTAGAGTTAGAAGTTAGGTAGAGTCAGAAGCTTGGTTTCACATGAGATCTAATATCTTTTTGACAGTGCGAGTTATATTGTATCGTCTTGGCATCACTTTACATGAAAATGTTTTTGGTGAGATTTCACTTCTTTTTGAAAGACAATTTTCAGACCTCTAGAGTAAACATTTAGGTAAGTCTCTTACAAATTTTCATCCCCTAGTTTAAGGGGTTGGAGGATAAAAGTTCCAAGTTTGTCAATCTTTATGTTGGTTATGTGCTAAATCTAACTTACATACCAAATTTCAGCTTTCTATGACATCCGAAAGTACCCTATAATTTTGTTGATCATCAGTGAGTCAGTGACGAAATCAGGGGTTTTTGGATATCACTAAAACCTAAATTATTAGATCTTTATAATCAAAACTTTACATGTTTCATTAGTCCGCTACTGGGAACATATCCTGAAAATTTTGTGTATCTGGTATAATGTAATCCCAAGTTATGAGGGTTCAAAATATCGACGAAACGCTTCGAGAAAAAGTAGTCTGGTAGTGCCCTTGCGCTTCGCTTAGCTCGTCTTGGCGGGGCACTACCGTGCTCCCAGATTACAACAAAATTAATATACCATGTTTCCATTTCATGTCCTAATTAATGCAGAGTAATGGATAAAATGCACCAAATTTCAGTATTTTAAGGAATTTTCTACTTGACCACGTGAGTTTCGGTTTCGGTTTCGGTTTCGGCCGAAACTGAAGCCACGGCCGAATGTTCGGTTTCGGTTTCGGCCGGAAAACCAGTTTCGGTCGGACTCTAAGTCGTTAGTAATATATATTCTTTGACGCAAGTGTTATCAACACTAATTAAACATAACGCAGGTTCTCCATATTTTCTATGGTATCTCTACTTATAATTTTAGAGTAATTACTAGCGACCCGCCCCGGCTTCGCACGGGTACAATACTGATACTAATACTACAGATAACAGAATGTCTTTAAACCTCTAACAAAACGGGTGAAATTTAGTCAAAACAAACAGAAACAAATTAATATAGGTACCTACTAATACTTAATGAAATAAGTAAGTGGGTATACTTTTATCGTATGAAATACCTACACTTTTCAGAACTAACAATACAACAATCACTAAATAAATAGTTACTCAAGTATCTACCCATCATAGTTACAACGAACACAAAACAAAAATTTTACTCATAGATCTAAACTCGCACGCCTTGGCGACGACGCGACGCCCACTTCTCAACGGGCCGTGCAGCAGAAATCGTAATATTTTAATTTCGCCATAACTTCAAAACCAAACATCCAATTTTAATCATTAAAAGACCAAATATTATCTACATAAACTGTACTTAGTGATGAAATAATTTATTTTGATAAGGATTAATAGCATGAGTAAAATAAACGCGTTTAAATGTAGTCCAAAAAATTCAAGATTTCTAAATAAAAAAATGGTTGTTGTGCCTCACTCGACATAGATAGGTATAGTGTGTCGCGGACTTTTTTGTAGATATTTATAAGATCTACAATTAATTAGAACATTTTATGGTTCTATCTTTTATAGTTTAGGCAGCGTACGCAAAATAAGTAACTTTTCTGGTTGATTTTTTACACCTTGTGTCCGAAAAACCCAAATATCTTACGGAATCCTATTTTTTTCCAAAATAAAATTTAGCCTTTGTTACTCGTGGATAGTGTAGCTTTCGAATGGTGAAAGAATTTTTGAAATCGGTCCAGTACTTTTTGAGCCTATTCATTACAAACAAACAAACAAACATACAAACAAAGTTTTCCTCTTTATAATATTAGTATAGAGTATAGATAATTGGAAGCTTGTAATGCTTTGAATATGTCATCGTAAAATTGTAAAAAACGTTAGATTGTAATATAACTAACTAGTGAAATTGTAAAAAAAATATAGATTTCGGACGCGAATATTCTGCCTATAATTTGGCATATTATTTTTCGTTAGATTATAAATATAATATATTTTTACAATCTCGTTAGTCATTTTAAAATCTAAAGGTATTTACAATTTTACGGTGACATATTATATCTATACTAATATTATAAAGCTGAAGAGTTTGTTTGTTTGTTTGTTTGTTTGAACGCGCTAATCTCAGGAACTACTGGTTCGAATTGAAAAATTCTTTTTGTGTTGGATAGTCCATTTATCGAGGAAGGCTTTAGGCTATATAGCATCATGCTAAGCTCAATACGAGCGAAGCACCAATCAAGAATGTTTCAAAATCTGGGGATTTTTTTCCTTTTGAGAGCTTTCGCTGCGTACGCTGCGAAAACGGTTGAAGTTTCGCTGAAATTATGTATGACACAATTGTTACCCTTTAAAAGTTTTAAAAAAAACTCCGCGACTGTATATGTCTATCTTTTAAGGTTGGCTCACAATAACCTTTTTATGCTAACCAAATTTGTTCTAAAATTAAGCATTATTTGTGAGGGCGTTTTCATAAAGATGATATTAATCCTTATCCAAATAAATACGTTATTCAGTACAAGCGTTTAATTTAGAAGAAATTTGCCGTTTACATCATTTGATTTCAATCAGTATTTTAGAAGAAATCGCAGTAATAAAATAATCAGCGCGCAATAATGATGTGCGGCGCGCTGCGGACAGTCGTGAGGGGGAAGCGCTCCTCCTTCTACGTAAATGAAGTCGGGGGTAAATTTTAGCGATATCCCAAAGTAATTGTTCCACGCGGACGAAGTCGCGGGCAAAAGCTAGTTTATAATATATTCTCATATTAACATTTTAACAAAGTGCCTGCAGTTGGTGAACCCCAAAATTGATTTCTTTATTATTAATGAATAAACAATATAAGCTTGCGATCTTAATTATTGAATTTGCGTTAGTTGCACCTTGCGTCATAATGTATTAATTTTAACACTCCAGTAGCTGGTACCAGTCAGTGCTTGACGTGCGATTACAATGATCATTGCAACTGCTGGACAATGATCACTGCCACTTGTGCCATTCTGTACTTGACTCATTCGGCGACCATTACTTATTGTTTTAACCTGACGATGTCCACGCATTATTAGTCGTCAATTCCATGCATTTCATTTGGATTTTGGATTTATGGTGAATAGGCTGTTGTAATCGAATAGTCCTCAAACTCAAACTCAAAATTTTTATTTCCATGTAGGTTATAATATAACGCTTATAGAATTGTCCTACATGATGCCTACCACCGATTCGGAAACTAGCCCGGCGAGAAGAACCGGCGTAAGAAACTCCTGATGGCTGATACCCTTTATGATCGCACGAGTATTACGAATAATTTACACCTCAATTCTATAAAATTTTCTTTTAAAACGTGCCCGAAACTTAAAGAAAAAAACAACGGGTTGCACTCCGGGGTGCCGGCAGAAGTGAAAACAAAACCGCTATCTAGGTTAAAAATAGTTTCATGCTCGTGTAAGGGAACTAAGGACAGCAAACAGTTTCAAGTTGCATCTTACGAATATTTGATCAGGTCACATGTCCTGGACGCGAGTTTAACATTTTTCACCCATCCCAAAAAAAATCCATACCATTGGAAAAACCGCCATCTAGGTCAAAAGGTAGAGCTAAAATAGTTTCATGCTCGTGTAAGGCAACTAAGACAGCAAACAGTTGCATGTTGTATCTTACGAATTTTCGATCAGGTCATGAAGCTAGTTTAAAATTTTTTACCCATCCCAATAAAAGTGCATAACGCCGCTAATGAAGATTTCACTTCAAAAATATTTGGCTCACAAGTCACGGTACACATTGATCGTAAACTTCTCAATTCCAGATTTATATTAGGTTCAATGATGCTTTAAAAAAATATATTAGGTACCTATGTCCAATTACAAACAAACGTGTAGCTTGCGCCTTGCACGTTCAAACACAGCATCATTAAGATCGAGTCGAATTAATCTTAGTGAGAATTGTCGTCGTGACCGATTGCTTAACACGTCGAACTGTGCTCTAATACAGCTAATGAACACAAGCTCATTACAACTGGAGCCAGCGAGTCACCATGCTTAAATTGTTGGTTTTAATTGCACTACAACACTCGTCGTCATGTTGCATTTTCAACGAGTAAGCATTCGTTTTTGATCTTTACTAATATTATAAAGTTTGATTGTTTGTTTGCATTATGCATATGGGTACATATATGCTTCCAACACTACTGGACTGACTTTGGAGGATACAGATAGAGTAGACCACGGGGAAGGACATAGGCAACTTTTTTGCGGCAAAATGTAGTTCCTGCGTGATTAAGTACCTTTTTCGCGCACGAAGTTGCGATCAACATCTAGTTTAGAATAAGAGGCCTTGCCCATAGGCTTCAGTGGTGTCTCCACTAGCAGCAGTACCAATACACCTGTAATGGATCTATCATCGGGGAATGTAATTCACAAACAAGTTGAATGTTGCCAATTCGCCATAATTTGTTCATAATATTGTGTTATTGGTATGATATCAAACTGATATACTGTCATTGCACGCCGTTATTTTAAATACAAATAAATTATAACATTCTACCTGCTTATGAATTAAATTCCTTGATAGTACATACGGACACCTGATTACCTGGTGTCAGAGTTCCTTCTTCACAAGTCGCTGGTCACTGGTGTCCTAGTAGACGCGGGCCATAAGTCGTCAGAATAATAAATGTATGTTTTTAGCTATAGAAAACGCCACCAAACACTCCTTTGCAGCAAACCAGCGTCGGTCTGTATGTATGTATGTATATTATATGTCTTATGTATGTACCTATGTTTGTAGATAATCGAGGCAAAGACCCTATTTAATTCCTCTTAAAGTAACGGCGACATGAGTAATATCTTATGTATATTAAGTGCTTTTCGTTCTTCTCTGATACCTATTTTCTACAACAAATTGTAACATGTTTTGCTTATAATGGTTCTTCTTCAAAATTTTCATAGGTTCGCTGGGCCGGTATTATCTCACCTTCGTACACCTAACGAGCACATATTACACAAAAGACAGGTAATAAGCAAGGAACATTATTTGGCACACGGTTATAATGATCTAAATAATAATTATTTTGAAGTAAAACCGCAGCTACAAGAATTATATTCTACGCCACAACAGTCCAAATATTTAAACGAAGTGGCAGATGAAATGGATAGCGATTCACTATCGTTACCTCCTGTCGATTTTATGCCTGAAGCTCAAACAGATAAAGATGAAACTGATGTGGATATTCTGTTTGATAGCCCAATCATTAATGATATTGGCTTAATAGACATACTGAATGACCTTTCTGATTGTGTAGAACTCAATAGGGTTCAGACTTTAAGATTATGTCCCAACAAAATTAAAAATCTTAAAACAAAACACTTAAGACGGTTCGAAAAATTAACTGACGAGGAAATAGAATCTGAAATAGAAAAGAAATGTAAAACGGTTAACGCTATACTAGAAAAAAGTGTAAAGGAAATTAAAAATTCATTTAAAAAAAATATGGCAATCGACAATAGTAAAGATTCGAACGAAAATACTCCTGATAAATCCTTGATACGTTTGTCGAATGATGTAATTAGTACTAAACCAACAATAGGACATTTCATTTCATTTTTACCGCACCACAATTTACAAGATGGTGATTACAACAAACAAGCAGTAGGAGACATGGAAGATCCTTATATCAAAGATATGGCAAATATTGAAACTAATGAACATCCTGAAGAAGCTAAGCAGGCATTTTTGAGAGACAAAGCTGCTGAACAAACAAAGGAATCACACTTAGATCCAGTAAACCAAAACGTTTTAGATTCGCGTTCATCTAAATATGATACGAAAACTATCAATGTTCATAAAATCGAACTGGAGAACGCTTTAAATGATTTGTTTAATCCAACTAAGGAGATGTTGGGGAAGGTGGAATATGATACACCAGTTTCGAAAAACCACACTCCAGAAGCTGTGTACTACGGAATGGAAGAAGATAAGAGTCCAAGCTTAAGAAATCTCGAAACTGGTGGAGAACCTATAAAAAATAATCCTGAACGTAATTTCTCGGAAAATCTTCAAGATATTAACAGTAGACGCAGTTATTTCCGACCATATGTCAACGACAACGAGGTTCCAACGATAAAAATAATAACTCATGAATATCCAGATGGTAATGTTGTAAGTAAAGTCAATGGAACTGAAATATTGATCAACAATGGCACTCCTACGATAAAGAACTACACAAATGTTTTTGTGAAAAACATGGATGTGCAGGACAATAACAATGTTTCAGAAATATTATACAAATTCTCCAATCCGAAAGAGATTCTAGAAAATGGCGAATTTTACTCCGAAAACCATACACAAATGTACCCTAAAATTAGTTTCATTGGCCGTCTGTACCTAATACATAAAAAAGAAAAAATTCCCGCCCAATTTATTCAAGAAAGCGATGGAAATATAAGTGTAGGTTTAGATATTTTATCTATATGCGAAACTGAAAACCGCGACTCTAATTCTGTATTATTTAAGCTTTTATGCAAATGCAAAAACTGTTCTTCGGAGATAAATTAATAAAATAATATACTTAATTCGAGTAGAGAATAAAATGTATTAAGTATGTTATTGACATCACCTTACAAATAAATTATGCATTATAAAGAAAATGAATCCAATACTTTTCTTACTACATATGCTACTCTGCCTAAGTAGGTCACTCGTTAGCAAAAAACGGGCATCCAAGAAAATTACCAATTCTAGGGGTTCTCTCACATAAATTGTAAATTAATTAGTGAGGATTTGAGGAATATTTTCATTCGATTTTATCATAACATTTTAGTAAACAAATAAAAAATAATACTAAAGATCGAATTGCTTGATTTTTACCTTTACCTATATAAGAAAAAAAAGTTAGGTTTTAAATTAAACCTAATAATTATTTAGGAAAGATCAATACTAATTCTTGCTGAGATTATAGTCTGCCTTAATCTAGACATGTCAACGATCTTATTTCGTACACATATTGTGGTATTCTTCTGAGGTTCTTACAGAAGATTGCAGCCAATTTTTGTTGTTCAAGGAACAAAAGTGAGTTTTAAATATCCCAACGGACCTGGTAGTGATGCCGAAAGACTGGTACCGTCATGGGTTCCAAAGAATACCATGTACTGAACCACGGTATGATCGTTTTGTGCGGTACCGCAGTACCGGTAATCTGTAATCGTAGTTTTTCCCAATGGAGTTTAAAAACACAGTCACCTCCCTATCTAGTACCCTAGTTTACTCCGACGGTACTCTTATTAGGCTTAGCTTTGGTACTTACCTAATAAGGTCTAGTTTGACGGTGCCGGTCTTTTGCCACTAGTGACATGTCTTTGAGAATGTTAAAATACTCACTAATTAAAGGTTATTTTAGCGTAAGTGCGTGACGCCTTCACCAAACATTTTTTGGGTTTATTTTAAAACGAAGAAAAATAAAATAGGACGCGTTCCTTTTTAATTTGGCACACACACGCTTGAATTAAGGGGAGTAAGCTGGTGAATGCGTGACGAGAACGTTACGAAATGTGTGACCGGGTGAGACGAACGGAAGTTGAAAGGGAGATATAAGGTAGCGAAGATGAAAAAAGAGAGACTTACGTTTCGAACATTACCGTAGGAGCAAGAGAGAACAGTGCGCGCGCACATTTTCTTTCTCTTTTTCTCCCATACTAAACTCTCTCAATTTACTCAAAATGTAATGATAATAATAATAATATGGTTTCGACTATTCCATACTATTCAATTTACAAAGTTCAGAAGATCAAAGATCAAAAACTACCAGAAAAGGTAAGATAAAGGCTAAAATTGGTACTTTCTTTTGCCGTCCGTTTATTAAGCTAAAGGGAGTGTTATAGGATAATAATTTTCTAAAAACATCTACTTCTTTACATCTATATTATCTTCTATTTAAAATGGACATGGAAATTTGGGAAAAAATTATAGAAAATATCTCAGATAAAATGTTCTATATTCTACCTACAATTAAAGGATATTGGTTTTATAATATCATAGTTAAGAAGTAGAGAAAACACATCATCTAGGCAAAGTAAGTCGTTTTTAAAGCAGCTATTTCCACTTATTTTTGTTGGAATTCACATAAGCTGAGTACAGGATCAACATTTAGACCTCTTCATGGGCCAAACTGGAAAAGAAAATATAAAGACATTTAATTTCAAATAGATTGGTATTACATATTACTAAATACTTATCTAAACTAATATTATAAAGCTGAAGAGTTTGTTTGTTTGAACGCGCTAATCTCAGGAACTACTGGTTCAAATTGAAAAATTCTTTTTGTGTTGGATAGCCCATTTATCGAGGCACGCTTTAGGCTATATAACATCATGCTAAGCTCAACACGAGCGGAGCACCAATCAAGAATGTTTCTAAATCTGGGATTTTTTTCCTTTCAAGAGCTTTCGCTGCGTACGCTGCGGAAATGGTTAAAGTTTCGCTAAAATGATGTATGACAGAAATGTGATTTATGTGCCGATTGGTTATACGGTATGTGCCCCGTGCTGCCATATTTGTTGGCTTTTTCATATTAATAATTATAACTAAAAATAATGCATACAATTGTATGGAGTTTGTATTTGACAATCTGTCAGCATATTATAATTTCTCTAGTAATATTGCAATCTAACGGTTTTTACAATTTTATGGTCACATATTATATAATAAAGAGGAAAAGTTTGTTTTTTTGTATTGAATAGACTCCAAAACTACTGGACCGATTTTGATGAAATTTGGCATAGATATAGAGTAGAGCACGGGGAAGGACATAGGCTACTTTTTATGGCGGCAAAATGTACGGTTTCTGCGAAAATAATTTTTGCGTGCATGAAGTTGCAGGCAATATCTAGTATTAAATAATAAAAAAATATACCTTCTGTCAGATTGGGCTACATCCTAACGGGGCCGTGGGGGGGTTGGTCTTGATTTCACACAATCTGTAAATTGTAAACAAATTGATTTGGTATCATATTACTTTCTTCATTCAATAAGTAGAAGTAGACTCAACAATCAATATAAAACATATTGCCAAACAGATTTTAATTAAGCACACAGTTGTTATTAGATGTGGGGATAACCTACTTTCTATTATACTTAAATTAAAAATGAATAAGTCCAGTACGATATTATGTAGATTTTTATTAAATTGATCAAAAGCAAATGTAAGTCTTTTTTTTTTTTTTTATGAAATAAGGGGGCAAACGAGCAAACGGGTCACCTGATGGAAAGCAACTTCCGTCGCCCATGGACACTCGCAGCATCAGAAGAGCTGCAAGTGCGTTGCCGGCCTTTTAAGAAGGAATAGGGTAATAGGGGAGGGTAGGAAAGGTAATAGGGTAGGGGATTGGGCCTCCGGTAAACTCACTCACTCGGCGAAACACAGCGCAAACGCTGTTTCACGCCGGTTTTCTGTGAGCCCGTGGTATTTCTCCGGTGGAGCCGGCCCATTCGTGCCGAAGCATGGCTCTACCACGTAGTCTGCGTTCACATCTATTACTACTGTACTATAATGGCAGCATTACAGCTTATACCTAATTACCTACTGTTAAATTTGTGTACAAAAATATTTTATTCATATGATCCTATTCTTATCTATAAGTTTTATTCACCTTATTTGATGGATACAAGTAAGGGAACATGGCGTGGGACAAATTTCGATTAATGCCCCAGCCCCCAGGATGAAAATGCGGAGGGGGGGGGGGATTGTTTTCCTAGTACCTACCACTCCGACCCTCCTGGGTTCAGTCAGCAAGTCGGTTTCTTCTTTTTAATAACATTTGTGGTCATATTAAAATTAAATGTATAGTACAGTTTATTTTATATTCTTGAAGAATTACAAATTATTTTCAAAATCATTTAAAATCATATTTATAACTGTACCTACTTTTATCAGTCTATGAGTTCTGTGATTTTCCACTAAGGTGGAGTTCTCTCACAGCCAATAATGTGGCACACCCTTTGCTACACTCCAACCGGTATTTTAACTAGGGCTATTGAAGGTGTTCAACAAAATATTACTTACGAGGGAAATAATACACCAACATCCTCTTAGGTATTGTGGCTTTTATTGTTAGATCGTGATTTCTCATCGTAATGCCAGACTAGTGACTACACTGAGCCGAACTCTAATTAGGTACTTTAATATTTTGAGTACGCTCACAGAGTAATTTGCAGTATCAGTTTATCGATTACTTAATTTTATTCATAGATTAGAGTTGACCTGAGAATTTTATTTCTGGTTGATATTTGTTTTCATTTTCCTGATTCTGTGTTGGCCACAGCAACGTAGTGATTATATTCTCTTTGGCCACAGCTATACTCTATGGCCCAGGGCAGGATAGCTCCTGAGAGGAGTTTTGCCGGGAAAGTCAATCAGCAATGTTGTGTTTCTGTATTATTTTTCTAAATTCGTGTTAATTCGGTTTTTAATGTGTTATAGTGGTGGAATATTAACCATTAATTATTCGTTGAGGTGCATTAGTGTGGAAAAGTGATACATTCTACAAAATGCGTGCTAAATTGGGTTTCCCGCCAAAACTCCCTAGGAAGTTTCAGTAAAGCGTCTACCACTTTACTGAATCGACTGACTTGACTGATTGACTACCGTGACTATTTATTTGGACTTTGACTAGACTTTGGACTTGACGATTTAGAAATACAGTACCTACGTTGATGAAAATAATATACTTGACATTGGCAAATGGTGATAAGCCGACGCCATAAATAAAAAAAAAAAAAAAAAAAAAAAAAAACTCCTGACGTCACAGCTTGTTAGAGAGAGAACGTAAATTGGTCAATACTTGTGAAGAAACGAGACAAAAATGTTATGTTTTGTCCCTTTCGCTGTAACCGGGTTTTTGGCACAAAGCTGTCAAATTTGACATTCTTGTGCCAAACAAATGACTGTGAAGATTGAGGTTTCGTTTTAATTGAACTCTTTTGTGTTTTTTGGAGTGTTTTATGTTATATACTCTTTTGAGATAGAGACTCTGTGTAGTTTTAAGTATTTTAACAATGTGTGGATGCAGTATTTCGTCGCAGCGAACGAAAATGTGCTGCCGTAACTTTTCACTCGTAATTAGCTATAGCTCGTGTTTTTTTAGTTTGTGATTGCATATAACATAAGATTGATGATAATATATGGATGTAAATACAGTCATATTTTCCATAGAAAGTGAGATGAAATCAGTATTTTTTACATAATTCGAAACATATTCTAAAAATATATTTGTCTTAGTGTTGCTATTTAATTTAGTACCAAAATATACTGACTTAAAGTTCTTTCGGTAAAAATTTAGTATAATATCCCACGATTCCACGATTTGGGGAGGAGGGAGTTAAGAGGGAAGGGGAGGGGGAGGGTTGAACCCCCACTCCCCTCATCAGGAAACCCACAGTTACTGAGATATTAGTGGTTTAAGTTTTGGGGTTATAAACTAAACGACTAGTTTAGTTGTAATTTGGAGTGGTAAACATAGTTGAGTAATAGGGTGACAGCTAACCCTAACCGGAAACCTCACTAAACATAAATTTTGGATACATAGGTAATTAATCAAAAAACAAATTTTCCATCTTTTTTGCTAAAAAGTGGCCCCGTGCGAGTTTCTTACGCCGGTTCTTCTCGACGGGCCAGTTTCTTATTGATATATGTATTTTAACTGTTTAACTTTTTAAGTGTGTTGAAGTGAATGAAGAATGTTTGAAACATCTACTTAAATAAAAAACTATTGACTTTTTTGACATTGTTTAATTTTTATAATAAGAGAAATACCTACCCTACCTAACAGTATTAATAGTAGGACTTTTTGTTAGCTTATGCTTGGTCTACTTCAGAAAAAGTCAAAATCACCATATGTGTCCATAGAAATTGCCTCAATTCCTCATAGATCTCATCATCAGGTCACTACTTTTTTGAATGAAATCAGTACTAACTTGGGATTATACCCTTTACATAAAAATGAAAGAGTAAACCTGAACGTTTTCACGTTAAAACTACTGAACTGATTATCATGAAATTTGGCCCAGATATAAATTAGACCACGGGAAAGGACGTAGGCTACTTTTTATCGCGAAAAATGTACGGTTCCTGTATAACGATACTTTATTTACGCTTTCACGTAAATATTACTAAACCGATTATGATGAAATTTGGCACAGAGTGGAGTTGGAGTAGACCATGGGGAAGGACATAGGCTACTTTATATCATGGGATATATACCCGTGGATTACTGTGCTTACGCGGGCGTAATGGGCGCGGGCTGGACCTTTTTTTTAAATATTGGAAAAGGTGTATGTTGTAGGAGTAGGTGTAGGAGCAGGTGTAGGCGTAGGTGTCTGAGTGGGTGTAGGAGTATGGGTAGGAGTAGGTGCATGAGTTAATGTACGAGTAGGTGTTGGAGTAAGAGTAGGAGTAGGAACAGGAGTAGGTGTAGGAGCAGTTGTAGTCATTTATTCATTCCAGTTCATATTTAAGACAGAACAACGTCTGTCGGGGGGTCAGCTAGTAATATATAATATAGCTAGCTGTCTCGACACACGTTGTTCTGTCATAAACATGAACTGGAATGAATAAATGACTTTACCTATAATGCATCCTACGTCCTAGTCCTACACCTACAACCTACACCTTTTTCATTATTTCTCAGCGCGTAAGCCTTCCCTGAACTTCCACAATTATTTTCAATTTAAATCAAAATGAGCCAAATCGATCCAGCCGTTCTCGAGTTTTGAGTCCCTCGTGAACGGAATAAAAAGTATCCTATGTCCTTCTCCTGGTTTCAAGATAGCCCACCAATTTTCAGCCAAATCGGTTCAGCCGTTCTTGAGTTATAAATATTTTTACCACGTTCATAATATTTTGTTAATTTAACTATTACTCTCGGTCTTGGCCTAGAGTTAACTTATTAATAGGTCTCGATCTAGACTGAGAATCCAGGTACGATCGTACTCTAATCGCATGTTTTCTTATAACCTCTGACTCATAAAAAATAACTAGAACAATTTAATCGCCAGTATGAAAATATTAAAATTTACTTATTTTAATAATGAGTGGTGCAGGGAAAAACTCGCTCTACGATCCTTATTTATATTACTGACTACGACGAGAAAACTTACGTGTACATCCTAAGATCAAGACAAAAATACTACAATTGAAGGCTATGTTTGTACATGGCAACACATAGTGGGTGAGCGAGATGCACTCTAGTGGTTACAAGAGCTGCGGATCTATAGGTAAGTACTTTATCTTAGCTATGGCCACAGCTTGCCACTCAAAAGTCAAAAGAGCCAGCAAACGCGTGTCCTTTTTCTGCTTGTGTGCAATGTGCATTGTATTAGTGTACGTGCAGGGATGTAACGTATATCGATATAATATCGATAAACTACTCGACTTTTTGGTGGTACCTATCGACGTTTGTAGATATTTTTATAATTCTGAATTTTTATTTTATAAACACATTTTAAATTTTATGTCATCAGTTTATAATGTGTAAAACTCATTAAGTACCTTTTTAATTTAAGATATAGGTATTTGAAATTAACAAGATTTGATTAGATGTGTAAAAAATACTGTGTTCTTATTAGGTTTGTTTGTTTGCATGGGGCATGGGCTCCGAAAGTACTTGACCGATTTTGATGAAATTTTGCACATATATAGAGAAGACCACATAGGCTACTTTTTTGCGGCACGGCATTTCTTTTAGCGCGCACGAAGGCGCGGGCAACATCTAGTTTTTATCATAAAAGCGTTTTCCCATTATCCGACACGATATCGATAAAGAATGCTGATAGCCGATACACAATAGCCAAAGGCGAGTAAAATGTATGAAATAATTAGTAGTATAATTCTTTCACACTATTTAGTCAATTGCGTATTTTAATTATAAAATAAGTATTATGAGAAAACGTTTTATATCTACCAATTGAAAGTTTACAATTCCTAACAATTCTGCACTATTGTAATAGAAATAGACCGTTAATAAATATTTTTAGCCGACTTTAAAAAAAGGAGGTTCTGTGTTCGGCTGTATCTAATATATAATATGTCAAATAAAATTTTCTCCTTACAATAATTGTAAAACAAATATGGCGGCGCGGGGCACTTGCCATTTAACCAATCGGCACGGTAAATATTACAATGTAACGAAAAATAACGTGTAAAATTGTAAGAAGTAATTTTTATTTGACAATCTGTCGACATTTTATAATATCTCTAGTAATATTACAAACTCACGGTTTTTAAAATTTTATGGTGACATATATACAGCCGAACACAGAACCTTCTCTTTATTAGTAACTAGTAAGTAAGCCTTAGTAATACCGACCCGATAATATATCCCGACGGACATACTAACAGGAATCAGGACAGGAACAGGCCGGGGAAAATTCAGAGCATTGAAAATATAACTCTGGACTGATACAATAGAACTGAAAATCGAACACACGAGTCTCGTGTCAAATCTGACAACACAAAAATTTTGCGTTCGATTTCCTCTCTTTGTATTATATTTGCATTTTTGATTAGCATCTAAATAGTAAATACATTGAGAGATTAGCTGAGTCAGTCAGATTACTCACTTGCTTGGGGGCCTAGCAGGAACAATTGTCAATTGCGTAAACGTTACGTTATCGAAAGGGATTTGTATAAAAATTATGACAGCGCTCATACAATTGACATTCGATAACATTGCATTTACGCACCTGTCAATTGTTCCTGCTAGGCTCATATTTACAGGAATAAAAGTGTTTTATTTTCATATATTCATATATTTTACTTGCCCTTGCATGGCTATTGAATATCGATTACTGTATCGGCATTCGATATCGATATCGTATTCGATCCGGATCGGATAATGGAAAAATGCTCTTTGTGCATTTTAATTGGAAACTAAATAAAAAAAATATGTTTAAGAAAATATATATTATCGTAAATCTTCTTAATTGTCCGGTAAAACAGAAATATCTTCCCCGTATCAATACCGTCACACCAAGCTGTCTCACTGGTGGAACATACTCTTCTAATTTTCGCATCTAACTGCTTCAATCTATTCGCCTCTTCTTCCGGAGCATTTCCGAGACCTAATAAAACCGTTTAGTAAAAGTTTATTATCTTTATCGATAAACTCTTGTGTCAGTAGAGCCTAGTTCGCATTAGGCCAGTATTTTAGTCAACTAACTCACTTTCAACTCGCTACTAACCGGAAAACTGTTCGCACTTGCGTTCGAGTGCAGTTCACAAGTGAGGCGTGTTTTACAAGATGAATAGCCTACGATTGCCTCCAAAGTGAATAAACTGACTAATCTAATTGTAAAAGTTATTTTAGTAGAGGTGGATGAAGAAGTTTGTGTCATAAAAAAGAAGCTATATGGATAAGAAAATGGATCAATAGAAATACATTATCGAAATACATTAGGAGCAACTAACTGTCTTCTGAAGGAATCGTTGAAAGATCCGAAATAATACTTCGATACTTTAAGAATGACCGAAAATCGTGAAAATCTTCTGCTATTTTTGTAGCAACTAATGAACTCGACTAAATCGATAGGTTCGGACTCGTTTAGTCGGTGAGCCAGTGAGCAGGGACGCCTGGTGGGGGGGCTACTCGCCCATGAAAAATAGAAATAAACGGATTGACTCGACTAAATTACTTACTAATCTACTCGACTAAATTTTTGGTGTTCAGACGCGTTTAGCTACTAAATTACTCGTTACTCGACTAAAATACTGGCCTAATGCGAACTAGGCTTAGGGTACATCACTCAAAATACGCAGAAAAACAAAGCTATTATTTTGCACAAATTATTACTCATTACGTGATATTCATCATTAAAGCGTGATATAGTACGAAAAAGGGTTCGTTAAATTTAATGATTATCTATTTATATTATAAAAATACTCATTATTTAGTTCACAAAACATTGTTAAAACATTACGTGTAAAATGATAATTCCAAGACACCTTCTGTCGTCATTCTTGAGGCACAATATGCAGCGGAGCAACACATATTAGATGTTTTAAAATTAATATGTCCTTTACACATTTATTTTCATTGATGAAACACAAAAAATACACAGAGCTACTGCTCTGCAATGGCCTACTGAGCTGGCCATAACATGACACGAAACACGTGTTTATACACCGATATAAGCTCTTTCTTTCACTCGTATTGACACATCGTTAGTAAGACAGAGCAACAGACAGACATCGTTAGTGTAAAGGACATATTAATAAAATTAATATGTCCTTTACACATTTATTTTCATTGATGAAACACAAAAAATACACAAAGCTACTGCTCTGCAATGGCCTACTGAGCTGGCCATAACATGACACGAAACACGTGTTTATACACCGATATAAGCTCTTTCTTTCACTCGTATTGACACATCGTTAGTAAGACAGAGCAACAGAAAAACATAGTACCAACTTTCAAAAACTATGACTCCGTCTTTAGAAGTCTTTGCAAAAACCCGGTTACAGCGAAAGGGATAAAACATAACATTTTTGTCTCGTTTCTTCACAAGTATTGACCAATTTACGTTCTCTCTCTAACAAGCTGTGACGTCAGAAGCTATCCTGCCCTGGGTTACACATATTTTATACTGAACACCGGATAATATTAAAATTGAAAATATTTTTTAAATTATTATCCGATAGGTACTAACGGCCGTGCTGAATTTGCAGGCTGAGTCATGGATATAGTACCTATGGATAGAAGACTTCGAATTTTGTAATTGCTAAAAAGAACTGTATTACCTTGGTAATAGAGTGTATTTCACAATACAAGTATCATAGAGGCAAATCCGAGCCGAGCGAGATAGCTAGAAGGGAGGCCGTGTGTCTCGTTCTTGCATGTTGCCAACCAGAAAAATGTTGGTATTTATAAAAAGTAACTTGAAAAATCTTAGATAAAACGAGTGTACTTTATTATTATTTTAACAAATGTTTATAACTATATCATATTCTAATTAAAAAAGTTAGAAATAGTTATTTGATACTAAATAAAAATGCAGTTAACATTAAATCCTTTTCCTTCTTTTTTTATTAGATGGTATCATTCGCAAAACAATAGATACGCCATTATATACACATATTTTATGCTGAACACCGGATAATATTTATATTGAAAATAGTTTTTATTTCTTACTTCATGTAGATACATAAAATAAATAATAAAAACATAGTTACGGAGATCCGTAACTATGTTTTTATTATTTATTTGATGATTTAACAGTCAAAATGGTGAAAAAATGTTGTGTATATTCTTGTCGAAGTGTAAATTATGCTAGTTGCAATATTTCGTTTATTAGTAATATTAGTAAGTTAATTGTAAATGTTAGCCTAATTATTCTAGTATAAAAGTGTTAACATTAAAGCAACTGACGTTATTAAGGGTTATAATTGTACTACGTTTTGTTATAAACTAGTCAGTAGCGACTTGCCTAGAATCGTAGTAAGTAGGTACTGAGAAAAAAACGTTTGAAGTCGAGTAAGGCCTTTAATGATAATATACTTAATACAGTTTTTATAGATTTCCGAATAATGAAGAAATGCGACAAAAATGGCTCAATAGTGTTTAAGCACGGCAGAGAATTACATAAAAATCTGTTACATATTAATGCAGCCGTCACTTCAAACCTTCATGATTTTACATAATATATTCAATCTCGTCGACTTTTAAAACCTCAGCTGTATGTCAATTGTCATTCAGTGTTTCACAATTTGTCTCACACAGCTTTGTAGTTTGCCACAGCAGAAAATATTATTGTCACCCTACTTGAAAGGGACACACAGCCTCTCTTCCAACCTCTCGCTCGGCTCGTTTATTTTGCTCACAGTACTCGGTCCTGTTGTTATTCCTAGGTCCATTGGCTGAGTCGACGCAATTTTTTTCTCAATGTTGGCAATGATGTAACGGAAATTCGGTGCCAACTGCCAAATGCAGCACAGTGCAGCCTGCAAAATGAAAATACAAATACAAAATAAAATAATAATGAGGTATGTTCATAGGTATGTATAATCACTTGAAAATTCGTTACAGTAAAGCTTTTATATATACAAATACACTAGTTTTTGTTTTATTTAAAAATACCTAGTAGTTTAAATTTTACAATCATTCAAAGTTCGCGTAAATTTGTTAATTGTTGCCCCGCTGGAAGTCACTGAACAGCCAATGACGTCATTTTTTAACGCTCCGTGTAGTCCCCGCCCGGCTGTAGCAGTGTATAGGTCCCGCGCAGTGTTTACTATTCTTTCTTCACGTAAACAATATCCTACAATATTTTATAGAACGCACGTTCATATGTAAGCTGGTACCGACTTCAAAATTAAAAAGATTAAGTAGAGAAATAGTTTAAATTTTAGCCGAATATAAAGGGAGAATTATTTAGAGAATAAGTTTTATTGCATAATACTTTTTTAGTGATATTTGTTAATTTATTCTTAACTAGCTATTGCCCGCGGCTCCGCCCGCGTAAATATAGTGTCTCGGAAACACTGTATTTCTTCGGGATAAAAAGTATTACCTATGTTTTATTCCAGAGCCTAAACTTCATCCAAATTCCAAACTTAGTAATGAAATTTAGTATAAATTTCATCAAAATCCGTTCAGTAGTTTTTGCGTGAAAAGGTAACAAACATCCATCCATACATCCTCACAAACTTTCACATTTATAATATTAGTAGGGTACATCTTAAGAACGTTTAAAATAAACGATCGAATGTATAATTGAAGACACGCCAAGCTTCCATTAAGCATTAGGTATTGTAAATATAAATAAGATGATGATGATGATTACTGTAAGTCACAGAGTGGCATATGCTTGTAGTTCTTTAAACAATGCCGAAATTTCCAAACGCATATCTTTAAAGACTGAGGAGTTCTGTTCAGTGCTTTTGGACCCAGGGTATACTACTACTTCAGAAAAAGTCATGGATCCCATCATCAGGTCACCACTTTGATGTCAAAAAGACCAATTTCGGATTATACCCTATCACAGATTTTTTTTGAAAATCGGTCTACAGACGGCGGAGTAATCGTTGATAAACCATTCTTTTTTCACTTATGGGATCTAACCTCTTCATGGCATTTAGGTAACCATTTTCGTATTTTTAAGTCCGTTAGAACTAGGAAAAACAACTTTTCCGGCGTCTTGATAGTAGTAAGGCGTGACTCCTGCTAAAACCATTACACAGAAAACACGAAACAAAAACATTAATCGTTTTCATACACAAGCTCTCTCCACCTCCACCTACAGAAAATGTTTTTGGTCGAAACAAAACATTTTGTGTAGACAAGCTCTAAGTTCCGACGAGGATGCCAATGCGCTCGCAGTTTTAGTGACTGCAGGTGTAAAATCTAGGAGAAAACAGGGGTTCTGAAAAGGCGACTTTAGGTGTTTTATCAAATTATTTTTTTCAACTCATAAATATGTGCGCCATTTTATGCATTTCTATTGAAAACTGACAAAATTGATGTTTTTAATTAAGTTAGCCCATATATTACGAGGGATCACAAAAACAAACACAAAAATCACAACAAGCAAAATTATAACCCTAAAAAACTTGTACCTAGGTGTCATGTGAACGATGTGAACACTAGTTACGAAATGAAACATTTCTTCCCCTCTCTTCCCGCGCGGGAATGTTTTCCGTCCGTCTCCGAAAACAAAAACATTGTCTATTCCTAGACAAATGTGTATAGCCACGCCCCAAGTTTCGATGTTTTGTGTAATGTTTCATACAAGGAGACCCGGCTGTAGTTGTATATTTTGGCACAACACAGGATTTCCGAGAATTAGGATTGGACATATCCAATGATTTTTAGGGAAACGTAAGACCAGCGGTACGGAAGAGCTCGAACGGACTTAAGTGAGTGTTACTTAGTGTGACGTCACGCGGCAGGAGCGTGGCCCAGCGGTCGCGAGCTCACTTTAAATTCTATAACTTGGAAATTAATTGACGTGTCAAAATAATTCTTTCACATGTATTTTTTATTTTTGACAGAGAATACATTAAGCTAAAATTCAAAATTAGTGAACATTCTTCATAGTACCGGTGCTGGATTTGCTGGAAGCGCCGAGAGTCGGGGCCCTAAACTTCTAACCAATAGCATGTTCCAGACGGCATTATTTTTGCCCAAAACGTTACGATAATTTTTACCACAAAATTGTGTTTCTTTAGCGAAATAACGAAATTATTGAAAATTTCGAAAATTTCGTTTTTAGTATTTTTTATGACTAGTGGAACAACTGATAGCTGATCACAGCTGGTGTTGAATGTTGACATTTCTCGTTGCGATAATTCTATGTCTGCCGACTAAACGTGGACTAAAGATAAACTTAGTAATCAGAATTAGAGATATTTTACCTCAATTATATAAATGACTCGTCTTTCATTCATTGCTAATGTCTATCGGCAATCTTTATTTTTCTTTGAACGTGATAGACCCGCTATCCCCAACCCGCGTCCCGCGGGCCGCATGCGGCCCGCGTGAAATCTGTAACCGTTAGATAAAGTTGTGAAAAAGCGTTCACAATTCCAGAAATCTCACTGAGTGAACATAATTATTATAATACATATTTGTTATTTTATTTTGTTTTATTTTTTTGCCCCTAAAAAATTTTGGTTGCGGCCCGCGACACCAGGAGTACAACGGGTTTGTGGCCCGCGTAAAAAAAAGGTTGGGGACCACTGATCTAGCTACATTTACATATAGTGTACATAGGGCTGGCCCACGCCTCATACATTTCTAGAACATCTCTTTTAACGATTTAATAATAGAATAACACAAGGTAGTTAAAAGAGTGAAACTAAACATTTAAGATGAGCTAACGACACAAACTAAAATAAAATAACAAATATGTATTATAATAATTATGTTCACTCAGTGAGATTTCTGGAATTGTGAACGCTTTTTCACAACTTTATCTAACGGTTACAGATTTCACGCGGGCCGCAGATAAAGGCCCGGCGGGCCGCATGCCCGCGGGCCGCGGGTAGGGGATAGCGGAGCTAGATAATATAGTAACTGTTTCCTATCCTTTATTTTATTTTATTTCACTTCGTTCCAATGCACATTTAAAATAAATTCGTCAAGGAGAGCAACACAACGTAAAATAAAACATGGCGGATTAGATCAGAATTAACCAAAGAATATCATTTTGACAATGACATGACTTTTCACAAAGAAAGACGTATGACACTCAAGAAGATGTCTCTTCCTAAAACTATCAACTACGTCAAAAGTCAAGTCAAAACAACTGTCATGGCCGTCCTAAAATAGGTTTCTCGCATTAAAAAACTCTTCAAATTACTTTTTTTGTATTTTTATAAAATTCCCTTATATTTTTCCTATTTACCTATGTGGTGTACATAGAGCTGGCCCAAAATCAAACATCTCTTTTAAACAACATATTTTTTTGCCCCTAAAAAATTTTGGTTGCGGCCCGCGACACCAGGAGTACAACGGGTTTGTGGCCCGCGTAAAAAAAAGGTTGGGGACCACTGTGATAGACGATATTTAAAAAACGATGATTCCGCAAGACATTAATTTATTTTATATGTTATTAACGTCTTTCGGGACTCGTTTTTCATTCTACGTCTGTCACTTCGATATAAAAACGATGATTGCCGAAGGACATTAAGAATGTACTATATTTCTTCTTTAATTATATCTATTAACATTAACATTTATAATGATCATTTAAATGAAAATATTGAAATTTTCGTTTTGACCGTGCTACTGGAACGGGGTACAAGGTATTTCGTCTGTCGGTGTTGCCAATTTCTGACCGGAAGCAATCATACCAACATTACTAGCACGATAAAGTATAGACAAGAAAACAGAAACAAAGTTAAAAAATGTCAGTCCACTTGTAACGATCAAAGAGCGGTGAACATCGAGGAGAGGTCGTGGAGGAATTTACCATCTAGCCACCATCGCCGTTCGCCAATTACACCATGGCTGATACCGAAAAGGCGCCGCAGGCACAGCCGCAGCCCCAACAACAACAACAACAGCAATCTGAGCAACAACCGCAGCAAGCTAAAGCGGCTAAACAGAAGCAGGTCATTGGTAAGTGCCGCACCCGCCATCTTATAATTTTGCGTAGGTACCTCCGGCCCAAAACGAAAAGCACATGGTTTTCTGAGATTCGAATAGGACTGTTTAAAATGATTTTGTCTTATTTTATATTTATTTGTAGTTTGTATTCCATAAATATGTATGTTTGCATGTTCATCTGTGTAGTATATTACGGAAGCGTTGCTATACCTATCGATCGTTTGTTGACCCCGGCGGCATATACGCATCACATTGAGGCAATCAATATTTCAACGCGGTGATATATTAATACATCTCAAAATGGTATGCTATATTTTTATGCGTCGTGGATTTGTATTTATAATATTCAATACAATGCGAATGAGGACACGTATAAAGCAATTTTTGTTGATGCCAATAACCTAAACAAAATTAATAAAATAGCTGCTACTAAGTATTGCGTTTGCGCGAATATTCTGGTGCATTATGCTGTATGCACCCTAATTCCTAATTTAATTAATCTTTAAAACAGATATTTAATGATGTAAATTTATTTATGTTAACCGTATAATCGTATTTTGTCCTAATAAGGATACAATCTATTAATAGCTTGCCTTATAAAAATAATCAGTAGGTAGTAGGTACCTATATTATGTATTTTTTGTATAGGTAGGTATTAATAAACAACATCAAAAAACAAGGGGCCATTTTGGTATCATGATATTGTTTGGAACATATTTTTAAATTGACTTGATTCCTATTCAATCTTTATTGATCAATATTTGTTATGTTTGATTAATTGATTTGTGTAACTAGAAAAATTTATGAGTATGTAATATTTTTAGCTGAAAAAGTTTCGGGCACCGTGAAATGGTTCAACGTGAAGAGTGGATATGGTTTCATCAATAGGTAAGATATATTTATGCAATTTATCTGAAATATTACATTAATACTATAAATGAAGCGAAAATTTCAAGTACTTTTACGAGAATTGTGCGTACGGATGAGAGCAAAATTTGGCACAATTAAAGTTTATGCTTAGGAAAGCATGCAAAAAGCTTACATTTCTTAAAATAATCATTAGAAATACATTAAATGAATGAAAATATCAGAAACACACTACCATGGATTTATGGTACATACATACACACACTAACCCCCTTACAAATAAACGCTGTATAAGCTTGAATATACTTATACAGTCTTATTAATAAAATTATTTACACCACGGATTAGCTAATCCAACATGGCTGTCTCTGTCAGATACTTTAGAACAGTCACTTGATAGACAAAGAGAGCGATTTGGATTTGCTTATCCATGGTGTAAATATTTTTATTAATAAGGGTGTGTGTGTTTTGTTCATGTCACACAAGTAACATGTTTAATTCGATTGAAAAAGACAAAACGCTGTGTAACTATTCAAAGCTTATACAGCGTTTATTAGTAAGGGGGTTAGTGTATTTATAAGTATACACAGTTTCAAAATCAAAATCAAAAAAGTTTTATTTCAATATTGGTTACAAAGTAACGCTTAAAGAATTGTCCCTACTTGATGCCTACCACCGGTTCGGGAACTAACCCGGCGAGAAGAACCAGCATAAGAAACTCACACAGGGCCATCTTTTAGCAAAAAAATGGAAAATTGGACATATTGTAAATTAATTGTTTGAAATTTGTTGTCCCATTGAGAAAGTTATCAGTAATACAGAATTTTAGTAAATTTTAAACCACAGAGTGATCTCTAGTTTAACAAAATATAATAAAACCTCTCAACCATATTAAGTGACATGAACACCTAAATTATACCATAAGCCAAACAGTTTGAGTTGTGATTTTATGTACTTTACACAAAATTAAAATAATTATAATTTTCATAAAGCATAAAAACTAGCTCTGGTTAAATTATTTTGTCATGTGCTAATTTTAGATGTTTATACATTGCTAATGTTGATACATAAATCACAATATTACATTATTCTTGTATCGCATATCGCAGTATAAGAGTCGGATGAGCATATATCTACATTTACTCAAATTTTATAGGAGAACAATAAAACAGCAAAAATTTGCCTAATCAAACTTTGAGAACTATTTAATAGCAGCATTATACAATTTCCAAAGAAAAAAAATGTACTGATATTTTGGTATAGTAGTATAGTGTTAATAAAATTAACTATTATTTATATAGATATCCTTTCTTAAAAAAATATTTATATATATCACCGTAAAATTATAAAAACTGTTATATTGTAATATACATAACTAGTGAAATTGTAAAATGTTGATAGACTTCGGTCACGAATATTCTATCTATAATTGAACATATTAGTTTTCGTTAGATTATAAATATATTATAGTAATGAATCTTTCAACATATTTTTACAATCTTGTTAGTTATTTTACAATCTAACGATTTTTATGGTGACATATAATTATATATTACTGGCCGATGCCTGCGGCTCTTATCATGCAAGTACAGTAACCCACAGGAACCATATAAATAAAATTGCTTTATTATTTCTTTTTATTATTATTTTGTACATTTATCAGTTTTGTTGGTGTGTTTCTCTTAAATACTTTTTTTATGGGGTACCAATTGGTTAGTCTTGGTCCATCTATTGTCAGTGACCCTTTGTAAGTGGCCTGCCCATTTCCATTTGAGACTAAGTACTCTCTGTTTGACGTCTGTGGCCTTCGTTTTAGATCTTATGACACTATGACGGATTTTGTCTTTAAGTCTCGTCCCCGTGTAGCTTCTCTCTGAACCTCTTTGGCATACTTGTATGTTCCTTAAATTCTCTTCAGTTAATGCCCATGTTTGACAAGCATAATATGTTAGATTAGGCAGGTCATGGAGACTTAAGTTTTTAAGTGTGTTGGTAAGCTCTTGAAGATCTCTTTTTGTTGATGTTGTTGTTGATGAAGATCTGAGTTGATTTGATTCTTCTGTTTATATCTTTCTCATTACATGATTCGAATGCTATTAAATGTCCTAGGTATAAGTATATTTCCTTGTAATAAGTACAGAACGGGGATGCACAAATATTAATATTTATAAAAAAAAATTGCAGATATTATGTTTCTATGGCCCTAACTAATATTAATCTAATTAAAGCTCATTTAACAACTAAATGATTTTTACTCGTAATACGCTTTTCTGGTTTTTTTAAATCGTTTTTAAATATTCGTTTTTTTTTTTGAATTTGTGATATATTGAAGATATTGTCACATCGTTTAGGCACAACTTCTTGACCACACTTAGATCAGATTTGTTAAAATGTTGTTTTTTTTTGTAGATACGTTCATCTGGTTCTTTATTGCGATATAGTACACAAACTATGTCATAAAAATCTTTATCTAGTTTAAAAACATTATCTGTGATTTGTCTATATCATTATCTGTGATTTGTCTATATTATGATAGAAGGTGAAATAATCAGGAACCACTTCACAATATTTATTACAGACAGAATATGTTGGGGCATGACTGAACTACAATCAAAGAAATAATTTATCCTACTTTGTGCCTACATAGGGAGGTGTTTAGATGACGAAATTACATCTGATGACAAATACAATAAACTCAAACTCAAAATTTTTATTACCATGTAGGTTATAATATAATGCTTATAGAATTGTCCTACATGATGCCTACCACCGGTTCGGAAACTAGTATACATATTTGGATAGGCACAACACTCCTTCACACTCCAGGTCCTTAAAAAAAGACAAACACATTACCATGATATAAAAAGAATCAAAATTACATCTTAATATGCTAAAGTGGTAAATGATATTTAAAATGTAATTTACACAAATATAGAAGAAATAATATTATACTAATATGATTTATGAGATTATGCTTTTAGGTCTCACTGTTGATTTACGTCAACTTTATTATAACAATATTAACTTATCGCCATAAACGTTCACACTTTTGTCAACACTTTACTGCCGTCACCACTCACCAGGGAGTGGTGAGTGCTATGTCTGTCATATTATGCGACTAGCAGGTTGCTCGTATCGCTCATCTCAGGTGTATGGTAATTCGGTATACTTCTTTGTGCAAAGAAAAGCTATGGAGAATGCTAACATGAACAAAATAATCCCCAAACTCCTGTCATTCATCTGTATTCAGTGTTTCTGTTGACCTTTTAATATTAACTTTTATCATATTTTTTTTTTCTTAGAAATGATACAAAGGAGGATGTGTTCGTACATCAAACAGCAATCGCCCGTAACAACCCACGCAAGGCTGTGCGTTCGGTCGGCGACGGCGAGGCAGTGGAGTTTGCCGTAGTGGCCGGGGAGAAAGGCTATGAAGCAGCTGGAGTTACCGGCCCCGACGGTGAGCCGGTCAAGGGCTCACCCTATGCTGCCGATAAACGTCGCGTCTATCCTAGCCAGTATGTACATCTTAGAACTACATTTATACATTAACTAAGCTTGTGATTTGGACCACTGCCTAGAATTATTTGTCACATTACTTATTACATATTATTTGGTTTACTTAATATAATTTATATTGTCTGTCTTCCATTTCATTTATTTTTCATAGGCGAATTACATACATTGGTTTTATTGGTCAGAAATGCTCACTTATTACTCAGAATAATAATTTTAATTGACTCTCCAGATACTATTCTCGGCGGGGAGGCGGGCGTGGTGGCGAAGGCGCTCCACGCAGAGGGGGCATGGGACGTCGCGCACCACCCCCGCAGAACCAGGGGGGTGCGCAGGGGGATGAGGGACAGGATGGCGCTGGAGCTGGTGCACCACAGCGCAGGTATACATTGTCAATGATACATTGAATGTTGCTTTTCTTGTCAAATAAATTTTCCATAACGCCGCATGCGACCAATCTCTCCACATGTACTTATGTCATAGATTTATAAAGAAATGGTCACTTTACACTTAAAAGTGTATTTTATTGAACATTTGTACACAAGTTCCGCACACATCAGCAAATGCACTCACGGTGGCGAATTATTGTCCTCTTTAAATAGTGATCTTGTGTTTTTTGTGATCTAAGGGAATAATAACTTGAATGGTACACAAGTTCCGCACACATCAGCAAACGCACTCACGGTGGCGAATTATTTATTGTCCTCTTTAAATAGTGATCTTGTGTTTTTTGTGATCTAAGGGAATAATAACTTGAAACTGTTCTGCAGCTACTTCCGCCGCAACTTCCGTGGTGGGCGTGGTCGCGGCGGCGGCGGCCCGCGACCGGTGTACCGCGGCGGCTACCGTTACGTGCGCATGCGCGTCAACCAGAACGGACAGCCCCAGGGCCAAGCTCCGCGCCAGAACCAACAGGAGGGGGATGGGCAGCCTGCAGCTCCGGCACCTAGCCAGCCCAAGACCAAGCCCGCAACACCCAAGGCCGGTGCCACCATCGAGGTCACCACCAACGAGAGCCAGGCTTAAACGGCTGTTGTACTGCGGCACACTTCGTAGTGTATGTTGATTCCAGCTGTGCTGCATATCTCACATCTTATACTACTGTCTGTCTACAATACAGTGTTTCTTCAATGCAAAGTTGCAATTAACTGATCAATAAAAAATCAGTTGTATGTCTAGAAATGATTTAGGGGTTGATGAAAAAGGGAACTGCATAATATAAGGATTATGAAGATGTGATATTTTTATTATTTTTACAATACAAATTGTATGTGTGCGAGGGTAGTCCATAGTGTTCTAAATATATTTTATATTTATTTAATCTTTTTATAAACACTATGGGCAATCTTACGTGCAATATATTATGTTACATGTTTTCATATTAAATAAAATCTTGAAAGTTTTCAAACTTAAAATTGAATGCAAAGTATTAAAAGGATTAATTTTAAAATATTTTAAAAAAGTGCAGATTCCGTAACCCCAATATTATTGGAACTTTATTTATTATTTTTGTGCATGTTTTTTACAATATTTTTTACCTTTTTCGTGAAGTTTAAAAAAATTTAATTGTAACTTTAACACTCAAAGAAATAAAACTTCTTACCTGTGTGAAAAATCTTTTAATTTTTTCTATCCTGTGCTTTATAACAAAAGAATATTAGTATTTAGGAAATAAATTAAACGATATAGAGCCGTTACTTTGTAAATTGTTAACATGATAATGGTTGGAGCAAGGTCTGGGGAGTATGGTGGATGTCAGACGCGTTCCGATTGAAGCTCCTCTAATTTGGTAGCCATCTGTTGTGCAGTGTGTGGTCTAGCTTTGTCCTGAAGAAGCAGTGGCCTACAGCGAATGACCAACCTCGGTTGTTTAGCAGCTAACTTTTCCATCATGATTTGCAGTTGCTGACAATATACATCCGCCGTAGTCGTCTGGCCAGATTTAAGAAAGCGGTAGTGAACGACACTGGCACTTGTCCACCAACTGCTCACAAGTTTGAGTCAATTTTCGCTTGGGACAGCCATTGCGATGAGCATTTCCGATTATCGTACAGAATCCACTATTCATCACAGGTAATGATTCAATTTAAAATCCATGAGGTAACCCACCAAGCTTTTTCCCAATTTGCTTCAAGTGGATTAAAACAGTTTTATCATTGGCACCGCAGCCTGCAGCTAACTCGGACGTGGTTTGCGATGGATCCGCTTCCACAATAGCCTTCAATTCTTCATTATCAACTTTGGTCTCCGGCCATCCACGGGGCTTGTTCTGCAGGTCGAAATTTCCAGAACGAAAACGAATCAAAAACCATAGATATATTAGGTTGGGGAAAAAGTTTCTTCGCATCCATACTTAGTATTATAAATGCGAAAGTGTGTCTGTCTGTCTGTCTGTCTGTCTGTCTGTTACCTCTTCACGCTTTAACCGCTGAACCGATTTTGATGAAATTTGGTACAGAGATACTTTGAGTCCTGGGAAAGGACATAGGATACTTTTTGTCCCAAAAATTTGCGGTGTTCCCGTGGGATAATGTATTATTATTATGTGTACTTTGATTGTCTTTTACTGCTAAACGGTTGAATTGATTTGAATGAAATTTGGTATGGCAGTGGTTTGTGCTTTGGACAAACGCGCAGTGTACTTTTTAACCGACTTCCCAAAAAAGGAGGCGGTTATTTTTTTTTTTGTATGTTCAACGATTACGCCGCCGCCTGTGGACCGATTTTCATAGTTTTTTCTGTGATGTATAGGGTGTAATCCCAAATTGGTCCTTTTGATATCAAAGTGGTGACCTGATGATGGGATCCATGAGGAATCGAGGGAACTCCTCGAAATTTATATGGACACATATGGTGATTTTGACTTTTTCTGAAGTAGTTCAAGTATATGCTACCAAAAAGTAAGATTTTGCTCCAAGGTATACCCTGGATCCAAAAGTACAGAACAGAACTCCTGGCTCCTAATATATACATGTTTGGGAATTTCGGCGTTGTTTAAAGCAGTGTTTTTCAACCTGTGGGTCGCGACCCCCTGGGGGGTCGCGAAGCTTCTGTAGGGGGGTCGCCGGAGTTCCGAATCCTTATTATGGAGACGCATAAAAACGTCGTATGGAATGAATATTTGTATCACTGTAACATACACATACATACATGATAAAAAACCGTAGGGTCGGGGGGTCGCGAAATATTTTTTCAGACAAGGGGGGTCGCATCATGAAAAAGGTTGAAAAACACTGGTTTAAAGAACTGCAAGCATATGCCACCCTGTCAGTTAGAGTAATCATCATCATCATCACCACTATCACACCATACATCATCAGATTATGATGATATAAAAGGTATTTCTCATAGTATTTTACACTAACACGGATATCTTTGAACATTACTCTGCCGTTTATGGACCTATTTGCAAAATTCTTTTGTTGTTGTAAAGGGTTTAGTTCGAAATTGGTCCTTTAGTTACTAAAGTGGGAACCTGATGATGCGATCCATGAGGAATCGAGGGAACTCCTCGAAATTTATATCCACACATATAGTGATTTTGACTTTTACTGAAGTAACACAAGCATATGCTACCAAAAATAAGATATTGTACCAAGATATACCCTGGATCCACAAGCACTGTACAGAACTCCTCAGTCTTTAAAGATATGCGTTTGGAAATTTCGGTATTGTTTAATGAACTGCAAGCATATGCCACTTTATAACTTACAGTAATCATCATCATCATCTTAATAGCAATATTTTATGGAAGCTTGGCGCGTATTCAATTATACATTCGATCGTTTAGTTTAGACGTTCTTAAGACGTATTAATAATAACTTAAGAAAATATATCTCTAAAAAGCGTGAAATTATTATTTTTAAACAAAAAATTAAACCGACTTCCAAAGTAAAAATACACAAAAAAGTATGAAATAAAACTTAATATCTAAATAATTCCCCTTTCAAATTCGGCTAAAATTTTTACTATTTCTCTACTCAATCTTATTAATTTTGAAAGGGGAATTATTTAGAGATTAAGTTTTATTTCATACTTTTTTGTGTATTTTTACTTTTTATCCCAAAAAGATATATAATATTGTTCCCGAGGGAAAATGTACTATTGTGTATATTTTTTTAATGTCTTTCATGGCTTAAGTGTTTAAACCATTGAAATGAAATATGGTATGATGGTGCTTCGGACAAACAATTAGTAATTAAAGAGAGAACGTAAGATAAGGAAGATACAGATTTAACTTAGAGTACAGTCGTAAGTGGCCAAAAAACCCCATTTCTCGCGGGCGGAGCCGCGGGCAAAAGCTAGTTTTATATAAAAATTCAAAAGGTTTTTTTATAAAGTTTATTTACAAGCAAGGAATTTGTAAGTATTATATATAATACTTACAAATTCCTTGTTTACAAGTGACTAAAGTATATAGGTGCCATTTTGTTCGATAACTTTTTGCCATCTTGTTGGTAGGTACATGATCCCATTGCTATAAAATTTTTAAGGCTTCTAATGAAAAAACTGCGACAAGTGGTTTTGGCAGTCCTCTTGTGATGTCAACCTGACACTGCCTAAGGAATTCTGCAGCGACCGAAACAGGTGGAAATCTGAAGGTGCAAGGTCAGGACTATACGGCGGATGCATTAACACCTCCCAGCCAAACTCCCGTAATTTGTTCTGAGTGGCTAAAGATGTGTGAGGTCTAGCGTTATCATGGTGAAAAACCACACCCCTTCTGTTGATTAATTCCGGCCGCTTTCTCTCAACTTCTTGCTTTAATCTCATCAGTTGTTCGCAGTACAGTTCAGAATTGATGGTCCTGCCTGGCGGTAACAGCTCATAATGAATAATGCCCTTCCAATCCCACCACACACACAGCATCACCTTGTTGCGAGTTAACCCGGGTTTCGCCACAGTCTGTGAAGCCTGACCGGCCTTTGACCACGATCTTTTTCGCACGTTCTTGTCGTACGTGATCCACTTTTCATCACCAGTTATCATCTTCTTCAAAAATGGTTCGGTTTCATTACGTCGTAATAAAGAATCACAAATAAGTAGGTACACGGTTCATTAGGTTTCTTTCAGTGAGCTCATGAGGCACCCAAATATCGAGCTTTTTTGTGTACACAGCTTTTTTCAAATGCGCCAAAACCGTTTTGTGGTCAATCCCCAGTTCTTCAGCTACATCGTAACTACTAATATGCCGATCTTGCTCCACTTTTTCAAAAATGGCAACAGTTTTGTCCGTAACAGGGCGACCAGAGCGACGTGCATCTTTGATATCAAAATTTCCGGATTGAAAACGCTTTAAAAACCAAATTTGCGCTACTCTCACAGATACTGCATTAGGTCCATAAACATCACAAATTTTTTTCGCGGCTTGTGTTGCATTTTTACCTTTTTTGTAATAAAATTTTAAAATGTATCGTAATTCTTCATAAGAATCACTCATTTTAACAATAAGAAAAACAAATGAAAATCTCAAATTTACCTAATTTGAATTTGGAATTGTCTTCTGTAAAATTAAAACTTTTTAATGATACCAAAATCAGCCAGATACAATTGGTATAGCCCAAGATATTTTATGACAAGTTCATACATACTTTAATGCGAAAAGACTTTTTCCTCAACCTATTAATAATACCTCCCACACCGATCTCGGTGACGGTGGCCGGTTTCATTGAAACCAGGCCAGTTACGCAGGAGTGATTTTATAGTGCCCAAGCGTGTGCGCAGTACACAAGAGCACTCTCTCTTCCTTTTACTCTCGTAACCCAGTGGGACGGATGACCGACACGACTGGCGAGAGATCAGGCGCAGGACCGACTTTTTACATGCCCATCCGACGCATGGATCATCTTTCTTGTCAGACAATCAGGTGATCAGCCTGCATTGTCCTAACCAAACTTGGAAACAACATTTTTTGTTGTTCCCTTGTGGGAATCGAACCCACGACCTCCGAGTCGAGAGCCAATGCTCGAACCACTAGACCACGGAGGCTGTCCTCAACCTATTATAATATCACTGTCAAAAACGCATTTTTCTACGTCCATGCGCACTGTGTTTTCTTTTGCAACACCGCCGCACAGTGTTTTATAAACCCAAAAAAGTGACATCGTTTTTTTATTGCAGTTCTTTAAAGATTAGATCAAAAGAAATGCGAGAGTAGAATTCCCGATTTTCTAGTGTGCCTAAATCCGGAGATAGAAGCCTTCGAAAATGCGAAATTTTTCACCCGGATTTACAGATAAAAATTAATTAAAAATTACTGGTGCATATTAGCATCAACTGGATTTATTTCATCGATGAAGACATTAAAGACGCACATAATTCAGTTACAAAATTTATTTTAAGTTTATTAGAAAATATTTTACAATCACTTTTAACATTTTAGATTTTATTTAATGACTCGAATAGTCCGCAAAATCGACACTTCTTTCTAATTTATAAATATAGGTATTAACTTGGTCTACACGTATAAAAAAAAACATAGGTCGATCTCGTGAACTAACTTTTTGGATATTTTCACAAAAACAACAAATTCCAAGAACATAATCACAAAAAACAGCTGTTGACAGATCACGTACTTTGATTTGACGGGTCATACTTGACATTGCCATATGAAAATCACATTTTTGATTTTTTTTAAAATGCCATCAGATTCTGGTAGACCTATATTTCATACGATAAAAGTATACCCACCTACTTATTTCATTGAGTTTTAGTAGGTACCTAATATTAATTTGTTTCTGTTTTTTTTGACTAGTATTCGCCCGTTTTGTTAGATGTTTCAAGACATTCTGTAGTATTAGTATCAGTATTGTACCCGCGCGAAGCTGGGGCGGGTCGCTAGTCATTTATAATTTGGGTAGGGAATTAAGTTGACACTTGACGGTATCTGTAGAAAACCTCCATCGCCAGCCAGCCGCCAGCTTTACATACCTATGTCGTCATGTAAATATGTAGTAGAAATATTTCTACAAGTAGGTACTCCATCGGACGGCGGAGGTCGCGGCGCGGTGTGTAGTTGCCAGTTGGTAGTCTATGTAGCCAGCTGAATTTTATAACCGTGCAGTCGCCACTCGCCACTCACTTAATCGTCTGTCAGTCGCGTTGATACGACCACGAGTGTTTTGTTTATGCTTGGAATAACTTTGTGCTATCTTCGATTGCGAGCTCTGGAAAAATCGTGAGTTTTTTTTAAATATTCTTAATATTCAGGAAGTGGCGGGAAAAAGTAGATTCCATGCTAACGTTACGTTATTTTTTTTATTATTATTAAAGCCTACATTCCGTTCATTTATATAATGTAAATTGTAAACAAAGCTCAGTATGCCTATGAGCGGATACCTATAGTTAATGCAAAAAAATAAATGTTAGTTATTCACCCCGCAATAAATAAATACAGTGGTACATTAATTTTGTCGCGTTTCAATTTTTTGTTTACATTTAGATCAAAATGAAATGGACCAGGAACAGTACAGGCTATACTTATATTAATTTATGATATAAGTATAGCCTGTACTGTTCCTGGTTCCGATTCATTTATTCATTCATTCGTCTATAATTTACCTGATTATTTTTATAAAAATAATCAGGTAAATTATAGACGATACGTGAGTAACGTGATATTTGACACGTCCCCTGAAGACAAATATTATTTTAAGTAGGTAGGTACTAACATGATTAATTAATGTAGGTAAGTACCCATATAAAATAAATATGTTTTATTTTATTTTTATGTTCTACGTTACTAGATATTAATATTTTAGGTAAGTATATCAACGTCTTCATTACAAGTGTTTTATTTTTAATTACAAATAGGTATGTACTTATTACTTTAGGTAAATATATTTTTAATCGTAAAAGAATAATAATATGTAAGTACCTAGTACCTACCCTCTTTTTAATATAATACATCTATGGTACCTACGCTACCTAATAACAATTCTTATATAAAATAAAATACCATACCTACTTACCTACTTTTTGTTAAAGTAAACAATTTTTTAACTACTTAGGTACCCTGTGGGCTATGAACTATAATTAATAGGTAAAATAAATATTTTTAGTAAAACATACGTATTTTATAAGAGGTTGAGTTATCTTTCCTAGATTTTATTCGACATTTAAGAACAGGTTTCTTAAATTGTTTATTTTGCCATAGATAAAAGATCGGAATGTAGAACCAGTTTAAAGCTTTATATAAATAAGTAAAAGAAAGGATTTGTAATAGAAGCAAACCTAGAATTATAAGCTGTCACGGCTGGCTCCTTTAGTCTCATATCTTATTTCATTTTA